>OY743111.1:20522106-21909606 GCA_963555685.1 Acrobasis consociella | reverse complement strand
CCAACCAACCAACCAACCAACCAACCAACCAACCAACCAACCAACCAACCAACCAACCAACCAACCAACCAACCAACCAACCAACCAACCAACCAACCAACCAACCAACCAACCAACCAACCAACCAACCAACCAACCAACCAACCAACCAACCAACCAACCAACCAACCAACCAACCAACCAACCAACCAACCAACCAACCAACCAACCAACCAACCAACCAACCAACCAACCAACCAACCAACCAACCAACCAACCAACCAACCAACCAACCAACCAACCAACCAACCAACCAACCAACCAACCAACCAACCAACCAACCAACCAACCAACCAACCAACCAACCAACCAACCAACCAACCAACCAACCAACCAACCAACCAACCAACCAACCAACCAACCAACCAACCAACCAACCAACCAACCAACCAACCAACCAACCAACCAACCAACCAACCAACCAACCAACCAACCAACCAACCAACCAACCAACCAACCAACCAACCAACCAACCAACCAACCAACCAACCAACCAACCAACCAACCAACCAACCAACCAACCAACCAACCAACCAACCAACCAACCAACCAACCAACCAACCAACCAACCAACCAACCAACCAACCAACCAACCAACCAACCAACCAACCAACCAACCAACCAACCAACCAACCAACCAACCAACCAACCAACCAACCAACCAACCAACCAACCAACCAACCAACCAACCAACCAACCAACCAACCAACCAACCAACCAACCAACCAACCAACCAACCAACCAACCAACCAACCAACCAACCAACCAACCAACCAACCAACCAACCAACCAACCAACCAACCAACCAACCAACTTGTTTATTAACTATAAACTTTATGTATTCTAATTTTCACAAATAATTAATTTCAACACAATATAACCTAAAACTTCTGTAATTACTTTAAATAAAAGACAAAATTTGCGCTATTTAAATTATTCCTTTTTTAAGGTTCCCTAGTGAACAAGGAACCCTTATATTTTCGCCATGTCTGTCTGCATGATAAGTACTAGAATGCTGTAATTTGGCATGGATATATTTAATCATGGCAAAAAAGTCGTAAAATAAAATATGGAAATAACTTTTTTTAGGGTAGCTGCCATACAAGTAAAGAGGAAGTCAATATTATTTTCTCTACAAACACATTGTGTGGGATTTTGTTGTATAGGTCTTTTAAAAATATTGTGAGTTTGGGAACATAATTTTTCGATTTAGGGATCCGTGTCTGAAATAGATTAACTAGATTAATGATCAAATCGAGATGTTCTTGTTGTTTTTGTGATCTTATTTTTAACGATTTTTGCCGTTCGGATCACAAATAATTATTCGTACTCTGTATAGTTTGAATGATAATAATATAAATACTGATGTGTTTTATATATTATTCGATCCTATATGTCCTTTCTTTTGACGATACCCTCAGTATCAGTAAAATGTAATTATTTTATTGTAACGTCTCTGATAGATTATGGACACAAATACTGAAGCCGGCCCAATTGGCGAGGCTCGCAAGCGTAAGCGGGCGTCTAGCAGCTCCAGCTCCAGTAGTACCAGCAACGACTCGTCTAGCTCCGTGAGCGGCGAACAAGGGAAGCGGTCGAAGCGCGTCCGGTCCAAAAAGTCCAAACGCAGTCGGTATTCTAGGCGAATGATCGACAAACTTTTTAAGGAAATGGGTGAGTTGCGAAAGCATTTGTCAAATTCTAATAATAAAAAGTCAATTTGTCATGATCACGACAATGTATCACTTTGTTCAGAGGTTAGTGGGGCGTTATATGAAGACGATAACGTTGCCTTCGCATGCGATAATGCTGCCCTTGCTTCCGATAATGTCGATCTCGCTTCCGGCTTAAACCCTGAAGTGTCGAACACATCTGGTTTCACCTTTGATTTAGAGACAAAGTTAAAAGAACCATCTGTCCCCAAAACTCCGAAAAATTATTTAGAAATGCTTAAAAATGTACAGCGTTTGGGCTCGACCACGTAGTCGGATGTAAGATATTCTGACACGCAGAAATTATACAATCACACTCCTGGTTTAATAGACTTGGAAGCCAATGAGGAAGTTAAGATGTATGACAATACACGTCATGCTGCCTATTCTGACAAATCGTATGCGGCTTTAACTTTCTGTGTACTGAAACAAAAAGAAACCTTGCAAGAAAGCGTACGTAATCTTTTGTCTTGGGTTAAAAATTCTGATTTGATTAGCTACGATAATTTGAGTGCAAAGGTTGAGGAGTTATTTCAAAAGGGTGACTTGCAAAAGGTTTCCTCAGACCTACTGCAGTTAGTTTGTGGTCACCGGGCAGAAAGTATCGAAATAAGACGCGAGTCCATCTCAAGTCAAATTAAAGACCCATCGCAGAAAGTATCGAAATAAGACGCGAGTCCATCTCAAGTCAAATTAAAGACCCATCGATTAAAGCAGCAGTTAATAAAATACCACCTTCACATACCCATTTGTTTGACTCTGACCGACTCACTGCCGTTTTAGAAAAAGCTGGGGGGGTCCGTAAAGCCTTTTGGCCCATTAAAACTGAACCTTCCTCTCAAGCGAAATCTTGTCAATCTATCAGCCGTCCCTCGCGGGGACAAGGCGTTCGACATTCAACAGTTCCATCGCGTGGAACTCAAAATTGTTTTTATGAACCAGGTTCATGCATGCACAATATGACAATGCAGACCTGTACACCCTCGCGAGGTGGACACCAGCGATTTACCTCTGGCAAAGGGCAATCCTTTCATCACCAATATGAACAGCCTTATTCCAATGGGAAAGACTCATATCACAACCACAATCGAGGCTCGCGGACATACCGTGGTTCCTTTCGAGGGCGTTCAGGACTTAACAATCAAAAAAGTGCCAAAGGCAAAATAAAATAAAAGTCAAAAACAATGACTCGAAGCCTTTTCGAGCAGGTCAATTAGCTCAACACCTCTCACAGTGGATAAAAATGGGAGCACCAGAAATAATTTTAAGATTGATTCAAGGTTACAGGATACCATTTATTCGAAAACCCCCTCTAGTACACCCTACTGTTGTCAAAAGTCACATTCAAACTCCCATGTCGGACGAAATGTCTTTAATTATCCACAAAATGAAACAACGGCAAGGCATTCTAAAAATAGCTCAAGTGTCACGAAGTTTCATATCCCAGATGTTCTTAGTTCCCAAATCGGACGGGTCAGCCAGACCAGTTTTCAACCTGAAAGCTCTGAACAGATTTATAAATACAGAAACCTTTCACTTGATAAATGTACACCGCCTCCCGGGGTTCCTACAACCCAGAGATTACATGAGCAAAATCGATCTGTCTCAGGCCTATTTTCATTTGAGCATCAAAAAGTCGCACAGACGCTTTCTTCGCCTAATTTACGATCAAGAGTTATTGGAAATGACTTGCCTACCCTTTGGCCTAAGTACAGCGCCAAAGACGTTCTCAATTCTCACCAATTGGGTTGCTCAAATTCTAAGAGAGAGATGGAATATCCGCATTCTAGTATACCTCGACGATTTTTTAATTGTCCACCAGGATGCCAACATCCTTCGAGAGCATATACGTCTAACTGTACAAACCTTAGTAACACTAGGTTGGCAAGTCAATTTCGAAAAGTCTGTACTTTTCCCTCAGAAAATCATTGTTTACCTCGGAGTAATGTGGAATCCCTGGGACAATTTAAAAACCTTGCCATCGGAGAAAATTGCTGTCATTATCCAAGAAATACAGATAATTCTGCACGAACAGAAAGCGACCTTAAAAACACTTCAAAAAATTGCCGGCCGGCTAAATTTTGCAAGTTACGTTGTTCCGCGAGGACGGCTCAATCATCGCCACTTACTAAGGTTCATGCATACGTTACCGGAAAGGTCATCGAAGACTTACCCAATACCTCATCAAGTATTGGAGGAGCTAGAATGGTGGACAAACAATTGTCACTTATCATTCCCCTGCATTACCCTCCTCCTATGAACTTTCTGACAACGGATGCATCGGACCTGGCGTGGGGTGCACAGCTAAACAATGTGGCGTTGTCGGGAATCTGGACCCACAAAGAGCAGTGCCTACACAGCAACCAAAAGGAAATGCTGGCAATATTATACGCCTTACAGAATCAAGTTCATTTCCTGAGGGGCAGCTCAGTACTCATACAGTGCGACAACAAGACTGCAGTCGCATATTTACGAAAGGAAGGAGGCACCAAGTCGTTAGCGTTGATGGAAATTACTCATCAGATTTTGAATTTAATAGATTACAATCAAATTCACATAGACATTCACCGCATCCCAGGGAATTACAACAACTATGCCGATCGTCTGTCACGTCATCGCCCTCCTCCGGAGTGGCACCTGTCTCCATCATGCACAAAAAGAATATTTGCCAAATGGGGAACCCCTGTCATAGACTTATTCGCCTCAGCAACGGCTCATGTCGTAGAGAATTATGTGTCTCGAGACCTGAGGGATGCGGGAGCCATCTTTCACGATGCCTTCAGCGTACCCTGGCACTATCCCCTGGCGTGGGTGTTTCCGCCGCCATTTCTGGTCCCGAAGGTAATAGCACACCTAAATCAATCCACGGGAATATATCTTCTTGTAGTACCTCGATAGAGAAAAGTGTTTTGGCGGGTGGAACTGAAGAATCGAGCACTTGCAGCACCGTACACGCTGAGAAACTTGCAGAAGCATCTGATAGACACATCAACGGGGTCTCCACCCCAGAACGTAGAGAAAATAATCCTCGAAGTCTGGAAATGTGGGGGTGGGGCGACGTAGTTTCAACATGGAACAATGAACAATTGTCACTTCTTAAAAATTCCTGGCGCCAGTCTACTTTGAAAACATACAAAGTAGCTTGGGATCGATGGTTGTCTTGGTGTATTACAAAAAAGGTTGACGTCAAAAACCCTTCAGGTTCACAGCTTGCACAGTTTCTATCAGACTTATATTTAATTAATAAACTCTCTTATAATACCATACTCCTTCACAAGTCTGTAGTTTCTACGTTGTGTAACACAGAAACATCTGGTCATTTAAGTTCACATGTATTAGTAAGGCACATTTTAAAGTCGATATCTATTAAAAGCCCAAAAACCTCTAAGCCACCAGTTTGGGATACCAGTAAAATAGTGTCGTTCATATCTACATACACAATTGATAGTAACAATTTGTTTCAAACTGTTCGTCATACTGCTATATTGTTACTCTTGTGCTCGGGAAGGAGAATTCACGATTTAACTCTGCTTCAAGTTGATTCTAGTCACTATATAAAATCAGAGAATAGTATTATTTTTTGGCCGCAAAATGGATCCGAAACGGATTGCCATGACTATCAGCAATCCGGATGGAAAATTATTAAAAATAATAGTTATCAGAAATTAGATCCTTTCTTTTGGGTAGAAAAGACTGTGTCAATCTTAAAAGAAAGACGTGATAAAGCAAGATCTCCTAATTTATTTGTCACCATTAAGGGTGAGCCAAAATCTGCATCACGTGCAGTAATCGCCAATTGGATAAAAATTCTTTTCAAGGAAGCTAACATCGACGCTCCTCCGGGAAGTGTTCGCTCGGCTGTCGCTTCCAAATGTTGGTGGGAGAATCATTCCCTTGATGAAATCATGGCTCGTGGAAATTGGCGATCAGCCGACACTTTTAAACGTTTCTATAGGCGAGAAGTAAATCGGAACGTTGATTCAATTAATGTTAATCAATTATTTCAATCAATAAATTAGTAATTACTTCGTTTTGTACAGTTGATGCATAAGATTTACTATAACATAACTAATTTAGTATGTAATAAACTTGATACAGTAATTGAATTATTAAGATTAGATACATTTTGTTTTGATTATAATATCATACGTTATATTGTCAATACAATGTAAAAATGAGCATGAATAAAACGAGTGATTCTAGAAAACTATGTTTATTTTGCTACTAAATCACATTAGCGTTAATCTCTTTCCCCATGTTACATGCATCACATGTGTGGCGTCACCAGGCGATAACAAACAGGTCTCATATTAAAAGCTTCCAATGACGGTCCAGTAATTTAATAGCAGCGTTTTACCTGAAATTTATTTATTTATTTATTTTATTTCAACATAGCTTAAATCTATCTTTACAGTGTGAACCAATACGATAGAAAAGCAATTAATTATTATAACACATTACATACATAGCCGTTCTTATGAATTCGCTCAGAGAACAGGCAAACAGGTCTATTCTGTAAGCAATCTGGTTGAGATTACGCAGCGCGCGGGTCATCGGGGCTTTTCTGAGGAGCTCGGTGCGAGCCCTGGGTACAGACAATAACGGTGGCAGGTGGCGGCGCCTTACATACCCGTTGGGAACACAAAGCCTCACCAAACTTAACAATTCCGGATGGTGACTTTTTCCGCGAATTAAATTAAAGAGAAACAAAGCCATGGATAAGTCCCTCCGCACACGTAGTTTCGTGTATCCCACCATACCCAAAACAAATAAGGTAGGATACATGAAGGGATAGTACGGATAGACCCCATATAATCTCATATATAGATATCTGGCGAATTTATTCTGAATGCGCTCCAGCATAAGATTATACTTAATTTCATGTGGAGCCCAAATCGCTGCGTTACTTTCGAGATGACTTCTGACTAAGGCATTATACAATGACATGATAACTTTAGTGTTATTGAAGCCTTGCACCCTACGCAATATAAATCCTAAATTTCTAAAGGCTTTTTTACATATAATTTTTATATGTTCTTTGAATGACAGGTCGGCTGTAAAGGTTACTCCTAGGTCTTTTACCTGCGAGACTTTCTTCATGCTAACGTTATCTATACTGTACTCATATTCGATCGGTTTATGTTTTTTTGTAAACGTCATCGTGACACATTTAGATTTATTGAATTGGAGTTTATGATCATTAGCCCATAAAACTATCCTATCAATATCTTCCTGCAAGCGCTCACAGTCTACCGCCGCGTTGACTCTGAGGGACAGCTTCAGGTCGTCAGCAAACAATAAACAGTCGGAGTGCTGGATGACCGTAGGTAAGTCATTCACCAATATGAGAAACATTAGTGGGCCGAGATTACTTTCCTGACTCACTCCAGATCTGACAAAATAAGGCTTAGACTGGCATCCAGCATACTCCACATACTGCCGCCTATCTCGCATATAATCAGCCAAGAACCGCAGCAAGTGGGGGGTGCAACCGATACTGGCCAATTCCGTTAAAAGCACATCGTTGTCGACGACATCGAATGCTTTCTGGTAATCAAAGTAAGCGACGTCCACCTGCCCCCCCTGGTCCACGGCCGGCAAGAGTCGAGCCATGTGATTCAGTAGGTTGCTCGTTGTGCTATGGCCTGGCCGGAATCCGTGCTGTTCGTCGCAAAGTTGAGAGCTTGCCTGTTCGGAAATGCTTTTTTGTATAGTCGAGTCGAACACTTTGGCCGGAGTAGACAAAACTGCCACTGGTCTAAACTGTTCCACGCCGTGACCACCACCCGCTTTTGGGACGGGAACTACGCGCGTCAGTTTCCAAACATCTGGAAAAGTTGCTTGCTGTAAACAAGTATTAAATATATGTAGCAATGGCTGGGCAAGAACAAACCGACAGTCCTTAAATAAAAATGCAGGGATTCCGTCCGGCCCAGCCGACCGCTTCGGCTTGAGTCTAGCCAACGCCTGCTCAACATCAGCCAGCCGTAGATCTTCCAGATGTATTCGTGCAGATCCGTTTGTTCCTCCCGCTTCTGCCATCGCAGTATCAACGTTAAGTTCTGGTTGTTCTGTGCTGTATACGGAATGAAAGTAGTTTGCAAATTCCAAACAACTTTGTTTTTCCGTTAATTCTAACCCATCTTTGATAATTTTTTGTGACGACCTTTGGCCTCTTTTAGAATTTATATAATTCCAAAAAGATCTCGGGTCTTCTATTAAATGGTTTTGAACCTGGTCACGGTGTCTCTCTTCCGCTACTTTAAGCATATGTTTCACGCGAGACCTGCACTGAGCGAAGTTATCGTAATCTTCTTGCGACTTACTCCGCTTATATTTTTTATGAAGCAAAGCCTTTAGTTATAAAAAAGTAAATAAAACGCTTATTAAAATACTTACCTAATTGGAAGCTTTGGTTTAATTTCTGCCTGGTTAATTGAGCCAATGAACAAGTATGGCGCGGCACTAAAGAGTACGAAAACTGATATGAAATCGACGGAAACGGAAATGCTATCTCATATTAAAAGCTTCCAATGAGGTAAGTATTTTAATAAGCGTTTTATTTCAGGTAAAACGCTGCTATTTGGGAAATGGAACACCTTTCAGAACCTGGTCAAAAATTAGCGGCCCGTCCCGGCTTCGCACGGGTGAACATAATTTTTGTTTTAATTTGTATACTTTTTTGAACGCAGTGTCACATTATCTATGTATAATTTCAATCCAAAATTGTTTATTTTTTTAAAGTAAAGAACATATTTTGTCATATCATGTCAACAGCTTCCGCAGCGCATGCGACGAAAAATGTTTTATGGCATTTTTTTTACACCTATGGTTACGTTACTAAAGTTTTAGTAAGGATCCCTTATCTTTTCTAACAATAAATATAGCCTATGTTACTAAGGATGAACGTAGCTTTCTAATGGTGAAAATTTTTATTCATCACATCTACTCGAAAAACGGTGTTTTCATCCCAAAACATTTGGAGCTAAAGTTACTGCTGATTCTCGCAAGATTAAAAAGTGAAAAAGAAAATCTTACGGGAATAAAACACGATTTGCATCATCAAACCCATGTCTATGGTCTATGGATAGGTCTTTAAAAAGTGATATTGAGGTTTCTTTTATCATTTTTTTCTAAATTGAATAGTTTGCGCGAGAGACACTTCCAAAGTGGAAAAATGTGTGTGTGTCGTCGTCGTCGTTGTCCCCCCCTGTAACTTCTAAAATAGGAGAATTATCAAACTAAAAAAAATATGTGTAGTTCATAACCATGCAAACTACCAGCGAAAATTGGTTTGAACGAGATCTAGCAAGTAGTTTTTTTTTAACAGGTTAATCGTAAACCGCAATTTAATTTTCATTTAATCAACTGAAATATAAAAATAATAAAAAAACAATATGTTACTTGCTGCTACGGAACCCTTCATGGGCGAGTCCGACTCGCACTTGGCCGCTATTTTAAATTTAGAATACACCGTACATCGTCAACATGGATTAATGTAGGTAAAAATGTTTATGTTCTTTGCTTTGAAAAAGGAATAATTTAAAAAAAGCGCAATTTTTGTCTTTGATTTAAAATAGTTAGAGAAGTAAAGTACAGAATTATATTGTGTAGAAATTTATTATTTGCGTAAATTTGAATACTTTTTCGTAAGTTTAATCCGATGATGAACATCAAGTATATAGTTATTATAAAAACAAAAATAAAGGATCGACGACTGCTCTCTGCAGGACTCACTCAAAAGAAATAAAACAACGGATCTCCTTAAAATAATGTATAATAGTATAGTATGTACAAGGGGAGCGACGCGCGCGGCCGGGGTCAGAGCGCGGGCACGGGCGGGGCGTGCGGCGGCGCGTGCAGCGGGGCGTGCAGCGGCGCGTGCGGCGGCAGGTGCGGCGGCGGCTCGGGCTCGTCCAGGTCGAGCGCGGCGTCGATCATGGTGGTGTCGTGCAGCAGGCGCAGGCGCGACGCCGACAGCGCGGGCGCCGCGTCCAGCTCCAGGCTGCGGTTGAGGTACGCGTGCCGCGCCGGCGGGCTGCCGTAGCCGCCCAGCGCGCCTGCAAGCGGGTGTGAGCTGGCGAGCGATTCTACTGCATCACGCCCACGTGGGCACAATTCGAGCACACGTAATAAAGCATTCTTAAAGATGACGTATCGGGACATTAATAAAGTAAAACGTTAACATTATTAAATGTTTGCTCGATATGACAGCATCTTTATAGTCGTACGCGATGTGCATTAGAATATGTATTTTTGTACGAGCCGAGCTCGCACATTTCAACGTGTACATGTCCCCAGCGGAAAAGTGTCGAATATTAAATTTTGAAAATGCCAGATCTTCAGTGTAAAGCTGCCTTTAAGGGTCCCCCGACCCTAGACCAAAATACAACTTTCCATACAAACGTAGTCTACGTTTTATTTCAAAACGACATGTCCGATTTGGGCAAAATTTTGTAATTTCAAAGATATTGCAATTATCTAGGTTTATATTTAGTTTCCGACAGAAAAAATATGAACTTGAAATAGAATATAGTGTTTTATATCATTTTTGACCATTAGTATGGGAAACTTCTAAATCGTTATATTTTCTTTCCAGTTCATAATTTTACTATAGGAATCCAGATAGAACCCTAGATAATTGCAATTTCTTTACAATTACCAATTTTTACCGGAATCTGACATGTGGTTTCAAAATTAAACGTGTACTACGTTTGTATGGAGAAGTCTAGGGTCGCCGGACTCTTAAATGTTTATCGTTAAATAAAATTTGTGTATTTAGTAATTTTTGAGAAATTCGTCAAAAACATATTCCAATCTTTTATGTATTAATTCAACTATCCATATTCCAACAACTAGAACTAAAATACCTTTTTTATGTTTATATTTCGTAAGTGGTTGTGTTTTTTGGATTCTGTATTTACAGACGTTATAAACAAATGAATAGCAATGTGTATAAAAAAATCAAAACTGTATTACAAACCGTTTGTGAGATCCAGCAAAACGCTAAACATTTCCCCAGTGGAATTTTGAATAACTTCGGAGGCCTATGACATACAAAGTCCATTTGTACCTAGAGATGGGTTTACGCCCGGTCATATTGGGCACATTGCATAAATGCCGAATAAATGTCCGTATATGCCGAATAAATGTTCATTGTCATGGCAAAAACAATAACATTGTTTTTATTTACTTTTTCATTCAAATAGCTACATTTGAGTATGCACAAAACTTAATTAGATTACGACTAATAAATTGACAATGAAAAACTAGAAATTGATATGATGGTTAATGACTTAGTCAGTGCTGGCAAAATATCACTCTTTCGGCTCTCCAGTTGCGTCGACGTAATGCAAGCGTAAAACTAGAATTTATTTGGAAAAAGCTAGAATTTATTGTGATTGTAAATTATTGAGTATTGAGTGATTAAACGTGATTATGATTATTTAATGACCAAATTATTTTATTACAGTTATGAATGTTATGATTTAAAAAATACAGATAAGTTCCTGCTTCTTTTAACTAAAATTAAATTATTTGTTTCTGCCCAGCGATTAGATTTGTGCGTAAACTGTTTTTTGCCCTATACGCCCGTTTATGCCCAAATTGTTTTTCTCGACCTCGACCCATCACTATTTGTACATAAACATTTGTCTCTTATATGATACATTAACTGCTCTACTAATTGAATTCCCGATCCCTGGCGGAATATGTTCTTGACGATTTTTTTTTAATAATTTAATACACAAATGATAAACATTTGAAGGCAGCTTTACACTAAAGATCTAGTAAAGTCAACATTTAGTATTAGAAACTTTTCCGCTGGGGACATGCACACCATTTCAACTGCATGCAGCCACATATTGTAGATCGCGTGTCAGCTGTTTTTACATTTTTAATCAAATGCAAATGGTAATTGATACACTATCGAGTGGCGATCGAGAAAGAAACCGTCACACTAACTCTACACTATCATCATCATCGTTTCAGCCGCATAGGGTCCACTGCTAGGCATAGGCCTCTCACACCATCTAATGACCTAAAAGCTTGCTATACTTCACATAGATCCTCTTTAGAAATGCAATTAATGTTTTTACGGCGTATTTCAACTATTTATCGGCGGGTCAGTTGGCGCCGCACTCACTGCAAGCCGGAAAATCGGCGGCTCGAGATGAGCTACTTTTACTTCACTACAGCTCGAGGCGGCAACTCGGCGCGTACGTGAGCCGCCCGCGCTGACATTCCTGCGCACCGGCCGGCGCGGCCGGGGCGTCATCACGTGCTAACTACAGTGCGGCTCACCGTCGCGCGCAGCGAGCGGCGCGGCCTGCGGCTGCAGCGTGGTCACGGCCAGCGCCGCCAGCGCGGGCGCGGGGGGCGCGGGCGGCGCGGGGGGCGCGGGCAGCGCGCGCGCGAACGCGGCCGGCAGCTCGTCCTTCAGGTCGATCGTGAACACGCCGCGACTGGGGACACACAGACATCTCAGATGTAGCAAAAATATGCAGGTTATAGTTCCGCGAACAGTGATATGTATCATTTTTGAATGTGAAGAGATCTCCTGACTGGCGGTACGCACCGGTCGATGAGGCTGGGCGCGAGCGGGCCGCACAGCACGTGCCAGCAGTTGGCGCAGGCGTTGCCGCGCGAGTACGGGTTGGGGTTGGCCACGCCGCGCCGCGTCGAGAACGAGCCCTTGATCTGTAACAGACGGAGCGTTAGGCGGCGAGCGGGCGAGGGTGCGAGGGGGCTGCGACGGAAGCGGTACTCACGTCCTCGTTGGTGGTCTGGTCCGTGGAGGCGAGGTAGGTGTGGAAGCCGGCCAGCCCCAGCACGGACCACACGGACAGGAAGCACACGGCGGCCACCACGGCCGAGGCGGGCGCCGAGCGCAGCGCGGCCGCCAGCCCCGCGCCGCGCGCCTCAAGCGCCAGGTGCGTCACCGCGCACGCGAACACGAACACCGCCAGGAACGACAGCGACACCACGAACGTGTAGAAGTAGCGGTAGTTGCGCTTGCCCACGCAGTTGCCCACCCACGGGCAGTGGTGGTCGAAGCGGTCGACGCAGTTGTCGCACAGCGAGCAGTGCGAGGCGCGCGGCGGCCGGAACATCTTGCACGTGAAGCAGTACTTGAGCTTGACGGGGCGGCCGCGCACCAGCACCTCGCGGGCGCGGGGCGGCGGGCGGCCCGCCGCGCCGGCCGGCTCGCCGCCCGCCTCCAGCGCCGCCGCCTCGTGCGGCGCGGCGCGCGGGATGATGCCGGGGTCGGACAGCGCCGTGCGCAGCAGCGCCGACAGCGTGAACACGAACAGCGCGCCGCCCGCGGCCGGCACCGCCGGCGACACCCGCGCCGCCAGGTACGGGCAGTCGAAGGCGAAGTGCAGCGCGCACGTGCCGCAGATGAGCGCCAGCGTGAGCGCGAACACGCCGGGGTGCGGCGCCGTCATGAGGCGGCCGTCGCACCAGAAGCGGTTGCGCCCGGCGAACACCTCCCACTTGCGCGTCACGCGCCGCGACGCCATCGCACCATCACCCGCCTTTGCTCCACCTCTGACAGACAAAAATACATAATTCATTCCTATATAACTTTATTATAAACAATAGGGGTGACGACAGGGTCCGAAAAGTATGATTGTAATTAATCTATCTTTTAGATTATCCAAAAATAATGGACCCGTATTTTTCAGTTTACCAAAAAAGTAAAAATTCACAAAGATACGGAGCGTCAAAGTTCCGGAGTGGGGGCTTGCGTCGTCACACTTAAGTAAAAATCGTACTTAAGTGTGACGTCACGCGAAATTTCAATGCGCTGTATCTTTGTCATTTGTGGTTTCTCAGAGAAAAGAAAAAATACGTGTACAATATTTTTAGATAATCTAACAGAACCAAAAATATTTTTGCATCTTCATGCATGCCTATTGTACAGTTGCACTTGACGATGTACAGTTGCAGATGCTTTGCAGCCTGTTTGGTCGAATCAAACACGAGTACTGAACTGGAATTATCTTCTTATCATGTATTATTACTAAGTTAACTCTGGTGAACAGATTAAAGTCAACCAACACCTACATAGCTGTGCTGAGAGTTTTTGGCGGGAAGTCAAGGGGTTCAGTTGTCGATTGTTTTGCAAATTATTTCTAGTGGACTTTATGATATGAAATTGGTGTAGTTAGGTGTTATAAATGCTCATACTCATGGACAATGTGTGAAATGTTTAAAATGGACAGTCATAGTGCAGCTGTAGTGATATTTATTTGCGGACAATGGTGGACAACTTAGGCGCCGTTCGCCACGCAATCGGCTATGAAAACCAGTGGACTCGTATAACTCTAAAGGACTAGTATCCAGAGCCTTAAAAACAATTTTAAAATACGACACCTATCTCTGTGACTGTCATCTCACAACAGTCATTATTAGACCCCATTACATGGTAACAACGAAGTCACTTTTTTGTAGGTATTGAAACTTTTATTTTTCCAACTATTGAAGTTTTGATGGTATTGTACTCCAGTTATGTCACTGACAATGAGTCAGAGACAATCACAACTTTTTCTTTTCGTGTGTGTAAGTTCCCAGCACAGGGTTAGATTTATTCATATTTATCAGACTGCCTAAAGGCATCTGTCATAGCTTGACGATGCCGTTCAATGATGGCAGCTGGGAACAATGGCTTATATGCAATTTTTCACCAAGCTCGTCATCAATCGCTACGCTATTAAAGGATAAAAATGTGATAAAAGTAATGGGAAACTTAAAACCATGAGCGTTTGTTAGTTATGACTTATCTATCATGTCATGTACTTATGTGCAAACTTGTGTTTTTCCACCAGTATAAATTAAATAAATAAAAAGTCCAACATAAAACTTGGAACAAAAAAAAATTATTTTTCTGTGGCAAGAATTTTGTTATTGGTTTTAATAAACACTTACATTAGACATACACGAAATGTATTTACTTTTTTTTATTGACTCTGGTTCTTGGGATAAATGACATATAAGCAAGCATTTAAAAAAATATGAACCTACCCTCCCTAGTTGTATTAATTTGAGTATTTCCAAGTAAATCTTGTTTTCTATTCAAGTACATAGTTGTTATAGTTTCGATTACAAATATTAGACCATAAGGTTATCAGTTCGTGCTCTATTTTAAGTATAAATTGTCTTGTTTTTCGTGAAAAATATGAGTTCGTCGCGAAAGTCTTGCGTTAACAATCTTAACAGTTCTTGTTTTATATGTGGCAAATTTTGAAAGAAAGATCACTGAGTTTGTGAAACAAACCTACATCGGGACAAATCTAACCCAAAAAAATAAATATGGGGTGCCCAATATAGTGTGTAAGTCATGTGTGGAAACTCTGCGACAATGGACCAAAGGAGAATGTAAACGGTTTAAATTTGGAGTGTCGATGATATGGACTGAGCCAACCTATCATTTCAATGACTGTTACTTTTGTGCTGTGAATGTGAAAGGCATGAATAGGTAAAAAAAACGTACTTGGGTTTATCGTAATGTGGAATCGGCTAAGCCCCCAATATTACACAGTGAAGTTTCGCCAGTTCCAGTGTTTTCAGGACCATCGACTGTAAACTGTGATGAAGTTGAAATGTTCAGTAAGAAGAACAGCAGTGAAAGTGAGTTCGAAGGATGTAGTTCTACAAGAAAGGGATTTTCTCAAGAGAAACTCAATGATTTGGTTCGTGATTTGAATTTGCCAAAGAAATCAGCTGAACTTCTTGCTTCGAGACTAAAAGAAAAACATTGTTTTCAACCCTTCTCCCAAACTTTACCGAAGAAGACAAATTGGTCTTTTGCTGGACTTTAATTTCTTAATTTTAATTTCTTTCAGTCAAATATTTATTAAAGTCTCTATCTCATAAACTAGAGTCAATTTGACAAATCTGATATTTTTCTCGTATTCAGCATCCTGAACTTATACAAAATTGACTTCAATCTACCTTGCCGCAAAATGACTGTTCCCCAGTGTCATTTAATTTTTAACTGAATTCCATCAAAAAGAACGTTCTTAATTTGTGTGTTCAATCATCATTCTTTTCGTGTGTTCAACAATTATTAGAAGACACCTGGACCTTTTAGGAAAGTTATTTTTTGGTTTTATAGAGCATACTTGTATTATCAGGTGGTGCTATAGGATTAGTCAAAATCAGTTCGGCAGTTTGGCGGTGAAGACAGTTTTTAGTTTTGATAAATTATAATAGGAAAACGAAAAGCACAATATTCAAAATAGGTAACAGACTTAGATATTAGAAGCCAATAACAGGTCCTCACATATAAATACTGTATAGGTTGACCATAAAGTCAAACAAACATACACACT
This sequence comes from Acrobasis consociella, assembly GCA_963555685.1. NCBI lineage: Eukaryota > Metazoa > Arthropoda > Insecta > Lepidoptera > Pyralidae > Acrobasis > Acrobasis consociella. The sequence goes on along the minus strand of OY743111.1, from coordinate 21,893,519 downwards.
ACTTGTAATGATAGTTATAAAATGAAAATATTTAATATGGTCATATAAATATTTAAAAAATAAACATAATACATAAAAGCCAGTACTACACTACTGGAGCAAATATTCATAAAGTAGCCGCTTAGCTGTATGCTAATATCAGGTTACCCCCGTATGATCATTTATACATATATTTATATATCTACAAAGAAACATAAGAGACGACATTAAATGGGAGAGAACACATTTAAATTTGTCTTCGCACATACCAGTTTTCAAAGTTACATCTCCTGCAGGCAAGCCTCTTTACTAACAATATGGAAACCTGAGAGCACCAGTAGTCAGGGGCAGAACATTATGAGCTAGAGAACAATTACAATACGTCAAATGAAATTTTAACATGGTTGTTGTCATCATAACATTATTGAAATGAAAAAGTAAGTCGTCAAAGAGTGCAATTTTGAAAACCGGACGACTGTAGGCTCTCCTGTCAAAACCAAGGATGAGGATCGAATCGCGTGATCATATTGGGTGGAGTTGTTCAGACGATGATGTTATCATTCCTCAATACACGTGAGGCGATGTCTTCTACAATCACAATATTACTAGTGGACACTTACCCGCGAATCCCTGCAGAACGACGTTGTTTGAGATTTGGGGATCACGAACAACACCAAGGGACCATTATTTGGATAAAAGTTATCAGACTATCTTAGATTATTGTGAATGTTACAGTAGCAATCTAAAACTTGTGCACGTCACAGGCTTTTCAAACAAATTGTATCAAATTAAACGCATTACAAAAGTAATACAATATCAGCCTGTTTAAAAATATAGCAAAACAAAGTGAGAAATTATAGAGAAGTATAAACTTTCTTCGTTTATTTCCTTCGAGTTGACGAGACGAGATGGATGACAGCTGTTGTGATGTGACTTGTGTGCTTTGCTTGCTTGTGATTGTGCTACAGGCAGTGTTTGGCAACACTGTGGAGGCGTGAGACTGAAATCTGTTTATTCGATATCCATGCAAAATCCAATGTAACATAAATTAAAGTTAAAATACCGTATTCCGTAATGTAGTTGTCCCAATAGCCTGTGATATGAACCGATTTGTAAAAATCAAAATAAAACCGTTTTTTTACAACCGCTAATCACCTGTTCTCATTGAAAAACCAATTTTGTTTTTTTTTTTATCTAAAAAAACAGTATGCCATCTTAAAATACGGCTTAATTTTTTATGCATATGGATAAGGAACCATTATAAATCGTAACTACTATTTGTTAGAAACAGGCATAAGACATATTATATTTGTTTTCCAGTTTATTTCTTGCCTTTTTGTGATTGTTATTGCACCATATTATTCAAAAAATAATATTAAGCCATAATAAAATATTGGTACTATAATAATATAATATATTTTTTTAGAGAGAACCCAAAAATACCTTAGAAAACCAGTTATTTTTATTATAAACCGGTATTAAAAGTTGTAATCGGTTCCGTAGTGTGAACCGATTACAACTTTTAATACACTTCATTGTGAACTTCACACCACTATCACAGAATTAATAATAGTATTACATATGAAGTGTGTACAGCCGGTCTGAGATGGCTACACTTATACCGGATTTACACATGCGTGTTCGCTATTCGCCTCGTCATTCGACGAAACATTCCACGAACTATTCGTGTACGAATGCCGACGCGAACTGCTGTTTACACATTCGTGTGTTGATTCATTATGAGATTCGCACACGAATATGGAGGACGTGGACATAATGGCGGCATGCACGCTACATTTACAATTATGTCTTCTACCCGGGTATTTACCTACGCTTAGGTAAATACCTGTATGTGGTGGGTAGATTGGGATGTTTATTTAAAACCAGCCGAAGCCCGCGACTTCGTTCGCGTAGACTTTATGACTTCGGAAAATGCTCATCAGTCTGAATAACTTTTGCTAAGATGTCATTTTTAGGGTTCCGTACCCAAAGGGTAAAAAATGGACTCTTTTACGAAGACTTCGCTGTCTGTCCGTCTGTCTGTCATCAGGCTGTATCTCAAGAACCGCGATAGCTAGACAGTTGAAATTTTCACAAATTATGTATTTCTGTTGCCGCTATAACAACAAATACTAAAAACAAAATAAAATGAATATTTAAGCTTTTAGCTTATTTGGGGCTCCCATACAACGCGATTTTTTATAGATAATGGTACGGAACCCTTAGTGCGCAAATTCGATTCCCACTTGGCCGGTTTTATATGTATACTCTACGAATAATAATTCTCTTATTATATAATGAGAATTATTATTCGTAGTGTATACTGTAAAGACTAGTGGACTTTATCCGTGTTATTATAAAACGCAGACTAGCACTGTACCCGCGGGCTTCGCTCCCCGTGGGAATTTCGTGATAAAGAGTACACTATGTCCTTCCCCGAGTCTCAAATTATATCTATACCAAATTTGTTCTATATCGGTTCAGTAGTTTAAGCGTGAAGAGTTAACAAACATTTGTTTGTTAACACAACACAACACACTTTCGCATTTATAATATTAGTAGGATACAAATTTAGTGAGAGTCCTCTAATTATATGTAGAAATGTATCAATAGGTAATTTAATGTATAAAACAATGAATATATCTAAAAGAGAAAATAACAAAGATTAAAATCACTGATGCTATAAGTACTTATTAAATATAGAGATATCATCTTATTTGATGTCTGATTGCCTATTTTAACATATAATTAGGTCTACACACATTTGCCCACAAAAAACGTTAACTTAGACCTTTAATTCGTATGTTTCCATACAAGTCATACAACGGGTACATATACGTCCTGTTGGGTCGGGCGCTAGCTGCCAACTGCCGGCAGGCGAAAGTGTAAACAGCTAGTTCGTGTTCGCTATTCGTGTCCTTTGATTCGCGTCCGAAAAACCGCCCTCAACGCGAACTCGCGAATCGCGAGGCGAATCACGAGGCGAATAACGAACTGACTGTTTACACATGCTAGTTCGTTATTCGCCTCGTCATTCGCCTCGCGATTCGCGCGAATGTGTAAACGCGGCATTAAGTGTATCTTACTTATCTTTGGCTAGCACTAGGTTTAGCCTTTATCATTCCGGCTAAAACTAGGTGCAGCCGATCGTAGGTGGTTAAAATTAGGTGTACGAGTAGGTTATCTACAATGTCCTTTTTTATTAAGTAGTACAAATATTTTAAGGGGTAATTCAATTCATCGATTTGGACAACTTTTCCCAGTAAATGTATATCGAAATACGAAAAGAAATTTTTTATTTTCCATAGTAATGATATCATGTGACTTACTTCTTACTTCGATTTCTTTTTTTTTTCTTTTTTTGTTTATGGCGGCCAAACTTCGTTGAAGCTTATTTTGCCAGTGTCTAGTAATATCTCTTCTTTATTCCTAATCCTAAACCCTTAACTATACAATCAAAGGTTGGTATGGTCCTTTGATTGCTTCACGGGAGCTTCTGGCGACAAATCTATACGAGTCCACTGGTTTTCATGGTTTTCGGTCTCAGATGGCTACACTTAGGTGTATCTTACTTATCTTTGGCTAGCACTAGGTTTAGCCTTTATCATTCCGGCTAAAACTAGGTGCAGCCGATCGTAGGTGGTTAAAATTAGGTGTACGAGTAGGTTATCTACAATGTCCTTTTTTATTAAGTAGTACAAATATTTTAAGGGGTAATTCAGTTCATCGATTTGGACAACTTTTCCCAGTAAATGTATATCGAAATACGAAAAGAAATTTTTTATTTTCCATAGTAATGATATCATGTGACTTACTTCTTACTTCGATTTCTTTTTTTTTTCTTTTTTTGTTTATGGCGGCCAAACTTCGTTGAAGCTTATTTTGCCAGTGTCTAGTAATATCTCTTCTTTATTCCTAATCCTAAACCCTTAACTATACAATCAAAGGTTGGTATGGTCCTTTGATTGCTTCACGGGAGCTTCTGGCGACAAATCTATACGAGTCCACTGGTTTTCATGGTTTTCGGTCTCAGATGGCTACACTTAGGTGTATCTTACTTATCTTTGGCTAGCACTAGGTTTAGCCTTTATCATTCCGGCTAAAACTAGGTGCAGCCGATCGTAGGTGGTTAAAATTAGGTGTACGAGTAGGTTATCTACAATGTCCTTTTTTATTAAGTAGTACAAATATTTTAAGGGGTAATTCAGTTCATCGATTTGGACAACTTTTCCCAGTAAATGTATATCGAAATACGAAAAGAAATTTTTTATTTTCCATAGTAATGATATCATGTGACTTACTTCTTACTTCGATTTCTTTTTTTTTTCTTTTTTTGTTTATGGCGGCCAAACTTCGTTGAAGCTTATTTTGCCAGTGTCTAGTAATATCTCTTCTTTATTCCTAATCCTAAACCCTTAACTATACAATCAAAGGTTGGTATGGTCCTTTGATTGCTTCACGGGAACTTCTGGCGACAAATCTATACGAGTCCACTGGTTTTCATGGTTTTCGGTCTCAGATGGCTACACTTAGGTGTATCTTACTTATCTTTGGCTAGCACTAGGTTTAGCCTTTATCATTCCGGCTAAAACTAGGTGCAGCCGATCGTAGGTGGTTAAAATTAGGTGTACGAGTAGGTTATCTACAATGTCCTTTTTTATTAAGTAGTACAAATATTTTAAGGGGTAATTCAGTTCATCGATTTGGACAACTTTTCCCAGTAAATGTATATCGAAATACGAGAAGAAATTTTTTATTTTCCATAGTAATGATATCATGTGACTTACTTCTTACTTCGATTTCTTTTTTTTTTCTTTTTTTGTTTATGGCGGCCAAACTTCGTTGAAGCTTATTTTGCCAGTGTCTAGTAATATCTCTTCTTTATTCCTAATCCTAAACCCTTAACTATACAATCAAAGGTTGGTATGGTCCTTTGATTGCTTCACGGGAGCTTCTGGCGACAAATCTATACGAGTCCACTGGTTTTCATAGCCAATTGAGTGGCGGACGGCGCCCAAAGACGCCCACCGCAGTCCGCAAATAATTATCACTGCAACCGCACTATGACTGTCCACTTTAAACATTTCACATATTGTCCAAGAGAATGAGCATTTATAACACCAAACTACACCAATTTCATATTATAAAGTCCACTAGAATCAATTTGCAAAACAATTTAAAGCAAACTCCAACTGGACCCCTTGACTTCCCGCCAAAAACTCCGAGTCTTACTTCGATTTGTATGAAAACCTATTTTTTTTTCCTATTTCGACATACATTGATCGGGTAAAGTGGTTCAAAATAAAAAAGGACATTGTATTTTTAGGTTATAACGGTGATAAAAGACCAAGATGTTGAAGTAACGTTTATATTGTTTTGTTGATACAACATATCTCAAGTAATAAGTGATGAGTGGTGGAACAATATAAGGTCTAACAAGGTCTAACAAAATAAACTGAAACTATTTTAAGGGTACCTCAGGCACCCAAACAAGTTGTTGATCGTTCGGCGGTCAAACGTCGATTCGACGTTTGAAGAGGCGAAACACGTGTCGCGTATACGACGTCCGATGTTGCTGCAGCCACAACAGCGGATGCAGCAGCATGGGAGGGATCATGTTATTCAAATCAAATAAAGTAACTTTGACTTCCGCAAAGTAACACCTGAATCTATTAACTACCTAATTTAAACCACCTGCGATGGGCTGCACCTAGTTCTAGTCGGAATGATAAAGGCTAAACCTAGTTCTAGCCAGCTAAACCTAGGTGTAGCCGCGTTTCGGGTTTAGCTGTAAGCCGTAACATATATAACAATGCAAATGATTTTTAATTTTTTACTATATCCCCTCTAAAAAGCTTATTTTATTCACTGAAAACAGTGAATAAAATGCACATTATTTTTTCTTCATTTAATTTCTGTTTTCGTTTGAATCTTTCTTTTTCAGTATAAAGTATAATATGCATTGCAATGCAATGCAACTAATGCAACTCTTGAAGAAAACTGATTTCTATCGAGGGCCGTGAATCACTTGCGTCGGTCAGGTTTCTAAAACTTGAATCACGAGCGTAGCGAGCTAGCGAGTGTTGATGTTCTTGTCAATCTTGATAAATCACTCCCTGCGGTCGAGGTTCTGTCGTTAGAATCCTTCACTTGCTCGTGATTCATGTAATGGCCCTCGATTTAAATCCGTCATTTAATCTACTTGTAATCAGCAGGCACGGTCAGCAGATTTTATAAATTTTAATTATATTTATAGCAACTACGCCACCAACTTTCTTACCATTCGCGAGTTTTTGTAAATCATCAACAAACATACTCGGCGCGTGTGCTCATAAAATTTCATCCTTTTTTACCATGTTTCACCAACACTCCTATTTACCATCTATTTAAAAAAAATCATATAATTGTTGTGGTATACTTATGTGTTTTACGCAATAAACTTCCTTTTTGTTATTCGTAAAATCTTCTATATTTACCTATTTCCTTCCTTCCATCTAATCTTATACCTTTAAACGAACAATTCTTTATATATTTTATTTATTTATATATTTATAAATTTCTGTGATCTCGAAAACGGCTTTAACGATTTCGCTGAAAATTGATATATGGGGGTTTTTGGGGGTAAACAATCGATCTAGATTAGTCTTATGTTTGGGAAAACGCGTGTTTTCGAGTTTTCATTCGTTTTTCTTTCCACGCAGAATATTGTCGCTAATTTCATCGCGCCGGCCGCCATCCGCTTAGTTCAGCGGTTAAGGATGCTGACCGCTAGAAAGAGAGTTACGGGTTCGAATCCCACTCAGTGACATACTTTTGTTTTTTTTTATGTTCAAGTTTATAAATAATTTTCTATTTTGTACTGTTTTTAGACGAGTTAAAAAAAAATTAGTTAATGTTTGAGGTGAAACCGACCGAGCAACCCAGGTACTCTACCATTAACTTCTATTTATATGTACTTAGTACAACGTAGCCCGTACATGTAATATGCTATTTATGAATGAATGAATAAGAGTGTTTTTATCCATAGACATAGAATTTTTTTTACTACGTAAGAAGACGGAACATGCCGAGTGCGACAAAAAATACGTTAATGTCGCTAATACAAGAGCAAAAGAGATAGCGATCACACTGACATGAGCCAACTTTTGGATGAGAGTCAACCGCGGTAATCCTAGCTGATAAAGTGTCAAACGAAAATTTGATTTTTCTTATAGTAAACTGTGTTTTTCCATAAGTTTCCTTACCTTGGAAAGATGGTATTTTGCAGCTTTACCGACTGTGATACAACAACAAACAATAATCCCAGTAAATACACATTTCACGGGTAATTTTGCCAGACACATATTTCTCCAGTTAGTCACTATTTCCTTTGCAACTTCACCAAAAAACCACTCAAAATCATGCATTTTATATTTTCATTGAAAGATAACACAATATTTATTAGTTATTTAAGGAATTCAGTAATATATTGCATAAAATATAAAATTGTCTGATTCCGCTAGGGCTTGACTAATTATTGACGTCATTTTATGTCATGAATATATATATCGATAAAAAGTCAATAGTTTTTTTGTTATCAGTACAAACTTTTTTTGAATAAAATTACAATCGGAATATTTTATAATGAGTTTCGATTTTCGTTGGTAAGATTTATTTCCTAACATTGGTCCCTATATATATTATTATGTAATTTTTTTGTTACAGTTAATTTTATCAGTCTAGCGCTTATTCTTTTTTCTTATTCTTATAAAAACAATATATATATTATTTCTGTAAAAGTAATTGATTACTTTTTATTTTGACAGATTCCCAACAAATGTCAATTTTAAAAATGGATAACCTTTGTGAATAGACCGAGTTGGGCTCCCAAAAGGTGTTCTATTATTTGCAGTAAACATTTCGAGCTAACGCGTTTTATACAAAGAATGCAGAAGAATTCAGAAGGATTCTTAGCCAACTTTATTTGTTCCTAGTTCCCTGGACTATTTTTCGATGCTGGTTTGTCAACATTTATTGGCATCATAATGTATTTCACCTGTTCACCCAAGAGAAAAAATGATTGAATATTTCATTTTCAGTTATTATTTTATGTTTATTTGCAATGTTTAACATTAATGTCGTTCATTAAAGATGAAGGAGATTAGGAGAGACCTTAGTTCCGCTTTGTATATTAATAAATTCATTCAAATTGCAATTAGTATTTGTTTAATAAAATATTAATTCTCAGTACTTACTGGTACACTATTTTTCTTATATATTACTTAAGTATTGTAAGGCAATTGATAGCGACAAATATATTTATATATAATGTAATATTACTCTTCTCTTCTCGCAGATTGTACAAGTCGATTGTCGGCAAAGGAAAAAACACTTCAATCATTTTAATATATCACATAATATACTGCAACAATTTTAAGGGTTTAGATAGAACATCTATGTTCTAAAGGCGGGTCTCTTGCTACTGTTTTTACGAAACATTACACAAAAACATGCAAAAAAAGGGGCGTGGCTATACAATTGTCTATGGCATACACATGTTTCTGATTTCCAAAGCAGATGGAAAACATGCGCAGCGCGGGGTGAGAGGGGAAGGGTTTCTTTTTAATTATTTTACGGTTCTGGGTACGAGTCCTTTAGAGCCTATCTGTCCTATATATCTATATATCTTCTTTTCTTTATTACTATCCTTGGATCCATACCAGGAGTTACAAATAGAGATCTAAACCGATCGTCTATATGTAACTCCAGGTAAATATTAAAATTGCGATCCCGTAAATATTCTCTGATACGAAATCTGAGTTTTCATTTCGTTTTAGCTATTGCATCTGCAATTGGTAAAACGCAGAACACATCTTCTAATTCCTCGTCAGGCAGAAATGATGATAACAGTAATCAAAAATAAATATTATTAGGTATCTTAAGTGTCATTTTTCCCATACAAAAAACTGTTCGTTTAGTGACTCCGCATTTGAAAAGTAGCACCTCATGATGTGGTTAACCATAGAGAATATAAACCCTAACGTTAAAAAATGTTTCGTTCAAAACAGAAATTATTCGCTGGAGACGGTTTGTGTATGAAAAATAATATTTTTGTTTCGTGTTTTTTGTGTAAACTCGGATCTGCCGATAAGTCAACTTGTACGGGAGGTCAATTTTTTTTTCTTTTTCACATATGTTCCTTGAGAAAGTTGTTTGCTATCATGACCTGAATTTAGCCTGATAACATATTTTTATCCGTTTATTCCATTTTCCACCCACGCATCTGCTAAAGTAATATAGCTACTGAACTGACTTTTAGACTTGGGCGACATCTACACCACTAAGGACAAAGAGATTAAAATGTTTTAATTAAGTATATATTTCTTGTCATAACATTACCAAGAACATTAATTCATAATCACAATACATTTTTTTATCGATATCGACGAAGTACGTGCCGTGTAGTAGGTACAACCATTTTAAAGTCAGACATGACATTTCGTTTCTGGTCTCATTTTACAATAGGGTAGTTATATCTTGTAGTATGATAGATCTATGTTTTTATCTTTGCGCCAGTTGAGCTTGAGCCATCCCATGAAGGAGCCTAACCTAGGAAGGTTTTGGCGGGAAGTCAAGGGGTCCAGTTGGAGTTTGCTTTAAATTGTTTTGCAAATTGATTCTAGTGGACTTTATAATATGAAATTGGTGTAGTTTGGTGTTATAAATGCTCATTCTCATAGACAATATGTGAAATGTTTAAAGTGGACAATCATAGTGCGGTTGTAGTGATATTTATTGATATCGGACTGCGGTGGGCGTCTTTGGGCGCCGTCTGCCACTCAATCGGCTATGAAAACCAGTAGACTCGTATAGATTTGTCGCCAGAAGCTCCCGTAAAGCAATCAAAGGACCTATACCAACCTTTGATTGTATTGTATAGTTAAGGGTTTAGGATTAGGAATTAAAGAAGAGATAATTAAAGATTGGCTCTAAAGGACCAGTATCCAGAGCCGTAAATTATTTTAAAAAAAAAAGAACTTCAAACTTTGCCAGCCATGGCCAGCCGTCTATTCATCTGCCACTGTCATAATTTGTCATTTTTTTTTTTGACTTGACAGATGCCAGCTGACGAGACGAGATGACGTTGAATTGAAGCGCTGCGCTGGTGGTTTTTCTCATGGTTTTTCTTTTCATGGTCATGGGGTTGTAATATTATATTGAAATATGTAGGTAAGGTACCTACCTACTATTTTCTTCTGATCTGACCCCGACCCGAATTTATTATCTCCGTACCTGCATCTGCATATTATTTTAAATAGCATAACGAAGTCGAAAGACCAGATTGATTTCAGAGCGAAACAAGGACACTTTAGTTTGTAAGTCGTGAAAAACAGTGATAATTTTAGAAATGGAATTAAAATACTATATATCAAATAAAAACGCATCCGTTTATGTCGGTCGGTGACTGAGAAGGTTACGCGGCTGCTGCGAGGCTGTGCCAAGGTCAGGATGGGGTTGGAGGGAGGGCGGCGGGAAGTGCTGGTGGTGTGCGCGCTGTGCGCGGCGTGGTACGCGGTGAGCTCGGCGTCTAACGTGGTGGGCAAGTTGGTGCTGACGGACTTCCCGTTCCCGGTGACGGTGAGCATGGTGCAGCTGCTGTCCATCGTGCTGTACTCGGCGCCGGCGTTCGCAGCGGCCGGCGTGCGGCGCGCGCCCGACTTCCCGCGCCGCTACTACTGGCGCGTGCTCGTGCCGCTCGCCTTCGCCAAGTTCTTCACCACTATGTTCTCTCAGATCTCCATTTGGAAAGTGCCTGTCTCCTATGCTCACACTGGTTAGTCAAACTTGTGTTATTTACATTTATAAGTTTTCACATTACTATATTTCTGTCTCCATGCTCTTGTTTACCTAATGAACATAGTAATGTGCACAATGCGAGGAGAGTGTGCAGAGCTCAGCCAAACATACTGTTACAAGGTCAATAGTGAATCTCGGTGAATAATATTATGTAGATACCTATATAGTTAAGCATTCATTAAAATAAACAATGTATCTTATTTACTTAGTCTTCATGAGAATGTAGGGATACTGTCTTTTGATATTTTGATTGTAAATATATCAGTGTGCAAGGCACTGGCAGCAACAGTCGCCTCCTGTAAGCCTAGTATAGGTTTTATATAAAACTTCATTAGAGACTTAGTAATACATGCTGTATCCAATATAATCATAGCATATTGGTGACCCTGCATGATTAAACAAACAGAACAATTAATTAATCTGCATTTACGGTAAATGATTTTGTCACAAACCTACAGGATTACTAGTAAGTCAACCTACATCCATTGTGAGGTGTTAGATGTAGCCAAAATAATTTGTTTTCATCATAGCCTATAACCTTAATAAAAAGTTGATAGTATTAGAGATCTCTTACTTTTCAAATTTATTTCAGAAAAATCCACTGTTCCAGTTCAGAATGTCCAGCCGTTTCAGAATGTCCAACTCTCAAAATGTCAACTGTCAGAATGTCCACTCTCAGAATGTCCAATTCTCAGAATGTCTAATTCTCAGAATATACAATTTTCAAAATGCCAATTCACAAAATGCAAGCCGTTCGAGCACAGATACAGACAGACAGACAAACGGACGGACGGCCGACAGATGGGCATTTTTAGCGTCAAACTCATAACTCCTCTTTTTTATTGGGGGTTAAAAATTTTGAACAGCACCGTATATCATTGACCAAAAAACGATTTTAAGAGATTTTCCAAAACTATCAAAATTCGTAATTTTTGCGTGAACAAACGCACAGACAAACAGACAAAAATTCTAAAAAAGTGGCCAAGTGCGAGTCGGACTCGCCCATAAAGGGTTCCAGCAAGTAACATAAAATAAAAGTTCTTGTATTTTAATTTTAATTTGTGACATATTAAAAACTAGCCGAAGCCCGCGACTTCGTTCGCGTGGACTTTATGTCTCTGGAAAGTGCTCATCAGGTTGAACAACTTTTACTAAGGCGGCATTTTTATATCTCTTATAGTTTAGCTGGACCATTATGGTTCTGCATCAGGCGTTCCATTTTCCAAAATCATTTATACCCTATATGTTGCCCAGGTTTAATAGCTATATAACAAAAAAAGTTTCATTCGAATCCGTCCAGTATTTCCGGAGATTAGCGTGTACAAACAGACAAACAGACAAACAGACAGCCATATTTTTTAAAATTCTTACTCTATTACTATGTCTCCATCGCCCCCAATATTTTTTTTGGAAATATATTTAATGTACAGACACACTTTTTTTACTGTTTTATTATATGTATAGATTTATTATATGTATAGATAACCTACTTTCTAGAACTTTAGTAAACCAATTTTCGCTGGTAGTTTGCATGGTAATGTACATCATATATTTTTTTAGTTTTATCATTCTCTTTTTTTAGAAATTACAGGGGGGGGGGGGGGGGGGGAACACACATTTTTCCACTTTGGAAGTGTCTCTCGCGCAAACTAATTTGTTTAGAAAAAAAAATGTAAGAAACCTCAATTTCATTTTTAAAGACCTATCCATCTGTCAGAGTTTTTAAACCGCCTTAAAGACCTCTGACATGGTTTTAGGTAACAACACTAACGACCAATGTCAAGGACAGTGGCCGGGACCGAAAATATTTTGATTATAAAATATAAAAATTTTAATTATTGATGTTATTGTAATTTTCTTTGACAAATAAAAACATTTTGATTTCTAATAAGTACTGTACAGTCTATTGTACTTGTACATTGCCTAACGTTTTATGCTTACGCGGCTATCACCAGGCGGGCGTCATATCTATTATATTTGTTACTATTTGGTATGTGTAGTGCATTTAACTGGAGTGCATTTGCACTATATACAGGAAAGGAAAAGCCAAAGTTTTAATTTATCTGTAATACTTAACTTATATTATGTACCATTCAATTGTGATTGGTTTGGAGATTTTCTTTCTACACTTATCACAACTATCCTCAGCTTCTCACATCATCTACAGGAACACTACTCTGCTGAGCTCTTCAAAGTTAAAACCTAACTGCAACTCATCTCATCTCAAATGTAACTATACAAGTACTTATCAGTAATAAAACACAAAAAAAAGTTGCAGTAATTTTTGAAAAAAAATTTTTTGCTGCTATCGTTATGTAAATAAAAATACTGAATTCGAAATTCATATTGATGTAAGTATAATTTTTTGTAACATCTTTAAATATTTTGATTTTAAGAATTTGAATTATTGATGTTATTGTAATTTTCTTCCACAAATAAAAACATTTTGATTACCAGAGGTATTTTTTAACTATATATTGTTTTTAACATACCATACTACAAAACACTAATCCCAATACATTACCAATATTTGTATTAAGATAGACTTGTATTAAAAAATTATTCACTTGTATTTTTTGTTAAACAAGCATACATTTGACATTGTATGGGCTAGTCAGCAGATTCCTATGGATCTAATATTTTGAGAATTTCACAGTTTGAGAGTTGGACATTTTGAGAGTTAGACATTTTGAGTTTTTGAAGTGAAAACTTCTTTAGCGGCGTTGTGCACTTTTTTTGGAATGGGTAAAAAATGTTAAACTCGCGTCAGGACACGTGACCTGATCGAAAATTCGTAAGACGGCGCAGGGCGCTTGCGCGAATGTTCGTGTGTGTTTATGTTACAGCGTGCTAATAAAATGTCATGTTTGTGTACGATAGCCCAATAAATAAATATTGTATTCTACCACATAAATGAGAGTACTTTTATACTGATAATTAAAGCAATTCGTGCAAAATTATTCCCTAACCATTCCAAAATATCAAAAATGCACAACGTTAATATTCAAGTTTTCACTTCTGCCGGCACTCCCAGAGTGCAAACCGTCGTATTTTTTTTCAGCATTTCCAACCAGTGATTTTATGTTTTATACCATATTATCTAGATATCATAACCACAAATTTCTAGTTGATAAAACATGAACATTTCAAAGTGACTGTTGTTCTGGAACATTCTTTGCGAATATTAACCTTGTATCAGCTCCTTGACAACACACAATATTCCTGGTGGCCGCAGTGAAGGCGACGACGCCGCTGTGGACGGCGGGGCTGGCGTTCGTGCTGTTCGGCGAGCGGCAGCCGCGCGGCGTGGCGGGCGCGCTGCTGCTGATCGCGGGCGGCGTGGGCGTGGCCTCGGCCACCGAGCTGCACTTCGACGCGGCCGGGCTGGGCGCCGCGCTGGCGGCCGCCGCGCTGCTGTCGCTGCAGCACCTGTACTCCAAGCGCGTCATGCGCGACACGGGCGTGCACCACCTGCGGCTGCTGCAGCTGCTGGGCGGCATGGCGCTGCTGCTTTTCCTGCCCGTGTGGGGCTGGCGCGACGGCAGCACGCTGTGGCGCGAGGCCGCCTGGCTGCACAACTGGACGCGCACCGGGCCGCTGCTCGCCCTAGGTCGGTCGCTCGGAACCATCGAATGAGCCGTCGGAATCGAGTCGTCGATAACGCTATAAATAATGTCTCGGTGCGCAGACGGGCTGCTGGCGTGGCTGCAGGCCGTGGCGGCGTTCAGCGTGCTGTCGCGGGTGTCGCCGCTGGGCTACGCCGTGGCGTCGGCCGCCAAGCGCGCCGCCGTGGTGGGCGCGTCGCTGCTGGCGCTGCGCAACCCCGCGCCGCCCGCCAACCTGGCCGGCATGGCGCTGGCGGCGGCCGGCGTGCTGGCCTACCACCGCGCCAAGCTGGCGGCGCGAGCGCGGCCCGCGCCGCTGCTGCCCGTGTGACCGCGTATCTATAAGTAGCTAAATGTGAACATAGTTCAAACTGGAATGTTATTTATTCAATTTTAATATAGGGTTTATAAAGGGTGGAAGTCTGTCAATCAAATTGCCGAAAAGTGATTGCCTGGCTTGTGACTGCTTGTAAGTATGCAATCTATTTATTGTTCCATCCTTTATGCTTAATGCATATATTTACGAACATGACATTGGAGATTATTTTTATTTTATACATGCATACTTACATAAATTATCTCGCCTGTTTTGTACAGGGGTAGGCAGATTATTTTTATTTTACGAATACCTATTTCAATTATCTTATTCAAAATAAAGTACAGACAGTATAACTCAACCAGTATTTTAAAAGTATTCTGATAAGAAGTAGCAAAATATTATTTTTTCTATTGTTTTATATTGAAATAAAATGTACTTATATTTTGTTTTATTTTAGAATTTTATTATTTGTCCCTTTTAAGCGCACTACACACCAAAATCGTATAGGCTTGTAAGCGGCTTGCGTACTATGTAGGGAAGGAAAAGTCCCAGATGTCGAGCCGCCGACATGCCCCCGACAAAGTTTTCTGACTTGCAATGAGTGAAGGAAGCCGCAATCCTTAGCCCCGTCGGCGAGTCGGCGATTCTGGTGTGTAGTGCGCTTAGCATTATTATGTCACAATACGACGGGTGTGACGCAAGTCGTCCCGTTCGCATCTTCCCTTCAGACACTGCAGAGCTCGAGCGTTTCTCTGATTAGCCCTTCAAACGTCGTCATAGCATCATCTGCCAACCTTCATGAAGGAGGACTTCTGGCCGCAGGGTGTGGTATTTCGGAGGTTCCGAGGTCGGCTGCCCGACGACACCGTGCGTCACACGTCGCCGATGTGAATTAGGATATAAATTATATATATTATGTATGTTAGTTATATTATGTATAGCAGACACAATAGTAAAACAATACATCAGACGCCCGCTCCGGGCGTCCGACATTTAAAGAGTTAGGGGGCGTTTTCCCGTTGTCAACATCGACCATCCGTAAATAACGTCACACGAATTCCATAACTGACTTTTGGCTTTTGGTCTGTTTTGTCTGACAGAGCGGAAAAAGCCTCGCGAAATTTACGAGTCCCATTAAAATTAAAATCTTATTACCACTGTTCAAAGTATAAAATTGTATGAATGTAGTTTGTGTGCATGTCGAATAATAAATAATTTAGTACCTGGGCGACCGAGCTTTGCTCGGTTATATCTCAAACATTAACTATTTTTTTTAAAACTTGTCTAAAAACAATACAAAATAAAAAAATATATATAAACTTGAACATAAAAGAAAAAGAAGTAAGTCACCGAGTGGGATTCGAACCCGTAACACTCTTTCTAGCGGTCCGCATCCTGAACCGCTGAGCTAAATAGATAGCGACCATATTCTGCGTGGAAAGAAAAACGCATTAAAACTCGAACACGCGTTTTCCCAAACATAAGACTAATTTAGATCGATTTTTTACCCCCGAAAACCCCCATACACCAATTTTTAGCGAAATCGTTAGGGCCGTTTTCGAGATCACAGATCACACACGTTTCTTCAGTGTAGTGCAGCCGCCGCCTATACTACTTAAGGGCGGGTAGTCCTGAAAAAGTAGGTATTTAACGCTGGTTCCCCGACCGAGCTCACAACAATAGACCGAAATAACCTTGGCCGAATAACTGATTAACACAAAACCGTTCTTCACTGCTCTGTTCAAATAATTACTCTTCGATGAGTAACCATTGGCCAAGAGCACAGTTTTTCGTTTAACGGCCGCACAAATTTTTCTTCACCGAGTAACTGTTAGACAGAAACGCCGTTGACCCCTCGACGGTTGAACAAAATTTCCTTCGCCGACCAACTGTTAGACCAAAAATCCCTTCACCGACCAACTGGTGGGCCAAAAATCCCTTCGTCTCTTAACGGTCCCACAAATATTGGTTTCCCGCAGACCTGTACGCCGATGATACTATTTCTCCAAATCTTAGACAATCCTACAGGCACCTCGCATTTTCTCGGGACAAATATTAGGTGTCCTATTTTAATACAGGTACTAAGTTATTCTTTTAGCTGTTTTGGTGTCAAGGCAAAATAAACATCCAAACAAACATCCATACAAATTTCGCATTTATAATATTAATAGGATAGGAGTGGTTTATCCATCTTTTTTATACACGGTGCACTGCTGGATTTAAGGCCTCTACTAATAAAGAGAGCATTGCCAATAATCATCACACCATGCCGGCAAGTTAGTGATCGCAGTAGATGGTACAAAGTCTTCGCACAGTGGACGCTGTGTGTATGTCCCCAGCGTAAAAGTGTCGAATTTTGAATGTTGACTATATTAGATCTTTAGTTTAAAGCTGCCTTCAAATGTTTGTCTATAAATGAAATTTGTGTATTCAGTAATTTTTGAGAAATTCGCCAAAAACATATTCCGCCAGGGAAACGTTTCTCTGGCGGACTTTCGTCAGGGATCCAGATTTCAATTAGCTGAGCAATTAGTGTATCATGAGAGGCAAATGTTTATGTACAAATGGACTTTGTATGTCATAGGCCTTCGAAGTTATTCAAAATTCCGCTGGAGAAATGTTTGGCCTTTTGCTGGATCTCACAAACGGTTTGGAATACAGTGCTGATTTTTTTTACACACATTGCTATTAATTCGTGTATAACGTCTGTAAAAACAGAATCCAAAAAAACATAACCACTTACGAATAATAAATATAAACATAAAAGTAGGTATTTTGGTTTTAGTGGCTTAACTAAGGGACATAGGGAAAAGGTTTGAATGTCGATTTATGTATTAAAACTGCCTCCATCATCTGAGAAAGTATGTTTGTAATAAAGTAAGTATTAAAAAAGATACAACAAAAAATAATGTCCCACTGACATCATGATTTTGAATCGGTCTATTGGACGAGTTTTATATTAAGTGACAAGTTTTAACTAATTCCAATCTTTAATGTATTTATTCAACTATCCATATTCCAATAATTAGCTTAATCCAATTAGAAATAAAGGAAATATAGTAAAAAAAACAGCGACACTTAAAACTTTGTTATAAACCGACCAATTTCGGACGGCTATGAAAAAGCGGCCGCTTCAT
Source organism: Acrobasis consociella (assembly GCA_963555685.1). Lineage (NCBI taxonomy): Eukaryota > Metazoa > Arthropoda > Insecta > Lepidoptera > Pyralidae > Acrobasis > Acrobasis consociella. The sequence goes on along the minus strand of OY743111.1, from coordinate 21,875,643 downwards.
ATAAATTGCTGTCATTCCAAACATTACAATGTAATACCACTATAAACGCAGTACAGATACGTACACAAGTCTTAGTTACAGTAAAAATCTAGAAATTGTATGAATTTATTTGTATTATTCCTGACTAGAAGGTGACTTTATTCTTTACTCTCACCTGCCGCAAAGCAGCAATGTATATACCTACATATTTGTGTTATGGTGGAAGATTGAGGGTAGACAGTGTAATTAGGTACTGAGTATGGTGAATTTGTGACATACAATCGTTTCTGGGCTACAAATAATAATTCTCTAAAAGAAAATTATTATATTAAATATTGTAGTGTCTGGGTCAAAAGCGCATTGGTGGCACTGTGAACTGGATGCTGATACTGGATGATGACGTCGTCGACGCTATGGTGGCGTTTATTATACTATACTATGTTTTTATACAACATGTATCAACACACAAGCGACTTGTGTGTCGAAATCATGTTTGTTATAATTCTGTTTTTAGTACCTATTTGTCGTTACAGCAGTAACAGATACATCATCTGTAAAAATTTCAACTGTCTTGCGATCACGGTTAATGAGATACAGCCTGGTGACAAACAAACTAACAGTGGAGTCTAAGTAATAGGGTCCCCTTTTTACTCTTTGGGTACGGAACCCTAAAAATGACATCTTAGCAAAAGTTATTCAGACTGATGAGCATTTTCCGAAGTCATAAAGTCTACGCGAACGAAGTCGCGGGCTTCGGCTGGTTTTAAATAAACATCCCAATCTACCCACCACATACAGGTATTTACCTAAGCGTAGGTAAATACCCGGGTAGAAGACATAATTGTAAATGTAGCGTGCATGCCGCCATTATGTCCACGTCCTCCATATTCGTGTGCGAATCTCATAATGAATCAACACACGAATGTGTAAACAGCAGTTCGCGTCGGCATTCGTACACGAATAGTTCGTGGAATGTTTCGTCGAATGACGAGGCGAATAGCGAACACGCATGTGTAAATCCGGTATAAGTGTAGCCATCTCAGACCGGCTGTACACACTTCATATGTAATACTATTATTAATTCTGTGATAGTGGTGTGAAGTTCACAATGAAGTGTATTAAAAGTTGTAATCGGTTCACACTACGGAACCGATTACAACTTTTAATACCGGTTTATAATAAAAATAACTGGTTTTCTAAGGTATTTTTGGGTTCTCTCTAAAAAAATATATTATATTATTATAGTACCAATATTTTATTATGGCTTAATATTATTTGCCTAATATTATATTTTGCTTCTCTTTTACTTACGCTTCGCGCAATAAGGCAGAGAGAGTACCCCAATCAAACATTTTCTCCCGAAGGCTCCCGATCCCGACGACGGCGGCGGACGACGATACGACGCGCTCCGTCCGTTTTCGGTAGTTAGTTTGGCATTGAACTTGACCATTGCAGGATGTTTGTCAAGTTAAACGTCAGTGCACAAATTACACGTTTATTACATGTTTGGTTGTGAGATTTTTCTTTTATTCATCGTTGTGGTAAAGTAAATAACGCTTTTTTTTGTTAACAATAAGGATGGAAAATGCAAAGTAGGTAAGTTATTGTTTATAATACTTAAGTGTTGAGTAGATTATATTAATTAAATGAATTTTTTACTTATCAGATATCAAAATGAGATGTTTTTAACTAGGTACAAGTAGCAGCACGTAAGTTTAGTACTGAGTGAAATGTAGAGGGGACACTGCGCATGGGTACAGAGGTGCTATTTTTCAAACGCGAAGTCACTAAACGAACGATTTTGTTGTATGGAAATACCATTCATTTAGGTAACTCCGCGTTTCAAAAATAGCACTTCAGTACAATTTTTTTCCTTCTACGCAATTTCGGTCAGTGCTAGAATTTCGTACCGCTACCTGTAACTAACTAATAAGTCACTTAGCAATATTTTCCTTAACATACATACTATCACGTCTTTATCCCTAATGGGGCAGACAGAGCATTTTGAGTCTTGCGGCTCTAAGCAGATAGAGCCCAGGGCTGCAAGACTTAAAGGCCACTTTTAGCTTGATGTGGGCAAGAAGGTGGATGAAGGGATCAAAATAGTGATGGGTTGCTAGCCGCATCGCCTATTAACATGATTCGATTTTTGCCTTTTCCCTCGATCGGCTCTTACGATCTGCCCGGGAAGAGAAGCAGCTGGTACATTCTAAGTTTTTTCTTTTCTCCCAGACCAGCATGGAAGAGAGATTTTCCTTAAATCAGACAAAAACTAATAAAAAACTCACTTACCGGTTGTAGGTATGCACCTACCTAACCGCATTATTTATTTTTCATAATGGCTAGATATACTTATCTATTATGTGATTTCCTAGTTTTGTTTGGTTTTAAAATATAGTCAAAAAATATTAAACTTTAGTTAACAGAATAGTAAAAAAATAAATTCGGGTGTACTTATTATTACACAATCCAACTGTGACATATATATGTATATATATATATATATATATATATTTATTCATTAATTATATATATATATATATAATTAATGAATAAATATTTAATGAATAAAGTATCAAAACACTTCCGAGTCCTGCGCGGGTGCAGATACCAATTACCTACGACCAGCAATTTCAAGGACCTCGGACGGATACAAGCCGAGCGGCGCGACCGGCCGGCATACAAAAGTATTATAATTTACGTGATCATAAGGTTTAAAGTCGAGTGGGGACGGGTTGCGTCACACGAACGCTAGAGGAAAGTATGTACGTTTGAAGTAGGAACGAATGTTAGGGTACCACGACGCAACGAAATTGATACTATTATAATTTATTTATTTTTCGTGAGTTTAATGACGATTAGTTTTTTTTTATTTATAATTGCAGTAAGGGTATCTATTAAAGAGTCTAACGCATGTTTAGAGGTTTTCTTGAATATAAAAATGACGACTATTGATTGAAGTTTTAAATTACTTTTTATCATCGGTAAAGTCGATACTTAAAAGGATGCTGTATATATATTTAAAAGTTTAAAGAAAACTATCAGAGTTGTTTTGTTATTATGTTCTAGCCGAAGCCCAGAATCAGGAGGAACAAATTTTACTAAGGCGTCATTTTTATATTTTTTATAGTTTAGCTGGACCATTATAGTTCTGCATCAGGTGTTCCATTTTCCAAAATAATTTATACCCTATATATTGCCCAGGATTAACAGCTACATAACAAAAAAAGTTTCATACGAATCCGTCCAGTATTTCCGGAGATTAGCGTGTACAAACAGACAGACAGACATTTTTTAAAACGTCATCGCCCGCAATATTTTTTTCGAAAAATATTTAATGTACAGATAAACCTTTTTTTACTGTTTTATTATATGTATAAAAGTATAGATTAGCATGGTGCCTGTGGGAGACCAGCGTCGCGTGGCGTGGCCCACACCACGGTATAATAACTGCTGGGCTATTTTCGTACAAACATTATTGTTATGTGCATTTCTATTAGTATTGTATTAACCAGTTTGTGCCAAATTAACATTTTTATTTTTTTTATTGCTTTTTCAGGGCTAAGTGGAGTATACAAATAAAAAGTTATAGGCGATTATATGCGCTTATAAAATGTACTCTGAAAAGGAAAATATCAGAAATTTAGTTTTTAGTGGCGTCAACTCAAAGTTTGCATTTGCAACTACGAAAGCCTACACTGCGCGTCGCCCGACACGCACTTGGCCGGTTAATCATTTTTATTCTTGTTCTAGATTCGATGGCAACGAACTATCCCGTTTTTTTGAGATCTAACGTATCATAAGATCCTGATTAATTCATCACACACTGAAGTTAGATGTCGGCATCGGACAAAATATTTAAATCCCACGTTTGTTAACTGAAATGTAAGTTCTATTCTACCAAATGATATGTAAAATGTTGAATAATAGTTTATTATGATAAAAGTGTTCAGTTGGCCATTATTATCTGTGCAAATTTACAAGTACGAGCTGGTACGGTGAGTACTGTAATCTACTCACCTTACCGGCTCGTATAATAAAAACGACCCCACACACCCCAGTTTCAGAGTTTACTACCTCCATATGGCGACCGGGACCGCCGGCTTATACGTGCCTTCCTAAGCACGACCTTCATATGGCGACTGGGACCGCTGGCTTATACGTGCCTTCCTAAGCACGGAATCATTGCTTTATTAGACATTCAGTGATTCAAGCCTGTAATGTCCTAGCCAAATCGGAAACAACATTACAAAATGTGCTCCCCGCGGGAATCGAACCTGCAACTGGGTCACTGGCGAACGCCTAAACCACTTGACCATGGAGGCAGTAATAGTTGGAGCTGTAAATTTTCGGTTGCATGCAAATTTCACAATAAAACGTACAGTAGAGATTGTATCATAATTTCTTAGAATATGCTATTTTAACTATAAATTACAGGTTTTCCTTCAAAAATGATTAAAGTTTTTTTTTAAATGCCATTTTTATATTCACAATGTTTAATCTTTCGAAAAATAATTTCTACACGGGAGATTTTCCATTACATGTATATATTTTTTAAAAGAAAATATTTAAAAAAATCCTATTTAAAAATAGAAAATGCTAACTGTGATTTTTAAATATTATTTTTATATTATTGTAATGCTCAATATACAAAATTTCACCAGAGTGACATCAGTTTTTTTTTAAATTTATATCTAGAGTCAAGATTTATTAATATTCTGACAAACTATAGGGTTTTGATACGAGTATAGAAAAATCTCTGATAAATACTGAGACGATTTCCAATAATAAAATAAAAACTATACTTACTACGCATTAGCGCGGTGAATAGGGTGCGTCGTCGCATAGGTTAGGTACTCCCACAAGTACCTATATCCTGACGAACGTAGTGCCACAACGTAGGTACTCTGCAGAGGCGAGGCAGTGGTTCCAATTCCAAATGCGAAAAACATGGACTTAGAGACAAAGGTCTGTTTTTTTTAAATAAAAAGTATACCGTTCGATACATACGGCTTGCCACCAATCACACTCTACATAGAAAAAGCAAGCATGTTGAAATTAGATTTCATTGTGGTAGAGATAAAGCTTATAAACATCAATAAGTCCTCTCCAACCCATCTAGCCAGCGAGGAGAGTGTAGACCAAGTCGTCTGGCCGAGAGGCTGGTACAGAGAGGGTCGTGCTCTTGCAGACAAAAAGACCTGGTGATGATGATAAAAAGTACAAGAACATTGGTGTCGCTGTTTACATTACAAAAATGTGTTTAATTCGGTTAATTGTAATTTAAGACCTAATACATAGCAGTTATATTGCTGTGCATTTTAAGATTGTCCGTTACTTCACTTCACGTCACTTATGTAGCGGTTAGAAAATATTGTGATAACCGTAACTTAGTTGAAAAAAAGCTGATGGCGATAAGTACATTAAAAATAAATTTGCAGAAGCACCATCCTCTCAGTCGTACTTCGATACTAAACACGTGTCTCAATATATATGCTTCGAATAACGGTAAAGTGAGTTTAAATAGCAACATTTTACTGCAAATAAAATGTGTTTTAAAATCTGCAGTAAAATATTAGTGTACCTAACCTACCTAGTGTCACAAAAGACGATCCAATGACGAACAAACTAGATTACAAAACCGAACTGCCTAGGTGACGCTCGGTAGCGTAACACTCCCCAGTGTGCATGGTGGGGAGCGTGCATGCAGTGGCGGCTGGCGTGGACCTAGACTTAAAGTCTAGGTCTAATACTAAAATCGGAAACGCGGTTGCCTCTTTCATTATACAGGCTTCGAATAAGGTAAGTATCTTTAATATAACTTACATTTAATTTGCAGGTAAAATGTTGCTATTAATGTCTCACTGTAACTGTATTTTCTTCACTTAATGGTGAATTACAAATAATGCAATTCATATTACAGTCCATATTAACGACGCTAGTATTTTATTTCGTCCCAGCAAATTTTCACTTTCTTATCGCGTCAAAATGTATACATATGATTAAACAGTAAAAAAATATGTTTGTAGGCGCTGGTAACGCCGTGGAGTTGAGCTAGTATCAAAATAAAAAAAAATACTTTTTACAATTTTTATATCTTGTATCTTACATTAGTTTTTGGAACGAAGTTCCTTATCGCGCGTTGCGAAAGGAGGCTAGACGGAAAAATTAAGACCAAAAGTTGTAATGACACTTATTGCTATAGTTGTAAGCCGTGCGGCGGGCGGCGTGCGCGTGTTTCTCTGTCTGCATCTCTCTCTCTCGAACTTCGTTCCATCCGGGTGTCCCTTGACACTTCTCAAGTTTTTATCAGTATTAATACGCCGAAGTCCACGCGAACGAAGTCGCGGGCATCAGTTAGTTGTAAATAAATGAGCGATGCGGTGACTTGAAAATAAACAAATGAAGAGATCAACAGACCGGTACGCGACTAATACATTATTACTGTTTTTTTTCACACACTGCATCGGAACTGGGAAGCGAGAGCAGTGCAATAAAGGTCACGCGTATAGACATTGATGTTATTACATTTTAAGGTAAACTTGGCTTTATAAAAAAATATTTTTCGTAAAATTGGTTGATATTTTAATATTGGTTCATGTATACAAATTTACAGTTAAATAAAATATTCGATGTACAATTTATTTTCGGTACAAAAACAATAAATAAACGAAGAATATTTGTTAACTAATCGGTTCCGTATAAGTCACCCTGGTGAAAAGTTACATAGATATTCAAGCCTATTTTTTTATCGTATTCCAAATTGTCACCAATCATATGATTTTATAAGCACTTACAAACTTTTTATAGAAAACCTACTTTTTTTCTATAACTGAAAACTTACTAAAATCTGGAGAACTTTTATTTACAGGATAGTGATGTCTTATTTATTGATAGTGTACATTAATCTCTACTGTAGATTTTATCTGTACGAGCAAGGCCGTTTAGTATATTTCCCCCCCCCCCCCCCCCCTATTTCGTAATACTTCGTACAGGGCTATCTAAAAACATCACAATAAAATTTAGAATAAGAAATTAAGAGTGTAGGAGTTTGTCGATTTTCTTTTTTTTTTAAATAACTGGACTATTACTACTATAACGACTCCAATAAGACAACAAAACAATCATTTTTTGTTATTTTCATTTCAGTAAGTTTTTATTTCTGTTCTAGATTAAATGGCAACGAATTATCCTGTTTTCGACGTAACTATTAGAAGCATTCTTATAAATTCATCATATCATCACACGCTGAGGTCAGATATCGGCATCGGAAAACCAATTTGAACCTAGGAACAAACAAAAACAAAACACAACAATGTCTGGAAGAAAAAGTGTCGTACCTTTGAGTATTATGAAGCATGTTTTATCTCAATCTGCTCATATATTTATTAGTTTTATTCCGCCTGTAAGTCATAATGTTTATGAATGTATAAAAAATGATTTGAATGAAAATTTCCAGTATAACGTAAGTAAAGGTAGTATACAACTACCAATTAAACGAAATAAAGAATATTTTTTTGATTATAAACTGAACAATATGCCTACTAATAATGATGATTCTGGAGATAATGACAGTAATTCTGATTTAGAAATTAGCTTTGAAATTGATGTACATGAATATAAACAATTAGGACCAAAACATAACAGACTTTTAAAGAATTCATGGACGAATGAATTGCAAGAACTAATTTGGAAAAAAACTGACATAGTATGCACATTTGCATTTAAAAGTAATTATGTTCCAGCTAATCTGCAGTTTAATGAAATTAAATGCCAAGGCTACTGTACTCAGTGCAGGGCTAAAATTTTAATTACTATATGTCCAAAAACATCAAACTTTTTATACGTAACTTGTTTACTTAAAAAAATATGTAAAGAATTTCGACATAATTTAAACGCTAAAAACAGATTAACTGCAGCACGAAAAGAAAAGCTTTTAAATGAATTAAAAACTAAGAAAGCTTTGTCAGTAAGAGCAATGCTAGCTGATGATTTGATTACTGTTAATAAACCGAACGAGCCTCCCACTCTACCTTCATTAAATAGTCTAAGACTATTGCGACACAGAGCTAAGCGAGCACTTCAATTCAATACAAACCCAATTTTGTCTATTTACGCAATGTCACAGTCACCCCCATTTGATACTTTTATTAGGAAATTTTCTATCGTGCCTTTCATTCTTTATTTTTGGTCTGATGAACAACTTAGGTATTATGACGAGGTATTAAAAAATCAACACGTCATTATGTCCATCGACGCAACTGGGTCGATTTTTCAAAATATTGCACCACCCGATGTCAACGAAAATGTGGAAAGTAACAAAAATAAACATCTCTTCCTTTATGCTGTGGTGGCGTACACATCAAGCACCAGTGTTCCATTATGTTATATGGCGTCTCAAATTCACACAATCGAAACTATATCGACTTGGTTGTGTACTTGGACAGAAAATAGGCGTTTACCCAATGAAGTCATCTGTGACGACTCCTCAGCTTTGTTAGGGGCTATATGTAGATCTTTTTTAAACACCGATACTAACGGATATCTTACCCAATGTTTTTCACTGCTTGAAGGGCTTAATCATGTTGTGCCTGCGTGCTATATTAGATTAGATAAATCGCACTTCATTAAAAAATTATATAAACAGAATTGTTTTGGAAACGTATCAGAAAAATGCAAGTACTTTTATATTAATTGCATAAAAATAATATATAATCTCGAGAATTACGAAGAAGTCAAGCGTGTTATAAAAGATTTAGTCATTATATCTTTAGCAGAATATATCAACCCGGATTTAGATGGTGACGAAGAAAGATATACAAGTGCTATAACTCGTTTACTGCACAGCTCTAAAATAGACGCTACTATTTATGATGAAGACAGTGATGAGTTTTTCGATGATCAATTTGAAGTTGGTACAAATTTTGATAACCCTTTAATAACATTCTACAATGACTTAATCGAAACTGAAAAATTGTATATTGAACTACAAGACCACAACAATGAAAGAAAAAATGAATATTATTTGCCTGCTTTTAACGATTTAATGAAAAGGCTTCTCCGAAAATTACCTATGTGGAGTAATATAATGAAAAAATATTTTACTTTATCTAGAGATGTGGCCAGCAGTAGCAATGTCGAAAATCATTTTAAGGATCTGAAAACGATTTACTTCACTACTAATGTTGAACGAATCAGATTAGATGAATTTTTAGTGCAGCACTTTAGTTTCATTAACGGTGTAATAAAATTAAATATCTCTAATCACTTAAAGGAAAAAGATGTGATTAATAAGAAAATACCACTTAAAGAATACAACTTGAAAGGAGATAATGATTACCTTTCTGCTAGTAATTGTGCACGGAATATTAAAAAAAAAATTAACCATATAAATGTTGAATTACAAAGAAATGATAAAAAATACGATGACGATTTCGAATTAGAGTCGATATTTCAGGAACAACCTATTGAGATTGAAAATTGGGGGGGGCTTATAGTTCCTGAAAAAAAAAAGAAAAAAACTGTTTCCAGCAAGCCTATATATATTCTGCAAAATGGCAATGTATCAACGGCAAAAAACGAAAATATTATCTTTACTAATACTTGTGCCTTCGATGCATTAGCGCAAGCATTTGCCATTGCTTATAAAGACAGAATTTTATTCCGTCAAAAAATTGATTCTGACACAACATTGAAAAATGATGACTTTACACAGTTTTTAACGTATCTTTCTATTGTTAATAAAAATACACAAAAACTTTATAACAAACGTGATACTCTGCTTGCTGTGTTTAATTCAGAATCACAAACCGATAATGATACAGCATTGGTTTTTAAGGAAATAGACTGTTCATGTAATGTTACAAAAATATTAGAAAATATATGTATTTCATACTATTCAGCTAGTCGCAGAAGATGTTGTACGAATTCCAATTGTACTTATTTAAAGGACAACAGTTCATTTAACTGTAAATACATTCCATTAAACATAAATATATTACAGAAACATGGAATAAAAAAAATACAAGATGCAGCAGAATCTGGCTTAAGCACTGATAGTCCTCCCACTTGTAATGTCTGTAAACAAGGCTCTATTGAATTTAAATACACTTTAAATAATTTAATTATTTTTGAATTGCACGACATGAATGTAGCTTTAGACGATATACCTGTGAATATTGAAATCAATAAGAAATTGTATTTAATCTTAGCCGTCATAGAATTCACACCTCCTATCAATGCTGAGGATATCGGTCACTACAGGGCTCATTGTTATAGATTGTATGACGGTTCCTTTCAATTATATGATGATATGTATTGTAAAATACAGAAAAATGCTGAGCATGTAATGCCTCATGCAATTCTTTACGTAGGCGAGTAAATACAACGCGGAAGGGACATACTCGTAATAAATCGCACCACGGGCTATACTAGACCACTACAGTATAATGAAATTAAAATAACAGTCACTAACTAAAAAAATGCATTTTCATACAGAATTGGGCAAATTGTCGTTTTTGACTGTTATTTTATTATTATTTTAATAAAGTGATCTACTACGGACAGTGATTCGATTTATTACGGGTATGTCCCTTCCACGTTTTATAATAATATTTATACATAATATAGCTAATAAATGCTTAATTATGGATAAATGTTGATTATCTGTGATTTTAAATAAGTTAAAATGAACCGAGTCAATTATTGAAACTGATCTGTGATTTAAATTTAGTATTAGGTATATTTGTAAACAAATTCTCATCTACTTCATAATAATATTTATACATAATATAGCTAATAAATGCTTAATTATGGATAAATGTTGATTATCTGTGATTTTAAATAAGTTAAAATGAACCGAGCCAATTATTGAAACTGATCTGTGATTTAAATTTAGTATTAGGTATATTTGTAAACAAGTTCTCATCTACTTCATTTTTAAGATTGTACAATTTGAAGGTGTAATTATAATCTATTAAGTTCTATAATTCTTGTTTATACTGCGTTTTATATACTCACAAAACAAATCTTAATTTATAAAAAGGAATGTTCGAAATGCATGTAAGTTAATAAGGCTGCACCAAATTAGATAATTAATTCTTTTCAGGAATTTTCGTTATTGTCAGGAAAAGTTTTGTATAATATTTTACTTCCAGCGAACTGATTTTCGACTGAAGCTCCTAGGTATGGCTTATAAACTATAATAATTAACAGTCTCAATTTTTTTTCGACTCCACATGTCATGATAAGTAAAAACAAAATTATATTTGAGTAATTAAAGTCATTAGTTTAGTTTTAGATTAATTGAAGAATAAAAAAACATAATATGTTTAAATTCATGTTTATGTTTTTTGTATCGTATTAGTCAAACGATACTAAAAATAGTTTTAAATATATTTTAAGTTTAATTTAAATTAAATAGTAAATCTACCCCACCCTCGATTACCAAATAGGGAAAAGACGAAGAAGAAGACTCTCGATTACTAAGGATCTATTGGGATTACAAATCAAAAGTTTACGAGTATAATGATTTGAGTTTCGGCTTATTTTGTTATACCATGTATATTCTTTTAATATTAGTCTGAATTATAATACTTATTAGTAAAAATCTAAGTCACTAATGTGTACATAACTGATCTTTGATTTAATTTGTATTTTGTTAAGTTTGTATAATGTTTTAACAGCATTTGTTAAAAAGAGTTGTAACGGATACTTACTTGGTAAGTCAGATTACTGGCTCCTTATTTTGTTGCTATTGATATTAATATTTATTACAAGTTGTTAACAATTCTTAAGTATATGTTATTGAGTGATTTTATAGTGCAGTATTTTTTTTTTACTAAACATCAGCCACTCGTGTGTAATTATAGGTAAAGTTATGATTGTAACGAAGTGCCTTTTTTCATCTATGATGTGATTAGGACTTATGATCAGATACAAAACACCAGAATATAAATCATTTCAAATAGCTCTTCTATAGTTTTATTTGTTAATCCCCCTGTAAAAAGGAAAAGCGTAATATTTGTCATTCAGAGAAATATTATACATAATACCTGCTTATAAGTAAATCCTTCAAACTGTATGTAAGCTCAGAGTATCTATAATATGTATGATGGTGGCTGGGGGATTTTTTTAAATTTCCTGGATAATAAACTTGCTAATGGAATGTCCTTTGTATTGAGTTCCTGTATTCGGACCGACATAGGGGCTTTGTTGTATAAGCACTTCAACACCTCTACATACCAGGACCTATAGTTTCTACGTTACGGCTGGAGAGACTGAAGCATAGCCGATCGTAACAAAGGCTTTTTCATAGTCCACGAACCCCAAGCATAGCAGCTGGTTATCTTATTATACAGCCACAGCGTGTGGCTGTATAATAAGATAACCAGGCCGTATCTTAATATACAGCCACAGCGTGTGGCTGTATAATAAGATACGGACGGCCTTTTGACGAATCCGACTTGGCTGGGCAGCGTTCAGAAGGTTACTTAGTGTCTTTTCGTCCAAAATACCTCACTGCCTTATGACGAAAATCTTTGATCAATGTGTCTTGGTCTTGGTTATTATTTGGCGTAGGTGTTATCAGGGTACACGATCGGGTAGGTTCAAGGTGTCAGAAGGGCACATTCGCAAAGGTCTGCCAAGCACTTCCGGTAGGGTGCGCAATAGCAGACTCACTGTTTATTACATAACTAATTAGCACCTACGCTGTCACTGGGAGGAATTCCTCCCGACTTCCATTGTTTAACTATTGTGTCTGATATTGGCGCATCTCAAAGAGTTAATGGTCAACTACTGCCAGCACCATTATGCAGATAATTTTAACTTGAAAAAAAAAAGGTCTAAAAGTATCGATTATTCCCACGACCCAGCAGGATCAGCACTGGCAGACTTGTATTATTTTACATATTTCAGTGTCGGTAAAAGATGTGAAGATAGTCTGTCAGGGTACCTGATGAGGTAAGCAATTTTGCAACTTTATCAGGTTATATCAGGTTGTAAATGCTACCCGTTAGATTAACCGCAGTACCTAAGTACTCGCTAGAAAATATCCATGTAGATAACTTTATTTTAATGGAATACTGAAAATACTAACTCTACTTTTATTTCATCATCATCATAACATACGTTTACAAACAAAACTGAAGACTATGTCTAAGTCTATCCATCAGATAAAACGTTATGTTACTGTCTGGTTATCGCTACACAACAAATTGTCAAATTAATCGCTCCATACTTTAATTACATTAGAACATGCATGTTTGGATTTATATGCCTATTGAATTAATTTTTATCTCAGGTCTCTTATCCTGCTTGCTAAATAAGTATAATTACATTAACGTACGTAACTAAGCGTTGCCAGTCGCCTACGGTACAGTGAGATTAATAGCAACATTTAACTAAAAATAAAATGTGTACAAAAACCTACTTATTGTCACAAAAGACGATCTAATGACGAACAAACTAGATTACAAAACCCAACTGCTCGCTAGTGTCGCGTAGCGGGGAGAGTGCACAGTGTGGAACTGTGAAGCGTGCATAGTGGCGGCTGGCGTGGACCTAGACCTGAATCTGTCCTGAAGTCATGACTAGTACTGGATCCGGAAACGCGGTTGCCTCTCTCATTATATAGGCTTTGAATAAGGTAAAGTAAGTAATATTCATTTAATTTGCAGGTCAAATTTTCTTCACACATTATTATATAGTATTTTTTTTCCAAATTTATACTTTCTTATCGCGTCAAAATCTATACAAGTAGCGTCACGTAAGTTTAGCGCTGAGTAAAATGTAGAGCTGCGCATGGGTACAGTAGTAAGAATTTGACTTTTGCGCAAGTACGGTCAGCGCTCGAGTTTCGTGCCGTTACTTGTACATACATACAATGTCCTTTTTTATTAAGTACAAATATTTTAAGGGGTGAATCAGACCATCATTTTGAACAACTTTTCCCAATAAATGTATATCGAAATAGAAAAAAAATTTTAGGTTTTCATAGAAATCGAAGTAGTCACGTGATATCATTACTATGGAAAATGAAAATTATTTTTTCGTATTTCGATAAAAAATTACCGGGAAAAGTTGTTCAAAATTATGGACTGAATCACCCCTTAAAATATTTGTACTTAATAAAAAAGGACATTGTATAATAAAAAACAGTAAAAAACCAACACCGCGGTAACACCGTGGCAGGCCTGTGTCACTCTCCGTTTAGGTATTGAAAATATACCTACGCATTGCGGCCTCTATATGCAGGCTAATCCAGCAAGGTCGACAAGGACACAGTACATAGTTTTTGTATGGCAGCCCCCTTAAATATTTATTTTATGTTATATTTTATTTATTTATTATTAAAATAAAAATAGAACTGAGTATTTTGTGAATATTTCAAGTGCCTACCTGTTGCCATTATTGATATCGAGCAAAAAAGGGCAAAAAAAATCGCGTTTGTTATATGGAAACCCCCCCTGAAATATTTATTTTATTTTGATTTTAGTATTTGTAGTTATAGCGGCAACAAAAATACATAATTTGTGAAAATTTCAACTGTCTAGCTATCGCGGTTCTTGAGATACAGCCTGGTGTCAGACAGACGGACAGACAGCGAAGTCTTAGTAATAGGGTCCCGTTTTTACCCTTTGGGTACGGAACCCTAAAAATGCAAAAAAATACTGTGCAGTGTTTAATTTCTTAAACACAGACAGTGATCCAGATTTAACTTTTTTTACGCTTCCTAAAGACGCTGCGCTGAAGGGGAAGGAACCTATTTAGTATATCATGAACTATCATATGATAGGTATATTAAGATATATTGGTAACATAATATATGGTTATTATTACGAAAAAAGATTTATACACGATATAATATATTACCTATGTATGTACAGTTAACAAGGTAGGTGAATATAATATGCGCAGCCAACGCCTGTTTGAAATTGCCTGCGCTAGATGGCGATGTTAGTATCTTGACAACCCTAGGCGAACTGCTCACTCAATCGGTTTTGTGTAGGACCTACGATAAACCGTTTGTCTAGCGTTATAAGAATGAAATTGGTTTGCAACTGAAATTCTAGGTATCTAAACGAGTAGGTGTCGAGTTCTGACGCGAGCTAAATTAGACCATATCGCTAACAATATTGAGTAGATATTTCTTTGGATTTCTTTTTAGAGTAAGACTTCTGTACGTAAGTACTAGTATGTATTCTGTGACCGCGGGGTACAGCTAGTATTAAATAAATATAAAAAAAACTGCCTTTTATCAATTTTTATATCTTCTTGTATCTTGTATTAGTTTGTGTCTATATTAATACACCAGAGTCATAAAGTCCACGCGAACGAAGTCGCGGACATCAGCTAGTTGTAAATAAATGAATGGTGACATGAAATTAACCCTTTCACCGCGAGCGTCGCATATATGCGACAAACATTGTCGGGCCCATTCCGCGAAGGTCGCATATTTGCGACAAAAAAAAATGCTCGTATGGCACATAACTTACGTATCCATATCCGTTTTTGGTTGTAGATAGGTATGTTAGATTTACCATGTCTCGCGCTGGGGGCACGACAACTGATATAAAGTCTCGCGGTGAAAGGGTTAAACAAATGAAGTAATTTTTATTTGCAGGATAGTGATGTCGTATTAATTGATACTGTACATTAATCTCAACTGTGGTTTTTTTTTTACGAGCAAGGCCGTTTAGTTCCCCCCCCCCCCCATTTTATAATACTTCTCGAGAAATGTGACAAAAGCTGTACAGGGCTCAGTATCTAAAAATATCACATTAACATTTAGAATAAGAAATGAAGAGTGTAGGAATTTGTCGATATTTTTTTCTTTATAGACTGGACTACTTGTACTATAGTCAATAAACAATTTATTAAATATGTTTGTGACATATACTAAATTCATATTATATAATTTGAAGTAAAACTTAAAACACGCACTACCCAGGTTTTATGGTAGTTTTATATTATATTAAATCATCAATTTTAACTTCACTTTTATGTATTGTGTACGCGTCTGTACCAATTCCAGTCGGTAATATTGTAAATTTCGGTAGTCAGCTATTTGTACTAAGCAGCCGCTTTTTCATAGCCGTCCGAAATTGGTCGGTTTATAACAAAGTTTTAAGTGTCGCTGGTTTTTTTACTATATTTCCTTTATTTCTAATTGGATTAAGCTAATTATTGGAATATGGATAGTTGAATAAATACATTAAAGATTGGAATTAGTTAAAACTTGTCACTTAATATAAAACTCGTCCAATAGACCGATTCAAAATCATGATGTCAGTGGGACATTATTTTTTGTTGTATCTTTTTTAATACTTACTTTATTACAAATATACTTTCTCAGATGATGGAGGCAGTTTTAATACATAAATTGACATTCAAACCTTTTCCCTATGTCTCTTAGTTAAGCCACTAGAACCAAAATACCTACTTTTATGTTTATATTTATTATTCGTAAGTGGTTATGTTTTTTTGGATTCTGTTTTTACAGACGTTATACACGAATTAATAGCAATGTGTGTAAAAAAAATCAGCACTGTATTCCAAACCGTTTGTGAGATCCAGCAAAAGGCCAAACATTTCCCCAGCGGAATTTTGAATAACTTCGGAGGCCTATGACATACAAAGTCCATTTGTACATAAACATTTGCCTCTCATGATACACTAATTGCTCAGCTAATTGAAATCTGGATCCCTGACAAAAGTCCGCCAGAGAAACGTTTCCCTGGCGGAATATGTTTTTGGCGAATTACTCAAAAATTACTGAATACACAAATTTCATTTATAGACAAACATTTGAAGGCAGCTTTAAACTAAAGATCTAATATAGTCAACATTCAAAATTCGACACTTTTCCGCTGGGGACATACACACAGACGAGCTGATAACACTGGTTAACAAATTTTAAGGTTTTGTTAATCCATGAAATGAGTTGTACTAATTGCGAAAGAATACCTCTAAACATACATTTTGATGTAAGTTTTAAGGTCGAGTTAGCTCGCGTTTTTTGTGGAATCAAATAAAAATCTTTTGACTTAAGATAACATTATATTCATAAATCACATATTATAAAATTTAAAAATGAGTTAATATTTTGCTTTTCCGTTTATAAATAATATCTACAGCCTCTCTCTTTAACGTCCAGTCTGTAGTCTGCTAACATAGCAGGACTCCATTTGCCCTGATATCGCTGTTGCCTGAAATATCCTGGTGAAAATGTTCACCATGTTCGTCGCTAACATCTCCCATATTTTCAGGACAAAAATCCAAATGTGAGTCGAGAATGTGTATTTTGAGGGACATTTTGCAAACGAGAGCGTACAATGCTTGGATCATATTCTTAACCAGGTTTTCATAGTCTTCAGATTTTTTTTTACCCAAGAAATTTTGAAAAACTTTTATCATGGATGTCCAGGCCTGTTTTTCCTTGCTATTCAATGTATTTTCAAAAGTCTTGTCATTCATTAATTCTATGAAAATTCCTTCTTTTAACTTGGCATCAGTCATTTTTGTAAACTTTTTTTTTAAATATTGAAAAGCTTGACCTTCGCGATTCAGTGCTACGTCATACACTAATTGTATTTTCACGGTGTTTGATAGCGAACGCCAGTGCAATCTTAACGTTCTTTATAATGTATTAAATTTAGTAAAGTAAGCCGTGTTATAATAACGAACAAGTCGAAACTTGCAAGAGTGCGGCGAACGCAATACAAGTTTAAACTTGCATAGCTCGATAACTCGAGCTAAGACACTTGTAATATTATAATGGATGATTAGTATTTACCAAGTACTGCCTTTTTTTGTATTTCATCATTCATGGGCAAAACCATTGTTAACCAGTGTAATTTGTTAAGTAAGTATCTAAGGTTTAATGTGCAAGTTGCAAGAGTCAAGACTCCAACTTACACATAGCTTAACCTAACACCTTAAGGGTATGCCGGCGCTGGATCAGCAATGTAATAGTGTAAATATGCTTGTTTCAATGGCTTCGTAAAATGTATGATATGACTGGTGCCTTTGTTTACTCGACTTGATGGGGGCACTTCGTCTGCTCGAGTTTAAATGGCTATTTAATTTAACTAGTGACTGTGAGCTGTTGATCTTGCAAATCACCCCTAAACTGAATTAAGTTTATCCGATAAACAAGTTATTCAGACAAAGGTAATAAAGGTAACAAAAAAAAAAAAAGTAATTTTTGATGATAATTTTTTTAAATGGCTGGTATATTATATTTTGCCGTGTGATTTCTGGTAGAGCAGACAATCGTAATCCATAGAAACCCTGTAATGATGTTGCAATAAGCATTATTATTTCTTCATTTTCTCGCCCACCTCCTTTCTAGCATTTCATTATTTTCAAATTTCATTCCTAAATTTTATTTTTAAATTCCAGAAATTCCTTGCTCATAATTTTTTTGACGCATTCTTCTTTGCATCGCACGCACTTGTAATTTCTTGTAACAGTTATATTGTATAATAAATATATTTATTTTCTGCTTCTATTAATTTCTTACTCACCTTTATAAATTTTATATGGGAACACCTAACTAGCTGGGACAGGTGGAGTTCTCAAAAACCAAGGGTCTTTTGGATCCCTAGAAACCCAATGGAACAAAAAGGATGCGATACTACGCTTCCAATTATTTTAGAGTAAGAAGTAAGAGACCTTCGAAATCGAAGTAAAAGGGATTTTTCGTGACTAAGCAAACTGGTGTTTTGTATGTCAAAATCTTAGTATGCATACCATAAAACAAGGAGATATAGGTTAGAGAAAGAGAAACATTACTTTTTCCATCTACTGCGATCACCAACTTAACAACTAGAATACCTACTATTTGTCCAAAAAAATGTGGGGTTCCCGCGGGATTGTCTAAAATTTGGAGGAATATTATCATCGACATACAGGTCTGCAGCAAACCAATATTTGTGGGGCCATTAAGAGACAAAGGGATTTTTGGCCCAACCACAGATATAGATGTAAATGTCTGTGGGCCCAACAGTTGCTCGGTGAAGAACGATTTTTGCGGCCGTAAAACGAAAAACGGTGCTCCCGGCCAACCGTTACTTGTCGAAGTGTAATTATTTGAACAGAGCAGTGAAGAACGGTTTTGTGTTAATCAGTTATTCGGCCAAGTTATTTCGGTCTATAGTTGTGAGCTCCGTCTTGTGTTAATCAGTTATTCGGCCAAGGTCATTTCGGTCTATGGTTGTGAGCTTCGTTGTGTTAACCAGTTATTCGGCCAAGGTTATTTCGGTCTATGGTTGTGAGCTCCGTCCGGGAGCAGCTCGGGCAATTCACATATCTCCCTCCTCCCACTTTCCTGATGTGGCGGTGCAACGTTAAACCTTGTCGTACCTTACACTATACGTCCTAGCAGATGAAATTCTAATAATCTAATAATAATAATATCTAGTAATTATAATAAATAATTTATGGATGATCCCATAGATAATGGGTATTTTCTCAAACTAGTGTTCCTGTCTCGTATGGAACCTAATTATTGTTTCTATTACGTTCACAGTGGGACGAAAAGAAAAAACAGTTTTCACTATAAAATAAATAATTTATTTACAATAGACCTAGAGCGACCGCCGCATTCACAGAAGAGCGGACGGTCAGCGAGTAAAAAAAATGCAGTCAGGTCGCGCGCAGCGCGACGGTCTTCCTCGAGCTCGGCGCCGCTCACAGCTCCTCGTGCTCGTCGGCCTTCGCCTCGTCCTCGGCCTGCGCGTCGCCGGCCTCGGCCTCGTCCTCGGCTTCGTCCTCGGGCTCGGGCTCAGGCGCCGCGTCGGCCGGCAGCCCCAGCGACGTCTGCAGCATGCGCTCCACCGTCTCCGCGAACTCCACCGCTTGCCCCTCCTGCAGCATGTAGCCCGACCTGAAACACACGGACGTCGTCAGGGTCGCGGTCGTGGGCGCGGCGGCGGCGGTGGCGGCGGCGGCGGCGCGGCGGCGCACTCACCGTATGGCGGCGGTGCGGTACAGCGTGTGCGCGGCGCGCAGCGCGTCCTCGCTGTCGGGGTCCTCCTTGACGCGCCGCAGCAGCTCCACGATCATGGGGTGCCGCGGGTTGATCTCCAGCATCTTCTTCTGCGTCAGGTGGTGCTTGCGCTGCGCGTCGTCGGCCTGCAATCAAACGGCGCGTTCAGTGTTCAGTCCGAGCGAGCCCCCCCCCCACCCCCCCCGGCGCGGGCCTACCTTCTGGTGCGCGTTGGAGAGCGCGAGGCGCTCCATGTTGCCGGTCCAGCCGAAGGCGGTGGCGGCCAGCGCGGCGGGCGAGCGCGCCAGCCGCCGCGACACGCCGCAGCGCGTGACCCAGGCGCCCAGCTTGTCGCCGAGCCAGCGCGTCAGCGGCTCGAACTCCTTGCGGTACTGCTCCAGCCGCGAGCGCTGCTGCTCGCTCTCCTCCAGGTCGAACACCTGCGCGCATCCAGACACACGTCATTTTATTCACGAGCGAGCGGCGATCGAACGCCATAAAACGGTATGCTACGACAAAAAATCTTAAAATACGGATTTTAAAAAACGTAAAGTTTCGTGACGGTTACGCACCTCCTTGGCGATGTTTTGGAACTTCTTGCCGTCGTACTCAGGCAGCGAGGACAGGCAGTACTCGTCCACGGCCTCCGTGAGGAACAGCACCTCGTACCCGCGCGCCACCAGCCTCTCCGCAAACGGAGACTTCTCCACCTGTCGTACGATCTCTCATATTACCGAGAACACTGCTTGTATGCGGATTAAAATTAATATTTAACCAAAACATTATACACAATGAGAACGTTCGAGCTATACCGACCTCGGCGCGGCTGGCGCCGGCGATGTAGTAGATGTGCGTCTGGCCCGGCTTCATGCGCGCCACGTAGTCCTGCAGGAACGTCATCTCCTGCGACGCCGACGACTGGAAGCGCAGCAGCTTGGCGAGCCGCGAGCGGTTGCTGGGGTCCTCCATGACGCCGAGCTTGATGTTGGTGGAGTACTCCTTCCAGAAGTGCTCGTACTCGTCGTCGGGGATCTTCTTGAGCATGTCGAGCGCCTTGCGCACGAGCTTCTTCTTGATGATCTTGATGAGCTTGTGCTGCTGCAGCGTCTCGCGGGACACGTTCAGCGGCAGGTCGTCGCTGTCCACGATGCCCTGGATGAAGGCCAGGTAGTTGGGCATGAGGTCGTTGAACTCGTCCGTGATGAAGACGCGGCGCACGTACAGCTTGATGTGGTCGGTCTTGGCGCCGTAGCGGTTGAAGCTGTCGGCGGGCTGCACGCGCGGCACGAACAGCAGCGCGCGGAACGTCACCTCGCCCTCCGCCACGAAGTGCGCCCGCGCGAGGGGGGCGCTGGAGTCCTTGGTGAGGCTCTTGTAGAAGGCCGCGTACTCCTCGTCCTGCACCTCGGCCGGCTTGCGCGTCCAGATGGGCTTGTTGTCGTTCATGATCTCCCAGTCCCACACGGTCTTCTCGGTCTTCTTGCGCTCCTTCTTGTCGTCGTCGGCGTCCTCCACGGCGGCGTCCTCGTCCGCGCTGGCCGCCGGCTCGGCCTCCTCCTGAGGGACGAATCGCTACTCAGTCATACAATCTTTCAAAAAATGATGAGACAAGTTCCACGTTCGGGCCGCATACCTCCTCCTCGACCATCTCGGTGCGCGAGGCCCACAGGTAGATGGGGAAGTTGATGAACTGCGAGTACTTCTTGACGAGCGCGCGGATGGTGTCGGGCTGCAGGTAGTCGGCCGCCTCCTCCTTCAGGTGCAGCCTGCGACAGAGCGGGGTCATGAGGGGTTGTATTTAGTCTTACAATAAATAAATAAATAAATAAAAAAAAACGTGTGGCACTCGGGGACTGCCGCGGTAAAGCTATTGCAAACAAGGAAGGACGGCAACGTCGCAAATTGACGACGGAGACGAAGCGGCAACCTACATGGTAGGCGGAGTGGAGAGCGTGAGGTTTTTTCGTTACGAAATTTCTGGATTCGATCCCCGCGCTCAAGGCCCGCGATAGAAGCTATGCAATAGCTTAACACATTCACGGACACTTACGGCTGTGGACGTAATTCAATTGTTATTTCTATTGTGTCTGGCTTAGTGTCCGTGAATGTGTTAATAAATAAATGAGTCACACAGGCGGCACACTACGGCCGGTGCAGCGCCGCATACTCACGTGATGTGCGTGCCGCGCTTCATGGTGTCGCCGCGCGGGTCGGCCGCCACGTCGAAGGAGTTGGCGTCCGAGCTCCACACGTGCTGCCGGTCGTCGTTGTGCTTGGACACCACCGTCACCTTGTCGGCCACCAGGAAGGCCGAGTAGAAGCCCACGCCGAACTGCCCGATCATGTCGTTCATCTCCTGCGCGCCCGCCTGCTCAAACGATACAAAAAGATGGAATACTCAGGCACGTGCTTTCCATAGAGACACAAAGACATTGTCTACCCGGAGGTTCCCTAATATATGCGCATTTTTTTATTTAAAAATAAATTATAATAGGCCCTATTTTCAAATAAACGCGCGCTTTCCTGTCCATCGCGCAATATGCTGGCTACGTACTCGCTTACTTAGGGTAGGTATACGTATATATATACGCAGTACTCTAGGCAGCTACCTAGAAGACAATTCTCCATAGTGTCTAGATTTTCACACATTCACAGTGCACTGATAGGAATTTGCGTCTGTAGTCTGATCGTCTACGTATTTCATCGACGCACACACACGCGAAATTTCCGCACACATAACCAATATCTAAGACAAGAGCTAATGCATGCCATTTTTAAAACGCGTCAGTCATAAACAAAGCTAATTTTTGTATGGAAAAAACCATTAGGTTAGTGAAACGCTTATTTTCAAAAATGGCCCTTATCTTTAAGCTAGTTCTATCTCAATAATCAACGTTTTTTATCTCTTTTTACTTTTGACCAATAAGGAATGATATCGATTTCGAGCCTTTTCATTTGTTCCCTAATGCATTGACGTGATGAAAAATAGAAAGTTATTGGTTCTCGCTTGTGTTACGCTACCAATTTAAATACGCAGAAGATGTTCGACGATAAAATGAAATTACGTAAACTTTTGTGTTAGTCGTATATATTTGATATTTTTTCTTGTCCAATGATAATTATTTGCATTGTTGCATTACAATACAAATGATTACGATCTGCTCTGAATCTGAACTTTGTTTGCGATATTAAATGAAATTAGGAGAAAAACTTTATTACCGCTTTATATGCATTGAACATATTATGCAATGGAAAGTTTTTCATGTAAAAGTTGTGCGCCAGGTGTTTGATTGCTAAATTTTGAGGACAAAAGAGCAATAATCATAAATGGCCGATGCCAGCCTATTTTGGATTTCATTCAAACAAGCGGTAAGCTAAAAAGAACATTTAATAGTATTAATCAATATGACGCGTTTATGTGGCTCTCGGGATGTAAACACACTAATAGGGTCAGTTCAGTCAGAGAGTTTTTTTTTGTCCCACTGCTGGGCAAAGGCCCCACAATTAGTCTATCCTGCAATAATCGGTAATGCACGTCCCTGGGAATACTAAAGTGCAAGTGTGATTCCTCCCCACTATTTATGGC
The DNA here is from genome assembly GCA_963555685.1 of Acrobasis consociella. Lineage (NCBI taxonomy): Eukaryota > Metazoa > Arthropoda > Insecta > Lepidoptera > Pyralidae > Acrobasis > Acrobasis consociella. The sequence goes on along the minus strand of OY743111.1, from coordinate 21,852,085 downwards.
CCACGAACTTTTGCGTCCCGACGATTTATAATTATGTAATTTGGGTACGACGAAATCATAGAATCTTGCTTACGGAATGTGAAAAACGAATGCTCACTTTCTCAGCGTCCTGCATCTTGGAGAGGAAGTCGGCGGTGCCGGACTTGGCGATGGTGCCGAGGTTGTTGATGAGGTCGCTGCGCGTCATGCCCACGCCCGTGTCCACGATGTGCAGCAGGCGGCGCTCGGGGTCCGCCTTGATGCGCACGGACAGCTCGGGCTCGGCGTCCAGCACCGCGCGGTCCGTCAGCGACAGCAGCCGGATCTTGTCCAGCGCGTCCGACGCGTTCGAGATCAGCTCGCGCAGGAAGATCTCCTTGTTGCGGTACAGCGAGTTGATGATGAGCTTCATCATGCGGTTGACCTCGGTCTGGAACGTGTAGTTCTCCGCCTTGCTCTTCAGCTCGCGCAGCTGCGACACGCTCAGCCCGTCGGGCGAGATCGCCTCTTCTTCTCGTAACACCGCTTCCGCATCTGTGTCCAACAAAATCACAATTATATTCCTGCACTTGCCTACATCCCAAACAGTTGCTGTCCGTTACCTAACGTTGTACGTAATTTGACGAGGTTACTATATCCTAACCAGACTGGAACCAACTTTTTACAAAGTATGCTTTCCCAGTGGGATTCATCAAACCCATAACCTCCGGATCACAGGGCGAACGGCTTGACCACTGAACCATGGATCCTGCCAACATCATTTTTAGGACTCCGTGGATAACAAGAAACAAACCCTTATAGTTTCATCATGTCGGTCTGTCTTTCCGTCCGCGATTATACTCAGAAGCTATAAGAACTAGAAGGTTGTAATTTGGTATGAGTATTTATGTCGATTTGCGAAAAAGTGTTAAAATACTAGATTTTTTTGTGTGTAGCTTTTGTACAAATGCGAGTCTTTTTTTTTCTCAACCCATAGTGTATCTTTCAATAGCTCACACTATTTTAAAAGGCTGTGATCAAGGCCTTCGCCTTGTGATCCGGAGATTGTGGGTCCGTATCCCACTGTGATACTATAAGGGATTCCATGTTTACTACGGAATCCTAAAAAGTTATAGGCGACTTATAAAATGTTGTCTTGTAAAGGAAAAATTTCCTAAACATTCAATAGAAAATTTTATAAACGTTTTTAGTCACGTGAATTCAAAGTCGTTGGCATACTAACTACGGAATCCTAGTCTGCGCGTGGCCGGCACTTGCCGGTTATTTATTTAAAACCCTTAGCATGGTGTTGATGATCTTTAATTTGGTGCAGATATGATGACGATGTTTGGGGATGTACGAGTGTAGCGCCGTACAGTATTTGATAAATCAGTATTTACATAATTTCGCCTCATTATTATAAAATCGCAAACTACAGCCAACAAGCGCGCGTTAATTATCTATATCTACTTATATCCATACAATAAAACAGTAAAAAAGTGTGTCTGTACATTAAATATATTTCCAAAAAAAATATTGGGGGCGATGGAGACAAAGTATTAAAGTAAGAATTAAAAAAAATACTATTTGTCTGTTTGTACACGCTAATCTACGGAAATACTAGACGGATTCGAATGAAACTTTTTTGTTATATACCTGTTAAGCCTGGGCAACATATAGGGTATAAGAGATTTTAGAAAATGGAACATCTGATGCAGGACTACCATGGTCCAGCTAATCCAGCTAAACTTAAGAAATATAAAAATGACGCCTTAGCAAAAGTTGTTCAGCCTGATGAGCATTTTCCAGAGACAGTCTACGCGAACGAAAGCGGGCTTCGGCTAGTCAAGGATATATCTCAACGTTCGTCAGTTATCAGTTTATCAGTGACTTTCATTTGATCAGATCTCTTATTTCGGTTCAAACCCGAACATTTGGAAGAAACTCCTGAAAGAAAACGCAGTCGGTTATTTTTTTGTTTTTCTTAAAAAAATTATATGTTTTTTTTATACAAGTGTATTTGGAGTGCAGATTGAAGGAGACAGGAGCCTGATGATGGCAGGGCCTGTATCAAGTGCAGTGCTCCCCGCCTCTGGACAGTTACATTTCATTGGAATATTCCCGTTTGCGAAAACTATATTTTTTTTGTTGTAAACATTATTTTTGACTCCCAAATAAAAAGAGGGGCGTTGGAAGTTTGACGGTAATCTCTGTCTGTTTGTGTCTGTAGCTCTCGAACAGATGGATCAAAAATAAAATAAAGCAAGTTATTTTGTGGTGGGTCTTAATGATGATAGGATCAGCCCGTATAAAGCTATTGGGGGTTAACGCTTTAAAGTCAGGGATTTTTAAATATATTTCATATCAATACATTTTTATTTTTGCTTTGTAGTCCCAAGAGAATCGAGATTAACTTTAGATTTGGTTATTCGATATACTCATCGTAGCATAGCATTCCAGTATCACATACCTACTATCACGTCTTCATCCCTAAAAGGGCAGATAGAGCACTTTGGGACTTGCGGCTCTAAGCAGACAGCCTAGGTTCACATTATTAGAGACTACATAGCTTTGACTTTGATTGAATATTATTATGTCTTATACCTACTAATGACAAAGGAAACCCATGCCCGTACAGGCTACAGGATGAAAGTAAAAGCAAAAAAACGTAGAATACTGAAAAACCTGTAGCTATACATAGAATAATTGTAAGTTATCATATCAAACTCAATGTTTCGCTGGTGCGTGGATTGGATGTCTTGGTAACTCTTATTTAGCAACCATTATTGATCACACAAGTTGAATGAAAGTTAGCAGCGCTCGACGACGTTTCAATTCCGAGTAGGAAGTGGAAAGTTAAGTTGAGCAGACGTGACTCGCGAGCGATGTCCACCGCAGCGCCGGGCGCGCCGCCGGCGGACGCGGGGTCGCGGCCGCTGCACAACAGCTCCTTCAAGCTGCGGTTCGCGCGCTGCCGCGAGCTCGGCCGCTCCGACGTGTCGCTCGTCAAACCATTCGGATTACGTCAGTTTATCCATAACTTAATGACGACGTTGTTCGACGCCAGTCAGCGATATGCGTTCTATATAGAGACGGTAACGAGACGTTGACGTTGCAGCCGCGACGGTGACGGACAAGTTCTACCGCGGGCCGCGGCCGCAGCCCGGCGAGCCGGCGCGCGAGGCGGCCGCGCTGCGCCGCATCCAGGACATGTTCGCGCTCGGACCGAGGGAAAAGCATCCTCGCCCGATCACATCCGCTCACGAGTATCGTCATTCATTATATTACTTTTGCCACTAGTGCTACTTCACACATTATAAACAAATATACAAACACACTTTCGGATTTATAATATTAGTAGGATGGTACGGAACCCTTAGTGCGCGAGTCCGACTCGCACTTGGCTAGTTATTTTTTATTAATAAGTTTGTTTGTAACCCCCGACCCTAAAAGAGAGGTGTTATAAAGTTATAAGGTTTGACGTGTCTGTCTGTGGCATCGTAGCTTTTATACGAATCGACTGATTTCAATGTGTTTTTTTTTAATCGATAGCCTTGTGTGGAGATGGTTCTTAGCTATTTTTGATGGAAATCGGTTCAGCCGTTCAAAGGTTATTTATTGGGGGTGAACGGTTAAAAGTAGTTTTTATTTTAATAAGCCTTCCAAAAAACTTGTTGGACAATATTTATACGAGCAATAATTTTTTCGAAAACAGCAGGTAATAGTTGGTTAGGTATCAAAGAGGCAGCAATCAGCACTTCAAATATTGAGAAGCAGAGTAGAAGCGTGGTGGAGACATCTCGCTCTCTTTTCTATCTACGCGCGTAATCTAATGGCAATGACGGCACGCGGGTATACTATTTATCACAGCTATTTATGCATTCTTTTTCTGTTACTTGACAAGTTGACACTGACAGTTTCTCCTTTTATTGGATTAGAGACTTACAATTTTTTTTTTAAGCGGATTAATAGTAGATTGTGCTACAAGCCGTAAAGGTAATACTTTTAAGCATAGGGCGCTAGTTTCAAATCAGAGCGAAACGAAGGATTCCATTTGAATAAGGCTCATCACTGGGTACTTTTGAATAGTTTGGTGGCGGTTCATCAGGTACGGCTGGCACTGGGCGGCGGCGGGGCGCGGCGCGGCGCCCCGGGCCGACCGCCGCCTGCAGCACCACATCCGCGACTCGGCGTGGCTCACGGCGCGCGTGCGCGTGCTGCACGCCGACGCGCAGCTGCGGCCGCGCTAGCCGCCCGCTGCGGCCTCAACGGCCTGCCCAGGTTTTGTTTGCTGCTTTTTGTACTACCAGTGCCAATAGTGGGCTACATAAATTAGCAATTTTAATTTAACACAGCAGATTCCCAATGTTCGTTAGTTTTTTACTGTGCTTTATAATAATTATAATAACAGTATTTGTATTTTTCCATGTTGAAACAAGTTACTTCGGAACTCTACTCTGCGCGTGGCTTGACACGCACTGGGCAAATTTATTTATATTAAGTGTTGTATGAAATAAAAGAATACATTTTTTGGTTTCTTTCATTTACTAGAAGCTTAAAAATCATCAACAGTGAAGTAGTTATGATTTGGTCATCAGCTTCTATAATGTTCCAAATTTTATTCTATTCATTTAGAGTAAAGCCGTTGTGTCAACGGTAGACAACCAGACATGAGATTAACCTAAAGACTTAATTCCCTAACAATGATCATTCATGTTTTTATATAAAAAGAGTCCTCTTACTTACTTAAACCTGCTCCAATTTTGACGATTTTAACAAGCTTTTATTTAATTTGCAATGTATGTTTGTTCGGGTGGAATCTTTGAACTCAATTTTCAACCAGTTATCCTCAACCGACTTAGCTGAAATTTTGTATACTTGTGTAAGTCGAATGACAATACAATATTATGAAGTCAATAAGCTGTTCTGATGATGGAGCCGGGAGATATTTGACGGAACTCAGTTATAAAACAACATAACCTCATTCTCAGGTCTCGTTTGATTTGTCGTGAGGAGTACTTTATGGGAGACGATGCTTAGGGTCTGATCACGCAGACAGATGGTGGTCGATAGAACTCAGTTATAAAACGATACAACACAATCGAGTTTGGGCTTATTTCATTTGTCTTGATAAGTACTTCTTATAGTTTAGCTGGACCATTATGGTTCTGCATCAGGTGATCCAGGTCTTCGATTTTTATAATCCATTAAAAAATGCTGAGCAGGCTAAACAACTTTTGCTAAGGCGTCCTTTTTATATTTCTTATAATTTAGCTGGACCATTATGGTCCTACATCATGTGTTCCAGATCTTCGATTTTTATATCTCAACAAAAAATGCTTATCAGGCTGAACTACTTTTGCTAAGGCGTCCTTTTTATATTTCTCATAATTTAGCTGGACCATTATGGTCCTACATCATGTGTTCCAGATCTTCGATTTTTATATCTCAACAAAAAATGCTCATCAGGCTGAACTACTTTTGCTAAGGCGCCATTTTATATTTCTTATAGTTTTGCTGGACCATTGTTTCTGCATCAGGTGCTCCAGATCTTTGATTTTTATAACTCAACAAAAAATGCTCAGCGGGCTAAACAACTTTTGCTAAGGCGTCATTTTCATATTTCTTGTCGTTAAGCTGGACCACTAAGTTTTTGCATCAGGTGTTCTAGATCTTCGATTTTTATATCTCAACAAGAAATGTTCATCAGGCTAAACTACTTTTGCTAAGGCGTCATTTATATATTTCTTATAGTTTAACTGGACCATTAAGGATCTGCATCAGGTGTTCCTTTTTCTAAAATCAATTATAGCCTATATGTTGCTCAGGCTTAACAGCTACATAACAAAAAAAGCAAAAAAAGTTTCATTCGAATCCGTCCAGTATTTCCTGAGATTGGCGTGTACTAACAGACAAACAATCGCCCATAGAAAAATTATCTTTAAATTTTAAATGATGATAACTTTTTTATCTGACATCAGATTTCGATGAAACAAAGCCTATATGTTGCTCAGGGATGAGCTTAATCTTTTAGTGAAAACTGCATAAAAATCTGTTCAGTAGTTTTAAAGATTAGCGAGTACATACAGACAGACAGACAAAAAATCCAAAAAATCTTTTTTGTGTTCTGTTACTCTTTTCTTATCGCCAACATCCATTTTTTGTAATTTTTATCAAATGTAACACGTGGTTCCTACTGTTTTATTATCTGTATTGATAAATTTATTTCTGTGATCTGGGAAACGGCTCTAACGATTTTGCTGAAAATTGGTATTTGGTTCAGGGGTAAACAATCAATCTATATTAGTCTTTTGTTTGGGAAATATGTATGTTTATTCACCAATAACTCAAGTCGTTTAGATTGGAGCTTTATGAAAGGACAATGACCATTTCGTATGGAGGATTGGTGCCTTTTCTTTTTAGTGTGGTGGTCAACCATTTTTTGTATGGTTTTACAAAAAAATACAAAAGGCAATACTTGTTAAGGAATGATATTTGTAAACTCAGTTGGAACGGAGTTATATCAGCTCAAAGATGACGAAAAAAATAATTTTCGCGACCGCACGTCTATCAGGGTAGGATAAGAAAATTGATACTAACAACTGCACTAAAAGCTAAAAACTTCCTGAGTAACAGGTAACATCAACAATATCCTAAAAGTAACTTTTGTAAATGTGTGACTTAAATACCAACTACTCGTTTGCCATGTTATCTGTTGCATTAATCACACAAGCTTATCAATAAGGATAAAGCTGAAGGTCTGCTAAGCCTCTAATCTTACTCAGATATCCAGGTCCTAACACATTATTATTTGTTAGTAAGTATGTAAATGTAATACATACCTAATTCATATCAATACCCTGTACCCACATGCTCAGGAAACAATGGAGCTCTCTTTTTAACAATTTCAATCAGAGTTTACTGAGGTTACCTACAGCTGATTCAGAATGGCATCCTACCAAATTCATGCAGCATTAAAAAATATGGTAAAATACCTACATTAAATCTTGCAAAAGGTGAGAGTGATGTGTCACTGACCTGTCCGTGAGCCCTCGCGAGACGCGCCGAGATCAGCATCCACCGTCACCTCGGCGATGCCCTCCTCCACACCCTGCGCGTAGCTCCATCCTAGAATAAACAACAGTGGCCATAGGAGTAGCGGAAACACGACGACAGACTTCATAGAAACTTCTAGTTAATAATTTAGAGATGAGGCATGATATGTACTAAGATTTTCAAACAAAGCATAAACTCTATGGTCAAATCTTTATTTATTTTTTTGAATAATCGATCACATTTTAATTCAAGAAATTGTATAAAACTTGTAAAAATTGTACCCGGCGAAATTGTGCTGAGATTGAGATATCCCACGATATAATTAAAATTGTGTGTATTACCTGACAGTGAGAGAAGACAGATTCCTAGCAATAAAAAATATTTCATTGCTGGATATTATAATACACTAGCAGAAGCTCAATTATTGATTAAAAGTACGCCGGTAAACTATAAATTAAACTCGTACACGAACTGACTGAAACTCCAGCTAGGTATTGACGACCCCTGACTGTTCAAACTTCAAGTTACAATCAAGCGTCATGAAATGACATTTTGGATGCGTAGCACTTTCTGATTGGGGCGGTAAAAATTATAACTTGATTATGACCAATGAAATTTAACCACGGCATTACTAGCACAAATGACAGATTAATTGAAACAAATGTCTTCTTTTGATTGGCCAGGCAACTGAAAATCCAACAAAATTAATTCGGTGCGTTCCGTCGAAGCGTTCTGCGTTTCATGCGAGCTGAAAAGCCATTTTTGAAACACGGAGTCACTTAAACGAATTGTTTTTCCATACAAAAAACCGTTCGTTTAGTGACTCCGCGTTTGAAAAATAAGAACTTTGATGGAAAAAACGACGGGTTGCACTCTGGGAGTGCCGGGAGAAGTGAAAACTTGAATATTAACGTTGTGCATTTTTGATATTTTGGAATGGTTAGGGAATAATTTTGCACGAATTGCTTTAATTATCAGTATAAAATATTTCAAATCTTTTCTGAGCCACAGTCTGTCACAAATGTCACAAGCATGACACATTACACACACGAACGTAACGTAACATAAACACACACGAACATTCGCGCAAGCGCCCTGCGCCGTCTTACGAATTTTCGATCAGGACACGTGGTCCTGACGCGAGTTTAAGATTTTTTACCCATTCCAAAAAAGGTGCACAAAGCCGCTAAAGAAGTTTTCACTTCAAAAAAAACTTCATATACCAATTTCGAATTAATAATCCATTATAACAATTTATAAAATATAGAATTGATGAATCACGTGAGTGAGAATCGCGAGATACTAAATAGCTAAGTTACTTAATATTTTATTTAAAATTCATGAACTAAATTGAAAAGGTCTTAAATTTACTGAAAAGAACAATCAGTGGCAACCTGGCAACACTTTGTGACGTAGCAAGTGCCATCTTGGGAAGAGAATACCTGTTACCTTATTAAACCATGGTTGTAATTGTAACTTGTATCATTAAATCTACTACTTTTTTTGTTTGAATTAAGGATAAACAAATTGGACATAAATGGGCATAAACGGGCGTTGTGGGCAAAAAAGAGTTCACGCCAAAATAAGTGCCCAATCACTGGGCAGAAACGAATTAATTCATTTTAGTAAAAAAACAGCAGGAACTTATCGGTATTTTGTAAATCATTACTGTAGAAAATAATTTGGTCATAAAATAATCATAGTCCTGCGTTAAATCACAGTAAAATCTTTTTGTTGTTGTATACACAGTGATTTTTTATTGGTTTCAGAGTCGAAGGCCACTTCATAGGCATCGTTAGTAAGACCTAATTAACTAGTCAAAATGAAAATTCAGAAACAAAAAATGTACATATGGGTAGAGGAATTTATTTACTATACGACATTTTTTTTCCAAAACCAATGAAAGTCAGCGTGTATATGTATTTACCCACGCTTGGGTATTTACCCGATATGCACCGGGTATATACCCGTTTGGGTGGGTAGATTGGATAATTTATTTAAAATTTAGTGCGGGTTCACTATTTCTGTGTAGAAATGTACAAAAAGGTTATTTAATGTATAAAACAATGATTATCTCTAAAAGAAAAAATAACAAACATTAAAAATCACTGATGCTATCCATATTAAATATACACATACCATCTTATTTGTTATCTGATTGCTTATTATAACATATAATTAGGTCTACAAACATTTGCCAGCAAAATATATAAACTTTGACCTGTCACTTTATACGTTCCCATACAACGGGTAGATACGGGTAAATACCCGGCATCCTATTTTGTGGGAAATGTTATAATAAGTTGATGGGGGATCAAATAACTTGTCTATACGAATATCTTTTGTTTCGAGACCAACCCCGAAATCAGTAGTTTTGGCTCTTGGATGAGCAGTCAAAGATACTTACTCTCTATATAGGTATGAGAGTGCTCGTATATTGACATCGCATTTGATGTCTGATTGCTTATTTTACTATATAAATAGGTCTACAAACATTTGCCAGCAAAAAATATAAACTTAGACCTGTTAATTTGTATGTTCCCATACAACGGATAGATACGGGTAAATACCCGGCATTCTATTTTGTGGGAAATGTTATAACAAGTTGATAGGGGGTCAAAGAACTCGTCTATACAAATATCTTTTGTTCCGAGACCAACCCCGGAATCAGTAGTTTTGGCTCTTGGATGAGCAGTCAAAGATACCTACTCTCTATACATGTATGAGGGTGCTCGTATATTGACATCGCATTTGATGACTGATTGCTTATTTTAACATTTAATTAGGTCTACAAATGTTTGCCACAAAAAATATATACTTGGACCTGTTAATTTGTATGTTCCCTTACAACGGGTAGATACAGGTAAATACCCGGCATACTATTTCGCGGGAAATGTTATAATAAGTTGATGGGAAATCAAAGAACTCATTGATACAAATATCTTTTGTTCCGGGACCAACCCCGAAATCAGTAGTTTTGGCTCTTTTATGAGCAGTCAAAGATACCTACTCTCTATATATGTATGAGAGTGCTCGTATATTGACATCGCATTTGATGTCAGATTGCTTATTTTACTATATAATTAGGTCTACAAACATTTGCCAGCAAAAAATATAAACTTAGACCTGTTAATTTGTATGTTCCCATACAACGGGTAGATACAGGTAAATACCCGGCATACTATTTTGCGGGAAATGTTATACTAAGTTGATAGGAAATCAAAGAACTCATTAATACAAATATCTTTTGTTCCGGGACCAACCCCAAAATCAGTAGTTTTGGCTTTTATATGAGCAGTCAAAGATACTTACTCTCTATACATGTATGAAGGTGCTCGTATATTGACATCGCATTTGATGACTGATTGCTTATTTTAACATCTAGTTAGGTCCACAAATATTTGACAGCAAAAAATATAAACTTAGACCTGTAAATTTGTATGTTCCCATACAACGGGTAGATACGGGTAAATACCCGGCATTCTATTTTGTGGGAAATGTTATAACAAGTTAATAGGGGATCGAAGAACTCGTCTATACGAATATATTTTGTTTCGGGACCAACCCCAAAATCAGTAGTTTTGGCTTTTATATGAGCAATCAAAGATACTTACTCTCTATACATGTATGAGGGTGCTCGTATATTGACATCGCATTTGATGACTGATTGCTAATTTTAACATCTAGTTAGGTCTACAAATATTTGCCAGCAAAAAATGTAAACTTAGACCTGTAAATTTGTATGTTATCCAAATAAAGGTTTTTCTCTTTCTATTAAATCTAGCTTTCTCCAAATAAATTCTAGTTATACGCTCGCACTCCGTCGACGCAAGGACGCAACTGAAGAGTCGAAAGAGTGATATTTTGCCTACTTTGACTTAATAACCATCATATTATGATGATAATTTCTAGGTTTTCGTTGTTAATTTATTTGTCGTATCGTATCGTATCATAACGTATCGTACGTAGATAATATTATGTTTTGTGCATACTCAAATGTAGCTATTTCAATGAAAAAATAATGAAAGTTCTCTTATTATTTTTGCCCTGCCTGACAATGGACATTTATTCGGCATATACCTAATATACTGACATTTATTCGGCATTTATGCTATGCGTCCACCACACACAGTGCATAAATAATGAAACATGAATGCATCCACGTAACTCAACTGTCACTTTGACAGTTTTGACACAAGTGACAATGACTATGATTTTGAATATTTTTGATAGATTTTAATAAACCATGCGACAGATTATACGATTTTATCTCATGTCTTTCTTCCTTTCCTATAAGTTCTTCTAAATAAATTGTGTTTTTCTATTTGAATTGGTGATTTGAAAAAGTTTAATACCTATTTTTAATTTCGATGGGAACAAAGAGAATTCAAATGTTAATAATGGGTTTAAAGTAGGTGCCTACGGAAACCCTTTAGTTTCATGGTGCATTACTAGTTAAAATACCTATAAGGTAAATAATATTATTAAAGAAAATAAAAAAGTTTAATATCATTTGCCATTGCTCCTCAGATTTGCTCTTGGTTGCAATTAGTGGTTTGATAATTGGAATTGGAAGTATTGCGTTAAAGCGTGCCGCTACAGTACCTATGAGTGTCGTAGTAGAAGTAGTCTCGATGTCGACGGTCTAGTTAAACACCATGGTTTCACAATCAAACGGAGACTTTGGAAATTCGCCTCGTATTGTGACATCAAAACGCCGCATACAATACAGAGAAAGTACTTGGAAAGTTTATGGATTTGACATTTGGAGCGTCGAGCTCGTGTGCAAGGTGTCGGTTCTTAAAGTGGACGGTGCGCTGCTTATATGGCTCGGTAGCGGCGGCAGCGGCGAGCCCGAGCTCGGGGAATTAGCGCTGGGCGTGCCCGCGGGAGAGGCGGCCGGCGGGCGCGGCGGGCTGGCCACGGCGCTGCTAGGCGCGGAGGGCAGCACCACAGCCATGGCGCGGCGCCTGGCGGCCTGGCTGCGGCGCCCGGTCTACGTGTGCTCCAGCTGCGGCTTTGACCGGTTCAATGTGCCGCTCATAGAGCGGGGACTAGTCATGGAGATTAAGGATAAACTGGAGCTTTTCAATACATGATCTTTTTAAAACGTGAACAATTATGTACTCAATTTTGTCAAATAAAATTGTTATTTTTTAATGGCATCTTTATTTGTAGGTATGGAAGTTATTAATTTACCAGCTGATTCTATTCTGATGGATTCTCAATGAGTGCCATAGTTTTTCGACGAATCCGACGTCCAATCCGACTCGGCTGGGCAGCGTTCAGGAAGCTATGCAATGTTTTCTCGTCCAAAATACCTTTGTGCCTCAAGACTAATGTCTACAACCAATGTGTGTTACCAGTGATGACTTATGGCTCTGAAACATGGTCCCTTACTATGGGACTCATAAGAAAGCTCAAGGTCGCTCAACGCTCTATGGAGAGGGCTACGCTCGGTGTTTCCCTATGTGATCGAATCAGAAATAAGGAAATCCATGGGATAACAAAAGTCACTGACATAGCCCAGCGGATTAGCTCGTTGAAGTGGCAGTGGGCGGGACACATAGCGCGACGAACCGATGGCCGATGGGGCAAAAAGGTTCTTGAATGGCGACCGCGTACTGGCAAGTGAAGCGTAGGCACCCAACTACAAGGTGGTCAGATGACCTGACCAGGGTCTCTGGAAAGCGCTGGATTCAGGCCGCTCTTGATCGGTCATTTTGGAAATCTTTGAGAGAGGCCTATGTCCAGCAGTGGACGTTATGCGGCTGAAATGATGATGATGATGACACGCTAATATTATTAAGATGAAAGTTTGTATGTTTGTTACTTCTTCACGTTTGAACGGCTGGACTAATTTTGATAAAATTTGGTATGCAGAAAGCTGACAACCTCGACACAAAGTCTACTTTAGGCGCGGGTAACGTGGGGCGCAGCTAAGCTACTAATACTTGAAAATAAATAAAATACATAATATACACTAGTATATATGAGGACATTCTGGGATCTGGATATTTTGGGATTTAAACATTCTGGGATATGGACGTTTTGCACCCTCTGGACTGGACATATTGGGATTTGGACATTTTGAACCTAAACGCCTTTTTGAGTTTAGGTAGTTTGCGCGAGAGACACTTCCAAAGTGTTTTCACTGAATAAAATAAACTTTTTAGAGGGAGAATGGTATAAATAAATTTTGCGCGAGGTTTAGAAGATCACACTCCTAATCGTCCTTGTGCCCAAGGGGATTATGTCACTCGCAGTCACTGCGTCATTTGAAAAAACTACTTAAGTCGAGAGTTCGGAATGCGTAACCCCAGCAAAATGTTGTTGATTTTATTAATAAAATAAAATATTTATCGCAGTTGGATTGTATAATCCGCTGTTTTACAAAACGTCTACCTATTTGGCATTACAGTTCGGTTTTGTAAAACAGCTTAAAATCGTTAAGCTGGATTGTCAATGTGTTACGTAACGTTTAACAAAACATCTACCGTATCATTATAAAACGCAGACTAACTTTGTTACTAGGTTTAAACCATTATCCAACCAAATCAAGTTGACAACTAGTAATATGCCGTGGTCTCATCTGAAAATGTCAACTTGATTTGGTCGGATAATGGTTTAAACCTAGTAATATAGTTAGTCTGCATTTTATAATAAGACGGCTAACGTTTAGATCATATTTAGGGTACCTACCACTATTAAATAAAACTGTGTTATCAAAACAAAAACATATGTAGGTAAGGGGGCAATTATATCATGCGCGGCGTGGCATTGACACCTTAATTAGGGTTCCGTAGCCAAATGGCAAAAACGGGACCCTTATAGATTCGTCATGTGTGCCTGTCTGTCTGTCCGTCCGTATGTCACAGCCACTTTTTTCCGAAACTATACTGTTGAAACTTGGTAAGTAGATGTGTTCTGTGAACTGCATTAAGATTTTTACAAAAAAATGGGGTCCCATACTTTAACGGAAACTCAAAAAATTATTTTTCATCAAACCCATACGTGTAGGGTATCTATCTATGGATAGGTCTTCAAAAATTATATTGAGGTTTCTTTTATCATTTTTTTCTAAACTGAGTAGTTTGCGCGAGAGACACTTCTATATTGTATAAGTATGTATATGTATTGTATAAGATATATATTTGGTTTGCGCAAGTATGATCATGTTTACCAATTGAGGTCTTAGCCCAAGTGGCTTCCCATACGTCTTCGCCGGAATGCTCACATTCTGTCAATACTATATAATGTATTTAGTTCCACATCTCCACACTATCTCCAGGAACGTTTTCAATTCCTTCGCTGTAGCCATACTTTTAACTTGAGGACATTGACACCTAGAGGTTCCGGGTTCGATCCCCGGTAAGGGCAAGTTGGAAAATGGCCTTTTTCAAATTGTCCTGGGTCTTGGATGTTTATCTATACATGTATTTGTTATAAAATATAGTATCGTTGAGTTAGTATTATCCCATAACACAAGTCTCGTACTTATTTTGGGGCTAGGTCAATCAGTGTGATTTGTTCGTATATATTTATTTTATTTATTTATCAGACAGTCTTAAGCTCAGTAAGAATAGTCAGTTAAGATGCCGATGCATCGATCATCCTTTTACGACAATTCGTTCACAGTTCAAGCTGTGCGCTTATGGGACGAATTGCCTGAGTCTATTAGACGTGCAGAATCTGTCTCTATTTTAAAAAGAATTGTATCTATAGCTGAGTAATCGTACTTACCTTCTTTCTTTTCCATATAAAATGATATATATTATGTATATGTATGTTATATTTATACATACATACATACATACTATCACGTCTTTATCCCTAATGGGGCAGACAGAGCATTATTACGATCTGCGCGGGAAGAGAAGCAGCTGGTACATTCTAAGTTTTTTCATTTCTCCCAGACCAGCATGGGATATATATTTATCTTATACCTTTAAACGAGCAATTCTTGCATGTATATATATATATATATATATATACATAATTATTTATAAATAATTATATAAACAGACGTTTGGGCACTACGTAGATCCAGCAGTGAGCCTGAACTTAGTAGACTCCACCTTTGGCGGCCGATAACTTGGCTCCCTTCGCATATTCTTCGAGCGGTGTGGCAACGTCGCAATCTAGTAATGGATTCTGTCCAACATATTCGTAGAAATAAAGTTCTACTCGTCATTTTTTGTATTCAACCTCCGAGAAAACTTGGATCCGTAACGGTTATTTTTTGCTAACTAATTCGCACTTGCTGCGTCCACATTTTATTCAAAACCCATGCTTGTGTTGTTCCGTTTTATATATATATCATATGTTTTTGTATGAACTCTTTGGTACTTTCTGCCTCCGATTTTACTCAAAACCAATACGTATGTTGTTCCATTTTATATATATATTGATTGACGGTGAGTTAAGCCATAGCTGAAATTTGAATGCTTGGTTTGATCCAGCAGATTTTATATTCACTAAACTTGTGCGTTTTAAGCTCCTATATACTTTTATGAACTCATCGATACTTTCTAGCTCCGAATTTTATTTAAAACCAATGCTTGTGTGGTTCCATTTCGTATATATTTAATATAACGGTTAGCTTAGGCATGGCAATATATATTTTTAAATCTTATGCCTTGTAAGCTCCAAAAGTGTTGCCAACTTTGAAACCTAGTGGGTGATTGTTAAAAAATTAGTAATTTTTTTCTAAAAAATTTTTATGAAATATTTTAGAATTACCTTGCTTTTTAATGCAAGTAATAAGTCTAAAAAGTCATAACAATCATAAAAACTCATATTTTTATACTGAATATGATAACCTTATTGTTTCGCATTATTTATGCATCTAAACATGTTTATGACTTAATGCACACAAAGAAACTTGCTATCTTGCCTTACGCTCTTGCGTAATGGTACTAATGGAGCGGTAACAAACAGTAGAAGAAGGGGAATGGCTTGGCCTTCAGTACGACATGACTACGTCGAGTTGCTTGGTGGTGGCATTTGAAAACAAACGCACACAACGATATTTAAATTATGCAATACATATAATAGTAAAAAAATTGTCTGTATATCGACTAAATTTCCAAAATGAAACAACAAGCAGATAGATACACAGTGAAAGAGTAAAATTTTAAAGAGAATGTCTCTCTGTTTGTTTGTCTTTTTGTACACACTAATCTCCGGAAATTCTGGATAGATTTGAATGAAACTTTATTGGTATAAATCTGGGCAACATACAGGGTATAATTGATTTCGGTAAATGGAACACCTGATGCAGAACTATAAATTTTCAGCTAAACTATGAGAAATAATAAAATGACGCCACAGCAAAAGTTGTTTAGTCTGATAAGCATTTTTGTGCACGCGAACGAAGTCATAGGCATTTGTTAGTATAAATACAAATAAATACACCATTAAAAGAATTAAAAATTCTTAGGACAGTTGAGTGACTAATCTATGTTCAAATCTAATGCACAGGGAATTAGGACGAAGGTTGTAAATCATAAAATGGTAGTCTTGTGGGAAGTGTGCATAGTTTGGGTGTGCTTTCTTTTACAGACAAAAGTTTTATAGATTTTCGTTATACGGAATATTTATTCCATACTCACAATATTTATTATGAAGAATTTTATAGTAACAAAACAAATTTTCTTACAAATAACATTAATTTTTTCGATGTTAATAATATCATAATATCAAATCAAATTTTTTCAATCTATACATATAATAAAACAGTAAAAAAAGTGTGTCTGTACATTAAATATATTTCCAAAAAAAAATATTGGGGGCGGTGGAGACTTAGTAATAGAGTAAGAATTTTAAAAAAAAGGTCTGTCTGTTTGTCTGTTTGTACACGCTAATCTCCGGAAATACTGGACGGATTCGAATGCAACTTTTTTTGTTATATAGCTATTAAGCCTAGACAACGTATAGGGTATAAATGATTTTGGAAAATGAAACGCCTGATGCAGAACCATAATGGTCCAGCTAAACTATAAGAGATATAAAAATGTCGCCTTAGTAAAAGTTGTTCAGCCTGATGAGCATTTTCCAGAGACATAAAGCGCACGCGAACGAAGTCGGGGGCTTCAGCTAGTCCTCAGTATATTTAGTCTTCTTTTATACTTATATTGTTATATTACTTCGCTCTAGATCGGTCATTTTGAAAATCTTTGGGAGAGGCCTATGTCCAGCAGTAGACGTTGTGCGGCTGAAATGGATGGATGGATGGGTGGATGTTATATAACTTAACCTACACTCCACGACAAAGTTGATTTTGTGTCTGTGTTAATTTCGTCCTAAGCTTGAGTCGGTCGCTCGCTCGTGTGTTAGTCAAAGGAAACCTAACAAACTTAACCGACAACCCACGACAAAGTTGTTTGTGTTTGTGTTACTTTCGCCCTAAGCTTCAGTCGCTCGCTCGTGTGTTGGTCACAGGAAACCTAATGAACCTAACCTACAATCCACATCAAAGTTGTTTTTGTGTCTGTGTTACTTTCGGCTTAAGCTTAAATTGTTCGCTTTTAATACATAAATATAAAACAATTTAAAATATAAAAAGCTTATTCGAAGTAGTTTCCATTGGCTGCAATACAGCCCTTTACACGTTGAGGTCAGTTATCAATAGAAGCATGCACTCTTTCCATGGGAAAATTCTTCACTGCCAATCGTATGGATTGTTTTAGGGACTCCAAATTATCATGGCGTTTAAAGCAAGCCGTTCTCAAGAATGGTATTTTGATACACTTATGCCGATGTTTCGATACCTTTTTCACAAAAGTATGGCTCAGTCACTCCTTCATAGCTAACACCCCACCAAACCATCACTAAAGTCGGCTAATGACACGCTGCACTCTGTCGACTTATTGGGAAGCTTTCTTAGAGCTTGGGGCATAAATACCTGCAGTCATTTTATTTGTTAAAATGTTGCTCAATGGTAAAAAAAATAGTCATCCGTAAACAATTTTTTTCTGCGACCACCCATTGCGTACCGCTTCAGTAGATTTTTCGATTTTACTACTCTATTCTTTTTTAAATTATCAGTAGTAAAATTACCAGTACGTCATTTATAGGCAGCAAGTCCTAAGTCATCTTTTAAAATAAGCGACATGGTTCTAGCTGCTATCTTCATCTCCTGTGATAAAATCTTTTGCTTTCGGACAGGATTTCTTCGAATTCTTTCCCTTACTGCTTTGACCACCTTTTTCGTATGAACACTACGTGGACGGCCAGATCTTTTACTGTCACAAAGAGGAGGTCTTATTTTACCTATTATAGTCCGGTACCACAGAATTAATAATAGTGTTACATACAGAACGGAAACTCGCACCGTCCCCCGCAATCTGGTGTCCCCGCAACCTTTCCCCTGTTATTGGGACGTGTAAGCACCAAAAAAACAGGGTTATTGGTAGTCGCACGTTGACATTACGCGAGTCACTTAGGATTATTGAATTATAATGGTGAGAAACTGCGCACATTATCATTGTTTATCCACGGATAACAATAAAAAACCTTAAATTTTAAAATCATAATCATAATCATATTTATTCATAAAAAGTATTTACACGTCATACAAAAATAAAATTGAATAATAAAATAAAATAAATTAAACATACAAATAAATATATTACGCATACACATACATAACTAATAATAATCATATAATTACAAAATAATCGAATGAAAATTAACACATTAAATTGGAATTATGAGCGACATTCATAAAATTCTTCTATACTGTAGAATGTACGCTCAAGAAGCCACTTTTTTAGCTTGACTTTAAAGCTTGTCAATGTAGTCGCCTGTTTTATATCAGGTGGCAACTTATTAAAGATAGACGGCCCCATTACATGAATCAGTCTGTCAGTCTTAGCTAGTCTGTGTGGTATCAGGTGCAGTCGGTCAACATCGCGGAGCGCAATGTCGTGCACATCTCTCGGTCTTTGGTACACGTCTTGGTTACTAAAGACATATGTGGCTACCTGTAAGATGAAAAGGGATGGCAGCGTGAGGATTCCAAAGGTTTCAAAGTATGGTCTGACGGTTGTTCGCCCTGATACGTGGACTATCGCGCGGACTGCTCGCTTTTGCATACGAAACGCTCGTTGCCATTCCGCGGCGCACCCCCAGACCTCTAGGCCATACTGCAGGACAGACTGCACTATCGCAAAGTAGGTAGACCTCACCACCTCTCTAGGTACCACATCCGATAGTCGTCCGAGCGCGAAGCTAGTGCTTGCCAATTTACCGCATGCTTTATCAACCTGTGTTTCCAAGGTAAGGGCACTATCCAGTTGTATTCCCAAGAAGGTAATGTCATCCACCTGTTCAATAGTTGTTCCTTGTATAGCAACAGATAATCGTATAGATTTCCGAGTGGTGAAAACAGGTAAGCAAAGCAACAAATTCTGTGGTAGCGACCCTGATTGTTCAACTCACACATTTGACGTGTGCACGGACGGATTGTTTCGTTTGTAGTAGTACTAGGTATTTATGCTGCTCCGTTTCTATGAAGTGTCATACCTGTGTCGGTACACAAACATTTGACTAATACCAAGCGTATGGAGAATTTTAAAAACTGCATTTGGCCCAAACCTACTTTGTGTAATGCAATCACAGCGATTCGGTTCTCTATATCACCCCACTCCATTTTAATATCGCAAAATATTGTTCAATATATTAGCGCCAAAATAAGAAAAGACAATGAAAAATCATATAAAAGTAACGGATTCCAAATTCAAATGTAATATTTTTTTTTATTTTTAATGGTAACGAGCTTTTTTGTCCACGAAAACGAGATCAAAGGCATCAGATAGTCACAAATTAACAAGTCTTTCAAAAAATGTAAGCACTTCTTAGGACAGTTGAGTGGCTAATCTATATTCAAATCTAAAGCACAGGAATTAAATAGGAAGGTTGTAAATCATAAAATGGTAGTCTCGCGGGAAGTGCGCAGTTTCGTAGCGTGTGCGCCTTCGTCATCGACTAATTGTTTGAACTTAATTATCGAACCTTGCTAATGTAATTGATACATTTAGTCTCGGCTCGAAGGATAGTGAAAAAATAATATCGAAAAATGAAATGGGTTTGGCAAGTTTGTGTTATGCCATTATTAATATTTTTACTGTAGTTTGGCAGTAAACAAGCGAGAAAATCGTTTGGCATGGAAATTAGTCGCAAACTAGACTGGATTCTTTTTACCGTAATCGATACTAGAAGATAAACTCATTGATACCATTTTTCAGAATTACTTCTAAATACAAAACAACGTTAATAAAATAAAAAACATTGCCCGTGAAAGGTTATGCAATCTTTAAGAAGGTTATGTGTATTTTTTGTTTTTAGTTACTAACTTGCAATGTATCAGATATCTACGTACGAATATTGGTTAGGGTCAAATCTTGTAGCTCAATTTCCAACCAGCTATTCTCAATCGATTTCGCTGAAATTTTGCATACTTGTCAATACAATATTATGAAGTTAATGAGCTGTTCTGATGATGGAACCGGGAGGTATTCACTAGGACTGAGTTATAAAACAACATAACCTCATGGAGCAGGACTCGTTTGAATTGTCTTAGTGAGCACATTAGTGCAGACAATGCCAAGGGTCTGATCTCGGAGGACGGAAGGTGGTCGATGCAATTCAGTAATTAAACGACGCAACTCCATCGAGTTTGGGCTTATTTCATTCGTTTCAATAAGTAGTTTGGCCTCAGAATAAAAAACTTATCACACAAGGAAACTGTTTAACATAGCAATTCTAACGGAGCACTTGCACCGTCCTTTCGATACTTTACAGATTTACGTAATGATCATAATCGATTACGCAACTTACATTATAAATGTATTAGATTAGTTGATTTTACACCTTGGCAGAGGGAAACATGCAGGTAAGGCTTATCCTGTAATAAATGATCTAAGGGCTATGTTATTTTATTTACTGAGGGTTGTTGAATTCGTTTCGGTTCCATCATCAGAACAGCTCATTTACTCCATAAGCATTGGATAAGTGTTGCCGCTCGATAGTCCACTATTGACAGTCAATTGACTCACTATCGGTATTTTTAATAAAACCGACAGTGAGTCTTGAGATACTTTTGATTGTTTATCGATACTGCTGATAGTTTCGATAGTATCGATTCTGATGACGAATAAACTATCGATAGTTTTGCTTTTAATAATACATAAACTATCGATACTATCAATATTACAAAAAATATTGATAGTGTCGATATTTTATAAAACGCATACTATCGATACTCATGATAGTTTGATTTTCGTCGGATCGATACTATAAATACCAATTATGGTATTGTTGGTTATCAATAGTATTGCTCTAAAACAGATATCCATACTGATAAACCACTGTCGATAGTTTGGCATTTTTCAATTGAAAAATGATATCTATTGTTTGGCAACACTACATTGATTGCATAAACATTGCAAGTTGAATAGAAGCTTGTAATAATATTATTACTAGCAGATTGTAGCCAATGAGGTCAACGGTGCTCTCTGATTGGTTGATTTGAATCGGATGTAACAGTGTTGAATGCCAAAAAGGTGGATTTGTATAAAATTGACGTAATTATTATTATTACTCTCGTTGACACTTTTGGCTCCAGTCGGAACAACATGAGCATGGCTGACTAGCATTGGATCTAGAAAAGGCACCCGGAGCCAACTACGTAAACGGAACCAACAAATACTAGTCGTACGGCACGATGGATCTGCAAAGTGCCCACGGGTATATCTATATATATATATATATATATATATATATATATATATATATATATATATATATATAAAGTAGTTTTATATAATATAGGTTTATGAAATAATAATGCGTTGTTCTGTAACCAGAGAAACAACATTTAATGCTATTTCATAACACTGTTTCACAAATATTATCTTTAAATATAATAACATTTTCCATATCTTTTTACCTATGATTGACAATCTCTCTTGTCAAAATGTCTATCTCTATAATAAACAAAATTAAAATTAAAACTAGAACCAAAGAGGATGCATAAATGAAGTACTATAAGATTCATTTACATCTCCCCTCCAAAAAAAAAAAAAAAACAATACCTACGTAGGATTATATACACGTGGGACCAGTTTTGTTATGTGAAAAAGGTTGGATTCAGTCTTTCTATGTCCTGTATCTATTTTGTAAATAGTATTTGATATTTTTTCTAAAATTTTATAGGGACCAATTTTTATTTCATCTAATTTTCTCCTATTTAGCCTATTTCCATTTTCTACATAAACATAATCTCCTACATCCAGTTTAAATTCTTTCCTATGTTTATCAAATATCTTCTTATTATAATTATGTGATTTAATAGTATTTTCTAAAGCAATTTTTCTATCTTGCAATAAATCGTTTTGAGTTGCTTTGTGCTTTAATTCATCTGGTAGCATATCAACATTTTTTCCTTCTAATAAATATTTTGGTGAAAAACCTGTCACAGTATGTTCAGTTTCGTTATATCTCTTAGTACATTCATGGGCAATTGTAGTCCAGGCTAATTTATTATTTCTCTCATTTATTTTACATCTAATTTTATTAACTAACGTTTGATTTAATCTTTCGTTCAAACCGTTAGAAAATGGCGCATTCACCGCAGTAAAGATAATAGGTATACTTTCTTTATTTAAAAAACTTTTAAAATCTTTTGAATTAATGCCAGGATACTGATCTGTTAAAATCATGCCAATTTTATTGACCTGTGTGACTTTTTGAACAAGCTTTATAAAATCGTCTGCATTTTGTGTTTTAGAAGTCAAAATAAAGGCATATCTCGTAAAATGATCTACTAGTAGGTGTAAATATGTTTTTGTAGAACGCGTGCCACCAAATCCACCAATGGTGTCTATTGACACTATTTCAAATGGGTAAGTAGCAGGACCTAAATGAGACATCAGTCCGAATTTATATTTTCCTCTTGTCTTGTTCTTTATGCAAATTTCACAATTCTCACAAGTCCTTTTTATATTTTGAGTTATATTTTTTGCTACGTAAAATGGTTTAATTTTACTTTCCATTTGTTTTATTCCTAAGTGGCAGTAAAGATAATGTATATTTTCTATGATTTTTTTACTATATTCTTCTGTAAGTATAATCTTTTCTTTTTTTCCAAACTTTTTATAGTATATTTTATCTTTTAATATTAGTTTACTCATATTTTGTTTTATATCTTCATTCTTTCCTTGATCATCTTGTATGTCTTTTAGTTTAATACAGTTAACTACTTTCAAAAAATCGTCTTGGTCTTCAACCGATTCCAAAACTGGATTACGACTCAGACAATCTGCTTCCAAATTGTATTTTCCGGGAGCATATTTTACCTTGAAATCAAACTGGGACAGATAATATGTGAGATCTCCCAATTCCTCATCTGTTCTAGACTTAATATTCATTTTTTCTAAAGGTTTATGATCCGAAAAAACTGTAAAAGATTTTCCTATTAGCCAGTGCTGCCAATATTTGACCGATTCTTTAATGGCCAAACACTCGAGATATATAGCTTTTTTCCTCTTTTGAGAATCATTCAATTTTCTTGAAAAATACGCACAAGGTTTCTCGTCTCCATCTTGTTGTATCTGTTTTAAAATTGCCCCTATACCCTGTATACTAGCGTCCGTATATATATGTATTGGCAAATCTGGATCAAAGATGGCTAAAATAGGAAAATCTTTTACAGTTGTTTTATAAAGTAGTTTTATATAATATAGGTTTATGAAATAATAATGCGTTGTTCTGTAACCAGAGAAACAACATTTAATGCTATTTCATAACACTGTTTCACAAATATTATCTTTAAATATAATAACATTTTCCATATCTTTTTACCTATGATTGACAATCTCTCTTGTCAAAATGTCTATCTCTATAATAAACAAAATTAAAATTAAAACTAGAACCAAAGAGGATGCATAAATGAAGTACTATAAGATTCATTTACATATATATATAATTATTTATAAATTTCTGTGATCTCGAAAACGGCTCTAACGATTTCGCAGAAAATTTGTATATGGGGGTTTTCGGGGGTAAACAATCGATCTAGATTAGTTTTATGTTTGGGAAAACGCGTGTTTTCGAGTTTTCATGCGTTTTTCTTTCCACGCAGAATATGCTCGCTAATTTCGTCACGCCGCGACCGCCTTGATTTAGCTCAGTGGTTAAGGATAGCGACCGCTAGAAAGAGTTTCACGGGTTCGAATCCCACTCGGTGACTTACTTTTGTTTTTTTTATGTTCAAGTTTATATATTTTTTTTTATTTTGCATTGTTTTTAGACAAGTTTAAAAAAAAAAATAGTTAATGTTTGAGATGTAACCGAGCAAAGCTCGGTCGCCCAGGTACTTATACTTATTTATGTAAATAATAATGTATAGTAGGTATATATGTAGTTTTTTATATAGGTATATTATATAATATACGTGTACTTAGTGTATTATGTAAATTATAATAGGTATCCATAACTATCTATAACTTTTAATTTTCTTTGCACCACCGTTATTTCTGACGTGCCTATATTTCCTCTCCATCCATCGGTTGTCTGGAAGAGATCGCTCTAAGCGATAAGACCGCCCATTGTAAGTACCTAATTATTTTTTTGTAAGTATAAGTATTTTCTATTGTATTTTTTTTTCTTTTGTGTTTTGGTGCAATAAAGAGTTTTCATTCATTCATTCATTCACTTCCAAAGTGGAAAAATGTGTGTCCCCACTCCTGTAACTTCTACGATAAGAAAATGATAAAGCTAAAAAAAAAATACTTGTATCTTATACCTTTAAACGAGCAATTCTTGTATGTATATATATATATCTTATACCTTTAAACGAGCAATTCTTGTATGTATGTATATATATATGTATATTTATTTATAAATTTCTGTGATCTCGAAAACGGCTCTAACGATTTCGCTGAAAATTTGTATATGGGGGTTTTCGGGGGTAAACAATCGATCTAGATTAGTTTTATGTTTGGGAAAACGCGTGTTTTCGAGTTTTCATACGTTTTTCTTTCGACGCAGAATATGGTCGCTAATTTCGTCGCGCCGCGACCGCCTTGATTTGACTCAGTGGTTAAGGATAGCGAGAGCGCTAGAAAGAGTGTTACGGGTTCGAATCCCACTCGGTGACTTACCCTTTTTTTTTCATGTTTAAGTTTATATATATATTTTTTTTACTTTGCATTGTTTTTAGACAAGTTTAAAAAAAAATAGTTAATGTTTGAGATGTAACCGAGCAAAGCTCGGTCACCCAGGTACTATATATATATATTTATTTATAAATTTCTGTGATCTCGAAAACGGCTCTAACGATTTCACTGAAAATTTGTATATGGGGGTTTTCGGGGGTAAACAATCGATCTAGATTAGTTTTATGTTTGGGAAAACGCGTGTTTTCGAGTTTTTATGCGTTTTTCTTTCCACGCAGAATATGGTCGCTAATTTCGTCGCGCCGCGACCGCCTTGATTTAGCTCAGTGGTTAAGGATAGCGACCGCTAGAAAGAGTGTTACGGGTTCGAATCCCACTCGGTGACTTACTTTTGTTTAAGTTTATATATTTTTTTTTTATTTTGCATTGTTTTTAGACAAGTTTAAAAAAAATAGTTAATGTTTGAGATGTAACCGAGCAAAGCTCGGTCGCCCAGGTACTGAGGTTCATAACCATGCAAACTACCAGCGAAAATTGGATTGAACGAGATCTAGCAAGTAGTTTTTTTTTATAGGTCATAAATCGTAAACCGCAATTTAATTTTCATTTAATCAACTCAAATACTTATAAAAATTAAAGCAAACATACTACAAGGCTTTTATATTATGTTACTTGCTGCTACGGAACCCTTCATAGGCGAGTCCGACTCGCACTTGGCCGCTTATTTTTTATCTTCGTACTTGTAATTAAATCCCAACATCATAGAACATCAATAAGAAAATGCGATTGCATATCGAAGTTTTTAACACGACATCACAATGGCGTAACAGTAAATAAGTAATTATCAAACAAATAAGTATATGACGGAGTAAAAGTTGTTCTTTATTTTTCTATTGTGGCATGGAAATAAAACCTCAATTCAACTCTACTTACAATGTAAGTAGGTATCTAATCCAGTCTCCAACGTCATCAAACACTAATGTCAAATTGCATCACAAATGGGTATCAAAATGTTGAAAACGCTCAATGGTGTAGCATTTCTTACTGCCGTCATTTGATCCACCGATCCACGTGAATTTCGCATCTTGCCGGAAGACGGGCGTCGAAATAACAAGATGGGAACCAAGCTGAAGATCTGCTATATTCTTCTCAGTGCGACCTTTTGCAGTGCGAATCCATAAACGAACGATGTCCAATGAACAATGTCTCTTGATGAAAACAGCTTACTCCTGGAACACGGTGAAGAATTTACCTACTTTATCAGACTTTTTTTGTTGTTATGACACTGACAGCCACAACGCCACAAGTGAACTCTGAGTGAACTATAAAGACTACTTACAATCTTACGTTAGCTTTAGCTATTTTGTTAAACGTAACGTACCTATGTTACACAATTGGACGATCTAGCTAGATGAACGATTTTCGGCTGTTTTACAAAACTGAGCTGTGCCAAACAGCTTTAGAGTTTTTTGTAAAACAGCGGATTTTACAATCCAATTGCGACAAATCCATCAGTTATTGGGGTTCAATAGTTAGAATCCTTAGATCTAGCGATTTTATCCTCACATAAGTACTAACATACCTACATAAAAATTTAACATATATGTAAGTACCTGCGAATAGGATTTAAGGTGTAGTCTTCGCGTCGCCGCCGTCGCGTGCCCGAGGCGGAGTTACCCTGTCGAGGGGCGGAGTTTTTGCCATGAGAGGGCGCGATGCAGCGCGGGGGGCAGGGGGCGGCGCCGGCCAATGGAGATGCAGCTGGGGCCGGCAGTACCGCGCGGCGCGTCGCACCGAGCGAGCGTGTGGGCTGTCAGCTTAGCAAACAATCGAGTATCGCGAGTGCAGTGCTCAGTGGTCACACCAAACCTATACAAGTTCATTGTCAGTGATGTGAGTGACGTGATTTTGTATTGTGTGTGTAATATTCTGTGCCTGGATTGCTCTTTCCGACGGACAGCGCGCCGTGCCACCAAAGTGGACAATTTTATGAAAAACTGCAGGTATTACTTAACATCATTTACAACAGGGTCAGCGTGTGCCACTCCTCGTGTTTAGGTCAACAGGCTACGGTAGCCAGATTGGGTGGCCTGTTTGCCTTACTTATTTACTTAATATTTTAATACAGAAAAACACAATTAAGGTCTCTTTCCAAAAATATGACACAAAATATGAAAGTAAAGTGACCAAATGGTTTAGGGAAGTAGTATTTAGGTTCTGTAGTGTTTTTGTGACTTTGAATACCTACATCATTCGACGTGTTCTAGAAATCTGCCTACCAAGGTTTTACCTAACCGAAGTTATAGCACACAAGCAATTGCCATAACAATATTGCAACGAAGAGTAGTCATAATAGAATTTATCAATTTATTCAAAAAGTATTTGAACAACAACCCGGGTTTCGTTAAAAAACGCTCCACAATTACAAATTTATTTTATAAGCATCATATTTATTTGAACATTTAGACGCTAACGCACAGGACAGATAGTTTGTACAGACTTTGAAAACGCCTTTGACAGAGTAGAACATAATCTATTATTGGAGAAATTGGGTTTCAATGGAATATGAGGCAATTTATGGCGTTGGTACAAATCGTATGTCACAAATCGCACACAGAAGGTTGTGATAAAAGGTTATGAATGAGAATAAGTTTTAATCAGTTCAGGGATGCCTCAAGGTTCGATCTTAGGTCCTTTGTTATTTGCTCTCTTCATAAATAACATCAACGAGAGCTTTGAATATTGTTATTTCTTGCCTTATGCTTATGACTAGACAATTTATCACAAAATCAATAGTATCAACGATAAAATTAAGTTTTAAACAAATCTTGCTTGACAGATTTTCAGAATAATTACTGTTTAACAAATAAACTAACATTGAATCTTATTTCCTATTAACATTTACAAAAAAAATACTTCTTACTTTCTTACATTCTACTACAAAATATAGGTACTTACTGATAGAGTTAGTTTAATTTAAGGGACTCACATTAGATGAGAAACTTTATTTACACATAGGTAAGTACACATTGTACACATTGATAATATTACTAGCAAAGCCCTTGGAAATCTTGCAATGTATGGTTTTGTTATATGCGCTCCTGTACTGACTTTACCTATACGGCCATAAGCCATAACATACCTTCTCTCTACAATACGTTAGTTCGCTTATACCTACAGCTTTGAATATGCTATGTCTATTTAGAATCCAATATATGCCAAATGTGCAGATGAACTAGATTCGGTTCTAAATATTTTGAGAGATGATTATTACGTGACTGAGAGTAGCCCAGGGACGTGGTAAATGACACTCATTGAGATTTACATATTCCCACCAGTGGGAGTATCAAGGCTGCGGATGATGATGATGATAATGATTACAGGGGTTATCGTGGTCAATCTTCGTATGATGAACTACTTGCTAAATATAACACTTAAATGAGAGAAGTTTATATCTGGGAGCTAGGTATGTTGCTGTATGACATTTGTCCCGGAACCTACTAATGATTGCAACTTAGATACGAATAAAATGAGTTATAAAGTTCCTATTAGATTACGCATCCGTAACAAACACAATCTTTTTGCTATTGACTACTATCAAACAAATACAGCTAAAAGTTAACCCTTCCACTGTTTAGTTTAATCGTATAACGATAACTTTTATGATATCTACTTAGATGTTACGGTGACACGCTTTGAAATGTGTAAAAAAGCTATTGCTTGTACATTTTAATATATAATGGAATGAAGTACGTTTGGAAGCCTTATAAGCGGAGCGTTGAGGTAGTTGCAAGCACATGAGGTAGTGCTCTAGGTACTCTCACTCAACATGTCAGGATCAAGCATTTTTCTGAACTTAAACTGTCACTCTATTATATTCAAATTGCACTACAACCTACAAACAATAAGTACAGAGATATGAAGAACATCCCTTTTATAAACTCATTTAATACTTCTAGGAAATATTTGTCAAGCTCGTATAAAAATATTGTTCGTAGATGTCTATAGATGTAGGTATGTATGAGGTACGATAACTCTAGAAATACTTTATGTAGGTACCTATGTGTACCATTTTTAGGGTTCCGTAGTAAACAAGGAACCCTTATAGTTTCGCCATGTCTGTCTGTCTGTCTGTCTGTCCACGGTCCTACAGAGAAACTATAAGTACTAGAAAGCTGTAATTTGGAATGGATATGTATATTAATTATGGCAAAAAAGTCGTTAAATAAAATATGGAAAAAAAATTTTTTTTCAATATAGCTGCCATACAAGTAAAGACGTAGTCAATATTTTTTTTCTCGACAAACACATTGTGTGGGGTATCGTTAAATAGGTCCTTCAAATATATTGTTAGCTTGTGAACACCATTTTTCGATTTAGGGATCCGTTTCTGAAATATTTGGGTTTAAAGTTCAAATTTTTGTTCGAGTCAAGTGTCCCCCCCCCCTCTATCTGCTAAACGGTTATATATGGCCACGTGAAAAAAAACACAGTTATAGCATATATAATGTAGTTTGAAGGAAAACTATCAGAGCCAAGTAGGGTATACAAGGCGATCAACTTATAAAATGTACTTGAAAAAAGACATTTTCATACAAATTCAATAGATATTAGTTTTTAGACGTTTTTAGTGGCAAGAACTCAAAGTTGGCATTCGCAACTACGGAACCCTACACTGCGCGTGGCCCGACACGCACTTGCCCAATTATTTTGAATAGCTTCATGTTATGTATGATGCGTGCGCGTGATTATATCTTCTTTAACGTCACATAAAATATATAAATATTATAAAATATCTAACCTTATTATAAAAAGAAACATTTGCCTGTCCTACAGCTCTTTACACTTGATACCTATATGTACATATAGGTATATATGTCGCAGTTGGATTGTATAATCCGTTGTTTGACAAAACCTCTAGCTGTTTGGTAGGTATTATAAAGCACGGTTTGGTGTAACAGCTTAAAATTGTTCAGATGGATTGTCAATGAGTAACGGTAATTACGTTTAACAAAACAGCTGACGTTTAGATCATATTAGGGTCGCCATCATTAAATAAAACTTGTTACCAAACAAAATAATAATAAGGGGGCAATAGGTAGTTTTGTTATTGACCGAGCGAGCGAAGCGAGTGAGGTCTCTAAATCGAGTTGGGGGCGAAAACACATTGTATGTATGTATGTATGTATGTATGTATCTATGTATGTATGTATGTATGTATGTATGTATGTATGTATGTATGTATATATGTATGTATGTATGTTTGTACCGCGATAGCAGCCGAACCGATGGTTTGATTTTGATGAAACTTGGTAGGCATGTAGGAAACATCAATAGAATTTTCAAGTTCGTTGGGCATCAAAATCGGTTTAGTAGTTTTTGAAATATTAATAAAAATGTCCGCGATTATGTAGCAAACGAAACCATAGCGCGTTCTAACTTTGGATACCGCCATCTAGGGGTTATTTAGGAAACTGAATTGCGAAAAATAATCGCGAGGTCTAAGTTCGCGGCAAACTACTAGTTTATTATTTTTTTATTATAATATTTTTTTAATTGACCGAGCGAGCAAAGCGAGTGAGGTCTCTAAATCGAGTTGGGGGCGAAAACACATTGTATGTATATATGTATGTATGTATGTATGTATGTATGTATGTATGTATGTATGTATGTATGTATGTTTGTACCGCGATAGCAGCCGAACCGATGGTTTGATTTTGCTGAAACTTGGTAGGCATGTAGACAACATCAATAGAATTTTCAAGTTCGTTGGGCATCAAAATCGGTTGAGTAGTTTTTGAAATATTAATAAAAATGTCCGCGATTATGTAGCTAACGAAACCATAGCGCGTTCTAACTTTGGATACCGCCATCTAGGGGTTTTTTAGGAAACTGAACCGCGAAAAATAATCGCGAGGTCTAAGTTCGCGGCGAACTACTAGTTTTATAAAACTATTTAATAAAACTTAAATTCAACTCCTTACTATGTAATCCAATTTCCAATATTATAAAACACCAATGATGATAATCAGCTCGATGCAATGAAATTTTGTAAACCCGACAATTCAAGGCAAGGAAAAAATATTTTCAAATTATTTATAAAAAATATTTTTTTATTGACCGAGCGAGCGAAGCGAGTGAGGTCTCAAATTCGAGTTGGGGGCGAAAACACATTGTATGTATGTATGTATGTATGTATGTATGTATGTATGTATGTATGTATGTATGTATGTATGTATGTATGTTTGTACCGCGATAGCAGCCGAACCGATGCTTTGATTTTGATGAAACTTGGTAGGCATGTAGGAAACATCAATAGAATTTTCAAGTTCGTTGGGCATCAAAATTGGTTCAGTAGTTTTTGAAATATTCGCGATTATGTAGCAAACGAAACCATAGCGCGT
The DNA here is from genome assembly GCA_963555685.1 of Acrobasis consociella. Taxonomy (NCBI): domain Eukaryota; kingdom Metazoa; phylum Arthropoda; class Insecta; order Lepidoptera; family Pyralidae; genus Acrobasis; species Acrobasis consociella. The sequence continues at coordinate 21,820,485 of OY743111.1, read as the reverse complement.
TCTAACTTTGGATACCGCCATCTAGGGGTTATTTAGGAAACTGAGTTGCGAATAATAATCGCGAGGTCTAAGTTCGCGGCGAACTACTAGTAAATAAATAATTTGAAAGGAAACGGAGATCATTTAAAATTGTGTTTTGACCAAGCCCTACATAACTCTTCCAATTATTTTATGAAATACTGTTTTGAAGGTTTTCTACATACATATTATGCGAAAAACGGCCACTTTTAGCTAATGGGCGTAGAAAAGCTTTCACGTTTTAAAACGTAGTAACTTATTAGTACTAATCTGTGGTCCTACTCGGATACTATAAGTACCTACTAGAAAGCTGTAATTTGGCATGGATATGTATATAATTCATGACGAAAAAGACGTAGTATAAAGTGTGGATTTTTTTTTTGGTATTTGCCCTACAAGTAAAGAGTTAGTCAATATTTTTTTTCCCGACAAACACATTGTGTGGGGTATTATTGAATAGGTCTTTTAAAAATGTTGAACGCTTTAAACACCATTTTTTGGTGTAGGGATCCGTTTCTGAAATATGCAAATTTTTGTTAGAGTCCATTGTCATCCTCTAATCTGCTGTATATGGATACGTGAAAAAATTCACAGCCATAGTGTATATCATCATAGATCAATAATTACTATGCTACGTATAGATGGTCATCCTCCATATGTCAAAGTATACCAAAAGGGACACTTTTTCCTTGACTGACTAGATGTCGCTACCGGTATCAATCTTAATTATTTTGTCAATATTTATCGTAAAAATTAGAACCATCAAAGCAAACCTCCCGTAACCATGAAATAGTACCACACATGCCAGATGTCGCAATTCCTGTAATTGTTATTCTATGATTAATTTCATGCATATAACTATCATAATATGGAAATGCTAAGAAATTTTAAAATATTTTAATAATCCATGGTAAAAATTACTATTGTTGCTTATGACGATACATGACAATGTCAACGTCACAAATTCAATCTAAAAAGAAGTCATATAAAGGGTTTCATCACTATCGTCAGAACAAGATTGGCCTAGTGGTCTAGAAGAAGTGCTATTTTTGAAACGCGGAGTCACCTATACGAATGATTTTTTTCATACAAAAAATCGTTCGTTTAGTGACTCCGCGTTTGAAAAATAGCACCCTTAGACCCAGGTTCAAATCACAATCTCGTTTTAGTGTTTTTGAAGTTTTAAAAGAAGTTTCTGGATAAATCTAGACTACTAGTTTAATTTAGATTTTAATTTAGTTGTTAATTGAAATTGTAACAAATAACACTTAAAATTTTCATCTTAAATAAATAAATTATTACAAATTGACTAAATGGAAAAGAAAATACGGGATAGAAAATTAGTGAGATGGAAGGCGATAAAAAATTAGTGATTTGAGTTTGGAACATTTTGAGGCACGGTACAGAACCGTATGAGGGTATATAAGGGCCGCGCTACACTGGATTGGCATGGCATGGCATCGGAAGCGACGCGTCATTTTAAAACAAGCTTTATGTCAAGTGATATAAGATGCATAACCGCTTGAACGCTATATAGCGCTTGTACTGCTTACGACCGCGCAATATAGCGTGGTCCTAAGCAGTACTAGGCGCGGCCTAGGTCGCAACGCAATGCGTAGGCTCAGACCAAATAAAAAAACGCGTAGGTATATTTTCGATGTTACGTGCGGAGGGAGATAGGCTCCCATTACGCCTAAACGTTGACCCGTGCAAGTTATTTGAATTGGATTTGCTTTACGATTTGGATTGAACAGTCGTTTTGGTGTAGTCGGAAAAAAGGTTTTGCTGTGTTAATCTATGTATTGTAACCTACAGCATTAATAATTAAATTTCCAATGTTTACTCTCTGCTTCAGCTTCATTTAATAAACACGTAATTATTTTTCAAAAACGTGATGGCTATGACTTAATGTGTTCGTTTGTACTTGCCTACAAGTAGCGGCACGTAAGTTTAGCGCTGAGTGAAATGTAGGCCCAACGCAGACGACTATTCGTGACGCACTTTTTAGTCTGTGAAAATAGAACTCATACAATCATATGCAGTAACGCACACGACGCGCAACTAGTGCGGCGCACAAAAAATCCGTGTAATTATGACAGACCGCGTCGCGCCGCGCCGCGCCACGCCGCACCAAAAGTGTGCGAAAAAAATACAACGTTTGCTTCAACCCGCGCTAACGCAGACGACGTGCACTTTAGTCTGCAACCCACACTCGGCTAGTGGTGGACGCATGTTATTTGATGTTATCCTACTTCCTACTAATAACGCGAAAGTTTATAAGTATGGATGGATAGATGTTTGTTACTTTTTCACGTAAAAACTACTAAATGGATTATAATGAAACTTTTAAATAATGGTTAAAAAATATTGGAAATACAGGACTGAAATATTTAGTAGTATTTTTTAAATGTAAAATTAAAAGTATAATATAGTTTTAGTTGTAAATCTGTATTGTAATTTGTAACATAGTCCATTAACCGTTTCTTTACCGCTAATACCAGGCACAATAGCAAGACAATGAACGTGGACATTTATTAATGTCGTGCGGGTTTTTACCGGTTAAGCTGGGTAGCGAGCAATACTAAACTGGGTTTTTTTCATCGTTATCTTCTCAGCAGTGGTCATTCCGAAACGACAAACTGGGCGATATTAAATAAAAGCTTATAATAATAATTTTTCCCAACTACTTTTGAGAACCGCTTCGACCTGGTGACGCATTCTTATTCCACTTACGTCACCAGCTGTCACGGGAAGAGAATACCAGGCGAAGTATATTATTATCTTTATAATATCCACACATTTATAATATCCATAAATCTTTATTGCAATCTCTGCACTTTTATGGCGTGTACGTCCATACCTACAGTTCTGCCGACAGAATGATTCAAAATGTGCGTCGTGTGCGTTGAGTCCGTGAACAATCCGCGAAGGACTTTTTGCGCGTCATAGAGACTTGTGCGCCGCAGACTCGATCGGACAAAAAGTGCATCGTCTGCGTTGGGCGGTAGAGGGGATACTGCGCACGGGTACAGTACAAATTTTTGACTACTGCGCAATTTCGGTCAGCGGTCGCGAGCGCATGCCCATAATATAATGGGATGAATCATATATGTATAGGTAGGTATGTAACTACAGTTGTTAGAGTATGCCGCGTGAGGGGGCATGCGCCGCGAATAAAAAAATTCAGGGAGACATGCAAAGGAAATGACCGAATCTTACCTCCTGTCTCCCAGTGGCATCTTCCGGGTTTCTGGCTGGAGTCTATGCCTTACGACAAGCAACCGTGCTTGCATTACCATGCACTCAACTGGGCCTAACTGCACCACCTGCAGTTAAAGGGACTTATGACAACACCGTTGCCACCAAGAGTCTCGGGACATCGTTACATTACTAGAAGAGGTGCATAGTCGCGTACATTTATAGTAGGTCAATCTCAGTTCGTTACCAGTAGACTTCTCTATACCGTGTATGCCTTCCATGTGCCAATACCTTACTTATATATAATACCTTACGTTCCTAAATCAGCCGCCCCGGGCCGTAAACCCTCAGAGAATTTGACCGCCCCGGCAATAGCCTGAACAGGGTTTCCTAGTCATTAGCCCCACAGGTCCCCGCGAAGGGGCACGCCACAGGGGATTCTCTTTCGTGACGCAACTTCTAGTCTCTCGCGTGGCGAGCGAGCCACAGAGATCAGCGGGATCTCTTCACAGCCGACAGGCACTCGTGCCACAAGGTTCAGCTTGTTCCTGAATCAACTGCCCCGGCACATCAAGCCACAGGGATTCAGCCGCCTGACTCGGAGCCATCGGGTTTCCTAGTTACGTAGGACGACGTCTTCTTACTTCACCACAGGGGATTCTCTTCGTGGCGAGGCTTCCCTACGGCTCTCACCTACAGTGCAAGCCGTCATTGGTCACAAGGGGGCATCTCGCTTTAGTGACCCCGTTTTATTTATTTATTTATTTAAACTTTATTGCACAGTAAAAAAACGTACAAGTGGCGGACCTAATGCCATATGGCATTCTCTCCCGGTCAACCATTAGACCAAGCGGAAAATATGTGTGGCTGGCGTGATAAAGATCGTGGAAAAGTATACTAAATATATTTATCTACATAAGTATGTATACTCAAAAATACATATACATTACAAGAATAAACTATTAAACATAGGTATAATATATATCTATACATAACATACAATATATATGAAATAGAATTTATATAATAGCATAAATACTAATAAAACATAATATCAGGATGACTGGGACTAGGACTGCAGTAGGAAAAATTTATGTACCGCTCGTTTGAAAGCCAAACGACTGGGGGCTCTTCTTATACTCTCCGGAAGGGCATTCCATAGCTCGATAGCCTGGACTTGGAAAGACTTACCCATTAATGATGTGCGATGCGGAGGGATTTCAAGGATAAAATAAAATAAATATAAAAAAATAAAAAATATAAAAATATAAAATAAATAAAAGAAATAAAAATAAATAAAAATAAATAAAAATAAAATAAGAGTGCTAGAGGAGCGAAGTGTGCGAGAGTGAGAAGAACTAAGCAGATTGAATTTAGATTTAAGATAGCTAGGGGATTGCGGGTTATTCAAGATAGAAAAAAGCGTGGAAAGTATTTTAGCGATACGACGTAAGGGGATAGGGAGCCATGCTAACTGAGAGCGAAAAGAAGAAATGTGATCAAATTTACGAATTGCCCGTTGCCACTACGTAGACCCATCCTACTTCACCACGTGGGATTTTCGTGGCGAGGCTCCCCTACGGCTCTCACAGTGCAGACCGCCTTTGGTCACAAGGGGGCATCTCGCTTTAGTGACCTACTCATTACTAACCCCGGCTTACAGCCCGACGTTTAGCTCAGACAATGTTACATTCTAACGTTAAGCTCTGAGATACCATGGTTAAGATAAAATAGGTACGTTAAAAGTCTGACTATAGAATAAAACACTTGACATGCCCAGGGCCGCGCCGACCCCCAGCAGCGCCTGTGCGGAACCTATGAAGCGCCTCTTTTTTAACGAATCTTCATAAAAAAAGAATTAAAAATTTTAACGAATATTTTTAATTGTTAATTTTGACTGAAATAAATGTTCTCCAGTTTTAAACAAAATAACATTTTTTACAATTTTTGTCTGTCTGTTCCTTCAGTCTAATCTCTAAAACGGCCGGAAAAAAAGTTAATTTTTCTATTCAAAATTGATAAAAAAAAACATTTTTTAAAATATCCCAAACAGAAGTTATATTTATTTGTATAGAAAATTACATAAAAAGTACATACCACTACATGCAGCGTTTTTGAATTAGATTTAATAACACTTTCTTCGATAACATGACTGGTTTCTGTCTATAATGATTGTGTCGAAGTGGACGGTAGAGCCGTAAAATATTTACTTATTTTTGTTGCATTTTTATTACGTTCTTCTTCTTGTTTTCTTTTCCTTATTAGATTCTGGTAACCAGATAATTTCTTTTTTTTATCATGATTACTATCACTCATCGTGAAAACACGTAAAAACAATCAGTACCTAACACACAAACTATTTACTATAAAAATTCAATGCGCACCTTACACACACTTTCAATCAAATGATTGTTCAATTGTTTTGTTTTGGCTTGGCTATCTTGTTCGTTAAAATCGGGGAATCCCAGTGACCCCACCCCGCTTGCGTCGCACGCATCGCATCGGGTTGCGTTCACAAACTCACTCTTACTCAAACAAACTCTTCGCCTCTACGGTTTGTAACAATCCTAAACTACCTATTTTAAATATCTATATGTCCTAAGAAATAAAAGATAAATATTATCTATTTAGCTGTAATTATTATCTTAAACCCGCTGTGTGTCTTGAACATGTGAATTGGCTATGATCATCTTAGTGGCGAACCCAAGTTGTATAGAGCAGTAACTCAGACTCTGGCGCAGCACGTCCCGTTCTACTATCTCTTAGTATATATCTATAACAAATAATAACAAATTTAGTGAATTACGGAGATGAGATATTGTGGTAAGTCTAATACTGTATGACAGTCGGTATATATACATATATAGATATAAGAACGTTCATTATTTTGTATCGGTTAAAAAGCATGCTCCTCCCCGCATGTCTTTGTAGCTTCGACTCCTGACGGGATAACTCCCACCGATGGGGCAGCAATGCTCAGAAACGTTCTAAATATTTTACGTTAATAGGCCTTTTCAGGCAGGAGACGTGTCTGTCTGGAGGGAAGCAAGAAAGGTCTTGCGCAAGTGGATACAGAGGCTTCGGAATCTGAAGTTATTCAGAGACCGGATCTGAGCAGCAAATATTATTTTACAATCAACTGTATCCTAAACGCTTGAAAGCATACTACATAAATATGTCCTGGTTCGTCCTGTTAGTTGTCTGTCTGTACAAATCAAAAGTTAGGTGAAGCGATGATGTCTAGAAGTAAGATGAGTAAATGATTAATAAATCAATTATATGGTTTCAAAAGCATAAATAAGTAGAATCATTTCAGAGAGCAATAGCAGTTTAAATACACAAGTTACGTTACTATAACCTCAACTCATGGTTGAATAAGTTAATGATGTGAAGCCATCCAGATATTCCAAATGTAGTAAGTATGTAGATAGGTAATAGAATACCAAACCATCTTCATAGTCTCGACTTCTCCAAGACAAATAATCAATTCCACTGAACAAGCCAGTCAAGTCAACCAGAGTAGGCCAACACATAATTAAGCTATTGCTTTCTGAAGTTAATTCAGTTTTCAGCACTCCAGCTTTAAAAGCTATATTCGAGGAAGAATAAATATTCATGAGGTAACATGATATAAAATAATTAGTACATCAATAGTACATGAGTAACCGTAGAGTAGAAGTATCTCCAAATCAATGGCACAGCATGAGTAAATATAATATTTCCAGGATAATTGTTATCCAAGTTCCATCGGTACACACGAAGATATAGATAGTCAAATGGTCAACATTTAGTCATGATGTGTAAATAATGTTTGTTGATAATTAGGTATTATAACTTACAGATTAGAAGAAGAGCACATGACTCATGTATTTACTCGTTGTAACCCGTTGTGAAGTTTTTATTTACAAAGCTATATTAGGATTTATATTAGAGGAAACACATTAAAATAATATAGGTATGTAAATCAGGGCAAAGGCTATCTTCTTATGTCTCTCCCATCTTAGAAGATAGTAACATGTATACATACATACACCAGTATATGATACACTTCATTTAAAAATAATCTTATGTAGAGCAAAGGCCTGCAGAAATGATCTGCCTCTCTCTTCTTAGAAGATTTGCTTCTGAACAAACATACATACTTTATTTCATACATACGTATCTTATTTTATACAAGAAGTCATAACTTCCAGCGCAGTGTTGCTCATAATAAAATAAAGATCTCACCAAGTTTCCAGTTAGGTATTATAAATATGATTTTCCTGTTATCAAAATGTATTATACCATTTCTCCAGACAATCGACCCCCATTCTAGTGAATCCCATTCACTTATATCTTGAAAGGTAAAATTTAAGATTCTCCAAGGAAACTATTCCTGAGATCCCCATCCGCATTTTCAATCCAAAACAAAATTATTTTCCACCTCTCAACTGTCACAAAAAATCAACAAACAAGTAGATTAAAGAGTTTTTATTACTATGTCCAGCAGAGGATTGCTACTACGATTTTAACCGACTACGAAAGGATAAAAATACGTTTATATAAGTTTAAATATATTTGAGAATGTAAACAACGATCGCACACATGCGGATCGTTACAACTCGACCCCAAAATTTTATGCAGAGTTCTTTTAAAATAAGGACCGAAATTAAAATTTTACTTTCTTTACATTCTCAAATATTAACGAAACGTAGTTAGTTAGTTAATTCGACCCCTAAAATTTTATGCAGTGTTCTTTTAAAATAACAATTAAAGATAAAATTTTATATTCATTTAATAATATTATTCTCCCAAATCACAGAATGTGTGTAAAATGTGTGTGCCTAATGTAGATGCATACGAGTGTAGAGTGTGTTTAAACCAAGAGAGCATCTTCCATCATCAGGACCTTAGATTTGGCTCAAAACTTCGTTCTATGAACAGAAATCAACTTTCACCTGAACGGACTGTGTTCTCGTAGAGCATGGGTTGTGAGGCCACAGATCCTAGTAATCTCTGCTGAAGTACATCCGTCCTGATTCAACATTACAATCAAGATCGCAAAATAATTCAACATCCCCCGGAAAACAAAGTTCTTCATTAAAAGCTAATTATTCATTGCCGCGCATGTCCAGAAGCCATACCAAAACTTCAATCAAAACGAGTTCCAACACTGTCTAGGTGCATGTGAAGTTGCCGAAATGCATCATATAGGCATAAGCCTAGCTTCTTGTCCAGTCTAGAGCATTTTACAGGTGTATTACACTTGAGAACATTCCAATGGCATACAATGTTATGTATCCACGGAATAAAATTAAACCTGACATCTGTTTCCCCTATATAATGCTCCTTTGTTGAGTGTATCTTCTATTCTTAGGGTCAATAATATCTAGTAGTAATTTGGTTTCACATAAGATATGAACCGGGGCCCTTCTTAGCTAAACATAACTTCATCACTCATGCTTCTTCTCTCAAAATCACCAGCCTAAGCTAAATCAAAAACTCATAGTCCCCTTCTCATCTTTCTCTGGGGTTCCACGCCACCCAAATTCACATCAAAGTTCTTCCAGACTACCAGGAAAATTGATAACTTTAGAAATATTTTATTATTATTATAATGCTGTAAATGTTATGATCGTATACCATTTCCAAAGATTACGAAGAGTTTTTCATTTATTTACAAAGTCATCATAATTAAAAAAAAAAATATAAAGTGTTTTAGGATAAGTCGAGGATTTCAAAGACGAAGATTCTAAACTGACGAAAGAGCTTCAACTCAAAATTCTTAATTTTCAATCAATAGTCTATAAAAGAAAGGTTTTTCTTTAAAATTTTGTCAATATTTATATCCTACATCTACCTTAAACTACTTAACTACCAACGATTTATTACGTTACCAAATAGCGTAAATAAGCATTTAATAAACATACGAAATATTTAAAAATACCGGACACGTATCTAGTCACTCACTGATATCCTAAATAACCTTTCATAGACGGAAAGTAATCTGTAAATAGACTACGTAATAACTTTTCGAAATCTGTAAAACAAATAAATATCCGCTTCATAAATCATTCAGAAAAATAAACTTTAATAAGTATTCAATTATAAAATGCAATAGATTACGATATCGATTAAACATTATTAAAAAGATTGGATAATCTATGTTGATGAATGAAACGTCAATGTCAAAATTGTCACAGTCAGTTATCTCAACTTCGCCTGGTCTGAAAACTTTTTGGAAAACACAAACAGTAAACAAATTAAAATAGAAAGATTAAACGGTACTGTAATAATTTCCTCATGTACTGATTAATGTACGTAATAAGTTTTACAAATAGACATACATACACTACAATATATAAAGAAATGTCCGGTGAGTGTATACTTCTGACTATCATATAACTTTTATCTAATTTATAACCCCGTCTAACTTATTTCATCCTCAACTTCTTGTTTATTTTCAAATCATTAGTATCAGAATATCTCTACTAAATTCAATAATCAATATAACTTTCTGAAAAAGGAAGTGTTTTATCCATAAAAGTTTATGAAGGAAAATTAGTAATCTATCTTTTGTCTTAACCATAACTAAAATATTCCGCCTCCTTACTATTCATCTAGGTTTTCCAGTAAACACAAGGAACAACTCTATTTGTACCTCAAAGTAAACATAATATTTCCTTTCCAGATTGTATGAAACTGTATAATTCTTAAAGGATTTGCTTGAAGAATCGATAGAAAACGTTGCCCTAACATGATCAAAACTCTTCTCAAACCAACCAACCCGATGACCATTCTGAATAAGTGAAAGCTTTGAGGATCCTGTATTTCAAAATTTATATTTAGTCAACAACGGAGTGTAAACAATTTAAAATAAAATATGTAATTCATTTGTTAAAAGTGTATAACCATTGTTTGACGGCAGCGCAATGTGCGTGTAAAATCATTCCATTCTTTTATTTGCTATAAATGACCTCTTAGCCAATAACTTTTCTTATTTTATTTCCTCGACCTCACGTAGCGATGACTATGTAACAAATTTCATTTCCCCTTACACAACTATCACTTCATGTTAATAAAAGCAATACCAATAATACAATATGTACTTCATCCAATGTAGACAGATGGACAACTTGAAGTAAATATCTACATAGCTTCCGTCGACCCCATCATTTTACATATTAATTTTAATTAATTAGTTTTTTATTTTATTAACAAGAGCATTGACAATCTAATTCTATTCTAAGACCTCTTTATTATCCAGAATACTTCATCATCATCATGATTACCATCATATCAGCCATATGAAGTCCCCTCTCTGAACACATAATAGGTCAACGTTATTAAAGATTGACTAAGGGTTTTAGTCTAAGCAGAATGTTTCTACACATTCATATGACATTGTTGATAGACGGACAGCTTTCATGAAAATTATTTGCAGTATACCTATCAGATACATTTAGTTGACTACTTGCTTAGTAAACCATATCCACAAACACATTATAATACTCCAATTCAGATTGTACTTATCTATTTATTAACTTATTATCAAATAACACCTTTTATCTCCTTCTTAAACTTCTTATTATGACAACCCGTGGTTATAATATCTTCAACCTAATATCAATGATCATCATATTTAAGTAATAGATATTTATCCCATTCACTGCAAATATTCCTAGTAAAAGGTATTCCATGTTATAGTATTGTCAACTACTAGTTGATGCTGCTTGTATGGTAAGAGAGACTTGAAAAATTATCCATTTCTGTGTTTCTATAGGTACACAAAACTCGTATAAATTATAAAGTAAATTCTATTCTTTCGAACATCTATCACTTACTTACTTAGTAAATAAACGAAATCTTCTATTTATATGCTGCAACAGACAACATAAGTACTTACTCTCTTGTCAATGTCGGTTAAATTAAAATAATTTATTCTTAGTACACGTACTTAAGTACTTGTAAATACTTGTCCCACCAAACCACTTACATACTGTGTTTGTAAGGCAATAAAATCAATTAAGAAATGACCTAGGTATCATATTCTTTCACATAAATAAAACTATCGAAACAACCTGCCCTTGTATAAATATTCCTCGTGCATGAACATACTTTTGTCAAATAAACATAACGCAACATAAGTAACCGCTATAACTTATGTAAGAACACATATTTCTATTTTGTAAACATTTGTATTCAATACTCCTCAATTCTGCAGTCGGTTAATACTAAGGCTGTATAACCTGACGTCTTTGTCACGCTATTTCGAGAAAATGAACGTCAAACGGGACATTATCAGCAAAATGTCTAACGTCATAGCGAAACTTGTAAACAAACATGAAATGGACATACAATGCTCTATTTTATTATGTAAATTACCAGTATTTCGCCCATTTTAGAAAACTAAAAGCAAGAAAACGTAAGGAGCCGACAATAAAAGACCGACCCCAGCACCATACAAACGCCGTCAACGAGTTTATTAGTGTAAACAAGTGATAAAATAAAACTTCCAAACAGCTTATTGGAAAACTAGTTTTTACATATAACTAAACATTTTTCAATAAGTAAATAACAATTCTAAGTGAGATAGCTGAGTGAGCGCGACCCTATGTAGTTTTAGTGTTTTGTAATAATAAAAAGATGATGTCTAGTAACCCCAAACATAGTGTTTTTATTTCTATCAAGCAGAAGTATTCTCTGTGAATTTGTGTAATAAAACATAGTAGAACTAGACGTGAATGCGCTATCCTTTTTCAATTCGGCAACAAAATGTGGCCAGTAAACAAGAATCGCGAAATCCCTGTAAACCGACCACTAACTCACATCAAGACAACAGCAAGCCCAAGATAGTAAAACTGTAAATTCAATCAAGTAAGTAGATCAAATCTAGCCTATCAGAATGTAACAGCCTAGCAGTAGTACCAATAATGCTAATTGTGGTACCAAAAATTCTGACTGAAGTACTAAAAATCCTGACGCAAGCCACAAAAATCCAAAAGCACCAAAAATCCTGGCAAAGGCACCAAAAATCCTGGTCGCGGCTCCAAAATGTAACAATCCTAAACTACCTATTTTAAATATCTATATGTCCTAAGAAATAAAAGATAAATATTATCTATTTAGCTATAATTATTATCTTAAACCCGCTGTGTGTCTTGAACATGTGAATTGGCTATGATCATCTTAGTGGCGAACCCAAGTTGTATAGAGCAGTAACTCAGTCTCTGGCGCAGCACGTCCCGTTCTACTATCTCTTAGTATATATCTATAACAAATAATAACAAATTTAGTGAATTACGGAGATGAGATATTGTGGTAAGTCTAATACTGTATGACAGTCGGTATATATACATATATAGATATAAGAACGTTCATTATTTTGTATCGGTTAAAAAGCATGCTCCTCCCCGCATGTCTTTGTAGCTTCGACTCCTGACGGGATAACTCCCACCGATGGGGCAGCAATGCTCAGAAACGTTCTAAATATTTTACGTTAATAGGCCTTTTCAGGCAGGAGACGTGTCTGTCTGGAGGGAAGCAAGAAAGGTCTTGCGCAAGTGGATACAGAGGCTTCGGAATCTGAAGTTATTCAGAGACCGGATCTGAGCAGCAAATATTATTTTACAATCAACTGTATCCTAAACGCTTGAAAGCATACTACAAAAATATGTCCTGGTTCGTCCTGTTAGTTGTCTGTCTGTACAAATCAAAAGTTAGGTGAAGCGATGATGTCTAGAAGTAAGATGAGTAAATGATTAATAAATCAATTATATGGTTTCAAAAGCATAAATAAGTAGAATCATTTCAGAGAGCAATAGCAGTTTAAATACACAAGTTACGTTACTATAACCTCAACTCATGGTTGAATAAGTTAATGATGTAATCGGGATCCATTCCCATATAAACAATACATTATTGTTTAAGTAATACCTCTTTATCAGAAGGTAAACAGTTCCACATGACTTCTCCATGTTTATAGAACATTGTAGATACTCAAGACTTAGCTTGTTTAGCAGGCATGACATCAAAGTCAATGGATCAGTTTTAACCAGAATAGGTTTAGTTATTCCATTCATTGAAGTAAAATAACCCCATGGTGAAGAGGTTAGATTCCAGGCTCAACTTCTCTAAGCCCAAAGGGAATCGTACGACGAATAAAGCGTCTCCAAACGAGCGTGACATAACACTTAACGTAGACGGAGGGCCTTCCTTTGCATTGCAGTAGAGGAATGTACCCTATGAGCGAGAACTCAATAAAGTGCTGCCACAACCCATCCAGATAGCCCAAATGTAGTAAGTATGTAGATAGGTAATAGAATACCAAACCATCTTCATAGTCTCGACTTCTCCAAGACAATCAATTCCACTGAACAAGCCAGTCAAGTCAACCAGAGTAGGCCAACACATAATTAAGCTATTGCTTTCTGAAGTTAATTCAGTTTTCAGCACTCCAGCTTTAAAAGCTATATTCGAGGAAGAATAAATATTCATGAGGTAACATGATATAAAATAATTAGTACATCAATAGTACATGAGTAACCGTAGAGTAGAAGTATCTCCAAATCAATGGCACAGCATGAGTAAATATAATATTTCCAGGATAATTGTTATCCAAGTTCCATCGGTACACACGAAGATATAGATAGTCAAATGGTCAACATTTAGTCATGATGTGTAAATAATGTTTGTTGATAATTAGGTATTATAACTTACAGATTAGAAGAAGAGCACATGACTCATGTATTTACTCGTTGTAACCCGTTGTGAAGTTTTTATTTACAAAGCTATATTAGGATTTATATTAGAGGAAACACATTAAAATAATATAGGTATGTAAATCAGGGCAAAGGCTATCTTCTTATGTCTCTCCCATCTTAGAAGATAGTAACATGTATACATACATACACCAGTATATGATACACTTCATTTAAAAATAATCTTATGTAGGGCAAAGGCCTGCAGAAATGATCTGCCTCTCTCTTCTTAAAAGATTTGCTTCTGAACAAACATACATACTTTATTTCATACATACGTATCTTATTTTATACAAGAAGTCATAACTTCCAGCGCAGTGTTGCTCATAATAAAATAAAGATCTCACCAAGTTTCCAGTTAGGTATTATAAATATGATTTTCCTGTTATCAAAATGTATTATACCATTTCTCCAGACAATCGACCCCCATTCTAGTGAATCCCATTCACTTATATCTTGAAAGGTAAAATTTAAGATTCTCCAAGGAAACTATTCCTGAGATCCCCATCCGCATTTTCAATCCAAAACAAAATTATTTTCCACCTCTCAACTGTCACAAAAAATCAACAAACAAGTAGATTAAAGAGTTTTTATTACTATGTCCAGCAGAGGATTGCTACTACGATTTTAACCGACTACGAAAGGATAAAAATACGTTTATATAAGTTTAAATATATTTGAGAATGTAAACAACGATCGCACACATGCGGATCGTTACAGGTTCAAAATACAAAATATAAATAAAGTACTTTATCTGTGGTTCAAAAGAACTGCCGCCGTTTTTACGTTGAGCTCGTAAGTAATTTTAACTAAAATCCTAAGCGTGAGATGAAACCATAAACGTGAATAATAATAAACATATAAATATTGAGAGACTTGTTCAATAAGCGTAATATATGTTTTGTTATTTACAAAGCCTATGGTGCGTCTATTGTACCTACTTACTTATTACTTATCGAAACTTTACTATAAAAAAACACAATAATTTAGGTAACAAAAATGATTTAGGTGGCAGTGGCGGCTCGGCGCCCCTATTGTCTTGGCGCCTGTGTGCGCCGCACACTTCGCACACAGGGGCGGCGCGGCCCTGGACATGCCCCAACACTGATACAGGATAAACGGAATATTAGAACGCACAGAATATCGAGAACAATCAAGATACGGATATGGAGTAAAAGACTCAGTAATATTCCGAACTAAACCAAAGTATTCAGATTACGAAATCAGAGGGTACGTTAAATATAAAACACAGAGCACCCAAAATGTTAAACATGGTGAATAATAAGAACAGCTACTTATACAAGACACTCCGAACATAAAATATAAAGGGTAGTCAGAATATGAGATACAGGGGGCACACGAAATATAAAAAATGCAGAAATAGTCAAAAAATGTTCGGTCTACGAAATATAGAATACCGTGGGTACTCAGATTATAGAATATAGCAATAAGAGCAATTGAGAAACTTAGTCAGAGTAATCGAGACACTTAGATTATGAAATATGGCAAAGCAATCGAGACACTTAGAATAATCGAGACACTTAGATTATGAAATATGGCAAAGCAGTCGATACACTTAGTCAGAATAATCGAGACACTTAGCTTTCAGGGAAGTCCAGCCGCGAGGCTTCCCGCCTTGTAGAACCGTCCTGGACATCCTCCCGAACACGCTCCCTTTAGTCTGCACGCGGCGACGACAAGAAATCAACTGAACGGGTAGGCCATGGTACAATAAAATAAGGTATTCTCTTCCCGTGACAGCTGATGACGTAGGTGGAACTTGACTACGTCATCAGTTTGATATGTTGCCACTGTGTGAAATTGAATTACCTGAGCGTAATGCATTTTTGAATTTTATATACCAATTTCGAATTAATAATCCATTATATCAATTTATAAAATATTGAATTGATAAATCACGCGAGAATCGCGAGATACTAAATAGCTAAGTTACTTAATATTTTTTTAAATATTCATGAACTAATTGAGAAAGTCCTTAAATTTACCGAAAAGAACAATCAGTGGCAACACTTTGTGACGTAGTCAAGTTCCATCTCGGGAAGAGAATACCTTATTTTATTGTACCATGGGGTAGGCTAGGCACGTGTTGAGGAAGAGAACGAAAAACGAACGAAAGATCGTTACGGGGAAAACTTATACGTTACTAGGTTGCTTCGCATTTCGCATTCACTATGGTGGTCATGTTGCCAGCGGTGAAAATTGTACTTTATTTGGTTGCTTGGCATTTAGAATGATGGCAATGCTGCCAGCGGTGATTACGTGTTAAACGTCACTGCGATTGCTCGGCACTCGCGACACTACCTGTACCTACAAGATAATAATAGTCGGTGCGTGTGTGTAGATGTCTACGATATAAACTAACTCGTATAGTATTTAAGTTACGACTGCAGCGACACTTTATTGTTACGGATTTTTATGGAAACGTATAACCAACATTTCTCAGTAGCGCCATCTAAATATAAGCCAAATTTGTTGAGGTACAGATTCAATGTATGTGAGTAGCAATCTATACTTGTAATATATTGTCTTTGATATCATGTATATAGTAAAGGAAAACTATCAGAGCTAAGAACGGTTTACAAAATGTAATAAATGTAATAAAATGTGGGGGACACACATATTATTACATTGGAAATGTAACTACTAAAATAAGAGAATGATAGAACTAAAAAAAAAAATATGATATAAGTACTTACATTACCATGCATACTTCCACTGAAAATTGGTTTGAACGAGATCTAGTTAGTACTGTTTTTTAATACTGCCGTAAGTACTAGTATTTATTCTGTGATACTACTTACTAGATCTCGTTCAAGCCAATTTTTGGTTACCTAAACCTACATCAAAAATCGGTCTATAAAAGTTACAACGAACTACAATAGCTTTTATATTATGTAACTTGCTGCTACGAAACACTTCATGGCATTATCAACATGGTATTATATTTGACCGAGCGAGCGAAGCGTCTCAGTTTCGAGATTGGCCAAAAATTCTTTTGTCCGTCTGTCTGTCTGTCTGTTCTCGCCTACAGGTCGCATTTCTTAACCAATTCTCATGAAATTTTGTAAGCAGATTCAGCAACAACACAGATTTTTTTTGTCGAGCCAGTTTTTCGAAATTTTTCAAATTGGCGGAAATATGGGGGTTTAAAGTTTTAAAAATGTCATATATCCGCCATTTCAAAATATTTTCAAAAATCTCATTAGACTTTTTTGTTGCCATTATAAAAACTTTTTTTGTTATTTGAACAACTTTTTTGTCTGAACAACTTCTTTATACGTTATACTTAAACGGGTTTAGGGTGACTCGCGAAGTCTAGCTGACTGAGCCGTGACGGATATACAATACAAATCTTTTTACAAATTATACTATTTAAGAGTGAATTCAGTCCGGGTTACTGAACAACTTTCTTAAAAATACATACACCCTGGGGTCCACAAAGTAATTTCTCTGAATAACTATTATGGTTATTACTTTGAGTTTCATAAGTAGGTCTTTAAAAAAAAAGGGATTTGCTTAATTTATTTACGATTAGTTTTTTTCTTCAGTCTTTGCTTATTTTGATTGATTGTTGGCTTGTTTATTAAATTTAGCAATATTGTTGAGCGAATTTTCGTTTAATCGCTATCGCTGCTTGTCTGTGCTCCTGTAGTAGTAAGTATTAGTAATCATGCCACGAACTAATAAGAGATCAACAGTAGCCAAAGCATGCGAAGTGGCTTTACGAAGAGAGTAAGAAACCAATGAGCAGCGGCATAGAGCCATGGCAATACAAATAAACATATAAATGGAAACCCATTCATAGTTTTCTGGTTTTTCCAACAACGAGCTGACTTTGTCATTTGAAAAATGATAGATCATTTTTCGGTAAAAGACTTCTGGTACAGAACTGAATTTCAGCATCACGGTACACCTCATATCCATAGAGTTGTATGGTTGGAAGGTGCTCCTGACATTTGAGAGCTAGATCGAAAGTCGTTTGAAGAAAGGGCTGTGATTGCCGCTTATCGATAAACCTGCACCGAGAGTTCATCCAAATCAGGTACATTATTCTGAAATAATAATCGCGAGGTCTAAGTTCGTGGCGAACTACTAGTATATATAAGTATTAATTCATTAAAAGAAGTAGGTATAATATTATGAAGCCCTTCTTGCAAGTAGGCGACTAAAGACTCTCGCTGCAAAACAACCAAATAATATTTGTAGAACTCATTTTAAACAATAAAGATTTTTATAACTTATTAAAAATAATTGGCCAAGTGCGTGTCGGGCCACGCGCAGTGTAGGGTTCCGTAGTTGTAAATTCCAACTTTGAGTTAATTCCACTAAAAACGTCTAAGTATCTATTGAATTTGTATGAACTTTTCCTTTTCGAGTACATTTTATAAGTTGATCGCCTATAACTTTTTAATTTGTTAATCCTACTTAGCTCTGATAGTTTTCCTTTAAACTACATTATATATACTAAAGCTGTGATTTTTTTCACGTGACCATATATAACCTTTTAGCAGATAGATGGGGGGACACTTGACTTTAACAAAAAAAATCACTTTAAACCTAAATATTTCAGTCATGGATCCCTAAATCGCAAAATGGTGTTCACAAGCTTACAATATTTTTGAAAGACCTATTCAACGATACCACACACAATGTGTTTGTAGCGAAAAAAAATATTGACTTCCTCTTTACTTGTATGGCAGCTACCCTAAAAAAAAAATTATATCAATATTTTATTTTACGACTTTTTTGCCATGATTTATATACATATCCATGCCAAATTACAACTTTCTAGTACTTATAGTTTCTGAGTAAGACCGCGGACGGACAGACAGACAGACAAATAGACAGACGGACATGGCGAAACTATAAGGGTTCCTTGTTTACTACGGAACCCTAAAAAGGCTTGGTAGTTGTACCTTTTTTAAATAAATTTAAATTTAGAATATCTACACGTAATGAATGACATATTGACGTGTAAAAGTGCCTGTGAAGGTCTAATTATCTAGTGAATAAGCGTCATCTGAATCTTAAAAACTAATTCGCTAGTTCCATAAGAGAGCAGTTATTTATTCTCCATATTACATATAAAATTTCTAAGTAGCGCAAACGAAGTCGCGGGTAAAACGGCGACTTTGTTTGCGTAAATTAAGTACCTACTTTGTAATAAAGTCTACATTAAAAAAATCTATCAAATCTACGAAACGTAAAAATAATAATTGCTGATGATGTGACTTTGTAAGAGCGTACGAACATTTAATATCAATTTTTGAAATAATTATTTGTAAGTCATTTAGTTATGTTTTATGCGAAAAATTCTTTTTATATACTTTATAAATACAATACTAAATTATAAAAAACTTAAAGTTATAAAAAGTTCATAATTTTTCTTATTTCAAAATATATTATCTGGTAGCCGCTAGTAAAAAGTTACATCGTTAGTTCTAATGACACTTGCCATTTTTATCAAGCTATATTTTAACAGCTGTAGGTACCTACAATAGACGGGTTTTTTCACCAGCATTGTCAAGGGATTAATAGTCTTTGTTTTTAAACCGATCTGATTCACTTGAGCGTCTAAAGTTCATATATGTATTTATTTTTGTTTTAAGACCGGTATTTTTAGGCACTTGTTTGTATTCTTGGGAATTACGTAACTACATGAAACATTCGTTATGGTGCTTATTATTACCAAAATTTTATGAGAATTCATTTTTATAACTAAACTAAAAAACAATTAGATCAGTTAAGAAAAGACAGTTTAGATCAAATTATATTTATAGATTAGATAAACCACGTGGACGCAAATACATTTATAAAAAAATGCATACCACATGTGCATACAAATATTCAATCAATTACCAAATTAGATAACATTGCTAATTAAGAATAAATTCAAAAAAACATTAACGGAATGGTCGAATGAAAATAGATTGTATAGCATGGACCATTAACATTGAATTTATTAAGGCTGCTACCCGCGCTAGCGACCTTGAAAATACAAAAAAATTAATTTCTCTTTCTGTAAGTGAGATTATCAGAAACCCTCGTACAACTTTTTAGCTAGTATCCTTAAGTTACATTAGAACCTCAAAAGTCATTGAAATACTATCCGCTTTAGATACCTTTACAAAAAGAGTCAAAAGTGGCCGTTTTTAGTAATTTTTGAAAAGCAAACTACAGCGTATTGTATTTCAATGACTTTCCAGGTTCTAATGTAACTTAAGGATACTAGCTAAAAAGTTGTACGAGGATTTCTGATAATCTCACTTACAGAAAGAGAATTTTTTTTTTGTATTTTCAAGGTCGCTAGCGCGGGTAGCAGAATAATGAGGCGATTTCCAGTGAAAAAAAAATGTGGTTAAAAACATTGTCAATAGATGGCGCCTAACAGTTCTAAATCGTTCTGTCAAAAATGAAAGTACTTTTAATAAATTTGTAATTTATTAACCAATCTTGTATTTAATTAATTAAAAAATATATATTTACAAACAATAATATATTTTTAACTAAATTTAATACAATAAAAATATTAAATATTTCAAAACGTAGTGATTATAGTGTCTTTGATTTCAAAGACAAACTCTCACTATGAAAATTTTATGTGAATTATACATTGACAGATCTATTTATTTGATTGCTGGCGGCATCTATGTCACGTGAAGGAACTATTTTTTTTTAAGAAAACACCTCATTAGACATTTACAGACGTATTTATGTGATTGCTGCGGCATCTTTGTCGTGTGAAGGAACTTACTTTTTTTTTAAAGAAAACGCCTCATTACCAAGAATGTTACCTTAACAAACATTTAATTATCAATAAAAAAATATACACAATGATTTTTTTAAAATTGAAAATATAAAAAAATATTGCAATTTAAAAATTATATAATTGTATAATGTAGGTATAATTAAGTTGACATACATATTGTTAATATTTGGACGCCTGCTTGCAGGCTGGTAACATAAATCATGCAAATAAATAATTCTATTCTATAATTTGTGTACGTTAAATTTTTGACAATCTTTTATTGTGAGACCAAAGTAGGTAAATACTCTTCAAGACAAAATAAACGAGCCTAAACTTGATGGAATTGCTTGGTTCTATTATAAAGTTCCTATGACCGCTTTCCAGCTTCATCATCAGACCAGGTTCCATGCAAGTCATCATAATATTGCATTACCACACTATATATACAGGTGTACAACATTTTATATATAGAATAGAAACCGGAGAGTAGATCAAATGTATCTTCCGAAATTTGACCCGAACATGCAAACATACGTAGATTACAAGTTAAATAATAAGCTGGTAAAAGAAAAAAATTGCCTGAATTAATTAATTATTGTATAGAGTTCAGAGACATTGTGGATCGATTGAGCATCGGCAGCTCAGCCAAGTGATTGGGAAAAATTAATGAGTATTTCTGCTTTAGCGCCAGGGTCATGTTAAAAACTAATTTGTGTTCTAAAGAGAGCACATGTTCCAGATCTCAATTTCCTGTCACATTAGCACGGGCAGTTACCATACATAAGTCACAGAACAAGAAGTGGCTGTAGGTTGCTCCTCACGTCGCATTTTCGCGGGCTCAAAGACTTACTGATGTCTAACTTGGAGCCCTTTGATTTTGATCGTTTGACAAGAATCAGGTCTATGAAACTCCTTCTGTTAAGAACAGAGAAGGAAAAAAGGCTGAAAACATTTGCGGAATGAACATTATCGAAATTTTAATATTTTATGAAAAACATGTGGTTTAAAAAGTTTCGTTGCTCTGCAATCTCTTTAAGCTTGCGAGGTCTAAAGCTCACAGAGCCACTAGTATATCAGAGATATGTTAAGTCCCATATCTCTGTAGTATATGAATCTGTGGAGAAAATTGACAATGCAAAGTCAAGGAAATTTGAAAAAATTCGAATGTTGAGTCAACATTGATTTATATGCATTTTTACACGGCTGAAAGAAACCAAACTTTTTATTACGGATTACGTGACTTTTACACTAGCTCAAATAGCAGGCATTTTTAGTCAAGCTTATTTTTCATATAACGTACTGATGTTCAAAATGGGAGTTGCGAATACATGTCCTAATAGTGCGGGAAGTAGTGTCATAAGGTGCAAATTTTGGTATCGGAAGAATTCACTTGGCACAGATGTAATATACGTAAAGTTAAGCTAATTTAGCCCGGTAGCCATCCCCCACCCCCTGGGGGGTAGGCAGGGGGGGCATTCAAAGTTACTCGCCGCCGCGCTTCAGAAAAAAAATCATATTAGCTTCTATTTACCTAACACCTCGAGTATGGTGTCATTTTCTGATAAATCGGGGATGAGGAATTCAATTTTGAGTATAATTTTACATTTAATGTATAGGTTAATAGTAAAAAAAGGAAAATATTGACGAAAATATCAAAATCGGATTGCAGTTTTTTTTATTTTAACAGATTTATTTTGCTAGAAACCCGGAATTTCGTGTTTAAAAAAATATTAACTTAAAGCATATTTACCTAGCTTAAAAAAAATATATACTTTATTATATATAGCTGTCATACATCTATCTGAAAAAAATCGGACATGGCACGCGGCGGCGCCTAGAAACTTTTTCAATCGTCTCATCTCACATAATTTGTTGCAAGTATTAAGTTGTTTTTTATGAAAAATATATAGAATACATACTTAACTTAATTATTGACTGTCGTTTATGGTCTTATATATCAATAATAGTATTTTATATTTATATTTGTAAATTTTTTCATTCAAATTTTTCACCACAGTGGTATAATTCGGTACATTTTAATAGTTTTCTTAGACAGTTGCACCTAACACTGCACCCTGACTTGCACTTGAACCGAATCAGGTCACGACAAGCGGTAGCAGCTACTGGTGCAGTTGTCCACTTTGGTTTCCAATTATTTGATTCCATTTCCTATCCCCAATCCGCCGGACTGGGAGGATTTAGAATCGGCACCATCGCTTGGCCCCAAACGTGCACTGCACACCATGCTAAACAGCTGCTCTTATGCTGCCGAAAATTCTCTAGCTGTCAGTCTTTTTAGGGTTCCGTAGCCAAATGGCAAAAACGGAACCCTTATAGATTCGTCATGTCTGTCTGTCTGTCCGTCCGTATGTCACAGCCACTTTTTTCAGAAACTATAAGACCTATACTGTTGAAACTTGGTAAGTAGATGTATTATGTGAACCGCATTAAGGTTTTGACACAAAAATATAAAAAAAACAGTAAATTTTGGGGGTTCCCCATACTTAGAACTGAAACTCAAAAATTTATTTTTCATCGAACCCATACGTGTAGGGTATCTATGGATAGGTCTTCAAAAATGATATTGAGGTTTCTAATAGCATTTTTTTCTAAACCGAATACTTTGCGCGAGAGACACTTCCAAAGTGGAAAAAAGTGTGTCCCCCCCCCCGTAACTTCTAAAATAAGAGAATGATAAAACTAAATAAAATATATGTTGTTCATTACCATGAAAACTACCAGCGAAAATTGGTTTGAACGATATCTAGTAAGTAGTTTTTTTTTAATACGTCATAAATCATAAACGGCAATGTACCTTTCATTCAATCAACTCAAATATAAAAATTTTAAAAAAACATACTAAAAGACGTTTATATTATGTTATTTGCTACTACGGAACCCTTCATGGGCGAGTCCGACTCGCACTTGGCCGCTTATTTAGAGAATATATCCCTCCTGCACTCGTTTAATGATATGCACTGACTGGATCTAAAACGAAAATCCGGTAAGTAGGTATTGCATTATTATTTTGGTTAAAATAAAATACAGCTATAAATACCTGACATGCTTACTTATCATACATCGTTACTCACTGGGTAACGATGCAGCGGACGAGCTGACACTGAAGGGACCCCTTCCGATGGCCCCGATTCCCTTCACGCAGGTTCTCTCCTTGTTTAAGAGTCGTATTGGCGAAGAACTGGCTCAGTCTTGGAAGGCTAAGGAGGCGCTGCCCCAATGACACAGACGTTTACCCCGACGTCTGTTAGCACTGCCGAGGAGGAACCTACGCCCTATGATTAACATTATTACTGGTCATTGTGCACTAAACAAACACCTTTTCACCCTAGGTTTAAGTAACAGTCCTCGTTGCAGAGCATGCATGGAGGCTGAAGAAACTGCGAGCTATCTCCTCCCGGAGTGCGATGGTATCGCACACATAAGAAAAAAGGGATTAGTCGCTGTTCGTGCGTCCATAGTTTTATGTAAACAACAGCGTTGGTTGCGGTTCGGGCGTTCTACAAAATGACAAAAAAAATGTGATCCTAAGATGGTAGCGGTTCGTGCGCTCAACAAAATTACATTATTGCAGTGGTTGCGTTTCGGGATCTCTTCGATAGACTATCCTCGCTAAGTTTATTGAAGAGATCCCGAAACGCAACCACTGCAATAATGTAATTTTGTTGAGCGCACGAACCGCTACCATCTTAGGATCACATTTTTTTTGTCATTTTGTAGAACGCCCGAACCGCAACCAACGCTGTTGTTTACATAAAACTATGGACGCACGAACAGCGACTAATCCGAAAAAAGTTCCTAAAACATCCGGAAACCATGACGCAAAACGGAACTGGCAAATTCGGGCCTAATTGCAAAAAATTGTCCTCGAGGGAAGTAAGAAGTAATATCATACATTGTTATGACAAATTTTGAATAATTTGGTTAGAGTTTTCTATGTCTTTGTCATTGAACATATTACATACATTAGTTGCTGATGGAAAAGTATTCCATGCTTCGTCAGCAACATGCACAATTATTCTCGTATGGGCATTCAGCTTCGTGGTTACAGGGGTCGATGTTATTTTTACAACGATCGCTGCTGCTAGGAACAGTCGTATGACTGTTCTTAGCAGCTGCTTTTGAAGCATAAAATACTTTTCCATCAGCAACTAATGTATTTAATATGCTCGCTGACAGACACGTAGAAAACTGTAACCAAATTATTCAAAAATTTATCATAACGATGTATAATAAGTGAGCATAAATTAAATTGTATTTACGTGGTTATAAATGACAGGTATATATAGCTGTATTTAATATTAATCAAAATAATGCAATACCTACTTACCTAATTTTCATTTTAGATCCAGTCAGTGCACATCGTTAAACGAGTGCAGGAGGGAGATTTTCTCTATAAAAGGCTGACAGCTAGAGAATTTACGGCAGCATAAGAGCTGTTTAGCATGGTGTGCAGTGCACGTATGGGGCCAAGCGATGGTGCCGATTCCAAATCCTTCCAGTCCGGGGGGATTGGGGATAGGAAATGGAATCAAATGATTGGAAACCAAAGTGGACTACTGCACCAGTGGCTGCTACCGCTTGTCGTGAACTGATTCGGTGCAAGTGCAAGTCAGGGTGCAGTGTTAGGTGCAACTGTCTAAGAAAACTATTAAAATTTACCGAATTATACCACTGTGGTGGAAAATTTGAATGAAAAAATGTACGAATATAAAAATAAAATACTATTATTGATATATAGGACCATAAGCGACAGTCAATAATTAAGTTAAGTATGTATTCTATATATTTTTCATAAAAAAAAACAACTTAATACTTGCAACAAATTATGTGAGATGAGACGATTGAAAAAGTTTCTAGGCACCGCCGCGTGCCATGTCCGATTTTTTTCAGATAGATGTATGACAGCTATATATATAAAGTATATATTTTTTAAAGCTAGATAAATATGCTTTAAGTTAATATTTTTTTAAACACGAAATTCCGGGTTTCTAGCAAAATAAATCTGTTAAATTAAAAAAAACTGCGATCCGATTTTGATATTTTCGTCAATATTTTTCTTTTTTTACTATTAACCTATACATTAAATGTAAAATCGTACTCAAAATTGAATTCCTCATCCCCGATTTATCAGAAAATGACACCATACTCGAGGTGTTAGGTAAATAGAAGCTGATATGATTTTTTTTCTGAAGCGCGGCGGCGAGTAACTTTGAATGCCCCCCCTGCCTACCCCCCAGGGGGTGGGGGATGGCTACCGGGCTAAATTAGCTTAACTTTACGTATATTACATCTGTGCCAAGTGAATTCTTCCGATACCAAAATTTGCACCTTCCATACATTGGGTGACACTACTTCCTGCACTATAAGCACTCCACCGACAAGAGCCCAGCTCCTAAATATAAGAAGAAGAATAAGAAGAATACATGCACTTGAAAGCCTATTATCCTCAAGCTAATGTCGTTATAAAGAGTTGGCATTGGTCGTGAAAGATTTCTAAGTCGAGCAACTAGGACACTTATTTGTTTATTGTGATAAAAACGATTTACATCAATAACATTTATCACGGATTACAATTATAAATAGATACATGCAAAATAGAGTATTTATTTATTTATTTTAAAACATAGATAAGGTTCTATTATTTATCTAAAAATGTAAATATAAAATAAAATACAAAATATAAATACAGTATAAAACGCAATATAGCCCCCTGGCAGCGGGGCAAGGCCCAAAATACCGGCGGCGCAGTGAGAGAAACCTCGACCTGACAATGCGTGCTGTGTCCAGGAGTACTGCGAAAGGTCTAACAAAATATACTGAAACTATTTAAAGGGTGAATACAGGCGATGATAATGAAAAAGTTTCCTCAAGTAACATAATATATCGCCATATAAAAAGTAATTTTTGGCCTCCTATATAAGTTGACCGAACAACTGAGTGTGTATAGGAACCCAAAAAATTATTTTACATATTTCGACATATGGGGAAAGTTGTTCACTATCACGGACTGAATTCACCCCTAAAATAGTTTCAGTATATTTTGTTAGACCTTATACATATACTCATACATATTAATATATACAAATAATAATAAATACATAAGGTAATATTTCTAAATATGATAATCAGGATGATAAAGACAGATAGTAATCTTTTACTCTTTTCTTAAACGTCGTTATGTTTTTAAGAATCATGAATCCCGTAGTAGTGTATTTAACAAGTATAAAGGAATACTATCAGAGCTAAGAAGGGTATACAAATTAAGAGTAGTCAACCAACTAATAAAATGTACTCGGGAAATGAAAATTTCATACAAATTCAATATAATTCGTTTTAAATCTTTATACCGAGAGGCGTGAATTCGCATCTACGGAACCCTAAAGTGTGTCAGGCGCGTGGCCTGACACACTTGGCCGGTAAATGATATTGTAACTTTGAGTTTGTGCCTTTGAGGTAAAGTTTTAAACTTTAAATATTTCTAAACCAATATATAAAATAAAATAAAATAAAATATATATATAGGGACAAATGACACAGATTGAGCTAGCCCCAAAGTAAGTTCGAGACTTGTGTTATGGGATACTAACTCAACGTTACTATTTTATAACAAATACATTGATAAACATCCAAAACTCAGGACAATTTGAAAAAGGCCATTTCCCAACTTTCCTTGACCGGGGATCGAACCCGGGACCTCTGGGTGGTGGACTAGCATGAAGACCACTACGCCACGGAGGTCGTCATGAATACTTAGTTGAACAGTATTTTGTGTCATTACACATACTTACTTTTTGTTGTTTCACTTTGATAGTGGTCATAATTATAACTAAATTGGTTTGTTATTTTATAATTAGGTTCATTTTTTTTATTATGAACCTATATAATGTTTGGCTCAAGTTTATAATGCAGAACACAAACTGGGCCAGAATAATCCACTTAAACATGCCTCAAAGCATAGATTACGTAGGAACGTTATATTAGTTTTTATTTGACGTAAATAAATACATGCAGTATTACCGCTATATGGCCATTTTTTCATAAGTTTAAAAGAGTGACTTGATTATTGATTAAAATTAGATGGTTATTATTTGGCTTTTTGTTGTCTTGCTTGACTTTAAATTGGGTGTTGGTTAATTGTTTCGAAATGCAATTATGTTAGGTTAATAATATTTTAATACAGATTGAGAGGCACTTCAGGAGGCATTTGTTGACGAGGGAGGTTTTTTTTTTGTTTTGAAAGAGAAACCTCCCACAAGGGATACTAGTTGTCCTCAACCGATTTAGCTGATATTTTGTATTCTTGTGAAAGTCGGATGGCAATACAATATAATAAAATGTAATAAAGTCAATGAGCTGTTCTGATGATTTAGCCGGGACATAATCGACGTAACTCAGTTATAAAACAACATAACCTCGATGGAAATCTGTATAAAAGGAAAAGTTCCCACTGATTGACATAAAAAGCACGCGCAGCCGTAACTGCTTATGGTTATGATAGAAATGTGAAATTTGGACAGATGTTACAGTTCAAATTGCGGACGCACATTAAGAAGAGATTTTGAAATTTTTAACTCTTAATTTTTTTTTCATCTGCATCAATTTTGAATAAGAATGAGATTCATACTCTTAAAACTATTTCATTGAACATGTATGTCATGATTTATTAGAATTCACATCCTAAGGGTGCAAAATGGGAATTGAAAATTTAAAATGTTCTCCAATTTCTTCCTCCGATGAAATTAGATTATTTGTATTTAGGAGTTACTATAACTCCTAAATACAAATAATCAAACACGTATATTTCGGTTTTCTAAAATCCATCTATTGTCGCAGTTGGATTGCTTAATCCGCTGTTCGACAGACACTCTAGCCGCCTCATTATAAAACGCAGACATATTTTTTACTATAATAGCTATCGTAAGATTGAAGATTTTAGTTCCGAATTCTGCCCCTTGAGCTTGTGGTTGTCAGTGTCATAACAACAAATATTGTCTCCGAAAAGGTAAATTCTTCACCGCGTTCCGAGAGTAAGCTGTTTTCGTCGAAAGACATTGGGGTCATCGTTTGTGATTTTGGACTGCAAAAGGTTAAAAAGAATAAAGCAGACCTTCAGCTTGGTTCCCTTACTGTTATTTCGACGCCCATATTCCGGCTAAATGGAAAATTTACGTGGTTCAAATGAAGGCCGTAAGAAACCGCAACGCCATTGAGTTGTCAGGTTTACAAAATTTAGATATCCAATTCCATCGAGCTGATTATCATTCTTCATTGGTGTTTTACGATGTTGGAGACTAGATTACATCGGAAGGAGATGAATTAAGGTTTTATTTCTATGCCAAGAGTAAAAAAAAAATAATAAAGAACAACTATTGTACACAACACAGTTTTATTTAATATATTTATTAATGGTAACCCACCTGATCTAAATGCTAACTGTTTTGTTAAACTTAATTTCGTAAGGCGCAGGAAACACACTGAAGTCCCTTCAGTGTGTTCTGCCTGCGACGTTTCTATACATTTGTATGAAACCGTCGCTTGCCGTCGCCGAAAAGACAAATGTCTGCGCCTCGTCCGCGTCCTACGTCTTTTCTATGTGTCCAGCGCTTAAGTCTTCGCACTATGTCTGTGTTGTCGAGGAGCTGGATCGCCTCAACGTTTACGTGGTGAAGCAACCTAAACTCCTGTGCTTTGGCGTACTTTTTTATAATTTTGTCTACTAACTGTACATTAAGGTCCCGGTGCAGGTCTTCGATTCTTACATACCACGGAGCGTTAACAATATTTCGCAGCACTTTATTTTCGAATCATTGTATGATATCGATGTTGCTTTGTTTGTTTTTAATTGACAAAGTAGAGTGTCTTCCAAGCAACCATTGCGTTTTCTGATACCGTATGTCAAGTTTTTCTCTTTTTTTGACATGAGCTTTCCAGCGCAACTATGCATCCGAGGGTCATACCTAAATACTTTGCTGTGTCTTCCTATGGTATTTGTTTTTCGTTTATGTATACGGGGTAATACATGTCTTGCTTGTTTGTAAAGTTCACGTGGATTAATTTTGTTTTATTAAGTTTGATTCTCCATTGTTTTGTCCAGTTTGAAACTTTATTACTACAGTTACAGTTGCTACAGTTACAGCTACTTGGACCTTTTTTGCAGCTTTCTCATGGGTACTTCCGACTGCCATTATAGCCGTGTCATCGTCAAAAGTAGCAATAGTGTTGTTTTCTAAATATGGAATATCACATGTTTATAGTAGGTACAGGACCGGACCCAAAACACTTCCCTGAGGTACTCCAGCTTTTATTTTCTTAAGTTCAGAGTAAGCATTTTCTTGCCTCACTCTGAAAACTCTTTCTGATAAATACGATGTTAATATTTCAACATAATTTTCGGGGAGCATTTTCTTTAGTTTTGTGATAAGGTCTTCATGCCATACTTTGTCGAAAGATTGTGTCTTCAAGGGTTTTTTCAATTAAATTTGTAATCCTATGTACCTGGTCGATTGTTGAGTGTTTTTCTCTGAAGCTAAATTGATGTCCTGGTACAAGGTTCTTGGCTAAAATAATTGGATTTAACCTCTTTATTAGAAGTTTTTCGAATAATTTAGACATAACAGGCAATAAACAGATAGGCTTGTATGACGTAGTTAGCTTCATTAGGCGGATTTCCTGGTTTCGCTATCATAATTATTTCTGCAACTTTCCATAAGTCTGGTACGTATTTTAGCCTAAGTGCACCATTAATGAGGTTTGTCAGCTTTACTATAGCTTTGCGCAAGAGATTATGCAGTAGTTCTCCCGATATAAGATCAAACCAGGTGATTTTCTGGGGTTGATATTTTGTTTAATTTCCCATTGGACTTCTCTTGGCGTAACCAGTTTTATATTTACTTGCTTTTCAATATAATCATCAGGCTCTTCACCTATTGCTTCGACATTTATAAGACTTTCGTTCAGCTCTAAACGTTCAACAAATCTTGAAGCTTTCTGGTCATTGCTAACTGCCCATTTTCCGGGTTCAATTTTAACTGGCGGGATTTGGTCCATTGGCGTTTTCATGGACTTGGTAGCTTTCCAGAGTGAGTACTGCGATCATTGGTTAGCTTTTGGAACTGGATGTTCCTACTCTCATCAAGATGATTTTGTATTACTCTTCTGAGTTGTTTAGTAAGATTATTAAACATTTTCTAATCTACTGGGGATCTGGATTGATGCCACAATTTCCTTTGTCTCCTTTTTAGGGTTCCGTAGTAAACAAGGAACCCTTATAGTTTCGCCATGTCTGTCTGTCTGTCTGTCTGTCCGCGGTCCTACTCAGAAACTACAAGTACTAGAAAGCTGTAATTTGGCATGGATATGTATATTAATCATAGCGAAAAAGTCGTAAAATAAAATCTGGAAAAATTTTTGAAGTGAAAACTTCTTTAGCGGCGTTGTGCACTTTTTTTGGAGTGGGTAAAAAATCTTAAACTCGCGTCAGGACACGTGACCTGATCGAAAATTTGTAAGACTGCGCAGGGCGCTTGCGCGAATGTTCGTGTGTGTTTATGTTACAGCGTGCTACGCGCATCCATGGATGGTGACAGCTGATGGCTCGACCGTCTGTGTAGTGGCCATACTGCTGTGTATTTGAAAATGCTTTTGTTGAAAATGAATTTGGTCATGCTTGTGACATTTGTGACAGACTGTGGTTCAGAAAAGATTTGAAATATTTTATACTGATAATTAAAGCAATTCGTGCAAAATTATTCCCTAACCATTCCAAAATATCAAAAATGCACAACGTTAATATTCAAGTTTTCACTTCTGCCGGCACTCCCAGAGTGCAACCCGTCGTTTTTTTTTTAGGTTAGCTGCCATACAAATAAAGAGGTAGTCAATATTTTTTTTCTCGACAAACACATTGTGTGGGGTGTCGTTGAATAGGTCTTTCAAAAACATTGTGAGCTTGTTAACACCATTTTTGGATTTAGGGATCCGTTTCTGAAATATTTGGGTTTAAAGTGAAAATTTTTGTTGGAGACAAGTGTCCCCCCCCTCTATCTGCTAAACGGGTATATATGGCCACGTGAAAAAATTCACGGCTATAGTATATATAATGTAGTTTAAAGTAAAACTATCAGAGCTAAGTAGGGTATACAAATTAAAAAGTTATTAATCGTACTGCAGTACATTGCACCTGAGGAGATTCATGTTTAATGTATTCATACTAAATATTATAGGGACAAATAACACTGATTGAGCTAGCCCCAAAGTAAGTTCGAGACTTGTGTTATGGGATACTAACTCAACGATACTATATTTTTATAACAAATACATATATAGATAAACAACGCAGTGATTTGGGGTCCATTTTTTATATTATTTGATTCTATTTTTAAGTTTTATATTTAGTTTAGCTGTAGTTTTATTCATAATTATATTTAGTTTTATTTAAAAAAAAAAAGATAAACATCCAAGAGTTCCAAGACCCAGGACAATTTGAAAAAGGTCATTTTCCAAGTTGCCCTTACCGGGGATCGAACCCGGGACCTCTGGGTGGCGGACCAGCTTGGTGACCACTACGCCACGGAAGTCGTATATAATGTTGTATATTTTCTTTAATTATGACTGCACTACCGCCTCTTCCTTTGTTCGCGGGGTGTAATGCATGATAAACTTTATAGCCACTAAATTGAATATAGCTTTGTTTTGTGAACTGCGTTTCTGAGACCAAGCACACATCTATATTTTCCATGTTTAGGACAACTTGTATTTCGTTCTTATGGTTAAGTAGTCCGTTACAATTCCATGCCAATATTTTTAGGTTGCCTATCATTTTTGTTTTTTTAGAGGTAGCTATATTCTTGCTATTTTCTTTAACCGCTCATCAAATGATGCTATTAGTTTGAAAATTTCATTTAGCTTACTCTCATTGGTGTCAGTTTGCTCTTTCTTTTGTGAGCTTGTAGAATTTTTGGCTGCAGTCTGCGCGTAAGAAACGTTAGCGCTTACAGTAGACGTTGGTTTGAATAGTGTATTTTTGATGGTTGGTTGGTTTTCGTGGCTGACAACAGATTTTTTAACATTCTTATTTCTCATTTTCTGCATTTCTTTTGCAACTAAGCAACCTCTATAGTTAGCTGGATGTGCTTCTCCGCAATGTATGCACTTAGCATTGTCAGTTGCTGGTTTGTTGCAGTCTTGGGTCAGGTGTCTCCCTGTGCACTTTACACACCTTGGTTCTTTAGAACAATACATGTGGGTATGTCCATATGCCTGGCACCTTTTGCATTGGGGAATAAGCTTGATGATTTCAGGGGTTGTATATCAACCATGCACCCTAGGATAGATTTAATTTCGTAGACTTAAGCTATTTTCTCCTTGTTGTTAAAAGTCTGCATGAACATGTTTAGCGGCTTTTTACTTTTCCAGCTGAGCTTGTGCACCGCAACTTCAATTTTTAGACCCTTTGATATAAGGTCCTCAATTATTCTATCTGGCTTACAGGTAGAAGGCAATTTTTTTGCCATTACTCTGATTGGCCTCTCTTGTTTATTCTCATAAGAATGCCAATGACATTTGTTGGTTGTTAAGATCTTTGATATAGCTCTGTAAGATTCTTTATTACAGGCATTTATCTTCACGCTATCACCATTCAACATTTTTATGTTGAAGGTGTTAGCGGATTGGTCCTGAGACAAAAAGTCAAAAAAGTTCTGATAATCTTCAACACCATTTACAACAATAGGAGATGGTGGAGGTGGTTTTTTAACTTTTTCTATCTTGGGGGTTTCCATTTCCTGTGGCGAGAGTGTGGGTGATTTATTCAGTTTTCTTTTTTTTCTCGATTTTGTTCGTATCCACTCAGTTTCCTTTGCTAGTTCTTCTTCGTCAATGCCGTATTCGGCATGTGCTGTAGATGTCTCAATGCTTGGAGCTGTTGGGACTATTGATTTGGGCTCTACGGCGCATAGCAGCTGTTGTTGAAGAATCTTAATTTGCTTCTTGAGGTCTTCAATTAGGCACTGCTGTTTTAGCCGTTCTTCTTTTTCGTCTTTATACCGGTCATAGAGGTACCGTTCGGTTTCAGTTTTAATCTGAATTGTTTCAGATGGAGTATTCATTTTTAAGGCAGTATAAAGCGTCGCCTTAGTAATTATTCGTCGTACGTTAACATACCGTGTGCAAAGACTCACCGATCTAGGTCATCGCGGCCGGCCGAAGTTACGTGACGACGATGTGATTTGTTATCACTTTGCACTGATGAACGATCACTGTCAAGGGATAAATAGTCCAATTTGTTTTTAAACAGATCTGATTGACTTGAGCGTCTAAAGTTAGAATCCTAACAGAAGGTGTTCTCTTTTTAGTGCGATGTATTTATTTATGTATATTTTACGACCAGTATTTTGAAGTTACTTATTTGTATTCTTTGGAATAACGTAACTACACGAAACATTCGTTAAGGTGCTTATTATTACCAAAATTTTATGACTATTCCTTTTTACCTAAATTAAAGAACTATTATTTTTTTGGTAATCTTTTATTGTGAGACCAAAGTAGGTAAATACTTTTCAAGACAAAATAAACGAGCCCAAACTTAATGGAATTGCTTGGTTTTATTATAAAGTTCCTATGACCGCTTTCCAGCTCCATCATCAGACCAGTTCCAAGTTATCATAATATTGCATTACCACACTATATATACAGGTGTGCAAAATTGTATATACATATATAATAGAAACCGGAGAGTAGATCGAATTTATCTTCCGAGATTTGACTCGAACATGAAAACATACATAAATTACCTGTAAATAATAAGCTGGTAAAAGAAAAAAATTAGACTGAATTGATTAATTATTGTATAGAGTTCAGAGACATTCTGTCTGGATCGATTGAGCATCGGTAGCTCAACCAAGTGATTAGGAAAAATTAATGACGCAAGAAAAAAGTAGGTTATGTGACAAGGAGCAACGGCCTATTGTCGACGCAATGCGGCTGTATCCAGAAAACAGAAATGTTAGTTTATATAACTTTGCGAAACTAAATGACCTTCACTGCCTACGACTAAGGTGTCGGCTGACCATAACAACAAAGAGGCTGCACAGGCATGCGCCGATCAGCAAGTACAAGGTTTAGAGAAAACTCTGTATTTCTGCTTTGGCGCCAGGGTCATGTTAAAAACTAATTTGTGGGTAAAAAAAGGGTTAGTAAATGATTCTGTTGAATATTTTACTGATTTGGTGTATGCTCCTAATCTTGCATCACCTATTTATCGCCGTTCGGTAGTTAGGGTTAGATTTGACAACTACACTGGCCCAACCATAATGGGATCAGTACCTATTTACCAACGGCCTATTGCCGCTGTCACGCGAACTTGGCGTTCTAAAGAGAGCACATGTTCCAGGACTCAATTTCCTGTCACATTAGCACGGGCAGTTACCATACATAAGTCACAGAACAAGAAGTGGCTGTAGGTTGCTCTTACGTCGCATTTTCTCGGGCTCAAGACTTACTGATGTCATCTTGGAGCCCTTAGATCGTTTGACAAGAATCAGGTCTATGAAACTCTTTCTGTTAAGAACAGAGGAGGAAAAAAGGCTTAAAACAATTGCGGAACGAACATTATCGAAATTTGAATATTTTATGAAAAACATATGGTGTAAAAAGTGTCTTCGCTCTGCAATCTCTTTAAGCTTGCGAGGTCTACAGCTCACAGAGCCACTAGTATAGTCTTCATGATTAAAGATGTTTGGATCCTAGAATCAATAATTGTAAACAATGCTGGTTTTTTATTTTTGTATTTTTATTAAGACAAATAATTAACCCTGGAAATAAAACATTTATCAATTGACTTGGACGCATGTCATCCCTCTTGTTATTATTGACTAGACCGATATAGCGACAGATGACAGCGCTTGATAAACGCTGTCGCCGATGCCATGCTATACCCAAACCCCCCGGTTTATAGTTTGTCTGATCCGGAAAAAATAAATAGGTAGATTGCGTGGCAAAGTTCTATACCAACGTTTGTTTGTATTAGATTAGAGTATTTTAGGAATAAGAAGAAGTATTTAATTTAGGTGATGCCGTTATTGTGTATGTACATTGTAAAGTTACTTACTGCACCTTATGCCTTGTATACGTAGCTAAACATAGTACTTACCTTACTGCTTAGTATGTATCGAGTGATGTGTACAGTTCTGGTGCTCGGTCCGCAGGTAGCGGCGCGGCGGGGCGGTGAGCGCGGCATGGGGCGCGCGCGCGGCCCGCCGGCGGCATGGCGGTGAGCTGCCCCGAGGTGATGTACGGCGCCTACTACCCCTACCTGTACGGGCGCGGGGCCGCGCGCTCTTTCCACCACGCGCCACACTTCCAGTATGACAGGGTCAGTACCGCAAGCAACATACGTAATGTCATTGTCACACGTAGTGTTGTCGGAAAACGCCGACTAGTTTTTAATCGGTTTAGACGATCATCCTCAGGGCGAGTGTTAGAAGGAGCGGCGACCTCACGCGATTGTATCGCTGTCCTCAACACTTGCCCTGAGGTTCAGCGTCTAAATCGATTGAAATTAGGCGGCCTTTTCCGACTGTTACTTATTACATACATACATACATACTATCACGTCTTTATCCCTAATGGGGCAGACAGAGCATTTTGGGTCCTGCGGTTCTATGCAGAGCCTAGGATGGTGGGCGAGAAGATGGAAAAGCAATCAATACATCCATACATACATGCATCGCCTGTTAACATGATTCGCATTTTTGCCCATTCCCTCGATCGGCTTTTACGATCTGCGCGGGAAGAGAAGCAACTGGTACATTCTAAGTTTTTTTTTATTTCTCCCAGACCAGCTGTTACTTATTACCATCATAATACTAAAATAAAAATGTGGCCTAGCTCCCGGAACGACCATATTTGAAATAGCCAGCAATGGCCTCTTGGGATCAGGATGGAGAATTTTTACTTTGGCAGGACCAAACTTAAAAGTGTATAGACGGAATCGATCTCATAATATCAATGTCACCGTGGTCTGGTGATATAGATATTATGACCATACCCGGAACTTATGGTACTTATATAATATTGATTGTAAATACATATTATAATGTTTGATGAACTTTTGAAAGCCACATCATTTACTGCAGAAGCCGTGGCAAAATTAATAGTAGGAAGGTATCTCTAATGGATATTAATGAAGGTTTACTTCATTGTCTCCAGTTTAACGTGCAGAGTAGCAGCAACGCAGCTAGCGATGCGTACAGCGGCGGAGGCGGTGGCGCGGGCGGCGCGCTCAGCTCGGGCTCGGCGTCGTCCGGCGCGCAGTCGCCCGGCGCCGGCTCGCCGCCGCACGCGCACCACGCGCACCACGCGCCGCGCCTGCGCGCCAAGGAGGAGGATCTATCGGCCCATGGCCGCGCCAGCGCTGATGGTACGTTCATACTACTACGACTTCACTCTTAAGACTCGTCGTTTTATTCCAAGGCATTATTCATCGTTTGTGGTCTTCTATGAAATACATAACAGCAAAAGATGAGCGAAGATAACAACAGAAAGGGAGAGAGGACTGTATTAAGATTTTTTGAAGTGAAAACTTCTTTAGCGGCGTTGTGCACTTTTTTTGGAATGGGTAAAAAATTTTAAACTCGCGTCAGGACACGTGACCTGATCGAAAATTCGTAAGACGGCGCAGGGCGCTTGCGCGAATGTTCGTGTGTGTTTATGTTACAGCGTGCTACGCGCATCCATGGATGGTGACAGCTGATGGCTCGACCGTCTGTGTAGTGGCCATACTGCTGTGTATTTGAAAATGATTTTGTTGAAAATGAATTTGGTCATGCTTGTGACATTTGTGACAGACTGTGGTTCAGAAAAGATTTAAAATATTTTATACTGATAATTAAAGCAATTCGTGCAAAATTATTCCCTAACCATTCCAAAATAACAAAAATGCACAACGTTAATATTCAAGTTTTCACTTCTGCCGGCACTCCCAGAGTGCAACCCGTCGTTTTTTTTTTTAGCAATGAGAGAGAAGAGTTTGGTAGGCTGGTGACCTACCAATCAAACACCAATATATCAATATCAATCTTCGAGCCTGCTATGGAAAAGCACAAAAAGACGTAAATGACATAGGTTACTATAAACCTGATTTCATGTTGAAGGATTTTCTGCAAGGAAAGAAGCTCTAGTTGACTATCAATCTCGAGTATCGTTTGCCGTTCCCCGCAGGCGGCGGATCCTCGGAGTCGGAGGGCGAGAGCGGCGCGGCGGCGGGCGGGCGCGCGCGCGCGCAGTACGTCAGCGCCAACTGCGTGGTGTTCACGCACTACTCGGGCGACGTGGCCGCTGTCGTCGACGAACACTTCGCCCGCGCACTCGCGCTCGACAAGCCCAAAGGTTGGCGCACAATACTTTAATCTTACTATCTACTTTATTTAGGTATTACTATTTTTATTGCCACGCAGTCTATTTATTTCGCTATCCCATGCTTGGTGTTTCTGTACGTGATTGAATCAAAGAAATGAGTTTCGTAGAATAACGAAAGCTGCTGACATGGGCAAGCGGATTGACTCATTGAAATGGCAGTGTTCGGGGCACATAGTCCAAGAAAAACTGCTAGCCGATGGGGCAGAAAGATGGTAGGACAACCTGAACAAAGTTGAGAAAACGCTACAGCGTTTAAGCGAAACGACAGATTTAAGCGGCGGTAAATCTGTCGTTTTGGAAATCAAATCAGGGGTGGGCTCAGATTACTTTCTGTGGTTGAAACAATTGGTGTTGTGAACAATGTTCATTGTGTAAGAAATTATAAATATCATCATCATCCGAGCGTATTCCCGGTTGCATCCTCAGCAGTAACGCTTTAGAGCCCAGGTTCCGTTACCTAACCTAGGAGATTTGACGAGATTACTGGTTTTTACACAAAGCGACTGCCGTCTGACCTCCGCAACCAGGGCAGACAGCACCAATCCGAGGATAGGTTTGAAACGCTATGGATGGCGTTCGACTGTAAACAACTTCTCACAAAGTATGCTTCCCAGTGGGTCGAACCCACGACCACGGATCACAAGGCGAACGCCTTTACCATCGAACCACGGAGGCAGTTGAGTTTAAGGCATTTAAAAATTATAAACAAGTGGCTCTGTGAGCTGAGCCTCGCAAGCAGAGCAAATAAACTTTCAGGAGGAGTTTCATAGACCTGATTCTTGTCAAATGATCAAAATCAAAGGGCTCCAAAATGACATCAGTAAGTCTTGGAGCCCGAGAAAATGCGACGTAAGGAGCAAACTATAGCCACTTTCTCACTCACGTTCTTGTTCTGTGTCTTATGTATGTAACTACCCGTGCTAATGTGACAGTAAATGAGTCCTGGAACATGTGCTCTCTTTAGAATTCAAGTTTGCGTGACTGCGGCAATAGGCTCTGATCCCATTATGGTTGGGCCAGTGTATTATGGTTCAGCATACACCAAATCAGTAACAGATCCAACAGAACCATTTACTAACCCTTTTTTTACCCATAAATTAATTTTAACATGGCCCTGGCGCCAAAGCAGAAATACAGAGTTTTCTCTAAACCTTGTGCTTCTTGATCGGCACATGCCTGTGCAGCCACTTTGTTGTTATGGTCAGCCGTCACCTTAGCCATAGGCATGTGAAGGTCATTTAGTTTAGCAAAGTTATATGAAGTATCTGAACGGTCTTAAAAAGGGATTTTGTCTAGCTCAAATAAAAACCCTCGCATTCAAGGAAAAAATTCAGTCACTCGTTTGTCGTCTTTTTTCTTGTCCTATCATGTCGTCCGAGTTTATGTCTATATTCAGTCAGTCAGCAAAGAGGCTGGACGCCCGGACATCCCCACCTCCAGTACCAGAAGGCTGGTACTCAAGTTGAGGAGCGGACGTCCAGCCGGCACAATTTCGTCACTGGTCTAGTATACAGTTCTCGTCCTGTTTTAACTTGAGCAATTCGGACCAGGCCATCCTTTCCAGGGAAGACCTGGTCAACCTTGCCAAGTGGCCACTGGTTGCGGGGTAGCTGGTCGTCAGCTATCACCACCACCACGTCTCCTACAGCCAGTGGTCTGTCACCGTCGCGGTACCATTTGTCTCGTCATGTTAAAGTCGGCAGGTATTCCCTGATCCAGCGTTTCCATGTCAGATCAGCTAGACGTTGGGATTCCCGCCATGTCCGTCTTAGGAAGTCTCTGTCGGTAAAGGTTCCAAAAGGAGGGTCAACAAAATCAGTTTTTGTCAGAAGAAAGTAATTTAGAGTTAAAGGTAAATCGTCTTCAGAGTCAATAGGTACATATGTCAGAGGTCGTGAGTTTATTATAAACTCTGCCTCGGCAAACAATGTTTGAAGCGTTTGATCACTAGGAGCTCTAGTCTTTAACGTGACTTTTAGACTTGTCTTTACAGATCTTACTAGACGTTCCCAACATGTGTGGCGCGTTGGTAGCTATAAAACGCAATTCCAACTAACGAATACTTCCAAATTTGATCAGTTCATCCTTGTCGATCGCTTGAACGGCCTGTTTAAGTTCACGATCAGCACCAAGGAACGTTGAAGCATTGTCGCTAAAAACTAATCTCGGACAGCCTCGTCGTGCAATTACTCTTCTAAGGCTCATCAGCACCGAGCTAGTCGTCAAGTCGTGAACAACTTCAAGGTGGATGGCGCGCACTGTCAAACAAGTGTAAAGGGCCACCCACCTCTTTTCCTGTCGACGTCCAACCTTCACGGTTCCTGGGCCAAAGTAGTCGAGTCTACTATAGGTAAAGGCTCTGCTTACTTCTTTCAGTCTGATGACCGGAAGATCAGCCATAAGAGGTGGCGAGGGCTTTGCTCTTTGGTTTTTGCAATATTGGCAGTCATTCCACGTGGCCTTGACCGCATTACGTCCTTGTATTACCCAAAAACGTTTTCTGACTTCTATTAGCACGCGTTCCCTGCCGTTATGCGCAGAATCCACGTGGTACTGCATTAGAAGAAGTTTTGTATACATGTCTTTTGGGTGCAAAATTATGGGATGCCTAAAATCCTGACCACCATCTGCACCGCAGATCCTCCCCCGAACACGCAGAATGCCGTCCTTGTCCAAAAATGGTGTCAGCTGCCGCAGTGTAGCAGTTTTGTCAACGTGGCCCGTTTTTTTGACGCTCTCGATGTCTGCCGAAAACATCCGCATTTGACTCTGATGGATACACACCAACTCTGCAGCCACGATTTCCTCAGCTGTCAGTTCACCTTGTCGCTCACCGCTCCCGTGG
Organism: Acrobasis consociella; assembly: GCA_963555685.1. Lineage (NCBI taxonomy): Eukaryota > Metazoa > Arthropoda > Insecta > Lepidoptera > Pyralidae > Acrobasis > Acrobasis consociella. The sequence continues at coordinate 21,779,480 of OY743111.1, read as the reverse complement.
GTCCAAATATGGACTGCCCGAAGAACCCAGGCAGTACTCCTGATAAACCTCCAATATTTGGAGAAGCGATTTGCATCAAGAAAGTCGTTGTTTACTAAAGTGAGATTGCATAACTTAAGCTCATCATCGTCCGTTTCGAGCATCGCTTCAGGGCTCTCAGATGGCCAGGACTGTTCCGCCTCTTGTAAGACGGACCGTGCAGCCACCGTCAATTGCGGTCTCACGTGTGGCACCCACCTCCACCGATGGTACCCACCTCCATTGACAGACGTCCGTTAACTTGGAAATTTCGCTGATGCGACGGGCAACGAAAGGCTTGAAGCGACCACTGTCAGAACGAATTCAGCTAAGTATAGTCTTTGAGTCAGACCACATGAAACTCCTAGCCACATTAATATATTTACGTAAGGTGTCAGACAGCCTCGCACCCATCAACGCGGCCTGAAGTTCCAAACGAAGGATGCTCAGAACTTTGAGCGGGGCCACACGAGCGCGTGCCATCATTACCAAGGCTACATGCCATTGTTCAGTCATAGTCTTGACCCTTAAATAAGCCACACACGCAAAGGCCTTACTGCTTGCATCGCAAAAAACGTGAAGCTCTGGTGGGCTTTGTTTGTCCCATGCCTCAGTGAACAGCCAGCGGCGAACTCGTAAGTTACTCACACTTTGAAGTTGGGTCAGCCAGTCCTGCCACCTGTCGTGATGGCCGGACTCAATCTCGTCGTCCCAGCCCATTTTATGTCGCCTTCCCAGCGTGTTGTTTTTTGCCCCTGGCTCCGTTTGCCGTTTCTTGGATACCATTCTGTAATTATTTTTGTCCATCTCTATTTTAGTGATCTGTATCTCTTTTTTGTGTCTTTAAATTTAGTTATCCCTTTATTTCTTTCAATGTAACTTTACCTCAATTACACTCCGTTTTTTTTTAGTTTTTCAGTTAAGGCCCATGTTTGACATCCGTATGTCAATCATGGTAGAATGCAGGTGTTGTACAATTTTTTTTTTTTCATAGGCATATCCTCGTTTTTTACTATTACACTTATAACAATTAATTTTATTTTATTTTGTAGTATTCATTGACAGGTCATCAGTTCATTGAGCACTCAGAAAACAGAATTAGATCACCTGCAAAACGTAGGTGGTTCAACTTTTGTTCCATTTTGATTATCATTTCCAGTTCTGCTGAAAACAACTCTCTAAATTTCTCGAGGAAATTTTTGTCAAAAATTGTTTTTCTATTCCAACTCGAGCCGTGCTTCTCTCATATACATCTTCAGAATTTCTATACATTTTTCTCTGCTCTTTGACGTGCTTCCTCATGTTTCAAGGAATCGAATACTTTCTTAAGGCCATACCCAAATTTTCCGGGGTCCAGTGGCGCCGCCATTTGAAATAAATCATTTGAAAGGAAACGGAGATATCATTTAAAATTGTGTCTTGGTTAAGCCCTAGATAACCCTTAAAACTATTTTATGAACTACTGTTTATAGTTTAAAGTGAGAACGTGAAGCTTTTCTATGCACATTAGCCAAAAGTGGCCGTTTTTCGCAAATGTGCGTCCATATAATATCTTTTATTATCTAAACGTAAATGTAAATAATAATTTATCAAGCCGTAATGTAAACATATGCTTTTATATTATTTTATGCAAAAAAATAGTCTTGATTTTTTCCTATAGGAACACTAAATTGTGATCTCTTATGTGCTGCTCTAAAAGAAAACATAAAATACATAATCTGAACAAGTTTTTTGGTGAAGCAAATAATGATGAGCAATGTGTGAGTCAAACTTAATTTTACTTGCTTAACGTGTTTTTCTTAGGAGTATTGTTTTTTGTCGCAAACAATCCATACTGCAGCACGATATCATCTTTTCAAGGTATGAAAACAAATGAATGAACATAGATTACATATGTCGCAGTTGAATTGTATAATCCGTTGTTATTCAAAAACTCTAGCTGTTTGGCAATACAGCTCGGTTTTGTAAAACAGCTGAAAATATTTCAGCTCGATTGTCAATGAGTTACGTAATTACGTTTAACAAAACAGCTAGCGTTGAGATAGCATACAGGGTTACCATTATTAAATAAAACTGTGTTACCAAACGAAATAATATATGAGGAGACAATAGTTGTTCTTTATTATTTTTATATTAATCGTGGGATTGAAATAAAACCTCAATTCAACTCCTTACTAAATAATTCAGTCTCCAACATCATAAAACACTAATGAAAAATGATAATCAGCTCGATGCAATTGGATTAGAAATATAGAAATTTTGTAAACCCGACAACTCAATGGCGCAGCGATTTCTTACGGCCAATTGATCCACGTGAATTTTCCATCTTGCCGGAAGGCAAGGAAGCTAAAGGTCTGCTTTATTCTTTTCAATCTTTTGCACTCCGAAATCACAAACGATGCCCCCGATGTCTCTCGATAAAAATAGCTCAGTCCCGGAACGCGGCTAAGAATTTACTTTATGGGAGGCCATATTTGTTGTTATGACACTGACTTCACAAGCCACAAGACCCACAAGTGGCAGAATTCCGAAATAATCGCTCTGCAATCTTACGTTAGCTAGTTTGTTAAACGTAACACATTGGACGATCTAGCTGAATGATTTTCAGCTAAATTACAAAACCGTGCTGTAATGCCAAACAGCTAGAGTTTTTGAATAACAGCGGATTATATAATCCAACTGCGACATATATAATATAAATCCAATTTTCGTGTGACTATATAACACAGGTTTACAAAACGCTTTCGGCTACACGAGACAAGAGCGAAATGTCTCCGATCAATCCCAAAGAAGCCCGATCGCGCCGCTGGACACAAGCGAATCTTAACCTTACTACATTGAGATAATATTCATTTGACAGAATGTCATTAGAGGTGTCGTAACAGGTTCGACCCGAGTTTAATGGTTTTACCCCATCCCAAAAAATGCTTTCCGCCTAATAGATTTGATAATATAAAGAGGAAAGATTTGATTGCTTGTTTGTTTGTTTGCATCGAATAGGTTCCAAAACTACTGGACCGATCTTAAAAATACTTTCATCGTTGGAAAGCTACAGTATCCCCGAGTGACACGCTATATTATATTTTCAATTGTGAGCTTGTGAACCCCATTTTTAGGGTTCCGTAGTAAACAAGGAACCCTTATAATTTCGCCATGTCTGTTTATCTGTCCTTGGTTTTACTCAAAGACTATAGGTACTAGAAAGCTATAATCTGTTATAGGTATGTATAAAAAGATGCCGAAAAAGTTGTATAATAAAATCTTTAAAAAAATATTTTTGAGTAGCTCCCATACAAGTAAACTGGGAGTCAACTTATTTGTTACCCATATTAAACGCAACTTTTTTGCCTGAACAAATTTTAACTCCGATAAACTTCAATGGGACTTGGGGATGACTCGTGAGGTCAACAGCCCACAGAGCCACCAGTTGTAATGTTTTCGAGGCATGTAGCTTAGCGTAGATATGCCAAGTGCGATAGGTATATTGAATGATACAAGCTTGCATTGCAATTATTCGTTTTGTTCGCACTATTGTACAAGTGTATGTATAGGTAACTCCTTTTTGTTGTCCTCGACCTTGGGGAACAAGTTTGCAGCTGCGGTGGAGGCCCTACGAGTATATTACTGTCTGTACAGTGCAGTCGCCGGTCTGCGCCCTGCGGCTGACTGGATAAACCAGCGAACTCATTTTGCTGGTGCCTTTAATTACGCCGCCTGCCTGTCCCAGCCCAGACCCCGCCTCACCGGCCCATCTTCAGAGACTATCCCAGCGGAGTCTAAGGCCGCATTTGCGCCTCATTACATAGAGAATCACAGTTTCAGTTGCTGGCTAGGTACTATCGCAACATTTCTGTTGACCATTATGAATTCGGAAGACAAACAACTACATCACCCAAAAAACTGGTATACTAACGAATATTCCTGTCTTTTCCCAGAAAAATTACCTCCAGAAACAACACACTTGACTCTTACTTGAAACGTTGGTAACAATAATTTGCTGCCCTACTACGCCAACCTTAATTTACCCTACTGTTACTAATTCAAGAATTCACGTCAGTTGATTCATTCGCCTGTTTTTGGCTTCCATTCCTGCGTTGCCCTTGCCACTGCTAAGTCTGCTAGTGCTTTTATTAGGTTTATGTTATGTGTTTTGGTTCGGAGTCATCTAGTAATCAACCGTAGTGTCATACAGTACGCTTTCATGACTATGTAGGTAGAATTGTAGATAGGGCCTGCATGGACGTCCATCCTTGTCTAAAGGTCGCACTCAGTCGACAACGCCACATCAAACGCGCTAGTTATAGTTAGGCAGGTTTACTAGCTACGCATTACGTGATTCAGATTCTGTCCCTACCCACAATCGGCTTTTATAAACTGTGCAAGAAGAGCAGCAGCTGGTCTATTCTATGTTTTTCTTTTCTCTTAGACCAGTATAGAAGAACTACCCCGACCGGGAGAAATAATTTCGTATGTGTCCCGCTTTGCGGCTGTTATACAAAGTGGAAGGGACATACCCGTAATAAATTGAACCACACTATTAGACCACTATAGTATAATGAGTTTATGTTACTTTTATGTCCATACCACGTTGTATATGCTTAAGGACTCATTTCTCAGCCGATTCTTGTAATTTATGTGCAACTAACGATTGAATCATGAGCAGTAGTGAGCAGTTCAGCAGCTCACACAGCTACAATTATTAGAAAATAGTAATTAACACATTATCTCCACCATTTTCAGTTGGGATTTTATTAACAGATGCGACATGCGTGTAAAGGACAACCAAGTCGCATTGGTAAAGATCGAGAGATGACGTAACGCGGTTGAAAACCGGTCGCTCCGGAACGCGAGTCGCCGCGTGTTGCCAAAAAGTGGACCGCATTGTGATGCGAAGGGCGCGTCCCTCCACTGGACATAGTTACGCGAGCAGATTAGACAAAAGAAGCGGGCATTACTTAAAGGATGTCTGTCTGAAGGAGCCGCGCGACAAAAACACATCGCGCGCCATTCCGCGGCGGGCGGCGATTGTCTGCCGGCTGCCGCTGAGAAAAACCAAATCCCGCGCTACCGTAATCAGGGTGACACTACCCAGCCCGGTACAGTGCCGTGTGGACGACGGGATGCGACCTTTTTACCATGCTCATCTATAGCGCGCACGAGTCATTGGTTGTAGGGCGAAATTGGGCTGTAACTTCGTTTTGAAATTTTTTGGTGCATGTGAATAATTCAAATGCTTTGAAGCGTCTGAAATTAAATAAAAAAAACTCGTCATATTACGTGTTACTTCCGTCAGCAAGAGCAGCAGGGTCAGCTGTCCGCGCTGGGGAAGTGAAATGCGTCACCGATACGTGTCCTAATGATTCTTCTTATTTTATCCCACTATTGTTTGGTCACAGCACGTCAGATTTTTCCATTTTATTATTAAAAGAAAAGTTATACATAAATATAAGAATGACTTAAATGTAAGTACAGTGTCTGTCGTTTGTCACAGAGGGTGTTCCCATGGTGTCACGCAACCTGCCCGCGTCGTTCTTCAACGCGGCAGCGGCGGCCGGCGTGGCGGCGCCTGGGGGCGCCTGCGCCGGCGTCGACATCTACGACTACGACCCATGGCATCAGCACTACTCCGGGTAAGTGACTTTAGTGCGGTTCTGGGGAGCGGTTGGCTAGACGGACTTTACTGCGAAACCGCGTTTCAGTGTTAAACATCATTGAGCACTAACGTATGATGATAAAGTCCAATTTGGTTTGACATAGAAATAGGACATCACTATCGTACGACTAACGTATTATTTTATGGAGTAACCACCCAGTATTATGGTAGTAGAAGATCGCACCAAAAGCTCTGCTTATAGATAGTTGAAAATAAAACTAAACAACGTAAACATTTGTCACGAGCCGCGTGTGTTGCAGCTACGGGCACGCGGCGCACCGGCACGCGGCGGAGTACCACGCGGCGGCGACGGCGCACCACAACATGGCGGCGGCGGCCGGCTACGGCGTGGGCGGGCTGCTGCTGGGCCGCTCGGCGCTGCCGCAGTACAAGCCCGTGGAGTGGCCCGCGCACGCGCACGCGCACGCGCACCACGCGCACCACGCGCACGCGCAGCACCACGCCTCGCACCACCTCGACCCCGCCGCCTGCTCGCCCTACTCCTACCCGCCCGTGCCAGGTCAGTTAATCCGTATTATCTACCGGTTTCATGCTGTGCTGCATGAGCTGCCTCTTATGCTCAAGTCGGGCGGGTAAGTAACGGGCCTCCACTAGCTTAACTTTCCGATGATTCTTCGAGCCCCATGCTCGAAGAATGCCGTAGAGTGAGATTAGCATAGACATACCTATTGACATAACTAAATATGATAGGTAAGTGATAAAGAGATGTCTGTGAGGTATGGTTTTTTCTTCTACGAAAAATGTATTGCCGGGTGCAGTAATGAGCTTAGAACATTCAAGATATTTTTCAAAACTAAAAACCGACTTCGACGCCAAACTACACAACTGATAAAATTTATAAGGGAGCGTAAGTATATTGCCCTTTCAATTCAAAGAATTCTCCAAATTGATCCAGGCGTCTTTAAGTAATCGGGAACATACCTTACGATTACGTAAAATATATATAATATAAATCTATGTCGCAGTTGGATTGTATTGTCACGAAAGTGGGTTGGGGATAGGAAAGGAAACACCAATCCTATGGAATAGTGCCTTTATTAATAACTCTAGGGTACTCACAGTTGTCACGGGTACGTACGTGGAAATGTCACTGTACTGTCACATGCGTGGAAATGTCACTGTACTGTCACATGCACGGAAACGTCACTGCATTGTCTTGCGCGTGGAAACGTCACTGCACTGTCACGCGCGGAATTGTCACTGCACTGTCACAGGCGTAAACGTCACTGTACTGTCACGCGCGGAAACGTCACTCGCGCGTATTTACTGCACTGAACACTTCACTTCACTCACTATTACACTTCACTTTTTACTCACTACTTCCACTTTTACTTTTCTTCCTTTTCTTCTTCCTTCTTCGGATTTTTCTTCCAAACTAAACTGGCTTAGGCCGCGCCTTGTTTTGCTTATAAACCCCCCGAATGCGAACAATATCGCATCAAAGTTCTAAACTCAAGTCATAAATTTTCTTTTGTCTTCTTTTATTTCTGGCCCGCATTTTCATTCCAATTTAACCTAGAGTACCCCCTTGACAGTCTCTGCAGAGGAGGTTCACAATGCGATAATGTCTTTCAGGAGTGGCTCTGCTGGCGGTCTCGATGGCCTCTCCCCGCAACACTTAAAGGACCTTGTAGGGAGTGACTGCGGTACTGCTAGTGGATCCCTCTTGGTGGATCTTGCTGCTTTGGTGAACCTCATGCTTTCTGGCGGGGTTGTTGAGGAGGTATGCGAGGTTTTATATGGTGCAAACCTCTGTGCTTTAAAAAAAAAAGGACGGTGGCATACGGCCCATTGCAGTTGGGACGTCTTACCGTCGTCTGACGTCCAAACTTTGCTGCAGGGCAATCACATCCACACTTACTAGTTATTTCCAGCCAATTCAACTAGGTTTTGGATCTAAGGGTGGATGTGAAGCCGCCGTCCACTCTTTAAGATCTTTTTTGGATCATCAAGAGGGCGAAGTTCTGTTGAAGGTGGATATTAAAAATGCCTTTAATTCGGTGGGTAGGGCTGCCTTGCTGTCACAGGTTAAAAGCAAAATTCCTTCCATCTACCATTACATTTGGCAATGCTATAGCAAAAATTCTAAATTAATGTTTAAGGACAACACTTTATTATCCTGTGTAGGCTGCCAGCAAGGTGATCCTTTAGGTCCAGCTATTTTTAGCCTCGCCATCCACCCAATTTTAGAAAAATTAAATTCCAAATTCAATGTTTGGTATTTGGACGATGGATCATTATCTTCGGATTATAGCACTGTTTTGGGAGACTTTCAGACCCTCATAGACGAATTTAAGAAAATTGGACTTGACTTTAACCTAAAAAAATGCGAACTGTATCTTCCTGACTCTTGTAAAAATCGTAATGAAATTATATCAAAATTTCAGACCTTTGCTCCAGACATCAAAATTTTAGACAAATCATCCCTACTCCTCCTAGGCTCTCCAATTTTTGAAGATTCCTTCCCTGATTTTATCGCTGGAAAAATTCAAAATTTTAACGTGGCTTTGTCACGCCTCTCGGAAATTCATTCACATTTTGCATTTACCATTCTACGTTACTGTCTTTTCGTTCCAAATTTTACATACAACCTTCGTTGCAGCCATTTTTGGAAATTCCCTCATTTGCTTCAAAATTTAGACGTTTTTATCAAAAATTCTCTTTCGGATATTTTGAACATTAATTTGGAAAATCGAACATGGGACCAGGCTTCCTTACCGATACGATACGGAGGCTTAGGTATCCGCAAAATTTCAAGTGTTGCCTTACCAGCATTTTTGTCTTCTGTACATAGCATTAAAGAACTCTATCAAAGGATACTTAAACACCCAAATTATGATGTCAGCTATGTATCAGAGGCCAAGAATGAATGGTTTGGCATTTGTCAAAATTCAAAAGTACCAGATTTTCCATCCTCGCAAAGGCAATGGGATGGGCCGCTTTGCAGGTTAGCTCAGATTAGTTTAATTGCTTCATCTAGCGATTCTGCAGAGCGTGCCCGCCTTCTAGCCGTGGCTGAGTGGGAATCCGGACTTTGGCTACAAGCGCTCCCTTCTGCCAACTTGGGAACACTCCTCGATGACACTTCTTTCAGAATGGCGACATCTTTAAGGCTCGGTGCTATATGCAACATCCCACATCGTTGCCCCTGCGGCGATAGCGTCGACCGACTAGGACACCACGGTCTCTCCTGTCGTAAAAGTGCCGGCCGTTTAGGGCGACATGCAGCTCTTAATAATATAATACATCGGGCTCTTGCCAGCATCAATTTGCCGGCTGTCTTGGAACCAAGCGGTTTGGCGCGGGATGATGGCAAGAGACCCGATGGTATGACCCTTGTGCCCTGGAAGATGGGTCGGCCGCTTGTGTGGGACGCTACTTGCGTTGACACACTGGCGCCGTCTCATCTTTCAGCCACTGAAGCTAAAGCGGGCTCTGCAGCGGCATCAGCTGAAAACCTCAAACGACGCAAATATGAGAGTATCGGAAATTACTACATATTTGAGCCGTTTGGGGTTGAAACTTTAGGACCGTGGGGGCCATCAGCTCACAAATTATACGGCGCTATCTCAAGGAAACTTATTGAAGTTTCCCGTGACCAGAAGGCTGGCCTATATCTAGGTCAGAAAATAAGCATTGCCATACAACGTGGCAATGCAGCCAGCCTTCTGGGCACGTTACCGCAGGGTAAACAATTACCAGGCCTTTTTTATTTGTAAATATTAGTTTGTAGTGTATTGTAGTGAGTAGTTTTATAATCTTTATTTTAGTATTTAAGAAAATTTAATGTGTATATATAATTATTTTTCGAAATAAAAATTATCAATCCACCTAGAGTTATCTAGAAACTTCTTACAAAACTTCAAAAACACTATACATGACTGTGATTTAAGACGATACCTCCGCAAAAAAGGTTGTGTTGAGTCTAATTTATCTCGCAAAGTATTTGAAATATAAATTTGAAATTTAAGGATATGATTTTTTACTCTTTTCTTAGTTTATTGATAAGATGAAAACATGATTGAAAAGAAAAATCTCGATAGAAATATTTTTCGAAATATGGTCTTACTTAGCAAACTTGTCAATATTATCGCTCGAATAGGACGACTTAAAAGAAACAGTTTGAACTATAAGTAAGATTTTCAGACATTTTTAATAATAACAAGATGAAATTTTGATTGATCATTTAATTTTGCTGTAAATTATTAATAAAGGTTTTGGCGGTTACGACCTATTCGTTCATGTGGATTGGAACCCCAATTGACCACACCCACCGTATACCTCTCTCGGCCCCACGCGGGTTAACTCGCCGAGCGCTATCTCTTGCTCAGTCTGCCTATGGATTCCTTGGACGTAAGACCTGTGCCAGTCGTACGCACATCCCAACGTTTCGAATGATCGATCTTTTATTTGTAAAAATTAAGTTTTAGGCCCAACGCAGACGACAGACTAATCCGAGACGCACTTTTTGGTCTGTGAAAATAGAACCCTATTTTCACTTACTGTTTTACATTGTGATTGTGTACATAAGTATAATAATAATAGGTAAAATAGAAAACGGGAACATTCCTGATTTCTCAAGGAAAAAGCAAGCCTGATGAGACAAAAATTTAATAGATAGTAAGTACTTACCTACCTCAATGTTTCTAAATAAGTGGCTTATATTGATAAAATATGTAAAGTTTGTAAGAAAGGGAGTAGGTATGTCAATAAGTGCCTACCAATCTTACTGACTAGTCAAAATATAGGTACCTACTAGGTATAAGTTGTATCATACTGAGATGGCACCATACTGTCCTCCTTTCAAACCATAATTACCTACGAGTACTTATGTTATTTTCATACGTATCTACCTTTTTGTCTTATTCTACTGTTACAAGTTACAACTTATTCTACCCAACTAACATTTTGGATAATATGCACCTACCGAATAACTTCGAAGTAAATCCGCCAATATAAAAGTACTACTGTTTTCAGGCCAAAAAACAATCCTCTTTTATCAGAGTTTGATGACTCTTTGTCCGCGTCGATCGTCTACGTCGCCGCAAGAAGAACAAGGAGGTGTAATTGATATGGAGTCGGATTTACAAATTATGGATCTGGACAATCAAAATATTTCGTCAGGATCACAACAGGTGGAATGGAAAGGTGTGTATTTTAAATAGAACTTAATAGAATACATACTTTCAAATATGACAATATTTTAAGTTATTTTTTAATCTCGTAAACGGGCATTTCGCCTGGTCGCAGATAGACGGACAGTAAGAGGGGTGTTATAAGTTTGATGCCGATGTCTGTTTGTCTGTGACATCGAAGTTCTTTCATTATTGCGGTCTGAAATTACCTTTATCTATATAGTTTTGCATATGTATACCTAATAGCATGAAATAAAATTTTCAATATGGTATTTGTTTCAGGATGAATTTAATGAAAATATTTCTGGACATCGTATAGTGAACATCTAGTACTTCTTTAAAGAATTAAAGAAAATAGCCACCAGTCGCTTTGTGATTGTGGGTTAAATACCATCAATATTGTATCAGAAAAATGTACGGGAATAACATCAAATTGCTTTTTATCATGCTCCATTTGCAACGAACAATTTACAATAAAGAATACATTGGAGGATGTTAATAAAGATGGAGTAGCAGGAGCTATGGTAGCAGGTTGTGGTCACCCCCAACTCAAACAAATTAGTGCCTGCCTCCTTAGATATACCAATTATGTCTGAGCGCATTTACAACCGTGCACATGACAAAATATGCGAAAACTGGGGGACCACAGCTTAGGACGAAATGAAAAAAGCTGGACAAAGAGAAAAAGCTGCTGCGATTGAAGAGGGTAAAATAGATAAAAATGGCAATGCCATAATTGATGTTATACTGGATGGTTGCTAGTGAAAGAGACTCTTGAGAGAAATTACTCCGTTCTGTCTGGTGCTGCAACTATAATAGGGAGGCGATTTACACAAGTGCTCTTTATGTGTGTGAAAAATAAATACTGCTGTATTGGGCAATAAATATTTTTCTGATTCTTTGAACATAATGTAATCTTATTAGCAGTTGATTGTCCAGTTCAAACTTTATCAAGATTATTATATTACTTAGGATGCTTTTTATTTTTATGTTTAATACATCAGTCTCATCGTATAATCAAAAGATATCAATTATTATTGTTATTATGCTATTTTTATTGTATATGTTTAGCAATAAATCTATGAAAAATTGTTTTATATTTTTATTTTGTACACCTATATATATAAATACATTGAAACTATTTTACGAAATATACTGAATATTTTTCTTTTACATATTCCATACCTATGTTTTAATGTGTGTAATTTTCCCCAAAGACCTTATTATTGTATCGAAATATATATATAAAGAACAATATTTTCTGATCAGCCGACCGGTCAATTTGTAACTATATTTATATATTTTGTCTTTTGATTTCTTGGCGAAAGCAACATAAAAGTTGTTAACTTTATTGTATGAAAAAAATACCATACATAAACACCATAGTAACTAGATGACGTGACTACTTCGATTTGTTTGAGAACGTTATTTTTTTTCGTATTTCAATATACATGTACTGCTATAAGTTGTTCAAATTGATGGACCGAATCACCTCTTTTAACATATTTGTATCTACTGAATTAAAAATATTATTGTAAACATATCTGTCTGCTATCTCCATACGTTCTAAGCTCCCGAGTTCATGAGGGCATTTCTTCAAATTTCGTTCTCCGCGTAACCTTCGTGGCGAAATTGAAATTACCAATAATCTTTTGAAAAAAAATACTACGCTATAGATGGTTTAAAAGCAAATAATATACTGTTTGAAACTTTCAAATTGACTAATAAATGATAGAGATATAAAATTCCGAAAAAAATCTGCCCACGAAAGTTACTATTGATACCACGAAAGTTACGCCAGTTAAAAATACAACTCAGTTGTAGCGAAAACTTTAGTTTTAGCTACAACTAAATATATTTTTGCATTAAATAACAATCAATCAAGATAAGCATATGCATTGCACCAGCGTTCAATGTTTAAATGTTGCATTAGCATCATTTTTCTATTTTTTTATGAATTAAAACTGCATAAATTGATAGTTAGTGTAAAATTAAACAAAGCAGTTCTCAAAACAACATTTTTTAATCACAAATTCGAACATGATTTATTTTGTCTATTAATGGCTAAAGAATATGTGCGAAACAAAACAATTAAAAAATGGTTTGATATAAAAATTATTAACTTATAGGACGTTTTAGGCTTTCTATGACTAATTTTTAGATGTAATTTTTATTATGTTGGTCAATTGCAATTAATATAATTCACAGACAGGTATTTTTTTTTTTTTTTGCTTTTGAAGTAAATTTCTCTCGGCTTTGCTTTTACAATATTGTGTAATTCGGTATCTTTTTTTATTTTTCTCTTCTTATTTCGGCTAATCGCTTTTTCTCCAGATGTAATTTTTTACGGCGGCATTTTTAATTTAAATACGTTTAACCATTAAATTCGTTAAGTTATGATAATTCTTTAAAAAAAATTACACACTTACAAATATGCATACAAAGTCACAAACGTGGATATAAACCTGTATACAAACTTGTCATAAACTAAAATACAGAACCAAATTCCAACTCTCATATAAAGTAACATACAAACGAATACTTTATTAAAGCTAAACAAATCCAAAAACAAACTCCAATGGAAACTCACACATAAACTTACATTCTTACTATCATACTAATTCAGAAACTCACAATCAAATTCACAGACAAACTAACAAACCAAATATATAAAACCAAACACAAGAAACTAATTATATCTACTACTATTATCTACTCGCGAGAATATTCTTCGGCCGGCTCATCGTTACTTACACATACTAACACTTACCAAGAAATACCAATACTTTCCAACACTGAAATACATATATTACAGTCAACGAATAATTGTGGATGGAAAAGTCGAAAGCAGAAATTTTGACTCGGCATCTTTGTTAGGACTAGTTAGGACATAAACATACTAAAAGTCCTTACCCCTCCGAGGTGCCCGCGAGGGGAGGGCACAAAGAAGGTCCCGTTTTTTGGTTTTTTGCTTACATCTCGAAAATGGTGCGTTGTACGAAATTTTGTTGTAGTACATTATGAAATCTGATAAAATTCTCTACAACTATGGCTTTCATTTTTTTATCTATCTCCAATTTTTACCTAGATAAGACGTACGAAATTTTTTCGAATTTTTTAAAATGTGTTTTACACTCTGGGCGTATTCGGACGAAAAGCGCACGCCAAGCCCACTTCCAATGCATGCCTTTCATTGCGTTTCTATCTCCATAGTTCAGGAGAAAGGTGTCCAAGCTAGTACTAACAAAGTTGCCGAGTCAAAATTCTGCTTTCGACTTTTCCATCCACATGCCCCTTTTGAGCACTCATTGACCGAACTAATACCTACCAACCCATAGCAACACTTACATATACAATAACATACCGACACAAGCAAACATTGTTTGAGAACATTTTAATAGATTTTTCATTGTATATTAGAAACCGCTATAAGGAATATCACAAAAAAGTTTGTCTTATAAAAAAAAACGAAATAAACATGTTTTTAGTATTTTGTTGTTACGAACATAGTAAGGTATGATATAATATATGTAAAGAAATTAATATCATTGGTAATTTAGTGAGAATTAATAAAGATACGTAACTTTCGTGGCATGCTTTATAACTTTCGTGGCGGAATCGCCACGAAGTCCGCACCACGAAAGTTACGAAAATTTAACATTTTTTAAAATTACGGAGACAATTACGTATGAATTTAAAAACAAAATACTCTAAAATAAACTCGAAGGCATATTACATTTAAGGAGTGAATCGTTAAATGCGGAATAATTACTATTATTCTTCGAATAGTGACCACAAAGGTCACTTGGGTTAGAGAATTTGAAAAAACTTTAAGAAATACACATCTGTATTTATTTGCAGACAACCGGTGAGCAGCGCATGAGTTCCCCTCCAATGACGGGTCGCTACTGTTTATCCGCGCAACTAAAATTTGTACCTATGATTCAACTCGTTCTGAAGTTATGAGCTGTTTTGTATCGTTTTTTGAAAACTAGCAAAATCGTGTGACAGAGACTAAATGCTTCATAACTTTTTTTATTTAAGAGATACAATTACCATTTTTTGTACAACTATGCATTGTTTAATCATAAACAGTTAGAAATACAAAATTTACTGATTGGGTGATAAACAAAAAAGTTATACGAGAAGGCAAAAGCGCGCGCGTAAGTGTGACATGCGGAGAACAGCAAATTAGCTCCCGATTTTGGCATTCAAATATTATTTAAAAAATTACTGTACATTATGTATCTTATTTAATTATGATTTTGTATAGGGGTATAACCAAAGTAACTCCTGCAATCGGTTTTAAAACCATACATTGATTAAGTTAGGAATACAGACCGTGTGACAGTAAAAAAAGGCACTCTGAAGAAACACCCATGAACATGTTCTCGGGAGTGCGCGTAAAAATAATGTCAAGGAAAGCGCCCCCTCGCGCCATCGACACGATACGTCTAGCTCCGCCCACAAATGAGGTACATAATTTTTGTGGTATCGTCTTAAACCTAGGGTCTATCGATTCACAGCCCATCACCGAGACCACTAGGCCAATCGTGTTCTGACGTGAATGATGAAATTTCCCTTTATATGAATTCTTTTTAGTTTTGAACTTGTGACATTGACATTGTCATTATCATTTATCATGTGTTTATCATCCTACGCGACAGTATTATCCGATTTTGACAACACCTCTAGCTGTTTGGCATTACAGCTCGGTTTTGTAAAACAGCTGAAAATCGTTCAGCTAGATCGTGTATGAGGACATCAGTAGAACCATTCAATACATATTTCTGAATTTTTTTTACAGTTTGTTTGTTTGTTTGTAAATTCTAAAATGTCATAAATCGTTTTTAACCGACTTCAAACTTAACTGCTTCCGTGGTGTAGTGGTTAGAGCGTTCGGCTCATACTCGATTTCCGGCGGGGGCAACGACTTTGTGTTGTTGTCCTAGTTTGGTTAGGACATTGTAGGCTGATCACCTGATTGTCTGATAAGTAAGATGTTCCGTGCTTTGGAGTGCACGTTAAGACTTCGGTCCCGGTCACTGTCCTTTTTTTTATTTTATTTATTTAAACTTTATTTCACAGTAAAAAACGTAGAAGTGGCGGACCTAATGCCATATGGCATTCTCTCCCGGTCAACCATTGGACCAAGCGGAAAATGTGTGTGGCTGGCGTGATGAAGATCGTGGAAAATTATACTAAATATATTTATATACATATGTATGTATACTCAAAAATACATATACTTTACAAGAATAAACTATTAAACATAGGTATAATATATTTCTATACATAACATACAATATATATAAAATATAATTTAAATATAGCATAAATACTAATAAAACATAATATCAGGATGACTGGGACTAGGACTGCAGTAGGAACAATTTATGTACCGCTCGTTTGAAAGCTAAACGACTGGGAGCTCTTCTAATACTCTCCGGAAGGACATTCCATAGCTCGATAGCCTGGACTTAGAAAGACTTACTGAATGATGTGCGATGCGGAGGGATATCAAGGATAAGAGTGCTAGGGGAGCGAAGTGTGCGAGAGTGAGTGGAACTGAGCAGATTGAATTTAGATTTAAGATAGCTAGAGGATTGCGGGTTATTCAAGATAGAAAAAAGCGTGGAAAGTATTTTAGCGTTACGACGTAACGGATAGGGAGCCATGCTAACTGAGAGCGAAAAGAAGAAACGTGATCAAATTTACGAATATTGAAAATAAACCTGATGCAGTTATTGGCCAATCGATCCAATTTGGTTAAGAGAACTTGTCTTTGACATTGGTCGTTACCTAAAACCATGTCAGAGGCCTTTAAGGCGGTTTAAAATCTCTGACACTAGTGTTAGTCATTAACACACACGATATGAAGTAGTAGGGCAAAGCCGATTGATGAAGTTGAAGACGGAGGACGGCGGCGCGGTGTCGACAAATGAAGAGTGCTAACGGAGATCCAGAGCAGCTGTATACATCTGTTGCACAATCCAGCAAACAAATGGCCCTAGAGCCAAGCTGTCACTGTACCGAAAATAAATTCCGGACATCAGCCTGTACGAGATTAGGATGGCCCTCAAACAGCTTAAAAATCAACAAGACGAGGATGGAATCATAGCCGAGCTTCTGTAAGCGGGCGGAGTGCCGGTACTGTAAGTCCTTCAGAGGCTGTTTAATTCCGTTCTACTCGAAGGCGTAACGCCAAAAGCGTGGGATAGGGGCGGAGTGGTCCTGTGCTTCAAAAAGGGAGATAGTACCCTACTGAGGAACTATAGGCCTATCTGAGGAAGCGAATCGTCTCGCAAACAGATTGATGCCTTCCAGCCTCTTGAACACGCCGGTGTCCGTAAATGCTTTAGCCCCATGGACCTATTTCACACGTTGCAACAGATAATAGAGAAGACGAGGGAGTGTAATCGAACCGGCCGTTATGTTTGGGATTCGTGGACTAAAACCCTTCGATTCGATCGAAAATTCTAAACATGGGCCGTGCTTCAGTCTCCAGCGATGCTGTATTGACTATCGCGGTGTGTCGAAGTGTTGAAGTGCTTATACAGTAACGTCACTATGTGAGTCCGAGTACAGAATCAGTACACGAAGATTAATCCACTGCAAAACTCTGAAACTGTTCACCGTTGCACTGACAAAGACGACAATACATTGGTAATCGAACTCTTTACGATCACTAATACAAAATGAAGCATTGCCAGTGTTTCCCGCTACTGGCTTGTTGGGTTGGGGCATCGAAGATATCATGACAAACGACAACACGGCGAGCGCGGGGCGCGGCGCGGCTGCGGCGTGGCTGTCCGCGCAGAGGTTTCAAAGAGGTTCGTCTCGCGGTCGGATATTTTAATTGTGATGAAGCGCGCAGCAGACAGCCGGTGGCGCAGCGACAAAACAAAGCATTCCCGCTTTGTGCCGCGCCGCGCCGCTTCTCGGAAACTGGGCATCTAGCCTCGAACTAAGAAAAGCTTTTTGTTGTTCTAGCCCGAAATTAAATGAGCACGAAAGGCTTAGTGCTAAAAAAAGATTCTCCAATTTGCACTGTTTTAAAGTAGGCGCCTACCTGTTATGTAAATATTTACTTTCCTCACCTAAAAGCTATGTAAGTATATGTCGCAACCATCTGGTTATATCAGCCATCCAACTGGATGCCTAGCCCCGGACACTAAAATTAGGTATTCAATTAGATGCCTAGGCCGATAGTTAAATGAACTAGAATCACTTAACGTTTAACTACTTGGCGTATTGAAAGTCAGCCCTTTGAATATGACTGATCAAGACTCAGCCAAGTGATTCAAATTTAGTTCAGATTTTTTCCACTGCGGCCGGCGTAGTAGCGCACCAAAGCAAATATGGCGACACAACTCCAACAGTTGTTGTGACTGTAAATATTATTCTTCATTATGTAATCTCATCAAAAGTCATTTTTCTAATATTTCTCTAACCAGTTACAACTTAGTACGAGTAGGTATAAGTAAAAGTAGTCGTCAGTAATATGTAAATTTTAGACCCTAACCACATATCACTAACTCATCAATATCCAATTAATTTAAAACTAAATGACTATACCTATTTACTACGCTCAGCCATCTAGATAAAACGTTGCGTTCAATGACTTGACTAGAAGTCGCTCAGCCATTTAATCTATTGGATGCCGCTTTTTAATGTCCGTCAATTGGATGGCTGCGACGTATACATACTTTATAAGTAGATAATTGCTAAGAGATGAATGGTTTTTTGGTTTGAATATATTTATAACAAGCGTGGGCTAGATATGTGCTGCATGGCTAGGAGCTACCGACTTATGTCAACATACTTGGCCATAAGGTCCCTAACCCTGACCCTGAGGTCAGGCAACATATTTACCTTGACTCACACCTCACTCAACCTGACTCGACAGCTGCAGGCGT
Organism: Acrobasis consociella; assembly: GCA_963555685.1. Taxonomy (NCBI): domain Eukaryota; kingdom Metazoa; phylum Arthropoda; class Insecta; order Lepidoptera; family Pyralidae; genus Acrobasis; species Acrobasis consociella. The sequence continues at coordinate 21,760,734 of OY743111.1, read as the reverse complement.
TTCCTTGCAGGAGCATACACAAGTTACGGCGGTGTGAACTCTTGGTATACTGTCGCGTGATTCGCGGCCGTCAGGCGGAGCGGGAATTTAGATTAATTTCTAAGGATAGGTAGGGTAATTGCCGAGCGGATGGAGCGCGATTACAGACGGATGCCATGCCGGCCGCGGCCAGCCAGCGCGGGAGGAAAAGGCGGCGAGTTGAAAGCGGGCCGGCGCGGGTCGCGGGTCGCGGGGCGCGGGGGGAGGCTGTTCCTAATGACGACGATTAAAATTAATTTGCGCGGGGGCGGCTCGCAAATTAAATTCTTCACCCGCGCAATACAGCTCTCCCCCTCCCCTCGCCTCAGCCCTTTGTCTCACCAATCGCAGCCATTCCCTTGATTGATAACATTTTCCGACGCGAACGAAGGGAAGGAAAATGTGCACCCATTTCGACACGCACGGCTTACAAATAATAGGGTTCCAGCTAAGGGTTCGAGTTTTTAAGAGTCGTTTATTTTCCCCTCAATTTGTTTTTCAATCTGGTACCGAAACAAACTCTTTGGAAAATTAAAATAAATATGAACCTACTTTATGTACCTTTTTAACCGACCTCAAAAAAAGGAGGAGGTTATCAATTCGTCGCGATCTAACTTTTTATGTAGGTTCGGCGATTATTCGAAGACGCCTGGAACGATTTGAAAAATTGTGTTTTTGTTTGAAAGAAAACTACTTGTTAGGTCGTCCCATGGGAGTGAAGTTAGTTTTTAGTTTCGAAAAATTATTAACATATTTTAAACCGACTTTAAAATAAGGATATTATTTCGGTTACTTTTATAAACTTAAAATTAACCAGTGAAGAGCGAGTCAGACTCGCGCACTAAGGTTTCCGCACTATTATCTATAAAAAACCACGTTTGTCGTATAATTTTATTCTGTTCTTCGTATTTGTTGTTATAGCGGCAAATGTATAACATTTTTAACTGTTTCTAGCTATCACGGTTCATGAGATTCAGCCTGGTGACAGACAGATAGACAGCGGACTCTTAGTAATAGGGTTCCGTTTTTACTCTTTGGGTACGGAACCCTAAAATGGTTTAAAAGGCCCACACCATAACGTATACATAAAACCTGGGTGGTCTACCCAAGTGACTTTGCCTGAACACTATTGATGGCTAAGGTGGCCATTCGGCCGCCGCACTATTCCTATAGGTAGGTACTACATGATCTGGGTAGTCTACATGACACCGCATAAGCACTGTTGGTGGCTAGGGGCAAAGATAATATAATTACTAACGTTACAGATACCCAACGCCATATATATGCGGGGTTTAGGTAGACACACAGAGATGGCAGCACACACGACTAGCAAGAAAGTGACAAAGACAGTTTGAATGCTTTTAAAATATTTATTGCATTTCTTATAAGTCCCATTTAATTAGATAATTACTTTATTTATAATTAATAGTACATAATAAAAGATTTAAATATTTAAACTATTACCTAAAGCACCAACTAGTGACAAGGCAGAGAAAAAAAATTATTTCTAGGGCGATGGGTAGTTTTGTACTAGTTCGCCCCGCATTGTGATCTCGCGAATTCCATATTTCGGTAGGTACCCGTGGATGGATTTGTTAAAAATTCTACTGGCCCATACCCTACACACCCATTAAATCTTATAAAGATCCTGTTAAAATTACTCAAGTTATCATCAAACAAACATACACATAAACACTGATTGTTCAAGTAGAGTCGGAGAACTTCCCTCGCTCATTCAATAAGTCAGAGGGGCCTTAGGCCCCTCGCCCACCGCGACTTTTTGTCGCGATGCAGTCGCGCGATTACGAAACGCGCGACTGCATCACTAGGTACTAACGCGCGTTAGTCGCATTTGCAGCGCGATACAGTAGTGATGCTAACGCGCTACAGTATCGCGACTGCATCGATACAAACGCGCGACTGTCGCGAGACCGTTTCCTTATTAAATGGATGCGTCCAATTGACGTTGCTTCCGTTGCCCACGCTTCGGCTGTCTACTCTTCGTCTGCTTACGTAAAAGCAGCACCAAAGATAACGTGACTGTTGCCTCAACGGAGTCCATCTTGCAAATGTGACGATGACGCATTTTTCTGTCGCGCGTTTGCATCGCGACAGAAGCGCGACAGTATCGCGTTGGTATCGCGACTGCATTATGTTTAGGTGGGCGAGGGTACACAGCTAGCGACTGCATCGCGACTGCATCGATGCAAATACGCGACAGTATCGCGTTTGCATCGCGACAAAAAGTCGCGGTGGGCGAGGGGCCTAAAGCAATGAATTATGTCAAGCGTTTATGCTTTGCGTTGTTTTGCCAATTGACATCATTATAAAAAAAAAACTTAGTTTGTTAATTATTTTTGATATAATGACATTTTGTCTTTTAATAGTTTCTCAAATGTGTTAATTATTTACAGAAATAACAGTTTTTAAATTGATATCTTCATAAACGTTATTTTAAAAATGAAAATCTGTAATTTATTTTTTGCATAGTTCTTTGTCTTATGATAGGACGCCGTAGGTAGAATACCTAGCAGGCATTCTTATCAGGCGTAGACATCTTTCTGCGAATCGTAAAATTAATATTGGTGCAGACACTTGCCGTCAACCGGCCCTCTCGGTAGATATCTAAATAATGTTTTGTCCGAATTTATGTTTCCTTATCTTTGTTAGTTAACTTATTTTTGGAAAAAACAATAAGAATAGATATTTTAGTAAAAACTAAAATATAATCTATAAATCTGCTATTAATAAGTAATTAACTAAAATATGATTTTATGTATTTATTTCTATATTTTATCACCAGTAGTATTTTTATTTTGTATTCTATGTATTTATAATTTTAGAGTTTCACGGTCACAATTACTGTTATTAGTATTACGGGACTTACCGCGATTAATATCGTTTCTATGTATTTATATATTTTGTCAATAGTACTATTAGGTACTTACTTACATGTACGTATGTATATTCTAAACTGGTAGTACCTACCTATTGTCATTTCTTCAATAAATTGTACTGTACAGACAGATACTGAAATTGTTAGGCCATGGATTTTGTGTAGGTTGTTAGGTAAAAAAAACATTTTGTTCGCAGGTAAGTGTAGGTAATATCTTCTTGGTGTAACTTATCTGAAAACTTTTGTAAGTAGGTAGCTCATACGTAACCTGTAACCAGTTCGAACGACAGACGTAATATTCTGAACACAAGTTCGGGTTGCCCAGTCTCAGTCGGACCTCGGCAAGCAGCAGCAAGCCACGTATACGGTTGACCGGCCGGGGCCGGACTCAGGAGGGCGCGAGCGGCGGCGCGGGGTGCGCCGGGGGCGGAGCGACCAATGGCGGCCCGCGCCGCGCCGGTCACTAAATCACGAGGCGGCCGTCAATTACGCCCGCCCGCCTCCCCCCGCGCCGCACTGCCCGCAATTAACTATCGCGAGTATTGACGGACGACGCTCACGCGCGCCGCGCCTCCGGCGGAACCGAGCCCGACCGCTATACTCGAATAGTCTGGTCTGGTCTATTTAATGCTTCGCCCCAAATCTATTATATTATATTCATAAATTAATTAACTTTGTTTCTTTTCTCTTCCCGCCTTTGTGCAAATTCTAATAATCATTCTAATAAAATATGCCTGTATGTAGTACCTTATATTTCATTATAAGTACTGTACACTACACCATACTTTTCAAAATATATCAATTTAACTAAGCTAAAATATAAATACAAACAATAATAATAACTGAGCTTCGTTGTCGGCAGGTCTGGAGGCGCAGGTGCAGGATACCTCCAAGGACCTTTACTGGTTCTGAGCGAGCGGCGAGCGCGAGCGGCCACTGGGGAGCATTGCCGGCGCTGCACGAGGCCGAGGGGACTATGCTAGCGGACTCTTGTAGAATCCAGCCTAAGTGATCGCACATAGAAGCATTGGAGTGTTTGCTACTGGTTATAGACTCTTTTTTTCATACCAGATGTGTAGGTTATACCTCCAAAAATGTTATCAAAGACAATGGCCATTGGCGACGTGCTAGTGAGGACATGGTTTTTAAGTGAGAATTTTGAATTATGTTTCATATTAAATAAAAGATTTTCGAAAAAAGCTGTAGATTAGATAGGATGAGGCGATAGTTATATGCTGAATTATGTAGTACAACTGGAGGAATAATTCATCGAAAGGTGCTTGGCAATGGATGAGAAACCAGCGGGTGATCACATGCCGACGGAATTTGTAAACAATTTCATCAGATATTGTCGTAGGACAATTATGACATGCGTGTATATATATTGCATGTATGACAGTGAAAATGAATTAATTCAATACAGTTAATAGATTCAGGGGTTACTTTGCGGAAGTCAAAGAAACACGATCTTTGATTTGGATTACTTTGTGTGTTTTCGCCACCAGTTTTCTAGTTCATGCAAGCAAACTGTTGCCGGCCGGCGCCCACCCACTACCTACCGTTAGACCTGTCAATGCTGTCACCAGCCACCCGCCACCAACAGCTGATGCATGTTTCGTGTCGTGTTTTATCTTGTTTGATGTCTGAGGATGCTTCGTGGAGAGGTTAAACACTCGTGTCGCGTGTACGACAGCCGATAGAGTTGCAACCACAATGGATACAGCTGCATAAACCGGGGCATTCATCAGCTGTTGGTGGCTGATGCACTCGAGCTGTTAATGGCATTTATAATGAGTCTAATGGTGGTGGGTGGGCCCCCGACCGGCAATAGTTCGCATGAACTGCTGGTGGCGAATAATCCAAATGAAAAAGCTTATTTCCCAATTCAATAAAACTCATACATATTTATCAATTAAAGCATTCAAAGCTATTTAGGTATATCAAATTAAGTTTTTATTTTTAGTAAGACAAATTACACCGTTGTTTTATATCAAACCACGGCATTAATAAACAGTGTCTAAATTTGAGGCGAAATCAAAATTATGTATCTACGCTTGTTCAAGTTAGTAGGTACGATGCGGGCTTTAGGCCTATTATAACGCCTAACACCACAAAAAGGTACGAAAAGATGGTAAAATTAGGAGAACTTACCTATCCAAATAGATAAAGAATACAGACGTTTAATGGCTATTTACTTCCATACTTACTGATAAAAACCGATTGGATTTTAAGCCCAGACGCACATCTGTTTGGACTCTAGCATTATTCCTTTTTGTATCAATATTATGCACAAAAAGAGTGCGACAGCTGTTTGCGGCATAGGATTATAGTCAAGATAAGCACAACAATCGAATTAAGAGAATTTATGTAACAGGCTATCATACATACATACATATTTTCACGCCTTATTCCCATTGGGGTAGGCAGAGACTATGGCCTATGACATACTTGTGTAGATTCGATTATGCAGAGTTCTAAAGCCAGATATGCCGACTGGATTGAACCAAGGACATTCGTAGGTAGTCAGTGTAAATACCAATACTGTAGTTACATTACTTACTTATAACGTGTTCAGCCTAAATCGCACTTTTTTAAGCGTTTTCATTTTTTAGATTGGCCTCTGGACTTTACAATATAACCATAAAGATGTCTTTCAGTGAAATGAATATTAAAATGCTTATGTAAATAGCGCCCAGTATAAATAGTAATAGCACTGGATAGCTTAAGTATAGATGTAGATGATAATGTATTTTAATGTTTCGCAATCCGAGCTGTACATAGTTGTAGGTAGCTAGGTAGAGGAGAGAAGCTCCTGGAAGCAAGCACTCAAGTTGGCTGTGCTGTGATGGACTGCTGTCATGGAGTCAACCTGTGAGAGTATACACTGATGATTTAAAATATTTTGCGCAGTAGACAGTCAAGTTGCGACAGCTTAAATTATTGTGTCAACCCATGCATGCTTCACATGCTTTTATGTCTGACTATAAATACCGCAGCCTGTCAGCATAGCTAGTGCACTGTCACATACTTTGGCTCCATGGTATATAATATTTTTGCAGTTCGTGCCACTTACTCCTGTCCAATGTGACTATGATGAACTGAACCTTATGTGAAACTACGTACTCCTATACCTAGGTAATTGGGTGCTGATGTAACATTTGTTTCATGATAGTGCAACTGTTTTACTTGCTATAGTTTCCAAATTGTTAATAGACCAGTTTTGATAAAATTAATACCGTACCTATTTGTTTGTAGATTAATATATATCTTACTTATACCAGCAGGTACTTACATAAATCCAAATAAACTTTTAAAACTTAAAACATAACTAAGGACTATTTAAAGCAGAAAAAATACTTTTAGACTTCTTAACTTAACTTATTTGAAATCCAAGACAAATACAGAATATACTTAGTACCAATGGTTATAGGCACTTGTATTATTAAACAAAATGTTAAAAGTATAATAATTGATATAATTATTGCAGCGCGCAAACTTGTTGACACAATGCTCTTGAAATGATAAACATCCGTTTCAGAATAAATCGCACAGACTTAAAGGTAGGTAATTAGTTAGCTGTCTTCATTCGCGTTTCACAAACTGGCTGAAGTTAGCAGTGTTCACAATGGCCTCACTGTGGCAGTGTGATTAGCTTTTAAAAATATTGAGGCTTCGTATTTTGCACTGTCGTGCAACGTCGCTTGATACAGTCAAGAAGAAAAATTCGTTTAGTATACCTAGTGTGCTTTACTTATACTTTCGACTGAGTCTCGACTCGAGTGACTGCTCCGGTGATTTTCCCAGAATTTCAAGTTACGATAATCACATCATTTAATTTAGGTGTTTTGAAAATATACTTACCTAATACCTTTAATTTTATAGCCGTTTCCTACCTTCGAAATCCTCTGAAATAGCAATAAGTCTATTTTTATAAGTGTTAATCAACGGTAAAACGGCCCTAAATATATCTGCAACGTGTATATTTCTACCGCTTGTTACTCGTACTTACAATGTACAAAGAAAAAAAATAGCCTAAATCATAAAGTATCTATTCTTTGGTTGATAATGTGAGTAAATCGATTGATACTTAATGTTAGCTAAGTAGAGCCGGATGCAGTCAAATTGTCAAATATTCAAGACAAAGTTGCAATATGTGAGTCATGTAGCGTATCTCCTCCGCAAAAATGTGAAAAGTTAAATAAATTCTGTACTTACCCATCTTGTTTGTTTTTGTCCCCATATATTTATTTTATTTATTTACTTCAAAATATTTTATTATATTGGATTGGGATTGAGAACTTAGCCAACTCTCTGCATGCGGCCCGGCCGGCGGCGGCGGTCGCTTACACGTGCATAGGTAAAATTCAAAAAAATATGACAGACATCTATTGTTAGCGCTTGGAAGGATTAGGTACAAATATCGCCATTAGGCAATACTACGAGTAGTAAAGGTCGTTAAAATTTATTTCACTGAATCTGCAATAAACACATACTTATCTACATATATTAACAAATGTGCATACACGAACATGTGTTGGAATAGGTGCAATAATTGTGTCGAGCCACGCGCAGTATAGTTCTGTAGTTGCGAATGCAACTTTGAGTCCATGCCACAATAATCGTCTAGTTGGAATAGGTGCAATAATTGTGTCGGACCACGCGCAGTATAGTTCTGTAGTTGCGAATGCAACTTTGAGTCCATGCCACAAAAATCGTCTAAAAACTAATTTTCTATTGAATTTGTATGAAATCCTTTTCTTTTTAATTTGTAAACCCTACTTATCTCTGATAGTTTTCCTTTAACTACATCTGTGAATTTTTTCACGTGACCATATATAACCGTTTAACAGATAGAGGGGGGGCGACACACGACTCTAACAAAAATTTGCAACCAATTATTTCACTAGCTTACAATATTTTTAAAAGACCTATTCAACGATACCCAACACGATAAGTTAGCCAAGAAATAAAATTACTCCCACTAAACTTGTATAGGAGGCACAACAACAAAAAAAAAGTTTTTCAAGATTTAATTTTATCACTTTTTTGGCATAATTAACGGACGGACAGACAAAGACAGACATGGCGAAACTATCCTTGTTTACTACAGAACCTTAAAAAGAGTAAAATTCCGTGTGGGAGGCTTAAAAGAGGCCCACTGTTTTCAGTTCATACGTGATACTTATGTGTGAAATGAGTAGGTATAATAAAATATGTGTACCTATTAAATATTACCGTAAAAACGTGCCTATCTGTGTAGTTACACAATCAAATGCCCATTTACTTCGGTCAAAGAGAGAGAGAGAGAGCTATAATATGACTTCAGCCCTGAATACGTGCCTGTTCAGAACACGCTGTCGTCGTCGCTCGTCGTGCCGTCGCGTCGGTAGGCAAGAAAAAAAATCCGGTCTTTGAATGCAAAATATATGTACTAAGAGTTAAGGTATCTACATTTTATAAGTTGGTCGCCTACAACTCTTTAATTTGTAAACTCTATCAAAGATAATATAATTAATTATCTTATAAGTAATAAAATTACTAACGTAAACCCACTTAGCGTCTTGATACTTTTTTGGGGTCCGTAGTAAACAAGGAACCCTTATAGTTTCGCCATGTCTGTCTGTCTGTCTGTCCACGGTCCTACAGAGAAACTATAAGTACTAGAAAGCTGTAATTTGGCATGGATATGTATATTAATTATGGCGAAAAAGTCGTAGAATACAATATGGAAACATTTTTTTTTTTTTATGTAGCTGCCATACAAGTGAAGACGTAGTCAATTTTTTTTTCTCGACAAACACATTGATTGGGGTATCGTTGAATAGATCTTTCAAAAATATTGTTAGCTTGTTAGGACACCATTTTTCGATTTAGGGATCCGTTTCTGAAATATTTGTGTCCCCCACACTTGACTCGAACAAAAATTTGAACTTTAAACCCTCTATCTGCTAAACCGTTATATATGGCCTCGTGAAAAAAATCACAATTATAGCATATATAATGTAGTTTGAAGGAAAACTATCAGAGCCAAGTAGGGTATACGAATTAAAAAGTTATAGGCGATCAACTTATAAAATGTACTTGAAAAAAGACATTTTCATACAAATTCAATAGATATTAGTTTTTAGACGTTTTTAGAGGCAAGAACTCAAAGTTGGCATTCGCAACTACGGAACCCTACACTGCGCGTGGCTTGACACGCACTTGCCCAATTATCTTCAAATTTTGTTCACTTGTTCAATCGTTTAGTAGACACGGAGTAACGACACTTGACTCTAAACCGTCTTATAAATCATGATGGAACAAATGTGTAACAAATATTATGTGGAATAGGAATAAGGTTAAAATACATTGTAAAGCTTTAAAAAATTGGCACTATAAAACCAAATATTTCAGAAACGGATCGAATTTCAGACGGTTTTTTTTTTACAATTTTGTCGGCATGTTTAATATACGTAGGTATACCTATGCCAAATTACAGCTTTCTAGTAGGTACAAATAGTCTCTAAGTAGAATTTCTAAGTAGTATAAAACCTTCAAGTTTACAATGATTAATATCCAGATTACTAAGTGGTTCAAAATGTTTATAGTCATAATACTCATAATATAAAAGTATATGTATAATGTCGTAGTTTATAACATGGAAAGTTAAAATACTTAATTACTGCCATAAAAATAGGTTAGGTAAGGTTAGAACTGTGACCCCAACAGCGCGTGAGCCGAGCGAGCGAAGCGAGTGTGCCGTGGCAGTAACCGGTGCGGTGAAGCGCCAGATAAGTATGTTAATGTTATGCCAAACCTAAATACTTATTAAGAAAAGATAAATTAGAAGTAAAAGATACATATTACTACAAATAAGTATTTTTCTGATTTTGAGCATTGCGACACCCGAACATTAGGAATTTAGATTTTTATAATACATCATCTTCGATAAAATAGTACCTAATTCGACATTAAACTTTTATTATTATGAATTTAGATCAACTAGCCAATAGGGATTGTAATTAGCTTTTCAACTAAAAAATATAAAAGTGTTATACCTAGGTGCCTTAACAGAAAATACAGACAATTTTAAGAAAGTAATTTGAATAAAAAAATTCTACTTGTAATCAGGATATTTTAATGTAATTTTAAACATTACACCGGAAGTGACGACACAAGTTTACATTTTCGTATGCCTGACCTAAAAAAAGTGATATCTGTCAACTGCCAATGTTTCTTGTTTAAATTACCGTCGTGACAGTGACAATACGTGAAGTCACTAAATGAACGGTTTTTTTGTATGGAAAAACAATTCGTTTAGGTGACGCACCGCGTTTCAAAAATGGCACTTCAGTACAGTACTGAAGGTGGAAATTGCCAACTTTACTCAAAAACTTGAGAGGTTTCAAGAGACACCCGGATGGAACGAAGTTCGAGAGAGAGAAAGACAGACAGAGCTAAACACGCGCACACGGCTTACAAATAACAAAAAGTGTCGTTACAACTTTTGTGGTCTTAATTTTTTCCGTCTAGCCTCCTTTCGCAATGCGCGATAAGAAATTTCGTTCCAAAAAATCATCATCGTGACATCACTTCCTCAAAAAGCTTAACCTTGCTTGAAATTGAAAATGAAGGTCATTAGGATTTTTGCAAATCTTATCATCATCATCTGCCTTACCTTATCCCATTATCTGGGGTCGGCGCAGTATGTCTTCTCTTTCCACAGTCCTCTGTTTTCCGTCATACTAACATCTACTCCTATTACCCCCATATCTTGCTTTACGCATTCCATCCACCTCTTTTTTGGTCTTCCCCTTCCCCTATTTCCACTTACCTTCATGTTTAAAGTTCTTTTTGTTACGTGTTGATCTTCTCTTCTCATTACATGTCCAAACCAAGACAACCGGTTACTTCTTACTTTCTCGTTTATTGGTGCTACCTTTATACTTCCCCTTACATATACATTTCTAATCCTATCCCTTCGTGTCACCCCACACATCCATCGCAACATCCTCATTTCGGCTGAAATTGCAAAATTTGCAAATCTTATCTTATACCTTTAAACGAGCAATTCTTGTATATTTATTTATTTATAAATTTCTGTGATCTCGAAAACGGCTCTAACGATTTTGCTGGAAATTGATATATGGGGGTTTTCGGGAGTAAATAATCGATCTAGATTAGTTTTATGTTTAGGAAAACGCGTGTTTTCGAGTTTCCATGCGTTTTTCTTTCCACGCAGAATATGGTCGCTAATTTCTTCGCGCCGACCGCCATCCGTTCAGATCAGTGGTTAAGGATGCGGACAGCTAGAAAGAGTGTTACGAGTTCGAATCCCACTCGGTGACTTACTTTTGTTTTTTTTTATGTTCAAGTTTATTTATATTTTTTTATTTTGTATTGTTTTTAGACAAGTTTAAAAAAATGTAGGTAGTGTTTGAAATGTAACCGAGCAAAGCTCGGTCACCCAGGTACTATCTTATGATGTAAGACATTATTTTAAAATCTGATTAGAGAAAGTTTGTCTTAGAAGCTATTCCTCGAAACGGATTGCAAATCAGATTTTATCAAAAATTACTTTTTTTTACAAGCCAATTTTACGGTTATTGTACTTCGTCATTACAATAGGTAAGTTCCCCATTGACTTGACTTTCGTGGTTCCCCATAAGTCCATATCAGACTTCTCTTTCTAATTGAAACTAGTATGACAACACAAGTTCGTCGCTGATTAAGATATTTTATAGGTATATTCTTTCATATTTGTTTATTGTGGTTAATAAGGATTTTATAAATCAAATAAGAAAAAATAAGTGCATATTCTCTATTGTCAATTATGTTCTTCCTCCTTTGCTTGGTCGCAAGTCGCAACATACTTACGCATCGTCTTGGAGCTTTGGTTGTTTTTATTTCAACATAAGAAACCACAAAATACAGTCCAAACTTAGTAGGTAGCTCAAACACGCACAAAAACATCTTTAAGTTTATTTCTGTTTGTGCTTACAAAGTAGGTACCTACTTTCCTATTTTATGTTATAGCGAGCAAGCTATTAGTGAGAACTGCCGTCCCGCGCATTCCGAGTTCTGCCACGTGGCGCTCAAACGGCTCCATATCAATAAATTCTAAAACAAATACAAAGCGCTCGCATCAACGCAGGAATTGTAACCTTCCGAATGATCCGGGATGTCTGTAGCCGTGCTCGCTGTTGTCGTGTAATTAGTGGCGCTATTTCAGGCGCCGTAAGCCGCACTTAATCAACTTCGGGGAGAGTGCGTCGCGGCGCCGCTAAATAAACAATACATTGTCGCGCCCGAAATAGCGCCATTACGGCTGTTGGTAAACAGGCCGCACGAACAACACCCGCGGAATCAACGAATTCCACGGTTCCACTAAAACCCTGATCTAACAAAACAAACCGAAAATATCGCCGTCACCAAGACGAGACGCGATCGAATTTGTCGCGCTTCTAATTTATGCTAATGGATTGTTAATGACCACATAAATATTACAATTAGCTCGCGACGACGGCAATCTGACGAGAAGTAAATGTTTCTAAATAGATTCGGTTGCTGGTCGCGGCCGGGCCCCCGCGGGAGCACTAAGCGGATAATTGAGAGGGCCCCGGGGCCCTGTCCGCCGCAGCCGCGTCGCCGCGCTGTCTGCCGCCGCGCGGACCCGCAATCGGCGTTGAGACGAATGCTAATCGGCTCTCGGCTTCCGCCCGTCCCGAGGGAACTCGCTGCCGCTGAGATTACGCCCGGGGGAGAGCTGCAGGAGCTGAGAGCGGCAGAATGAGCGGTCGAACACACTTTTAATATCAACCCGACTGAAACACTATTTTACACCTACCTATGTATATATATAAAAAAAAAAAAATTGATATCGTACTTAATATGCGAATAGACTGAAACATCATATAAATAAAAAGAAACCATTTGTCTCGCTTGTATTTGTAAGCACCTCCTATACATAATAAGCTTGTACTTACTGCTGCAGTGAAGAGTGGGTGCCTTTATTACTTAACTAGTCTGGAAAGTACTTGGGTACATAATTTCTTGCAGCAGTTTTGACTCTAGGCAGGAGCCTAATGAAGGAAGACCTTCATTCATCTATGCGTATGGCTTTTCCATCTACCTGTACTGTATGTAGCGAACAATTTAAATTATTGGCATTAAAATATGATCATATAAAGAATATTATGTACTTTAAAATTACTGCAAATAATGCAGTGAATAATAAGCGGCCAAGTGCGAGTCGGACTCGCCCATGAAGGGTTCCGTAGTAGTATTTTTTTTTAAATTTTATATTTGAGTTCATTGAATGAAAGGTAAATTGCAGTTTATGACATATTAAAAAAAAACTTCTTACTAGATCTTGTTCAAACCAATTTTCGCTGGTAGTTTTCATGGTAATGAACATCATATATTTTTTTTAGTTTTATCATTCTCTTATTTTAGAAGTTACGGGGGGGGGGGGACACTTTTTTCCACTTTGGAAGTGTCTCTCGCGCAAAGTATTCGGTTTAGAATAAAATGATATTAGAAACCTCAATATCATTTCTGAAGACCTATCCATAGATACCCCACACGTATGGGTTTGACGAAAAATATTTTTTTTAGTTTCAGTTCTAAGTATGGAGAACCCACAAAATTTATTGTTTTTTTTCTATTTTTGTGTCAAAACCTTAATGCGGTTCACATAATACATCTACTTACCAAGTTTCAACAGTATAGGTCTTATAGTTTCGGAAAAAAGTGGCTGTGACATACGGACGGACAGACAGACAGTCAGACATGACGAATCTATAAGGGTTCCGTTTTTGCCATTTGGCTACGGAACCCTAAAAAGCATAAAAAAGTAATATACTTACTTCACCTATGTACCTAAAGAAATGAAAATTTAAATTTTGTAGTTTTTTTATTGGTATATGTAGTGATTATTGCCTTGCACGACAATCTGTTGTGGTCTGATAAGATTGCAGAGCTGCGGCTAAGATTGTGATCAAGATTGTGTGGACGATATAAGAGTCAGATGAGAGGCGGTGAGAGCGCAGTCCGACTGGGGCGTGCAGATTTTAAACTAAAATATTTGTCGAATTACCTGAGCCGAGAGAATGCGCGCTGTGGGAATGTGAAAAAAGAAGTCATCGCTGAAACCTGGTGTCGCGGAATGCGCGGGCGCGTGGGAACCGCTGCCGCGTCCCGCCAGCCGCGGGTGATGCGTCCCGCGGGACGTATCACGGGCACGCCGTAATAACCGCCGCCGAGGAGTGATCTCATTAGTATAATTGGACAACAAAGGTAATTATGTCGGAGATAATGAAGCTACCGGAACTACCAGATGATTTAGAGAGGGGCGGGGCGCGGGTGTCGCGGCTCATCGCGCTAACGGTTTGTTTGCCGCGGGAGTAAAGCGTGCGTTTTTGCCGCGGGAGTGAAGCGCGCGTTTTTGCCGCCGAAGCTCGAGGTGTCGCGTTACACAGACGCCGCCGCAGCCGTCGTTTCATTAGCTCCTAATGAGCTTTACTGAATGAACATCATTAGCTATTAGTTCGCATCCCATAAACTTCTACTATTACCTAGTACTTAGATTCCCATTCAAGTCCAGAGTGGTACTGTAACTCTTCCTACAGCAAAACAAGAAAAAACCTGTAACTGTCTTTTTCAGGTTTACATGATGACTAAGGTACTTACTTAATTAAGCAGTACGATGTTAGAGGCCAACGTAGATGCTTGTATGGGCAGGAGCCACGTGTGATGTAAAGAATCGCTGCTGCCGCGGAAGTGCGGGCTCATTAGGCGCTGCCGCAGCCGCACATGTGCTGCGGCCTTTGACTCGCCGCGCTCGTTAGTGCCGCTGCCGCGCGAGCGCGGGCTGCCTGCAGCCTCCGCCGGCTGCACCGAACAAATCAATCAATCGAACACAAAGCGACCGACAGCCGCGAGTGTAAACGCGGCAAAAAACACTCAAAGAAATACTTAAAGTTGTTGTCTAAAATAAAGTCCATTCCATTTAAAGCATTGCAAAATGCAAAATTACTTGCATTTTCAATTTACAAGTACTTACTTACTACTACCTAGATGTGAGTATGTTATCTAATGCATGCATCATAAATAACATACTCAAAACATAACAAATAAAGCCAAGATTCAGCATAAAACACTGACCGGCCACTGATCGACCATGATATCTAATCATCAAGGATAGCTTCTATAAAAAAATGCATATATCTAAAAATAAATAATAAATACGCGCGTGTAGTTCCTAGTTCGATATTTATTTCAACGAGTGTAGAGCTATATTGCACGTAGTATTTTGTAAGTTATTTACCTAGATCGCCTAGGTTTTCTTTATTCCTGGGTACCTTAGATCATTAATAGGTACTAAATGCTCCAAATAAACCAATAATCCTCTAAAGAAATGTATACTTACGCATCATAGCTAATATTCAAGGAGAGATAGATAGCTGTAAGGATTTAAAAATACTGATAATGCCATGCGCACATTGCACATACCTTTAGACTTTAGAGGTCTAGGTCTCAGAAACTAGTAAATGTGTACAAAGATACCACCACTACACGAAAAAAGACGACTTACCGCTACACTATCCTACAAGGAAGAAGAAGATGTTAGCTAGGCCAAACTCTACTTCCTCGTAATTTAGAAAACTCCGGACCGCGCTTGCAATATAAATAAAACTGAACTCCCAGATCTGCAGACAGATCAGAAGACAGAGAAGAAGGATAAAATTAATAACCGGCCAGTGCGAATTGGATTCGCGCACTAAGGGTTTAAAAAATCGCCTTTGTTGTATGGGAGCCCCCCTTAAATATTTATTTTATTTTGTTTTTAGTATTTGTTGTTATAGCGGCAACAGAAATACATAATTTGTGAAAATTTCAAGAAACGCGATAGTTAGACGAACTATCGCGGTTCTTGAGATACAGCCTGGTGACAGACAGACGGACAGACGGACAGACAGCGAAGTCTTAGTAATAGGGTCCCGTTTTTACCCTTTGGGTACGGAACCCTAATAAAAGATTAACTTGCTGCACTGCACTACCTGTAGATAAAAATTGGGTCCATATTGGCTCTCATAAAATTCTAAATCATATTCTTTATCTTACAACCGATTTGTGTTCAAAATCATCACTCTTCATAATTGTATTCCTCATACTTTTTTTATTCATACATTTTTATTACTATTATCGGAGCTCATAACATTTAGTGATCATAATTTTTTTATTAATACTGTTGCTACCAAGAACAAGTTTACATTCATAATTTTTTTCTTCATAACTTTCAATTATCATGTTGTTACTAATAACATACTACAACTCATAACGTCGTTGTTCAGAATAGTTTACTTTACAAAGGACAAGTATCATAATTTTTGTATTAATAAAAGCAATACTAAAAAAATATTTTGACGTAGATTCGTCTTTGTAACGCATAGAAATGGATGACTTCGACCAAAAATAAGATGGGTTTTATAAGTTTGACGTATTTGTCAGTGTGTCTGTCTATTTTTCAAACAAAAATTAGTTCTGGCGCTTCGCCGGCCGCTGCCGCGGCACGCAACACTAGTTTTATAAGTTTGTCTTATCTGTCGGTGTGTCTGTTTACTTTTCTATCAAAAAATAGTTTATAGCGCTTCGCCGGCCGCTACCGCGGCACGCTCGCTTCGCTCGCTCGGCTCGCGCGCTGTTGGGGTCACAGTTCTAACCTAACCTAACCTACTTTTCTGGCAGCAATTCGTTTTATTAAACAATAAAAGTAAATCCATTACTTTTAACCCTGGACTAAAAATGATAGGGGTTTTATAAGTTTGACTTATCTGTCAGTGTGTCTATCTACTTTTCTATCAACAAAGTTTTATAACTTTGACTTACCTGTCAGTGCGTCTGTCTACTTTCATTTAATTAATAATTGTTACCTATTCCATTTCATTTACACTTATGATTATTTTAATTTAGATAACTGTATGAAAGTGAATATATTAGTATAAAACAAATGTTTGATTATAGATATTGTCATTTTCAATAATATGGATAAAATACTTATAATTAAGAAATGTATAGAAAAAAATATATTAGAAAAAACAAATGTATGAATATAATAGTTATTAATTCGAATGATTAGGAGTTTAGATTATTAGTATAAACAAATATATGAAAACTAATATGATTAAAAACGAAGTGTATGATTAGTGATATTATGAATTCCAATGATTATAGTTTAAAATCATTAGTATTTCAATTTTTTATGAAGTATGATCATTATGATTTAAAATGGTATGAGAAACATTTTTGGACTTCCGATGATATGAGTTAAAAAGTTATGTAAGACAATGCGCACCCATAAAAATTATTACACATTGGAGTTTTTTTATAATTAATATTTGAAAAATAACATAATAATATGTAAGTACATTGGATATTGGAAAAAAATACATTTAAAACAATTAAAATAACAAAATTGACATTTGAATTTTTTTTATGCTAACTCAATTTTATTTTTGTAATGTTAAAATAACGATAAGTACATTTTTTTTTCAAATTACAATTCAATCGTACTAATCCTATCCTACTTCCTACTAATATTACGCGAAAGTGAGTTTGTATATTTGTTTGTTACCTCTTCACACTAAAACTACTGAACCGATTTGGATGAAATTTGGTAAGTATGCATATAGTTTGAGACTCGGGGAAGGACATAGGGTACTCTTTATACCGAAATTCCTACGGGGAGCGAAGCCCGCGGGTACAGCTAGTACAAAATAAAGTTACAAACTTAGCGTTTCCGGCACAAAGGTGCCCAGAACACTGGCCGCGTTACCGCGCTGGATAGTAATGGCCATTCTTTGCACTAGAAACGAGCCAGAGCATGAGTACCCAAAAATAATTAGCCAAGTGCGTGTCGGGCCACGCGTAGTGTAGGGTTCCGTAGTTGCGAATGCAGACTGAGTTCATGCCACTAAAAACAAATAAAAACTAATTATAATCTTTTGAATTTGTATGAAATTTAGAGTAAATTTTCGTAAGTTATATTCATAAGTTAGACTAAAACTTTTTAATTTGTAAATTCTTCTTATCTGTGATAGTTTTCCTTTAAATTACATAATCGTTTTAGCATTGATAGTAAATACCTATCCTAGCCTAACTAAAAAAACCGCATGCCGTTCCATTGTTTTTTGTTGCAATGCCCTCTCAGGGTTTGCGTTGAACCTACATATTTAAGAAGTGACTATTTAGTAAAGTGTACAATTGGAATGCATTTATAATGATGACATTCTGGAAGTTCATTGCAGCATTACCTTGCAATTAAAATAGTGTTGAAGGCAGCGGGGCGGGGCTTGCGGAGGCGGAAGAGGACTGTCGCCCAGGGATCCCGGTTAAAATGCTGAGAGTACAGAAGTGGAGCCCACACGCAACCCTCTAGACGACACCGACAGGGTTCAGACGTGTATTTGCTTATCACAGTCGTTGCGAGTGCTAATCAAACTACCCATCAGCTCCAACAGTGTGTTCAGTATTTCATTATCAAACGTTGAAATACCTATTTGCAGGAGATACTTTTACCGTAGGTAAGCACCTATAAAATATCATTGTGGCGTAGCTGCAAACACCAAGTTATGGTGCTGAATTGGGACTGAACATTAAGCATTGTACAAGTAATAATGTTTGTTAAAATGTGTTGCATGCAGTGAGCATTTGCAGCCAATGTGGGATATAAGCAACCCAAGAAATGGCATGTGGCGTAACAACCTACATAGCTAGTAACATTAATGACTTACTAGTATATGTCTTAGTACCTATATAAAAGAATTTAGATAGCTTTATCTGTAGCTCTGTAGCTTTATCTGTTTGTTTGTTTTGTGGGCAGGCCGGTATCTGCGTGCTATCTCGGTAATTGTCACGATAATATACTCGCCGATGCGATCGCGACGCGGCGTATCGCGCGATCGCGCGGAATTAACACGTCGCGCCGCGCCGCAGCACACAAAGCGACGCTATCGGCGCATCGCCTTTGTCCGCGCACTCGTCTTGTTGCCCCGCAGCCCGGCCGCTCCCGGCCGTGGGACCGCAGGACAATAATTGCATTAGCGCGAAAAGACCATATTTCAATCTCACGAATGAACACTCGCCGGAGTACACGGTGGATTCAACGCTATAGAGCTGACTATAAATAGCTTATCTAAATAAGCTGCGTTTAGTAGTCCATAACCGAATAAATGTAGGTAAGTATGCTTACGTGTTGTGTTATATTATATTTAGTAGTGATCCGCCGGACAATATACCTATTTATTCCTCTAGTAGCTGTGCCCGTGGGCTTCGCTCCCCGTGGGAATTTCGGGATAAAACCTATCCCATGTCCTTCCCTGGGTATCAAACTATATCCATATTATTTTAATCTAAATAGGTACAGTGGTTGAAGCGTGATGTGGTAACAAACAAACAAATATACAAACTCACTTTCGCATTTATAATATTAGTAGGATAGTAGAATTTGCTCCATTTCTATTACAACTATTATTTCTAATTGTACTTTGTTGTATCCGCGTGATGACTTAGAACAGGGTTAATTCGGAAAACCGTTTTGAACTCAACCACACAGGGAGGTACACAAGAGGTACAGGCAGGGTGCGTGTGCGGTAGACCTCTAACTTTACCACTTCCTTTAAGTTTTTCATAATTTACCTCTCTTCTCAACCCTCTTTTCTTAGTATTAGATAGTATTAAGTAAAGTAATTAATTTTAATTTATTTGGTAATAAGTCCCACAGGAAATTCAAGTACGGATTCAATTTTGCAGTCATCCATCAATGAAGAGTCCCGTTCTCCAAGGACCCCGCATTCCTTGCGCCCCCACCCCCCGCCCGCCCCCGCGGGAGACAGGCAGGAGACTGGAGAGGGCCCTCTCTTCATTTCGCGAATAAATTCGTCTCGCGCCGCGGCCTCCATTACGACGTTATTGAGCGACTCGCCGCCGTCACCGCCGCCGTGACGTCGCCAAACTCGACACAATGCTGAAGGTGCACGGGTGGGTAATCGCGGCAAGTTAAATCAGTTAGTACATACCTACTTAGCTTAGTAACGTACACCATATTTCTAATTTGACGTTAGCCGTTCGTATAACTGATAGAACTTTTATAATGTCTAACAAAATACTTATACTGAAACTAAGGTAAATTCATTCCATGATAGTGAACAACTTTACCTGTACCTTCTTCGCTTTATAGTGAAATATGAAAAAAAAAAAAAAAATAGTTATGTGTCTGTAAGTGTATTGCTCTATCTCTTTGCCTTTATAAAAGTTAAGCTTTAATTGCATTGGGGTCCAATAACCAATTGAATCACCTATTGCGGACATATAACTAACACGTCGAACCATTCGGTTTATTCCCTAGCCTTACTCACTCTTATGAGGATATCTGGAGATGGGCTTCAGAATATCATCCAGTGCGGAGCGGCTGATAACCTTAGGATATGTACCTAGATCCGGAGATTAACATTTTCTGGCCGTTGAGTCGAAGCTGCACTAAATGTGTCTCGTTGTTAAATCAGCTTGTACAATGTAAGCGATTATAAAAAGGGCAAGGCAACGGGCAAAAGTCGAACTTATAAGCCCCAGGATTACGCGCTGTCGTCGCGGATTAAGTTCTCTGTCGTCCGGCCGTGCGCGCCGCTGTTTGCTCGCGGTCGGCACCAGCTGCCGCCGACGGCCGACGCCGGCGTCGGCGGGGATTAGCCCCCGTGCGCCCTCCACTTTGAACTCTCGTTTGTGGGGATTAGCGCTAATCGCCGGAATTATCGCGACGTGAAGTTATTTGTAAGCAATCGGAAGTATTTTTATCTTTGGTACATTTGCATGCATTGAAACTATTTGTTTATTTAGTAAATATCAGGCAGGAAGCTCTTGAGAGATGGCGGAGAAGACAGGCCAGAGACAAGCAGCAATTGTGAAAAATCATTGTAGAGGCCAAGTACAAAGAGTTGTAGCGTTGAAGAAAGAAAGTAAATATATAATTAAATATCACCGTATAAGTGTCACGTTGATAGCGGTTTTATAGCCTGAGCCTGAGCCTATAAGGTTAGACCATGTAAGTAGGAACATAATTACAATAGGACATTATAAAACCACAGGACTCTATGAGCAAATGCTAATTCATGTGCAAACTCTACACCTATGATAGATGTAGCTAAGGGTCTTTATAATCTTTAGCTAGAGAAATGGTAGGTAGTTACTCGTACCTACTAAGAAGTTATTAGTTCAGTTATATTTCTTTTTAAGCCTCGACAAAAAAGTGGGGTATTGTGTTTGACGCTAATGTATGTCTGTTTGTGTGTCTGTGTCGCAGTGCTCGAACGGATGGAAAGAAAATTCTTTTGCGGTGGTTCTTGATAAAAATTTGAACCGTTTACAAGTTATTGGGGATTAACGCTTGAAAGTCAGGGCTTGCTCTAGCAAATTAAAGATGGCGCTACGGATATTCATTTTCAATCCAGTTCTTGACAATCGGTGTTTTTTTAATTTTCTAGAAAATAAATTTGTTCTCGTAATTGATTAGAAAAAAGCGGCCAAGTGCGAGTCGAACTCACCCATGAAGGGTTTCGTAGCAGCAAGTAACATAATACAAGTCTTGTAGTATGTTTTTTATTTTTTATTTTTCTACAACATTTTGACCTATTATTTTATTACATTATGTAAAATGATGTATACTACAATTTGATATTTCATCATCATCATCATCATTTCAGCCGCATAACATCCACTGCTGGACATAGGCTATATAAAATTTGATATTTAATGTTCTGCAATGTGGTGAGGTATGGCATGCTACGGCACATTATGAGAGCCATACATCGTAAGTTTTGAAATTTTGACCTTTGAATGAATCAATTTTGCAAGTACCCAAATCAAGACAAGCCCGCAGCCCTGACAAACGCCTCCAAGTCTTCCGAGTCCGACACGCGTACAACAGATGGCAGCCCTCGGCCCGGGAGCCCGAGCGCCCATTTATTGTCTCGTAAACGCAATCGCATCGAACGCGGGTAGTTGCGGTGATTTACGCGCCGTCGCCGGCTAAAAATACGCGACATTTACCTTTGTCCGCCCGCGGCTCCGCGCGCACCGCTCAATAAATCCCCGAAGAATGCGCCGCCCCGCCCCGCGCACCCCGCGCCCTCCGCAGACCATTCCACACGTGGTGCAGCCGCGCCCATTCTTCACGGCTATTGACGACAGTTCCAACAGTAGGCGATTGTCTATGTTGTGGCAACGCACGCTAAACAAACAGACGTTTTATAGTTTTTCCTCCTAATCGGTTTGAAATCCTCAGAATGTGTACAATTTTAGAGTAGATTTATGTCATCAGTCGTTCGCCAGAAACCTTTTTTTTTTCATTTTCACAGACTTTCACCGACTAAAAAGTGTGTCACGGATAGTCTGTCGTCTGCGTTGGGCCTTTAGGCCTTTAGGTAACGACGAATGTCAAAGACAATGACCGGGACCGACGGCGAAGCACGGATCATCTTACTTATCAGACAATCATGTGATCAGCCTACAATGTCCTAACCAAACTAGGACAACAACCCAAAGTCGTTGCCCCCGCCGGGAATCGAACCCGCAACCACCGGGTATGAGCCGAACGCTCTAACCACTACACCACGGAGGCAGTTAAATTAAAATCGTCCCTCCAGTATGTCTCTACAGTTCGAATTATTCAAGCTCCTTCGTGCCTGGGAAGTTGGTCCCCGCTGTCATCATTGTATGGCACTAGTCCAGCTACTTCAGATGCCGCAGAATTTGACTCCAGTGTGAATGTGACTCACACGAAAAACAAACTGTACTGAACTGAGGTACCTCCGCATGCAGAAGCAGCAGCAGGCGTGTCGCGCGGCCGTGCGTCGTCCCGCGACGTCCTGAGTGTGACATGTTTACGGCCGATGCTCTTTCTTTTGGTCGCTGGGTGGACGCGCCCGAATAAATTGCTCTGAAATTCTGAATGGAGAAAACGTCGTAAAGAGAGACGGGCTGGGCTAGCCGCCCGGACTGGTTATTGGATATCACAAGTCACAGTTGTGACTCTGAAATTGACAGATCAATTTCAGATGCAGCGAGATCGGACTGTTTCTATATACCGCTTGAGCGACGTTAGTTTAGGAGTTAGAGTTATGTCGGCTCGGCGGTACAATATATAAGCGAATCGACCACCAACTTTTTACTTTCAAATAAGTTATCGAAGTTGTTCTACCGAGCTCATTCAATGAGAAGTTCACAGTGGGTTTCTTCAGCAGCGCGCGGCGAGGGCCGGAATTACCACTTGTAATAAAATCGCTCCACAACAAGTAGAGCGTGGATTGATATGGATTTTATTCGTGCCGGCGACGCGGCGACGTCGTAAAACTATTTAATTAACGTTTAATTGCACTAAAAACATTGTAATGTGCTCATTAGGTGTCAAACGACCGACGTGTCGAATAGCTGAGCGCCACGACGCGTCGTTATCATTATATTATTCTTTAAATTAAATTCGGCCACTGGCAAACAACTGAAAATAAAATAATTCGGTAAGTATGGGAAAAAATCTGAAGCGAAGTTTTTTTTTTATCATTAGAAAACTTTAGGTTAAGGAAATTTATTGGGGAGGCCTTTGAGCAATGAGCAGAGCAACGAACGCGTGCTTTTCCTTTGCCCAACAATGGCGGACACTAATACATGGGTAGTGATGTGCCGCCGCGAAATCAGAAATTTCTTTCCTTGAAATTTTCCGGAATTTTTTAACATATTTCGAGAATTTTCGTTAAAAATTTTTCTACGAAAATTTTTTGCCAGAAATTTCTCGAAAATTTCCAGGTCGTTCCGTACATTTTTCGAAATTTACAAGAACGGCACATCACTAGGTACTAAATGAACATTAACAATTTCAGCTCTATCAATCCGTCATATCATCATAACGGTAAAGAGAAAAAGTAAAGCGACGATCTTTGCATGAGGTGACAATTTAAAAATTTGTAGTCTGTATGACTGTATAAGTATGGTTAATAAAGAATGGTGATGCGGAAAGTACATTTCCCCTCTGCCTTCTGTTCCTTCTTCTTCTTATCGAGTCGGAATAGCTCAAATTTAATATTTTTAACCTAGCCACTTGTCTTTGGCCACATCAGGTCTGTCTTAGTACAAAGAGTCGGGCAGTTGGGACATGATAAAAGATGGTCCATGGATTGAGTGACCCCACAGTCACACAAACTGTTGTCAGAGTAACCCCACTTGGCTCTGCTCTCTCAGCATCTTCCTGTACTGTACCAGATAGGTGAACGGACTAAAGTCCTGTAAGTACTAGTGTTGAAATAATGTAACAATATCAGTGTATTCCATGGTGCCGCGGCGGGCGGCGCGCGGCACGATAAATCTCGCGGCGCGGCACATAAATCCCGCGGCCTCGCCTCCCGATCTCCAAATCAAATAAACCATGTCCCGCACCGCACCCGTAAGTACAACACGACACGTTTACAGGCTACTTGTATTTAAAGGCCATCCGAGACTAACTATTTATAAATACAATACTTACACGCTTGAAAGAAGAATACATGTGTTATAAAGAGTGTTCATATTATTACATTGTTGTCACTGTTTATCTTCAACTCATTACTATCGCTATAGTAGGTAATATGCACCTATAGCCTATAGGGCTTCTTCTGTGTCTCTCATTTACTAGGTATGTTGTGTGTGTGGTAAATATTGTTGCTGTGGGCGAGGATCATCATCATCCAAGCCAACTCGTTGCCATTATAGAACTACAGAGACAATTAGAGCGACTACAATAGAACGGAAAAGTTCCTTATAAACATAGAGCAATTTTTCCTCACTGCCACGAATTCTCAACTTTTTTGTTTTTCAAACTCAGGCTAGGTAACTACTGTACAGAAAAACTGTAAAAGCATAAATATATCTTTGAATTTTTGAAATCTACACACACTTGCATTTGTGTTCTAATATAAGTTGGTAAAACTCGATGTCATTCCAATTCGATTTAATCTAACGTTGTGACGAATGGTTGGTTTTGTTTAATTGTATAAGTTCAGTGTTACGAGTAGATTCCAAATCCGTGTAGACGTCAAGCTATTAGCACGTTTAGGTAATTGACCATCACATAGCACACGCATTTCTTGGACAAGTCGAGGGAAACCTGAGAAATCGACAAATAAGCATTTTTACACACACAAGTAACGTCTTTGATAGGATTTATTAATTACATTAGCACGACAACAACCCTGGACGTTATTCATCGACGCAACAAAGCGCCGCACGCGCAGAGCCTGGAATAGCCCGCATTCTGGATCACTAATGGCTTTATCCTGAAATAAGCAGCGGCCCTGTAATAATAACATCAAAGAGGCATACTTTTGTTTTGATGTATCGCTCTGTTCCGATCTCACTGTGAGTTATGTTTTCAGGAGTGTGCATTGTGCATTGATCACAGTCGCAGGAAATAAATAAATACTTACAATATAAACCGAATGAAAATATAACGTCATTTTTAATCCCCGATAATTTGGACGCTAATGTCTGTCGGTCTGTCTGTCTGTCGTGGCATCGAAGCACCCGAACGGATGGAACGATTTCTAAGCGGTTTTTTTACGTGAAAGCAAGTTCCCTTGCGGTGGTTCTGAGCTATGTTTGATAAAACAATTTTTATCAAACATAGCCCAGAACCACCGCAGTTGCTCAGCCGTTTAAAATTTTATTGGGGGTTAACGCTTAAAGGTCAGGGCTATCTCTAGCAAAACAGATAGCGTAACGGATATCAAGTTGTATCGGTAGTTCCGCTATATAATCACTAGATGGCGTTTTTGACATTTGGGGGTTTTTTAATTTGCCTAGCGAATAAACGCAGAACGCAGTTAGTTCTTATCTTAGTAAGTTCCCGGTTGCATCCATAGCTGAACTGTTTCGGAGCCGGGAACCAGGAAACCGTTGGAAAGCGCATACAGCTTTCTGACGATTTCCTCTGCAAAACTATAAGCATCAATGGTCACCCAAGGACTTCGGAGACCGTGTGTAGTGGAGAAGAAAAAGCAGGAATGGAAAAGTACTGGAATATTTTTAAAAAAGACTTACTTACGTACAAGCAACAGAAAAGACCAAAGTAGTATAAACTAAGTTGCCCTTTAATATGTGTCCCATGCATTGATAGTAGTATAGGTAGCAGGTAGCAGCAGTTGGTGTGAGCAGCACTGCTCCAGCCGCGTCGCCCCGTGATGGATGGCGATGCCGCGGGCTCTGCGAGCGCTAATGCATCTCTTAACTCTGCTTATTAATGGCCGCCACTCGCCGCTGCGCGACAAAGCGACGCGACGCGAACGCCGCATTTTCTGAGCATTATATTATACCCTTTATTATAACGTAAGCTTTATTCGGCGGATGCGAGGAGTTGTAACGGGGAAGACGTCGTTATGACTTGTCAGACAGCTGAGGGGCGTTTGTGGGGACTCCGCAACTTCAGCCTTTGTCTTGCTCCCCTCGCGGTAATGATATAATGAGTCAACCATCATAAGATGAGTTTTCCGATCATTTGCGTTTTAACTCAAAGCTCTACCTAGCTCTACTTGCATCGATACCCGTAACTTACTCGTTCATGTAAGTATAGCTAATTTAGATAAATTTATAATTATAGTTTAATGAAGATAAACGAAAGTTACATTATTTTCTTGGTTCTTAATTTTTCTTCTCATTTTATTGCAAGTAGAAAAAAACTATGCCTCATTACTTGCTCAGCGATTTCATAAATTTACTTACTTTGCAACAAAATTCCGCTACCCTTAATAATAAAAATAATGGAAAAGGTAAAATAAATAAAGAAAAAAAAAATGGAAGAAATAAAGCATCATCATCAGACGAGGTAGGCTAATAGCGAATAAAGATGATATGATTGCTGGGATCTCGATTTTTAAACTTTTCCGTTTTTAAATGTCCATGTGTTTGTAAAAGTTTCCTTTGAATAAGTATTATTTATCTATCTTCTTAATAAAATGGTTGACCGGCAGACAACGCCATATGGCATTAAGCCCGCCGCCATTCAGCTTCAGCTGTGTAGCAGCGATATAAGCGAGCAAACGTGTAGGCACACCTTTATATAGGTATTAGCTACACGATCTAATCTGTGCCACTGCAAGTCAGAATAAAGCTATATTTTTGCTAGGATCTGGCAGTCGCCCCCACTGTCGCCTGCCTGCACCGCGATAGTGATGCTAATCACATAGGTATCATGTTTGCATGCATGCAGCTTTATCTAATGAGCGCGTATAAATATTACCCGCATCGCATGCAGCTTCGGACGGAGCTAGTAGCTACACTTTCTACTCGCTCGCTCGTTCACCGAAAAAGAAAAAAATAAGCAGCCAAGTGCCCATGAAGGGTTCCGTAGCAGCAAGTAACATAATATAAGTCTTTTAGTATGCTTTTTTATATTTTTCTATTTGAGTTGATTGAATGAAAGGTAATATGCGGTTTATGATTTATGACGTATTAAAAAAACTACTTACTAGATCTCGTTCAAACCAATTTTCGCTGGTAGTTTGCATGGTAATACATCATATTTTTTTCTAGTTTTATAATTCTCTTATTTTAGAAGTTACAGGGGGGACACACATTTTTCCACTTTGGAAGTGTCTCCCGCACAAACTAATCTGTTTAGAAATTTTTTTTATTAGAAACCTCAATATCATTTTTGAAGACCTATCCATAGATACCCCACACGTACGGGTCGGATGAAAATCTCTTCTTTTTGTTAAAAAGAAGTGATACCGCCGTATAGAAGAGATATCTAAGTTTAGGGTGTAGTAAATAAATAAATAAAGATATAGACAGCCCAAACATATATGTATATGATAATGAACTTGCTGCGCCAATACACTTGTAAAATAATTAAATACGCGGTACCTATGTCTAGTACGTAAAGCTTTTATGTATCCTAAGTACAAGCACACAAACGTTGTAAATATTGAAATAGTTTTTAGGTACTTAACTAGTATTTTTATATTATTCATTTTTTCATATTCCGCTAACGTATGCACTGCTTGAGTTAGGTACATAAGCTCTAAAATAAAATTTTACTATTGTACAACCATAGTGTATTTCGCTATAAATACTTGCCTACACAGTCATAGCATATGGTTGGTTAAATAAGTATCTGTTATTTATTACAGTTAGTTATCTAGTTCTATTCCGATCCGAGCGGTATCATGACATTATCGCCAGGATCTTATCTCGTCATAACTCTTGTCGCGTCGCGTCGCCGGCGTCGTTAACGTGTCGCGCGGCGTCGCCGAGGGGGGTGAAAGTGCAATACATTACCAATTTTTAATCTTGACCGACGTTATCATCACCATCACCATCACCATCACCATCATCATCATCATTTCAGCTGCACGTCCACTACTGGACTTAGGCCTGACTTAAAGATTTCCAAAATGACCGATCAAGAGCGGCCTGCATCAGTCATCTATTAATCTTATTCCGGACTAAATATCAAAAAAACTTTAAGTTATTAGTTTGTTAGAATTTGTAGAGATTTCGCATTAGGTGTTTTCTCAGTCCTATTTCACGGTGTTGAATTTATAGATAGTAATATAAATTAAATAGTAAAACAAATAATTTTGCGCGCTCAGTACTAAATCGAAATGACTTTTACGTAACGCGTTCAAAACTACTCATCAGTCTTCAGATTCAAATCTCCTCAAAGGCAAAAATTAAAAAATCTTTTATTATTCGTTTTCCTATAAATTTACTGTTAAAGAATAAGCGAAAATTTGCGCACTCGGTAAAAAGCCCGAATTAAGGTTAACGCATTCGAAACCATTAAACTGAGATCTCACTCAGGAATCCCAGGTTTAAAACCTACTTCATTGTGCAGATTTGTGCAAGATTTAATCCTACTAATACTTATATTATAAACGCGAAAGTTTGTAAGTATGGATGGATATTTGTTACTCTTTTACGTAAAAACTACTGAATGGATACTAATGGAACTTTACAATAATATAGCTTATACATCAGAATAACACATAGGCTACAATTTATAAAGATATTGTGTGGTAATCCTGCGCAGACAAAGTCGCGCGGGCTAGCTAGTATTACCAGCTAGTATTTTATATTTCTTATTTATTTTGTTTTTGAAAAACATTAATTATAGATGACACTACGTTTGCAGCCTTAAGTATTGGCAGACAAATTACGCGAGACGGCTCTCTATTTCAGTTATAACATAACAGCCCGGCCGCTGAGCCGCACTTTGTCACGCTGTCGCCGCTGAGCCTGCTTCAAACGGACTCGACATTGTTTTAGATTTATTGACCAAATTAAAGGCAAAGTGAAACAATGTCATCTCAGGTAGAGTCAGGTTATAAAATGACCAATCATAGTCAATTTGGCGAACACAACTTTGTGTATCGCAGGCAGAACTTGCCTATGTTGGTATTAGTAGTTGTTCCAGGTGGATGCTCAGCAGCAGGCTATCTGCACTTAGCAACTAATGCCGTGATCACGGCGATAGGTCCCGCAGCGCGGCGCGGGGCACGCGACCTCATCTACATAGATATGCTGATGCATATGAGCGGGTTGCATTTTTGCAACGTACCCGCATACGGGGGCGTTATCGTTGCTAATAAATATCTATGAGAATACCATGAAGGGTGGGTCACCATCACCACTGGATTCATCTGCATGGGAACTGGGCGAAATATGGGTTTCACCTGCCTATAATTCACCTCACGTCAGAGGAGAGAGTCATTCACAAGACATAGAACAACATTATGTTTTGCCTAATTACCCTTACTTAGATCATCATCATCCGATCCGAGAGTATTCCCGGAATTACATCGTCAGCATAACACTTCAGACCCCGCAGTCCGCTACCTAACCTAGGTGATTTGACGAGGTTTCTGGTTTTGTTGTTTGTTTAAATTAGGTAGGTATAGGTATGTTACGTATACTTTGGTTATGTTATGCGTCCGCCTATGCGATAGGTAGAAGACATAATCAAAGTCGCGGGTCACACCTGGATGAGAGCAGCACTGGACCGAGAGGGGTGGTGTCGATGAAGAGAGGTCTATTCTCAGCAGTGGGTGGAAGAAGGGCTGGGATGATGATGATGATATGTTACGTTTATGTATGGTATGTAAGTACTACCTACCTACCCGTAGGTTAACGCCTTAAACATCTGAAACACAGGGTGTATTTGATCCTAGCTCAGGCACCATTTATTTTTGTATTCCTATAAATAATGTGAGTCTATAATGTAAATTAAATAAAAAAATATGCATTTATTATTCAGGTTAGGCCTGGGGTTGGATACCTAGGACCTTTATTATCTAAAACTGCTCTATTATCTTAGATTGTATTATTTGTATCGTACTCACGATACGACTGTGTAGCTCTCATTCTAGCAGCTGTGCCGCGCCACACACTTCCCGCGGGAGCCTGATTTGCATGCATGTTGTCGTTTGTCGTCCGTACACACACTCACATAGCGGCGAGCACCCAGTGGGCGGGGCCGCCCTCGGCACGCCCACCGCACGCTCTCCACTCACCACACCACCACAAGTTACCTCCGAGCCTCCGACCCACGCAACGCACATATTTTTCTATCATAAGTAGAACATGAATATTTTTTGTTGTATAAAGAACAGATGGTAAGCGAACAACGAGCCGGCACAACATGTGCGAGGGGGACTGTGTCGCCGCGAATGTAGAATTTACACCCTAATGTGTCTCGACATCGAGATCGTCTCAGCTAGGGATGTCGGTCTCGTACGTAAGATTTCCAGACCCGGGGTCTCAAACTTTTCAACTCAAACTTTTCCCGGGACTCCCGGGAGTGAGTTGATAAATCAACTCAATTCATACGAATAATACGGAGAGGATTATAATCGAGTTAAAAATACAAGTGAGTCCGCAAATGCGCATGCAAACGGAATTTTTAGTACCCCCGCACCCGATTTTGTAATCCTGAATCCTGTTGTGCTCTAATTTATTATATTTATTAAATTTTATTGACCATACTGGTACAAAAGGAAGCATTCTCTACCAGTCAGCCTTTAGGACAAACAGAAATACATTTATTAAGTATCTATATCTTATGCTTTTTTAAAAAAAAGTGCATAATTCTTTCTCTAATAGATCCTTTATTTGTGAGATACGGTAATAATAATAATATTAAAATTTAAAATAAAAGAAAACTAAGTTGTTAAAAGAAAATCTAAACTAAAAAAATAACTTTATTCGGAATTTCAATTCTCGAGAGTCTTAGGACCAACGACGAAAACCCTAGTCTTAGTGCTAAAAAGATGTCTAAGCGCTGTGGTGTGTAGTTCCTAGGACATCTAGAAAGCATACCTAGTATACCTACATTTTAGTTACAGTTTACAATAATAAAAAAGCAGCGTTCTTTTAATCTTGTTCCATCCACGGACCCGTAACAAAACTAAGCACAATTTTAATAAAAATCTATCGAGGTATCCGCGGACTCATAATCATATAAGAGTATTAGGTACTATTTATAATAATTTTGCCAATGTCAGATTACAACATACCTTCCTTCGTCTGTAAAACAAAAAAGCTCTAACTGGCTCTAACATTTTACAGAGGTTAGCTATAAGCAGTAGAGTCACGAATGGGAAGAAAAACTATTGTCAAGGACATGATATCCGCAAATCATCTAGGTACCTACATATTCAGCTATGATAATTTATTTTATTTATTTATTCTCCACTTAATATTTTAATGGTTCAATTTGGTGGTACCATCACAGCGTAATAAGTCGTATTTATAGATAAGGCTTAAGGCTTTGTTGCTGTGTGGTTTCCGGCAGAGTAGCATAGGACCACTCCAAGTCCTCCCGTGAATGTAGTAGAAGGCGACTTAGGATATACAAGCTAAAATAAGCTTGAAAACATCAATGATACTTCTCCAAACCGTCTGGTCAGCGAGGAGAGTTTAGGCCAAGTCCTCTGGCTGCTCTAGCCAAGTATGGCTCTGGTAGTACAGAGAGGGTCGTGCTCCTGCAGTGGAGACAAAAAGGCCTGATAATGATGATGATGATAATGATAGATACAGGCTTACCATATGTCGCAGGCGTTTGAATATTTATATTTCTGCAAAATTGCATACAGGTAGCGCATCGTCATCGTTATGGCATAATGGCGTAATAAGTTTATTACCTAACTACTCAACATCTACTGAGTTACCATCTAAACCAGTGCAGGTACCTAACCTAAACGTTTTAATTACTCGACCGATTTGCCAGCAGGCATTCTGAGCACAGGTTTGGTTTGGGCAGGCGCTCCGAGTTGGGTAAGTAGACCGTTTCGTAGCAGAATGTAGCCAACGCCATATCTTTATTACCTTGGTAGACAAATTATTTTGTTAGATTTCTCAGACTTGCCATTTATTTACTTAACGTGCAACAAAGTAAGTATGGGGGTTTCTATTTATTCTCATAAAATAATTTGATATAATAGTGTTTCACATAAACTAATGTATTTTATCCTAATTTTGCAAGTAAAAGCCAATAATTAGCAGCATGCTTTGATATTACCTACGAGTAACATTTTTATTGCCAACATCGTGTCCTGCCACACTCTGCAGTGCAATGGCAATCCGCCGTTTCCCGTCAGAACATGGCTGCCTCACCGAGTTGTTCCTGGAAGCAGCTGGCCGCGGCCACGCTCCCGCAGCCACTGCTGCCAGTACCAGGAACCGCCGGCTCCTGCCCCTCTAGGCTGGCACAATCTCGTTCAATACAATATGGACGACATTCGACGCTTGGCCCGCCCCTTTGAATCAATAAACTTGTACAACAAATAAAAGGAACACTTATAGGTATACGTTAAATGTTTGTTCTTCGAAACCTTTTCAAAAATATACTTAAAGCATTGTAACAGCCATTGCTTAGTTTTAAAAAGCTTTCTAAAAAAGATGTCTTTGCTTTTATAACACTTTTGGTTCTAAAATACGTAGATGTCTTTCTTGGCTATCTATGACGTAGATGACTTTTGAATAAAAACATACCAACCTAATCCTATGATTACGATAAATCGTTTTCTACAAAGCCTTCAAATCCTTTAGTTCTCTTCTATCTTATAGCTGCAAATAGCTTATCAAGCTTAAAAATAGAAATCGCGTTATAAAAGATCCATAGCATACATTTAATAGAGTGTTATAGAGCCAGAGCATTCCATGTGCTTTGAAAACACAAATCATCAATTTTGTAATACACTCGTATTGTATTGAAAACAAGCTGTTCCCCGCGGTTTCTCCCGCGTTCACCATTTGATATTTATACTTAGGTACCTAAAAAATATGTAAGTAGGATTTTTTTTGGTACTTATTTCATTTTTTACCACATGTTTTAATTTGGATAATAATCCCAGGTGAAGATGGCGTCACCACTGAAGCTCTGAAAATTGGAAGGCCAGTATTGCTGCCTTATCTTACCCAACTTTTCAATTCAATCCTTTTCTCAGGTAAAATTCCCAAATTTTTTTGTCAGTCAAACATAATACTTTTATTAAAAAAAGGAAATAAATCGGATATAAACAACTACCGGCCCATTAGTTTAACGTCACATATCTATAAGCTTTTCATTAAAACAGTCCAAAACCGTATAGCCTCACTGCTGGATAAAAGTCAAACACCCGAACAAGCTGGATTTCGCCCTTATTTTTCCACCACAGACCACCTCCACACATTACATCAGGTAATAGAATAGTTTAATGAATACCGCAAACCTTTGTATGAAGCCGAGCATTGGAATGCTGTTAAAAAACAATAATTTTAAATTTAAGATCTTATAAAAGCAATAAGGTAAACTAACTATAAACGGAGGAGCGCTGAGCGCCCATTTACTTTTATATTTTTATAATAAGTGGATAGAGCATGGGCACACGGGAATAAGTATATTAATTTACTGAAATTTTTATAGTACTTAAGTCTTAAATGGACTATAGTGGGGTTTACGTAACATTTTCGTTGCTTTTGTAAAAAGTAGGCACTTACCTACCTACCAGTATTTCAATAGCTGATTTGTTAAATGGTCAGGCAGTCGGCAGGTAGATATGAACACGCGGACAGGCTCTAGCGGTGTTTACACAAAAGTTTTTAATTTCTTCTTAGTGAATGGTAATGTACTCTATGTGTGTGCATATCAGGTATACCAGATCGGCTTCTAGGGTCTCACCTAGGTATAAGTATCAGATGGCACAAGCGTCCGAGTCTTTTTTACTTTTTGCTGCATTACTAAACTCAGACAATGGTGTTGAGTTGATAGAACACTTCGTAGGTATTCATCGAATGTCAGAGCTGCAATCCGCTCCTTAAGCTGCCTAGGACCGCGGGGCCGAGTCTGCTGCATCGGAAGTATCGGAACAGGTTCGGTCGCTGCAACTCTGCAAGCATGTGCTGCCGCGCTACCTCTCGATGTCCCGAGCAATATGGTTCCCGCGCACGTAAACCGCGGCGATCCTCACAAATATGGTCGGGAGGCGTGTCGCGGCGGAGCGCGGCGCGAGGAGGGCTTCTAATTGCGGCGCGGGTTTTTGCGGCGCCGCCGGCTGCAATCTGTATGCGGCGGACACAGCCTTCCACGAACGCAATTACCGCATCCGCAGCGGCCATCTTGCCGCTGCTGGCTGCTCTGTGACTTATGTGCCTCCAACACAATTAACAGCAATTAACGCTGGCCGGAGGGCCATAACGCGGCCGCCGCCCGCCGCGACACCGCCGCCCGCGCCACTACACATGAGCCGCGCACACGCAAAAACCCTCCGCCCGAACTTATACGACGAATTAGAATCTATCAACATTTCTGCCGGCATTTCGCCTGTGTCAAAACTGCTGAGAAAAATTGTTACATGAAAGGAATGCTTTGTGCATTGAACGAGTTCTTATGTTGGGTGGGGTTATAAAAGAAATAAATACTGTCCTAAGAATATATTTATATGAAGGCTTGCCGAATTCAAAAGCAATTTTTTTTTTTAAACCGACGGTAACATTTCGTGTTTGAAATTAGATATCGACGTAAATACTAATGTTACTAAGCATAGCAATAATTTAGCACATAGCTCCAAACCAGCTACAGTGCAATCAAGAACTCATCAAATCAAAATGTTACATACCTAGGTACTTCACTACCTACCATAATTATTAGACTAGTAGATGTTATGATCGAGAGTCCTAAAATATCTTTTGCCTCTAATTAATGTGACACAATTCTACGTGAGTTCTAGTATTTATTCTGTGACAATGCCTAAAATCCTTAGCATGCATAGTTTTCTTGAGAGTGCACCGGCATCGAAAATATTGGAAGTCCTTGGGTGAGTCCTATGTCCGCCTGTTGATATTTTAGATCTTTGAAATTATGCGGTCGTTGTCTTAGACATAAGAAATATTTTATTTATTTATTTAGCAATTTATGCACACAGAAAATGTATACAGAGAATTCATAAAATAAAAGTTGTACTTACTTACAAAGGCACTACTCATCTCAAAACAGATCTCTTCCAGTAGGCCTATGAGAGGAGTTGTTTATGTAGGAGAGGTGTTCATACATAGGATTGAGAAAGAAGAAAATTAAAATTACATAAAACTACACAAACTACAATAAACATACTTATACATATATTACACATATCTATACATATAATAAAACAGTAAAAAAAGTGTGTCTGTACATACAATATATTTCCAAATAAAATATTGGGGGCGATGGAGACGTAGTAATACAGTAAGAATTTAAAAAAAAATGTCTGTCTGTTTGTCTGTTTGTACACGCTAATCTCCGGAAATACTGGACGGATACGAATAAAACTTTTTTTTGTTATGTAGCTATTAAACCTGGGCAACATATAGGGTATAAATAATTTTGGAAAATGGAATGCCTGATGCAGAACCATAATGGTCCAGCTAAACTATAAGAGATATAAAAATGCCGCCTTCGTGAAAGTTGTTCAGCCTAATGAGCATTTTCCAGAGACATAAAGTCCACGCGAACGAAGTCGCGGGCTTCAGCTAGTACTTAAATAAATACATATGTCTATCTAGAAATAAATTAAATATGTGTGTGATTATAGCCATATCGTAGATATACTTAGATAAATCTTATTACCTAGCTAGATCTTATATTTATGTAGATACTCTCGCAACATTTGTGATTAATTGATTGATTTATTTATTTATTTATTAAATCTTTATTGACCATAATGGTACAAAAGGTGGACTTAATGCTAACGCATTCTCTACCAGCCTTTGGGAAAAACAGAAATAAATTTATTAGCGACAGGCTTATAGATACTATATTTACTCAAAGTAAAAAGAATATTTTAGTCACATTTGCCTTGTTGTGCGTGTCTCTAATTTAGTTATGAGATAGAAGTGTCAACATAAATCATTTTTAAACATATTGTATACACGCTTATAAGAGTAATTTATGACCTGTGGCGTTGCTGTGTCGGGAAACTCGGGAGGGTGACATTTATATGACTTTAATATTTCCACATCTCTTTAAGGCATTCTATTTATAAAGCAGCGTAGATAAATCATTGAAATAATTGTATAATGATCTAAACTTTTAAATTCATAACAATCGAGGATGAGAGTAATTAAACGTAAGTACATAAATACAGCTAACCTTTCAGTGGGCGGCGGGAGCGGATGGATCGGAGGTTACCCATCCAATTAAGTTCAGCATTAAGTGCAATTAACTTTGTATTAACGTTACCGAGAAGCTAGCACAATCGGGCTGCCACCGAGGGGAGCGACTAATTAGTTCGGACTTCTTATGAAGCTGGCGATGACGCTCCCGCTTAATGGCTTTAATAGTGGTAATGTAATGGGCGATTGTGGCGGCCGGCGGTCGTAAAGCAGCCGTGGCGGCCGCTGGCGGTGCAGGAGCAGCCATTACTGTCGCCGATAAGATAAGGTCCGCAGGCGACGAGCCGCTCGTCAGCTCGATTGCGCTCGCGCGGCCGACACTTACACCGAAAAGCTTTCGGCGGCGGCGGCGCGGGCGCACAGTAGTCGATTAATTAGCGCATTACACGTAACACGTCGCTAAAGGGACGCCGATGCTCCTGCGCTGCGATCTTGAGAACTGTTTATTTTGAACATTATACTTATTCCTGCTACGTTTTTTACTAACACTGTCTCATTACCATTTCTTTGTAAACAGCTACTGCGACGTCTTGCATTATTTTTATTGAAACAATCCCGGATAATTACAGTGACGGTCGCCACGTTGTAACGTGCATTAGCACATTAGTTGCCAATAAATAAGCTGAAGGCGAAGATAAAATAAATATGGCGGCCATAAAAATACTCGGTGAATTCTGCTGGCATCATATTGATTTAATTAACATTTTTACGTCGGAGCCGCTGGGGTCTATACACTGGGAGCTATCAGCGACCATCGACAGTTGTAAATCAATAGAGTACACCCGTCGATACCAGGTCCTTTTGAACTAGGAATAAATTACCTACACAGCATCGATTATACGCTGCCCGACCTCGCGTGATACTTTCGGGTCTTTCGACCTTCGTTTTGTGGTAAAAGGGTAGTAAATTGTAAAAGTTTGCTACTTATGCAACTTTTGCTTTCGTTAAATCTAATAATTTTAACTGTCTGCCTCAGCTAAGTTACACAACTGAATGGAATTAAAGCTCGAAATATTTTAAGTTTATAAGAAAGTGTTTTGTGTACCTACCCATTGTTATTTTTATTTAGTACTTATTAATAGTTTATCGGTTTGTCCAAGGTGTCCATGCATGCGGATGTGTCGTCAGTGTTGTCACGCCACTTCTTTGTCATTTGAAATGCAGCCGTTTGTGCGTAAATGATTTATTTATGCTAAGTCGTGTAACGTATAAGGGAATTATCGTCCCCAGCGCGCCGCGTTAGCGCTTATAAGGCGGTATATTGCGCAATTAGAGCTGGCAAATAGTCGCGCATTCCCGAGGAGGAATCCATCACAGCCATCACGGCTTAGCGATGTCATAAGTCATAACTCATCTTGAAACATTTGCCGCGTATCGTATAAGTAATCGTAGGTATTTATTTGTAATTAATAAGTCATAATATCTTTTTTTGCTCTTACAAAGGTTTGTTAAAGAAATATGAGAAACATTACGCAACATACTTCCTTTGAAAATAACATGTAGTATTACATATTTTTATTTAAATAATAAAGCAAAACTTAATAACGAGATAAATATTCTAATTAAATGAAAGACTAAAACAGAAACATTAATTTACATTATTGAGCCCAGCTCGCCGCTGTCCTCATCCTCAGGCAAGAGGCCAGACTCAGCTTCTGAACGAAATCACAGAATAGTGCTCACATACGCGCTCTAGCTCTAGGATCCCCAGAAACGTAGATCACACGTGCGGAAATTTCCTTTTATATTTTTCCTTTGTACCTACATAATTTAAATGTACTTTTTATTACTGTCATACAATTAGTTGGTGCAGTAAAGAAATTGTATCTTATAATTAACGGGCTTCCTTCCGCATTCCAAGGCCCTACAGTCTCCTAAATTATTACATACATATAAGTACACATATGTGTATATTACATGTAAAAAAAATTATTGTGACTATTTTAAGAGTGAATTCAAATACTTACATATGTTCCTTGGGAAAATGGTTACTTACTTACCCTGTGTTACCCTGACTGAAAATAGTTATAGACCTTGTTAGATGCTGTATAGTTTTCAAAATAAATATAGGATAAGATCAATATATCAACCACATGTAAGAACTACAAATTAATTATAATTTTTATAAAATGAATAATGCTTTTGTAAAAAAATATGAGAGTTAGTGTGGATATAAAATAGGAGGATAAGATACAACAATAAAATATAGTTAATCAAAAATTATGTCGGGCATGCTGTGCCAGAACTATATAATTACTTATTAATTAATAATAGACACCTAAA
Organism: Acrobasis consociella; assembly: GCA_963555685.1. Classification (NCBI taxonomy): domain Eukaryota; kingdom Metazoa; phylum Arthropoda; class Insecta; order Lepidoptera; family Pyralidae; genus Acrobasis; species Acrobasis consociella. The sequence goes on along the minus strand of OY743111.1, from coordinate 21,721,847 downwards.
GATTTTGTCAGAATAAAACTGCTGCAAGGGTTGGGTTCAGTGCAACTGCCACCCCGTGCGCCCGTGAAGGAAAAAGACTGGTAGATCGCTGTATAAGAGTTGAGGTCGCGGCAACAGACAGATCGTCCGGCGATATCATCTAAATCAAGCGCATCGGCTGCGGCCGCGTAGCCGCGCGATGGGCGATAGCGGGCGACCCGCGACCTGCGGCAACCGGCGTTTTTGTGCAGCGGCGGCGGCGGCCGCAGCGACGGCGACTCATTTAAATTAATTAGCGACTCATCTTTATAGCGGTCGCGGAGGAATGCGCCGATACCATCGCCGGCCGCCGGCGATTAATCAATTATTAAACGTCATTATTTATCTGCGCGCTGCCGGGCGCCACCCCGCGGGCTCCAGCCCCCGACACCGACACTACAACCGTAGATATCCTGAGGCCTGAGTTCACAACAGAATGGACCACTTGCTTAATCAATCAGTCTCTTTAATTTTCCAAGTATTTTCAAATAAACGCCAGCAAACATTTATTTTGAAGTTACACTCTCTACGTAGGCACAGAATTAATAATAGCATTACATAACGTAGGTAATATTATCATTGAGTTGTATATAGTATGCAGATAGCGCTCTCTCTTTAAGTTAAATTTGTATGCATATGCATTTCATGTACTTTCATAGTATTCTTCATTACTATGTCTATCTAATGTCGTAGTTATTTACCTACTTGTTAATGGAGTCATCAGAGTCACTGTTCTGTATTATTCTTGGCGATTGTATACCAGACATAAAGCCTATAACTACCTGGTCTATGATAAAGACATAATTTTCTTCCGAAAGAAACGGATTCCTTAGAATGCAGTAGAGTCGAACCATTATTATAGTCGTTTTGACAGCATGCGTTATCGATAATTTAATGTACAGGGTGTCGGCGGGAGCCAGAGCCGCCTTAACAGGAGCCGAGCGGAACTGAAATAAGTAGGAAATTACACTATTTATTTTAATGGTGATATTTTATTATAATTACTTTTTAATTTATTTACTTTGGATTTCGAATTGGCCAGTGCATTTAAGTACACGAAACGGTGTAATATAAGTTCAACTGTAAATATGTTTTATCTTCCCACCACGAACCACGACAATACATATATATTGGACCTAACGATGTGTTTTGCTACTATTGCCAACAGGAAAATGCAAAAGACACGATCAAATTTAAGCTACTTGGAAACAGTCTATGAGAAAGGTTTCAAAATCGTAGACTTTAATAAATTGATGTGCATCTATAGTGCGTATCGTAAAAATTCTTTCAAAACTGTAACGCTTCAAATTAGAATGAGGGAATCGTCGCCAGAGCCCTGAGACAGTTAACTAAACGACTGACAATCGCCGGACATTCCGCGCGCACAAAAAAACGTTCCCTCGGTCTGGCGGCGAATCTTACTCACCGCCACTGGTGTTATTTTTCAAACGCGGAGTCACCAAACGAACGGTTTTTTATATGGAAAATCCTGGGAAAATCTATTCGTTTAGGTGACTCCGCGTTTCAAAAGTGGCACTTCAGACCGAGGCCGCGGCCGACAATGAGCAATAAAATTAGAGAGCTATCTATGCCGATGCGAGATACGCGGCGGCGTCGCCAGCTGACCGCGCGGCCGCTCGGCGGCAGCTGCTGCGGCTCTGCAGGAGGCGAGGGTGAGGTGGCGTGGCAATTCATTTAGATGTCTTTATTGAATAAGGTACCTAACTCCCGACCTAACACCCACTTGGCTTGTTTATTCCTTCCGAATATAAATGATATCGATAAGTTATCAGTTTCTAAAAAGTTTCATCGTCCATAAGGGAAACTTTGATATCGACAAATCCAGGCGAACAAAATTAGACCTGCTTAATTTTTATTTGTGTTTAGCCCATCAATATCAGTAAAGAAGTTGGTATTAATAGTACGGACATAGTTCTTTGTTAATTGTTATATATCTGAGAACAATTATTAACTAAAGATAAGAGGCAATAGTAACATTATCAAAAGTCTCTTCGAGTGTAAGCTGACGACTGACAATACTTTTATAAGACTGAACTAATATATTATAACCTATTTAAGAAGATAATTAAATGTTGTAAAAAGATACATGGAAACATGAAATGACGTCTGTACATAAAAGTGAAGATTTCTGAAGTAGACGTTTCATCAATCGGATCCCGTCAGGAGCCGTCGAACCCGCGACCCCGCACCATACATCAACACAGCGGGGCCCTGGCGACCGCGCCGCACCGACCGAACCACTATTTGACTTTGACGTTTTCGTCGCGAATCATTTTTGTTTTGACGTAAAAGACTTGTCAGTCAAAAAAGGTAAGTAACCCATGAATGTGTGTATTTTAATACCTTTTGATTTAAGATTTTTAGGTAGGGCCGAATAATATAGGTCATGTAATGCAGGTAGATAAAAGAATATTTGTAGACTAAACGCAAACATGGCACTACGGAGTTATACAAGTTTACGAAGAAACGCCAATTGATGGAGGTGGGAATGAAACTATTGCTTTGATGTTCATCCGCTACTAAAGTCAATGAAAAGTGTGACATGAGGTTAGACTTAAGTATAATGGAGCCGAAGAGGGGATTTTGGGATTTACGTTACATTCGATAATTTTTGCAAGGGTTTAGAAGACGAAGTTAAGACACTGTATATGAAATACATTAGGTATCATATCTTTATTCCCAACGGAGCAGATAAAGTCAAGGACCGAAAGATCCACAGGCCACGTTTAGCGAGATGGTGGGCGTTAAAATGGAAGAAAGGAATCAAAACAGTAAATTCAGATTCTAGCCTTTATACTTGGAAACTTGTATAAATTCATCAAAAAGTAATGTAAACCAACTAATTAGGTACGCAAGTGACACGATTTTGTATTTGCTAGCCACTGCAGCCTGCGCTGAGCAATGTGCAGTCCTTCGTCCGAGTCGGGGTTTTTGCTGGCGGTCGCCTGTGTCACTTTGAGCCGCCGCGGCCGCCGCCCGTTGTTCTCGCCCGAGCTTAATTAATCCCGGCTCTGGACAGATCCGCACCCAACAAATTTGCCTGCCACCCCTCAACCCTCCCTTCACCCCTCGCAAGTCCTCGCCGTGAGACCGCTCAAGACATTTAATTAAATTTATCGAGCTTATCTCTCGACATCTCGCACACCGATGCGCGATGGGAATCGAATGCGAAAGCTCAGGAAAATTTTTTGGATTCTGAATTTCTGTGAGAACGGAGTCGCCTCGCGAGCTGCGGTAAATCGTACGGGAAATGAATTCCGCGAGCGAAATAAAGTGATATCGAGTGGAGGGAGGGACAGGTGAACAATTGGGCAAATTGCAACAAAAACGCGAGTGGCACATCAAAGCCGCTTCAATTTGCTTTGTAGCCGGCTGCCCGCTCCTCCCCGCGCCCGCGCCCGCCGCCTCTCCCCGCGACTCTCCATTATACAGCCTCCTCCGGATCGCCCTCTTATTGTGCCATTTCGTTTTCCAGCAAATTACCCATTTGCTTTGAATACATTAAATACCTGTTACATTGTCTCTTGATGCATCAGTAGGTAACAATAAGAAGGTACTGCTAAAACTTTGAATTTTACTCATGTTTAGAATAGTTATTATAGTTTTAACGCTTTGTAGATATTTTAAAGGCTTTAGATATAACTATGAAAGTATGTAGGCTTAGCTTTTAGGTATCGTAAATACTGAATGTAACTATAGCAGCATAGGCAGGCTGTTATAGTACTTACAAGCAGGCGCTTATCGGGTCTGTCTAGCTGGGTCGATAGCCAATGCTGCCGGCGTGACAAGCAAAACTGAAGATGACGACCAGCGTTTCAATTTTCATGATTGAATCATTTTTTACGAGCTCGACGTGACAAATGGTGTAGACCGGCGCGCGTCCGGCAGACCGGCGGCCGGCGGCCGAAGATTGATGTCACTCCGTGCGATACCCATCTAGGCGTTTTTTACCGTGAGTTACCGGCTGAGGCTGGGAGCGCGGCGAGCGTTCCCAGGCCGCGCGGCGGGACGCGCCGCGCCGGCATCCGTCTTGCACTGTCACCACGTCCCGAAAACTCTACAGAGTTGCGGCCACGAGATGTATCATCGATTTCATCTAATCTCGTAATGGCCTTAATCTATTATACGATGAGCCGATACATGTGTCGACAGACTAAATTGGTGTTTCATAAAATGTCGTATACAGCACACATTAATCACAGCTTGTCTCAAATTCCAATAGGGAATTCATAAAGGCATATAGATTGTAAAAAAGTTCTATAAAACTTTAGAATCGTAGACACCTAGATAAAAAAATACGGAAGAAATAGTAAATTCTGCTTGCCTGGTCTTGTGAAGACGTTTTTCATTAGCGCAATATCGGCGGCACTCCGCTCGCTCACGCTACATTACCCGCCTCTCTCTCACCCCGACCTACCCTCGCAGATAATGGCAAATTCTCTGGATTCACCCATTCTCCGTCTTCGCTCAACTCTTAATAATCTTGTGTTAACGGTCTTTAAGTATAATTCGCTGTATCATTTCTGATATCCGTCCGACCCCATTTTTGCATTGATTATATGCATTCAAGTTGTAATGTTTTTTTTAAAACGTAGTTAAATATAAATATACGTACTTATTAAATAAATACTTAATGATTTTCTAAAAATCATTGTAACCACATGAATCGTGCAAATTAAGATTTTGAAATATTGGATAAGGAAGTGAAATTATTTAGATATCTCTACCCGACCTGTGAACTAATATACCTAGAGTAAGTAACATCATGGGAAAATTTTCTATTAAAATTAATATCGATGAGTTGTCGTTTTTAATATCGCCAAGATCAAAGCTTAACAAGATTGTATCGCTTCAATAAGTTCGCAGTCCACCAGTCAAATGATTAGGAGAACAGCAATAACTGTCAACGTGAAGGGTTCCTCTCGTGGTAATGAGTGGCACGTGTGGAGCGTCCCGAATTAATTCGCGGACACAATAGCACCGGCAGACCCGGCACAAGTGTTCTAAAGAGATTAATGCGTGGTGTGCGGGGTGCTCCGTGCCATTTGACAAACAGCCGGATCCGGCGAGGGGCGAGGCCGGCACGCGCCGCAGCTTCCCCGGACAATATTAATTCGGTTTTATGACATGCGAAATTGCTCTCAATAAATTGTGCATCTTGCGCGGGGCCCGGGGAGGGGAGCACACGTGCGGCGTTATTAAACTTTTCATTAGCAGCGACCCGACCCGACCCGGGACGGACATATTCTCGCGCACTCGACCGCGCTCACCCTTTACGGTGAGCAGGGCTGCCTCTGCCAAACTTGCAAAAATGAGTAAAACTTTTGAACAGTTCGAGCCTAAAAACCTTATCTTAATATCAAATATTACGCACGCGCCATTCTCTCTGATCTTGAGCTTGTCTTATTTTCATGACTTGAGAATGGGATATTGTTCTCAACATAATTTAAAGAAGTTAATTCAAGACCGACGGCTAGTCTAGGTAGATATTAGTATTACTTATTCTACTCTACAAGTCAACAAGATGGGGACGTAATATTATTTTATCTACCACCTATATTATAAAAACTAATTATTTTGTCTCGTAACATGCGATTTGTATATTTACACAATTTTCCTTTTTTGTAAGTAAATAAGTATCCATTTAGAAACTTATAGATGTCTGACGAAGTGGAAATAAATTTTGGAATGCGCAGCCCTGGCACGCCGTGCCGGTGCGGACGAGATGATGGGGCCGGTGTTGTAATTCGCGATACACAACACAACACAACACAACATTATTTGATTTTTAATTCGCCCCGCTGCAAAAGGAATGCGCTTATTGACTCACTGGAGCAAGGAGCGGGGGACGCGGTGCGGGGTGCGGGGGAATCCTCGTCCAAACAAATATAATTACTATGGACATCAGTATTATACAAAAATGGAAAGCAAGCACGCAATAGTGTCGAAACAGTAATTAGCGCTTAATTGGACGCTTTTTACACGTTTGCACTAAGTCAATTAAAATACAATTACTATGAACGTAACAACAGTGATATGGTTGCTGAATTTTTCTTAGATATAACTCCTGAAGTCTTAATTGGTCTCCTGGAATGCCTAAAGAAAGCTAGAACATAAAACTAAGAACACAAAAAAGAATCTAGAAAAATATACGTGATGGGATGAACGGTCGTCGTACGATTGTTCTTAGGATGTGTAAATTGAACAGGAAATTACATGTAAGTAGTAATTAACTTTGTAGTTTCCAAGGCTTGTAATGTTTGCCCAGTTTTGGGCTTTATATATACAGATATTAGCTTCACAGATACTCGTACCTATTGATTATCCCATCACATCACATCGCAGGCGCCAGTATTCTCAACAGAAAAAGAAAGTGTCACTATGAGAAAGAGAATTGTCGTAGTGCCTAGCTACTAGCTAGCTGTACCTATGTGGACAATATGTTGGTTGGTGCCATACCGATACGTAGGTATAAGTATAGAAAGGCGGGTTGAGAGGGTGCTGCGGGGCGGCGGGAGGCGGGGGTCCACATACGTGGCATTGCTGCAGCGGCGAGGGTCGCCGGGACGCGAGGGTTGCCGGCGATATATTTGCGCGTGTAATATCGCCTTTTATTAGTTTTTCCGAGGCGACGGTCCCCGCCCGCCGCATATTTGCTTTGATGGCGCGCCCTCCTTGTCATTGTTCTTCCTCTCGAGCGAGCGCTCCCATTCATCCGACTGTCCTATTATATTCTTTACATTACAAATTAAACTACAAACGAGTTAATGCCGTAAACTAATTCCGGCCGCGACGTGCGTTTCATTCTCTAGCAGAATGTCTGCGATGGCATCCCGTGAATGCGCTCAATTAACGTCGCCGGTCGGCTGTTTGGCAAATTTCTAATTGAAACGGTGAATATTTGGAACGGTTGTCTCGTGATGTCACGTGATGTACGGCTACAATGGCATCGTTGGCAGCGCTCCAGCGCTCCGCTACTCGCTGAGAGCTCGGAAAAAAACACACACAACCGCCTAGTATGCATTGTAGTATGTGCGATGTAAAGGAGCCGCGGGACGGTGCTGCGTCGAACGAACGATGCTGATAATGAGCGACGGACAATTAGCGGCGGCAGCGGAGCGCGGCCGCAGCGCACGCGGCGGCGGCGGTGGGAACCGCGGCGGCGTTTTGAAATTCAAATCGTTTCTCGATATCGGGAACAGCCGCTATTCCGAGAACGAGCGTCGCTCGTCGACTATCTCATAGAACATCGTTAGTCAATCGCCGTCGAACAAAACGGACAAAACCGCGTTCTAGCGCAGAGCTCGCCGCGGACCGAGGCTACCACTTCTGCGAATGGGATAAAATACTACCGCTTCGATACCCGCTTAATCTGCCACACATAAATCTGTCTCTAAATGAAGACCAGAGTTCGTTGTCCCGAGAACAAAGCTTTGGATCTTTTATAGTAATTATATGTTGTTAACTTGCTACAGATCGATATTGCTCAGTGAGGTATGCGCGAATTGCATCGATAAAAATATCTCGATTTGAGATGTGTGCTGACACTCAACAGATGAAAGAAGAGTGGCGATCAAATTGTCAGATATATCTTAAAATAGAGCGCACAATGCTTGTGGATGTGACAATGAGTTATTGGAATGTATGTTCGGTGCCATACGTCAATGTGTCGGGCAGGAGTGAGCAACATTTGGTGCGCACGTCCTGCCCGTGCGGCGGAAACCGTTCCTCTTCACACTGTAGGGTGGAAGTGCTGAACACGTTATATTCTTCCTACGAATTGCTAATGAGTAAATTTCTAAATATTTTGTACGAAAATAAATCAAAGGAATAAAATAAATCAAATCAAATTTTGAAATTTATTAAAAAACTAGAACTGCTGTGCCGTGGGCTTCGCCTCTTCGTGTAAATTTTGGGATAAAACTACCTGGGTCTCAAACTATGTCCAGACGAAATTTCACCTAATTAGATTTAGTTGTTGAAGTATGAAGTGGTAGCTGACAAACAAACAAATATACAAACTCGCTTTCGCATTTATAATATTAGTTGGAAGGATTACGTAGGATTAGGATTAACAAGCATGCGCATTTAATCTCAGATAGGTACACCTGTTTTATCTAATTGACAGAGCTACTAATAAGTAATATTAGATTAATATTATCTAATAAAATAATAACCGCACTAATAGACATTTCAAGATTTAGTTATAAAATTTTGAGGGTGATTGATAAATAACAGTATTTTAAGAGATATTAAAAATATCCTATGATAATAAAGATAATTTGAATTGAATTGAATTTTAACGAGTAGTTTGTAGGAATACCTAAAGGAAAAACTTTCAACTAAACCACACAACTTTTTTTCACCTTAAGATTTACAGTCATTCAAAATAGCTATAGAACTTACAGCTGTATAATAGACTTTTTGTAGCCATTTAGCTTTATACACAAAACAAGTCCGCTGTAATGAGTGTTCCAGTGGAGTGCAGTATCGGCGCAGGTAAATCAATCACGGCGCGGGGAGCGGCGCGGGCGTCGCAGGATTGGCGAGAGTCGTGTAGGAAATGTACTGCGACAGCGACAATGATCGACAAAGCCGCGCGCTAGAATGCGAGGCACGCGTGTTTGAAGTCGTTTGTCCGTCGTGTCCATTGAGCAGCGAGCGTAATTATAGCGGCCGAACCGCGCCGCTCGCGCCGCGCCGCACCGCGCCGCACCGCGCCGATTGATTTACGACGCGACTGTAATTTATGCACGTTTAATTAAAGTATCAGCAGCCGGAAGACAGTCGTCGCTCGCCGATGCTTTTGTTTGGTGAATCACGTAATGCACGTTACGTAAAGTCGTAGAAACGCTGCGGATTCCTCGGTGAGGCCTACTTGTCGGAGCTGCGGCCGCCACGATCGGTGTTTCATCAATCGTTGCGTGCCGCGCGAAATATACACAATTTTTTTAAATTCGTGATGTGTATTTACGTACTTACGTAGTTTCTTTGTTTGAAAAAAAAACAACAAGTTTTATGAATATTATGATAGTGATCCATATAAACTTCTGAATGAATTCTACACATACCATATTGGCATATGTATAAGTAAATGTTTCGTATAGGTAACTTCATCCGACAAGTATGTGCACTATGCACAAACTTACGTAGCTATACTGCTATAGATAAGGTTACAATTAATTAAAGAAAATTACTGTCGTAACCTTAAACAAACATTACAAGCCAAGTGTTCAAGTGCATCGCACAATTCGCACATCCTGTACGGGGCAGAATACTTTCCAGTTTTCTCATAATTATTTTAAACACCGCAAACAGCTATTAATTATGATATTATTTGGTCAAGATAATATAAGAACATGCAAACGCTACGTTTTTTACACGTTCTGCGAAACTTCCTATGTTTCCACAGCGAGCGGTCCTGCCAAGTGTCCTTATTTGTCGCTGCCCGACGCTGCCGCCGCCGACCTTACGCGCGAGCGCGGAGCGGTGCGCACTCGCATGCTGCGTGCGCGTAAGTACATTAGTCACCGATACCTACTCTCCTACCATCGCCGCATTTGCACATCGCGATAAGGCAATGCACCACAAGCTGCGCGCATTCAGGCCTATAATTTACACTAATTAGTATTTATAAATCAATTAAATTCAACAATCAGGGCTAATTATACCGAGCGGTTTATCATGTGTGCGATCAGTGTCAACGCGCGACCGGTATAGTCACGAACGATTAACCTAACTTCAAACTGGTTCGCCTTAGCCGCAAAGGCGCGGAAAAAAACAAAAATGACAAATCATAAAAAAATCTTAAACCTCTCGGTAATGAGGAAAATTGAACAGATACTCATTTAGCGTCATTCGTGAGGCTCGGGTTGTTCGATAACTGTGAAAAATGGAGGCGAGCTAACAGCGGAAATTGAGTGAAGTCACGTTGAACCTGCGCCCGCCGCCCTGCAGGGAGGGCGGCGACCGAACACCACTAATGCGCCGACAATGGCGTGACTCGCGCCACAGCCTAATGAAATCCTCAATCAGCTTCGATAAAACCTGCCAGGTTCAATGTGAATACAAGGGAGTTACATCGGTCTGTGGCATCGCGTGCGGCGCACCACTCGGGCGTGGGCGGCGGCTTTGAGCGGCGGCTGTGAAATTGATCCGTTCATACTTCATAACCATGGAGCGGAGCGGGGGGAGGGGGAGGGGGAGGGGCGGCGGCGCGCCTCACTGCACCGCACTCGATATTAACCCGGCGTACCTTAGCTTCATATTCGGAAATCGTGGGTCAATAAGCAGGCAGGAACACAGGAAGGTTGTGGTAGTCAACAAATGATGTGAATCAAACAATCTTGTGCTGAAACAACACGCATTCGTTTACGAAAATATCCTTATGGCGACTAAAGACTATCAGGAAAAATTGTAAGGTATAATAAAACATTGGCCAAGTGCTTGTCGAGCTATGCGCTGTGTAGGGTTCCGTAGTTGCGAATTCCGACTTGAAACTTGCTTGCAAATAATTTTATTTCATTTCAAAGCGTCTAAAAATTAATTTTCTATTGCATTTGTATGATTTTTTTTTTCAAGTACATTTTATAAGTTGGTCGCCTATAACTTTTTAATTTGTAAACCTTACTGAGCTCTGATTGTTTTCCTTTAAACTTTTTTACGTGTCCATATTATAACCGTTTAGCAGATAGAGGGGGAGAGGGGGCACTTGACTATAGCAAAAATTTGCACTATAAAACAACGAAACTTACCCCATACGATGGGTAAGTCGAAAAAAATTGACTCCTATCCATTTCAAATGTGTGAGTACTTAAGTAGATACCTATATAAAAAGTTTAGTTAGCAGAAGTTGTATAATGCTGGTACTAATGGCTAAAAGGTCACAGCTAACGCTTTTATGTACATGGAAGTCATATAAAAGTGTTATAATAGGTAATTCAAGTTACATACACGGTTTATTAGGGTTCTTATTTTTATGAATATATCGTCACGCATTTCAACCGATTTTCATTATACATAGCTGAGAACAGCCGCAAGAAACTTGCTTTTACACCGCATCGAAATTGGTCCACCCGTTCGAGAGCTACGACAGAGAGACAGACAGACAGTCAGACATCAGCGTCAAACTTATAATACCCCTTATTTTTTGCTAGGGGTTAAAAACTTTGATCTATAGTGGTTTTGCCAGATATTCATACGTTACCCACGTTCAAGCTTCCAGAAGTGCTATTTTTCATTTAGGAACTCACCGAAAAAAAAACCTGTATTTTTCCAAATTTTGTATTTTCGCGTAAAATGTGATGAAACCGTCATGTCAGCCAAACAATACTGCTTAATTGCAGAAAACATCGAAAATACTTCAAGATTTTCTAAAAAATTTACCGTTAATAAAATAAAAACGCTACAACAAAAGTCAAAATTACGAGAGGTCAAGTCAAGACCACTCGAAAATCCTTCGCATGCGACCGATTCATTAATGCGCGTTTGGAAACGCTCGCGCAAACCCTTCGTAATGCGACAAGTGATTACAAAAATACGTCCCCAGCGCGGTATATAATTACTTTGCAGGCAATAAGTGGTTCCGTGTATCGATGTCAAATCAATAGACCGATGATTAAATTGCATTATACACGCTGTTTCAATAAGTTTTTTTCTGGGTAAGTCGTGTCGTTCCACACTACGGAGCGAGCATGCAGCGCACGTATTTCTTTCATTCTCTCTGTATATCTACGCTTTTTAGCTTACCCACGGAAATAATTCTAACTTTTAGTTTTGTATACCAATATAGTTGTTTTATTGTTTTTTGTGTGTAAGTGGCCAACACTTGTGTCATTTTTCAGGCTGCCTAAAGGCATAGCTTGACGACTGCCGTACAATGATGACAGCCGGAACCAACGGCTTAAACGTGCCTTCCGAAGCACGGAGGACGTAGAATTCAGTTTATTTCAACTACTACTAGGGTTAGGTTAGGACTCTTTCTAATTTGTGATGTTCGGGGTTCGATACGCACCCAAAGCAATTTGGAAAACGACCTTTTTAGGATTGTCCTGGCTCTTGGGCGTTTATCTATACATGCAAGTACTTATCATAAAATAAATAGCATCTTTTAGTTAGTATCCCAAAACCCAAGTAACGAATGTTAGGGCTAGCTCTATTACTCTATCTATGCGATTTGTCGCTATGTAGGTACATCTATCAATACTTCATATATCGGGTTTTTATCTACACATGTATTATAATAAAATATAGTATCTTAGAGTTAGTATCAAGTCGATAAAAAACTTACTTTGAGGCGTCTCCGGAAAATGCTCATGAATGCTGAACAACTTTTGCTACGGCGTCTTTTTTATATTTCTTATAGTTTAGCCGGACCATTATAGTTCTGCATTAGGTGTTTCCCTAAATTAATTATACCCTGTATGATGCCTAGGCTTAACAGCTATAGTTCAAAAAAGTTTCATTCGAATCCATCCAGTAGTTCCGGAGATTAGCGTGTACAAACAGATAGACACATTTTTTTAAATTTGTTTAACTTTATTACAAAAATTGTTACAGGCGGACTTAAGGCCTAGGGCATTTTCTCTTTACTACTATTCTATACTATATCTATTACTACTTCTGCATCGCCCCAAATTTTTTTTTGGAAATTTATTCAACGTTCCCCCAAATTTTACTGTTTTGTTATATGTGTAGACGGAATTCTATTTATCTATTATTATCACGCCTGTTTCTTACAGGCAGTGACTGCGCCCCCCAACTTGATCTGATTATGGCGGCCCCCTCTCCTACCTTGTAACATAAACCTTATGTGTAATGTTTTGTGGTAGAGTTTATTTTTTCTATAAGTTAGCAAAAGACATCAACGAGCCACTCTGACATCAAGTTGAAAAAAAAAACTTAAATTTTTATCTTTCGGATGGTAAGGATACAATGATATAGTAATATTTTATCTACACCCATGCCATAAATCCGCTTTAAACGTTTCTGAAACAGTTAGCTTATTGCCATCATTGAAACAACCAGTGTCATAGTAACCATGATATAATCCAAACGTGTGTTATAAATAATGTTGTACTAAGTTTCATTATGCAACGCAAAGTCGATTCCTGCCATACTCATTAAACAGCCACATTCAGTGTGGCTTTTAGGTAATATAACAGGGCTCTGTATGCCCCGCGATTGAAAGTGACGAGGTATCGCCCAAAAAAAAAATCCGTTAAGAGATTATCCAGATATCTTTCAGTTCATGCTATCTTCATGAATTTCAGAAAAAAAAAACAATGTCATGCACGAGCATTTTACTACAAAGGTTATTCGAATTCTCATCATATCCCGCCATTTTTGTTGAATATTAGTATATGAATAATCCAAAATGTAATTAAATATTACAATAAATAATTCTAACATTGCCTATACATTGTTTTTATTAGATACTCAGCAATTAAACTTACCATGAATTTACATAGTTCTTACATTACTGTAAGTAACTACCCTGCTTATAATCATGATATGCATGAGTGTAATAAAGTCTTGTATGCAACTGTACATATTAAGGTATTAAAACCGTCATGTGATAATCTTGTCACATGAGGCGCATACCCCTTATTATACAAAATTAGCATAACTATTAAATCATTTTATACTTTTCAAAATGATTTCTACCATCATTCATCACCATCTTCAGCCCACACTGTTGACATTCTGAATTTCAAAATAGATAAATACCAAATAATTAGGTTATATTTACATTTTTTTTAACTTAGTCGTTAATCGTGAAGCAATTATTCGGTAGGTATACTTATTGCAAAAGCAGATTTCTTCTATGATACAATTAAAATTTGTAGTTTATTTGTAGTGAGTAATTTTTTAATCTTTATTTTAGTTTTTAAGGAAATTTAAAGTGTACATATAATTTATTTTTCGTCTAAATAAAACCCCTAGTTGATTAAACGAACATGTTATCGAATTATGATTTGACTCTACTTTCCATAAAAACTCGGATCGAGTGATCGGTCACAGTTCTCAGTATAATACTATGAAGAGCTTCACACACAGTACCTATATTGTAACGATGTAAGTACATTAAAGCACGATACATATTTCCATAGAAATCGTCAGGAGACCACACACGACAACTACAATACATATTTTTACATCTTACGATTTATATGGAAGGATGTAATAAGATGTATCGTGCTATAATGTACATCTTTATTGACGTGATAACGTCTTTAAAATCGTTTTAGTCGGGTGACATGTTCAGAAACTTGTGTCACACCAAAACCTCACGAGCGCGATCGCAGGTATAACGAGAGAGAGACGGACCGATCTCCCGTCTCATCTCGAGCGCTGCCAGAAGACGTTATCACGTAAACATCTCGATCGTAAACCTACTTTACAAACAACCAATTTTTTTTATTATTACATTATAGCTGCTTTGTGTGAAGCCCTTCATAGTATTATACTTTGACTTTACATTATACCTATGCTGTAAATGATGATGAAAATTTGAATAACATTTGACTTAACCCTTGATAGGGCAAATGTTATTCAAATTTTCTTGGGAAAAGTTGCTTAGTGTCGAGGCCGTGTCGACTTTGCTTGCGGTGTACAAAGCTATCTGTGTCTTCATAAACCAAATATAATGAAAGCGCCACTGCTTCGTGTGAGCTCCTTAAAACGAATGGATAAAGTGAAGTGAAGTAAAAAGCGAGGAGCGTGACAAGCTGACCGATAAAGTGGCAGGCTTCCCTTCGAGTGCGCCCGGGTGAAAAACCAGAGCTGTTATGTAGATGCGGCCGTGAGCCGCGGACGGCGCCGCGGGAATGCTGATGGACATGGCAAGTAAGGCTAAGCGGTAAGTAAGCACATATTTTAAGCAAAACGGGCAAAATTTGCTGAAAGTAAGATTAAACTATTATTGAAATAAGACACAATCCTGTCATGCCAACAAGAAAGCTTACACTTTTCGCCTTTGAATAAGTATTGGTGAACATTAGGCTATATTTAAGATAGCTGGGATGGAAGGTATGTATTGATTTAGCGCAGGAGGAGGAGGTCAGTAATTTTTAAAGTTTGGGTAAATATCAGGTCAGTATCGCTGTGGTGTTGTTCTGGTGCAAGCTCAGTTTTGGCAATTTTTAGGGATTTCGTAAGACTGGTAAAACTTTTTACGCATTGCTACGCTCGAAGTGTCCCGCGTCAGCTCGCGATGTGCTGCGATGAGTTATGTTATGACCAGACATCGCGCTCACTGCCTCTTTAACTCTAACATGCAAAGAGAATATTATCTATTTAATATTATCAATTTATTATAAATTTTCGAGTTACTTTCTATCTGAACTGACCCTTAGAATGCGTTTAAATATTTTGCGTTTTTAATTTGGCAGTTAGTAATTCAGTTTATCTATAGTAAAAATATATGTATAATATAAACATAATAAAATAAAACTACAGGTAGCGGCACGAAACTCTAGCGCTGACCTTTACTGCACAGTAGTCAAAAATTACTACTGTACCCATGCGCATTATCTCCTCTACATTTCACTCAACGTTAAACTTACGTGCCGCTTCTTGTATGTAAAATCTATTTACCTATTATAGACTAGCATTGTTCAACGTTTGTATGAAGCAATATAATTATGCTTTCTCTGATAGCGAAATGTGATTTAGAGATTGTTACAACTGGAATTGTTATACTGGGATTGTAATGTACCTTATTGTATGAATTATATGAGATTTTTAATTTTAATTATCAACTACGTTTTACTGATATGCTTCGCTGCAGAACATAGGATCTACCTTTCACAATGTCAGTTATACTTACGCAAGACTGATATCGCCGTTTATAACTAGTACATATTCACTTTCGAACTTACTTTGGAGCTAGCTCAATCTCTATTTATTTTATATATTTATTATTTACTAGCCGAAGCCCGCGACTTCGTTCGCGTGGAATTTATGTCTCTGGAAAATGCTCATCAGGCTGAACAACTTTTACTAAGGCGGCATTTTTATATCTCTTATAGTTTAGCTGGACCGTTATGGTTCTGCATCAGGCGTTCCATTTTCCAAAATCATTTATACCCTATATGTTGCCCAGGCTTAATAGCTATACAACAAAAAAAGTTTCATTCGAATCCGTCCAGTATTTCCGGAGATTAGCGTGTACAAACAGACAAACAGATAAACAGACAAACAGACAGACATTTTTTTTAAAATTCTTACTCTATTACTACATCTCCATCGCCCCCAATATTTTTTTTGGAAATATATTTAATGTACAGACACACTTTTTTTACTGTTTTATTATATGTATAGATTTATACTCTCGTATGAGTAAGTACTTACGCTGAAAATAGGCTTAATGCCAATAGGTATTACTAAAATGACCGCCAATATTCCTAAAACCATTAATCAAGGCAACCTGGCCAAGGCGTGGATTTGGTAAAATCAAAAACGGAAGTGTTGAATGATGTAAAGTAAAGCTAAAAGACCATCAAAAATAATAATAAAAGGATCCATATTACTGGACTCACTGACGGGACGACATCGTCTATCGATGAAGTTTAAGTCCAAGCTATGAGAATGTGGTACGAGCCTGAAGACTAAGGGTCAGCGGGGCGCGGCCGCCGGACCGGACGCGGTGGACGGGTCCGGTCGCGGCCAGCTGTCGCGCATTGTGTGCTAATGCTGCGGTGACCACGCGCCAAATCTTTGCGACGACGTATTTATCGGCGACGCAATGTGCGCATAATGCATGAGACAAACGTCGCGAACAACCACTCACCTGCCACTGGGAAAATAAGGTCAGCGTTTTGACAGGACGAACATTATAACATGTACTGATGCCGACCTATGATAAGGCGAGTAATGAGCTTAAGAAGTCCTGGCACGGTAAAAGGTCGCAGTGCTCCAACTCTGACATTTGCACAACGCGTTTGGTGGCACATACCTGACATACCTATACGAGTGGGTATAAGTAGTTAATTATCAACTTAGCTGCAGAAACAACACACAACTGAGTGACAGCAGGGAGTCGATAAAAAAAACTCATGCATCAACACAAACAGTTCTATTTTAACTCTTTTAACAAATACCCCATACTTTGACTTTCATTTTCACATTTATGTCAATAGTTGTCTGACTGAATGTACTAAGGTACGTTGGCAATCATTTACTAATTAGTACTTATTTGTAGCTTTAAAAATCGCGATATACGATAGAGATAACAGTATAAGAAGGTATACGGTCACTCTATCGTGATTTGTACTAGGTGCTCATAGCAAGTGTGGTAATAAGCAACTTTGTAACGTTGGTACCCGCACAAGTAAACGTTTCCCGTAAACAGCAGTACTTAATAAAATGCAGGTCAGTGCATACGCCGCGGGCCGTGCCGTGTCCATGCGAGCTAATTCTGCGATAATTACCGGCAATGCAGGGACAGCCCACGCGACACTCGCTAATACACCACACAGCTGGTCTAGTTAAGCAATTGTTGCGAGGTGACAATCGATGACCTTTTTCGTCCTTACCAGGTCCTGACACTATTTTCTCGCCAAAGAAATACGCGCAGGCATCAGGCACAAACTAGATAAAGTACAGATCAAAAGTCTAAAAAAGTCAAAGTAATTTATTTATCTTGGGATATTTGTAAGTTTTGACAATTGTCAATTTTCTTTTCAATTTCAGTATAGTTGTTGACGTCAGATCATTTACTTACAGCTAAGTTTATTGCCCCTTCCTCTACACATCATATAAATGACGCAGACACTAAAATAGAAGCAGTTTATCCCTTTACCTGTTAACGGCAGAATATCGCCCAAGTCTATTTAGATCTAATGAAGGGTAATCAAAAAATAACTTTAAAACTTGTTGTTAGTCAGTTAAATAATACCACAGATTAAATAGGTGTAGATAAATCGGTGCAGCCATTTCTGACAAAACAAAAATTATACGTATGATTATTTTTTACAAACTGCCTTTTAGTTTACTGCATAGGCACGAATTAAATGCTAAATAAATTAATTTATGTACTTACTTAAGATGACCTCATCGCCCATCATCGCGCTAAAAGCGGCTTTTGAATGTTGCGACCCTTGGCTCTGTCTGCCTCATTAGGGATAAAGTTAGACGAGATAGTATGTAAGTATGTATGCCATTCTTTATCAATCCACTGCTGAACTATAAAGGCCTCTATTCTAATATAGGGAGGTTTTCTGTAATCATCACGCCAGACAGGCGGGTTGAAGATCACAGCTGATGTCAGTAAAAGTCGTTGCACAAAAACACGTTGAATGTGTAAAAATAATAAAATAATGAGCGGCATCAACGAAACAATTGATTCCAAGCGATAGCTTTTTGAAATATCGCTTCGCACATTGTTTATGGTGATTGCGAGCGAGCCATCATCGAGCTACCATTGTCGGGTTGTCGCAACGTTCGTTGGTCGCCGGCAGGTGGCGCTCAGCAATGCGCCATAAATATTGACGACTGTCGACTGCTGACAGTGGCGACTGTGGCGAGTGGCGACAGCGGGCTTGCTGCATTTAAAAACAATAGCCTTCCGCTTCCGGCGGCCGGCGCAGACCTCGTGGCGCCGAAGCCTGTGCCCTTCGAGCTAACTGGACCTATCCAAACGCAGTCATATATAAGGGTAGTTAATTAATACAGTGTCACAACCGTTAATGCCTCCGTGAGTCTTTTGTGAAATGACCGTATCAAACTTTCATTTCTTAAAACACTAGATATTAGCTACCAAAACTTGATATGCGAAGATAAAATAGATACCTAAAGAGCGCTCTCATTGCAAATATTTTGCATATTGTAAGGCATAAGATTGACCTTTAAATTATTTTATTATAAGCCTAACGTGCCTGCCGAAGCACGGAGGAGTTCGAAAATTTTTTGTGCCATTTCTGGTCACCCATCCAAGTGCGGACCACACCTGAAGTTGCTTAGCTTGAGGAAGCGCTAGTAATGCGTAGCCTCTGGGCTGGTACTGGATTATTATGAGCTCCTTAAATAATATAGCGAAATACGAGGGAAACGGTGTGAACGCCTGGTTTACACATTATTTTGTATTTATTTCTTTCGTTATTACCTAAATAAGTAGCTATTCACAGCTATTGCTTCTTGAGGAAAGTTATTTACGACTATGGATAGAACTTACTATCAAAGTATACCAAGTGCTTTACTAGTCAGCATCTGAGTAACAACGATGAAAGGATGTAGGCATTGACCCTTTATAATATTTAAATTGGTAGAAAATGGGCCAAGTCCTACGAATAATAATTCTCTATTATTCGTAGGCCAAGTCAAATACTCGTAAGAATTTTGAGAATTTGAATTTGAATGTAAAAAGCTACCTATTTATATTTACTGCATCAATGGGTCTGATAACCGGACCACCGTGGCTGTATCGTCATAATATTGAAATACCGCGGAATAAATCCCGCCGCGTGTACTTGAGAAACAAGTTCTTTGCGATTCCGTCGTGAGGACTTATTGTCTAAAGCTCACTGAATCCGATTAACGCTGTTTTTTAGCCGGCGGAATATTTTCCAGAAACAGACATCGTTATGCTATCATTATTACGATGATGGCGTGTAAACGCGTAAAAACTCGCTTGAAACGGATACCGTGTTCATTACAACTCGCGCAAGTGCACACACGCGGAAGTAGGTATTATTAATTTCCACGCGCGAGGGCTCGCAAACTTCGCTAATGGAGTATGAGATGAACTCGAGCGGCGCTCCGAGCAGGATAAGCTTCGGCATAGGTACCTACCTACTTATATGGGAGCACCTGCCGAAGCGCGGATCATGTTTTTAATATGACGCCGAACACTTCAGCAACTGAAGGGGCGAACTTCTCTTTGGGTAATGAGTTCGTCTTCGGTTCATTTTACACAAATTAATTTGACGCTAGAGAATACGCTGAAACAGGAGTGACGTTGAAGTATGATCAATTAGATTCTATCTTGTAAATATACATTTATTATTTATTGTAATCGTTTACGAAATATCGAAAATTATAATTCGTGATTTAGGTACTTGCGTTCTTGAGCTAAATGCAAGTTTTATATGATGTTATCTCAAAAGATGATCTAAAACTAACATCAGAGATTTAGTTCACCTCAACATTATTATATAACGCAAGGTATTTAGAGACGTTATCTCTGAAATGTGGAACCATTTGTAAATGCTAATTACATTTGTACGAGCATTCCGTGGCTTCACAACCTTTTACGGCGACCATTGATTTCACTCCAATAAATGGTTTCATTAATATTTTCCTGAGACTCAGTCACCGCGGGTCGGCTGCTCGGTGACCGACCGAACTATGGCAGCAGCACCATCAATCACTGGCAGCGTTTACTGTTTGGCGTGAGTCGCGACCCCCGCTGACCACTCAAACTCATTAGGTACTGGCCTAAGTTTACAAACAATGTAGTTCGTCTATTTTTTGGCACGCAACATTTATCTTGTAAGATTGTTATCGAATAACCTCGCCATTTTCATGTCAGTGTCATCGACAATAGATAGATCGGGATCAGGGTAAATAAGTACATATGTACTTAAAATTATGTTGTTGAGGAGCTACCTCTCCAACGACACGATGAATGACAACAAAGTAAGTAGGTACAAGACAGCTAATTTTATCTGTATGAAGGTAAGAAGTCCCGACTAGAAAAATAAATCACGTAACAGAAAACTTAAAATGAATTGGTACTTACAAGATTTATATATTTATTGCACAAAAAAGTGTACAAGATCGCTATAAAGCAGTTAATATACCTATAGGTAAAGTTGACATAGCTTTAAGTGCCGTTTTCAAAGTTTTATAAGTATAAACTTCCTTCAAAGAAGGTTAGTATTAATTATAGTTACGAATCTTCTAACACACTAAAAAAAGTGTAACAGATAAAACATTTTTGGACAAAATAATCCATTACCTCCCTACTCGTAATGGATAAAACAATATTTTTGCAACAATTTATCTAAGTATCTAAATTGGTAGGTGCGAGAAAACAATTTGATAAGGTGATGTAATGCAGTGATTTAATTTCGTATTCACGTTCCCACGGCCACAATGCTGTATTATACGGAGCTGGGCAAATTCGGCGGCAGGAGAATGCGCGGGCGCAGCCGCCGACGGCTTGTAAATCTGGCCGCATGTGTTCGCTCGTATGCCATTAGGGGACAAACGTGCCGCGGCGAGAGGGCTTTTTCACCAACGACAAAAGGAAAATGGCGACGGATAGAATTTATAATTTGTTACCAAGAAATATTTCTCAGATGCAGGAAAAAGAAATACCTTAGCTTTTATCAACTTTTGATTTACCACGATCCCGAGTTTTTCAACTGGTTTTGTAGTTTAACTGATGCCCTTCGCTATTTTTCTTTTTGTGGGATTTTTGGATACATGGTACCTACCTAGGTACCTACTATTTTTTAGTTAACTAACCCAAATACCGCCACAATTTTGATTAAAAATTACATAGTGATAGTAGGCATAGTTTTCTAGGTTTACTATTGATTTAATTTGCTTATTATGCACTTACTTATAATGTCTATAAAACTTTTCTCAAACTATGAGTCCCTAAGTACGAGTATAATAACTTAATAGCTCTCGATGGCGTGGTAGAAAATAAAATATATTGTAAAGGAACAAAGGGCATATTTCAGCAGTAATTTCCTCGTATATTCTCCTGGCGGTTGTGTTCAAACCCTAACCTGCCGCGAACCCTCTCTGCATTGTCTCCACCTCCCTACTCCCCCTGCCACCCCCCCGCCCCCCCCCCCTCCTCACCTCCCCCGCGCACACCGCCGCCGCAGCAGAACATCCCGATTGTCTCGTTTGAAAACCGCTTGCGTAACATTGTTTTCTCTTCATTAACGAATCCCGCCGGTGTATTACTTTCGAAACAAAGGGGCCGCGCAAAGCAGACTCAATTGCTATTATCTCATTGTTTTGCAATTGGCTTTGGCTTGGCTTATTTGCGCTCTCTACCATTATAACATTTAATAACACACGACTTGCTTATCCTCTCCTGTGGAATTCAATATTCTATGCATATAGGTATTTGATCTTAAAGAATAGAAATGTTGTGTTTCTGGTAAAATTATAAAGTCTTATTCATGCTAGATACGTTATTTTCCCTTTTCCTACTTAATTATATTTCATCTAATGAAAGGATTTTTTCTATGGCTATATCTAAGTTCTTAAATATTTTAACTATAATGTCAAATATTGTTTTATTATACATATAATCAACATTTGAATATCGTGTATCCGAACTCAATACAATAATTACTTCCAAGAAACTCTGCAAGTAAAAAGAGAGACCTTCAAGTTGCTACATTTGGCGCTTACCCACTACCATGTGCCCCATGCGTTCTTGCGTTCTTCGTTCTCAATACACATTTGAAGTAATTTAAACGTTCCTAGCTTCATGTTGTGTAAACATAGTTGAGATCCGATATCGGCCGCTACTGGAATTGCGGTCGGGGCTTTTAGACTCCACTTCAAAGAAACGGTCGCCCAGAACGACAAGCATGCGTTGATTACCGAAATTCGGCCG
This sequence comes from Acrobasis consociella, assembly GCA_963555685.1. NCBI lineage: Eukaryota > Metazoa > Arthropoda > Insecta > Lepidoptera > Pyralidae > Acrobasis > Acrobasis consociella. The sequence continues at coordinate 21,699,220 of OY743111.1, read as the reverse complement.
TTCTAATCCCAGTCAAGCCTATAAATAATTACGCGGAACACTAATTACGATCGGAGTATCGGACAGTCGGCCGCTGCATTCCTACCATCTCTTCGTAGACCTCAAACAGATAGATCGTTGAAAGAGTAGGCCTAATTGAAGACAAATCATGATTTTAAATAAAAACATCTACTCAACAGCTAGTAGACAGACATAAAAACTATTAAATGCAGTATATAGCAATTTCGACTTACATGTTTTTATTTATTTTTATGAAGTTTAGACTCTTTTGGTAGACATGAAGCAGTATAAATAGCATACAAATTAATTGGGGTCCTCATGTTAACAATTATTCCAACTTAGTTATAAACATCATTTTAGCGTCACGTCACGTCACTATGCTGCAATAACTGCTTCATGCCGGCTACACACTGACCTGAATTTATGGCTTTGTTTTTAAGTTTTTGCCAAGGTCTAGGTCATTGCCGCTATCTGATTCCACTACTGAACACGTACCTATTTATTAATTACAAGGTGACTTTTAATCAACAGACTAATTTTTGGAGCAATTTTCGTCCATATGATACTGAACTAGTATTAAATTAAAAATACTTGAGAGGTGTCAAGGGACACCCGGATGGAACGAAGTTCCTTTCGATTAATTAGGAAAGAGAGAGACAGACAGAGAAACACGCGCACGCCGCACGGATTACAACTATAGCAAAAAGTGTCGTTACAACTTTCGGTCTTAATTTTTTCCGTCTAGCCTTCTTTCGCAACGCGCGATAAGGAACTTAGTTCCAAAAAAAAGAAAACAGTTACAAAGTTACCTTCTATCTGTGACTGAACTAAGGATCGTTGCCATGACTGGTCCATTCGTCCAGAAGTCTACGCTCGGTATAGGTGGAGCGATCAGGCGATGCGAGCGGAGATACCGTCGGTATTGTAGGCAGGCTTCGGTATTGTATTGTCGTGAGCCGTGTTTCTTTGTCGGCGGCATGCCGCGGGCGCGGGCGGCGCGGGGCGGGCGCTGTGATCTCGCCGGCCGCTGGGAAACGCCCCTCGCCCAGATACCACCACACTACAATATATAGTAGTACTTAGGTACATAAGCAAACGGTGGGATCATTATATTTTTTGGTAAGTAATAGCGATGGTAACACTTTGCAAGAAAAATAATTAAAGGATAACAGATAAGTATTTATACGTTCCTACACACTACCAAAGTAAGAGCAGTAGTGTAATTATTGTGGTTAATATTTCAATGTTATATAAATCAAATAAGCCTAGTATAGGCACCAAATTTGGTTTTTAGCATTTAATTTGAGTTGAGCATTTTTGAACATTAAGTTTGGTTGCTAGCATTAAATGCTAGCAACCTTGCTTTGTAAAGTTTAGGGTTTTTACTTTCGAGGCATTTTCTGTTTAAGAAGATAGTTTCTGGTGGGACCTACTTACTTATTTTTTTAATTATATAAGAAAACCAAATTGGGTGCCTAGGCTTATTTGATTTATATTTGAGTAGTGTTAATTCTGAACTCTACCAGTCACAATAACGAACTTAGAATAGTGTAACATCTATCGACATAACGACTGCAGTATCTCTGAAATGGCTTAAATTTCCATAATTAGAAATAAAGCTTCTATTAAAAAAAAATTACTTTAAATTAATTTGTTATTAATGAAATATATATTAGAGTTAAAAAGAAAAATAATTTATTTGGTGCAAATTAAAAATAATAAGCTTAATTAAAATATTTACTTAAATAAACTTAATCATAATTGAATCTAACAGTCAAATGAAATAACCGGTCAAGTGCGAGTTGGACTCGCGCACGAAGGATTCCGTACCATTATCTACAACATATCACGTTTGTTGTATGTATGGGATGTACCCATGTTTACTTAAATATTTATTTTATTCTGTTTTTTGTATTTGTTGTTATACTGGTAATGGAAACAAAAATACATTATCTGTGAAAATTAAACTTTCTAGCTATCACAATTCACGAGATACAACCTGGTGACAGACAAACAGACGGAAAGTCAGCAGTCTTAGTTTATTAATAGGGTCCCGTTTTTGCCCTCTGGGTACGGAATCCCAAAAAAGAAACCAAGTGAATTAGAAACACCTCTAATCAAGGCAGAGTTGGCTCGCTAGATAGCTAGGCTCATTCTTGCCTGGGCAAAAGTCCTGCGCTGTCTTTTATAAAGATTCTATGGCGTTAGAGCCAAGGGCCTTGTATCTAAACCAATACTGCTATAGTTTGATTAAATTATCAACTTAATAATTCAACTGTAAGGAATACCTAAATAATAAGCGGCCAAGTGCGAGTCGGACTCGCCCATGAAGGGTTCCGTAGTAGCAAATAACATAATATAAAAGTCTTGTAGTATGTTTTTTAAAATTTTTATATTTGAGTTGATTGAATGAAAGGTAAATTGCCGTTTATGATGATGACGTATTAAAAAAAACTACTTACTAGATCTCGTTCAAACCAATTTTCGCTGGTAGTTTTCATGGTAATGAAAATCATATATTTTTTTTAGTTTTATCATTCTCTTATTTTAGAAGTTACGGGGGGGGGGACACACTTTTTTCCACTTTGGAAGTGTCTCTCGCGCAAAGTGTTCGGTTTAGAAAAAAATGCTATTAGAAACCTCAATATCATTTTTAAAGACCTATCCATAGATATCCCACACGTATGGGTTTGATGAAAAATAAATTTTTGAGTTTTAGTTCTAAGTATGGGGAACCCCCAAAATTTACTGTTTTTTTTCTATTTTTGTGTCAAAACCTTAATGCGGTTCACACAATACATCTACTTACCAAGTTTCAACAGTATAGGTCTTATAGTTTCGGAAAAAAGTGGCTGTGACATACGGACGGACAGACAGACAGACAGACATGACGAATCTATAAGGGTTCCGTTTTTGCCATTTGGCTACGGAACCCTAAAAAGGTATCAAGAAAGGAAATTTAACCATCACATTTATTGCTCTACTTATTCAACATAAGTGCCCAAAGACTTTGACTATAGTTTCTATTGATTGAAACCACTGAAATTTACGGAAATGTCTGTAAATGTAAGTAAAGCTAACAGACATAATAAAAACGCTGCCTTTAGAGAAAAAGCCGCGCCGCCGCCGGCCGTCGGCCGCTTACCGTCGGCGCGCTACCGGCCAGTTAAATACGTGTTTAATACTGCATCCTATGTATTTATGTCATTATCTACATCTTTAATTGCACTTTACCGCAATATCGCCGTCCGCCGCCGTGTGCCGTTTAGTGCCGTTTGCCGCGGCCGGGCCGACGATAAATCGCGGCGGCGACGACTCATAAACGACGCAAGCGCAGCCTTGTCGCCGCTAGATTGATTTATTATACGACACTCGGCCGGTTTCCCGCAGTAATTCTAGCATTGAGGTACTAAGTACTTAGATAATCACTTACCTACTGCTAACTTCCTATTATTTATGGCTCTTTCTTGGTTTTATTAATGTAGGCCTAAATAACACTAAAATGACCGCAGATTCTTATGTAAGAACTATTTGCTATTACTAAATAAGTAGAAGGAAGCGAACCCTTTTTTTATAATACCCTAAGTACTAGTTCTGTCATAAAAGTAACTACATGTATATTATACATAAATAATGTATCTGTTTAGGTACGTACACATCTTTTTATGTTATAATGCCAGTCACTGCAATCAAACATCTCGCTCTTAGTCATAGGTTCAGTATGTAATGTAAACAATATCATATGTTTTTCCAATATCAAACTCCCATGCTGGTCTGGGAGAAATAAAAAACTTAGAATGTACCAGTTGCTTCTCTTCCCACGCAGATCGTAAAAGCCGATCGAGGGAATGGGCAAAAATGCAAATCATGTTAACAGGCGATGCGGCTAGCAACCCATCACTGTATTGATTGCTTTTCCGTCTTCTCGTCCACCATGACGCTAAAAGTGGCTTTTGGGTCTTGCGGCCCTGGGCTCTGCAGAGAACCGCAAGACCCAAAATGCTCTGTCTGCCCCATTAGGGATAAAGAAGTGATAGTATGTATGTATGTATATGTTTTTCCAAATCTTGGCTCACGTACTATCGTCGTCCCTATTTTTACAAAACTATTTAGACGTGATTAGGTTGCCCTCTACACGTTTGAATGAGAATGAGAGAGATGCTTTTTACCCGTGTAGATACTTAAGTAGCTACCCGCTGGTGATATGTCTTTGTGATACCTCTTTTACCCAGCTAGAATCATTGTTACCGTCCGTACTTACCTACAGGTTAGAAATACATATTTTTGGTATGTTGAAGGTATAGGCATACAATTACATACATACTTAACGGTTCTGATCATGAAGTTAGACTGCATGGTTATGATATGATACATTTATGGACAACACTTACCTAATTTTGTTTTTTATTGTAGGTAAGCTTACTAATCTATATTTCGTTTAACCATATAATTACGTATGAACAATGTATGAATTAATATTATTTTTTCCTAAGGGTGTTTGCGGCACAGCATGGCGGCGCAGGCAGGTGGTGTGGTGGCTGGTGGAGATGGAGTTGTCTAGTGTAAGTAGGTTCTATGACATGTGAGGAGCGGACTGTCGCAAGATGCGAGATAGCGGGAATTTATGGCGGGCGACCGCGAGCGCCCCGCGGGCGGCCGCCGCGGCCGGGGCTGGGCCAGTTTTTGCTGAGTAAACGATAGAGGCAGGAGCCCGATAACTATCTAATATGAACTAATGAATTTTCTTTCATACCACCTGAATTGTTTTTAACCGACTTCCAAAAAGGAGTATGTTATCAATTCGTCGCGATCTGTTTTTTATGTAGGTACGTTCGCCGATTATAGACGCCTGGGCCGATTTGGAAAATTCTTTTCTGTTTGAAAGGGCGTACTTTTCCGTTAGTTCCAAATGTTTTTTTATCAAAATCAGTTGCATACTTTTGGGGTAAAGTTTTAGTTTTGAAAAATTATTATCAAGTTAAAACGTTTTTCAATCAATCAATCAATTTATTTATTTGCATAAAATGTAGGTACATAGAGATCTTAAAGTATTAGTACCTGGGTGACCGAGCTTTGCTCGGTCGGTTACATCTCAAACATTAACTACATTTTTCTAAACTTGTCTAAAAATACTAATTATACGGCAAGATAATCTCATCAAAAACATCAAGGATGAAAAGATAGAGGCAAGAAGAGGAAAAGGAAGGCCAATGTCATGGATGAAGTAAAGGAAAAGGCAGAAGTGTCGTATAGGAAAGTCAAAATTTAGCTGAAAGTCGAGAGGCATGGAAAATACACCACCGACAAGAACATAGTTCTTGTTTGAACTTGAACAAACATTGATTAATTGTACTCATATTCCAGTAGATATAGGTCTCTTTTGCGACAAAAATCACACCTTCCATTTTATCGGACTAGACCGGCATAAGACAGCTGGCACATTTGAGGATGACATCAAATTAGTTGTGGTTGTTACATGTTGGTAAATTGAACAGTGTACCGTAACGAAAAAGAGACAGGTTTCGTTTAGGTTGCTCGACACCTGATACTTAAGCAATTGATTTACAGATGGTAGATGGTGGTTAGGTAGTACTTACTATTTTTGTTAACCTAACCGCTTAAGAATGTGCCTCTTATAAACCAGTTAAATATGACTAATCTGGTAGGTGCATGATGAAGAATATACTTTTTATGCAATTGACATAAAAAAGCTGCTTATAAAATCAATAGAGCTATACTGATTAAAGGAGTGTAGGTTTTTTGTTAATACTGGGGTATAGATTGACGATTACAAAGATTATGTTCTCCTATCCTCAGCTATCTAAACATTATAATGTTTCTTTGTAGGGATCACATTAGAGCAGACGGACAGCACTTCATCTTCAGCTTGTTTACCGGCAGTGGGTACGAGTACTTTGTGTCCACACAGTCATCAGGCGCCATTACTCTCGTCTCGTCTCGTATATCTGTCGAGACGTTACCGACGGCATCTTATTTGAATCGCGGCACAAATAAACGCGCACGCGCCGTCTAACTAATGCCCGTTAAATCATAGGCACCACGTGCTCAATGATTGTGTGTGACAGAAAAAACGGTTTCAATTAATATTGAGCTCATTAGTCAGTGGCTACATCGGATAGATGTCAGTGATGGCAAAGTTAAAGTATGGTGGGATAAAATGGGAGCTTATCACGGGCACACTAGGCTTTTATATTACATTCTGATGACGGGGCTGGATGGTTTTCGAATTCTTCTTTGTCATTTGTAATTGTTATGTATATAGCATAAATAAAGATTATTATTATATCTACGTACCTATTTAGCTAGACGCTCTATTCTTGACTTAAGTATCTTATTCTAGTCTACATAGTTTTTATGCTGGTCTGGGACTAGAGAAAAAACCTCTCTCTACGTTTTTAGGTCAATTTACGAAAAACTTGTGTGCTCCGGAACACTTGATTTGTGCGATTTTTCTTGCGCGACAGAGTGTACCTATACGTACAAAGTGGAAATCGATGAAGCCTACCTAGTCTTTTTCCCACTTTAAGCACCCTACTTGCCTACTCTACCATGCAGTATTATACCTATTTATGCTCATACTTCGTTTCATAAAGGTACTTATTGATTTAAATAAATACATTTAGTGGCTTTGGTAGCTCTACATTTGATTTACTAGGTGTTCATCATGCCTTACTGTTAAACTGGAGGTCCCGGATTCGATCCTCGGTCTGGTCATGACGGATTGGATGTTTATCTATATATGTATTTGCTATAAAATAAAGTATCGTTGAGCTTGTATGACATATTTAACGCAGGCTTCAAACTAACTTTGGGGCAAGCTCAATCTGTGTAACTTGTCCGTGTTTATATGAAATGTATATCCTACTTCCTAGTCATATTATAAATGCGAAAGTGAGTTTGTATATTTGTTTGTTTGTTTGTTACCTCTTCACGCTTAAACTACTGAACCGATTTACATGAAATTGGTATGGATATAGTTTGAGACTCTGGGAAGGACATAGGATAGTTTTTATCCCACGGGGAGCGAAGCCTGCGGGTACAGCTAGTATGTAAATATTACTTAAATCGTTGTACTTGATTAGAAAAGCAGCAGCAGTAAGAACTTTATTCATATAGGTTAGGTGCCTGCCTAGATATGTGTACGTCTACGGGGTCCCTCTATCTTTATTCTCGGGAATTAATCACTTAACCGCACCTGTAATTCTTATCTTGAGACAGTTCTGTCCCTTGTCCGACGCCGATAATTTATTTGGTGGTGTCGGTGTCCACCGGGGGCCGCGCTGCCGCGTTGCTGTTGCTGCTAATTAGAACTGTCCGCCCCGGACCGCGGCCACCCACCGAGGGCGCTCTAGATTCCGCGCCCGCCGCGTTTTTTACACCCTAATTAAGCTAATTTATCGAGACAATAAGAGAAATTATCGACCGGCCACCGGTGACTGCCCGCTTTATGAGCGGTATTAAACTGTCGGATTTAAGACCGCTACCGCGCTACACCGCCCTCGTCCCCACGGCTTTGATGCCCCAATAAATATACTAAAGATCCCATCAGATAACAGGTGAATGGAGCCGCTCTTAATGAAAGCCCGAGGAATGCCCCGACAATGCCTTAAAATGCTAATAACACGGACGCGAGCAGCCTCTAGAATGTTTTCTGATAAGGAAGTGCCAATCTCGCAGGTGGACCGATTAAATGAGTATTTTATGGCAGATAAAGCTGGCGGTCCCCGGGCGAGTGTTTTACGAGCGGCCGCCCGCGCGCCCGCCACAGGTCGCCGTTCTTTCGGATTGGTATCACGGCATCGTGTCACTGAGTACCGGGAAGTGCGCATTAATTGTCGACATCTAACTAGGGCAATTACAGAGGAGAACGGCTACTGGGCATTGGTCATAGCAAACAACACACAAATGGACGGTACAGAAACAAAGCTCCACTCAAACAGATATTAGTGGTGGTAAAGTAAATTTATTTAGTTAGATAGGTACATGATATTCAGTTGGGCACTTTAATATTTATTGAACATATCTACTTATATGAAAATATTTTTGATTCTATTCTTCGGTCTGGCTATTAGGTATTCATTTAAATTAATTTCTACGTGGGAGTGTTTCTATGAGGAGAGGCCAAAATTATATAGGTATTGGTATTTGATAAACTTCGACGCTATTCCTAACTTCAAACTTCAAAATTCTTTATTGCATAAACTGTGTAAAAATAGGTGGTACAATATTAAAGTATCAACAGTTTACCCTTTCAGGTATGCAATAGTAAATATAATAGAAAGGAAACTAATTGCTAGACAGGTACATCTTAAGCTTACGATATTATAACAGTGCAGACCTATTGGTAGCATACTCAAAATATTCATTGAGATAAAAATATGTTAGAGTTGGGATGACTACAGATAGATCAAACGGCGTGTACTTACCTACTCAGTAAGACTCATATCAATAATGTGGCGACTCCCTGACCCGGAGCTATATCTGTGCTGCCAGTGTTTTGCACCGCCGGTCAAGTGTCCGCGGGCTTTAAAGCTTCCTGCGCGGCAGATAATGATCAGGACGGTAAACTTTTCGTTTGCTTCAACGAAGCCATAACATAGGAAGCCGTAAACACTAGGCATCTCGGCTATGAGAAAGATCATTCGGAGATCGATCGATAATAGTTCTTTAAAATACTTATTTATGGATCCAAACGATTTAACGAATTTCCTAACGACCCTCGGCGTCTTTGATATGAACAGGACAACGTCAACAAAAATAAATTCCGCACTTCAGATCAAACATTCGGGGTATTTTCCTACCGTGGCAACCGTGGTCGTTTTTATTAGGGTTCCGTACCCAAAGGATAAAAACGGGACCCTATTACTAAGACTTCGCTGTCTGTCCGTCTGTCTGTCACCAGGCTGTATCTCAAGAACCGCGATAGCTAGACAGTTAAAATTTTCACAAATTATGTAATTCCGTTGCCGCTATAACAACAAATACTAAAAACAAAATAAAATAAATATTTGGATCACTATTTTTATGCATACAAATTTAAGCTATAATATCACATAGCATACTGGTTTAATGCACAATCGTTTTTAAGCATAACGTCCATTCGCATAATGGAGTATGCATAATAATTTTAAGCATAATGTACCTAAGCATAATCATTATTTAGCCCTAACATTTTAAAGCATAAAAGGATGTAAGTAGGATGTAAGTTGTTTTTGTGTATGTATTAGTTTCGCCCTAAGCTAGAGTCGCTCGCTCGCTCGCTCGTGTTTTGGTCACAGGAAACCTAACTAACCTAACCTATACTCTGTGGCAAAGATTTTTTTGTGTCTGTGTTATTTTCGCCCTAAGCTTGTGGCTCGCTCCCGTTTTACTCATTTTATTCGTAGAAATACATTTCCTTATTATTAAACTATAGTTACTATGCCTATGACATAGATTATGCCAATTAACATTATGCCGTAACAAATTAGCCTAAAATATAATTATGCCCAACTACCAGTATGCCAAAAAACAACTTATGCCTAAAAACTATTATGACAAAATATTTTATGCTAAACCTAGTATGCCAAAGCATATTAGGACAAAAAAATATGCAAAAAAAAGGGTCCCTAAATATGTCCCATACAACAAACGCGATTTTTTTATAGATAATGGTACAGATGTCGCTACCGTCGCACACCGATACTCAAATTAAACCACACACTACTGCTGAACTCATTTATTAAAATATGCACCATGTATTATGACCTTACATAAAAGAAACCATAACTAGTTTTAATTTTGGACAGCGCCATCTAGGGATATTCTCAGAAACTAACATTTGTATGTAATCTTACTTAACACAAACGGTTTTATGGTTATTATTTCAATTATTATTTAATGCTATGTACGTCTAAATTTTTTACGGGATGGACGGAGTCTAAAACGGCCTAATTTATAGGAAATAAAAGAAAGTAACAAATTTGATTAAGGCCATACCCAAATTTTCCGGGGTCCAGTGGCGCCGCCATTTAAAATAAATCATTTAAAAGGAAACGGAGATATCATTCAAAATTGTGTCTTGGTCAAGCCCTAGATAACCCTTAAAACTATTTTATGAACTACTGTTTATAATTTAAAGTGCGAACGTGAAGCTTTTCTACGCACATTAGCTAAAAGTGGCCGTTTTTCGCAAATGTGCGTAGAAAAGCTTCACGTTCTTACTTTAAACTACAAAAAGTAGTTTAAGAAATACTTTGAATGGGTATCTAGAACTTGACCAAGACACAATTTTAAATGATATCTCCGTTTCCTTTTAAATGATTTATTTTAAATGGCGGCGCCACTGGACCCCGGAAAATTTGGGTATGGCCTTAAACGAATTTGGACAGAACCCTTAGTGCGCGAATCCGATTCGCACTTGGCCGGTTTTTGAACCTAATGTCAGTGGTTGGTTACATGCGTCATCTTCAAATGAGAACTGTAGTTGGTATGTAGTTATTTACCAATTTTTAAACGACTGTCCTACTATAAATTACGAAAATAAATGTACTTTGGCAGGTAGATACATGTATTTACCTGATTTCCTAGGGTTCATGAAAATATTTTGTGTAGGTACCTACTTATGTAAGTTTTTTTAATCTTATCTTTAAAATATACCGGAATTGAATGTTTCGTTAGAATGTAGGTACCTACTTGTAATTACATTGAGCTGATTTATCATTCTTCAATGGTGTTTTATAATTTTGAAAACTGGATTACACAGATTTGAGAATTGAGGTTTTATTTCCATAGGTACCACGAGTTATAAAAAAAAAAAGAACAACTATTGCCCTCTCATATATTATTCTGTTTGGTCGATAACACAGTTTTATTTAATTATAGTAACTCTACATGTGATCTAAACGTTAGCTGTTTTGTTAAACATAATTACGTACCTAACTCATTGACAAAGCTGAACGGTTTTCAGCTGTTTTAAAAACCGAGCTGTAATGCCTAACAGTTAGAGGTTTTGTCAAACATCAGCATATACAATCCAACTGCGACATATCTATCAAAACTAGAAAACAACTAGAAAATGTGTTATTGATCACGTCATCTCGTTTTTAGGTTATGTGGGTATTGGTCTCAGTATTGGGTCCGAGGTATAGGTAGGTAAGCATATTGCATGTTCTTTGTTCTAAATCTAATATTTCTTTGTGTGCTTCCGCCACTTGTAACTTAGGTAGATAGCGTATGTTCCTAGAAGATCATTAATTCTGTGATCATAACATAATATATGATCTGCAATACTTGTGACTTTTTATTACTGGACAATTTAGTGTATGGCAACGTACCTACGTTATCAATTTTTAAGAAGTTTTCTTTTTAGGGTTCCGTAGCCACATGGCAAAAACGGAACCCTTATAGATTCGTCATGTCTGTCTGTCTGTCCGTCCGTATGTCACAGCCACTTTTTTCCGAAACTATACTGTTGAAACTTGGTAAGATGTATTATGTGAACCGCATTAGGGTTTTGACACAAAAAAAAACGACGGGTTGCACAGTGCACTCTGGGAGTGCCGGCAGAAGTGAAAACTTGAATATTAACGTTGTGCATTTTTGATATTTTGGAATGGTTAGGGAATAATTTTGCACGAATTGCTTTAATTATCAGTATAAAAGTACTCTCATTTATGTGGTAGAATACAATATTTATTTATTGGGCTATCGTACACAAACATGACATTTTATTAGCACGCTGTAACATAAACACACGAACATTCGCGCAAGCGCCCTGCGCCGTCTTACGTATTTTCGATCAGGTCACGTGTCCTGACGCGAGTTTAAGATTTTTTACCCATTCCAAAAAAGTGCACAACGCCGCTAAAGAAGTTTTCACTTCAATAGAAAAAAAAAACAAAAATATTTGTGGGTTCCCCATACTTAGAACTGAAACTCAAATTTGCTACTACGGACCCCTTTATGGGCGTGTCCGACTCGCACTTGGCCGCTTATTTTATTTATGGATAAAATTTTACGAATTTTTGGTAACACACTTTAGACCATAGCTATCTTTGTCGTTAGTATACGTAGGTAACCTACTTATTTTTTGCCGAATTATGGACTGCGATATAAGTTTGTAATTATTGTTTATGTAATTTTACCCTCAATCGGCGACCTGACTGGTTTATTTGTTACTAGCAGTCCATCCCGGCTTCGCCCGTGGTACATACATAGCCTATCACAGGGATAACATACCTATCCAACAGTGAAAGAATTTTTAAAATCGATCTAGTAGTTTCGGAGCCTATTCAATACAATCAAACAAACAAACAAACAAACAAACAAATCTTTCCTCTTTATAATATAAGTGTAGAAGTGTAGATTAGTTGTAACCCTGAGTGGCTCCTGAAGTGGGAGTTTGTGATGTTCACATCTTTAGGGTAGGTACACCGGTTACGGCGTTCTTGAAGTCACCTAAACGAATGGTTTTTCCTTTCCATTTACAAAAGTTTAGTGATTTCGCACCATTAGTAATCTGAGTTTTTGAACTTCTGGAGCGATGCGCGCGAATGAAGTTGGGGGTAAAACCTAGTATGAAAAGGGCTTAGTACTAAGTTACATCAGTAATAATATTAATACGTAATCAGTTTCCAAAGAACAATTATTGCAATACTCTGGGCCTTGGTCCAATGTCTATGTCTAAGTATGATAAAAATTAGATAAAATAAAAATGGTACCACTGTTGCCATCTAGTGACAAATTGATGAAAGTTGTTTCTCTCCACTTTAAGTTGTTTCTGTTTTGTTGTAGATCCTTTTTCTTGTGTTTATCTTAAAGTTACATAAATTAGGTACCTATGTACATATATAAATGTTTTATTTTTTACCTTATTTATTTAAAAGTAACTATCAATGTAATGTAATGTAAATGTAACCCATGAATGTAACTATCATTCATACTTGGCGTTGACATTGACGTTGCGTAGAAGCGTCTATTTTTTATCTGTGACCTGTGACACACAAGTGACAGTCCACAATCAGTCTGTCATCTGTCTGAATATAATAGTACTGGGTAATAACTTATTCTATGAATACCGTAACGTATCTATTTATCAAAAGCCAATATCGGTTTTCGAAACTATTTATTTTCAATAACTAGTTTTCACTGCCAGTACTAACTAAATTCATAGCTAATGTAAAACGCTTCCTAATGTTTTTTTCACCAAGTTACTGTTACCGTTTTTTGTTAGGACGAAACATAGACATTGTGTACAATCTAGTTTTTTTTTTTTAATGAACTTTCCTTCATACTTTTTCCAGGCTTAGGACTGGCTACAATATATTTTTTATAAATAAACACACTCAATACGCAACTTTCTATCTCTGTTTGATTCGATATGGTTATTCGGGTGGTATCGAATTGACTCGGCAATCGGCAAAGGAGAACCTAAAGTATAGTTTCGCTTCACGTTTTCTTGCAATACAGAATACAGACGTTATTCAGTGAACCATTAGGTACCAAGGTACCAAATAACTCGATAAATAGTTTCTGTCATACCTGATAACCGTTATTGGCTATTGTATGAATACGCGGTTTCTGTAACTATCTACGGTTTGTAACGCCCAGTACTAGAATATAATTTGTTGTATTTTACATGTTTGTCTACTGCTTTTGTAATTTTGTAAAAGCAGATTGTGAGCAAACCATGCCCCCTGTCCTTCCCAATGGCTAGTTTAAACGTTGCAGAATGGACCCCGGATCAGGTAGCGGACTGGCTCTCAGGTGAGTTTTTTCAACGAGTGTCAAGTGAAGCCGGTCGGTGTCGGATGGACTGAGTCACGGTGTTTTGCAGGGCTGGGGCCCACGGTGGCGAGCTACATCCCTGAGCTGCGGCGGCGGCAGCTGGACGGTGCCAAGCTACTGACGCTGCGCTGCGACGACCTGGAGTACCTCGGCATGCACGTCATTGGCCACCAAGAGCTCTTGCTGGAAGCCGTCGAGCACTTACGCAACTTTGTAAGTGGTCTTCCTTAAACCTTGTTCGTATTAACTTTACAAATAACTATCCACGAACGAAGCGACTATTTTGTGCAGTTGTCACATGAAGCATTTTTTTTTTGGTTGTGTCACTTGCTTTCAAAACAAAGATGGAATAGGTACAACTTTAAAATGGCATATTAACAGCTATCTACGCTCCGCTGACAATATTCTTTTAAATATATCTCCACTTTCTTCGCAGTCTTGTTCTTAATCTTCCCTTTGATGGCACACCTGTGGAGTTTGCTTCCCTTGGATGCTAAAAAATTGCACCGTCCTTGATTTCCTTTTCGATTAAAATTTTGATTACCCTTTCAGAATCCAAACTTTTTTGAGCTACTTAATTACTTTAAAGGTTTTAGTTTATATTATACACAAATGTAATATATTTGGTATATATATATTTTAGGTATATTTATGTAAACCTACTTGTGTAGTTTATATTTATATAGGTATTATTAGCTGTGCCCGTGGGAATTTCGGTATAAAAACTATCTCTATGTCCTTTCCTAGATGTCAAACTATATCCATATCAAATTTCACCAAAATAGGTTCGGTGGTTGAAGCCTAAAGTGGTAACAAACAAACAAATGTAGAAACAAACAAGTATACAAACTCACTTTCACATATATTATATTATAGTAGGATAGTAAGATATAGTAGTATAGTAGGATAGTAGGATTTGTATAGTACTTTCTGTTATTTTACATTGTACCACTTCTGTCGCGAATGCATAATAAGTTACTCTGAATTACTGGCTGGTTGACTGGATGTGATCTCTATATGGGATAAGTCTGCCGTTGTATGTTTTTTTTTCTGATTTGTCTTGATTGTGTTCTTTCTTACATACAATAAAGCTTTATAAACAAAAAAACAAACTTATATTTTTCACTTTCCAAAGTTTATTGTTTGTTAGTATTATGCTCTTTTTTTAAAAGAAAAGAACTGGTTTGTGTTTAAATAATGCGTAATATACAAGTTCTGAGTTCAATATTACATAACTGTTTACTCGGACTGCAATGTAGCATTGTTTGCCAACAAAAACTACCTTCATTTAATATTGTAATTTAGAAATTAAAGTCGATAATTTTACTAAGACAGAAGTTCGAGCAGTTGGTGATAGGCTACTTGAACATCTATGATTGATTGAAGATATTACATATTGTATTTGATGTCTAAAGAAGGCAGTGGTCCATTTGCATGCTAATTTCTTATGTAATTCTATTTACCTGCGTACCATCATGTCTTTATCAAATACTTTAATGATTGTCAGAACTAATGGTTGCTAAATTAAAAGATTACTGAGAAAAATGTGGGGAATCGAAGTCAGAACAAGTGGTTGCTATTTAGTAGGATTTCTATGTAAATGCTTGTATTTTAACAGATTAATATTTGACTAAATAATAATCGAAAGAACTATACTAACCTACCTATACTAACTTATACCTAAAAATAAAATATATTAATGTTCTTAGTAATGTAACCTACATTGTCAATAATTTCTACAACATGCAGTTAAAATAACCTGTTTAATAGCACTTGAGTTCCTGAGCAAAGCAATAAATGTCAATACTAGTCCTGCGTACACTATTAATAGGCTGTCTCCAGCTTTATCTGACGGCTATAAATCCATCAAGCCTGGCGTTGCTAGTGCCTACAGGAATGCCGGCGGTGACTCAGTGCTGTGTCACTATCTTCATTGTTATCTGCGGCCACACTTGGCTACAAAACTTATTTTACTGCTGTTTTATTGTCTTTGCATACTTTTGTAATTATCTAGGTTTATTAGTATTTAACAAAAGTATTGCATGGAAATTATTATTTTTAGAATATTCTTGTAAAAATGATTAATTATTAGTTTGATTTATGATTTTAGCTGTTTATTACAAGCAGTTTTGAAAATGTTTTTTAAAACACTATAATACATTATATTGGGCTAACCATTGACAACCTCTGTGGCATAGTGGTAGGTAACTACGCCAGTTCGCCTTTCGAAGGTTAAGGGTACGAACGCCAGCCAGGTCAAGTTGGCAAATAGCCTTTTTCAAATTGGATGGATCCTAGGGTGTTTATTTACCTATATATATTTATGATAAAATATAGTATCGTTGAGTTAGTATCTCACCAGTTTAAGCTTAAATGCAAATATAAGGTGTAACAAAATATACTGAAACTATTTTAAGAGTGAATTCAGACCGTGATCAAATTTTCCCAAGAAATGTAGAGACATGAATTTGAATTTTTGGTTTTCCATACTGTTGTATGTGTTGTGCAGCAATACGAGGCGCGGCGCGAGTGCGTGCAGCAGCTGGCGCTGCGTGTGTCGGTGGCGGCGGCGGCGCTGGCGCGGGCCGCGGCCGCGCAGCGCGACAAGCGCCTCGACACGCAGGCGCTGGCCGACGTCGCGCGCACCGTGAGTGCACACAGCTTTCTTGTCCAACTTATAGAGATTTATATATAGAGCATCGAATGCCGGAGTGGGAACGATCTTGTACAACATTTTAAAGCACTGTATCTTCGTCATTATTTCCTAATGAAAAATAAAAATATGAATACAATTTATTTTAACACTAACTGCGCCCCGCAGTTTTCACGCGCCTAAAGTAGCCTATCTGTTAATCCAGGATGTCAGCTTCCTGCATACTAAATTTAGTTTGCGCTAGAAGAACAAACATACATACATACACTTACAAACTTTCGCCTTTGTAATAAATATTAGTGTGATGATCGATCAGGCAGATTATCTAATAATAAGCCAAAATATTTCTATGCCATGTCCATCCAAAAAATTTAATTTAATTTACTGAAAACAGTAAATAAAAATAAAAAAACACTTTTGACATTTTATTTCATTTACTGTAACCAGTGAATAAATAAAATATTGGTGTTTGAGTTTAGAACAAGTACTGTTAATTTTAGTAATTGTTCCAATTCAAAAATTATCTCTAAAGCTTATAGAGCACTTGATTTTGTCTTAAGATGTTCGACATCGTTTAGAAACCTAAAAACCTTAAAAATACTTTATTGTACCTACGTGCAAACTCACCTTGAATATGCCTCCCAGGTGTGGAATCCAATGTATAACGTGTATATAGATCGAATTGAAGGTATTCAGAGGAAGTTTGTCAAGCACTTATGTTTCCGTCTTAATATTAATTATAGCTCTGATAATTATACAGATCTCTGTAAAAAACATCACCTGGTTCCTTTAAATATTCGTCGAGATATTGCCGATATTACCTTCTTAATGAAGATGGCTACTAGTATAGTTGATTCTCCCGAACTTTTATCCAAAATCATGTTAAATGCTCCGTCTAGGTCACTTAGATTTAACCCCCCTCTTTACATCCCTTTTGCTTCCACAAATTACCGCCAGAACTCGTTTATTTTGCGGGCGAGTAGCAACTTTAATAATCTCTCCGAAACTGTTGACATTGACTTATTCGCTTCAGGCATAGCGAAAGCTAAACGGTTACTTTACGAACATTTGCTCCAGTAATATAGTGATTTCATTTCCGATTATTATGTTTATTTGTTTTGTGTTTGTTTCACTGTTCATGCGTTCTTGTGAATATTTACAGGTTAATTGGCATCACTAACTCTTACTTAGTTTTCTTTTAAAAATATTTATTGTCTCTTTTAAGTAGCATGTAATAATGTTCAATTATTTGGAATTGTATACTGTTTCTAGCGGTGAGGACCTTTAATTGGCTCTATTATTGATAAATTTTCTGTTTTTATTGTAATTACTTGTAGCTGTTGGTCTCTCCATGTAAATAAAATAAAAAATAAAAATAAAAAAATTAAATATAATAATCTTACTTTTTCTTCATTAAATAAACAATTTCCCGTGCGTCCGGTGTGTGCAGGTGCGCGCGGTGAAGCCGCTGGTGTGCTGGCTGGACCGCTGGGCGCCGGGCGCGGCGGGCGCGGCGCTGGCGGGGCGCAAGGCGGCGCTGCTGAAGCTGGCGCTGGAGGCCGCCACCTGCGCGCAGCGCGACCGCTTCGCCGAGCAGCCCGCGCAGGCCGTGGCCGCCGCCGCCGCCAGCGCCGCCGCCACCGCCGACTACATCATACAGGTGACCAGTCCACACCAACTACACCAAGGCGGCGCTGCTGAAGCTGGCGCTGGAGGCCGCCACCTGCGCGCAGCGACCATTATCCGGACTAATCAAGTTGACATTTTCAGATGAGACAGTGGCATATTACTAGATGTCAACTTTATTTGCCTGCGTTTTATAATAAGACTGAAATTGTTTTGTACTGATAAGGGAATAAAACGTCACAAAATAATGTCACGTGTCATCAATGACATCTGTTGCGGCGCAGGACGTGTGCGACCCGCAGATCCTGCAGCCGGCGTCGCTGGACGCGGTGACGCTGCGGCAGGGCGAGAAGCCGCTGGGCTTCGACGTGGTGCCGTCCTTCTGCGGCCACCACCAGCTGGCCGACATCCGCTTCGGCTCGCCCGCGCACGCCTCGGGCGCCGTGCACGACGGGGACGAGATCGTGCAGGTATACATTGCTAGTCGTGTTGCTAAGGAGCACATACCAACCAGTAAATAGTAGAATAGTAAATATCCCCCGCTATCATCAAATCTCCCAGCTGCTGAGAAACTCCCCTCCCCTGGACAGTCGCTCCGGGCTGGTGTTGGAAGGTGCCATGAAAACCGAGTCAGGTGGGGTTCCTCAAATAACGATCATTGTAATTGTGGAAATGTTCAAACCATGGCCCGCCTACTCTCTGACTGAACTGCTCAATATCTTGTACAATAGAGGACTTAACCTCTGCTAATGACAGGGGAGTAAGTGTCGCCACACACTGGTTCACAACTATATAAAATCGCCATTCCGATTCGCTAAGAAGAAGAAGAAGAAGGAGTACATACTCGCAATCTTAATATCATCTGCTATAATAATAGAATATTTTACGATTATCCTTATTTCGTTCATCATAAACCTTTAAACGAGCAATTCTTGTATATTTATTTATATGTATATTTCCGTGATCTCGGAAACGGCTCTAACGATTTCGCTGAAATTTGGTATATGGGGGTTTTCGAGGGTAAATTATCGATCTAGATTAGTCTTATGTTTAGGAAAACGCGTGTTTTCGAGTTTTCATGCGTTTTTCTTTCCACGCAGAATATGATATAACCGAGCAAAGCTCGGTCGTCCAGGTACTAGTGACTTATGTGTGCAATTGGTAGGTGACGACAAAGTAGAACGCTTCATCGTTCGTCTTCTTTCCTTTCGCATGGGCGTCGTGAGAAGCGACGACGAGGTTACGGTACGGACAGCTATGTCTAGTAATGTTTTCATGATTACGTTAAATTGCTATCTTGTGACAGGCATAATTGTAGCGTTGTGGTCCGACAGGTGGGCGGGCGCTGCGTGGTGGGGTGGAGCGGCGCGGCCGTGGTGGCGCAGTGTGTGCGGGCGGCGCGGGGCGGGGAGCTGCCGCTGCGGCTGCGGCGCCGGGCCGCCGCCGCGCCCGCGCTGGCCACGCCGCGCCTGCTGCGGCTGCACCGCTCGCGGGGGGCGGGCGCCGCCCACAGGTACACAGCGCTGTGTGATGTGATGCTGCGCTGCCGCTGCTACTGATGATCCGCTGCCGCCCAATCCTAAGTCGTCTTTAATCAGTATGAATTAATGAACGTCCGTGAGAATAACACATGTGTTGTTATGAATTTGATTGACATTGATTCAAGAAAACATCAAAGTTTCTAAAATAATAATTTACTTTACAATAACGTTTTTTTTTTATTGTAAGCCGGTAATAATTGTGTCATAAAATGCGTGCACGTTCCAGGTTCGAGCCCCCCCCCGCTGCGGCCGGAGCCCCCCCCGCAGGCGCTGCCGCCGCGCGCCGAGTCGCCGGCGTCCAGCGACAGCGAGCTGTCGCCGCCCGCCTCGCCCACGCAGCACCTCTCCATCACCAGGTCACACTACCGCATTACTTTAAATTCAACTGACAAACGCCATTGTGAATATGAGTTGAACTGTTTAGTGTTCAACTACTCTCTGTTGAAATTTGACATCAGAGGATTTCGCTTCCCTTACTGATTTTAATTGCCCTCGTAGTGAGCGTAAATTGAGGTATACCCAAATCTCACTTCCTGGATTATCGGATTCTAGTTCTCTTTTATGACCATCTATCCATTAAAAAATAATATGAATAAAATAAAACTGTTTGCAGGCTGTACCCTCCTCCCCCCCGCGCGGCCCCCCAGCGCCGCCACAGCATCAGCGGCGGCAGTCCCATCGCCAAGCGACCCAGCCTCACCATCGAACAGGTCACTGCTATACACATTTGTTCCATACAAATACAACCATAATCTGAATAAATCTGTCCTCAGTCATAAATCAACACATCGCTGGTTACTAAGTCAGACACAATAGAAATAACAATTCATGTACATCTATAGACTAAGTATGCCCAACAATGTGTTAAAAATTTACCAATTTAAGGAGTGCAGAGTTTTAATGTATATGACATAAGTAATTTAGCCACGTCTCGTGACGCCAGTGTTGACGCAGCGGTTGTGTTCCAGTTCTGGGAGCAGCTGCGGTCGGCGCGCTGGGAGCGCGCGGGCAGCGCCGCCGGGGACGAGCGGGACACCTTCTACCGGCGGGACAAGGTGCTCTCTCACTCATTGTTTGTTACTCTTGTTTGTAAAGCAATCATTCGTAATCACAGAATTGATATAAGTATTACAAACGAAACGAAATCTCTTGAGGATCCGCGCAATATACATCCCCGTCTCCCGTCTTCGCACCTCTCCCCCTTTCTCGTCTTGTGCAGGCGGCCAGGCACCCGCAGCCGCCTGCTCATCACCAACCATGAGGCGAGAACGGGGAAGAGGTTCAGGGACGGGGGAGGGGGATAGTTTTGCGCGGGACCTTAGAATATTCCGCATCGAATGTAATACTCATATTTAATTTGTGTCGTAACATAAAAATATACGTAGTTAAATAAAACCGATCATAACTCTCAGAAGCCTCCCCGTTACGTGCCCCCCCCCCCCCGCAGGCGCTGTCGTGCAGCACGGGGCTGGAGCTGTCCCCGCGGCCGCGCACCTGCCTGGGCGTGCTGCCGCCGCCCCCCCGCGCGCCGCCCGCGCCCCCCGCCGGCCCCGCCCCCGCCACCCCCCCGCGCGGGCGGCTGGACAAGAGCCACTCCACGCCGGCGTACGACTTCGGCACGGCGCGCGAGCCCGGCGACCTCGCCTCGCAGGTCATACCCGAGGCTGTCAGCACGCCCAACGATAGGTCAGCTGAGTAGTCTTTTCTTTTTTTTACAACCATGTAATACGGTCTACATGATGGATACTACGCGATGGATCGCCGTGTGGTATCCGGCAGAGTAGAATAGGACCACTCCAGTCTACCCGCACACTAAACTTATAAACATCAATGAGGACTCTCCAACCCGTGTGGCCAGCGAGAAGAGTGTAGACCGAAGCCCTCTGGCTGCTCTAGCCAAGTATGGCTCTGGTAGTACAGAGGGTCGTGCCCCTGCAGTGGAGACAAAAAACTAAAGATGATGATGACATGATGAATAACTTATAGCTTATGAATGTCTGCGGTGCCTGGCGTGAGATGCGTACTTTATCAACTCTCAATATATCCTCTAATGCCCTATTCCTTGAAAACTACTCATCCGACAATGCCTTACATCCCGCCCTCTGCAGTAATGCATTATTTTATAACTCAATGCAAAGACACTGGATTCACCGATTATGTAAGTGAGCCCGGTGGCCCGGCATCGGCGAGTACTACCTGTCCACTATTGGATGGCACTCTTCTTCTGTCGACGGCATTGGACTTTTCCGACGTGCCGCAGTAGCGAGACAGCCTTCACATCATCTTAAATACATTATTATACTGGACCAGTGAAGTAGGCTATGCTGTATCCAACATATTTTATATTGTTTCTGTGGACTGAATACCAAAATTTAAATTTCAATCAATGGATATCATAATGTAAACAAAATTATCACATAATATGGATATACATACTATATCTTTAAGTGCCCTTGTAGTATGAGACACTACAACTTGTTGCAGCCCCACGATCCTTGTGCACTCGGCCGAGAAGGCCGACCAGATCCTGGACTTCAAGAAGTCCAGCTCCGCCATCGGGGAAGCCATTCTGCAGCAACAGGTACTTACTGCAAATCTACTATAACTTTTAATTCTATTGTCGCGAAGCTACTAGAAGTATTTCGAACCCTAGTTCCCTAATACTACCATAACTATAAGCGTCACTGAGGTTTTTGTAACGTTTTAACCCTTAACAATTTTTTGTAGTTAAATCTATGATACTGAACTACTTTTAGTAAAAAATCGTTTTCATACAAAATCCGTTTGGCTGAGCGTTGATTTGAATGAGGAAGGTGAAATTCTTTTTTCGTTCAGTTATTTTTAACTGAAAAAAGAGGGGCGTTATAAGTTTGCCTGTGGAATAATAGCGCTCGAACGGATGGCCTAATTTCAAAGTGGCTTTTACGTGAAAGCAACTTCCTTTGTGGTGGTTCTTAGCGTTTTCTACGTTTGATGAAAATCGGTTTAGTCTTTTAAAAGTTATTGGGTGATAACGTTTTAAGTAATGTAATTTACATGACAAATAATAGATGGAAATACTGTTGAAACTTGGTAAGTAGATGTATTCTGTGAACTGCATTAAGATTATCACACAAAAATAGAAAAAAAAAACAATAAATTTTGGGGTTACCTATAATTAGATCGGAAACTCAAATTTTTTTTATCAAACCCATACGTGTGAGATATCTATGGATAAGTTTGAAAAAATGATATTGAGGGTTCAAATATAATTTTTTTTTAAACTGAATAGTTTGCGCGAGAGGCACTTCCAAAGTGGTAAAAGGTGTGAGTCCCCTGTAACTTCTAAAATAAGAGAATGCTAAGCAAACTTCCACCGTAAATTGGTTTGAACGAGATTTAGTAAGTAGTATTTTTAATACGTCATAAATCGTAAAACGCAATTTACTTTTCATTAATTAAAATCTGCTACGGAACCCTTCATGGGCGAGTCTGACTCGACTTAGTTTTGTTCCTGTGATATGAAGACTGTTATTATTTTTTCAAAAAGTTTTTATTTAATTTGTCTATAACAAATAAACATACTTAACGTGTGTTGGTGTGGATGTAGTAATGATTTGTATAAACACGCATTGCCGGTGTGGTGCAGCGGTCGCGGCCGCAGGAGGAGCGCACGCAGTTCCCGTTCGGCGCGGGCTGCGAGCGCGGCGCGCTGGAGGCCGTCAACTGCGCGCTGCTGCGCCGCCGCGGGCTCGACGGCGACGACGCCCGCGCGGGCAGGTCCTTACATTTTTATTGCATTTCTTGATCTTTTGATTTCTTATTCAAAACTAATAGTACATTATGGTACTAGTGTGTAACATTGGTGATTACCGCCGTGGCGCCATTGAGCACCCGAGCCGTAGGCGAGGGTCTTAAGAGAGCCAAAGACGGTAATCATCAATACACACGTGTATCATACGACGTTTTTCAACACACTTGTGAATAAAATAACAATAAAAACTCATTTTATTTAGTAAATAAAAAGTTTATTTAGAGAAACAATTAGTAAATGTGCAGGTAATAAAATTATAATTAACTGTTTTTGATGGCATAGCGGTCTCATCAGATAGATTATTTATTGAAATACTTTCATGTTCTATTATAATTTGAGATGGCTCATTATTCGTGTAGGTAGGTGAAATCCAATCATTGGACGTACTTGGTGTTTCGTCAGTAGGAATCTTTTATAAATTTTTCAATATCGTCAGACGATAAAACCTTTGATTTCTTGCTTCTAAATCCATCGGTTAATTCGGATAGTCTCTTTAGATAAGCTGACAAATGAAAGTATGTTTTTAAGCCCACTCCATTCTTTGTTCGGACTGTATTTTTAAACATTAAGTATAAACACCACAAAGAGCTAGATTTGTACTTAGAAGATAATTATTTAAAGTACCCCATGAACACTTTTTTATGAAAAAGAATGCGATTTCTTGCTGGTTTGCCATGAAATTGGTACGCTAATAGATATTTTTCCTTGGAGTTTTCAAGTAGTAAACTTTCTATAACGTTGAGGGCTTCACATCTTATATCGGGCGGTGTACAACATAAATCATTTTCTTCGTAATTAGTACTTGTAGACATTTTAATTATTATATAACTATAATTTCAACAGTGAAAACGACTTATGAAAAATGTTTCGCTATGGCAGGAAAAATTAATCAGTTTTCGTATGCGCGCGCATTGCGATCGGCCACAGACTAAAGGGATTAGGTTTTTTTTTATTTTCTGCGCATAGAATTTGCGCCTATTCTGCCACGTACAAAATGGGGAATTTAAAGTTTTTTTTTATTACAGAGAAAACAAAAGTTATATTTGAGTGAAAGTTTTATTTATTAAACACGTACGAGTTAAAATTATCTATTTAAATAAGAAGTTGCATGAAAAGAGCAAGCAAAAGGAACATTAATTTGTTTGTTCTATTAATGAACACGATCTTTGTTTTGAATAAAAACTTTTTTAATAAGAACAAAGCAATTCAACCAATAAAATAAAAAAAAAAAAACTATAACTCACTAGTGAGTTATAGCAATGAAAAAGTCACAGTTTGATTATGGGTGTCATTATGTGCTTAATTGCGGTGACCATAGAGCCACTTTATGAGCAAGTGTGTTGAAAAAATCTTTATTTAGTGTACCTATGTAGGCTCTCACATTGCATTGTCAATCTGTAACTGATTGACAATTAATCTAGGCCCGATCTAATCTAATCATATTAGAAATTACGTATCGAGCACATTAATAGCGGGGTTTTGTTTATGTTTCTTCTCAGCACCGGTCGTTGCTAAGCGTTGGTATCGATAGCTTTTCTTTAAAAATAAATTAAATTTTGTATACACTTATACTTATTGACGTGTAAAAGCGGCTGTAAAGGTCTAATTACTAAATGTCTCTCTCTTGTGCGTCGCAGGCCGGCGCGCGCGCCGCCGCCGCCGCCGCGGCCGCCGAGCACGCTGCGCGCGCAGCCGCCCCCCGCGCCGCCGCCGCCCGCGACCCCGCCCCCCGCGTCGTCCCCGCCCCCGCTGTACCCCGTGCTGCGCGCCGTCCCCCGCGCTCCCCCGCAGACGCCGCCGACGGACTACTCGCCGCTCAAGCGACACATCGACGCACACCAGGTAGAGCACTAAAATTATATTTTAACGGTTTTATTTTGTCTTCAAATTGTCCTGGGTCTTGGATGTATATCTATAATATGTATTGTTATAAAATGTAGTATCGTTGAGTAGTATCCCATAACACAAGTTTCGAACTTACTTTGGGGCTAGCTCAATCATTGTAATTTGTCCCTATATATTTATTTTTTTATTCTACCAAAAAAGAAAATTTATCTTTTTAAATGAGAAACTTTAGTTAAATTTTCTTTTTAAATCTTTTCGAACTTTGTAAGAAAGAAACGTATTTCTGATGAATTCTGTACAAGATATTGATTTTATTTTATAAACAATGAAAATATTTTTTGGTGGTTGAGATGTAGATATTTTATTTGACCAAACTTGACATATTTTTTTCTTACTCAATGCTACAAAGTTAAATTAAAAACATAAAAGAGGTTAAATACATCCAACAATTTCCACTTTTCTATATCTTGTTGTGTCAGTTAGTAATTCTTTTGGTCATAAGAAGTCCGCTCGAAGAGCTACATTCGAACAATTTAACCAGATCTCGCTGCCGCTGCGCCACATCACGAAGCACGACATCCAGCTGGTGCCGGCGGAGCGGCGCGAGCTGCCCGCCATCAACGCCGACCCCGACTCGCCGTCGCTGGCCTCCCCCTGCTCCCCCTGCTCCCCCTCCCCCGCCCCCGCCGCCCCCGCCGCCGCGCCGCCCGCGCGCCGCGACGGCGACGTCGTGCTGTC
Organism: Acrobasis consociella; assembly: GCA_963555685.1. Taxonomy (NCBI): domain Eukaryota; kingdom Metazoa; phylum Arthropoda; class Insecta; order Lepidoptera; family Pyralidae; genus Acrobasis; species Acrobasis consociella. The sequence continues at coordinate 21,673,236 of OY743111.1, read as the reverse complement.
GCCCGCGCACACGCCGTCTTCGAGCAGCAAGAGTATATTCCCCACCTCGAAGTCGAGGAGTCTGAAGAAGAAGAGCTCTATCCTAGCAAGTGAGTGTTCGTTTCGTGACCCGTGCTTTCGTCAAATATGCATATTCGCAAGTTTGTGTAATTGTTAATTAAAAAGTTTAACATTGTAATTTCTTACAGCAGGTCTCTGAAATATAACTATATAGTGAATTTTTATTCTTCAGTTGAGATATCAATTTTAACTTTTGTTGAGTGTGTACATCTAAACACAAAAAATTATATCGATTCATTTAAATTAACCTATTTTATCCCTAAAAAGAAAGAGTTGTTTTGTATAAGTTTGACGCTAATGTCTGTCAGTTTGTCTGTTTGTGTGTCTGCCTGTGGCGTGTATGGTAGCGGGTGCCCCTACGTTGTGTGTGTAACACTGTATGTGTGTGTGTGTGCGCAGAGCGGCGCCAGGTGCCGGCGCGCGCGCTGCCGGGCATAAGCGCGGCGGGCGGCGTGTGGCAGTGTGTGTGTAACACTATGTGTGTGTGTGTGCGCAGAGCGGCGCCAGGTGCCGGCGCGCGCGCTGCCGGGCCGCAGCGCGGCGGGCGGTGTGTGGCAGCGCGTGCGGGCGCGGGCGGCCACGGCCCCGCGCTGGGCGCGCCGCCACCTGCTGCTGGCGCACAACCTGCTCTACGCGTACCGCTCGCCGGAGGTCAGTGCTTGCTGTTTATTTCCACTTGTCGACTGCCAGTACACGACACTAGATGGCCGCTGTAGCTTAGTGCACGTCCCGGGTTCGATCCTTCGTCAGGTCACGATGGAACATGATCTCTTTCAGATTGACTTGGGTCTTGAATGCGTTTATTTATATTTGTTATTAACTATACTATTGTTGAATTATAATTCCACAATGCAAGTCTTCAACTTACTTTGGGGCTAGTTCAAATAGTGCGATTTCTCTGTATACAATACACGATGATTTTTTATTGGATCAATAGAAATTCAGAAACAAAATATGTTGAATAAAACTCAAAAGTAAAATCGTGAGATCAATTAATAGTACCGCCACCAGGCGCCGCCGACCGGACGGCAGGTGTTCATCGAGGTCACGCGTCAGTTTTGGACGGGCGTAACTAGGTGGTCTCGGATCAAAAAACATTTTCGCAACTTTTTTATCTTGTCATACACAAATTCGGAATTAAATTGAAGCTGTGGATAACTTGTATGATTCTTAATGAAAATATATAAAAGTCAATCATTGCTCAAAATAGGCAAAAAACTTGGATCGTCTGATTAGACCTAAAACGGCCAAGGCTCGCTTAGCATCATCATCATTTCAGCCGCATAACGTCCACTGCTGGACATAAGCCTCTCCCAAAGATTTCCGAAATGACCGATCTAGAGCGGCTTACATCCAGCTTAGCATCATACGGTGCGGCTTTCATTGTCTTTCTATTGTATCTGGTACTGGCGTATCTCGAGTTATAGAGACTGTGGTGGCTGCTATTGCAGTGCAACCGCGCGGACTGCATGATCTGCTTGGAGGGGTTCACGGTGTGCGCGGCCAGCGAGGTGCGCTCGCGCGAGCACGCCTTCAAGGTGTACCACACGGGCACGGCCTTCTACTTTGCCTGCGACTCGCGCGACGCCATGCTCACCTGGATACAGCTCATCCACCGCGCCACGCTGCAGCCGCCGCACAAGCGCGGGCCCGAGCAGGTACGTTGACCTATTGCTCATGTATCTGCTTTGGTTCAAATTGAACAAAGCTTATAGGTACCCCTGTTTTGCTGGCGAAAATATAAGTACCAAATAGATCTGTTGGAATACTACTTCGAATATAATCGAAGTCCTGATTTAATGGTTCTCGTTTTGTCAATAATCAGACTTTCTTTTTTTTCTTCTTTAATAAACTTTTTGTTCTTCCAAATTCCACTCTGCTTTCTTTTTGGTTCTTTTTTCTTGTTTATTTTATTTTGGTTTCTAATTCCAAAACGTATTTATGAATTATTAAATGAATGCCTTTTAATAAATCCGCGTACTTTAATTTACAGGCAGACATATCAAAGCAGTTCTCCGAGACGGACTACTCGGAGACGGAGTCGGACAACGAATCTGAGAGGCGGAGCGAGCGAGAGCGCGAGCGCGAGCGGGACAGAGACAAGGACAAGTCTAAGTTCGGGTCGCTGAAGAAGCTGGCGGCGCGCGCGCCGGGCGACGCGCTCGCCGCCACCAGCCTCGACCGCAAGTACCTGCGCTTCTTCTCGCGGCACAAGAGCAAGGACGACTCCAAGCCCGCCAAGGTGCCATATTCTTTCGTATTTGTTTATGAGAAACAATGACACGCTGCCCCCGATATCACGCAAAGCGGGATAAAGTTAGAAAGAAGAAGATGTATAGACATATTTTTCTTAGTATATTATTATGCTTCTTTTTCTTATGAAGATCTCGAGTAATCATGTCAATAAGCGACCAGGACGACCCGCCACAATTTTGATACCCTTTTCCATAAATACAACCACTATAACGCTAAAAGTGGTTTAGCTCTACCCGTTATAAAACGTGATCAGGATGTTTGTGAAACGTTTGCCAGAACAAGCAGGCGGGCGTGCCGGTGCCCACGGAGCACTACCGCAGCTACCGCCGCGCGCCGCCCGCGCGCGAGCTCGCCGAGCCGCCGCCCGAGCGCGCCAAGATCCCCGCGCCTATCAACTACATCCACGCCTCTAATCCTAACTTGTTGGATTTTGAAAAGAGCGACTTCGTTACCAAGCCGGCCTTGCAAGTGCCTAAAATGCAGAAGACTCACAAACCAGAGAATCTTATCGGGTGAGTAAATTTTGTAAGTAATTTGTGAATTTTAACTGTTTGTTTATGCTGTGTGTAACTAGGTTGTTTTCTAATTTATAAACTGAAAATATGTGATGAAAAATTCTCGCCTTTAATGGGATTTCAACCCACACTCGACAACAACAATTCTATTTCGTAATTAGGATAAAATCTATTCGGCTTGTATTGCAGATAAGTTAATGGTTGTAGTTTGACATTGGTGGTTCTAGATTCGTGACTCTAGAAGAGTTCATGCTGAAGAAGCAAGAGGAGGAGCGTCGTCAGGTGTACACCAACCGCGTGCTGATGGGCGTGGAGCGGGACCGCGGCCAGGAGCGGGAGCGGGAGAGGGAGCGGGAACGGGAAAGGGAGCGGGAGGGGCGTGGCGGGAAGAAGGCCGCCAAGGAGCTGCAGAAGAGGCTCGACCAGATCGTGCCCGACGTCATCTACGGGGAGCTGCCCGCCAGCGAGCAGCAGCAGGCGCTGGCCGGCCGCCCGCTGCCGGACATACAGGTACCGGAGTTAGATATTTATCCTAAACTTTGATAGAAAATGCTTTTAGCGTTAAGTCTGCGTTTTGTATTATGTTGTTTTTTTTACAAAGTTTAAAAAAAAAATCGTTAAAGTTGAGGGCAGCAAAAAAATTGTATTTTATGGTGAAATGCCATTCCTAATATAAGATATTTGTTCGGCAGGCGGCGCCGGCGGTGGGCGCGGCCGTGGACGGGAAGCCGGTTTCCGTCAGCGGCGCGGACGGGTGAGTGTGGTGTCCTCCATTGACGGATTCTTTCCCATTCAGTGTTTCGGTCCGTTAACGAGGGTAGGGATTTTTGACTTTTTTCTTGACTTGACTCTTTCGAAACCCGTTAGGAGACTCTATATTCTAATCTAGGGTATATTTTCACGCTCTTTTTGAATACTATATTTGGGGTAAACTGTTGCATGGAAGCACGTTGCACAAGTTGAATGTCTGTGAACTCGAGCAGGTACGAGAAGATAGTGTACCCGTCGGAGCTGGCGGGCGCGCCGGCCGAGCGCTGGCGCGAGTCGCTGCGGCGCAACGACCGCGTGCACAGCGCGCTGGCGGCCGGCGAGCGCGGCTGCTGGGCCGGCGACGGCCGGCCCGGGGACGGCCGGCCCGGCGACGGCCGCGCCGGCGACGGACGGACCGGCGACGGCCGCTTGCGCAAGCCGCTCGCCGCCCGCGCTCGGGACGCGCCGCAGGTAACTCGATTGTCAAATTGTACATAAACATGTTTTCGAGTTGCCTAAGTGTAAGTAAGGAATACATATTTGTCTGTCACTGCTTTCTATTAGTAGTAGCGTGACTATACGACATAAATATATATATATGGTGTTTGGTGATGAAAAGGTTTGCTTCGGCAGGGTTAACCTTTTAAAACCTTATCATTATCATCATCGTCAGCTATCAGGGACCCACTGCTGGGCATAAGCCTCCTTCTGTCTGCGCCATCTTGTTCTATCCCTTGCAATCGCGATCCAGTTCTTTCCAGCAACCTGTCTGACATCGTCAACCCACCTAGCCAACGGACGTCCCACACTACGTTTCCCATTTCTAGGATACCACTCAGTGACTGCCTTACTCCACCTACCATCGTTCCTTCGAGCCAGGTGTCCCGCCCAGTTCCATTTTAGAGTCGCAACCCTAGAAAGTACATCTTGAACTTTCGTTCGACGTCGGATCTCCACGTTGCGAACTCGGTCTTGCAATTTGATGCCGAGCATGCCCCGCTCCATGGCTCTCTGCGCAACCGCAACCTTATACATGGTACCTTTTGTAAGAGTCCATGTCTCGGCACCATACCCCTTCAAATGTCGACATAGCAGACACAATAGTAAAACAATACATCAGACAGTCACGGACAGAGTCCGACATTTAAAGGGATAAGTCATTGTGAGCAGAACACACTGATTGAAGAGGCGTGTCTTTAGGCATTGTGGCATTTTCCGGTTTTTAAAAACGTCCGCTAGTTTGCCAAATGCCACCCATCCTAACTGAATCCGTCGATCGACCTCCTTAGTTTTAAGATCCTTGTCGAAGGATAAACAATGTCCCAGATACGTATATTTTTCAACCACCTTTTAGCCTCTCGCCGCATACAGTTATGTTGATGTCTGAGGGGCCAGGTGCAGTTGCCAACACCTTCGTCTTGAACATGTTCATCCTCAGACCTACTTTGAAGGATGCATCATGGAGCTGATTTAGCATTACCTGGAGATCGTTGGGCGTTTCAGCAAACAAAATCAAGTCGTCCGCAAATCTTAGATGAGATAGATATACACCATTTATGTTAATACCTTATACCACTTTTAAAAAAGGAACCATTTTGAGTTTTTGTTCAAATTTGTAAAATTAAATATACGATAAATTCGTAATATCATATACATATTTGACATAGTGAAAAACGTTGAAAATATTTTTTACGTGTTTATAAAAAAAAATCTCTATATCTCTGTATTTAATTTATAGTGTTAGTGCAGTATGAATAGAGACAGTCTAAGTCTAGAAAATGTTTGACCTTGACATGTCATTGACCTTGGTGCCGCCCCCAGCAGGCCGCCCCCCCGCGCGCGCAGTACCCGCACCTGCAGTGCCCGCCCACGTTCCAGCCCGAGACCTACTCGCTGGCGCGCCTGGCGCCGCCCGCGCCGCCCGCGCCGCGCCGGCCCTAGCGCGCCACACACCCAGTGCGGCCGGCGCTCTCGCCGCCGCCACACGGGCCCTCGGCGTACACAAACAACGACGCGGACGATGAATGTAACAAAAAAATATATAATAGGACTCATGGGTTGCGTTCCGTTTTGTGCTGACAGCGATAACATCACTGTTATCGCGCTCACGATTCGATTCACTATTTCGATTTGGTGTGAGCGCGCCAACGATTAGTAGGCACGTCACGGATGACGTCTCTACCGCCACCATCTTGCGTTCACGGTGATTTCTTTCTCAAGCGTTAGCACTGTGAGCGTGCTGTCTCATTTGACATTTGTACTGCAAAATCTTCATCTTCTCCCAAAAACGATGATGACTGACTTCTATTATCATCATCGCTGTAACTTATTGGAAAAAAATCATAATTACCGACCAAAACGCTGTTTCTCTTTTTACTTTCTTGTCGAAATAAAAACAAACAACGATCGCCCGCGAATCCCGCAATAACCGTTCCGAAATGAAATCGATCAAATTGGGAACGGCTTTTAACGCTTAGCGCTAACGATGCCAACAGTACTATCAGCGCAAAACGGAACGCAGCTATTATGAAATCAAGGGAACTCTCAAATTTTACAAGCACTTAGCATATTTTGCTTTTCTGTAACCACCAATCGCATTGAAGTCGGTTTAGGTTAAAAAAAATTCTTCGTGCTTCGGAAAGCACTTTCCTTTGATACCGACTCGCGTCATGATACGGCAATAGTAAACTTACGGCACGACAGAGATAGAAGATTCCGTAAACTACATATCGACGTATATTCGAATATATTTTACATAAAAAGATTGTATACCACATTGAACATAGTTAAAGTAAATACAGTAAGTTTTTATTATAATGTTTGAGGCTTCCAACAAAAGTTGCCACATAAATATTACTGCTTAGAGATGTATACATATGTTACCAATTAAAAATGTGTTTAACCATTTATCACGTGGTGTTTAATCATATTATTGTAAAACTGAAATGGTAGACGGTTTAATTTCATTCGGAATTTTATACCAGTTTTATAACACCAACATTTAAAGAGGTTGTGATTTTCCTTAAAATGTTTTAACACAAAATGTTCGGTGTATATTTCTGCTCAGTTATATAATATATCAACACGCTTTATTGCTGTATATTACAATCTGTATCAATTTGACTTTGTTCCAATGCACACTTTTGTAACAAGTTCAGTCCACTTTATTATACTGGTTACATTTGTCAAGGCTCGTACCTATATACTTTATAATTACAATATATGGTAAGTCGATATTTTTCGTTATTCACAATAGGATTATTTTTATTAAAAAAATGATCAATTTATTATTAAGGGCTATATCGAGATCTTCCTAGACCTCTTTCCTCTTTTACATCTTCCACCTAAATTTTTAAGATAAACATCGTTACGTACGGCGAAGTAAAACAACTGGCGGACGAGAGACAAATGGAAGAAAATTCATACTTCAGCGACAAGGGCATAGAGAATGATTATTAGTGGACTGAACTTGGTACATGTCTCAGGAGATTCTTTGCTAAAAAGCAGACGCCTTTCATACAAACCTTAGAAGTAGACTAAATGCCATGGTGCTGTGCGTCCTAGATAGTGCTCGAGTGTGAGGAAGACTGCGCTGGCAGTGCTCGGTGCGAGCAGGACAGACTGCGCTGGCAGTGCTCGGTGCGAGCAGGACAGACTGCGTTGGTAGTGCTCGGTGCGAGTAATGCCTTGTAGGAACGGTGCTCAAGATTAGTGATAGAAGTGCGAGTGAGGTTGCGGTCGGTGCTTCATGTCAGTAACGTTTATCTTTAGTCCTCAAATAGAAAATCAAATTTGAACTTACTTGTGAGTGAAGTTCGATGAATAATAAACAACGGGATTCGCCCTTCGAGATAAATATACTAGTAGTACCACGTCACGTATGGATTGCTAGGCTCCGGTGTAGTTTATGCTGAGCATTGTAATGATAATAATGAGGGAATTCGATATATTCTAAGACAAGTATTTTTTGCAAAGTGGGAACCAAGGTTGGTTAGGCCATAGTGAAACTACAACGATATCTTCTGCTTTATCACATATAATCACATAATTTTTGCAGTACTTTTAACAAATAACAATATTGCGTCCAAGATATTGTAAATGCATCAAACCTAAATGCCTCACAGAGTCCTGTGGCGCCGTAAATATTTTTTTTGGCATTTCTTGTTAATACAACTTGCAAATAAGTCAATCTGAGGTTGGCAAAAAGTACGGCAGACTTGTTGAGAAATAGATCTCTGCGAGCTTCTTTCTCTGCAATATGGTTATCCGCAGAGCGAATGTATGCGGCAAAAATGACCAACCACGCACTTTAGACCACTGCCATATTTCCTTACTCAGATTACTAAGGGAGGATAATGTACACCTCCCGTTCTATTCTTATATTAATAACTAGCAGTCCATCCCGGCTTCGCCCGTGGTACATACATAGCCTATGTCACTCAGGGATAACATACCTATCCAACAGTGAAAGAATTTTTAAAATCGATCCAGTAGTTTCGGAGCCTATTCAATACAATCAAACAAACAAACAAACAAACAAACAAATCTTTCCTCTTTATAATATTAGTGTAGATTGATGATTATCAATTTGTAAAAGTATTTCACTATCAAACGTGCAGGATAAATCTGTTTTTGACATTACTTTTTTATTGAGAAAAATACTAGATAAGTATTGTCCGTCCATTCACATATCATCCCATTGGAGACAAGCTTTTTAATTTCCTGAGTCATACTTTCTTTTTGTAAGATAGACTCTGGTTTATTTTTTGGGTATTTCCCTTGTTCAATGTTGCATGAAAATGCCATCTTGGACCCAGAATCCCATGATAAATAATGGGGTCGATGGTAATCTTTGACCAATTCTTATAGTGAAGTATTAATTTCTGACTGCGAACTGCGAACGCGAGACCTTGGTCGACTGTGTTCGCTTGGGTGTAGCGAGGCGGTGGCAGGCCCCTCCAGTTTAAAGCTCGTGTACTCGTAGGAAAAGAAGAAATGTATTTGTTTTTTTTTTAATTATTTTGATTTGTCTTCGTAGGTTTAATTTCTTGACCAATTTTTCTTACAGCTTTTAAAGATCGGACAGTCTCCAATAAATCAAGGCCAAATAACCACTCGGCCCGTTTCATATGTTTTATTTGATCTTTTATTTCCTTGCTCAGACATGTGAGTAGGAAGTTTCTTCTGCTTTGGCTGTCTGTGTAATGAACATGGCATAACGTCCTGTGTCACCTAAAGTTTTTAGGATAAAGTTCTTATCTGTTGGATTATTCAGAATATGGGAAACGGCGATAGCAATACTAGTTAAGCTGGTCGCTAGTCAAATTTGTTATTGAACAGATTTCAGTGCCACCTCTGAGCTAGCCGCTTTAATTTCTGGGTTCGCTTATGGTGTTCGCACCAGTTTAAAATTATTTGGTACGTCATATTCCTTTTGCAGATTTTTCTTACATTCGTCTGATAAGCCATCCACCAGAATATCAGTGCATCTACATGTGAATTGCTGCGCCGAAATTTTCTTCTGCTCTCTGAGGAGGCTAAAAATCTATAACGTCTTCAGATATGGTTGTAGAGAACATAAATGGGTAATCAGAGTTGAGTTTCAGTGTCACGAACTGAGCTCTAGTAACTAAGTACTCGTCATAGTATCATGGGCTATGCTCTTGTACTAATAAGCTTATCCTAGTCTTACCTGTGGGAAACAGGCGTGATATTATGTATGTATGTAGTCTTACAGACTAGGCTTTAGCATCAATTTTTCGTCGGGATGTACGATGTATGACACAATAAACCTGTATGTTCTTGAGTTTGGAACGAGAGTCAAGGTCTTCGATCTTTGGCGTCGTGAGTGTTGTGACTCGCGAAAAATGTTGTAAAATATGTAATTTCTAGTTTGCTTATTTTCTTTTAAATGAGATCCTCTTTTTTAGAATGTTTCTTCTTTTTCCGTATGTTTACACTTTGGAAAAATAAAAGAAAAGCTAAAAGAAAAAGCTAACGAAAAATTTAACAAGCACAATGACCGCCACACGGAACGTGTAAAAGCCCGCAAGAAAAAGGACAGACAGATATTTTTTCTTTTTAAATTTGTACTATTTCAAAAAATTCCGGCTTTAGAAGTTTGTATTGGCAATTCAAACGTGACATGGGGCTACTAGTGAATGTAATCTTAAAGGGCGAATCCAGATACTAGTTATCTCTTTCACTCCTAACGCCGATACTTTTGAACGAATAAGATATATTTGAGACCATACCTAGACGTTTATCTTGCACTTTAGTTATATATTTTTATATGTCATGTGAGAGTGACAATGACCGCGACCTCACGCTCGGTGCGCAGGCTCGATCCAACGTCCAGTATTACGTACAATAAAGTAGGATGTGTAGAGGTAGATAGTGCTTTTGCTGTTCATATACGATTGTCTAATAGCGCCTGCTCACTGTTATTCAAGGTTTGTCATCGTATTAAGTAGCTAAGTCGTAATAACTTTATTATTCGACATTTGGACACAACAACATAATTCGTATGTAGGAGTAAATTAACGGTGGACTTATCCAGACTGGAACGATAGTGTACAGGCGCCATAGACCTCGCGGGAAAGTGGCGACGTTCCAACATTTCCTAGTGTATAGGGATTGCTGCGCTCAACGATTTCAATACTTATGTTATGACATTGAACATAGAGTTGATAATGCTTATTATCGTAAACATGCGAGAGGGTGTGTTTCATCCTCGTATTTTATATGTATACGAGCAAAATATTATTGGAGTAGTATTGAAAAATGTAACGAATGTTAAATTATACTTATACCTACATAGGTAGATAAAATTTGTAATTAAAAATGCGAACTATACCTGTATAACCCTACTATAATTCAAAGACAACTTTTTATTGTGTTCTATAAGAAATTTGATTTATTTTTAAAAAATGGGAAAATTTTTGTGTATTTTATATCATCTCTGTCGCCAAGAGTGGAAGATATAAAATGGAGTAGCTGTATATTTTTTGTATCATTGTGAAAATGCTGATATTAGAAGCCATTGCTGAAGTGTGAAATGTAACTTTTTTATGGTAACACCAATGTAAGGTTGTGCCAATATCCTTGTCATTGACGATTTGATTCCAATGAATATACATTTTACTCGTAATTATGTACTAGTTAAAATCAAACATGAATGTAATAAAACTAAGATGTGTTCTAAGATACATTATTGTTAGCGGTAGGATTGAAATTAAACATGTTGGTCGAAAATCCATCTACAGCCCGACTTAGTGTTTACAGACGACCGTCACATTGTCGACTGCGACTGACGACGGCGGGTACCGGCGACCGGACGCTGCAGCTGAGCGGCCGCGTCTGCCCGTAAAAAAACACTGTAACTGCTTATACTCCGCCTGTCGCCGAAAAAATCAAAAAGATTATTTACTACGCCGTCTGCTTGTAGGGTAGGTCGGATACAGCTAGCGGGCAAAATAGTAGTGTTAGGAATAATACAGAATTTTGCCTTTCTAGCGGAGTGCATTGTTCGTCCATGCTACTGCCACAATTAGCAATTTAATATGAATGTCGTCATTAAATAGAATTTCAAGGAAGCGCAACGTTAGCGCACTTTAGCCCAATCTGCAGTTGACTGACACGTCGCCGGCGGTCGTCGACTGGTGTTGACGGCTGCCGTCGCCAAAGTGCCGTTTGTCTGTATAAAACTTTAACTGTGCATCAAGCTTTACTTAATTTATATTATATGGCGCGAGGTGCACATTAAAGTCTTACGGGTTTAGCTCATCGATTGTATTTGTTTCGAAAGAAACAGCAATATAAAAAAATACAGATAATTTAAGGAAGTAAAAATATTGCTTTACAAATGACTAACTGCTATACAAGTATCTTACAACAACGGTGCGTCCTAGTAGCTATTAAGTTTTAGTTTATATAAGGTAAGCGTAAATAGTCGAAAATATACTATACCAGTAGTTTTACTCATTTTATCATCAATTGTTTTACGAGTGGACATTGAATATTTTTTGATATTTATATAATATTTATGATATTATAGATTATATATTTTTATTGTAGAAGTTAGCCGAATTTCGTGCATTTTATTCAAACATACATATTCAAACTAATGATAGCAGCTACAGTGAATGGCACATCAGGCAACACTAATAAGGCATTAATAACGGCCGCACACACTGCGTGGGCTCATAAGTTGTCCATCAAAATTTTAAATCGGAGTTGTACATAGTTTTAAGAAGAACAACGCACATTTGAAACGGCTGGCTTTAACGTACGTAGCTAGGTAGACGAGTATGAAATTGTATCGAAATACTGTATATCAGATGGAAATAAATAATTTTATACAAACTTGTTTTTTCCATTCCATTTCCCCCGCCTCCCCTTTGCAGTTGTATGGGACGCGGCACCGGAGCTTCCTTTATTTCCCTTTCACCGCGAACGTCGGATTTATCCGACAAACATTTCTCTGTCTATTTCGCGAGCATCGGATATTTCCAAAGAAAAACCACTGCTCGTATAGCACACTAGCAGTCCATCCCGGCTTCGCCCGTGGTACATACATAGCCTATGTCACTCAGGGATAACATACCTATCCAACAGTGAAAGAATTTTTAAAATCGATCCAGTAGTTTCGGAGCCTATTCAATACAATCAAACAAACAAACAAACAAATCTTTCCTCTTTATAATATTAGTGTAGAAGTGTAGATAACGTATCCACGTCCCTTTTTGATTGTAGGTATTTCGATTCACTATGCCTCGCGCTGGGAGCACCACAAATACCACAATTGATATATAGTCCCGCGGTAAAAGGGTCAAATTATCAAAATAAATCAAAAAGAATTTGTAATATTATTTTAATTTATTATCTTTTACATAGATTGACCTTTCTATGCCTTTTTAAAAAAGTATATTGATGGTGGCCAATGAAGGAATCGAAATGTGAAGTTTTTAGTCCACTTGTGTAATAGTCGCGTCAATGTTAGCATTACGAATACAGTTCTTCTTCAGCTCATTTTGGGGATACTTATATCTGTATGTAAGGGTAAGTATCCAGTAAGTAGATAATTAGGTACTTATTTGTTAAACAACATAATTCCAAAGCCCTTCCACATCGCTTACATTATAATTTACTCGTCAATATGGCACTGTGGTGTAGTGCGTAGTTTCCTCGTATTAAGACGAGGAATTTCTCCGGTTCGGCTCGCGACCTTTGCGCCCACTACTTCCGCTTAAAGTTTACGGTGCTGTCATTTTGTAAACCAATATATAATGGGAATAATCATTTAAGCATGTATACTTACATACATTGTAACATTGTAAACAAGATTTTTGAAAAAAATGATATTTTTGTACAAGCTTTTATTGCGAGGCCAAAGTACTTATTAGAACAAACGAAATAAACTCGTTGGGGTTGCGACGTTTTATTACTAAGTTCCATCGACCATCTTCCGTCTCCGTGATCAGACGCTAAGTCGTCTACCTACCAGTGCTCGTCAAGACAAATTAAAACGAGTCCTGCTTAATAAGGTTATGTTGTTTTGTAACTGAGTTCCGTCGAATATCTCCCGGCTCCATCATCAGAACAGCTCATTGACTTCATAATATTGTATTGTCATCCGACTTACACTAGTATGCAAAATGTCATCTAAATCGATTTACGATAACTAGTTGAAAATTCAGTTGCAAGATTTGACCTAAACAAATATTCATTCACAAATTACATACATACAAGAAAAAAAAAAAACATGCCATCAAGCTAAGATGGCCCTGGGCTATATTTACCCTTAGGGACAATCGTTCAGAAACGAAACTTTAAGTTCAATCCAAAACAGCACGCCTCAAAGGGTCCATATTTTTTTTTTAATTCTTACGCATATATAAAAGTAAAGATATATATAGATATACTAAAACTATGAAGAACAGTCGATATTTTTTTTTGTTTATTTATTAACAATTAAACCACATCGAATCAGACCCTGAAAAATGAAAGGGTTCTATTCCTGAGCATACTCAAGCGTAAGAGAAAAACAAAGACTCGATTAGTAAAGTATTTCGGTCGTTATCGTGTTAACAAGAAAAGCCTCCGCACATACAGACACACGGACGTCCAAGACAGAACTTTTTTAAACTGTTTTTTAACTAGTTTAAATAACAAAAATGACATCAAAAATATCATGAGTGTTAAAAATAGTGTTTTTTTCTTAATATGTGTGTGTATATATTGTCTTACAAGTGCAATGTATAATACATAAAGACATTTTAAGTTTGAAAAATCAGATGTTTTGCGCGAAGTGACAGTAGTACCCACCTCAACGCTTCGCTTATGAGGCGTGCAATACATCTAAACATCCGTGCATACGTCAATGTCCCAACACACTCGACAAGGCGAGAACAGGGGGAAAGGTGTGGAGACGGGGAACGGGGACGCATATAGCGCGGGACCTTCGGAGTTTCTGTTCTGTATGTAATGCTCATAATAATTGTGTGGCCGTGTTTAATTTTCAATAAAGTGGCGGGGCTTCCGCGGCCGCCTCGTGGCGCCCGAGGCCGGCGCCGAACTTTCAAGATAATCAAAGTCAAGTATTCGACCTCAACAAAAGCACACTTTCCTAGTTTTGAGAGACTATTGTATTGCTACAGTTTGCACAGAGTAGGTGCTTGCAGAGCCTTTATGGTATTATAATATACATTCCCGAAAATATGTTCATTCCAATAACCGGCCAAGTGCGATTAGGATTCGCGCACGAAAGGTTCTGTATCAATATCTATAAAAAATCACGTTTGTTATGTGGGAGCTCTACTTAACTATTTATTTTAATCTGTTTTTAGTAAGTACTTGTTGTTAAAGCGGCAACATAAATACGTACATCATCCGTGAAAATTTCAACTGTCTATCTATAACGGTTCATTTGATTGATACAGTCTGGTGACAGACAGACAGACAGTGCATTCTTAGTACCTCTAATTTAAACAGGTATACTTAGTATCTAGATGACGCACATGCATTTTCAGCATGGGGTTCGATTGGAGGTTGTCGGCGTTGCTAACCCTAAGGTAATTTTTAAATCCATATCTTCCACACACATTAAATTGGCACCGACCAACGCCCAAAGGATTCTCTGCATTCGAGCCTACTCCTTACGTTACCTAGTAACATAGCCGGCCGTGTCCGCGGCGGCTCCCCGCCGCCGGGCCAATTAGGGCGCCGCTGACATTGCGATGCTTTGTTAATGAGGCAGCCGTGGCACGCCATTGTCCTTGTAATCCTAGCACGGCGCAGGGAGAGCCGGACAGCCTATTGAAAGCTCGTCCTACTTTACATATCAAAAATGTTTAAAGAATTCTAGATAATAAGGTACATCAAGTAGAGCCTTTGTACAACGTTTATATTATGTACTTACGTATTTCCTGTTCTTAGGTAGGTTGTAGGAGTAGGAACTGCCTTCGTAGTCTCCGCCTCCCGGTGTAGTGGTTAGAGCGTTCGGCTCATACCCGGAGGTCGCGTGTTCGATTCCCGGCGGGGGCGACGACTTTGTGTTGTTGTCCTAGTTTGATTAGGCTGATCACCTGATTGTCCGATAAGTAAGATGAGCCGAGCTTCGGTGGGCACGTTGCACAAGGCGTTGCGTCGGTCCCGGTCACTGTCTTTGACATTGGTTTAAAAACTCTGACACTAGTGTTAGTCACTAACACACACGACAAGAAGAAGAAGGTAGGTTGTACATTTTATGTGTAGTACTTCAACTTGTAAATGAATAGTTATAAGTAGGTAACTTATTATTCTGTAGAAAAAAAAGCAGTCATAAGTTGAGCACAGTAACTTGGTATAGTACCTATCCGACAACTCATTTCTGCCACCGCTGTTGTGGTGATTCAATCTAAGTCGACAAATATAAACATACTTACATTCCCCAGCTTGTACTACTTCTCAATTCAAAAAAATCCGGCTCGTACGTCTGTATAGTTTCCAGCATCAGTATGTTTTGAAAATAAAATATTCAACTTCCTCCACAGAGCACTTTTCAGCCGCGCTCTGAATCGATAAACGGAGGTGTCTCGTGTCGTCGTCGACCACGTCGCAACAACCAGCTCATTACATATTCACGTGTTACTTTCGCAACCGTTTGTACTCGTGCGAGCAACTTTGTCGTATCGATCCCAGTCTCACCGGGACAGCGGCACAATCACCTCAAGTTCAGACGTGCGTCCGTGTACTGATCTTGTTAGGAACAAATCAGTCCACCTACTTGATGAGATTAGGCTGAATATTCGGTGGTCATTTATTATGCAATCGGTAAGTTCGATGAGGTCGGTGACGGACGGCGACCCTCCCGGTCCCGGTGAATAATATATGCCGTGTACACACCGGGGGAACCAGGGGCGGAGCTAGCGGTTGGTTCAGGGGGATCAAATATAAACTGTGAAGGAGGTTGCTAGGTATAGAAAATATTTTTTCAAAAAATATTTATGTTGGAAAGGAAACCCTGAATGGCGCCCGGCCCCCCGATTTTCAGAATTTAGAACTGCTCAAGACTTTAAGCAGGCGTTGGGTATTTTAGGTGTAAATGTAATCTGTGTCAACAGGCATTCGAATTTCGTAGCAGTGACGTGCACAGCTGTTTCTACTACTTTACTAGTACAAATCACTGACATCCGACATTATTAGGGTGGCCCAAGGTCGACTCAGTCGAGAAGTTGACGACCTCCGTGGCGTAATGGTCAACACGCTAGACCGCCAATCCGGAGGTCCTGGGTTCGATCCCCAGCCAGGGCAAGTTGGAAAATGGCCTTTTTAGGGTTCCGTAGCCAAATGGTAAAAACGGAACCCTTATAGATTCGTCATGTCTGTCTGTCTGTCTGTCTGTCCGTCCGTATGTCACAGCCACTTTTTTCAGAAACTATTAGACCTATACTGTTGAAACTTGGTAAGTAGATGTATTATGTGAACCGCATTAAGGTTTTGACACAAAAATAGAAAAAAAACAATAAATTTTGGGGGTTCCCCATACTTAGAACTGAAACTCAAAAATTTATTTTTCATCAAACCCATACGTGTGGGGTATCTATTAATAAGTCTTCAAAAATGATATTGAGGTTTCTAATATCATTTTTTTCTAAACCGAATACTTTGCGCGGGAGACACTTTCAAAGTGGAAAAAAGTGTGTCCCCCCCCCCGTGACTTCTAAAATAAGGGAATTATAAAACTAAAAAAAGTACATGATGTTCATTACCATAAAAACTACCAGCGAAAATTGGTTTGAACGATATCTAGTAAGTAGTTTTTTTTTAATACGTCATAAATCATAAACGGCAATTTACCTTTCATTTAACTAGTGGTTCGCCGCGAACTTAGACCTCGCGATATTATTTCAAAACTGAACCAATTTTAATGTCCAGTAAAACTGTGATACATTATTCACTGCCGATTCGATACCGTTGCAGGA
Organism: Acrobasis consociella; assembly: GCA_963555685.1. NCBI lineage: Eukaryota > Metazoa > Arthropoda > Insecta > Lepidoptera > Pyralidae > Acrobasis > Acrobasis consociella. The sequence goes on along the minus strand of OY743111.1, from coordinate 21,656,192 downwards.
AACAGATTTTCTAACCTTCTTTCTTCTTCTATTCTGAGCTGCAAAAGTTTCATTTTATAATTTTTTTTCAAACAATTTAAATCAAAACCTGGGTCAAATTTTATATCCCTAAGACCTTTGGATCTTAATAAAGCAACGTATATACATTCAGCCGCCAACTATTTCACGCCTACGTCTCATCATCATCATTGCAGCCACTCTACTGCTGGACATAGGCCTCTCCCAAGGATTTCCAAAATTACCGATCTAGAGCGGCTTCCAGCTACCTTGGTCAGTTCGACAAACCACCTTGCGGCTGGATGTCCTATATACGCTTCGCTTGCCAGTACGTGGTTGCCATTCGAGTACCTTTTTGCCCCATCGGTCATCGGTTCGTCGCGCTATGTGTCCGCCCACTGCCATTTCAACGAGCTAATCCGTTGGGCTATGTCAGTGACTTTAGTTCTCCTACGAATTTCCTCATTTCTGATTCGATCGCGTAGAGAAACACCGAGCTTAACCCTTGCCATAGCGCGTTGCACCTTTAGCCCTTTTATGAGACCCATAGTAAGGGACCACGTTTAAGATCCATAAGTCATCACTGGTAACACACATTGTTTGTCAAACTTTAGTCTTAAAAAACTGAGTTATTTTTGACGAGAAGACATGGCGTAGCTTCCCTAACGCTGCCCAGCCGAGTCGGATTCGTCGAAAGACGTCTTCCTCGAAGCCGAAGCTTTCTGCCTGGATCAATTGACCCGGGTCTAAAATTTCGAGGGTGGAGCTCCCAACCAAACATGTAGTGGCGCAACATGGACATTCGACATGACTTCCGTTTTGTCCATGTTCATTTAAAGGCTCATCACCATCATCATCATTTCAGCCGCATAACGTCCACTGCCGGACATAGGCCTCTCCCAAAGATTTCCAAAATTACCGATATAGAATAGAAGGATCTAGATCGGTCATTTTAAGACTCACCTGTTTGGAAACTCGGTTTAGGTCTGCGAGCATAGTACATACAGACTTAAGTCTTCCATCGGTTTCGCCATGACAACGATATCATCGGAAAATCGAAGGTGAGTGATAAACTCGCCATTGATGGCAATGCCAAATCCTTCCCATTACAGAAGCTTGATCTTCCAGTGCAACGGTGAACAGTTTCGAAGATATAACGTCTGGTTTACCCCTCTATGCAGTAGAATTGCCGTCGTCTACTGCTCCTGTACTCGGACTGACATAGTGGCGTTACTGTATAAGCACTTCAACACCTCGATATACCGATAATCAATACGGCATCGCTGGAGACTGAAGCACGGCCCATGTTTCGATCGAATCGTAGGCTTTTTCATAGACCACTACCCCAAAGCATAACGGCCGGTTATACTCCCTCGTCTTCTCTATAACATGCCGCAGCGTATCAATGTGGTCCATGGTGCTAAAGCCCTTACGGAAACCGGCTTGTTCGGGAGGCTGGAAGGCATCAAACCTATTTGCGGGACGATTCGTGATGACCCTCGAAAACAACTTATATACATGACTAAGACACGTAATAGGCCTATAGTTTTAGAGTGTTATCTCCCTTTTTGAAGAACAGAATCACAATGCACCTGTTCCATGCTTCTGGCGTTACGCCCTCGAGCAGAATGGAATTAAAGAGCCTCTGAAGGACTTTCAGTAGCAGCGTTCCGCCCGCTTTCAGAAGCTCTGCTGTGATTCCATCCTCGCCCGGCGCCTTGTTGTTTTTAAGCTGATGTCCGGGACATCTTCGGTATAGTGTCGGGTTAGCTTGGCTCTTGGGCAAACGCCAACGTCTACGACTACTTTATTCAAAGTAAGTCCTTGCGATTTGTGCACATTTATTGCCCAGGCAAGCGACAGTGGAAATTGCGTTCGTGAGCATGACACTTGGCCAGTCTTCCACGACCGGGTCATGCGTGGAATGGGAACCGTGTTCTGCTAAGGATTCTTGCCCTCGAATCTTCACGCTAGCGCTTTAAGCGTTCAGGGTATAGTTTCTGATTTCGTACTTCCCTTGCGTACTCACGCTGTGAACGCAAGCGTTTGGAGCGTTCGGGCGAAGTTTCTTGCTGACAAAGCTCTTATTGGCACGAGAAGTACATACTGGCATATTCCCTTAGTTGCGACTCTCTACGTAAAACTACTTTCCGGCCTTAGTTGCCGCTGATCTCTCGTAAGTTAGTGGCATTATTACTAATACTACAACAGAAGCACAAACAAACAGCGATATCGATTGAACCAAAGTTTGCTCAACAAATTGCTAAATTTAGTAAACTATCTAGTAGTTCGCCGCGAACTTAGACATCGCGATTATTTTTCACAATTTAGTTTTCTTAAATAACCCCTAGATGGCGGTATTCAAAGTTAGAACGCGCTATGGTTTCGTTTGCTACATAATCGCGGACATTTTTATTAATATTTCAAAAACTACTGAACCGATTTTGATGCCCAACGAATTTGAAAATTCTATTGATGTTTCCTAAATGCCTACCAAGTTTCATCAAAATCAAACCATCGGTTCGGCTGCTATCGCGGTACAAACATACATACATACATACATACATACATACATACATACAATGTGTTTTCACCCCCAACTCGATTTAGAGACCTCACTCGCTTCGCTCGCTCGGTCAATCAACTCAAATATAAAAACTCAAAAAAAAACATACTACAAGACTTTTATATTATGTTATTTGCTACTACGGAACCCTTCATGGGCGAGTCCGACTCGCACTTGGCCGCTTATTCAAATTGTCCTGGGTCTTGGATGTTTATTTATATATGTACTAGCTGTACCCGCGGGCTTCGCTCTCCTTGGGAATTCCGGGATAAAGAGTACCCTATGTCCTTCCCCGAGTCTCAAACTATATTCATACCAAATTTCATTCAAATCGGTTTAGTGGATTCAGCGTGAAGAGGTAACAAACAAACAAACAAACAAATATACAAACTCACTTTCGCATTTATAATATTAGTAGGATTAGTAGGATAGTAGGAAGTAGGATAGGATAGTAGGATTAGTAGGATTTGTTATAAAATATAGTATCGTTGAGTTATTATCCCATAACACAAGTCTCGAACTTACTTTGGGGCTAGCTCAATCTGTGTAATTTGTCCCTGTATATTAATTAAAACAAAAGAGTATGTCTCTGAAAGCACGCTACTTAATTAGTTAGTACCTATTGTCGCGAACGAGATAGATGTAGAATATTCGCGAGTAAGAACTTTGCTGGCGAGATAGATTTGGAATGTTCGCGAGTGGAATCATGCAAGCGAAACTAGGCCTTATATTCTTACAGCATAAAGGCTAGAGTTCTTTGAATGGTCGTCGGCTTAGTCGCACTCACACATACATACCGGCGTCTCGATGTTTCCCGTCAATCGAAATACATTCGTCAAGTAATGAGAATATTCGAGAAAAGTGTAGACCTCTGTATCGGCGCATATAAAAAGGCGATCGAGTGCGCGTCCCGCCAGTTCAGTACGAGCTACGAAAGCGATAACTTCGAAGCGAACCGAAACGAAGGAAACCTACCTCAGTGCGATAAGTGGAAGTACCTGCGACTACTTTGGCGAGATACCTGGACCTCAGCTGCTACGCGACTTGGACTTGGACATCAGGAAGACCATCTTCACGTGTTAACCTTTGGGTTCCGTAGTGAATAAAAAACCCTCATACGAACTTTGGCGTTTTACTCCAAATCTCGAACCCAGTTTCGTAACATTTGGAATCAGAAGTGGGATTTGGAGATGCCAGTTCTACCGAGAGAAGAAGAGGATACCACCAGGGAGGGCCAGGGCTCAGCGTGCCATGGAGGCTCAAGGGGGCGTTGCTCAGGCCACGCCTACTGAACCTCAAGCCACGCCCACTGACCCTGAGGCCACGCCTACCGCCTATCAGGCCACGCCCACCGCCTATCAAGCCACGCCCACCAGTCATCAAGCCACGCCCACTGGACCTCAAGCCACGCCCACCATTCGTCACGCCCCGCCCACTGGACCTCAAGCCACACCCACCAGACGTCTAGCTCCACCCACTGGCCCCACCCACCGTGGCCAGTCCACGCCCACTGACCACGCCCACCAAACAGTGCCACGTTCACAAGAGACGCCAAGCGATTCAAATAGTTTAATGCACCTATTAAAACTAATTCGGCAAGAACAACAAGCACAACTTCAACGTATAGAAGAGACACTAGATTTAAGATTTGCACGCTTGAGTGAGCAACAGCAAATAGTCTTGGGAAATTTCTGCAAACTCAATCAATTGGTGGAGCAGATCCGTAATGATGTAGACGTTGTCGAAAACCGTGTAACTGATTTGGAAAACAAGGTGGAAAATAGAGTAACCTTTTTGGAAAAGAAAGTATTGCGTCTAGAGACAGTAGGAACGCCAATTACATCCGGCTGTGAAACCAAGGGGCCAAAGGTAAAAGTGCCATCTTATGACGGTACCACATCTTGGGCTGCATATAAACAGCAATTCCAGACCGTCGCTGGTTTAAACGGTTGGACCGATGAACAGAGCCATACAGCTCTTACTGTTGCTCTGAAAGGCTCAGCCCTATCAGTCCTGGAGGCACTGCCTAGCTCTGGAAGCACCTTTAAAGAATTGATGGAGGCGTTAGAAGCCAGGTATGGAGAACGTCATCTCGAACACGTTTTTCGAGCCCAGCTGCGTGAAAGAGTTCAGCGCCCAGGAGAAAGACTTCAACAGTGGGCATTGGAAATAGAAAAACTAGTGCGTAAAGCCTACTTGTCTCTTGACTCCAAAATGATCGACACATATATTCTACAAGCTTTTATTGATGGGATAAGAGACGTGGACGTAAGAGCTGCAGTGGGGAGTCATCATCACGCGTCACTTAAAGATGCCTTGGCACATGCTCTAGAATACGAAGCTTTAAGACAGGACATGTGGCCACATACGTTGCGAGAAGTCACAGAAGACGTTAAGGCTATCAAGAGCCCGCCAAAGAAGACCAATAGATTTGCACCTACTTGCTACAGGTGTGGTGAAAGAGGACACTTGCAACTCTCCTGTCCAGAAAAGCATGAAATAAAGAAATTACGAGAAGAGCTAACTGAAATTATAAAAAGGCAAGAATCCTCCTTTCCTGCAAGAAATCAGGGGAAACGAGTAACAGCCAGGACTGAAGAGCGGGTACTGGCTGACGCAGAGGAAGGCCAAGTTGCACGTTGGATTGAACAACTCCAAGAATTTGACTTTGTTACTGAGCACCGTAGTGGAAAGGCCCATGGAAATGCTGATGCACTCTCAAGAAGACCATGTGTGGAAGACTGCAAGCATTGCGTTAAACAAGAGACAAAGGAGCTTATGGTTAACATCACAAGAACAATCCCCACAGGGCAATGGGACGATGACAACTTTAGAGAAGCCCAGGAAGACGATGAAGATATAAGGCTCATCATCGCATGGAAAGAACGTTGTGCTGACAAACCTAGATGGGCAGAAGTTGTACCTACGAGCCCCACCACCAAAGCTTATTGGGCTCAATGGGACAGTTTTATCCTGCAGAATGGAATACTTTACCGTAAATGGGAGAAACCAAACGGCAAAGAGTTTCACCTACAGGTTGTTGTTCCAAGAGACAGAGTGAAAGACGTTCTCCGTGAAGTACATGATGGTGTAACAGGTGGACATCTAGGCGTTAAAAGAACGTTAACAAAGATTCGGGAACGATTTTACTGGCTGAATTGTCGGGAAGATGTTCAGGATTGGTGCCGCAAATGTACAACTTGTGCAGCCGTGAAAGGCCCGTCAACAAGAACTCGAGGAAGTCTACAGCTGTACAATGTCGGCGCCCCTTGGGAACGGATTGCAGTAGACATTGCCGGACCATTCCCCGTAACTGAATCAGGAAATAAGTACTTCATGGTTGTCATGGACTATTTTAGCAAGTGGCCAGAAGCATTTGCTATACCTAACCAAGAAGCTTCAACAGTAGCCTCCAAGTTGGTTGAGGAAGTAATCTGCCGGTTTGGTGTACCACTAGAAATCCACTCAGATCAAGGAAGAAACTTTGAGTCGCAACTATTTCAAGAAATCTGCAAACTATTGGGGATGCATAAAACAAGGACCACTCCATATCACCCTCAGTCTGATGGCATGGTGGAGAGATTTAACCAGACTCTGGAAAGACATTTAGAAAAACTGGTTGACAAACATCAGAAAGACTGGGACAAGTACATACCGCTTTTCCTCCTGGCTTATAGGACATCAGAGCACGAAAGCACAAAACTGACCCCAGCTCAGGTGAATTTCGGCAGAGAACTTAGGTTACCTGTGGATCTACTAACGGGGAGGCCACCAGAAGACCCATGCACTGTGCCAGACTACGTCTTCAATCTTCGAGAGCGAATATGGAACATCCATGACTTAGTTCGCGAAAACGGTTTACAAGCAAGTGAAAACATGAAAACTAGATATGACCGAAGAGCGAACTCACGTGGCTTTGAAGAAGGAGTCTTAGTATGGCTTCATAACCCGATTCGCCGGAAAGGAAAATCACCGAAATTACAAACGAGATGGGAAGGTCCATACAAAATCATTACGCGAATAAACGACGTGACTTATCGGATCCAACGTCAACCAAGAGGGGCACTCAAAGTGGTGCACATAGACCGTCTAGCACGTTATCATGGCAGCAATAGTGACGCTCGGGACGCGCGTCTTTAAGAAGGGGGCAGTGTCGCGAACGAGATAGATGTAGAATATTCGCGAGTAAGAACTTTGCTGGCGAGATAGATTTGGAATGTTCGCGAGTGGAATCATGCAAGCGAAACTAGGCCTTATATTCTTACAGCATAAAGGCTAGAGTTCTTTGAATGGTCGTCGGCTTAGTCGCACTCACACATACATACCGGCGTCTCGATGTTTCCCGTCAATCGAAATACATTCGTCAAGTAATGAGAATATTCGAGAAAAGTGTAGACCTCTGTATCGGCGCATATAAAAAGGCGATTGAGTGCGCGTCCCGCCAGTTCAGTACGAGCTACGAAAGCGATAACTTCGAAGCGAACCGAAACGAAGGAAACCTACCTCAGTGCGATAAGTGGAAGTACCTGCGACTACTTTGGCGAGATACCTGGACCTCAGCTGCTACGCGACTTGGACTTGGACATCAGGAAGACCATCTTCACGTGTTAACCTTTGGGTTCCGTAGTGAATAAAAAACCCTCATACGAACTTTGGCGTTTTACTCCAAATCTCGAACCCAGTTTCGTAACACTATTTACACATCATGGAAGGTACATTAAGAAGTCTTCGACACGTTATTCGGTGGTCATATTTATGTCTAAGTAAGCATTTAAAGGTAGGCCACACAGACACGAGGTCCACGGGTCACGTCGCGAGCCCTGGCTCCGCCCCTTGGCTGCGGATGCCGCGGGGGCTTGAGTGCAGCTCTTTGCGCTCAATTTAGCGGCCTGCAGCATGCGGATGTCTTTTACGGAGTCTGCGAGCTAACGTTGTTTGCGCGCCTTTGTAGGGCAGGGGGCCGTCTCTGTGGGTATAAAGTGCCTGCTTGAGACTTGGACGATACTTTAGAGTCGTAAGGTGGAAAAGTTATTTCTCTACACTACCAGTTCACCCCAATCTAGGTACTTGCGAATTTATTTCTCGGCAGCCCCTGGACTTATCTGGCTTATGTTCAAACTTCAAAAATTTATTAGCCACCTTAGTCTAGTTAGTACATTTAACATAAGTAAGGAATATACATCAATTGCACTTCTGTTTGCACCTTGAATTGTATTACCCACCAAATAAGTAGTTAATACTCCTGTACATCTTTAACAGGTATGAATCTAAGTAACTATTTTACTCGTAAATAACATTAGTTTAAATTCACACTTAGGTAGGTACCTCGCGTTCTGTGGCTAAAAATAATTTAATTTAAAAATGGAAATCTTTTCTCATTCCAGATAAATTTTATAGACTGCCGTGTGGTGTAGGGCTGTGGAGGATTGTAGGTCATGGAGCAGCCTTCGATGCCAGCATTACGGTACGCAACGCAACGTACTTTACGAATTTAAAGGCAGCATTAGTCACGCCTTCGCATAATAACGAGATAAATATTAAATCAGTAGGAACTAACAGTAAATCCAGCAAAATGTGTCGGAATGGCCGTAATTCAGAGCAGTTAGAGCCGAGTGAGTGACCGGGGAATCACGCTAATGCCGGCGGGAGCGGCTCATTTGAATAGGTGTTTAGCGGTTGTTTAATGCAAATGCCGGTATCGGCGTGTACAGCCGCTCGCCGCCCCGCCGCACGCCCCGCTCGCCGCCCCGCGCACGCCGCAGCAGCCGGTGTGTAGCGTTACAGATCGAGGAGCCGATCACTAATTATACAATCAGCCATATGGTTGTGAATTGTGACCGGTCCGCTGTCCCTTGTTAAATAATTAAATAGAATACATTTAACAACAAATATAGAGGAAATGGATTTATTTGGTTTCATTCTGCGTAAAATATTTACTAGAGTACCTAACTACCCACTTGCCAAATTTAAGTTTCGGTATATTGGTCGGTACCTATTAAATGTGATGAATTCTTTATGTTCTAACGAACAAATGAATGAACCATGGGGAAGTAAATAAATATATTTTTGTACAAATCTATCCTTCGACTTCAGAAACAGTTACTTACTTCAGCGCATGAAACAAACAATTAAATATCTACAAAGCAAGTCGTCTATTTCTGTCCTTCAACATCAGAAAAAAAGGCAGAGTGGTGCTTGGAATTGCATAGGGTAATGAAAGTTTGAGTGAGATCAGAGCCTGAGCCGAGCGAGCTAATACAATAATGAATTATCCGCCGCCGCCGGCCGCAATATTACAAACGCTGGATCATTTCAGGTCAAGATTACAAATGCTACACCATTTTAGGATAATATGAAACAGATATTAGTCAAGTACAAGTTCAGGCTGGCAGGTTACAGATTTTTGAAAAAAGTACAAGGCTGAATATATACTTTTAACATACTGCTGTTCGACGGGCGAAAACATTGCTCGGCTCTCATAGTTTTAACAGATCGAGAATTTTAGCCATCTTTCATCATCATTAGGTCTTTTTGTCCCTCTGCAGAAACACGACCCTCTCTGTACTACGAGAGCAACCAGACCAGACTTGACCAGAGCAGCCAGCGAGGACTTGGCCTACACTCTCCTCGCTGGCCCGACAGATTAGAGAGATCTCATTGATGTTTTTTATAATTTTTGTTTACTTCCTAAGTTGCCTTCTACAATATCCACGGGAGGACTTGGAGTGGCCCGATTTTACTCTGCCGGAAACCACACGGTAACGTCAGCAACCTTCTTTCATCATCATAAACATCAGGTCTTTTGTCCCCACTGCAGGAGCACGACCCATTCTGAACTACCAGAGCCATATTTGATCAGAGCAGCCACGCAATTTAATCGCCATAATTTATCTTCACAGGAATACGACTAAACAAAGCTTTGCAGACTCGCAGCTGCCCTCTCAGCTCTAGGGCCCTTGTCTTTGTGCCGTGATCCGCCATTGCAATTTCGCCGCCGTCCGCCGTCCGCTGCAATTACCGCGATGACAAGTGCGACCTAATCAGGAGGTTATTTCATTTACGACTTCTTTTAGTGTGAAATTTATATCACAGAAATCGCCAAAATACCTTATTAAGGCAATTACAAAATTCCGTACTTTAAGAATAATGAAAACGTTTCAGGTAGTTATAAAACACACACAAAGAACGCATCGACTATCTATAGGTAATTTATTATAAAACCGTTACCTATTATATAGTATGTGATAATATGTTGCTACGTATTGTATAGGCGCATAGCCGTTAGGACAGGGAAACCAATATAGTTATTGATGGTTCGGAAGATAGCATCTGAGCCATTGTTCGGCGGCGAGCGGTTCACTGAATATGCGGTTAGTACGCTGGATATTTGATAGTAAATAATCAATACAGAATCAGGAACCATAACACGTGCGAGAATCATTTGCTGGAGTAACAATATCGAGGCTTAGGTTCATAGTTCAGCTAATTGATGATTAGCTAATTGAAGTGGCATGCACGAACATAGGTCTACCGCGGAGAACGGATTGGTGAAATGGTTTTGAAAAGCGCCCTCGGCGTTTGCGTGGGCGCTATTCGAAGACATTTCGAATGAACTCCGTGGCGTAGTGGTCACCATGCTAGTCCGTCACTTAGAGGTTCCGAGATTATTCGAAGATGCCTGGACCGATTTGGAATTTTTTTTTGTTCGAAAAAACATACTTGTGATGTGGTATAAATAAATTTTATCAAAATGAGTTGTGTTTATCTAATATATTAATTGATACTAATCCGAAATATACAACATGTTTCTAAACAATGACAAAACAAACACATCGTTACTCGAGCAACTAATGAAAATGGCCTTTTAAAGTTTTAACCGTTTATGAGCGCAAACAGCGCGTCCCTGGGACCCGACTAACTCGGCAGTAAGTACGCGCGGTGTTGCCACGCTCGTGCCGCGTATTTTCTATCTACAATTAGATATACAAATGTGACGCTTGAAATAACGCAAATCACCTACGCGTAGCGTTGTAGGGTGCACAATATATAATTGTTGTAACAAACAATGCAAAATTTGTTACTCAATTATTCGAAATAAACGAAAAACAAAGTAGTATTTAGTCCCAAAATGGATCAACCAGGAATTCGAGATAGACGTTGTTAAGTATAATTTGTCAAAACTAAAACCCGACTTCACCCCCGAACTACACAATCGATTTTGATAAAATTTCCATGGGACTACCTCGCACCATTCAAATAAAAAAAGATTTTTCCAGATCTGTCTAGGCGTCTTCGAATCGGTAAACATACATAGAAAAAAGATCGCGACGTATTGAGAACCTACTCCTTTTTTGGAAATTGGTTAAAAATATAATTATCATATCAGCCACAGGAAGTCCACTGCTGGACATAGGCCTCCCCCAAGGATTTCCAAAACGCCTGCATCCAGCGCCTTCCTGTTAAAAATATATATAAAATAAAATGACATCTGTTTAGTTTTTTCATGATTAAGTATTCTTATCCATAGTATACTATAAACATTCGAGCACAAATTAATGATATAGTGAAAAATAAAATGACATCTGTTTAGTTCTTTCATGATTAAGTATTCTTATCCATAGTATTCTATAAACATTCGAGCACAAATTAATGATATAGTGAAAAATAAAATGACATCTGTTTAGTTCTTTCATGATTAAGTATTCTTATCCATAGTATACTATAAACATTCGAGCACAAATTAATGATATAGTGAAAAATAAAATGACATCTGTTTAGTTCTTTCATGATTAAGTATTCTTATCCATAGTATACTATAAACATTCGAGCACAAATTAATGATATAGTGAAAAATAAAATGACATCTGTTTAGTTCTTTCATGATCAACCTGTCGTCTGTGCAAAATACCAGACACAATAGTAAAACAATGCATGTCAACCGGATTTTGGTCTGCTCACAGATGACAGGTTAATTATTCTTATCCATAGTATACTATAAACATTCGAGCACAAATATATAGTGAGTGCTAGCCTGCATTGTGCTACATACCGCATTGTGTGACAAATGTGCGAAATTAGCTTAAGTTCTCTACTGTCAATATTTTATTCTTTGGCCGCGCGCCGCACAACACAAAAGCCACGCCACGCCACGTCTCACCGAGCGGGGCCACGCCGCGCCATGCCACGCGGCGATGATACGCGGAATTGTTCTTCGCACATAATTGCTTGACTCGTTGAACTTTTCCGGATAAAATGGACAAACTTGGAGCGAAACAGAGTTCGCATAATATAATGTGCATACCTTTAGCAACCAATTAATGTAGAAAATTATCTAGTCTTTACAATAACAGGAACGAGTATCTAAATAATCAAATAATTGCCTATTGCAATGTAAATTAAACACTTATGCAGTTTAGAAGTCGAAAAAGGAAAAAAAAACATAGAATGTGCCAGCTGATTCTCTTCCCGCTGTAATCATAAAATACTTACGATCAAGGGAATGGGAGAGATCTGAATCATATTAATAGGTGATGGGGATGGCAACCTATCACTATTTTAATATTAAATCTTTTTCATCTTCATATTTCTGCCATCACGCGAAATGTGGCTTTTGGACTTTACGGCCTTGACCGTCGACTCCGTCAGGGATGAAATCATCGTAAAGTATCTGTATCTGAAACACAAAAGCGACGTTCTTTGTAAAATAGGTACAATAAGGAAGAACTTTCTTTTGAATATGAATGCAAAAAGGCAAAAAGTCATTTCCCTAACATGAATTCACTCGTTATTAGTTTAGTTCAGCTAATGTCACAAGCTCTGTATGACTCAAATTCAGTTTGGAATAAAGCCTTTGAGACGGTATTTGACCTGTTTTCAAATACCAAACCTCGTACGGGGACTCGGAGTAAATAGGGCTTTTTAATCGAATTTACTACATATTCTACGTGCGGTTTTAGTTGGAGGTTTATTTTGTGTTTTCCCATAACAGTCAGATTTTTTAAACAGTAATTTTTTCGCTAAACAGTCTTTGTTACTCCATATTTAGTAAAATGCGAAATTCTTTTTGTATTAATTTATTTTTCTTGAAAATAATTCTCTATCGTGGACTTAATATGACTTAAAACGACTGCTTTAGGTCATATTACCTAGGCTAAAATTGTATCACCGTTATTTTAAAATCCCTCAATAAAGTTTCGAGTTGATCAGGAGATTCTATTTTGCCGACGGCTTTGTTCGTGTCTATTTCAATAAATTCAATCTGAAACTCGCAATTCAAATTCTATATTTATTCCTTTTTACAAGCTCGTATGTTTGTTTAGAGTTAAATCTTGCAACTCAATTTTTCAATCAGTTATCCTCAACCCATTCAGCTGAAATTTTGCATACTTGTGCAAGTCAGACGACAATACAATATAATGATCTTCTTCTTCTTCTTATATTTAAGAGCTGGGCTCTTGTCGGTGGAGTGCTTTCCATGTCTCTCTTCCTTCCGCTAAGTTCTTAACCTCTTTATATGTTTTCACGTTTAATTTTTCTATATCATTATATTTATTCTAAATATAATGATATGATGGAGCTATTCTGAAGATAGAGCCGGAAGATATTCGACAGAACTCAGTTATAAAACAACTTAACCTTATTGAGTGGGACTAGTTTCATTTGTCTTGAAGAGCACTTTATGACAGACGATGTCTAGGGTTTGATCACAGAGACGGTCGAAAGTGGTCGATGAAACTCAGTAATAAAACGAAGCAACTCCATCGAGATTGGACCTTTTTAATTTGTCGTAATAAGTACTTTGGCCTCACAGTAAAAGCATGTACAAAAATGATTTTTTTTCTTTAAAAGAAAATTATATTATTATAAATAAGAAACGTAAGTTATTGTAGTTGAAAATAAACACACAACAAAGGCATTGACGGTCAGTAGGTAGTAAATAACGTAGCATGACAAAGCTACGTCGTAGAGTCTCTACGCCAATGCTACGCCGTAGCGATATAGCTAAGTGTAGTGTGTAGGTAGTAACGGAACGTTATGGGATATTGATGCGTGGACTGACAATGTATCAGCACCTTGGCTCTACAGCCAGTAAGAGTGAGTAACAATTAGAAAACATTATTTAGTAGAAGTAACGATGACGTCACTTGGAAACGATAATTTAATTGGGTTGGCAACGCAAAAGTTTATTACGGGGTTTCTTCTAAAGCCGCAAACTATCAGTTATATTTAGTTTATATTTTAATTAAATAGTTGCCATAGTTAAGTGGATTTACAAGGAAAAGGTACGGTAAATGTGCTGGTTCAACCATTTAGAATAACTTTGTATTCTAGAGAGATAAAAAGAGAGATATAAAAAGCAGAACTACGCGTGACCCGGTAATTTAATAAATTAAATTCTATCCTAACTTGGTCGTTTCAATATTTAACAGCGTCGCGTACCGACCTTCCGACTGACCCATTTTAAGTAAAGCCTTCTCCTTAGCTCTAATTTACAAATGAATTTATTTTACTAGAGCTGGACATTGACATAAAATGTACAGACTAGCTGTGTGTGAATCTGGCTTTGCTCTATTTCGGCAGTTTACATCGCGCCGCAGCGCTAAGTCGGTTTTAGCCGTCCTTCAAAACCGCAGCGTTGACCGTTGAATCATTAAATATGTCAGCGAGAATTTTATTATCCATTATTATCCTACTTCGAACTAATCCTATCCTATCCTAATAATCCTACTTCCTACTAATATTATAAATATGAAAGTGAGTTTGTATATTTGTTTGTTTGTTTGTAACCTCTTCACGCTTAAACTACTGAATCGATTTGGATAAAATTTGGTACAGATATAGTTTGAGATTCGGGGAAGGACATAGGGTACTCTTTATCCCGAAATTCCCACGGGAAGCGAAGCCCACGGTTACAGCTAGTTTTATAAATGCGAAAGTGAGTTTGTATATTTGTATGTTTGTTACCACATCACGTTTCGACCACTGAACCTATTTAGATGAAATGTGATATAGATATAGTTTGATACCCAGGAAAGGACATAGGATAGTTTTTATCCCGAAATTCCCACGGGGAGTGAAGCCCACGGGCACAGCTAGTATTATCATAAAATTAAATCTGATTACTTACCGATGGAAAGTTACTTGAATTATGTGTGCACAAACTAAGGCATTTTAAATATATATTTTTTTAATATTTTTTGCTTATAAATTATCGAAAGTAGTAGGTGCATAAAAACTAAAATGACTACCTAAGTGTAGTTTATGAAGATAGTCATAAGCGTCTTCTCTAGTACCTTAGTACATAGCTCTTTGAGCTAGAAAGTTGTGTCACATTTGTCGACGGCAGTGTTCTTGTTGTCAGTTGTAGGCGACCGCGCCGTCGCCGCGAGACAGCGGTGAACTCTGTCGCGAGCACGGAGAGGTACAGCAGGGGTGTAGAAGAGATAAGTTTAAACCATAAGCTTGCAATGAAATGGAATATATCTCTCAGCAGAAACAGAGAGAAAGTGAGAGGGTCTTTGACGAATACTTGCTCTTTTGCCTAGAATAGGAGCATTCCATTTCTTCCTGTGGATGTCGTAACAGGCGACTAAAAGACTAACTATAACGTCTCGTGCATCTACATTTTCAAGGAGGGTTAAACGTCAGTTTTGTACAAATTCCCAAGAACGAATTAATTGACGTCAGCAGTCACAAAACCACAGCTAAATCGTTAAGTAATACTTCATTGTACACAAAATAAAAAATATATACACACAGAAAAACATTCAAATGTACAATGGGCGGTCTTATCGCTAAAAGCGAGTTCTTCCAGACAACCGATGGATGGAGAGAATATAGCGAAACGTTAGCAGACCTTACTGGTTTCGTATTTTACTTTTCCTCTTCGCACGATGTCCGGCATCCTTGGATGACCAATCACACCGAGCTGGGAAATAGCTCGGTGTGAGTGAAACGGGAAAGTCTTACAGAGCATGGATGCTGTGCTCTGCATTGTACCTCCTGTGTCTCCACCACCGTGTGTGAAGTGACACGCACCGGGCGGCGCCCCGGGACGACAACTTTCTGGAATCGCGGGGCGGCTTTTGAACTCGCGGTCCCTGTAAACGAGTATGTAGCAACTTATTAACGTAATTTAACAAATTCGCAGAATTGAGATGAGGACACAACAAGTTTAAAATCTCTTTTAACCCCCGACAAGGCTAAAAGAGGGTTGTCTATTGGTCTGGCTGTTTTCGATGCGGTTTCCTTGCGGGTCCTTAGCTATGTTTGATGAAAATTGGTTCCGCCGTTTAAAAGTTATTGGGAGTTAACGCTTCACAGTCGGGGATTTTTTAATTTGCCTTGCAAATAATAGATGGTGCTACAGGTATCAATTCCACTTAACATGGATTGGAATATGTAGTTTCTCCACTCATCACTAGAAGGCGTATACATATGAAACTATTAAAAGTAGTTTTTTAAATTCGCCAGGCAGATACACTTTTTATGAACGACTACCTTCCCGAAAAACTTGACAACGTACGTGTATGTTATGATAATTTCATTCAAGTACGTGTATGATTAGAAACGATTTTTAGTTCAAAAATACATGTTAGTATTTGTCTAAATGTTGATCTGATATAGCTAGAAATAAAAATGACCAAAATTATAATTTTTGCTAAGCAGCTTACCACATTTAATCTCAGATCATGCCAGTGTAAATTAACTGAGAGCGTCAACAACGCACCGGCCGCAGCCGTGGCGGCGAGCGGCGGCGGGCGGCCAGCGGCGACATACGAGTATAGGTCGGTACTCGCGGTGCGTCGCTAAGCTGCTTGCTTTGTGATTTTGGTGATTACACTCACAGCGTGTCATAATCCGCTGCCCCGCTCCTACCGTCCCCCACTTCACCCCCTCTGACAAACAACTATGTCGGATAGGTCACAATGTCGGTCATATACCTGAAATAGGGTAATCTTCTTAAGCAGAGGTTAAGCAGAGGGTAAAATGTTTGGATTATTTTTTGTATGGTGCGCTAAATCAAAACACATCTTAATGTTATGTTAAAGCTTATTTTTAAGTACTTATAGGTACTTACTAAAAATTTCATTTCTAACAATGTTTTGGGTTATGTTATGTGTGACATAATCGCCCAATTTTCTTTTAAATGAAGGACATTATTCATATCGAGACACCATGCCAATGACGCAGAAGACATGAGACTAAACAGTTTTATTTTGTTGTTCCTACTGTTTTCCGAGTCCTAGAAATACTCAGCAACAAACAAATCCAGAAGATTATCATAATCTGGCGAGGTCGCAAAGAGTGCAAACACAACAAATGCAGTTAGGGCCCAGGTGAGGAGCTGCCGGAGACGGCGAAACTTGTGTCGTTACGACGTAGACCCGGTGCAGACAGATCCGACCTTCTATTTTATTATTTTCGAGCGGCTTTGCATGGCCTTCATTTTATTATATGTGATCCTCGGTAAGTCTATCTGTCTTCATACAACAATCAATCTCACAAGCCTGTTAAGCAAATCTTTGAAATTACCTGTGGAAATCACGAATTAATCTAATCCAGATTTTGCTCTAAATTCAATTAAACATATCGAAAGCCGAATGTCTGAAATAAAATGAAAAACTGATTGTCGTGGAATACTCGATTAGAACGAAGTTACGAAAATTGGAGCGCCTAAAAAGTTCGGGATGGAAAGAAGTTACGAAATCTTACACTTTTTTTCGCCTAGCCGTACCGTCCGAAAAGGAACTTCATGATCTGGAGCACTTTACATACTGGTCTGGGAGAAAAGATAAAACGGAAAACTTAAAATGTATCTGCTGCTTTTCTAAACAGTTTAATTCGCACTTTCACTCCTAACACGATGCTAAACGTGGCTTTTTGGACTTATGATCCTGTTCTTAGGCTCTGCTTGTTTACTCTGTAAGTAAGGGTTAACGGTAAGTAAGACATGCTTGGTATACGGCTCTGTGGCTACAGAATCTACTCACAGTGCGAAGTCCGCGCTCGCGGATCTCCCGCATCCACATCCCACTAACGGCTGCATTTGTTCCAAACTCGCGACGCCGATACAACCCCGCTCCTTCGGCTATCACTCACGAGTTCACTGCACTCGGGGGCAATTATCAACTTTGCACGAGAGCATGTTACAAAGTACGCGTTAGAGTTTGTTCTATTACGCTTATTACTTCGCTTTTCAATGACTTTCGTACACACATCATCACGTCTGTACGAAGCAGGTTTCGGCTTTCATCTAGACCTACGCCATACACGACGATATGATGATGTTGTTTGAATGTTGGTATATGGAGACACAAGACCACGTTACGTAGCAACTGTTTATTGTTGTATGCTACGTGTTGTAGAGTTAAGTGTGATGGGTCACGAGTCTTTTCTCGATCGCTGCATGATAGATAGATGTAAGTAAATATTGCTGAAACTTGATCTACATAGTATGGTGCCGCGTGCAACCAAAATGAGCGAGCATTGCTCATATAACGAATTGCTGATGGGGCAAACAAAGCGTTTTGGGTATTGAGGCTCTAAGAAGACAGAGCCTAAGGCCCCAATACCCAAAGGCCACTTTTAGCGCGATGGGCGAAAGTGTGTACAAACTAATCAAAATGATTATGGTTGCTGGTTGCATCATTTCTAAATATGATTTACATTTTTGCCCATTCTTTTGATCGGCTTTAACGATCTACGCGGGAAGAAAAGCAGATGGTACTTATACCAGTATGGCAGATGGATCAGCATTTCATATATTTGCATAAATTGCCATATAAATGTTTGTAACATCTCTTTCTTACTATATTTTATGTGATTTCCGGCATACTTTTATTAATTCTGTGCTTCCGGGTTAACATAGAGATGGAATAAGTAGTTCTTAGAAAAATAAATTACCGATGAACATTTAATTTTCTCAAGAATTTTAGCCCATTCATCTTTTGCTGCTTACTGCGTTATTAAACATAATAGAACTAGAAAACTTTAAGCTTTCATGTTTTTGTACTGTCAGATGTAATTAAAAACTTGTTATAAATATTACATATTAAGAAACCTAAAAAAAAAATTGTAAAATTTTTTAGTTAATATTATTTTTAGTTTAAGAGAAAGTTCAAGATATATGTAGAGACATGGATTTATATGTAAAACTAGCTGATGCCCGCGACTTCGTTCGCGTGGACTTTATGGCTCCGGCGTATCTGCATCAGGCCAACGCAATAAAATAATATTGCGACTATAAATTGAGATTTTATTTTATTAGGAAGACCAACAACTATTCTAACTTACATAGATAACTGTATAGACACAGAAGATGTAAGCTATTCTTTCGAGTTGGATAAAATTGCACACGGTGTGTAAATCAAGTTTAAAATCGGTTCATTAGTTTAGAAGTACATCGCGCACAAACAACGTGACACGTAATTTTTATATATAAAGAAGATTCCGTCTGTACATAATATTCATATTACTTTGGCTGTTTACTCGTTATGCTATTTATAACGTCTGAGTGCACACTACAAGCAATGCAACAGCTCTGCTCAGGCAGCAACCTCTGCGACGCAACAATACATCGATTAATGCCCGAGGTTCGCCCGGAGCATTACCTGTAATTGTGCGCTCAATGCGAACTCAATGCAAGTGAATGGAACTGAATGGCTCCAAACACCTATGTGCTATGTGTTACAGCTCGTTGCAGAGGCTTCTATTGCTGCCCACTGCTGCTGATTGTGACACAAAGCAATCGCATGTGCACATAAGTTTGCTATATCTAAAGTGTTATTTAGGCCCTTAGAGAATCACGATGAATGCAGTTGGTTACCGAGATATGAGAGCTAACTGCAAACGTTAATGCTAACGTTTTTACAGATTTCCTGTTTGGTTTAGTCGAATCAAATTATCTTATTTTGCGAGGGACTTTTGTCTACATCTCCACCTAAGACATACTCGTACAGTAAGTAATTTTGTGTATGTGCGTTTCTATGTGTATATTCGTAGGGGGTTTGAGAGTGAATGAAAAGGAGTGTCAGCGTGTGAAGTATCCTACTGGGGTGTTATAATTTTGACGTCAATGTTTGTCTGCCTGCGTGTGTCTGTCTTTGGCATCGTAATTTTTGAACAGATGAACAGGCGTGATATTATGTATATATGTATGTATGAACTGATTTCGAAACGGTTCTTGGCGTGAAAGCAGGTTTCCTTGCTGTAATTTTCGGCTATGTTTGATGAAAATGAGTTTAGCCGTTTGAAAGTCGGGGGTTTTTAATTCACCTGGAACTAACTAAACCTATTAATTCAATACCAACTTTCAGTATGGTGCCGAGCCTACACATTTTCTCTGTAGAAGCCAAGAACAGGAAATGATTATAACAAAAAGTATATGTGAAAATATGTAAAAGTTATCACGAGATAAAGTTTTTGTACGTTAGAAGGAGTTCCATCAAAAGGCGCAGTATCCGCTCTCGCCGCGCGTAAACAGTTTATGCAAAGCGGCGAATTGAATAAAGGGACGGGCGGCCCGCCGCGACCTGCACACGGCCGCGCTCACACCGAACAGAATGCAACAGTATTGTTTTTTTTATGACATGAATTTGATATTGAACAAAAGTATTTAATCTATACATATAATAAAACAGGATAAAAAAATGACCGTACATTAAATATATATCAACAAAAATATTAGGGGCGATGGAGAAAGAGTAATAGATTATGAATAAAAGAACAAGTCTGTCTGTTTGTACACGCTTGAAATACTGGACAGATTCGAATGAAACTTTTTTCATTATATAGCTGTTGAGCCTGAGCAACATATAGGGTATCATTTATTTTGGAAAATGGAACATCTGATTCCGACCCTTAAGGCCATACCCAAATTTTCCGGGGTCCAGTGGCGCCGCCATTTAAAATAAATCATTTAAAAGGAAACGGAGATATCATTTAAAATTGTGTCTTGGTCAAGTTCTAGATACCCATTCAAAGTATTTTTTAAACTACTTTTTGTAGTTTTAAGTGAGAACGTGAAGCTTTTCTACGCACATTTGCGAAAAACGGCCACTTTTAGCTAATGTGCGTAGAAAAGCTTCACGTTCGCACTTTAAATTATAAACAGTAGTTCATAAAATATTTTTAAGGGTTATCTAGGGCTTGACCAAGACACAATTTTGAATGATATTTCCGTTTCCTTTTAAATGATTTATTTCAAATGGCGGCGCCACTGGACCCCGGAAAATTTGGGTATGGCCTTAATGGTCCAGCTAAACTATCAAAAATCGAGAAAGTTTTCCCGCTGAAACTCCTCCCTGATAATGTATAAGCAGACATAAAAATGATGTCATAATTATCGATTTTCCCGATAGCGGTGTGAGGCTTTGTCAAAACCGCTTGTCACTTGATATGCGGCGCTAGCATCCAACTTCTTCTTCTTCTTCTTCTTCCTTGCCTTTTCCCTATTTGGGGTCGGTCACCCGTGACCTGCGGCGTTTTATATCCGTCTATAATGACAGTGTAATGAAGTAACTACAATGTCGTTCGTAACGGTGTAACTCAGTCAAGACCGCTCGCGAGTGCCACTTGTTATGCGGCGCTGGCTTCGAGCCCCGGGCGTCTCGCCCGCTGCTCGCACACTATACGTACACCCGTGACCTGCGGCGTTTTATATCCGTCTATAATGACAGTGTAATGAAGTAACTACAATGTCGTTCGTAACGGTGTAACTCAGTCAAGACCGCTCGCGAGCGCCACTTGATATGCGGCGCTTGCTTCGAGCCCCGGGCGTCGCGACCGCTGCTCGCGTGCTATACGATCACCCGTGACCTGCGGCGTTTTGTATTCGTTTAGATGACAGTGTACTGACTAGTGCGAGTGAGAGGCGGACTCTGAAGCACTACTGTGAGAGAAGATGAGTAGATGCGATGCTTCCTCCCACTATAAGGCTTTTATACAGTAAATGGAAAAGAAAAATTTGAGGCCTTAATTGAGACTTTAATTGCTTGTCTGACGTCAACCTTCTTGAAGAATGATAGAACATTTTAATATCACCTTCTAAAATGCCTCGGCAAATGTAATAAACCATGTGAATGCGAAAATTCCGTTCATAAATTGAAACTGAAATAATAATTTGGTATTTCCCGAGAATTCGTTCCACGTGTGTTGTCATAGAAACAATACATCTCTCAGCGTGTAGTAAACGGGTCGTTGTCGTGTAATCAGTCATGTCGTCAGCTCGCTTCTGATAATTTGTTAAATTATGCTAATACAAGGTCCGCGAGTTCAAAAAGCCGCCCGGGACGGTCCAAAAGTTGCCGCCTCGGGCCTTTGCGTGTTGTGTGTCACTCACACGTTGGCGAATGGCCGGCAAACAAGAACTTGCACACTATAAACAATCACGGAGAATGCACGCAAAATAAATTTGTTAAAGCTGATTTTATGGATCAACCATACATTTATAACAGTTAAAAATGATTTACGTTTCAAATACTAATAACCGACAACGGGAGTAATTTACAGCGAACAATGTATTAATTTTTAAAATGTACTAGTCAAGTGAAAGTCTTTAAACCTTTTATTTGGTATCTTAAATAAATATTTTTTATCGATTTTTTTATCGAAACAAAAATATTTTTTGAGTATAACATTCGTTTTATACATTTAATTGCACACAAAGTGTAGCCTAATGTCACCCGGATAATAATGATGAATTGATTAACATATTTGTAAAAATGGAATAAGCGGTTCGGATGCTACGGTCGAACATACATAGATTTCCACATACATACATAGACTGCTAAAAACGTTACCTTTTCTCTTAGCTTTGCTGTACTCGGGTAAAAACTCTAGGTATATGGTTCAACTTTATTCTATATCGTACAATTTTGTACTTCATTGTTTTTCCATAGCAGAAGATTTAAATTATATATTTTGTTTATGTTACGACGGAAATAAAAAATATTTTACAGGTAGGCACACCCATACGATATGCCATAGATTAAATCGCTACGGCAGCGTAGCATTGTCGTAGAGCATCTACGGCGTAGCGGCCGCTACGAGCTCGCTATCGCCTGTTCACAGAACGATGCGCCGCGACTCACGACTCACTGACGCAACAACCTGCAAAATTATGTAGGTACTGAAATTGTTGGACACAAGCAGACCTTTGTACGGGCACGGGTTATTCATGTAAACCCTAATCAAGCCGAATGGCATGTTATTGCATGTATCCTATATATTTAGTGGTAGGTTTTTTGCGACGGTTCCTTAGGCAACCTAACATGTAAGCACAACAGCGAAAAAAAAACCAACGAAAATATATGGGTCAGATTGTGCCTGCCGTGCTCCCAGCATGGCAAAATTCTGAATTAGTTAATAGGCGAAGCTGCTAGAAATCCATTATTTCATTCCTGTTCTCCATCTTCACCCTTAACATCGCTTTTAGACCAGTTTAGGTTCTGTCTACCACGAAAGTGATAGTATATCTATATATGCTTCTCTTCCCGCGCAGATTCCCAGAAGAGCTGATCGAGGAAATAGACAAAAAATTGAGTAATGTTAATAGGTGATGCGGCTAGCAACCCATCACTATTCTGATTCCTTCATCCTCGTTCTTACCCACATCAATCTAAAAGTGGCCTTTGAGTCTTACAGCCCTAGGCTTTATCTACTTGTATCAAAATGCTCTGTCTGTTAGGGATAAAGAAGTGATAGTGTGTATGTGTATGTATATCTATACATGTATAATATACAAAACGCACAATAGAGGTCATTGCAGGTCGCAAATCCATACGAGCGCGGCGACACCGCCGCCGTACTTAACGCCGACTTTACGCCCGGGACGCTGTTTGCGCTCATAAACGGTTAAAAGGCCATTTTCATTAGTCGCTCGCACACAACATGTGTCTGCAAACGTGTACTTTTCTGTTAGAACTTAAATTATTGGAATAACACACTTAGGAAGTTGAAAAAAAGATATTAAATCTATGCATTTAATTCAAACTATAATAATATTAATAAAATTACTGTGACATAACTAAATATTTTAACTACTAATTTGGGTCGGTTTAGACAATGATCGAAATTATTCGAGAGTTAGGAGGAGAGGCGACCCGACGGTTAACCTGCTACAATAAGCTTATTGTACACAGGTTAACTTTTTAATACCAGCCTACGTGTACAAGCATGATGTCCATAATTTAAAAAAAAAGGTTTTTTTCAATACACGTACATGACAGATTCCCTAAGATTTTTCCCTGATAGACAAAAGTATGTTTGTATGTAAGTATATCACATCCTTAGGGTTCCCTTCAGAGTTAAAGCAACGAGCGTCTATTATTTTTCGTCCTCCCAAAGCGCTGGACTGCAATCCAGCTGTAACGTCGCCATTCCCGCTGAGTTACTGCTGAAAGCTGAATAAACGGCATTAACCTGTTTAATTTGCGCGTGGAATTAAAGTTCTGATTAACAACGCTCTGCCCAGGCTATTTTGGCGCAAAATGCAGAACTTGCAGAAGCAGTGCATGCCATTTTCCATTTTACTTCTAATTCTTTTGTTGTTTTCCGATCTATAGTGATTGATGAAGTCAATAATGTATCTATTTGAGTGGCTGTCAACGTCATACTAGATTTAGATTACTGAAGGTTCACGACATTTATTTTTTGCCTTCGATGATAAATTCGCTCTTTTTAGTTTAATGTTAGGTGGTAAATAAATAGTGCCTTGTGATTCCAGAATCGCATTTACAATAATACTCCATATAAAACTTAATTTATATTTCTGCTGTGTTGCTTAGAGAGTAAGATCAGTAACGGTCCAGAAACAAATATACTGTAATCTGTGCTTTGCAAAAGATCTCTCTGATCTTTATTTAATTTGTGTCCGCTTTATCTCGGCTCTAAAATTATACCACAATCAAGTGTAGAGATTTATCGGAATGTTTCTCATTTGTAATAAGCTGGAGGGATATTGCAAAACAATTTTAAATTGTATGTTATAAATAAGTACATATCTAATTTTAATATCAGTATAATTGTAAGTTGACGTATTTGGAGAAAATTCTGCAGTACAGTTTGTTACCGCTTAGGAAGCGTAAGTACAGAAGTAACCTTAGCTATAAATAAATGAATGACAAATAATTGATTGACAATTATCCAGTGATACAAATATCCAAAGATAAATGAATGTATTTCTTTTGAGTAACTTTGTTATTTCACGCCGCTGATTGCACCGTTTTACTAATTTTCTATGTCTCTTCTACGTCAATCTACCTGTTACTTTTATTGATTTAACAAAAGTATTTTTTTTTATATATTATACTCTTTCCCAGTCATCTTGAACTCTCTTTGTTTTTACTTATAACTCCAATAAGTTTCAGGTTTTCTCCCGCTTCGTATAAAAAGTTATTGGTTATTCATTCATAGCCACAACATCAAAGAGCCGTGTGAAACAAATTGAGGAAATAAAGTAGAAACTTGGTATTCTTGGGCGCAGTGTTGGTGTACGCAAGTTGGGTCGTAAGATCAGCCCGAGCGTGTTGTTAGTTTATGTAAAGTGTCTAGTGTTTGTACCGCCGCCACAGTGGAACGAAGGCAGAAAGTTTCTTTTTATTACATCACACTATCACACTAATATTATAAAGGCAAAAGTTTGTGAGTGTACATGTGTGTGTGTGTATTTGTTACTTCTTTACGGGCAAATAATGGACCAATTTTAATTAAATTTGGTTTGCAGAAAACTGACACCTTGGATTAACACAACGATAAAATCTAGGGTTGTTCAGGGAATTCGACCGCTCAAAAGATACATTTATTGCTACATTGATTCTCTGTTCTGGTCTGGTAGAAAAAACTTAACAGCTGCTTCTCTTTCCGCGCAGATTGTTAAAGCAGTTGGAGGAAATTAGCGAAAATATAAATTTTATTATTACGCTTAGTATTCTTAGCAGTGGTCGTTGCGATGCGCCGGTATCGGTAACTTTTCTTAAAAAGAAAAATTAAATTTTGTTATATACTACACTTAATGTAAATTATACTTATTGATTAACTGACAACAATAGACCGAAATAACCTTCGCCGAGTAACTGTTTAACACAAAACTGTTCTTCATTGCGCACTGATCAAAACATGAAAGGTCTAGTTACGGAATAAACATTTGAATATTGAATTTTTAGGTGATACGGCTAGCAACCCATTATTATTTTGATTCCTGTTTCCACCAACAAGCTAAAAGTGGCTTACTTTAGTCTCTGTTAGCTTATATTTACAATTATATCCATAAGACCCAAAATGCTCTGTTAGCCCTATCCATACTTGTATATAAAGCTGAAGAGTTTGTTTGTTTGTTTGAACGCGCTAATCTCAGGATCCACTGGTCCGATTTGAAAAATTCTTTCTGTATTGGATAGGTCGT
This sequence comes from Acrobasis consociella, assembly GCA_963555685.1. Classification (NCBI taxonomy): domain Eukaryota; kingdom Metazoa; phylum Arthropoda; class Insecta; order Lepidoptera; family Pyralidae; genus Acrobasis; species Acrobasis consociella. The sequence goes on along the minus strand of OY743111.1, from coordinate 21,630,225 downwards.
TTATCGAGGAAGGCTATAGGCTATATTGCATCACGCCTGCGACTTCACTCGAGTGATTAACGCGGGCGAAGCCGCGCGCTGCCTCTAGTTAGGGATAAAGATGTCATAGTGTAGTATTGTTGTAAAAGACTCGACCCAGGTTGTGTAAGCAATTCAGTGATGTACGAGTACTAAGCTTACCTTCTGTTCATCGTACGCTATGGCGTGTAATTCTATCCGATGAACTTCTAACCTCGAAGTTGCGCCGCGGGCGCGACTTGTAAACTACTCTTTAGTGACCGCGCTACTTTTGTCGCTTGCTAAGATCAAACACCCTTTCCATAGTAAGTTTAAAATAAATTATTGACACGAATTACTTTTCACTAATTTTTCAGCTGCTCTGTCGGAGAAAGCAACTAAGGCCCATGTTCTACTTGGGAAGAAGAAAGACTTTCTCTATTTTTTTTGAAAGTTAGTAATGAAATTGCATTGATAACAATTTTTTTTCACAAGTAATTTAAAAATACCCTTGATTGTTAAGAACACCATCTAGTGATGAGTACGGAATTACCGATACTACTTGATATCTGTAGCGCCATCTATTATTTGATGAAAAGAGACCTGACTTGCAAGCGTTAACCCCAATAAATTTTAAACGGCTGAACTGATTTTTATTAAAAATAGCTAAGAAGGTGGGTCTTAAATAAGTTTTATGAAAATCGCAAGGGAACTTGCTTTTACGAAAAAAAACCGCATAGAAATTGGTTCAGCCATTCGAGCGCTACGATGCCACAGACAGACCGACAGATACAAGCGTCTAACTTATAGCACAACTGTTTTTTGTCGGGGGTTAAAAACACAGCCAAGCCTCTTGAGTGGAGCTTACGCCTAATCATGAAAATCTTATCTGGAATAATAAAAATTGATCTTTTGACATAATAGATCTCGTCTAGTCTCCGAAGATTACGGTTCATCGCAAACTAATTCGCCAGTCGCAAACTGAGAACAATGGACCGATACAAATAGACAGGAAGCAGTCTAAGGTTTCTGGGAATACATTCAACCCTATCCCTTGACAATACATCTCTCTGTAACTTTATCTAGCAGTGTCAATGTGTATATACGGTGCACCGTATATACACATTGACACTGCTAGATAAAGTTACAGAGAGGTGTTTTTAAGTTAAAAATAAGAGAAACACAAAGCTTTGACAGGTTGTTAACAATTCTTCTTCTCCTTATCGTGTGTGTTAGTGACTAACACTAGTGTCAGAGTTTTTAAACCGCCTTAAAGGCCTCTGACATGGTTTTAGGTAGCGACCAATGTCAAAGACAGTGACCGGGACCGACAGCTTAACGTGCCCTCCGAAGCACGGATCATCTTACTTATCAGACAATCAGGTGATCAGCCTGCAATTTCCTAACCAAACTAGAACAACACAAAGTCGTTGTCCCCGCCGGGAATCGAACCCGCGACCTCCGGGTATGAGCCGAACGCTCTAACCACTACACTACGGAGGCAGTTAACAATTAAAGAAGTGTTTATCTTTGGAGCATCATCTCTTTGAAGCGACCTGTCTTTATAGCGACACATATTTTCCATGAGTCTATAATTGACAGGAAATCGCACTAAACAAAAATATCAAAACTATATTCCGACTTCACCCCCGAACTACACAGCCGATTTTGATAAAATTCTATGTTATTTCTATTTTTATTCTATTATTTTCAAACAAAAAAAGAATTTCCCAAATCGTTTTAGGCGTCATGAATAATTGGTGAATAAATTTTAAATATATAAAAATAACAAATAGAAAAGATCGCGACGAATCGATAACCTCTTACTTTTTGGAAGTCGGTAAAAAAGCACAAAGATTTAACCATCGAATTCTTCAAAACCGTTTAAAAACCGAGGCAATAAACACAGGTCATGAATCAACGTTTACAGCCTCCCCCTCCCCCCGCCGGTCAGCGCGCGAGGGGGCACAATTAGCATTTAGATTAAACAAATAAACGGATGGTGCCCCAAAAGAAGCCGGTTTATTATGTGATTAATTATTTATTGTCGCCGAAACGGCCGAGGTGACGGCGGATGAACCGTCAAACGTTTTGGAGTTTACAGTTACATTGGAACATAATTTGAACTTAACTTTTTGAATACTTAGGTACACTTGGATATGGAAATATTGACAAACACTTTTTCAACAATTGTTCAACGGCTCTCCGACGTTCCAAATCATTCACCAACTAAACAATTTTCCTTTCTACTGCTCTTCGAGGTTTCGATTCCTGATGATTGTTTAACAAGTCATATTGACTTTTGACCGCTGGCCGATAGAACGATTGTTCACAGTTTAATTGTCCTGCAAAATATTTAGTACTTCAATGACTAAACTACTCCTTAAAAAAACTACTTATTCAAAAAAAGCAATAGGCTTAGAGTGAGTGAGCAACTTGTTATGTGAAGTAATAAAATTTTAACAAAATCAGTCCACTAGTTATGGAGCAAATTGGCTGTGATAGACAGACAGATTACTAAGGGTTGCATTTTTGCTTTTCGAGGTAATTAACCCTAGAAAATATATTATGTTGGATAGGTTTTTAACCAAGAAAATTGTGAATACAAAAAGAAATAAGTATTAGACCTAGATTATTGTCCGACATTGTTCGTGTCGCCGTGGATCAGCTCAGTCGGGTCACCGCACCGGATCTGACGATAACACAAGGTATTGTGAATATTGTGATCGCCGATGTCTTAGTATCCTTGTGTTCAGGATAAGACCGATCGAAGAATGCGTATTACGAAAAAGATTCTGTTAAAGCATCTGACAAAGCGATTACTACGTATTTGTATTGAGATAAGGTTTTAGTTACAAAGGACATCAACATGTTTTTAGAAGGGTTTTTTAGTATTCATGAATTTTACAATAATCACGGTTAACGTGTTGTCGAATACAATACGTCGTTGTATAATATATGACGACGATGTATATATATTGGAAGGAGGATTTTATTGAAATTTTGACAATACACTGCTATTTACCGCACCTGAATGCTATCTGAATATACCTATGATGTCCCGACCTTAAGAAATGTTTTCATATAGTGAAGTGTACGGTTACAGTTGTTTAAAAAAATAGAGTCAAATTATTTCAATTAGTGACGTAAACATTACGGAGTTCACTGAAGAATTGGCCCCTCGATTCTGAATAAAGCGATGTGTGCGCTCTGAGCTGAAAGTCGGCTTGTTGCGCCCGCTGTGTTGCTCCTGACTCAAACTAATAATTTAACGATGTACGCATCTGCCTGTGTTGTACAATAAATTGTTATATAATATTTCCTACATTTACATGTCTAAACACTAAATAAAGTAGCCTGCATTTTTTTATAAAGGCTTTGAGTTCACAAAAACCTAATTAATAGCATTCTCTCCTCTGGCGTTGGGTTGCTGGAAGAGATCCCTTAAAGGGATAAGCCCGCCTTTGTATTGTTATCTACTGCATTTTTGTAGTGTCCTTTTTGTTCAATGAAGAATTTACATAACATAACATACCTCTAATAAAAATAAAATAAAAACCCGAGACATAACCGTCTCGATACGATTTTATACAGGGCGGTCACCGGCCTCAGCTCCCTAAATTCAATGTGCTGTGTATTTTATGTGAATTTTTACTAATTTAATAAACCGAAAATTATGGTTTTATTATTTTTTTATATAGTCTAACTGACGGATGAATTAGAATAACACTTTTCTGACCCAGCCCACCTCTCCCTATTTTATGAAGTTTTGATCACAATTATTTGAATTAAGGTCCTGTCGAACATACTTACAAATGCCGAATTGATCAAGTAGATTCGCAGAACTCCGCTCGCTTCGCTCCCTCATTGCATAACAAAGAGTCGAACAGTAAGGAATTATCACACTTATACTACATAGCCGATAGTTAGTGAGTGTATGATATTCTGGTGCAAGAATCGGTTCAATACACTTCTTAAGTGTTTAGTTAAAAGCAGTTCAGCAGCACGCGACCCCTGGGAGCATCACAAACATGCATTACCGTCCGCCGAGCGAGGTCAGCGGGTCAAGCCGAACACGCTGCATACTGACAGTGTATTTATTCTATCTCCCACCAAAAACATAAATATAAATTTATAAAAATAATATTTTTTGAAGTTATCAATGATTAGTGAATCAATTATATTTGCCGGTTTTTTAAGAAGACTTCTTGCTACCTACAGTTAAATTCATAGTCAAAGTCAATAATCGTTTATTTATGTTTGGAAATTTTTATCACTTGATAATTGTGAATTTTCTTCCGATTTCATAATAAATAGTAGTTGACGTCAAATCATTTAGTCACACCTAAGTTTATTGCCGCTTCATAAGCGCAAGTACAGAAGAAGCTGCAACAAACTGTACTGCAGCAATTCCAAGAGAAACGAGGCAATATTTTGATGGATTTGTTTGACGACATTATATCTGTAGCCAGACAGTGTGATCAAACTCGCTGGCAAGCGCTGCATGCAGGCTGCACTCGATCGATCGTTTCGGAAATCCTTGGGGAGCCCTACGTTTAGCAGCGGACTATGCGGCTACATAGCTAATGATGATGACTTTCACATTTAAAATTATTATTATTTGACACTTAACGTTATATAACTTTGGGGCTAGCTCAATCAGTGTAATTTGTCCCTTATATTCATTAAAAAAGTCCTTATATACTCCCTAAATTCCACTCACTGCTGAGCACGTTTATAGCGGGGTTTAAGGCATGAGCATTCATACGTTAAATCACTAAATCAGTTATATTATTATATAGTGTAAGTACTATACTTGTAATGCAAATAATTGAGTGTAGAAATTGCACGTGCATCGATTTTATTAATATGTCTCAGCTTACCCCACAAAGATTCACCTGACTTTTTAGTGCAGGAATGAAGTGAGGCGTTAATGTGAATGAGAAATAAATCGGCGTTCATCTATTTTACTTTATCTCCAGCGTGACATTAAGACAAGCTCTTGAAAAACTGCTCGTAATTCATTTGCGGATGTTGGTACGTTTTTGTTCCGCCGCCGAGTGACCGCAAGCAAAACTCCACAGGTGGCGCCGCGGCTTCATAAGCCTTTCAGAAGTTTTTACATGGATTTGCTGTATCTTGGTGTCACATTGCACCAGTTATTGCTTTTCTTTTGTTGGCAAAAAGTCGTATTGTAGTGTCCAGTAAAGTACTTAGGTATTAGAGCTTCCATGCAATATTAGGGTTGTTTATATTGTGTAAGCAAATTAAAGTTTTGTCTCGATGGAGCTAACATGTCTAAGGAGAGAGCTCTTACAAATAACAAAAATATAAAATACATTTCCGAAAATATATTGAAAATCGATAAAAAAAATTACATCTTCCTATACAATTTCCATTGACGCTGATTTGATGGCATTTTTTTCTTGATAACTGTTTTTATAGACAGTAGTTCAGTATCACAGACTGAACTTGCTCCAAAAGTGTTGCCGGCGTTTAAAAAGCAACCCTGTACAGTAGCGTGACATCCAGGCAAGCTCTTGATATTATCCGCTTGTAATTTTTGCGCGGATCTACCAACTAAATACACATCGTAACATGTTTTTGTTCCGCCGCCGAGTGACCGCAAGCAAAGCTCCACAGGTGCCGCCGCGGCTTTGTCTGACTTTTAGAAGTTTTCATTTACTAAGCGGCCTCCAACTGTTGATCATGAAAAATTGTATAATAACTTAACTCTTGAGTCGAAAGGCAATAAGTGTACCTTAAATTATAATTAACTAGCTATGCTCGTGGGCCTCGCTCCCCATGGGAATTTCGGGATAAAAACTATACTATGTCCTTCCTTCCGGTATCAAACTATATGCATAACTAAAGGAAGAAAGAATAATCTATGGTTTAGCTTTGCTCCGCGGTTTTGTCCGACTTTCGGAAGTATTTCATTTATTGGTGGCCTCGTACCTTGGACTTTGATCATACAAAGTGAAATTATTGCGAGGCGCTCGTGGGATAGAAACTGAACTAAGTCCTGCACAGTATCACCGATAAAAAAAAAGTTTTTGTGCGTTAGGTATAACAGTTGACAAATAACTGAAACAAAACACCATAATGCGCAGTAGCGAATTTTAGGCACTTGTGTGCGAATTCATTGCCGATTACAATTTTATAGTACACTAAAAAATATTAAAAAATTTAACCCACATTTAACAGTTTGCTGGTATTAACACTATAATAAGATATTTGTAAAGCAAATATAATAATCCCAAACCTCTTCTCAAGTTGCCATTAAGTTGCAGTTATTACGAATATTATATCGGTTCCTAGACTTTTGCCAAACTGTATTACAGAACTCTCCCACGAAATACTTTAGCTCAGATAGTTTCATCGTCATATAAATACTCGTACATATCCAGTTTTATTAATTAAAACGTAAAAAAGCTGTTACAAGGTAACTGCGCAATTACCGGGAAATATCGCGTTCCATACAGTTATGGAGGATTGGAGGCTTCAATTCGTTTAATTAAACCTACTATTCATTCGTTTACCGACGCATCCCCATCATCCCAGACCTGCATTCTGTATAACATTTATTACTATGGAATAAAGTTCACAATCGCGTGAAAAAAAGAAATGGCTTGTAGTGCTTTATAGAGCGATGCCACCCGACTCGTCACTTGGCTCCTCTTGGCCTGAGCTCTCGGCACGTCATTGGACCTGTCTTTTAACAGGTTGACATTTTATTTAATTATTTAATTGAATGCGTATCAGATGGAGGTTTAATCTGTTACCAAAATATCAAAAAAAATAAAATGCAGCAGCAAAAGGAGTTAAGTTTTAAGCGCATCGCATAAGGCCGACAAAAAGGGTTCTAGTATGTGCAGCTGATGTAATGATTATATTAAAAAGAATGTCGGAAATGGTGTTGGATTGTTTAGATATCCTTCTTTATAAATGTCAGTGGTCACCCATGGATACTGAAAATTACGCAAAGTGCAAAAGAAGCAGCCGAAAATAAAATTTACAAATTGACATTAATTTTAAACTTGACATCATGCTTAATTAATAATTATGACATAACAATGTATTCTCGGTCCACATATCTAATTTTAATACCAGTATAATTGTAAGTTGACGTTATTGGAGAAAATGCTGCAGTACAGTTTGTTACCGTTTCTTCTGTACTTGCGCTTTGGAAGCGGCAGTAAACTTAGCTATAAGTAATTGATCTGACTTCAACATTTACCTTATAAGAAATCGAAAGGAAAAAAAAGTGACAATTATCAAGTGATACAAATATCCAAAGATAAATAAATAAATTTGACTTTGACTTTGACTTTGCCGAAAATTCAACAGATTTGGCAGTAGTTTTGAGACCGATTGCCTGTCTACCCTTCTTGCGATTGCAATGTGTAATTTTTTTTCGTAAAACTTTCTCGATTGGACACCAACCAACTTTTTAGAAATGATGTAACGCAGTATGTTTGGTTTGTGCTTAGTCACTTCTTATGAGATACACAGGAAGAGATTAAGTGGACCTATCCTATAATCGTTTTAATATATGTTCAGTAAATGAGCAAGATTAGTAGCTAATTAATTATTGAAATATTGTAACCGCGAGCGCCCATGCATGCGCGACCGCTGTTTGCCCAATGCCGGCCAAGTACCTGCGTTGCGTACACATCACCGAGCTTAGCATAATTATAATTATTGAACTCAACGTTTTGTCCATTATTTATTCAGCGTGCTTTTGAATTTATAACATCAAATGTCACAATAAAGCTGAAAGCAGCTCAATTTGCTAAACATTTTATGAGTTAAGTAATATAATATTGTTAGACTAATATTTAGCCTATAGAAAATTAAATTGGTTATAATACAGACTATTTTTTTAAACTAAATACCTACTTCACCCCCAAATTAACACAAACGATTTTGATAAAATTTATATGGACTACCTGACAAGTATGCCATAAAAAAATTCTAAATCGGTTCAGGTGTCTTTGAATAATCACTGAACATAGGTAAAATAAACCGACGAATTGATGACCACTTCCTTTATGGAAGTTGGTTAAAAAATCTTCTCTTCCCGCCCAGATACAACCCGTACCATTTTAAAAAGTGATGCGGCTAGTAACCCATCATTATTTCGATTCTATCTTCTCGCCTACATCACGGCAAAAAGTGATCTTTGGGTCCTAATAAACTAGTTTGCGTTAGAGCCGCGTAAGAAAAGACAGTAAAAATGGCATAGTAGACGATAGACTAAAATTCTGATAAGATGTAATAATTAAAGAAATATCTACTGTCCACTAAAATCAGACGTGTCAGTGCGTAAACGTATTGTGTTGTCAGACCGATTGAATGCAAGTGGGTCCCGACCGCTATTGATTGCTTTGTATAATCTAGGTGGTTGGTTCTGCACTGCGGAAGACAACTTGTAAGGTCATATTGTCTTATGAGAAATGCAATTTGAACTTTCATGGAAATCATCATCATCATATCAGCCACAAGTCCACTGCTGGACATAGATCTTGCCCAAGGATTTGCAAAACGACCGATCGGAAGCGGTCTGCATCCAGTGCCTTCATGGAAATAATATAAACAAATTAAAAGTCTTGGTACCTCGTTAAAATTTTTGGTAATAATATTTGTGCGAATTTTTTTACAAGCGGTCTATACCCGACGTCATCCGTCCTTAGGAAGGAATGCAGTGGTGTTTAAACTTTTAAACCTTTAGTCACCTTTTCAGACAATTTACTTACTTACTTAGAGGAAAAGCCGGACTGGTTGTATTTTCGACCGAGAAGTGTTACCATCTTGGCGCTTAGCAAGTCCTTTAAAAAGTCCTTAAAAGGTATAATACATTCTCAATTTATTGATTGTATATTTAGTTTTTGTGTAGCGTTTATATTTAAAAAAGTTTTCTATTCTACTCAAGTTCTTTTCTAGTTGAGACAGCGTCTTAAAAGATGAAACGTTCGATTATCAGATAGCTGTGTATTGTGTACTCTTGCGGTAGTACCGGCAGCTCAGTCGGTAATATTGCCGTCTCTGTACCGAAGTCGCGAGGGTTGGCCGACTGAGGCAGACTGCAGTTACACAATCGGATACCATACAAACTGTTTATGAATACCATTCTGTACAGCAAGATATTATTATATTTTAACGAGTGTACGAGCCTAGCTCGCACTAGTTGTGTACACGCGACTACATACAATGTAGGTAGCGTCGCGTGTCACCTGTTTTTAACCGACTTCCAAAAAGAAGGAGGCTATAAATTTGTCACAATCATTTATTTACATTTATGTTTATCGATTATTCGAAGATGCCTGAACCGATTTTAATTATTTTTTGTTTAAAAGATAGGATAGGTATATTTGTCAGGTGGTCTGATGGAATCGTTGTGTATAGTTTGGGGGTGAAGTTGGTCTTTACTTTTGAAAAATTGTAACTTTATAACATTATTATAACAATCATTGAGATAAGAACTATTGAGCGACGATCAAGATAGGACCCGTTACACTCAACTCTACAATGCAATTTATAACAGCAATAAATCACTTTCTGCGAGACGTGTTCTTGCATCTTCACACAATCATCATCATGCAACTTCAACAGCATCAGCTCTTCATGTATTCATTTCAGTCCCAAATGCTAGGCTTAAATGCCTCTTTTTCTTGCTTCCTTACATACATACTATCACATCTTTATCCTTAATGGGGCAGACAGAGCAGCTCTTGCGGCTCTAAGTAGATAGAGCATAGGACTAAAAGATTCAAAGGCCTCTTTTAGCTTGATGAGGGCAAGAAGGTGGATAAAGGAATCAAAATATTGACATGATCCGAATTTTCGCCCATTCCCTCGTTGGCTCCGATCTGCATGGGAAGAAAAGTTTTATCTTTTCTCCCAGACCAGCATGGAAGGTAAATATATTCTCTCGCTTCCTTTTCAGTACTAATACTACTCTTATACCACGAGATGTAAAGTAGTTGTCGACACATTCTTATGTTGTTACTTAGACTCTCAATCAGTACAATTTGAGTGGCACAACTGTTGGAATCCTCGATTCGTCCCGGCTCATTACCCAGGGCCGCACTCAGTACTCCACATATTAATTATCTAAAATAAACAGCGTCGTGTTTGCCTTGCCCCGCGCCCCGCGCACCCCGCACTCGCGATTGAAGCGGGTATCGAAGTTATTACAGGTTGGAGCAAATCTATCGCGATGCTACTGCCATGTTTGAAGTGCTAAATTACATTTTAATTAGCTACGCCGACTTCATCATATGTGTGAATTCACAGTAGCATTAATGTGGCGGAACGTATATACTAATTACTCGCGTAGGATAACGTCAATGGCCGCTTATCCATGTATGTATTGTATATTTAGGCAAACTGATTGTGAGTTCGAAGAATGCTGACTGTTCATAGTTAGTTCCTTTCATTTCTCGTCGCGTCTTTAGTTGTGTTGTTTAGTAATATTGTTTAAAATTAGTTAATATTAAACGAAACTGGTTAACTAATGAATTAGTAATAAAAACATTTCAAATAATATTAAGAGCAGGTGCGTGGCGGGGACAGTGACGCGACGTCAAGAGCTGTACGTGCATCCTTTTTCTGTTACTTGTCAGTTCTATTAGTCTTAAAAATCTTATCTTAGTTATTTTTGGGCAGATTAAAAAAATCGATTTTATTTCGGTTTCAAATTATGTTACTTATTAATATATGAATTATAAGAATAATTGATTAAAATACCGTACCAAAGATTTTGGAATTTCCCCTTGTTATTAATATCTTAGGAACTTTCCATTGTAGTCGTGAACTGTTTCACATTTCGCTTCAAGAATCCGAAACGGAGAGGAAGACATTACTGTTCCATAGGTTTCTGAGAAACCGAACACCACGCAAATTAGAGGCTTACATCCAAATCGGCGAACGAAAACAATGGGCTGTAAATGAAGTGTCGCCAAGATCCGACGCAGACAAACACTGTTTGTTCTCGGAGCGAATGGGAACCGCGCAACTGGCGCCAGAACACCGCCCATTCTCGACCTTACGCCCCCGACATACGGCCTGCGCGTAGGTGTCAGAACGACCCCAAGTGAAGTTTCTTAGCTAATATTTGTGGTACGTTTTCGCAGAATACATTTAATTCAATCATAACATTAATGTTGTTCCAAAGTTGTGAATTTCAGCGCGTCTCAACACGTGCGAGCGGTGCGGTCGGCGGCGCGTGTGTTGTCTTTTGGGTTTAATACAACGTTCACACACACGAGAGTTCTTCAGACTTTTTGTAGTAGACTGTTCTAAACTAAATTGTAGGTAAATGATTTAAAGCCAATAACTATAATATATATATATATATATATATATTTGTAGGATGTAAGAGTTTATGCATGGAAAGGAACGTATGATTTGTAAGAACGGGACAGAATGATACAAGCATGAAGGTGTGAGAGAGAAAGGAAGAGACGCGCGAAAAGTTTGAATTGGGAAGGATATGTGAAAAGAGTGATCAGGGTTACGGAGTAATGAAAGATTACTTAAAGACGAAATAAGATGTAAGACGTGTTTTGAAGATAAGTTTTAAGTTTTAAAGACTAAAGAAGTAAAGACGATTTTGTAAAGTTTATTTAAAGTTAAAAAGAATATATCAGTTTTTATTATTCGCTCAAACAAGTATTTCTTTCTGTGAATCTTCCTCAGCCCCATCCCCACATATATATACAAATTACACAGATTGAGCTAGCTCCATAGTAAGTTCAAGACTTGTGTTATGGGATACAAACTCAACGATACTATATTTCATAGTAAATACATATATAGATAAACGTCCAAAACTAGGGACTATGATGATGACAAAATTGACAATTATCAAGTAATAAAAATTTCCAAAGCTAAATAAATGATTTTGACTTTAACTTTGAATTTTGACATGGTTGAAACTTAAAGCTTTTCGGTTGCAACATTAGTTGTGCTTATTTGGAGCCTAATTAACATGTTTACATGCTTAGTATCGGTATGCGTCTTAGAAGAACACAGCCGGAAAGCATACTTCATACTCTGAAGAAACCACAACGCTCAGCTCAATTCACTGATCGTTTTGCTCCTCATCTAATAAGTTTGGCTTAACATTACCTATCTTATTACATCATTGAAGAAAAAAGTTCTTTATATGCATTCCGTTGTCTTTTTCCAGATCTGCCTTTCAACCAGTAATACAACGTGTCAAGTTTCAGTTAAGGCTGAATTCCATTGAGCCGCCACTTAGCCTGTCGGGATTACGCGAGATCTGGGAATGCGGCAACGCTCGCGAGCGTATGCAAATGCGGCGGGAGACTGCATCTTGGGGCGGTGGTGGGGGTGAGCTAAATGATTTACAAAACAACGTTACGGGTTACACGTTAGGGGATGGAATATTTGATCTTAGTATGTCTTCAGTTATAGTTTTGCCTGACCTAACGTTACCTAATTTAAAACTACGCAAGGTTGGTTTTTTTATTGTTTTTCGTGTAAGTGGACAACACGGATGTTTCAGACTGCCTAAAAGTCATCTGACATAGCTTGATGACTGCCATACAATGATAACAGCTGGGACCAACCTTCTGCCTTCCAAGGCACGGAGGAGCTCGAGAAATTAGTATGCCACTTGTGGTTACCCGTTCTGTCCTCGGCCAAAACAGGATAGCGCAGACAAAGGGAGGCTTATGCCCAGCAGTGGGTTTTTGAAAGCTGATGATGATTGATTGTGGGTACCCATCCAAGTGAGGGCCAGGCCCGGATTTTTATTGAAATGTCTGAAATTCTAAATTGGAAATCTTATCAAATATATTGATTGTATTTTAAAGGTGTGTGTGTGGGTGTGTGTGTGTAAGAATAGTTTATAAAACCCCAAGTGTACGTTAGAAACAATGAAATAGCGTTCAATACAATATTAATACATCGCCTGATGTTACAGGCCGCGAACTCGCTGTCAGTGCGATCCTGTCACGTGCTTTAATATTTATTAACCTGCGACATAAAGCCGGTGGTCCGGCTCATAACATGCGATAAATAACGATATCAGACGCCGCACGCGGGTCACGCGCGGCCGGGCCGCTGCTCTCGCGTTGATGCGACGTACATTGTGCTAGTTTGAAGCATGCTAGTGCTAGGGACATAAAGCCGGTGGTCCGGCTCATACCATGCGATAAATAACGATATCAGACGCCGCACGCAAGTCACGCGCGGCCGGGCCGCTGCTCTCGCGTTGATGCAACTTAAATTGTGCTAGTTAGAAGCATGCTTATCTTATCTTATCTTATCTTGCTGTGGGGTCTATAAATTGGAAGCACGTCGAGCCTTTGGATTATATTGTACTTACCCCCTTGCCTTAGTCACGCGCATCGGGATTTCTGAAGAAGGACTGCATAAGCTTCAGAATATCACCTGGTGCGTAGTGCCTATAGTCCTCTAGCTTCGGATAAGCTGATCCAAAGAGGTCCATGCGTTTCCTAGCCGTTGAGTCGCAGCTGCACAAAATGTGTCTCATTGTCTCCTCTATTTCCTCATATGCCCGACATTCAGAGCTCTCAACAAGTCTCATTTTGAAGAGATGACTGCGATTGTTAAAGTGTCCAGTCAGGGCTCCCAGTAGAGCACTTGTCTGTTTTCTGTTATATTGATAAACCGTTTGTGCCACTTGGCAAATTCTTCACCGAGTGTCTCCTTAGAGTGGATATGTCCACTTATGTCATTCCGTTCAGCCATGTGTCTACTTTTGACATTGGCATTTATGGCACTTGTGGCCATTCCATATGATAGTCCTAGGAAGGGTTCGGGCCCTATTAGTGAGTTGCTCGACCCTTCCCTTGCCAGCTCGTCGGCCTTCTCGTTTCCCTTAATGCCAACATGACCCGGCACCTAGACCAGCCTCAGCTTGTTGTGCCTTCCCAGCCGATTTAGAGCACGCACACCATCTAAGACCAGTTTGGAATCAATCCTGTTGGAACTAAGGGCTGCGAGAGTTGCCTGGCTGTTAGTCAAAATTGAAGCATGCTAGTGCTAGGAACTAATCGTGGACTGGCTCATAACATGCCGCACGCGGGTCACGCGCGGCTTGGCCGCTGCCCTCGCGTTGATGCGATTTACATTGTGCTAGTTAGAAGCATGCTAGTGCTAGGGACACAAAGCCGTAGAAATGACGATGTCAAGTGCCGCATGCAAATTATGCTCGGTCAAACCGCTGGTCTCGCGTTGATGCGTTTTACATGCTAGTTAATAGTAAGGTAATGTTAGGGTCATAAAGACGATGGTCCAGGTTATAACATGCGATCACATCGCAAATATGTATGAAATACTAGGTTCTGAACGAAAGTAATTACAACAGCGGCAACAACAAAGGGAAAAAGTGAATTTTCTGCAAGTACTTTTTTTATAGTTAGGAATACACTAGAAAATAATACGAGCAATTCAAAGTTTAATAAATGTCGGCTATTCTTTATTGACCGGAAAGTACCGCACTCGCATGCTAGAGTTTGCCCTGTGTGTGTACACATTCTCGTACCACATGATATACTGCCCTACGCTTATTGACACTGACACGTTTTATTATTATTGGACCCTCCCCTGCCCCCCCTCCACTCCCCCGCTACGCACGCCGCTGGACGTTACGCAATGCGACACAATTTCAGATAATGTACTGCGAAAAGTGTATCTTCAAACCGCCCTTATAAAAATGATCGACTTTATTTTCAGGAAGAAAATATTGTATTGCTATGTTTATTAGTTTGCACAACATTCTTGACTCAAATTGTTATGATTTATCGCATCTGATTTGTGATTATATTTGGTTTGGGTCTCAAGCTTGTAACAATTTGATTGAAGTAGAGATAGGAGTAGACTCCGTATGAATTGACCAATCACAACGGTCAAAAGTCTTTGCTCCTGCGTTGTGATTGGCCAATAGCCTATCAATCTCCATTCACCATGCGCTAAAAGTCTCACAAAGAGTTCATAAATATTATAATTGGTCTCAGACTAGCGACTGTCGCTTAGTTATCGTAAACTGAATGGTGGCCGTGTGGCTTGTCTTTCGCTTTCGTGGTGCGAGGCGCGGAGTTGAAGTCAACCGCGGCCCGAACGGGTGCGTTCTGGAATGCACTTCGATTGAGTCATTTGGGTGTTTGCGTGTATTTTCCTGTTTTAAATTGTTATTACATAAATTATTAAATAATTAGCGGGCTGCAATTTGTAATGAATTAAGAAGCCCTGAAATTATCAACTCTCAGCAAACAGACTTTAGACTGGATTTATTTGCACTAAATAATTATATCTTCTATGCTGGTCTTAGAAAAAAAAAAACATTACAAAGTACTAGCTGCTTCTCTATCCACGAGGATCGTAAAAGCCGATCGAGGGAAGAGGCGAGATTAAGATTATATTATTAGGCGATGCGGCTGGTAACCTATCACTATTTTGCTATTTTGATTCCTTTCCACCATCACGCTAAGCGTGATCTTTGTGTCGTACAGCCTTGGGGTCTGTTTATCTCGACAGGGATAAAGACGTAATTATGTATCTGTATGTGTATAAACTAGTAGTTCGCCACGAACTTAGACCTCGCGATTATTATTACAGAATAATGTACCTGATTTGGATGAATTATCCGTGCAGGTTTACCGATATGCGGATTTATGGTTGTGACTAAATTTCTAAAATAGTTGCAAATCACAGCTCTTTCTTCAAATAACTTTCGATCTAGCTCTGAAGTGTCAGGAGCACCTTCCAACCATACAATCCCATGGATATGAGGTCTACCGTGATGCTGAAATTCAGTTTTGTACCAGTAGTCTTTCACCGAAAAATGACCCATTATTTTTCAAATGACAAAGTCAGCTCGTTGTTGGAAAAACCACGTATTTGTATTGCCGTGGCTCTATGCCGCTGCTTATTGGTTTCTTACTCTCTTCGTAAAGCTACTTCGCGTGCTTTGATTGCTGTTAATCTCTTGTTAGTTCGTAGCATAATTACTAATACTACTACAGAAGCACAGACAAGCAGCGATAGCGATTGAACGAAAGTTCGCTCAACAAAATTGCTAAATTTAATAAACAAGCCAACAATCAATCAAAATAAGCAAAAACTGAAAAAAAACTAATCGTAAAGTAAGCAAAACCCTTTTTTTTAGTCGGTTAAATATGATAAAATTTATAGAACTACTTATGAAACTCAAAATAATAACCATAATTATTCAGAGAAATAACTTCGTGGATGTATGTATTTTTAAGAAAGTTGTTCAGTAACCCGGACTGAATTCACCCTTAAATAGTTTCAGTATGTTTTGCTAGAAGATTTGTATTGAATATCCGTCACGGCTTAGTCAGCTAGACTTCGCGAGTCACCCTAAACCTGTTTAAGTATAACGTATAAAAAAGTTGTTCAGACAGAAAAGTTGTTTAAATAAAAAAATATCGTTTTTAAAATGGCAACAAAAAAGTCTAATTACATTTTTGAAAATATTTTGAAATGGCGGATATATGACAGTTTTAAAATTTTAAACCGCCATATTTCCGCCATTTTGAAAAATTTCGAAAAACTGGCTCGACAAAAAAATTCTATGTTGTTGCTGAACCTGCTTACAAAATTTCATGAGAATCGGTTAAGAAATGCGACCTGTAGGCGAGAACAGACAGACAGACAGACAGACAGACGGACAAAAGAATTTTTGGCTAATCTCGAAACTGAGACGCTTCGCTCGCTTCGCTCGCTCGGTCAATAATTATACCAGTAGCAGGTAAGGAGGTTTGAAGAGGAAATTAGTAATGCATATGCTAAAATTATCTCAAAAATGGTTTTAAGTACTAGAATCCTGAAAAAAATATATACCAATAAATTCGTAGGTTTGTCTAAATAAAGACCAATCTAATACAAAAATCCCGCGGCCCGTTGAAGTCTTTTCCACGAGCATCGATCGCGACCACAACGCTAATACGTCGAACGTCACACGTGTATTTCATGTTTTTATTCAAAGAATTTTTAGAATTAAAGTTCCAAAAGTTCTTAGTTAGCGTTAAGAGTGAACCTAATCGTACAAGCGACATTGATCACGTAAAACGTTTCTCCACCAAGACAATAATCCTCCCAAGCGCAGCATTAATGCCTTAAGTCTAAAAATTTCCCCTCATTGGACCAGATTCTTCTCCAAACCCTTAACAGTACGAGCTGTCTACCTCTGGAATGCTCTCCCTCTTGAAGGTCGCCTTGCTCAGACTGAAACCACTTTTAAAAATCGTCTTTTTATATATTACCTGTCGATATAATCAGTTCTGTCCACTGTTGGTATATATTTTATTGAAATAAGAAAGAAAAAAGAAAAAAAAAATACTATATAATATTTACATATATACACACAGAAAAAAGTGTTACAATATCCGTCTTATTATAAAACGCAGACTAACTTTATTACTAGGTTTAAACCATTATCCGACCAAATCAAGTTAACATCTAGCATTATGCCACTGTCTCATCTAAAAATGTCAACGGAATTTGGTCGGATATTGGTTTAGACCTAGTAACAAAGTTAGTCTGCGTTTTATAATAAGACGGTATGTATTAATGTAAATCTATACATATAATAAAACAGTAAAAAAAGTGTGTCTGTACATTAAATATATTTCCAAAAAAAATATTGGATGGAGATGTAGTAATAGAGTAAGAATTAAAAAAAAAATGTCTGTCTGTTTGTCTGTATGTCTGTATGTCTGTATGTCTGTTTGTCTGTTTGTCTGTTTATACACGCTAATCTCCGGAAATACTGGACGGATTCGAATGCAACTTTTTTTGTTATATAGCTATTAAGCCTGGGCAACATATAGGGTATAAATGGTTTAGGAAAGTGGAACGCCTGATGCAGAACTATAATGGTCCAGCTAAACTATAAGAGATATAAAAATGCCGCCTTAGTAAAAGTTGTTCAGCCTGATGAGCATTTTCCAGAGATATTAAGTCCACGCGAACGAAGTCGCGGGCTTCGGCTAGTAAAAAAGAAAAAAATTACATATTTACAAATATACAAACAGAAAAAAGTGTTACAATATGTATTTATGTAAATATTGAATATAATTATATATTTATGTATTACAAGTTTATGTATTTAGGTATATATTAATATTTAAGTGAATTAATGATATGTTTAAGTACTGCGACGAAGAGAGGCCTATGCTCAGCAGCGGGCGAAAGAAGGGCTGGGATGATGATGATGATGATGATAAGTACTGCGCCCACCTGGTTTCAAATTAATTTTTCCTCCATCCAAAGGTTGGAAGAGATTGCATTTATAGCGATAAGTACGCCTTTGTACCTATATTATTTCATGTTGTTTTGTAATTTTATATGTTTATAATGGTGCAATAAAGTTATTTTGTATTTGTCAAGTTTGTGTAGATTTTTGTATTTAAAAATTAAATTGCAATATAGTTAACGTGGTAAAGAAAGAAGCCAAACTCAAGTAGGACTGGGCTGGACATATTTACAGGATGCACCCGGAAAGGTGGTCCAAAATAAATATTTACTTTATTCGATACCCACAAAGGGTAACAATTTCAACAATTTCGAATCAGACAATTTGAGTACAAGCAAACAAACGATAGCCACACGACCGTCGCAAGTTAATTAAAAGCGTGTAAAACAATAAAGCATTTTCGAATGACGCAATCACAACAGGATTCTCCTTGTAATGCTATCTCCCTAGGTCGCGGGCTGCTTCGTCCCCCGAGCGGTGTCCGTTACCAATTACCGCCGGAACCTTTCAGATGAGACGGATTCAGAGGAGCTGGTAAAACGAGACTCGTTAGTACTAGCCTTGCAGACTAAATCTATCCATATAAAAAAAAGTATGTCTGTACATTAAGTATATTTCCAAAAAAAAAATTGAGGGCGATGAAGAAATAGTAATAGAATAAGAATTTAAATAAAATATCTGTCTGTTTGTCTGTATGTCTGTTTGTACACGCTAATATTCGGAAATAGTGGACGGATTCGAATTAAGCTTTTATATTATATAGCTGTTAAGCCTGGGCTATAGGGTATAAATGATTTTGGAAAATGGAACACCTGATGCAGAACTACAATGGTCCAGCTAAACTGTAAGAAGTATAAACAGAATGCCTTAGCAAAAGTTGTTCAGCCTGATGAGCATTTTCCAGAGACATAAAGTCCACGCAAACGAAGGCTTCGGCCAGATGACAATAAATCCTATATCCTAATTGTCTATACTTTGCATCTCACCTGTTT
This sequence comes from Acrobasis consociella, assembly GCA_963555685.1. Classification (NCBI taxonomy): domain Eukaryota; kingdom Metazoa; phylum Arthropoda; class Insecta; order Lepidoptera; family Pyralidae; genus Acrobasis; species Acrobasis consociella. The sequence goes on along the minus strand of OY743111.1, from coordinate 21,610,959 downwards.
TCGTCTTGTGAAGTGCCTCGGTTGTCTGGAACAGATTGCAGTTACGGTAAGGCCGCCTTTTCACATCTGTTTTAAACCTTATTCTAAAAGAGGAGGAGGTTATCAATTCGACGCGATATTTTTTTTTATGTCTATTCATCGATTATTCGAAAACGCATAGACTGATTAGGAAAATGCTTTTTTTGTTTGAAAGGGTATACTTCATATATGGGTATACTGTCAGGGCAAGTTTTAAAATGGCCTTTTTCAAAATGTCCTGGGTCTCGGATGTTTATCTATATATGTATTTGTTATAAAATATAGTATCGTTGAGTTAGTATCCCATAACACAAGTCTCGAACTTACTTTGGGGCTATCTCATCTGTAATATGTCCCTATATATTTATATTTATTTATTTATACTTGCCTGGTGGTTATTTTTGTCAAAATCGATTGTGTAGTTTTGAGGGGAAGTTGGATTTTAATTTTAAACAATTCTCTGTCATTACGTTTTGGCGCAATAAACTAACTAAATTGGTACACAAGCTTTCAAGTCTCTGTCCCTATTGGGGTAGACAGAAGTCAAAGGTCACTTTTAGTTCTGTCTACCGTAAGAAAACACAATAGTGATGGGTTGAGCCGCGTCGGAAGTTTTCCAATTCCTTCCATTCCTCCCGATCTGCGCGGGAAGAGAAGAAGCTGGTTCGTTCTAAGTTTTTTTATGCTAGCATGGAAGTATATATATAAGTTGAGATGTGGGCGAGAAAAAGTTGCAGGGCACGACATGTTGCATCGACAAAGTACCATTTTTATTGTATTTAACTTTAAGTAGGTAATTATCATCACTTCAGCCGCGAAACGTCCACTGCTGGACATAAGCAAACCTATAAATCGATTGTCTTAATTTTCATATTATTAAGAATTTATTATCATACGAGTAGATAAAAATACATTTAACGCACATTACAAATTTTAAATGAATTTTCTTAAATTTGCGATAAATTGTTTGAATGTCACACTCAAACGTTATATCGCTGAAGACCTCTCTTTTGTGTCAGACGTAATAAATGAACACAGACGTTACGGGACGTGACGTGACGTGACGTCAGAGTGTCGCCGTTTAATTCCGCTAATGGAGCCGGGCTGTTCGTCTGGCAGCCCCTCACAGCGGGGGACGGCAACAAGATACATGGCTGTTGCTATGAGGTAGTTACGAGGTCTGGGAAAAGTCTTAGAATATACCAGCTGCCTATTTGCCCACCTAAAATTAAGGTTTACACAAAAATCCAGTTTATTCCGGTTCATTAAAACTATTTTTGTTTTGGCTCAAATGACTGGGCTATTGCTCTCAGACCTGCATAAAATAAACTAAACTGGCTCGTTTATAACTAGTGGTTTGGTGAGCAGTAGACCTCGCCAGTCACCCCCAACACGTTGAATTTAAAAGATGTTCGTAAAAAAAAATTGCGTTTTAGAGTAGTAAAAACGTTTTATCACATATTTTATAAATCTGAAACCTCTAACGGTGCAAAAATAGTGGCAATAATCACTTATTTGAGATGTTTGGGGTTGAAACGTTGGGGCCGTGGGACCTATTAGCGCATAAGCCTGAAAATTGACTGAAATCACGCGTGACCCAAAGGCTGGCCCTTATCTGGATCAAAAGATAAGCATTGCCAAACAACATGGCAATACTGCCAATCTTCTGGGCACGTTACCACACGTTAAGTAATTAGTTTAATTTTAGTTTTTTTTATTAATTAATTTGTTGAAAATCAAAATACAATACGGACTTTATTTTTAAGCAAAAATACGATTTTTTAAAAGTTTTTTCAACCCCAGTATAACCGTGATAAAAAAAAAAACTAAAAACCGAAATTATATATATAAATTCTATGTAATTATAGAACCGGCTTACAAAGTCTTACGAGAGTCGGTTGAAAAATGCGACATACATACATACATACTATCACGTCTTTATCCCTAATGGGGCAGACAGAGCAATTTGGGTCTTGCGGTTCTATGCAGAGCCGAGGGCCGCAAGACCCAAAAGCCACTTTTAGCGTCATGGTGGGCGAGAAGATGGAAAAGCAATCAATACAGTGATGGGTTTCTAGTCGCATCGCCTGTTAACATGATTTGCATTTTTGCCCTTTCCCTCGATCGGCTTTTACGATCTGCAATTAAATTGAAAAAATGAAAAATGCGACATGTAGGCGAGAATAGATAGACAGAGTGATAAAAGCATTTTTGGCCATCTCGAAACTGAGACGCTTCGCTCGCTTAGTCAATAAATAAATACCTTTACTATATTGACATCGCTACGTTCGCTTCAAGCCGATAGTATCCGTAGCCGAAGCCGCGGGCGCCGGGATGCCAATTAAACTTTGATCGCGGTGGCTGCCGGGTGTTTTAATTAACTCATTAATTGCGTCATTACAGAGCTTTGGTGTTAGGAGCTTTGGAGCAGCTTTGTTGGGGCGAGGGTATTATTATGACAATGTTTAAAATGATCTAATTGTAAGTGGCCAACACTGGTGTCAGATTCTGACTACCTAAAGGCATCTGATATGCTTGACGAATTTTATACAATGATGACAGCCGGGACCAATAACTTATATGTGCCTTCGGAAGCTCGGAGGAGCTCGGGATTTTTGTATGCCAGTTGTAGTCATCTATTCAAGTGCGGACCAGGCCCAGTGTCGCTTTGAGTGCGAAAGTGCCAGTTATGCCGCCGAGCTTCTCAATTTTCAATGATAAAAATAAAACAAAAATAAGTATTTTCAACATTGTGTAAAGTATATTATTTCTTTATTAGAATTTTTATTTAATTCATTTCAAATTATTCTTATAAAAACTACACTACACTACATGAGAATTAAACTCATCTATTATATTATTAATTTTTATTTGTCCAGATAAGTCTCATGATGATGCATCACCATTATCTGATGGCGTCAGTTAATGGCACAAATCATTCAACTTCTCTTGCGAGCTTGAACTCGACCTCTTCTAAATACTTTTTCTTACTAAATAAAGAAGTAGTTTTATTGTTTAAATACTAACGAATGAATTTACTTTATCATAAAACAAACTTTACGAATTTTTAAAACAAAACACAAAGGTTTTCATAAAAATAAGCTTATATCCTTCCCTATAATGCATTCCTAACAATACCTGACATGGCATCCACATGATAAATATAACATCATGCACGGCATTCTAAAAGGCACAAAGAGGTCGCGACGAACAGGTGCGGGGTGCGGGGGTGCGGGGTGCGGGGTGCGGGCGGCGGGTCGTGCGAGGTGCAAATGTGCATCTCCCGAGATGAGCCGCCTGAATGCAGCTCAGTTATGCAAGCATAGGTATTGACACAGCATATTCTTATTAGAAGTCAAACTCACCACAAATATGTACTTTAGGCAGTAGGTGGTAAGAGTAAGTAAGTAATGCTTTATCTTACACTAAAATAATAACAATAATTAAAATATAAACTCAGAAAAAATTGAAAAACATACAATGGGTGGTATTATTGCTAAAAGAGATTTCAATATACTTAGCACCTTATACATTATTCGTACGGGTTATTATAAAAATTGCAAGGTTGATTTTGTATAACGTAATAAAATCTAAACAAGTTTATTTAACTTCTCGCCAAGATCATGCTAAAAGAGGCTTTTTAGTCTCGCGGCAGTAAGTTATTACTTAAAGTATACTTACCTGCGAAGACAAAAACTAAAGTACTAGAAGCAGGCCTATTTTATAGTTCAGTTAAGTTTGTTGGGAAAAGTTTTTAGTATCACTCTTTGGACTTAATAAGGATGGTTTCGGAAGTCTAAAAAGGATAGACATAAGATTCTTACTTTTTGTAAAGACGTTATTATCTAAAGATAATCTTCTAAAGGGTCTTCGTTTCGTCATCCTTTGACTAACTTTGAATGAACGTGCTGTACTTTTGCAATATTTTGGGTCGAATCAGGCCTGTCTCAATCCGCGGTAGGTATTAAAAACGCAAGTACAAAAAAAGTACATACGGCGGCCGCGCCGGCTTGGTTAATCAGTGCGGCAGAAAAGGTAGGCGTTACGCGATAGAAAGAGATGGAAAGAGGTGGAACAGAGGTGGAACGTCTAGGTGAATATAACTGTAGGTTATTAGCGTTGTGCGATCTGAATTGAACTTAATTGTGTCGTAGCGAGAGTCGCTATTCCTTTAATTGGTTTTTCCGAGTGAATCTTCTGTACTTGTACTATTATGTATTCTGTGGGCGAATGTTAAAGATGCCCTTCTGCGAATGCGTCAACTTTCAGTCATCCTGTGTCGTGGCGTTGTTTTATTGCAGCGGTACCAGCATTTTATGAGGCCTTACTTTTGACGAACTGTTCGGATAGATTGGGCGACACGACGCGAGCTGTTGCGGAATGTAGTTTGGGTAGAGTGTTGCTAGCAATACGTGGTAAATGTGGACTGGGTAAAAATATATAATTTTATTTAGTCCGTGAACTAGATATCCAAAAATAAAGGACTTTTTTGTTTAGCAAAGTAGTACAAATTTTTCGCTTCGATGTTTCGGAGGTGATCTGCGTCACCTTTGGTTACAAATGTATCTGATTCTAACGTCACGTATAATTTAAATGCGCTGTATCTTTTGAAAAGAAAAAATACGTATCACAAACTTTTTAATAATCTCTCTCTAACAAGTAAAAAAAAATTGTCCCCATTTTTATCTGTTGCGAAAAAAATAAATAAATCAAGAGTATATTAGAAAAAAGAATATTTAACAGTCGTCGTTCGAAGCCACAACGAGCTGCTAGTATGAAAATAGAGAGAAAAATAATTTCCTTCCTAGTTTAAACAAACATGAGGTGTAACTTTAGGAAAAGCCTAGTCCAGCAGTGGACTTCTTGAGGCTGATATGATGAGCTGTAACGTCAACAACCGGTGCTCCACAGGTGGTTTTAGTGAAATTGAAACCTGATCGGAGTTTAATTTATTAATCTTAATAATCACATACTTTCTTTGTGATTTAATAAGGTCATTTGAAGGAAAAGAAAATAAAACGTTCAATGATGAAAATTAAAATTAGATGCTCATAAAATTGTAAATAATTTGATCGAGAGAACGAGAGCAGCACGTAACGTCTGTTTCGTAGCATTGTTGTAGCACCTCTACGATGTGTAGCGATTTGCAGAACATTTTATTACGTGAGATACATAACGTCAATGTTTGTTGACCTCCGTGGCGTAGTAGTTATCATACTAGTCCGCCGCCCAGAGGTCCCAGGTTCGATACCCGGGTAGGGCAAGTTGGAAAATTGCCTTTTTCAAATTTTCCTGGGTCGTGGATGTTTGTCTACATATGTATTTGTTATAAAATATAGTATTGTCGAGTTAGTATCCCATAACACAAGTCTCGAACTTACTTTGGCGCTAATTCAATCAGTGTAATTTGTCCCTATTTATTTATTTATAATTGTTATAATTTTAATATCAATGATTCCTAGCATTGTCGCAATACCTCTACGACGTGTAGCTTTTTGTAGAATATTTTATTACGTGAGAATTCGTGAAAAGTATGTAATATCAATGTCATCAAGCCGTAGCATGAAATCAACATCGTCAGAGCTGTTATTTCTTAAGTCATTTTTATAATCTACCGAAAGGCAATTAACACACAAATAAACGTTTAAAGTGTAAATTGGCATTTTGATAATCACTTAAAATATCTACTGAACTGCTATCGCACGGTTCTTTGACGTTTGTGTCAACAGAAGGATCCCTGGCACCACTTTAAGGCCGGCAACAGGGAGAGCTTCCATATCGGCGTAATTAACTGGCATGCAACGCTGTGTCAACAATAGCTTTAGGGTCGCGCAGACGGGCTGCTTTTAGCTTACGCAATTGAACTTTTACGTAAAGCACGATACAAATTAAATGCGTTTTTTAGCATTTATAGTCACCGCTGGTATTAGTTTGTTGTTGCTGTATACGGGAATCCGACATAGTTAAGTCTTCCTGTCGGTAAATTAAAAATAAAGCTACGCTCGCCGCACTAAGACAGACTGAAGCCGAAGCAGATAGCAGAGTAGAACAGGGCCACTCCAAGTCCTACCGCGGATGTCGTAGATGGCGACTGAGGAAATACAAGCTGAACAAAACTTAACAACATCAGTGAGACCTCTCCAACCCATCTGGCCAGCGAGGAGAGTGTAGGACAATTTCTTTGTCAGCTCTGGCCAAGTATGGCTCTAGTAGTACAGAGAGGGTTGTGCTCCTGCAGTGGAGACAAAAAGATCTGACGATGAAGATGACATCTAAAAAGACTTACTAAGATAATACACCGTATAGTCGCAAAATCACCTTCCACCTGTACTAAAAGCATCCAGTGTGCAATAGTCGAAAGCTTTCGAGATCAAAAGCAGCAATTACGGCGTCCGGCAAAAAGTCGTGTTGTCGAAACAAACAACTTATTTTGGGCACAAAGAATCCATGAATTTATAATGCGCAGGGAATTAGCTTTTTCCTCTCACTTGAGGCAACAATTACAAAATGTACGGGTGGGACGCCGTTTGGGACTTACATACTAAACAACATAAAGGTGGCCTTTGGGCCTATGGGTCCTGCCTACCCCGTCAGGGATGAAGACGTGTTAATGTATATTGACGAACGGATGTATATGTGATAATATTAACTTAAAATATAAATTTAATTGTAAGTTGACGTCCTTGGAGGAAATGCTGCAGTGCAGTTACGTCAACATTGCGATATTATGAATATCCCTTGATAATAAAGATATATTTTAATTGAATTGTATCTGTATCGGTGTCTTAAAATGCTCCATTAATACTGCAAAGTACAATTTGTGATTAATAATTGATCAATTTAGTCAGAACTTTGGCTGCTCATTAGCTCATTCACAGACCATTTCATATTCTAGATAGTACTAGCTATATTTTTGGATGGTCTCAATAGTTTTATTGTTCAATCCAGACAATGTTGGTCAAAAATAAAAACTTCATTTATTCTAACTTAAAAAAACTGACACAAGTGTTGGCCACTTAAACACACGAGTAACAAACAAAAAATATTCATTGCGTGTCTTTAAATACAATGATACCGTCAAAAGCCTGGCTCTTAAACGTTTAACTCTTACTTCGGAAGATTTTTGAACTCCGGAAATATTTGTGTGAATTGATGTGGGCGTGCGTAGGCGATCACGAGGCAGGTCTAATTCTGTACTCTTGTATTTTGAGGTTGAGCGCTCAGCTTTGAGACTGATTTTTATGGAAACTTTTTATAATTACCGAGCTTGTGTATACAAGCAGTACCGGCTCAAACGCTACGGCGGGCGGAGTGAGCCGCGTGTAAAACCTGCAGTTGCCAGTACTACTAATGAGTTAATTTCAGAGATACCACCCGAATTCAATTTTATTAAGTACTAGCCGAAGCCCGCGACTTTGTTCGCGTGGACTTTATGACTTCGGAAAAAACTCATCAGGCTGAACAACTTTTTCTATGGCGTCACTTTTATATTTCTTATAGTTTAGCTGGACCATAATTGACCAAATTCTGCATCAGGTGTTCCATTTTCCAAAATCAATTATACCCTAAATGTTGCCCAGGCTTAAAAGTAATATAACAAAAAAGTTTTATTCGAACCCGTTTAGTATTTCCGGAGATTAGCGTGTACAAACAGAAAAACAGACAATTTTTTTTTTCAAATTCTTCCTCTAATACCATGTTTCCATAGCCCGTTTTTTTTTTATGGAAATATATTCAATGTACAGACACATTTTTTTACTGTTTTCTTATATATGTATAGATTTTCGTCGTTTGATGAATAACGAAATGTTTCAATTAATATGTGAATTGAAGAGTCATACCGAATTTTAATACACAAATTGTATAAAAGCTGTGTGGTTTCCGGCAGAGTAGAATAGGGCCACTCCAAGACCTCCCGTGGATGTCGTAGAACGCGACTTACGTAATACAAGCTAAACAAAGCTTAAAAACATCAGTGAGACCTCTCCAACCCGTCTGGCCAGCATGGAGAGTGTAGGCCAAATCCTCTGGCTGTTTTTGCCAAGTATGGCTCTGGTAGTACAGAGAGGGTGATACAGGATGATGATAACATCCTATTGGTTGTCAAAACACCATTCAGCCTCGGCAATCTTGAGTGGAGCCTGGGCCTGATGCTGTTTCCTTTTATTTATTTATAAGCTAAAATCTTGCTAGCTATGTTGTTTGGTCAGCTCAACCGTTGCAGTTGTATCACAGCTTTAGCCTCTCAAAGCTCACGCCCGAGAGCTTCCTAAGACAAGCTTCGTTACTTAGCAGATCGAGACTGTCGAGCTTTGCTAATCTACACACACTCATACACGGTACGTACACATACATATTATGTACGAAATCCGAATAGTATAGTTACCTAAATCAACTTTTATAATCACTAACGTAAAAAACCATCTTCTATAAATCATTAAGTTACTCAAAACTTTAAAAAAAGTTTTATGTTTATTGTATACATTTTCTAAGTGCTCTTACAGACGGTATCTCGCACTTCTGTAAAAGCCCTAAAGAGGTGAAGCTAACAAAATATATTTCAGACATACCCTGGGGGCCTATAGGTTCTTATTTCAGCATAAAGCCCCATATCTCGCCAACCCTTTCATCAAATTCACACATGTTCGAATTTGAAAATTGTATTGGCTTCATTAATATTCTTAACAAATATTATGATACATGATTTTAGAGTTTTGAGGTCACAACTACTGTCATTAGTATTACGGGTCTTTCCGCGATTAATATCGTTTTTGCCAGATATTTTGACGACCCCTCTGCTGTCATGGTCGTTGGCAGACTGAGGAACTATTATGGATGTTCGGCTAATGGCGGTAAGTCCCGTAATACTAATAAAAGAAATACTATGATGCTCCAATGAAATATACGTGATAGTTGTGCAACCGTTCAAAACGAAGCATTTTACGGCTCGTCGTTGGCTAAATTTCCGTCTTCTTCTTATCGTGTGTGTTAGTGACTAACACTAGTGTCAGAGTTTTTAAACCGCCTTAAAGGCCTCTGACATGGTTTTAGGTAACGACCAATGTCAAAGACAGTGACCGGGACCGACGGCTTAACGTGCCCTCCGAAGCACGGATCATCTTGCTTATCAGGCAATCAGGTGATCAGCCTACAATGTCCTAACCAAACTAGGACAACAACACAAAGTCGTTGCCCCCGCTGGGAATCAAACCCGCGACCTCCGGGTATGAGCCGAACGCTCTAACCACTACACCACGGAGGCAGTATAATTTCCGTAAGACTGTCTGACAAATCGAGTTGTCGTCAAAGAAACACATCTAAATGTATATGTCAAGTAGACTTTTATCACACTATATATTATAAAGGTGAAAGTTTGTGTGGGGGTGTGTGTGTGTGTGTTTGTTACTCCTTCACGCGCAAACGTTGTACCAATTTCGATAAAATTTGGTATTTAGGAAGCCGACACTCTGGATTAACACACAAGCTACTTTGGGCTCGGGCAACACCGCGGAGCGCAGCTAGTAAGAAATATAAAACTGATGCCTTAGCAAAAGTATTTCCATTTCATTTATTTATTGTTTCCATGTACTTTCATATAAATAGTAGTTAGCTTGATGAGCATTTTGGCAACATATAGGGTATAAATTATTTTGGAAAATTGAACACCTGATGCAGAACCATAATAGTCCAGCTAAACTATAAGAAATAAATGACGCCTCAGCAAAAGTTGTTCAGATTGATAAGCATTTTCTGGAGTCATAAAGTCCACGCGAACGAAGTCGCGGGCTTCGGCTAGTACTTCATAATACCTAAATTCACTCCAAAAGCATATGAGATATAGGAACTATGATAACTCCACCCTCACCGCCACATCATCAAAGAGCTATATTCGTGGTGCAGCTGCCAAGTTGGCGTGAACTTGTAACTTAAGTGACTTTCTCCATCAAAGTTGTCGCGGCTAAGTCGTCTTAGCCGATAACCGCACGGCCACAGAACTCTCTCGAAAAGGGACACACTTACGGAACTTTGTACTTTGTTGATGCTTCAAATATTTATGTAGAACGAGAGTGAAGTTTTGAACATAAACGGAACATTTTACTGCTTCCATCTCCGTTCTTGATATTGTTTAAATGTACAATAGGTAGTTTAAAATAGATTGAGGTCTATATAATGTAAAATTTAATAAATTAATTTTCAAATCAATATTAACTAACATGATCATCCTCACGTATTCCCGGTTGCATCCTCAGCGGTAACGCTTCAGAGTCCGGGGTTCGCTACCTCACCTAGGTGATTTGACGAGGTTACTGGTTTACACTAAGCAGAACCACTGCTGTCTGTTCGGCGCAACCTAAAGGCTAGACGCAAGGATAGGTTCGAGTAAACGCTAGATGGCGTTCGTCCCGAACGCCATCTAGCGTAGTATGTGCCTTCTGAAACTTCATATTAGTATTAACTATAGTAAAGGTTATTAAGTCATAAGATAGTATAATATTTGATAAAGCATATATTTATTAGCCATAACACACGCAACTTGTGTAAAATAAACAAGTTGGCTTCATAAGCCGCACCTATGTCTATATTTATTCATAAATTTTAGGTTAAGGTTCATAAAACTGTGTAGTATAGATTTTTTTAACCGACTTTCAAAAAAGGAGGAGGTAATCAATCCGTGTTCATTCACCGATAATTCGAAGACGCCTGGATTTGGATTTTTTTTGTGTGAAAGGACTTGCGATTCTTATGGGACTTACCCAGAGGGATTTTATCAAAATTGGTTGTGTGGTTCGGGGAAGAAATACGTTTTTAGTTTTAAAAATTATTTACCTAACAAAGTCGTACACATAGTTCAGTCGCCAGCGTTGCAATATAGATACAGTACCGCTGTTTTAGCGAAGGTATTATAAAGCAAAGACAGGGTATTTATTAAAGCAGTCCGGTGAATTTGGGGTCACGAAACGCGCGAGCAGATTAGTGCTTAATGGAGCATGATTGACATTTGAATGATTTTTTAAAGATTTAAATAGAGAATGATTAGTTGACGGTGACCAGTCACTGAGAGGAATAATTATCACCGATAATAAATCACCGTTTTAAAATAGGACTTTTGATTATTTAGATGTTTATCTTATACCTTTAAACGAGCAATTCTTGTATATTTATTTATATATTTCTGTGATCTCGAAAACGGCTCTAACGATTTCGCTGAAAATTGGTATATGGGGGTTTTCGGGGGTAAACAATCGATCTAGATTAGTCTTATGTTTGGAAAAATGCGTATTTTCGATGTTTGATATGTAACCGAGCTAAGCTCGATCGCCCAGGTACTTAGCTCTAAATATAGAACATTTGTTGAAAACTAGGTTTTCTTTGGTTGTTGTAAGAAAATAAATAGTAAAAAATTTTATAATGAAATTAAAATATTATAAATTTAACTGCTTCTGTAGATGCATAGATTTCTGATTTGGGATATCCTTGGTGCAGATCATTTTTGTACTGAATTTATTTATTTATTTAAACTTTATTGCACTGTCAATAATTGGACCAAGCAGAAAATATGTGTGGCTGGCATGATAAAAATCGTGAAGAAGTAATCTAAATATATTTAAGTACTAGCTGATGCCCGCGACTTCGTTCGCGTGGACTTTATGACTCCGGCGGCGTATAAATATGCTCATCAGGCTGAACAACTTTTGCTAAAGCGTCATTAATGTATATTTCTAACAGTTTAGCTGGACCATTGTTTCTGAATCAGGTGTGCCAGACCTTTGATTTTTAACCTTAACAAAAAAATGCTCATCAGGCTAAACAACTTTCGCTAAGGCGTCATTTTTATATTTCTTATAGTTTAGCTGGACCATTATGGTCCTGCATCAGGTGTTCCAAAACTTCGATTTTTATATCTCAACAAAAAATGTTCATCGGGCTGAACTACTTTTGCTATGCAGTAATTTTTATTTTTCTTATAGTTTAGCTGGATTATTATGGTTCTGCATCAGGTGTTCCATTTTCCAGAATCAATTATAGCCTATATGTTGCTCAGGCTTAACAGCTATATAACTAAAAAAGTTTCATTCGAATCCGTCCAGTATTTCCGGAGATTAGCGAGTACATACAGACAGACAGACAGACAGACAAAAAAAAAACAAAAAATCTTTTTTGTGTTCTGCTTCTCTTTTTATATCGCCTACACCCATTTTTTGTTAAAATTATCAAATGTACAGACACGCGGTTTCTACTGTTTTATTATATGTATTGATGTATACTCAAAGATTACAATGTTTATAATTCTCTGTTTATACAATTGGTTGGCGCATTTGGTTCTAGTTTTACTATCTGTTACTCGCTTTCCGTCTGTTCCCGCCCGTTGCCTGGCCACTGCCGTGATAGATCGGCCGCCATCGCCAGCCGGCGCGGATCTGCATCTGCTTATAACGAACCCGCTCACTTATTTACGCCGCTTTATAAATCGCCGCTGCTCTCCGCGCCACTCCACTCCACTCCGCTCCGCTACTCGTTCACTGGACATATAATTGATAGCTTGTTTTCGCTTATCATAGTTTAATAATGGTGTGATGTTGCGGAACTTTTGCAATTTTTCAAATATCCTCTATTACTTGAAACTAAATATATTATACTTGTACCAAACTATTTTATTACTATAAGAACTTGTACGAAATAATAATTTTTTCTTGCTTTCTTTTTTCTAGGTCCGTTTACGGAGGATGGGATTATACAATGAAAAAAAAATCAACATGGGTCATTTTGCAGCTTGCCCTGGCTGGGGATGGAACGCGGAACCTCCGGTGTGGTGAAGCTACCTGCCTACCTACCGTGTTAGCCACTATGCCGCGAAGGTCGTGAAAAGCGATGCTTAGCGAAGTTCAAAAAGTCGGCGAAAGTTATAGCACCGGCCACTCTTTTTTTAAATACAGTTTCGATATCCTTTTACGTCATTTACAATAGAGTGGTCCATTTTATTTTATAAATATAAATATAAATATACCTGCATAAATTATTTTCAAGGCACTTGTGGTCTCCCATCCAAGCACGGACCATACCTGAGGTAGCTGGTTTCCGGCTATTTCTTCTCCTATCCTTAGTGGCAAAACACTTGGGTAGCAGCATGCTAGGTTTCTGGCTGACAACCCACTAAATGGCGAGCGCGATCGCCGTACATCCAGAAATGATTAATGAGCGGAATTAGCGCCGCTGCTGCATTTATCTCGCAAATGCACCGCTTAATTCACTGCAGGTCGCTACAGCCGTGGATAACAGTAATACAGAGAGGTAAAGCTACTCGACACTTACAAAGGAACACTTGAGGTTGGAAGCCTATGTGTTAAAAGTGTTATACTTCTCAGATTGTACGTCATCACGTCGCGACGGGGCATTGGAGCGGCAGGTGCAGATCGCTAAGTAATGAAAGATCGTTTATCGTTTTACATAGTGCATATTTGTATAATAAGCATATACCAATATGCACTATATGCAGTACATGATAAAAGTAATACAATACAATACAAAAAACTTAATTGCACCAAAATATGTTTAAAATTCGAAATACTGTTCAGTTCAATAACTGAAGATAAACAGCAGATGAGTAGCGAAAAAGGAAAGAGGCAGGTACTTCAGGAGGGTTGAGTGCTAAGGTTTATTCAATGACGTACATTTTGGTAATTTTTGTCATATCTCATTGATTCAGGGATCTATAGCGTTCGTCTTGCTCTGACTGCCCGATTTAGAAAAAGACAGAGACAGCCGGGCACAGCGATTAATGATTGATCATCGCCGGCAAGACGATAGTCCGGGGCTATGTAGCGTGCTCTTGCAACTTAGGAATAGTTTTATGGGCGATAACATTTAGATAAAAATTAAAAAGTTAATGTTAGTTGATATTGCTGACAAACTCCTAGAGGATCAGCTTCGGTAGTCTGTAAATATAGTGACATGTGCGACGTACCTATTTAGAAACTTAGAGCATTTTTAATGCTCTAAGGGCTGCTATATATGCTTGCCTAGTGATGTGCCGTTCCCAAATTCCCGTTTTCGGGGAACGTTCCTCATTCCCGTTCCTGAGAACATTCCAAATTTCAGGGGAACGTTCCCGTCTCAATTTTATTTTTTCATCATATGAATGTTTTCTGCTATAGGTAGTTAAGTATTCTTAATATGTATATTCATCAGCAGATCAAATATCAAAATAATTCATTTTTAACACATAATTTTTAACCTATTACCAAGAAAGTCGGCATGTTCAAGGGGCCAATTTCATATTTTTAAATAATTGTATAACATATTAATAACAATAAAACAAAAAAAATGTTTTTTCCCTCGATTAATAAGATGTATATCCTATGGAAACGGGTCTCGTTCCCGGCATCAAGGAAACGTTCCCGGCAACAAGGGAACGTTCTCTAGAAATTTGGGAACGTTCCCAGGAAACGTTCCCACATTTTTTGGCTATTTTATGGATTATTGGAAATTTTTAAATTATAACCATATTAACAAATGCTTTTACATAAGTTGACTGATAAATAAAATTATAACTTTCCCAGACATTTCCAATTTTTGGGAACGTTCCCGGGAATGATTTTGGAAATCTGGGGAATGTGGGAACGTTCCCGGGAACGGCACATCACAATCTTGCCATGTGGTTTCCGGCAGAGTAGAATAGGGCCACTCCAAGTCCTCCCGTGTATGTCGTAGAAGGCGACTTAGGAAATACAAGCTAAACAAAGCTTATAAACATCAATGAGACCTCTCCAACCCGGCTGGCCAGCGAAGAGTATAAGCCAATTCCTCTGGCTGCTCTGACCAAGTATAGTTCTGGTCGTACAGACAGGTTTGTGCTCTTGCAGTGGATACAAAAAGACCTGATGATGATGATGATGATGATGAAGGGACCAAGCTGAAACTAAGGGAACAATAATAATGTTGACACTCATCACACAAATTAAAAAATGGAAATGTTTAATAGAATAATGGGTCTCGTCATAAGACGACATAAATTCTAAGAAGATAAAGGACAAAATATACGTATTTAGATAAATTCTACTCCTTGCTAGTTTTTCATACCAAAGTTCGATTGAAAGTCATTTTAGCCACTATTGGCAGTTAGCTGGCCGTTTGCTCGTCCAATTTCCGCAGGTTTTCGATATATTCTGTGGGCATATTTTCAGTTATAAGCCTTTTGAAAATACCAATATCGGGAAAAAAATGGTTATACAATATTTTTAGTTAAAATTTCTATTATGAAGCGTTTATGTGTTTGGTGTATAGCTCCTTAAATAACATTGCATAACATTTCAAATTTCATTGGTACACTTTTTGGTTTCACTTGATATACTTCTGAATAAGTTAGTTGCCTAAAGTTGTATTATTCTGGTTTTAAAGCGCAACTTATAACTGAAATGTTTCAAATCCGAGGTTGATGGATGGATGGACGTTTCCAAGTCTAGTTTACAGACATTTAGCAAATCTTTCTCCAACAGAGGGGGTCCTGTTTCTAAAATGATTATGACGAAACTTAGACCATCTATTTGCTCAAGATATCTCGTCTTATTCGAGTAAATAAACATTGCACTGCAACTTATCCAACTGAAACAGTTTAATGAAGATCAAAACTATGCAAAAGCAAGGCGATCTATTTCCCAGACTTAGCTCGAGCAACACTAATCAACAGCGCAGAAATATCTCCAGTCTCAGCAGGTGTAAACACAAACAAGGCGTATTTACGTAGCTTTGGGCAAGTGCTAACCCCTAGGATTAGGTGATCTCAAGGGAGGGAGGGGAGAGGGAGGCAGGAGAGGATGCAACTGGGATGAATAATCGCCCGAGCAGGATGACCTGCGATTCTCGAGTGCCGAGTAAGCGCTGGATAAATGGCGGGTCCGCTCGGAATTCACAATAAACGGTGAACTACTGTGAACTATACGGTGAACTAGGTTTCTTATGATCGCGTTTCTTGCGAATAGGATGCTATTGAGTTTGTAAAATGGTGGGGATTGATTGAATTCGTTCCCGTTGATGTTGGGACGTGCGGAGATTTTTAAAACTTATTTTGTATTGGCGGAATGAAATGTTCTATAGGCATTGTAAATGAGATAGTATTTTTTGGAAAGATATTTAAACAATTTGTTAAAAATAAAAAGTCATTGTGGTAAGCAACTTGTTATAAGAGATTTCAAAGGAATCGAATCCTTTCTTTCGTGGTCGTGGAAAGCTGTGTTTTTAATAATTCTTTAAAACTAAAAACCGACTTCACCTCCAATCTACACAACTGATAACTAGTTCTATTGAAGACAACAGAAGACTTGACAAATATACTATTTTCAAACAAAAAAGATTTTTCTAAATCAAACAGGTGTCTTGAAATTAACCAGTAATCGAAGATCATACATAAAAAAAAGTTCGCGGCCAATTAATAACCATCTTGAAGGCATAGGCCTAGAATTTTTTTGATTAAAGGATTTACAAAGTAACTTTTCGCACAAGTTCAATCATCAAAGCAAACATTTACTATAGAAACAATGCTGACTCTGTAAAACACATAAGTATGCATTCCGAGACATAAAAATCATATTTCGGTTAGTGGCTCCATAAAAATGTCACCTTTGTATAGGAAGTCTGCATGCGGATGCAGGCTGTAAAGTTTTAGAGTCGGCGCGAGACGGCAACATGCGCCGAGGGATCGCGCGCCTTTTATTGGGCGTTTCAAGTGCGCACTTGTTCTAAATTCAAAATGCAAGCATTCGCAGACATCTTGTCCGAGAGACACTTCCGAAGTGGTAAAAGGGGACATATTTTGTGACCCCCCTTGTAACTTCTAAAATAAGAGATTGATAAAACTAAAAGAAATATGTAATGTACATTACCACGCAAACTTTCACCAAAAATTGGTTTGAACGAGATTTAGTAATTAGTTTTTTTTAATACGTCGTAAATCGTAATACGCAATTTACCTTTCATTCAATCAACTCAAATATGAGGCTCTCATACAAAAAACGTAATTTTTTATTGATAATGGTACGGATCCTTCGTCCGTGAGTCCGACTCGCACTTGGCTCGTTATTCATTTTCATGTTTCAGCACGAACAATCACTCTCGTTGCTTTAAGATAAACCTTTACATTGAAGTACTGAAATGTCGTGTACGATCGAATATCTATAGGTATATAACATGCTCCTTAAAAGTATTTTAAATGTATATTTTTTTAATGTAGTATATTTTTTCACATGCATAGTTACTGTTTACATGTCTTTCAAGCCGTAATGGTCTGCATTTGCATGGGTGACCAAATGTGGCATACAAAAATATCGAGCCACTCTGTGCTTCGGAAGGCACGTACAGCCGTTGGTCTCCGCTGTCGTCATTGTATGGCAGTCGCCTATCAGATGCCTTTCGGCAGTTTGAAAAATCAGACGCCAGTTTTCAACACTTACAATTCCGACGCATTCACGTACAATGCCCGCATTTTGTTGTTGACTGCCTCCGTGGTGTAATGGTTAGCGCGTTCGGCTCATACCCGGAGGTCGCGGGTTCGATTCCCGGCGGGGGCAACGACTTTGTGTTGTTGTCCTAGTTTGGTTAGGACATTGCAGGCTGATCACCTGATTGTCTAATAAGTAAGATGATCCGTGCTTCGGAGGGCACGTTAAGCCGTCGGTTCCGGTCACTGTCTTAGACATTGGTCGTTACCTTAAACCATGTCAGAGGCCTTTAAGGCGGTTTCAAAACTCTGACACTAGTGTTAGTCACTAACACACACGATAAGAAGAAGAAGAAGTTGGGGAGTGCAAGTGTGTTACGCCGAGAGAATTTATTCTTATGCTCATCCACGTTGCCGAGGTTTTCGCTAAAGTTAATATGAATTTTAAATGTCTCGTAAGGTACACTGACAAACTTTTCATTATTTCAATACAAAAGAAAATATTGTTTTATTTTACAGTAACAAAAGTTACGAGCCATGCTGCACTATGTAAGTACATTAAAGTATGCGCCATTTTTGTTGCACGTTGGCAGGCTTGCATTTTGAATTTAGAACAATTGCGCATTGAAAACGTCCCGTAAAAGGCGCGTCCCCGCAATAGCCCCCGCGGCGCACATGTTGCTGTCATCCGTCGCCGCCTAAACGTTCAGCGTGCAAAATTTGAATATAAGAGTAACGAAATAGACAAACTTTTTTTGAGTGGTAATTTTTTGTAACCTATTTACTTATAGCCTAAAATTGATTTTGTGAATGTAAATATTCTCTACAGAAGCGTTGCTGTTGCCTACCGCGACGAAATGTGGAACACTTACATTTCAAAATTGATAGTTTTTATGCACTGAGGTTTCTCTTTAATTGATTTAATAATCACCTTGTGTGTTCAAACGGAATACGCAAAGATGATATATAGGTAGATAAAATAAAAAACGACGGGTTGCACTCTGGGAGTGCCGGCAGAAGTGAAAACTTGAATATTAACGTTGTGCATTTTTGATATTTTGGAATGGTTAGGGAATAATTTTGCACGAATTGCTTTAATTATCAGTATAAAATATTTCAAATCTTTTCTGAACCACAGTCTGTCACAAATGTCACAAGCATGACCAAATTCATTTTCAACAAAATCATTTTCAAATACACAGCAGTATGGCCACTACACAGACGGTCGAGCCATCAGCTGTCACCATCCATGGATGCGCGTAGCACGCTGTAACATAAACACACACGAACATTCGCGCAAGCGCCCTGCGCCGTCTTACGAATTTTCGATCAGGCCACGTATCCTGACGCGAGTTTAATATTTTTTACCCATTCCAAAAAAAGTGCACAACGCCGCTAAGAAGTTTTCACTTCAAAAAAAACGGTAAAGAGGCTTCTTTTTAACCTCCGACAAAAAGAAGGGTGTTATGTTTGTCATTCTTTTAAAAATATAATTTTTGTACAAAAATTAAAAACTACTAGCGTTTCGGAACGACTACTTGACTGCTGGGAAGTTTACACCGAACGAAACCCAGTTCAGTATTGTTCCCTACCCAGCCTGACGGTCTATGTTACAATCACAATAAAGATTTACACATAAACTACATTATATTATATTATTTAAATCATACAATTGAGTGGAAATGCAAACTACATAAAAATTTGCCTTCATTGCAGAGCATGAGAGTGGACAGAAACATCGGCGGCCACGGGGGTCCGTCCCGACACGGTTGCCTGCCTTAGGTTTGGCTCGGTTCGGACCTACTTAATCCATGTATTCGAACGTTAGGAAAAGTCTTCTTTAAACAAAGTGTGATTTCATCGAAGCTCATTTCCTGTTGTATCCTTTGCAGTGTTGCATTATATAAATAAATATATATAGGGACAAATTACACTGATTGAGCTGGCCCCAAAGTAAGTTCGAGACTTGTGTTCTGGGATACTAACTCAACGATACTATATTTTTTAACAAATTTATATAGATAAACATCCAAGACCCAGGACAATTTGAAAAAGGCTATTTTCCAACTAGCCCTGACCGGGGATCGAGCCTCTGGGTGGCGAACTAGCATGGTGACCACTACGCCACGGAGGTCGTAGCATGTAATAGGTTTTACAGACGATTTTATAGCACGATGTCTTCTGTCGCCTTGAGTTGACTGTTCAATAATTTCAAGGAAACGGTAGCACCATGCTAATTGCCATCTTTATGGAACCTTCATACATAACATCGCAAACCGCCAAAGACTGTGCATGATGGAGGAGTAAGAATGTTACTAGGTATGCAGAATTGAAAGGCTATTCCCGTATGATTACAAATAGATAAGTTTTCGTTTCATTCAAAAAGACCAAGTGCCTAGTATGATTTTATAAAAATTTGAAATTCTCATTAGAATAGAGGCCTACGATACGACACAACGCTCCGTTCGGAAACTAAACGAGTTATGAAAATATTTTTTTCACACATATTATTTTTTATTTTCAATAGAGAATACAATTAATGAACATTCATCATTGCCTCGATTTGACTATAGTTTAAAATCAGATGCCTGCTTGCTCTTCATCATGCTTGCACAAAATGTCGCTCGCCTCAAAGCACATATATAAATAAAAATATCTCAAGTTAGTTTTAAATGACATTATTCGTTCAGCTATTGGTGTTGTGAGTGAAGCTGTAGTCTAAACATCGTTTCCTCCCCTTAGTAGTCCACAAGGGGGTCGTTCCGCCACTGTCGCAGCCGTAGAGTTATGGCGAAGAGAATGCGAAAACTACGATTTATCGAGTGGGGACGTTCTGCTGTTTCCGTAAACAAACTGAGCAGTGCAATGCATAAATATCATACGAAATTATCGGAGTTACAACTTATCTAGTCTCTGTTCGGTTCCGGCCTTTCAAGAGTGTCCCAGTATAGCACTTGTTCTTATTACATTTTAAGAGAGGAATTTCTACTTATAAGGAATTTAAGTTATTGCTCGTCTTTTTTGTAATGCATAAAAAAACAGTCCAAGAAATCAAATTAAATGTATGTTTATTAATGTCAAAAAACTATTTTTTTGTTTGAAAGGGAACTGGTCGAAACTGGTCCCATATAAATTTTATCATAAAAGGGTGCCGGGTGCCGGTAGGCTGGCGTCGTAAAAGAGGTCGCCCAAGGACCAGGTGGTGCGATGATCTGGTGCTTTTTGACAAGACCTCTCTCTCTCTCTCTCTCTCTCTCTCTCTCTCTCTCTCTTATCGTGTGTATTAGTCACTATTTTTTGACCAGACCTGGAAGTCGAAAATAAATGATAGAGAACAGTGGCGTACTAGAGGGGAGGCCTTTGCCCAGCAGTGGGACAGTATAGGCTAGAGAAAAAAAAAGGTTGTGTAGTTCAGGGTGAAGTCGGTTTTTAGTTTAGAAAAATGATTCGTGAAAATAAACAATTGTCCATGATACTAGGTGATGCAATAGTTAATGGATACAGTACTTGAATATTAAATTTTATTGATTTCCTTCTATCTTCCAATGACAGCCTAACTCCCTCATCCTTCGTAAACATCGACATGATATTCGTAAGTAGCGCACGTGAAGTACGAGCCGTGACAAGAGCAAGGGCGGGTCCAGGGAGGGGCATGGGGCGGGCTGTCTTTATAGTTGTTTATTTTACATTTGGATCTGTTTAACTGCCTTTTGATTGATGTAAGCGGTCGAATTAAGTAAAGTCCAATAGGTACCTAAAACGAATGAATGTACTATTGTGTCTTATTTGTATTTTAATTGTGGTTTTTTAATGTACAATAAGTTTGTGAGTAAGTTAAGTTAAGGATAGTTAAGAATTTACAATACAATACAATAAAAAACTAAATATCGCTCATTATATTTTTAAAGAGGATCTGTAGTTTGTAGAAATCCTTAAAAATATACTAGTCAACTCCTGTGCTCCAAGATTTGCTATATGCTAAAGCCGATCACGATCAACTGATCATTTACAAAGTAAATCTCTTAAAATGGAAGTAACTGCATAGACACCTACTCCTTGTGTTGCAGGTGTTTACTTTTTATCGACATGGCATACTATTCATAAGCTAGCTAGAGCAGTTGCTATCCGGGGCCGGCAAAGTTGTACACAGCTCCCAAGACCCGAGAGCTGGATCCGCCCTTGTTGGAGTGCACACTGCACACTGCATAGCTGCATTGCATTATTCAGACCCGCACCAGGCACAATAAAGAGCTGCAATGTGGAACCTACCTTATTTACAGAGGTGTGGGTGACGTTGGCGTCGTCAATGAAACTAGCGGCTTACTGCACTATTCGGGAGAAATAAACAAATATGTCAGTTTTTAGGGTTCCGTATCCAAAAGGTAAAAACGGGACCTTAGTGTGCGAATCCGATACGCACTCGGCCAGTTATTTTTACTACTATCTCTATTTTACTAATAAATAAAAAATACCTATATATATTTTCTTTTGAGACGATTTCTTTATTGAGAAATAATATTATAAATAAATTATTTTTATGTAAGTAACAATAGCTAGAAACAAATTAACTGTGTATACCTTATTGTCAGCAAACTAAGATAATTATAGCCAACCATTCACATCTCTATGAAACAAGACTCTCAAAACAGACGCTGTCTCATTGCTATTTCGCATAACTCAATGAGCGTTCATTTCGCGGGTCCTCGGGGGGAGTGCGCGGGTCGCGGGGGGTGTAATAAGCGCGGGTAGTGAAGTTAATAAGACGAAGTAGGCCAGCAGCGGCGTACCTCTTCAGTCAGCGTGGCAGCGACAAATGTCATAATTTAGCGGGAGGCGCGCCGCGGCAGAGGCGACCCACGAGGTGAAGTTGCGAGCGGCACCGCCGCGGTTCTAGAATATAACGACTCTATGGTGGAGCTAATAGGGCGAAGTAAGCCAGCAATGGCGTACCTCTTCAGTCAGCCTGGCAGCGACAAATGTCATAGTTTAGCGGGAGGCGCGCCGCGGCAGTAGCAACTCTCGAGGTGAAGTTACGGGCGGCACCGCCGCGGTTCTAGAATATGACGATAGGCAGCCGTGGCGTATCTCTTTAGTCTGTGTGGTAGCGATAAATGTCATAATTTACCAGGAGGCACGCAGCGACGCGCGACGTCAATGACTCACGTGATGAAGTTGTGAGCTATTTCGCCGCTGTTTTGGGATTGTTTCCAGCTGATTGACCTCAATCAGCTTCGGAGGTGTTCTCCTTATTTATCTGTTATCACCTGATAACAGATAAAGAAGGAGAACACCTCCGAAGTTGTCTTTTAACAAAACCTTTAAAGGCACTATGTTCAGGAAAACAAGAATTAAATAAAGCCTTACGTGCACACACCCCTTTAAATTGTATAATTTTTCACGGCATGGTATTTGATTGCAGTCTGCGTTGATGCTGCACTTTAAGACATTAATATTTTCTGCCGTAAATCAAAACCGCCTCGATCCCGCGCAAGATTTCTCCCTGTACGTTCCGCCGCGGCGCATATTTGTGACCGCACACGCTCGCCGTTTATTTACCACATTTTTCACGGCACTGTGTTTGTATTGCTGTCTGTGTTGATTCCGAAATTCCCTGATGATGTTCCAGTACGAATGTATCGCGTCAGGAGAATTCGTATGATGTGCCAGGTGAAATGTTCTGCTGTGAGTTTCCGCTTGTTCTACTGTTGAGTACTATGTTATTATCAGGGTTATTACATGTTATTTACAGGATCATAATGTGTTACTTCGCCGTGTTGTTTCTGGCAGAGTAGAATTGGACCACTCCAAGTCTTTTCGTGGATGACGTAAAAGGCCATGTAGGAAATATCTACAAGCTAAACAAAGCTTATAAACATCAATAAAACCTCTCCAAATCGTCTGGCCAGCGTGGAAAAAATAGGCCAAATCCTCTGGCTACTCTGGCCAAGTGTGGCTCTAGTAGTATGGAGAAAGTCGTGCTCCTGCAGTGGAGACTTTATAAAGATCTGATGATGAATATGTTACTTCTGACTATAGCCTGTATGAGGTTGTTGATAGTCTTACAAAGACAAAAACGTATAAAATAACAGTTTGAATCGGTAAGGCAACCTCGACATAACGAAATGCTGATTCGTTTTATATATACGAACTTTATATACAAATATTTTTTCTGTTTTCGCCGCCACTAAGATGTCGTTGACAATTTTTTGGGTTCTGTAGTAAACAAGAAACCCAGTTTTGACGTGTCGCTCTGTTCATTCGTTCGCGGTTTTACTCAGAGACTATTTGTACTAGTACGCTGTAATTTGGCAAGGGTTGAGTATGTATTTATTTATTTTCTCGACTAAGCCATAGCGTAGGGTTTTCTTGAATAAGTCTTTCAAAGATATTGTGAGTTTATGAACACCAATTTCGATTTAGGGAATGGTTTGTGAAATATTTGGTTTTTATTAGAGTCCTATGTCTCCTCTATCTGTTAAACGGTTGTATATGGTCACGTAAAAACTCATGGCAATAGCAAGTACAATTATCAGATTTTGTAGGGTTTACAAATAAAGAGTTATAGTGCCCAAATAAGAAAATGTACATTTCATAAAAATTCAATAAAATTACATTTTTTGTCATTAAACCATAAGGCGTAAACCTTAAGTCGGCATTCGCAACTACAGAATCCTACACTGCGCGTGGCCCTACACAAACTTAACCGGTTATTTGCTTTGCATTAATGTAGCTTATTGAAGTTATTGATGAGCGTATGTCTTATTTAAAATGCTCGGTACAAGTTAACCTGTATATATTTGTTTATACAAAACACCTTTGATGACATTTCCACGGTATTCCGATCCCCACTGTAAGCAGGTCGGCTCGAGATGATCCCGGATTACCGGGTGTTCCTTCGCCCGGCGCCGGATCACCGGACCCGGTACAACTGTGCCAGGGCATGTCAGTTGAAATAATAAAATGACACACTTAACGGGAAAGGAACGGTTTCGAGAAAACACCTTCAATAGGTACGCACCGTTTGTTACTTTTTAGGGTACCGTACCCAAAGGGTAACAATGGGACCCTATTACTAAGACTTCACTGTCCGTTTGTCCGTCTGTCTGTTCGTCTGTCTGTCTGTCTTCCTGTCACCAGGCTGTATCTTATAAACGGTGATAGCCAGACAGTTGAAATTGTCACAGATGATGTATTTTTGTAGCCGAATAAATCAAAAAAGAAAAAAGTTTAAATCAAATATTTATTTAGGGCTCCCATGCAACACTCCGACTCGCACTTGTTTGGTTATTTTTATTTTATTTAATTCTTGCACCCGTCGATTGCTTCCTCTCATTATGTCCCAAAAGTATATACTTACGAGTATGTTGTGAATCGGTACTAACGAATAAAAGTAATCCTTTTACGAAAAAAACACCGACAAAACGAAGCGCTGTAAAAATTAAATAGATCAATCAAAGGCCCTAAAATTCTCTTAGTATATATCATCGTTTCAAATTATGGTAGATAAAAATAAATAAATTAAAATGATTTTTGTTTTATTCAGTAAACGGGTTACTCACGATACAGAGTCAGCTACTGCCGACATGTTTCGACCTCATCCGGAGGTCTTCATCAGCGAATGTGACAACAGGCCCGTACACCGCACCGGCTCGCGACACACTCAGTGTGTCGCGAGTAATCCGTTCAATAAATAAAACAATGATTGTATCTCACGTTAGTTATAATCATAAAATTATTTTATAATATTTTTCCCACCGGTAGCTCCAAGCAGCTTGAGATTGTACTTATAACAAACTGTGAATGAGGACGAGCGTACACCGCTATTCAGTTGGTCACCATAATTTGATAAAAGTAGAATAAACCCGTATTTCCCTGCCAGCCGTCGTAAAACGGAGCGTGTGTCTCCGGGTCCAGGCACGTCAGCACGGCGTGCCCCCGTCTCGTGACATTAAATATTGAAAACTAATATCTTATGCAGCTCGGCAGGTGCCCAAATAACGTATGGATTTTTGGAGAATATTGTGGTGTCAACAAATGCTGCTACAGATACTTTGAAAACAAAACTCTTGCCGTCTTATGTTCAATCTATTGAACTTATAATAGGTAGGTCAGACAGGCCGACTCAGTACCTATCAACGTCATTCATTCATTTCAAAGTTCGATTTCAATAAATCAGTCTAATTCAAGTACTCAAGTAGGTGGTATCATTTCAAAACCTCTATTCACACCACCAGCAGATCAGCTCACTTCATCATCATATTTTATGATATGCCTATGCGTAGACGTGCCTTTTCTACTTCATGCATGAACGACCTTCTTGGTTATCCTTTTTCTACCTTGGCTTTGATTTTTTTTCCATTATGATTTTTATGAGGTTCTACGCAAAAAATTGCCAAACATCTTCCCTCATATTATCTCTATTGTATACATTTACGTTCTGTTCTCATTGACGAGTTCCAGCACTTCCTTGTTAGTTTGTCTCTCTGTCCAGATTATCCTTGTCATGCGCTTTGAACATTCAAAGGCATCTAGACATTCCCGATCCGTTTGATTCATAGTTCATGTCTCACAACTGTATAGTGAAATACTCTAAACGTACATTTTGATGAGTCTACGGCACTACTATCAGTTATAGTCTAGTAATAATTTTACAGATCCTGAAATAGAGAAGCCCTAAACTCCAGGTTTATTTATATTTATTTCGGCGCGCCGCAACGCAACTCAAATTGTCGGGATCATTGGCAAAGCCTCTCTAAATAAAGTCCGCTTCCGCAAATAGGCTGCGTATTTTTGTGACTTTACAAAGCACTGTGTTGTCGTGTTCGACTGGGTTCGAATCCAACTCGGTTACTTTAATTGCTTCTGTTTTATTTCTGCTAAATGGTGGACTAAATCAATATTCGTTGGTTTGTATACTTTGTTACCTTATTTGAGATGCATTTTCTTGCCTGTTATAAAAAACCGGCCAAGTGCGAGTCGGACTCGCGCACCGAGGGTTCCGTACAAATTTAATACCTCTACGCGTTTATGAGGAAATGGGTAGTAAGTTTAAAATTATAAAAAAACAAAATATTATGTGATGTAACTAAAAATTTATGGTTTTCGTAATTTTTCCTTTATCTATGCTATAAGACGTTGCTTCGTACCAAATTTCAAGATTCTGAGTTCACGGGAAGCACCCTGTAGGTTTTGATTCCCTTGCAAGTGTCGAAAATTTGCGGCATAAACGGCTGTATCTTTTGATTGCGTTGGCTTAGAAGTTTGATTTTTTCACAGCTTCAAGGGACAGTAGACCTGAGTAAAAAGGGTCTTGACAGACGGACGGACGGACGGACAGACGGACAACAAAGTGATCCTATAAGGGTTCCGTTTTTTCCTTTTGAGGTACGTAACCCTAAAAAGGAACTAAAGATCTTAATATAAGTTATGTGTAAACTCGTTTATGTCTAATATTTACCGAAGAATTCATAAAAAAATCTGTACTCTCTAAATTACATAGTTCTATAGTATAAAGCAATTGTTTTTTGTCAATTGCATAAAAATACTGCACTTTGTCTGATTAAGAAAACTCATACAAATATAAATCATCATCGTCATTACCAGACATTTTTGTCTCCACTGCAGCTGTGAACCCTCTCTCTGTACAAATATAAATGTTAGGACGGATTTTCAGAATGAACTTCCATATATCTACGAGTACCACTCAAGCCCACACGTACTGATAATTAACAATGGAATAACCGAGGCACTGCAATCTATTTCTAATTAACTCCGTCATATTTCCCAATTCCTCCTCAAACACAATCCAGTAGGCGAGGTTTACACGGGGCGAATAAACTGCCTTGGTGTGTGGAATGGTGAGTGGTCTAAAAATTTTACAAAAATTATTTCATTGCTGTAAATTTATCCGACACTTTTGTATATAATTTTTTATAAAATATATATGAAAAATTTAAAATAATCCTAAGAAAAAAAAAACAGCAACTATTATGCTAACTTGCATTTGTCTGTAGATACGTTACCATAATATACCACACACATTACATATACAAAACACAATCCACTAGATGACAATAAGTCAAATCAGACACTTTTTTCTTAACGTCAAATCAAACATTTTCTAAGAGATTTGTATGAAATACGAAAGCGTGTCACTCTTGTTTGTTTGTTTGTAATAACTTTATTGTACCAAAAAACAAAATAAAATACAAAAATTCGAAAGAGCAAATATACAAAGGCGGACTTATCCCATGTAGGGATCTCTTCCAGTCAACCTGCGATAGATTAAGAGGACATTTACTCAATTAAAAGGTAGAAGTAAATACGTACTATATACCTTAAAAGTACTCTTAATATTAGTTTTTCTGCAATAATGAATCTAAAATTATGTTCAAAATTTATATTCATAAAAAATATTTTGTGACGTTTTATTTTATGAAGTACACTGTACCGAATGATTTATTTTTACCCAGTCATGTTTGTTTTTATTGCGGTTCCGGATGAACACTAATTTATCTTATATAAAAAAGCAAAAAATACCGAAAGAGACCGAGAGACAACCGTGAGAATTTGAACGCTAAAAAAAAAAAAAAAGAATATAGAAAATAAGTTATGTTCAGTCATATACACAGGAAGTAATCCTGATAATCACTACAATAAATTATTTAGTACAGTGTCTAAAGAATATTCAGAAACATTGGAACAGAAAAAAGTTAATGTTAATGGTAGGTTAAAGTTTAATGAATGGGCAACTAAAGGTATTTATATAAGTAGAAGAAAATTATTTGATTTATATGCCCAAAAACAATTTAATTTCAACCCTAACTTTGTTGAGTATGTTAAAAAATATTCTAAATTATTAAAAAAAGTTTGCAAAAATGCTAAAGCTATCTACATTAGTAGAAAAATCAATAATGCACCAAATAAAATTAAAGAGACATGGAATGTTATTAATAAAGAAACCGGTAAAACTAGACCGAGAGAAAATATTCGTGAAATCAAATGTGCCGGTAAAAATATTACCAACCCTAATGATATAGTAAATGTATTCGATAATTTTTTCACTAATATTCCCTTGGAACTTACTGAAAATACCAATTCAAGTCCTCAACATGCTGAAGCCTTACTTAAAGAGAATGTAGCTCAATGTAATCATAAGTTTCAATTTAAACATAGTACCCCCAAAGATATAGTTGATGCATTTAAACAGTTAAATTTAAAAAAATCGGAAGACCACTGGGGTATGTCCGTTAGTGTAGTAAGCCACATTATAAATATCATTGCTGCAGACCTAGCTTTTATTTTTAATGAATGCATTGATGAAGGTATTTTTCCAAATTTAATGAAATGCAGTAAATTGATTCCTTTATTTAAAAAGGGGGTAAGAACAGATCCTGGCAATTATAGACCAATATCTATTCTGCCAGTTTTGAGCAAAGTGTTTGAAAAGATAATGCTTAATCAAATGCAACATCACTTTATCACCCATAACCTTTTTCATAGCCAGCAGTTTGGTTTTACTGGAGGGAAGTCGACCACTGATGCGGGGGTAGCGCTCGTTACTCAAATTTACAATGCATGGGAAAACAAGAACGATGCAATCGGTTCTTTTTGCGATCTCTCAAAAGCGTTTGACTGCGTAGATCATCCAACACTTTTGCTCAAATTCCGTCAGTACGGTTTTGACGATAAATCAATAAACCTCATTCAATCATATTTAACGGATAGGCTTCAGACTGTTGACATAAATGGCATAAAGTCAAACGGATCTCTCGTTAAAATGGGAGTACCTCAAGGGTCTATCCTGGGACCGTTCCTCTTCTTAGTGTACGTCAATGATTTGCCTTACGCGGTTGAGAAACAAGCTGGCATTGTGTCGTTTGCCGATGACACGTCTCTTATTTTTGAAATAGACCGTCATAGCGAAGATGCTACTTCGGTGAATAACACCTTGACGGCCATTTCTAACTGGTTTTCAGCCAATAACCTTATGTTGAATGCAAACAAGACCCAATGCATTAGATTTAGTCTTCCTAACGTGAGGCAAGCCAATGTTGATGTGCTACTGAACGGTCAAAAATTAGATCTCGTTGAAAATACTACTTTCTTGGGAATCACAATAGATTCAAAACTTCAATGGGGTGCACATATCTCTAAACTCGCTAATAGGCTTAGCTCAGCGGCTTACGCTATTAGGAGAATCAGACAATTGACAGATGTGGCAACTGCTAGACTAGTTTACTTTAGTTACTTTCATAGTCTGATGCCTTATGGGATTCTTCTATGGGGGAGTGCAGCTGATATACAGACTATTTTTATTTTGCAAAAAAGGGCAATTTGTTTTATTTACGGTTTAGGATCAAGAAACTCCCTAAGAGATTTTTTTAAGAAAATTGATATACTTACTGTACCATCCCAGTACATATTTGAAAATATAATGTATGTAAGGAAAAATATTGCCTTGTTTAATAAAGTGGGTGATTTTACGGATAGAAACTTACGTAATATAAATGATTTATTTACTCCGTCCTATAGGCTGAAAACAGTTAGTAAGTCGTTTATGGGAAACTGTATAAAGTTTTATAATAAATTGACAGAATCGGTTCTTAGTATGCCAGATAGAAAATTTAAAGTTTATGTTAAGAAAGTACTCTGTGATAAAGCTTATTACGGAACCGATGATTACCTTAGAGACAAAAATGTCTGGCTTGAGCTTGGCGCGGGTCCCTCTTAAAGGTTTGTATCTGTACATTTACAAATGTCATAATTTAAGAACATTCTGTACATGTTTTAGTACAAAATTTACAAATTGACATTAATTTTAAACTTGACATCATGCTTAATTTATAAATTATGACATAACAATGTATTCTCAGTCCACATATCTAATTTTAATACCAGTATAATTGTAAGTTGACGTTATTGGAGAAAATGCTGCAGTACAGTTTGTTACCGTTTCTTCTGTACTTGCGCTTTGGAAGCGGCAGTAAACTTAGCTATAAGTAAATGATCTGACGTCAACATTTACCTTATAAGAAATCGAAAGGAAAAAATGTGACAATTATCAAGTGATACAAATATCCAAAGATAAATAAATGAATTTGACTTTGACTTTGACTTTGGCTACTCGACCAACCAGCTCGAACTGTATGCAGCCAACCTTCAGACATTTTCAATTAGCTATCAAAACTTTATACTAATTGTATCGATTCAGTTCTTTATGTTAATTACCTATGTCGATTGATTCCAAATTAATGTTGTTGCAGCCTCGTTTATTATTTCAATACTTAATGAGTTCTTCATTCACAACGGGCTCTCTCAAACGAAATATTGTAGGAAATGAGTTTTGATTTTAGTGTTTCACAATATCTTAATATTCTAAGCGTTTCATCAGTATCTACCTACGTTATCTTTCTATGGCTTTTCTACACTAATATTATAAAGAGGAAAGATTTGTTTGTTTGTTTGATTGTATTGAATAGGCTCCGAAACTACTGGATCGATTTTAAAAATTCTTTCACTGTTGGATAGGTATGTTATCCCTGAGTGACATAGGCTATGTATGTACCACGGGCGAAGCCGGGATGGACTGCTAGTGAAATAATAAAACTGTATTTAAGGTACCAGTTCACACTTGCTTTTTATTCCAAGAATCAAAGTAAATATATAAAGTATAGGAATAAGTCCGCCTTAGTACTATTGTGTTTTTTTGTATTTTTAATTGTGGTTTTTAAGCACAATTGAGAAATCACAAACAAACACAGTAAAGAAATCTGAGAGGGGTTACTTCGTGATATTGAAAGGTATAAGAACCATTTTCATTCAATGATTATGAAGCATACTGTGCCGTACACTCACGCTACTCTCTCATTCAACACTCGCATCGTATGTAAACACAGCTTGGCATATTCATAGACAAACACATACCGTTTAACAAGTCTATTGAAGCGAGCCGCCTCCTACAGGCTTCATATTAAAATTTTATGAACAGCTATCCATCGCACGTGGACATAAATCGTCGAAAGTCGGTCTCCGGACAGGACAGTCAATATTGGCGATCGCTTTATGACGACAATAAAACTTTTATTCCTCCCGCCGTTATAAAATGCATGTCCCGTGAATAATGGATATTTAAACTTAATATTGGACTGCCGGCCGGCGCTGGGACGGAAAATGTGACGATAATACGACGTCTTCCACGCGGATGCCTTGAGCCGGAGGATCAGGGATGATACGTCACGGCGATATCTGCCGCTCGCCACTTTGGGGTACTGTTACGTAAATATATCGAGTTGCATGCTCTAGAGACGTAAGCGAAGTGGAGTAGCAATAAAATAAAATGGTTCTTTTTTATCAGCTACAGTACCTACGTATTTATTTGAATTTATTATATTAAAATAAAATATTATATTTAAATTTATCTGCTTCGGTAAGTTAGACAAAATTTGTAAATTTATTTATTACTAGCCGAAGCCCGCGACTTCGTTCGCGTGGACTTTATGTCTCTGGAAAATACTCATCAGGCTGAACAACTTTTACTAAGGCGGCATTTTTATATCTCTTATAGTTAAGCTGGACCATTATGGTTCTGCATCAGGCGTTCCATTTTCCAAAATCATTCATACCCTATATGTTGCCCAGGCTTAATAGCTATATAACAAAAAAAGTTTCATTCGAATCCGTCCAGTATTTCCGGAGATTAGCGTGTACAAACAGACAAACAGACAAACAGACATACAGACAAACAGACAAACAGACAAACAGACAGACATTTTTTTTTAAATTCTTACTCTTTTACTACGTCTCCATCGCCCCCAATATATTTTTGGCAATATATTTAATGTACAGACACACTTTTTTTACTGTTTTTATATATGTGTGGGAGAAAAATATTTATTTACCTACAAAAATATATTGTGTTGATATTTTATTATTTTACATAGCAAAATGGCACCTGCCTATCGTAAACAACAGCTGCGGTTAATATCCCCACTATTGCCTTATTTTGAACGGCGTATAAAAGCGTCGCTCAGTCGATAAAATACTCAGTCTTGTTCGAGCCGCCGTACTGTGCACAACTCGTTTGCGTACTTTGCTGTGACTTGGCCATGACTCATTTCATTGTGATTATTGTAATGGATCGGTGATCTGATTTATTACAATGACTATTTGTTTCAACCTGACGATAAGCCCAGGTGGACACAGAACATCTGTGTGGGCCAGAGTATTTCATTTTACACATGTGGTTGTAATGCATGGATCAGCGCGAGGAGGGGCGCTCATCTTATCGTCACCCTCTCTATATTTTTTAGGTACCGCGTAAAAGCCACCCTGGCTCCCACATCAGAAGTGGGATGAGGATCTGGAGCTCACATGAGAGAAAACCCATGTTTTAGTAGTGACACGACTTATCCTCAATTGCCAGTGGCACTGGAACATTTGCACCTGGAACTCCTGGAAGTGACAGGATCTGAATGCTAATACCATCTTTATTTCAGGAGGTAACGTACTGAAGTGTTACTAAGTGAATTACAATGTGCCAGCTGCTCATGGCCACCACGTTGCGGCCAGATTGGAGCTATCGGCAATACGCAGCAGGCGCTGGAAATTCCTGGTAAAGTGAAGTGAAGAAGCGAGTAGATCTCGTGTGTTTCTGTGCCGTAACCTTGTCTGGTAGATTGCTACGATAATCTGGTGAGATTTCATTTTGTTAACTATTTTAGAGCAAAGTGTTAATTAATTAATAATCTTTCAGCTTTTAACTCGTATTTTGACCACTTATGAAGCAATAAATTAGTTTTGAGAACGCAAATTTTTACGATAAGCGTTTAAAGAAAAATTTGGTAGGCTTAGTATGCTGATTTATAGGTTGGAATCGATATATTGGTTGTTGTTTTGAGGCCACATGAGGAGGTGGCATAAATCACTATTGGCAGGAGCTGATAATGACACCGGTTGCTATTCCTAGCAAGTGTAACCTATTTTGAGTTTTAAGAATTATGAACTTGCAATATATGGCGTAAGAATACTGGTCAAATATAAAAGTTTTTAGATACTCCATGATTAGCAAATTCGGAGAGATAACCTCTGCCAGCCTATCCTCAGTATTGGACTTAGAGTGGCTGATGCTGATGACGTGGTAACGGCTGTGACGGCGGATCTGCAGCAATGGTGAAATGGTTTAACAGGATTAAGACCATGTGAGTAATATTATTGTTTACTATGTTTAATGTTTTTTTTGAAGTGATATCCCGTTACCAAGATAATTTTAATCTATAGTTTAATCGATAGTTGCGATTAAACATTCTGATCAAGTATTTTTCATGAATGATCGTACAGACACATTTTTACTGTTGAGAAATCTTAGCGTATAGGTTAAGCTGCAAAATCGTAAACAATATTTTACCACAATAACTGTAGTAAAAAAGTACTGTTAATAGCACTGTTCAAGTGTGTTCTTCTCGACAATATTAGATACCCAGTTGAAACGTATTTTTCTCTTATGTCTTCTTCAGTCATTTGCTCAAAGATGAGCTTTGTGATGATGATTGCTTTCATTTATGCCGATTTTTCACCTGTTCTAGTACTTCAGAGATCGGAGATTTCCGGTCATTAAACTCTAAGCGAACATACAAGTGTTCCTATGATAGACTTGGAAGTCAAAAGAGATCGTTGAGAAAACCGATAGTAGAGTTTTGAGCTCATTGCCATATGCCTTGTTTATGTTTTTGTGACCGTACTAGAGTTACGCCGTAGTCCACGTGGCAGTTGGCGGTTAGCTCTAGCGGAGGTCGACTTTTGGAAGGAAACCATAAGGTCCGGAGGACCCTGCGATCACAGAATGGTGATGCGCGTTGTGGCTAATGATGGCAATTCTGATAGTCGATGACTTGAGCTTATTTCATTATAGTTCACTGTCAATATTTTATTTTTATTTTCTCATATGTAAATTATTCTTTCTTTGTTTAACTAAAATAAAACTTAAATATTAAAAATAAATTACTTATAAACGTGTACAATTACAAATAAAAAATATCCCTTAAATCCTTCCCCTGCGGAAGAGTGCCCAGAAGGCTGTAAATACAGTTTGATTATCTCTTCTGACTCAATAATTACTTTAAATCAAATCAAATCATTTAAATTTTTTGTCATCATGAAAACAAAGTAATCATTTTTGTTAATTAAACAAATAAAAAAATCCATTTAAAATAACCGAAGTTCTTGATGTAGACTGATATGTTTTGAGGTCATTAGTTAACAGGCGTACCCGTAACCATTCATGACTTAAATAAGAAGATGCCTGGGGCCAAGTACCTATTGAGATTTTTAAAAAAAAAGACGATATTGATGATTGGAACTGTTGATCGATTCAGTAGTCGGAGACTGTACCATTATTCCTTAGCCATAGCTTAATAGAAATTGGTGTCGTCTCCTTGAACATTCCGTGTGCAAGCGGTTAGCGGCACTATTGGGTAGTACAGTCAGGTCTTGCTTAGTAGCATAGGTCATAGAGTCATCGTCTGACTCGGGATCCCAGCGGAGAAGTCCAGTCATGAATGCGATACCAGATGTGCAACTGTAGTAGATTTCAATCTGTTCAAATTATTCTCTTTTGAAAATAATTAATGTAGCTCAATAATACAGGGATTCAGTAATCCTAGGTAATACATTGATTGAAATAAGTTGATGCTATAGATAGCTAGCAGTAAATGACAATGCAACGGATAACAATTAATTTCATTTTAAGTCTACTTTGATTTAGAACATATAATAATAGCAAACATTGCCTCCTAATAGCTGACAGTTATTAATAAACTGTGTAAAGTAGTAGAGACGTAATCACTCCTATTTTTGGCAAAACTTAAGGGAACAGAATAGCCGAACGGTGTATTTTTTATGTTTTATTTCAATCTCAGATACAACACCCAAGGACGGGTGTACTATCAGAAACGCCAATCAAGGCGTAATAAGCCATGTCTGTATAAAACTAGATTTCTTTACTTTTAATGATTTGATGATGTTTGGTAGCAATTCCGTGTCAACGTCATTTTGGACAATTGACATAAGGATAGATGACGTTTAAATTGGACGAAATCATGTCTTGTTCTATTTTTAAAAGATTAAAAGATCAAACATTTAGTTGTTAACTAAAAATCATAATACATACACATCTTAGGTATATTGATGTTCTAATCATATCAACTCATAGATTATTGCAAATATAATGGGTAAATGTCAATCAGTTAAATTAATTAACTGAACATAGTTATAAAATAATACTACTGAACAAAATTTTATGCGTTATATGTCAATATCAAAAATCAAATAAAAATTGAATTCAGTACTTATTTACATCAAAATTTATTAAGTGGTCAATGAGAGTTCAGACAAATTACTTCACAATAATTGAAAAATCCTTTGATGAGACAAAGACAAAAAAATTGTTTCTTTAATTCAATCCAATTCAATTCAAATATATTTTTGTTCTCGTGGAATACTTGTAATATCTCTTGATGGTCCTCACTTTGTTTCGATGCACAGTTGTTGGCGTCGAGTGGGTACTTACAGCTAAGTTTTTATGTAAATAAGGTGCTCTGTGAAAGGGCTTGTTGTGGAACCGATGACTACCTTAAAGACTGAAGAATCTGGCTTCAGCTTGGCGCGGTTCCATCTAAAAGGTTTTTGTACTCACTAATGTCATAATTTGGTACATAATGAATATGCAACTTGACATTACGTTGGAGTTTTGACATTCTAAAAATTAAATTTGAATTATATTATGAACAATGTATTATCTATTCACATATCAACATTAAACGTTGATTTAGTTGTGAATACAATTTAAATTTTGTGTCGTGGTTTTGGTGAAACAAAACTAACCAATAATAAATAAACTTGATGTAATTTTCGAGTTCCACGAGTTACTAATTCAATAAACGATAAACTATATGATAATACAATACCGGTAATAAATTGTATGTTTCTCACGATTAGTATTCTCTTAAAATAAAAATAAATTAATTAATTAAAGAATCCTTGAATGATTAAGTATATTATTATCAATTTTCAAAGGCATCTAGGGGCGCCTGGCCAACGCTCACTTGTGCATTTGTTAATTGATGATACAGGTTATTTAATTTGAATTATTTCGTGTAAAAGGTTGTTTAATTGCGTATGTTTTTGATTAATATTTATATAATAAAATAATTACAAAATACGACTAAAAATAAATATTATTTTTACAAAAATAAAACAAGAAAATTGGTTAATTAATGAAGCAGTACATAATTCGAATTTTAAATTGAAGTTTCAATTAAATTTTGATTTGAATATGAAAATGGAAACGTGATGGAGAATCTCTTCCGTACACGCCACACCAATGGCGGTGACGTCAGGAGCGCTGTACGTGCGTCCTTTTCCTGTTACTTGTCAGTTTCCCCTTCCATCAGATTTCAAAGGCTTATAACCTGATCACTTTTTGCAGATTAAAATTTAAAAAATAAAGAATTTGTGTTCAGTTTTGGATTATGTTACTTATTGATATAAATATAAAAAATAATTGATTAAAATATTGTACTTATGGGTCATGTTATTTGACCTCTGCTATGTGATTTGTTATTATATGATCATGTGATTTGATCCTTCTTTAGTCAATCATTGTTTGGCATACACGTAGTCTTATCCAGACTGGTTGTGTGCTATATAATGATGGCTTTTACCGCCGCGCCCAGTGGGCATCATTACCGAGGCGACAATATTTCATTAATTTATATGCCGTGCCAGATATATTACTGGCTATTTACCGAGGCAAGAATCTTTTATTTATTTATGAGCCGTGCCAGATATGTTACTGGCTATTTACCGAGGCAAGAATATGTCATTTATTTATGAGCCGTGCCAGGTATGTTGCTGGCTATTTACCGAGGCAAGAATATGTTATTTATTTATTGGCCGTGCCGGGTATGTTACTGGCTATTTACCGAGGCAACTTTTGTGACTATGACCAAGTCACTTTATTTCGTACCGAGCCTATTTTGGGCATCTTTTACCGAGGTATGAATGAATCAAATTCTATTTTATATACTCTGTTGATTATCTTTATTTCAGATTAGATTACTGAGATTAAAATTGTTTAAAATTGTTCGCGAGCCTGCCTAATGTTGGCTGCTCGTCAGAATGGCCGTGTGGGAAAAAAATATTGATTTACCTACAAAAATATATTGTGTTGATATTTTATTATTTTACATAGCAAAATGGCACCTGCCTATCGTAAACAACAGCTGCGGTTAATATCCCCACTATTGCCTTATTTTGAACGGCGTATAAAAGCGTCGCTCAGTCGATAAAATACTCAGTCTTGTTCGAGCCGCCGTACTGTGCACAACTCGTTTGCGTACTTTGCTGTGACTTGGCCATGACTCATTTCATTGTGATTATTGTAATGGATCGGTGATCTGATTTATTACAATGACTATTTGTTTCAACCTGACGATAAGCCCAGGTGGACACAGAACATCTGTGTGGGCCAGAGTATTTCATTTTACACATGTGGTCGTAATGCATGGATCTGCGCGAGGAGGGGCGCTCATCTTATCGTCACCCTCTCTATATTTTTTAGGTACCGCGTAAAAGCCACCCTGGCTCCCACATATGTATAGATAAGCATTACACTATCATACTAAAGGCGAAAGTTTGTGAGTGTGTGTATATGTTTGTTACTTCTACATGTAGAAGTAACAATTTTAACAATTTATCAAAATTTGTCCATTAGTTCTGATAAAAATTTTTGAACAAATTTTGATAAAATTTGGTATGCAGAAAACTGATACCCTGGATTAACACATAAGCTACTTAAGGCGCGGGCAACATCGCGGAACGCAGCTAGTTTTTAAATTAAAAAAATATTTTGTGTTAAGTAGCGTTCCAAAGGTGGCGCAGTTCGCCAAGGGGGCCGTACGCATATTTGAATTTGAATTATTATTAGAGCTCGCCGCACAAAATAAACTTTGCATATTTCATTTGGCATTCGCGGGGCTTAAATATGTAACGTTTTTTGTAGTGAAAAATGACACCACAGTAAAAGCACGTATTAAAAGCTTTTAAGATATTGCTCGGCGAGCGGAGGTACTATAAATCAACTAGATATTAAGTATTCAACTAAAGCCTCCTCTTCACTCGCTCACTTTATAAGCAAACAGGATGAATTTGAAACATATTTTATGGAATTTTTTATTTTAGACTCGCGAAATTTTGTGTAGATATGAGAAGCAGCTATAAAGGTACTAATTTAGTGAACTGAATAGGAAAGACTACTAAATATAACTAAGCCTTCACAAACGGAAAGATAATCTTTCTGTTTTCATAAAAAATCTACAATATATATGCATTAATTTAATTAAATCAGTTAGGAACTACTAAATTAAGAAGTTTAATTTTTTCGGTATTTTCTGACAATTGAATAAAAAAGTATGCATTCCGTTTATTGTTAGCATACGCCTACTGATTTAAGAGGAATTTATATTAATAATTATAACGGTATATTTTTAATTAAAACATCATGAAATAAACATTCTTAGAATAATGTAGGAACGTGTATTTAAAAAAGATATAAACCCTTCAATTGAAGAAATTAACATTTTTTTGTTGTTTTATGATTAACATTTTGCTTTTTGTCAAAATAGGTATATTTGGGTATATCTAAGTAGTTTGTGACTGGGTAGTTTCTAAAGTAAAATAAATTAATGTCACATGTCATCACATCAATTTTCAACGTAATCTTAGATAAAGAGCGCCATTTTTCTTCTAGAAACTATGACGTCATTAGCCTAAATTTACAAAGATAAAACTATACAAGTAGTGTATATTTTATACAAATTCCAAAGAAAATGTTTGTTTTGACGTTTAGAAATAAATATTTGATTTAAGTTGTTTGAAAATAACGAATTTAAGATGTAACTGGGTATTCGCTAACACGACAGACAGAGAGGTCGAATAACAAAAAACACAGAACATTCCATACGTAGCGGTAACAATTGGACGGATTTGATCCCGGGAGAGGCCGCGAATCCAATTTGCAAGTCTAGAAAGTTATGTAAATATTTCGCAGAGTCGCAGTTTTTATTGCGTCGCTGTGGCAACTTCTTCCAGGACAGGATAAAACAATACAAGTTGAAGGCGCGGGGGTCGGGGGGCGGCGGTTGTTTGTGTGATATAAATCAAACGGTGTGAAATGTAAACCGCGAACATTAAAACTTGGAGCGGCCAGCCGCTTTTCACTTTGTTGGGATTTTATTTGGGAGTCCCGACCGTATCTGAAGCCTGTCACGGTGTTCTGAGGCATAGACGGAAGCGTTTGTGAGAAGATGCAGGTGAAATTTTGAGCACGTCAATCATTTTCTATATTTTTTAATGATTAGGAAATGTAAGAGAATAGTCTTTTTTGCCAATGTGACATTGAGTGGATGAGTTAAAGGTATCGTGGTGATGAAGGAATCTTCATTTAACATTTTTATCAGTATTAGTATATATTTTTATCTTTATAATAACTACTCAAGATTCACCGTTAAAAGGACATGAAATGCCTAGTATATTTAGATTGTTTTATACTGTGTTATGACTACATGCAAAATTCGCCGACAGTCTTACTTCCACTCGTACAGTGTTTACACATTATGCCGCCGCAGCGCTGCTCACATAAATGCTCACAAAATACGGGTTATTGTTAAGGTACAGGTGACAAATCTACATATACTTTTCATACAAGTCACGAATTAACTTTGATTGTATGGAATTTTTAAGTAGTTGACGAATTTATAAGGGTGACGAATGAACAATAACCCTAAAATACAAGCGCGCGACGCCACAGCGGCAAAAATCGCTGTTGCGCCTGCGGCGGTAATACACTCTAAGTGGTCGCTACCTAGATCCTAGATTACCTATACAGTGTGCTTTTGCTGCGAGGTCCGCGGCCGCCCCTGGCCCGCGCCGACGCCCACACATTGATCTCTTCCTGAAAGGGTTCACTTCTAAGCCGTCTGCGCTCGCGAGGGCTTTGTCAGATAAGACTTGTTTGGGCCAATCTCCGCAC
Organism: Acrobasis consociella; assembly: GCA_963555685.1. NCBI lineage: Eukaryota > Metazoa > Arthropoda > Insecta > Lepidoptera > Pyralidae > Acrobasis > Acrobasis consociella. The sequence goes on along the minus strand of OY743111.1, from coordinate 21,570,424 downwards.
AAAAACGGTACGTTATCAATTTAATCATAGGATACTTTTATAAGGATTTTTGTTGATAGTCGCAGTCAAAAGGGTTTTTGTCAAAGCGCCGATATTATGCCTGATCGAATTCAGAATTAATATTGAGAGTGCCCGCACTCTAATTCGCTGAGTACCTTCGCAGAATATTTTAAAAGCAGATTAAAAGTCCAAAAATGAATAGACATGTTTACGAGGCAATCTTTTTATTTGCGTCGAAAAATGAATAAGTAGTTTTTCAATTTACTTAAGAGTATTAAACGAAATTCGTTGTGAACGATATGAAAAATCTTCTTTCAGTAGTCATATAATACATAGCGCGCTTTGAACTAACGGACTCATCCTAAAGACTTACAAGACCATCACTTACTTTAGATAATCTAAAGTGAGTCTCGGGTTCAAAAATAAGATAAAAATATTATAAACATTTGCTGGTTCTTTAATAAGTACCAGCTTTTTTACTGTTTCGTAATCGAAACAATAAATTGATTACTCAAACCTTATCCCAAAATTTCTAGTCACTTGCACATAAATTTATTCTAAACTCACTTTAGTTAGACATTTGTGGTGAAGCCATCAGATGATACATAAAAGATTTATTTTGTTTAGTCTGTAACACACATTATGCAAGGGAAAAAATATATAATTGAATATCTTAACTCTAACTGGACCTAACATTCATAATGTGTGCCACAGGAGCACAAAAGGGAAATGTCGCTCGTATTGTAATTGTGTAATTTGTCCCTATATATTTATTTATTTATTTATTATTTATTGAGTAACCGCGCTGAATTTCAGCTGTCAACCTGGTAGAGATGTTGCGGAGCTCTTATAGTAATGTTTTTACAATTCCTGCAGCAAAGAATGATTTGCATAATTACTGCTGCTTTAATACAAAAGTCCTGTTAATGCCACTCGGCGACAGAATAAGTTTTCCTTTTCTGTAGAATAGAAGTCATTCTTTTTCGTTTCCTGCAGCAGAAATTACGTCTGTTCGTTCGGTTTTACTTATAATGTAATTATCGTATACCCTAGAATTTTGAGTGAGAGTTTTCCGTCAAGCAATGATCTGAGATGCAAATGTAAACACAAAAATAAAATAGGTGTATACATGACAAAAAAAATTACGTATTCATTATTTATTCACGCTTTATTGTACAAATGTCTTAATTGTAACCCTACTAATAACTAATAATAAATACGCTTCTGCCCAAAAACAGAACCTTCTAGTTGGGCAAGAAGTATCACAAGCTATGTCAGTTTAGTGGCCGTTTAGCACATACATTAGTACAACCCATACCTACTATTACAGTCACTGTCAGCTTTCCTACGGGTGACCAACCCATCGAGATACAGATTAACATCTAGTTCGAGGAACGGTCTCCCGTGGGACTGGCTAGTGAGTGCCCACATACGTTATTATATTTTTAGACATATAAGTACCTATTTATTTTTGTATTGGCAAATAAATATTTTTATAATGTAATAAGTACAATAGGCGAACATTTTCTAATGATTGTATCTTTGGAGAGCTTATGTGGGTGTACGTTACCCACACGAACACCCATATAAGCTTTCCAATCAATCCAAAGGTCAAGAAAACATAAACGAAACCGAATTTAATACAGCTTTAGAAAACCTATTTGGTTAATCACCATCAGCATCATCAGGTCTTTTTGTCTCCACTGCAGGAGCATGACCCTCTCTGTACTACTACTACTACCCGAGCGAAACTTGGCCAGAGCTGCCAGAGGTCTTGGCCTACACTCTCTACGCTGGCCAGACGGGTTGGAGAGGTCTCATTGATGTTTACAAGCTTTGTTTAGCTTGTATTACCTAAGTCGCCTTCTACGACATCCACGGGAGGTCTTGGAGTGGCCCTATTCTACTCTGCCGAAAACCACACGACAAATAATATATTTGGTTAATACTTCAGTCTAAATATTCTAACCAAATAACTGCACCGCTCCGAATGCAAAGCCGGCCAACCGCTTGCACGCGACTCGCCACGCATACGTAATGCAGGTTATCACTCATAACTCGCATTTCCTCAACAGCTTAAACCTAATTTAAATCGTATATCAACACCGTTAAAGTAACATTTCGTTTGTTACTTTCAGGACTGCGATGGCGTGAAAGAGTTTATCGTGTCGTTTTTAGGGTTATCGCTCAAAAGCTTCTGTAAAATGTCATCAATAGATTTTTGCTTCATTCACTAGCAAAGTTTGATTCACTTTAACATGTGTTTGTAATTGGCAGTATTTTGTCAAGATTGATCTGCACTACAGCCCTATTTTAAGTTGGTTAGATTTAGATGACTGCAGAAAAATGCTAAATGTAGGCCGCTTCTAAACAGTGGTTTTAAATCCACATATATTTACGTCCAGCAGTAAATTCTTTCAGCTGTAATGGCGATAACAACGACTGTAATTCAACGTTAATTCAGTAAATAGTGCCAAAAATGCATTTAATAAATTTTCCTACTCCCGTTATCTTTTCTTTCGAATTCATAAAAAGGTTTGTTTTTCTAATTTAAAGTTGTTTTCACAATTTGATTAGTTGATGAAAAAGATATTTTGTATAAATACGATAGTTTATTAGAATAAAATTTAGTGTGCTTATACAAGAAATATATTTTTCAGAAAAAAAGGTGTAGTAATGAGTAGTTTTCGGGCCTGGGTCACAAAAGCTGTTTTTAGGGCCAGTGAACGACGAAGCTTTCACCGAGGTGACGAAGCACGACTTCACACCATTAGAGTATTTATCGGCGACGAATGTGACGTCTCGAGTCGAGCCTGGGTGCATGACTTGCTTTATACCCACGTCCCGCTGCTTTTTTATTGAAGCTAGCGTAAAATGCATATTTTTAAGCTTTAAAGAGTGTTGAGTGACGGCGCGTTTGAGTCTTTTCTTTATGTTGCGGTTTCTGTTTTCTTTTACAATTAGTCGACAATCTGGGGTTTAAAATGATAACTTGATTGCAAAAATCTTAAGAATAATTTTATTTTTCAGGGATTTTATTACTTCTTGTATTCTAAAAGGACGTACGAGTTCGTGTAGTGTTCATAGAGTTATAGTAAAAACTAAAAAAAGCGTGAGTGTCGTGGAACATTCGGTTGGAACTAAGTTACTTTCGTAGTATATTATTACGCTGTTCCCGTTTCCACGGGAATCTTTAAGGGTGCTGAGGGAAGAGTGAAGAAAACGCAGCCGAATATCGCCTGTCCGAATCTCGATCTATATTTTCACACTTTACATCAATGAAATTGGCGTTGGCATGGGCTGGGTTTGTACCAAGAACATCGCCCATCTCAGCCATACGCTCTCTCCACTGAGCTATCGACGAGACAGGCAAACGTGTGTAATTACCATTCACTTCATTTCTTGACGGAAAATAGCACTTTCATCTAGCTCCGTCCGAAAAGGAACTTTGTTATAAAAAATCATTTATTTATTTATCTTTGGATATTTGTATCACTAGATAATTGTAATTTTTTCTTTCGATTTCATAATAGCTAGTTGTTGACGTCAGATCATTTACTTACAGCTAAGTTTATTGTAGGATATAGTAATGATTGTGGGAATCTTTAGCTAATTTAAATGTAAAGTCCACTGGAGCCAGAATTATGGTATTAACATAACGCGTGAAATGTGCGGATTACGTGCGGGCGGGGCGAGGGCGGGGGCGGGGGCGGGGCGGGTCGGCGGGTGACGTGCGGTTGCCGCGCCGCGGATTCACATTTGTGGACGGAATTTATAACATTTGTTTAGTAAATACTATTGAGGGCTAAGTGATTCTTAAATTAATTTAAATTTGAATTTAACTGGAGTCAGAATTTTTATAATAGCAACTTTCAGCTTCTCATAAGTACCTTTATAAAATATCATATCAGCTACAGGAAGTCCACTGCTGCATATAGGCCTTCCTAAGGATTTCCAAAACGACCTATCGGAAGCAGCCTGCATCCATCCTTTATAAAATATTTACGAGAAATTATTTATTTTTAAACTTTATTATGTTACAACCTAATTTCAATTGAAGATTTTTTTGAACCAGTGATATTTAACCTGATCAATTTTATTGCAATTATTATACAGTAATCATTATCCTTACTTCTTTACATATTATAAATGCGAAAGTGAGTTTGTATAATATTTGTTTGTTTGTTACCACTACAGGCTTCAACAACTGAACCTATTTAGATGAAATTTGTATGGATATAGTTTGATACCCAGGAAAGGACATAGGATCGTTTTTATTCCGAAATTCCCACGAAGAGCGAAGCCCACGGGCAAAGCTAGTTTACAATAAAGTATTTGGTTTAGAACAGCAGGACCGAGATGTGCAGCGTCGACGAAGGGAAGTCTATGTTCAGCAGTGAGCGGAAGAAGGGCTGAGATGATGATGAGACGATAAAGGTATTTAGCGAAAAATATGAGGAAAACAGATAACAATCTAGACTTGCCGTTGCCGTCGCAGGCTGAAAGTGCCGATTGGGGCCTGCGTCATGTGAAGCAGAATAACGGCAAATTTGCTAGATTAAGATAAGCTGATGAGCCTACGTCACACTTACTGATTACAAGCACAGGTGTCGAGACTACATGATAAAAGATTACACGCAGACTAATATTAAGAACTTTTTATACAGCCGGGAAGTGATTGGTTGTTGCTATAAATATCAGAGAGGAGGTAAGTATATGGTTGAGCTTGATTTGATTTGATTGGTTGAACTTAAGGAACCATTGTAATTGTGGCTCGGATCCAGATTTCAGACACTTAGTATTTTGATTATGGATAAAATATGAAATAGATGCAATGGTTTGCTATAGCCTTCTCTATTTCACCTACTTGTAAACATAATAGCCTATATGTGCAGGTTTCCTCGCGATGTTCTCCATCATCGGAAGCTAGTGTTGAAGTCGTGCACTCAAGTCCCACAGACACCACCATGATCATAACCATAAACAACAATTATCTCCTAACCATGTTAAACTGAACATAGGCAAATTGTACTTATCTTACATTAACGCCTTTTTTTTTTGTCTGTGTAAGTGGCCAACACTACTGTCAGATTTTTTAGGCTGCCTAAAGGCATCTGACATAGCTTGACGTCTGCCAGACAATAATCACAGCTGGAATCAACGGCTTATTTATCTGCCATTTTTATGCCACTTGTACTGACCTCTCCAGGAACGGACCAAGCCCGGTGTCGGTGTAGCAATGCGCTAATAACGCACACTCCCCCCACCGAGCTCCTCACGTGTACGCTAAATTGTCTTTTGATTCGCTTTTATTTGACGACGAGATTCCATTGCAAGACTGCAGCGCACGTTTCTGTCTGCTATTTGTATAACCATCTCAAGAGCACACCTAATCTATTTCATAATGACGCATCGTTACAGCAGAAAAGTATTCCGTTCCCGTCGCGGCGCCGTTGCGCCCTCGTCCCGTTGCATTTGCATACAGATGGAAAACGTCACTCCGATATTATATTACTTAACAAGCGAGACGACAAAAAACACACTCAGACGCCAAATTACTCTATAACCCTTTTAAAATAAGGTTGAAAGTTGGACGGAGAAATGGTTTCTGTCTGATTGCAAAGGCCAAAGATTACTTTGTTATTTATCGTTCAGTTAGACACTTGAGCTCGCAGTGCGTCGGGAATATTGCACTCTAATAAAATATACTGCCTCTTTCAGTATTTACGGAGGAGAACGGGTTTTCAAATAGTTTTTAGTGTTGAGTAAGTAGGTTTAATTTGTAATGTTTGTAGAATAGCATTACTTTCTTTTAGTTTGGTTTACAATAGAGTAATAACTTTAGACTAGAAGTGCTAAAAAAACAACAATATACAGCATTTTCGGCGAATTCTTTTTCAATTTTATAGTGTTTTCTAAAGCGCAAGTATATATTTCAGGTTCAAGATTCTTTTATTTATCCGCACACATTTCAGGTGTCTTGCAGAGTCCAGTAGTCTAGGATTCAAAGGTATCTTTCCTTGATACGGAATCATTTGAATAAGTTTATACAAAATGTGTCTGCAAGTTATTTTAATCTCGTGTCTGATGGAACTCTCACACGTTCCAGATGTAAAGCCGAGCCTCTTCTCAAGATAAGTTAATTTAATTATTGAGTCAGTGTATTGAGTAGTGAGAAATCGAAAAAGAGACATAGTCTATATCTACGAATATCAGAATCCTAGATAGGCAAAATACATCATAATCTCACTCATCTTGCATGGAGACTCGGTCTACTAAGGGCTCAACAGGGTCACAGATTAAGCTAGTCAATAAAACGTCAATATCTCGAATAACAATTTTAATCCTGCAGCTAAGATCAACAAGCAAACTCACAGCTATGTGCGCTCTGCTATGAAGAGCCGATGAATTGATCGCTCCATTTATGAGGATTACTCCCGTTGGATTGCTGAGGCAAATCGCACTCGCACGGAGGTAGAGGACTTTGTATTATGATGTGTTGCTATATCAATTGTATATTCTCATCGGATTTCCTCATAAAAATATAGTGCGTTGTGTTCCAATAAAGAAATTCTAAATATGTGATTTATAATACGTATCGGATTATTGATTCTGTGATTTTCTTGATTCACCTTGTCGGTTGCTCTTTTGTTGCATTCTGAAATAGAAAAAGAAAATGTTATAGTCTCATTGATAAGTACAGATGTTTCATCTCAAGAGCGCTCCTGAGCCATGACTGTGATTATAGATATAGTTGTAAAATATGCATGCACTTCACAACTACAGCCAAGGGTTGAGCACTCGGGAAAATAAAACAACTGTAACATTATTTGGCTTTTATCAATCTCTTTTATTCATATTTATAACAACTGTATTTGTATTTGGGCGAGATTTGAATGATGGTAATAGGCTAGCAACCCATCATTATTTTGATTCTTTTTCCATCTTAACGCCCACCACTACGCTAAGCGTGGCCTTTGGGCCTAACGGCCCTGGACTCTGTCTACCCCGTCAGGGATATAGACGTAAAAATGTATCTGTATCTGTATCTGTATGTATTTTGGCGATGGGCCGGGTGTATGAGGTTAATTTGGCTAGAATATTGACTGACTATTTTATTAAAAAATAAAAAAAACTTTTCTCAATTTATCTACGTACCTACGCCACAGAATCTCTAAGGCCAGTATGAGCATTGACAGAAAAGCAGCTTGTAGTAACAGCAAGAACGCCGGCGCTGCTTGTCCGAGCGCCAGCGCCCGGGGGGTGCGGCCAGAGCAGCTGGGGATGATGTTGTTGATGCGGCGCTGGGACGCCGACCTGTGCCCGCGTTCCGACAAGCGCAGGAGACTGTGACAGTCAACGATGACGTCATCATCATCAACATCATCAGGTTTTGTAGCCTACGTTGCTATCAAAGCTATACTTGGCCAGAGCGACCAGAGTATATTGCCTACACTCTTCTTGCTGGCGAGATGGATTGGAGAGGTCTCACTGATGTTCATAAGCTTTGTTAGCTTGTAATTCCTTAGTCGCCTTCTACGACATCCACAGGACGACTTGAGTGGTTATCTAGTATTCTACTCTGCAGGATACCACACGCCAACAATAAGATGAAATCATATTAACGACTATAGGAGGGAATCAAAGTCTAATCTTTTATTGAGATAAATGAGCTGTTGTATTAATTTTAGCAAGATGTTGTGTCTCACAGCTGAAAAAAGACCGGCCTTTTCAATCTCCTCCTACCTTTATCCGGAGAAATCTGTTGCCATCCATTGAAGATTCCAACATTATTTTTCTTAGGCTCTCTTATCTCTCGTCTCCGTTTTATTGCAGTACTGGAAAACAGCACTATTTGGACATAAGGCAAGGAGCATTGTCAATCAACAGATGATGCTGAGAAAGCAGTCTTTTGGAGGTAAGAACAATAAACCAAAAAAATCAAACCACAGGTTATACTAGATTGATAATAAAATAACAGTCAAAAAACAAACAATAAAAATACAAATTGCCCGGGCGACTGCACACTTTCATATGGAAAGACCATTATTTAAGTTTTTGACTGTTATTTAAATTATTTTATACTGTAGTGATCTAGTATAGCCCTTAGTTCGGTTTAAGGGTATATCCCATCCACGTAGTATACAGTCCAAAAGATCGCAAATTAATCTAACTACTCAAAAATTCACGTTTCATACTGACCTCCACACAAAGAACTCCTTATACGGGCTGTTCTTCTGCGCCATGATGTAGACGAGCGCCGGCGGCATCATCTGCAGTGAGCCCAGGTCGCACAGCTCGCGGTCCACGAACGTGCGCGAGATTACCTGGCCCGCGGAGTATGGCTCCGTATGGTATGCGTAACCTGGGTAACAAAAAATCTTTCTAAAAAGTGAAAAAATAATTGACCAAGTGCGTGTCGGGCCACGCGCAGTATAGGGTTCCGTAGTTGTAAATGCCAACTTGCAGTCTAAAACGGCTAAGTATTGAATTTGTATGAAATTTTCCTTTTCGAGTACATTTTATAAGTTGATCACCTATAACTTTTTAATTTGTTAACCCTACTTAGCTCTGATAGTTTTCCTTTAAACTACATTATATATACTATAGCTGTGATTTTTTTTCACGTGTCCATATATAACCGTTTAGCAGATAGATGGGGGGGACACGTGACTTTAACAAAAAAAATTACTTAAAACCTAAATATTTCAGACACGGATCCCTAAATCGAAATATGGTGTTCCCAAGCTCACAATATTTTTGAAAAACCTATTCAACGATACCACACACAATATGTTTGTAGAGAAAAAAAAATATTGACTTCCTCTTTACTTGTATCGCAGTTACTCTAAAAAATTTTTTTTTTCATATTTTATTTTACTACTTTTTGCCATGATTGATATACATATCCACGCCAAATTACAGCTTTCTAGTACTTATAGTTTCTAAGTAGGACCGCGGACGGACAGACAGACAGACAGACGGACAGACAGACATGGCGAAACTACAATGGTTCCTTGTTTACTACGGAACCCTAAAAAGTGTTGAACATGTTCTAAAAATCTTCAACACGTTCTCGAATGGCGACCACGTGCAGGCAAGTGAAGCGTAGGACACCCACCCTCAAGGTGGTCTGACGACCTGACCAAGTTCGTTGGAAGGCGCTGGATGCAAGCCGCTCTTGATCGGTCATTTTGGAAATCTTTGGGAGAGGCCTATGTCCAGCAGTGGACGTTATGCGGCTGAAATGATGATGATAATGTTTAAAATATTTATTGTATTTGATATAAGTCATATTTCTCTGGCCCGCAGAGAATGGTTCCGTATGGTATGTATATCCTGGCTTACAAAAAATCTTTCTAAAAATATCCAAGAAAGTGTTGGATGTTTGTGTAGGGACAAATTACACAGATTGAGTTAGCCCCAAAGTAAGTTCGAGACTTGTGTATGGGATACTAACTCAACGATATCATATTTTATAACAAATACATATATAGATAAACATCCAACTCCCAGAGCAATTTGAAAAAGGCCATTTTCTAACTTGCCCTGACCGGGGGTCGAAAAATATTTATTGCATTTTATATAAGTCATATTCAATTAATTAGTTTAAATGTTTATACCTATAACGCTATCTAGTGACGAGGGAAGATAAATAACAATGTTTATAAGCATGACCATGCTGGTCTGGGAGAAATAAAAAAAAACTTAGAATGTACCAGCTGCTTCTCTTCCCACGCAGATCGTAAAAGCCGATCGAGGGAATGGGCAAAAATGCAAATCATGTTAACAGGCGATGCGGCTAGCAACCCATCACTGTATTGATTGCTTTTCCATCTTCTCGCCCACCATGACGCTAAAAGTGGCTTTTGGGTCTTGCGGCCCTGGGCTCTGCATAGAACCGCAAGACCCAAAATGCTCTGTCTGCCCCATTAGGGATAAAGACGTGATAGTATGTATGTATGTTATAAGCATGACTGAGCGTAGATCTTTTTACGAGTATGTTGACACCTCTTATCTAGGTGCGACCCGCTACTCTGAGTTGACTATGTTGACTCAATGCTAGACATGCTCTTTATTTCACCTGTTCTTGCTTAGCATATAGAGCCAGCGATAATGTAATCGCAGACAGTGTGATAGTAAACAACATATTACCACTCTACACTAACTAACCTAAACATAGCTGTAAGTAAATGATCCTGAAGTGAATAATAAGGATGGGGACTGTACCAAAAATTTTTTTTATATATTTTTTTTTTTTCAAGGGGATCCAACAGCTAATACAATTATTAACACAATTTGAATGGATATCGGAAAGCCAATAAAAGGTTCCCACGAATAGCACTAGATTACTTAAAGACTATTAAAATAAATTTAAAATGGCCTTTTTCAAATTGTCCTGGGTCTTGGATGTTTATCTATATATGTATTTGCTATAAAATATAGTATCGTTGAGTTAGTATCCCATAACACAAGTCTCGAACTTACTTTGGGGCTAGCTCAATCAGTGTAATTTGTCCCTATATATTTATTTATTTTTTTATTTATTTATTTATTTATTTATTACACAGGGCACATCAAAAATAGCGCTGATCTTACGCCAAAACAAGCAAGCATCCGCATTTCCAGGCCACACCAAACGATCGCATGACAATGCTAATACTAGTAAATTTTGTGTCGAATACACAGTATAATCATTTACTAAAGAATTAATTAGTTAAGGTACGCCTTACCGACGCAACGCTGGTGTTAAAGACGTCCAGATCTGAATCCTTTGTCAGATCGTTGACGAGGTTGCTCGCACGCAGGAGATACGTGTTTTTGTGATAATTGGTAGAAACAGGTAGAACATGAATGGGTACAAAGGATCTAAAGGTTCTAAAAGGAGTTTTAAAGGAAATAAGGGATAAAAGTTCAGGACAGTCTATTGATCCTGTGATAATTTTAAGAAAATAAATTATGTCAGCTATTTCGCGCCTATTTTCTAAAGGTAATAAATGATGCTTGATGCAGAGATTATTATATAATATACAACTATATTTAGCCGGTCAACTAGATTATCAAAAAAAGTACCCATATGTTTTCGTTTCGAAAAGTAGTCAAAATTCACGAAGATACAGCGCTTCGAAGTTTCAGATTGGGGGTGATTTACATCATGGTTGGTTAAAAATCGTTGTCGTGACGTCACGCGAAATTTTATGCGCTGTTTCTCCGTCATTATTTGCTAATGAGAGAAAAACAAAATACGTATACCATACTTCTTAAGAATGTATGTAATGAGCCAAAAAAAAACTGACCTATGATGGAAACGAAAGAAAAATGTAAAATTATAAAGTGATACAAATATTGAAAGATAAATAAATAAATGATTTTGCCGTTGCCATACCGCCCTTCCGCACCAGCGCTATCCCCTCCTCCACCGACTGCATGAGGGGCACGGTGCGCCGCGCCCGCGTCACCTTTTTGTCACGGAGCTCGTCTTCCTTGGGGTTTTTGTAGCCGGAGTAGTAGTAAAAGCCAGGATTCTGAATTTAAAATTAGAATACATTGTAGGATTCCATACGCAAAGGGTAAAAACGGGACCCTTTAACTAAGACTCGAAACCCAGGCTGTATTACATGAACGTAGCTTAAAATTTCATAGATGATGTATTTCTGATGCTGCTGTAACAAAAAATACTGAAGACAGAATAAAATAAATATTTAAGGGGGGTTTCCATTTAAACGTGATCGTTTTGCTGTTTTTTTCTCGATATTAATAACGGCAACAGGCTTGAAATATTTACAGAATATTTACCTGTATATTCACTTTAAAAACAATAAAATTAAAATAAAATAAATATTTAAGGGCAATTGCCATACAACAAACTTGATTTTTTATAGATAATGTAATGATAGAAATGAAGTACGGAACTTTAATAAATCTTTTCTTTGATCCCATTAGTGCAATATTGTGGTGTGGGACGCTGGTGATTGGCGCTGTTGAGTGTCATTTTTAGGTAACGCTGGTGAGTGACGCATATGTTGAGCCGTCCATTACACGACACCACAGTTCTGGTAAAGTTGATAGCAACATGCTCAGTGATGCTCAGCATAATAATCAGGGTAATTTGTCCATATTTATTTATTTACGTTACGTTACGGACGTTATACTAACGTCCAGCCAGCCGCGTGTGTAGCCGATGTCTCGGAATACGAGCTTGAAGTCGCTGGCGATGAGGCCGTCCATGGTGGCGATGGTGGAGGCCGCCGCGTTCAGCAACCACGACACCACGCTGCTAGTGTAGTAGTAAAGCAACATGTTCAGTGGATCTCAGTACATATACTAACGTCAAGCCAGCCGCGACTGTAGCCGATGTCTTGGAACACGAGCTTATAGTCGCTGGCGATGAGGCCGTCCATGGTGGCGATGGTGGAGGCCGCCGCGTTCAGCAACCACGACACCACGCTGCTAGTGTAGTAGTTGTAAAGCAACATGTTCCGTGGATCTCAGTACATATACTAACGTCAAGCCAGCCGCGAGTGTATCCGATGTCTTGGAACACGAGCTGGAAGTCGCTGGCGATTAGGCCGTCCATGGTGGCGATGGAGGGCGCGGCTGCGTTCAGCAACCACGACACCACGCTGCTGGTGTAATAGTTGTACAGCAACATGCTCATGAGCCCGACCACCAGGAGGGTCATGCGACGTCCTATGACAGTTAAATTAAATTTATAAAATTATTATTAATCCCAATAGTCGTTGGATTGAATGTGTAAAGAAGGATATGAGTAGGAAGGGGTGATGGACGAATTGACTGGATATAGAACAAAGTGGAAGGAACTCACATGCTGTGCTGGCCCCACATTAATAGTGGGGCAAGGATAAAGCAGAGGAAGAAGTCAACTCATAACTTTTTTGAAAAAACCAACTAATTCTTCCAGGTGTTAATCCAAATCCGGTCTTTTTAGACCGTAGTTTTTTGGGACTCACTTCGATAAACTCAAGTACATTATAAAATGATAGTGAATATTAAAAACAATAATTGGCCAAGTGCGTGTCGGGCCACGCGCAGTGTAGGGTACCGTAGTTGCGAATACCAACTTTGAGTTCATGTCACTAAAAACGTCTAAAAACGAAGTTTTCATTTTCCGAGTGCATTTTATAAGTGGATCGCCTATAATTTTTTAATTTGTTAGCTCTGATAGTTTTCCTTTAAATTAAATTATATATACTATATACTATAGAATAGATGTGATTGTTTTACGTGTCCATATATAACCGTTTATAGCAGATAGAGGGGCGGGGGGGACGACGACGACGACGACACTGGACTCTAACAAAATTTTGTATTTTAAACCTAAATATTTCAGAAACGGATCCCTAAATCGTTTTGTTTACAAGCACAATATTTTTGAAAAACCTATTCAACAATAGATCACACAATGTGTTTGTCTAGAAAAAAAATTGATTACTTCTTAACTTGTACGGCAGCTACCGTAAAGATTTTTTTTCCAGTTCATGCCAAATTACAGCTTTCTAGTACTTATAGTATCTCGGTAGGACCGCGGACGGACAGACAGACAGACAGACAGACATGGCGAAAACCTAAAAAAGGACAATTACGATAATTACCTAATTTAATATAAATTGAAAGTCTTGTAGTTGGTCTGAACCAGGCATTTTTACAAAACGATGAAGCTAAACTAAGTCTACAGATCTAGATAGGCCTGTGTAAAATACTTTACCTTGACTTGAAAATCGTTTCTCCAGTTGTTGCGCGGCATCTTCGTAAGCTGCAAAGAGTAGATGAATTATTTAACATTATATAATGATCTCTAAATTTATGGAGTCAGACGCTTTGATAAACCCTGGGAGAAGGCCTGTGTCTAGCAGTGGACTTCCTGTGGCTGATATGGTGATGATGATACAGACGCAAAAACTGCAAAGTTTTGTTGAATGTAGAGGTAAATCAAAATCCTAAACTTACCACGCGCAGTGTTGGTTTTCGTAGTTGCTAATGCCAACTTTGAGTTCATGCCACTAAAAACGTCTAAAAACTAATTTTCTATGGAAATTGTATGAAAATTTTTTTTTCTTTTTTTTTCAAGCTTTTATTTATTCACTTTTTTGGCATGATAAATATACATACACAGACCAAATTACAGGTTTCTAGTACTTTTAGTCTCTGAGTAAAACTGCAGACTAACAGAGAGACATGACGAAACTATAAGGGTTCCTTGTTTACGACGGAACCCTAAAAAACGAGAATATTATGAATAGAAACGAGACTGTCTCTATTGTCATAAAAACATACCTTGCTGACACATGGCAGCTATCACGCTGAACAGAGCGTACAGCCTGGGCTCGGCGCGGCTTTCCATCGTGGCTGCTGCGGCCAGCACCACCACACAGACGGCCCCCGCCCCGCAGTAGCTCCACCATACGCCGAGGGACATCGGGGTGAGGAAGCGGTTCTCGTAATCCCCCACGCCTTTGGATGGGATGAGGTAAAAGAATTTCGTCCTGTTTGTAAACGTTTACGTCATATTATTTAGCAGTTTTTACTTTATTACAAAGGCGGACTTAAAGCTAGGCTTTATCTAAAATGCACAGTTTAACTTTATTTTATGGAGGTCTTGAAACCAAAACATGTTTGAATGCAGCAGCATAGGCAGGAGCATGGATCAAAGGATACGTTGGGACTATTGGTGGCAGGTATGCTGGGACAACAGTATAGTAGTAAGTGGGCGCTGCCCGGCAATAGTTTGCATAAACTTTCTGATGGGGCGAAAGCAACTTAAAATCAAAGAACATGTAACTTTGACTTCCTTACGGAAGTAACACCTGAATGTTTAACAAGCTAACACTACAATAAGCTTGAAGGTACCAGAAACTGTACAGGTGGATAACTAGAAACAGAAAAAGTGAGTAAGAGGCAATTAAGTCATCGCGTATTTGAAACCATTTTAGAACAGGTATTTAGATTTAAGAAAGTTCTTTCAATCAATCTCTTGTAATCTTTCTGCCAGTGAAATGATAGTACAAGTAACGCAATACAATTACTCCAGCGTTGTGGCGGGCGGGTAGAAGACGTCCACCCAGTCGAGCCACTTGGGGAAGATCCTGGCGCAGGTGCAGGAGATGTCTTGTTCGCGCCAAAACAGGGAATTTGTTACAGCCTGCAAAAAATATATCCATTTCATCGATACAGTCCAACATTTATCTAATTATGTATGTACATTATTTGCCAAGCAAATTAAAACTTAATAACCGATTTTTATCGAACATAGCTAAGAATCACCGCAAGGAAACTTGCTTTCACCTTAAAAAAGCCGCATTGAAATCAGTCCATCCGTTCGAACATTACATACTATTTCTCCTCTGAAAACGTCTAAAAAAACTCACATCGAAATTTTTTAAAGATCGTATAGATCTAATAACATAATATGGAGAGGATATTTGGAAGATTTACCAATGTTGAATTTCTTTCTGGTGTTCCAATCCATCGGCTTGCTATAGTGTAGTTAAATCTGTAAAGGTCAAAAAATTATGTGACATCTTATTTTAACAACTCAGTAATCCGTTGTAAGCACAACTACAACATGGTTGCGTATGGGATTTCCTCTTACCAAAGCAAAAGCATTGAAGCCATAGATTGGGGCAGAGATATATTAAACAGGTAGGTAGAAATCTATTGCTAGAGTCAGGAATGACCAGTAATAAATGAAGTAAATCATGCTTGAGTACTGTTATTTTAAAAGATGCATATATTACCTGAAATTGTGTTGTTGCATGATGACGTTGAGGAGTTGTGCCACGATCTTTGTCATGGCGGACACGCCGGCCGAGTAGCGCACGTCACTCAGCATCTCAGGCTGGAACTGCGCGGGGCTGCCTAGGACCTGGACAATAGCCTCAGCAGTATTCGACGGCAATGTTGAAAATGTAGAAAGCAGTTTTTTGGTGTGACATAGTTAAAGAACGCCTCTGATGGTTCGAACAAGGCTTGAGGTGCGAGGGCTGCTGCATGCTAGGGGATATATGTAGTAACTTTGGAGTGCACTATCTATTTAATTGACTGATGCAGAAAGCAGTCGTAGTCACATCTAAAGCTATTGTAAAAATTATAATACTGTTTAAAGTTAATTCCAAAAAGTATAATAATGAACTGGAATTATTCTCTGTTGCGTTCATTCGGAGTATAAATTAATGTCATTACTTAGCAAAATACGCGAAAGTAATGCATAATGCTCTATTCACATAAAAATATAGTTGATAAGCTAATAAGTTATAAATTATTTAGTATTAGTTTAGTTTGTGTTATATCAAAAACTGGAAGTTTTTTATTGGCTGCCAGTGCTATGATAATAGAACTTCTTTTTAAATTATTCAAGAGCTGTAGATTTTGTAATATTAAATAAATAGAAAGAGATGTGAGAACGAACCAGCAGAAGGACAGTATAGGTTAATAAAACTGTTCTGTTCTGTTTAGCTCAACATGCTCAGTTTTTCGAATATTCAAAGTATTTTATTAGTGTTAACAATACGCTTTCGCTAGCGAGTAGATTCGGAAAATTTTGTTTGCTTCTTCTTCTTGGGTTGAGTTTTCTGGTCATTGCACCTAACGCTTCTGTGGCGTCAAAAAGCAATCATTCCTCTTATCACTAAGTCCGTAGTAACTAAGTAGATGTAAGCTAACAGCACTCACCACAGACACGGCTCGGAGTGTCAGGTTGTGGAAATTCCAGCGGTCGTAGTATTTGTACGCGCTCAGAGATAAGTTCAATCCTGTAAATACAGGAACTATAAGCAACAGCTGCATTCTTTACTATGTTTATAAAATGAAATCAATGCCGTCTATTACTTTGTTATATTTAAAAATTGATATCATAAAGGTGGTATCGTTATAAGAAAGAGAAGTATGACATAAATAAAGACAGTTCTACTCTAATCGTGCTTGACTATAGACACCTCCTGTTACACATAGAAACGATGCCATTCGGCGCAGCTTTGTGCCAGCGCGGTCGCGTCTTAGGTATCACATAACACGCATAAGAATAAAGAACTAAGAAAAATATTTTGTAGTAAAGGAGCGACAAAAAGAGGTCTGAAAATGAATCCTGGAAGTTGATATAACTTATTTGATTGAAAGTTTTAATATTTAAAAATATGAATTATAAAGAATACATTTTTTTCCAAGAGGGTATGTATGTTGTAAACAGTTCGTGTTTAAATATGCCGTCTTGTCACCTTATTCATATTTATGACATCATTAACATAAGAAAAGGAAGAGGTAGACCTATGGACCTCTGTCTATAGTCTTCGCCTAACCCTGTTCCAACAGGCGTAATAATATGATATCATCCACACCTAGTCAAATCTGCTTGGTTAGGTAGCATAGCAGACCCCAGGCTCTGAAGCATTACTTTGCTGAGGATGCAACCGGGAAAATACGCGCCTATAATTATGATCATCAAAACTGTATGTATGTGGCACTGACCGTGTAGTCGACTCCAAGAGCCCGCGGTGACCGCCTCCAGCGCGTTCCCCTGGATCCTGCCGAAGTTGAAGACGTCCATCAGCTCGCAACGCGCCTCTGGTGGAATACAAACTTGCCGGATTAACTTGGCCGTTACAGCGAATGACAGGACCTCTTCTATGCCTATTAGTCCAAACAATTTATACTTGTCAAGGTAATATTAGCTGCGCCCGTTGGCTTCGCTCCCCATGGGGATTTCGAGATAAAAACTATCCTATGTCTTTCCCTGGGTATCAAACTATATCCATATTAAAATTTAACTAATTAGGTTCAGTGGTTGAAGCGTGAAGTGGTAACAAATATACAAACTCACTTTTGCATTGATGACATTAGTAGGAAGTAGGATATACTAGTGGCTCTGCGACCTTATGAGATTTGTACCCTCTGAAATCCAACCCCTTGAAGTTTATCTAATAAAAAAGTTAGTCAGTAAAAAAAAGGTGCGTCTTAAAATGTTTCATTTTAAACTTTTCGAAATGGCTGTAAATAAAGAAATAAGATATTTTTTATGTTTTTTAACCTCATGACATTTTAGAGAATTTTTAAAACCGTAGATGCTGATTCCGTGTGATCATTTCTATAAATATATTGTTAAATTTCTTTCTTTTTTAATTATTTAAGCAAACAATGTATTTAATAACTTCAACAGCACATACAAGCATATATCTAACAGTCTATGGATTCTATAACCGTTCTATTATACCATAACAAGTAGCAACCATGACGTCAGCGTCGACGCTCAGATTGAGATGTTGGAAACCCTCCAGGTCCGAATCTGGTGGAAGCAGTACCAGCCACGCATGGTTGCCATCTAGCAGGATGTCTCTTGATGCCTGAAAATATGTCTAATCATTGTACGTATACGCATCGAATGTCTTTATTAATTTATTTAATAAAAGGGGCTTAGCACGAAACTTTATTTTGTTTCGTCTAATGTTTTTCAATAAGAACCACATCAAAGGTTGCTGGAAAACTTGGCTGCATTTGGATCAGAAGAAGATTTAGATATTTTGGAAGTACGGCTATGAGGATGATAAATATTCAACCAGTCAAAAGGAATCAGTGGCTGATTGTTTAGGATTGTATATCACTTACTTGGTCCAACACATTCTGTGCTCCATCACACTGTCCGTCCAATAAAACGCCAATGGGAACGGTCTTTTGCTGCAGCAACACTGCAACACTGCCCTGCGCCTGTAATAGTTAGTCTTGTTTTTGACAAATCACACAGAGTGATTGCTTTTCCATCTTCTCGCCCACCATGACGCTAAAAGTGGCTTTTGGGTCTTGCGGCCCTGGGCTCTGCATAGAACCGCAAGACCCAAAATGCTCTGTCTGCCCCATTAGGGATAAAGACGTGATAGTATGTATGTATGTACACAGATTGAGCCAGCCCAAACGTTTGTTAGAAACTTGTGTTATGGGATTATAACTTAACGATACTACATTTTAAAACAAATATATACAGATGAAGATTATTCAAGACCCAGGTCAATTTGAAAAAGATCATTTTCTATCTTGACCTGATCGGGGATTGAGCCCAGGATTCCGGTATGACAGCGATGCATGATGACCTCTAGGTCACAGACATTCATTTACGATGGTTCATTCACAAGCTGTTAGTTAAATAAAATTAGACGTTGCGTAGCCCCGATAGCCACCAATATTATTATTGAAGTGCCTACTTAGTTTTGATACTTGGTTCAATGTATCGGTACCTGGCTAACCGTTGCTACGGAAGTCCTTATGTGTTGTTGGAGCATGCGTTTTGCCATCATTACATTATCTGGAAAATAACAAAAAGACAATCAAATATTTTAAGAGAGTTGGAATCTTAACAATAATCCAATCACAAATACAACTACAGTTCCAAATATTTTCTCCCTTTATTCCTCTATCTGTAACTGAACTAATTTATATGTGTTAAATAAACTTTTGTGTGTGTACACACATACTTTCTGGCATGTCAAATAAACAATTTATCTGAGAGATAGATAATCCCTGCGATAAACGCGTAAAATTAAGACATTTCCTAAAGCCAAGAACCTCTTAGGTAAAAGTAACTCACGTCTCCAAAAGAAAAAGTAGTGGCAATAACTGTAAGCAGTCCCACTTCGGTTATTAATACTAGTAACACGAAACACTCAGCGCTCCCCCGAGGGGGGTCGGTAATCTTCCGCAAACTACCAGTTAACCCCTAATCCCGATCCGGGATGTTTGCAAACACATCCGATATGATATTAAATTGACGTGTATCCACGGGTTAACGCTCGAGAGTCTGTTTTGTTTGTCTTCGGTAAACATATTTTGAGTTCAACAAATATTGTTGTTTATTTGAAAACGCTCCTTGCTTTTTTGTGTGTAATTAGCTAATAGAGGTAATGATAGGATCAGAAAATTCATCAGTGACATCACCGCTCCACACTGCAACATATCTTTGTTATTTTTGATAGCCATGAAAAGAAAACATCATCATCATCAGCAGGTTTTTTTGCCTTTACTACAGCACTCCCTCTCTGTACTACCAGAGCCATACTTGGCCAGAGCAGCCAAAGGACTTTGGCCTACACTCTCCACGCTGGCCAGACGGGTTGGAGATGTCTCATAAATGTTTATGTTTATAAGCTTTGTTTAGCTTGTATTCCCTAAGTTTACGACATCCACGGAAAAACTTACATGAATGTTATATTTTTTTTAAGAATCTGTCTAATGGGCAAAAAACTTTTCTAGCTCTGATGCCAGAAACGTGAAAGGAAAATTGACAATTATAATAATTTAGTTCTCTGAGAAAAATAAAATATTAATGGAATGTTAGATTAAATACACTAACTGGTTGTTTTGCATAAAGTCTCATTTTATCTTGTATCTCAATGTCTTTATAAGGGGGTTAGTTTCCTTATAACGTCGCTCCCAATTCCCTCAAGCAATTGCTAACTCAAACTATCTGTGTAAATAATCTAGAACAAACAAATTGTATGTAAAGCAGTCATTCGGCTTTGATAACTCGCGGTATATCAGATGTTTTATTCAGGTCACAAAGTGATGATAGTGTAGAAATAGCTCACGGTACTTTGAACATACATACATACATGTTTCCACGCCCGTCTCCCATGGGGGTAGGCAGAGACTATAGAGTTCCACTTACTACAATCCTTGCAAACCTCTTTTGTTTCGTCAACACTCATTACTCTTTTCATGCATGCTCTCCAGATATGGGTATTCCTTAAATTGTATTTGAAATTATTGTTAAATTAAAATAATGGTATTATTAAATGAGTGTACGCACAAGAGCAACAAGCCACCAGAGCGACGAGCCACAGGAATGACAAGCCACCGGACTGACAGGCCACAGGAGCGACCGGTCACCGAAGCGACGGTCATCAGGAGCGACGGGCTCCAGAAGCGACGGGTCACTGAAGCGACGGGCATCAGGAGCGACGGGCCCTAGAAGCGACGGACTATAGGAGCGACAGGTCACCGAAGTGACGGGCATCAGGAGCGACGGGCCCCAGAAGCGACGGACCACAGGAGCAACGGGTCACCGAAGCGACGGGCATCAGAAGCGACGGGTTACCGAAGCGACGGACATCAGGAGCGACGGACCCTAGAACCGAAGGACCACAGGAACGACAGGTTACCGACGCGACGGGCATTAGGAGCGACGGTCCCCCGAAGCGACGGGCATCAGGAGCGACGGGCTCCAGAAGCGACGGACCACAGGAACGACAGGTTACCGACGCGACGGGCATTAGGAGCGACGGTCCCCCGAAGCGACGGGCATCAGGAGCGACGGGCCCCAGAAGCGACGGACCACAGGAACGACAGGTTACCGACGCGACGGGCATCAGGAGGGAAGCGTCTTTGTGCGTGATGCACTGTCGCTCTACTGTGTGTGATTTAGTAAGCATTGTCTATATTCTATACTTCCTATATTTTACTTTCAAGGGATGATTACTGCTGAAAATATTGTGGCAGGGGTGTGCGGGACGCGGGGTGCGGGCGGGGAATGTGTAGGAGGGATTTAATTGTATTTCTGTGGTACTTGTAATCTAGCCTCCTTTGACCCAAACATTAGCATGAACCTATTAACTGGAGTAACGACTACAGAGCCTAATGGATTAGCAACAAGTTTATATCTGCTAGTACGTAGGTATTAAACCTCGTTATTTAAACCTCTAAAAGTCCATTCATCATCATCATTTCAGTTCAATTATTACACTCTAGTGCCACTTACCACGGCTTCGAACGCACAATATTATTTTTATTTTGTTTGAGTGTCTATTTTATTTTTTATTATCATAGGATATTTATAATCCTCACTTTGTTTTGTTGCACAATTGTTAACATCAAATGGTTGCTTACAGCTGTTTACGGCCGCTTCCTAAGCGCTAGTGCAAAAGAAGCGGTAACAAAACTGCACTCCAGCATTTTCTCTAAGAACGTCAACTCATAATCCAATTCTTGTATATTTATTTATTTATATATTTATAAATTTCTGTGATCTCGAAAACGGCTCTAACGATTTCGCTGAAAATTGGTATATGGGGGTTTTTGGGGTAAACAATCGATCTAGATTAGTCTTATGTTTGGGAAAACGCGTGTTTTCGAGTTTTCATTCGTTTTTCTTTCCACGCAGAATATGGTCGCAAATTTCGTCGCGCCGGGTGCAATCCGCTTAGCTCAGCGGATAAGGATGCTGACCGCTAAAAAGAATGTTACGGGTTCGAATCCCACTCGGTGACTTAATTTTGTTTTTTTTTTATGTTCAAGTTTATATAAAAAAAATTATTTTGTACTGTTTTTTAACAAGTTTAAAGAAATTTAGTTCATGTTTGAGATGTAACCGACCGAGCAAAGCTCGGCACCCAGGTACTTAAATTTAAAGGTAATATGTGGACAGAGATGTATTGTTTGTTATGTCATAATTTAAATATCTAATTAAATCTAATCAAAGTTAATTTTCTAGAAGAGTGGAAACAATATACAAATGCGCTTTTTATGGGAATTTTCGGCAATACTCGAGCGTGGCAGTTTAAGATATGAGAGATACCACCTAATAGAACAACCTTGTAAAGTATTTAGCTCTATAAGTAGTGACGCGCGCCTAGGATAGACGATCAGATTAGTAAAAAAAAATCGATAGTCTGAAATTCTCGAGCGCGTCAGATTAAGATATTGGGGGTTGATTTAGTGTTTATAGACTAAATTTAACTAATCTGACGATAAGTCCTTGACGCCGCCGAGATATAGGGTCGCGAACTTGTAAAAAAAAACGTTAATCCGGCATTCTCGAGTGCGATTTTTTTTTATTTTATTTTGAAGAATATAATCTAAAACTTACTAAAAATACAAAATCTGCCGGTTTCTGCATGACCGGAAGTGTGGAGGAGCCATTTTGTCTTCCTAAGAACGCGTTGCGGCATATAAGTCGCGAAAGATACATTTTACAAAAAAAAAAGTTTAAATAAACAAAAAAGGTAATTTTATTTTACACAAAAAAGGTCTCTTTACATTTTTGTCCAAAGTTAAAACTTTTTGACAAAAAAAGAAACCAAAAAACCTTTTTCGGTCAGATTAAGAGAACCCACCAACATTTTTGTCAGATTAAAAAAATATGCTTTCAGGATACCGAGATAAACCTCCCCTATGAAAATCTGACGCGCTCGAGTATTTCAAAAAAACTTTTTTTTTGCATTTTCAAAAATTCATCGTAACTTATCGTCACGCCGAAATCGTCAGTTTTTTTAAAGGGGCTTCCTTGGGGCCTACTTAACAACCCTTCCGAAAATCTGACGCGCTCGAGTAAATTTTTTTTTTGCATTTTTTGCTAATTTATATGCCTACCCCCACCACGCAAACCGGCAGATTAGTATACAGTTGTTATCAGAGGCACTTGGGGCATACGTAGTATAAATATCTGACGCGCTCGAGAATGCCCAAGTAACTGTTTTTTTAACATTTTTGAAAAACCGTACACGCCAAACCCACCGCTAAAATGGTTTTTACCATACGAGCTTATCTTTTCGAAATTATTTTATCTTTCGATTTTGATAGGTCTCGACGGCGCCGTTGAATTACGCCATTTAGCTACCTCGCCTCCCTAACCATTTCACCAGAGATCGGCGTGCAAAATTTGTTTTAGGTACAAATAAAATTAATTAAATAACTCAAAGAAACTTTTTTCAAGAAGCGGATTTATGACAAACTGGGCTGAGTTTCAATTTTCCAAGAATCGTTTTACAGTATTTAAATCTTTTAACCAATTTTCTGACCAGAGTACATTGTGTATACTAGATAATTGGTTAAATTAAAAATGTCAGCTCAAGCTCTTGAGCTAACAACAATAGACCGAAACAACCTTGGTCGAGTAATTGTTTAACACCACAGCTATCTCGTAATACTTACGATGTTGATCACTGCAGGACAAGTAGCACACGTACTTGATCCCTTTCAGCTTGTAGTAATCGCCAGCCAGATCTACCGCTAGCGGCTCCAAACCCAAGCCCCCAGTTACAAGAGCTAGCACGAACCACACCGCACTCATAGTTAAACCTGTAAACTGGTTAATGGATTCAGATGTTAATTTGCAAAGTCAAAGTTACGCGTGCTCTTAGATCTAAATCACTAAGTGTGTTTCTATATCCAGTTAGTTCGATCACACTTATATTATATAGGCGAAAGTTTGAGTGTGTGTATGTTTGTTACTTCTTCAAGCGCAAACGGCTGGACCAACTTTGATAAAATATGGTATGCAGAAGCTGACACCCTGGATTAACACATAAGCTACTTAAGGCGCTAGTAATATGGCTATAACTATTCTTCTTCTTATATTTAAGAGCTGGGCTCTTGTCGGTGGAGTGCTTTCCATGTCTCTCTTCCTTCCGCTAAGTTCTTAACCTCTTTATATGTTTTCACTTTTAATTTTTCTTTTATTTGGTCTATAAATTTCCTTCTGGGTTTTCCTACTCCTCTCTTTCCTTCTATTTTTCCTTCCATTATTGTTTTAAAGAATGCATCGTGGCGTAGTAGATGACCAAACATAACTATTACCAGTCATAAAATAAAGGTTATCGACAAAGCCTGAGATTAATATTTAAGGAACTTCCTTCATCACAATCCATGAGCTGAATGAAGTCTATCGCTGGATAAAGGCCTCCCCTAAAGATTAGAGTAAAGGCAAAAACTTACCAATTGAAAAAAACAATTTACTTATCACCTCTATATTCAATTGGTGACTTGTTTCTCCTGAACTAGAGTAAACAGCTAACAGTCATCTTTGACCGGCGACAGTTTTGCAAATAATGAGAGGTCGGTATTGCCATTGCCAGTCGGTGAGTAGGTTAAACACGAATTGCTAATGTAACATAGATGGTTGTGTCTTTCAGAGTCGGCAAAGTCTGCATTAGCGTGGATGCCAACCTGGGATTTCAATAATGTAAAAGGAATAGAAAAGAATCATATCCTATCCCGATGGATACGAAGGCAAAATGAAATATATTTTTATCATCACAGGATATTTATAATATCTCTTAATAATCGTCATTGTTTTGTTGCACAATTGTTGACGTCAAATGGTTTACTTACAGCTAAGTTTACCACCACCACTCAACGTCAACTTACAATTATATTATTATTTAAAGTTAATATCGAAGTGTAGAATTACTCGAAGACTGAATAATTCAAAATTTTTGTTTGTATCCTTAGTGTCAAAAAAAAATGATGTAACTTAGTTTATAGTTCTTAAAACGCCTTTATAGTGATACATAGAAAAGATAAGATAGGCACCTGTACCACCTACCAAACATGCGGTAAGTGTGGTGGTACAGCATATTTAACAATTGGTCACACACTCAATTGGTACTCTCTATGCAGCTAATGTCTATGTAAACGAAGGGTAGCCGGCAAATCGCCGCAAATTGCGGTTACTGCGATTTGTCCGTCAGCCGATCAGCTGTCAATCTCAACAATTGCTTGAGTACCTCCTCATTAAAGATGTATTCCTTAAGAGGGTACCTGAATTTTTGAATTTTTCAGAGGCCAGTGCTACCCCTATTTCAAATAAATTAGGAAAACGGAGAATTAATTTAAAATTTTGTTCTTATCAAACCCTAAATAACCCTTGCTATTTTATGAAATACTGTTTACAGTTTAAAACAAGAACGTTAAGCTTTTCTACCCACATTTGTGAAAAATGGCCCACTTTCGGCTAAAGTGAAAAGAAAAGTTTCAGGTTCTTTTTAACTATGTATGTAAAGTAACAGTAGATTATAAAATAGTTTGAAGGATAAAGGCTTGATCAAGACAAAATTTTAAATGGTAGTTCCGTTCCCTTTTAAATAATTTGTTATAAATAGGGGCACTGGACCCCTAAAAATTCAAATATTCCCGTAAGGCTTTAGTTTCAATCCTACGAAAATAATTCCTGAAGTGTAACATAAACAAGCTTTCTACATCGTCTTACATTTCAACTGGATTGCCAACACAATATAATTACACGAACTCCGAAGTCCTAAAAGGTCAACAGACGGACATCGGCTAATTAGGTACACTTATTAAATTCGGATCCGGATCCTCATGAAATTACGAATAAATTAATCCCAAAATATGTTCCAGAGATAAAACGCCGGCAAAGACCGTCTCTAATTAGCAGCTAATGGAGAGTACATGAAATACATTATCAGCACCAAATCCATAAAAAGCCGGGTCATTTTTCCCAGACTGGAAATTTCACTACATCTTGCAAAATTCTAATCTATTCCTTATCAGATAAAGCATATTTTGAGTTGGCAGTGAATATGTCTGTCCTGGGGAGAACAATTTCTTTCAATAATTTGTCGGTAATGGGCTAAGTAAGCCAGTTAACAAGACGCCCCGCGCAAAAAATAAAGATATAATTTGGGCTCACTCAATTATTTACGGCAAGAACCGGTTTTGAGTTATTGTTTGGAGCAACTTTTGACGTTGTTTCCTTCTGGCGTCGTAATACAAGGATCATTTCAAATTATCTTTCTTCCCGCCTCACTTCCATGGGGATTCTTTCGTGTGTTATTTTAGGAAGTAAATGTAATATTTAATCATTTTCTTTGAACTTGTTCGTATTTTAATTTATGAATTTCCACCTTGTATTTGTGAATTTTTTTAAATTAGGAAGATTAAGAAATTAGTAAACTAGAAATAGTAAAAAAATTAACGTGCCTATAGTGATAAAACCGCAGTGGGTTTGTTTACACCCGGTATAATGAAGAATCTTTTCCCGAATGTGTGTCAAAGGTGCGCGGCGGGTGCGTAATATAAATGCTAATAGGTGGCCGGTCTAACGAGCTTTTTAATGGCCGGCGCCGAAAGCTTACGAATTTTCCGTGCATGTGGGCCGTGCGAGGTAGACCGAGCTCATACGGGAATAACGGAACCTTTCAAAGTAAGTCAAAGTCAAAAATCATTTATTTATCTTTGGATATTTGATAATTATAATTGATTGAAATATAACTTGATTATTATAAATTTTTCTTTTTCTTTTGATTTCTTAATAGGTAAATGTTGACGTCAGATTATTGAAGTGAAAACTTCTTTAGCGGCGTTGTGCACTTTTTTTGGAATGGGTAAAAAATCTAAAACTCGCGTCAGGACACGTGACCCTGATCGAAAATTCGTA
Organism: Acrobasis consociella; assembly: GCA_963555685.1. Lineage (NCBI taxonomy): Eukaryota > Metazoa > Arthropoda > Insecta > Lepidoptera > Pyralidae > Acrobasis > Acrobasis consociella. The sequence goes on along the minus strand of OY743111.1, from coordinate 21,543,252 downwards.
AGGCGGCGCAGGGCGCTTGCGCGAATGTTCGTGTGTGTTTATGTTACAGCGTGCTAATAAAATGTTATGTTTGTGTACGATAGCCCAATAAATAAATATTGTATTCTACCACATAAATGAGAGTACTTTTATACTAATAATTAAAGCAATTCGTGCAAAATTATTCCCTAACCATTCCAAAATATCAAAAATGCACAACGTTAATATTCAAGTTTTCACTTCTGCCGGCACTCCCAGAGTGCAACCCGTCGTTTTTTTTTTATTTACAGCTAAGTTTATTGCCGCTTCCTAGGCGCAAGTACTGAAGGCCGTATGATGGTTATGGTGTTTTATATCCAAAAGGGGACAGTTTCAACCGTTCCCGTTCCTGTTCACTTTTCCGTTCCCGTTCCCGTTTAATTACCCGTTCCCTATTACATTGCCACTAGTTAGTACTTACGTTACCACGTAACATTTCCATTTGAGCTCTACTATAATGATCAATACTTTCCCAAAGCCTATTTCTTATCTCTCAACCTTAAATTTAGTCTTAACTAGTTTTGCAATTCAGCCAAAAGTTTATCAAATTCGAATCCTGTTCAGAATTAAATATAAAGTAATTTCAGTCCCAAATCTAATACCATTATTTATTTGCATGCTGATTTGTGTTAGCATTTCGAGACTGTAAGTTAAAACATTAAAGATAATAGACATTTTAAATTGAAGCATAAAATTTTAAGTATTTTTTGTGGAGCAATAAATATAAATGGGGTTTTGCATACGAGACGATTTACAAAGCGATCTCGATAAGTTTATTTGTGTTTCTGTTTCTGCTAACGATCTGCTGCCAGTTGCAACCCATATCAATTGCGTACGTAGCTTAATAACGGATATACATATATAGTAAATTGCATCGGAAATGAGTTAATTTGTTGGAGAACAAAAGTCACCGACATAGCAAAGTGGATTCTCTCGTTTATGTGGCAGTGGCCGATGGGGCAAAAAGGTTCTCCAATGGCGTGGAAATCCTTGGAAGAGGCCTATGTCCAGCAGTAGAGGTTATGCAGCTGAAATGATGAAAATGACCTTTATGTTTTGTTTAATTATTCTTACTCTATTAAAATGTCTCCATTGTCCCAAATTACATAATAATATATTAATATAAATAACGAAAATAATATAATAATGAAAAAAATAAGTTGGACAGTAAAAATTACAAATGAGAAGGTACTAGAGGATGTGAGAGAGAAAAGACAAATAATACAAATTATAGAAAATAGAAGAGGGAACATGTTCGGTCATCTACTACGCCACGATGCGTTCTTTGAAACAATAATGGAAGGAAAAATAGAAGGAAAGAGAGGAGTAGGAAAACCCAGAAGAAAATTTATAGACCAAATAAAAGAAAAATTAAACGTGAAAACATATAAAAAGGTTAAGAACTTAGCGGAATGAAGAGAGACATGGAAAGCACTCCACCGACAAGAGCCCAGCTCTTAAATATAAGAAGAAGAATATAAATAACTTAGTCATGTCCGATTTTGAAGTTTTTAGAAACACTTTGCCGACCCCGGGCTCCTATAAGCACAGAAGAATGCATCCAGGTACGCACTTAGAAGAGACTCATTTATTTTGCAACTAGACAAGCGGCGCCATTACATCACTGGCGGTGCGGCGCGACCTGATAATTTACGCGTCCTTTGTCTCCGCTATCACTTAACGTGGCCTCAAGATGAATATGCTGCCTTCAGGTAATAGAACTTGAGAAGCAGTATAGACTACATTAACAAGTAACACCTTAAATAATTATCACACTAATATAAAAGAAGCGAAAGTTTGTGAGTCGTGTATGTTTGTTATTTCTTCAAGCGAAAACGGCTGGACCAATTTTGATAAAGTTTGGTAAGCAATAAGCTGACGCCCTGGATAACACCGCGGGGCGCAGTTATTGATAAATAAATCAAATTGACCAGTTTGTTACACATAGGTACGAGTATACTGCAGTGCTTTAAAAGAAAAATGAAACTGTTAACTAATAAAATAGTAGGTTATGTTCGTTATTTTCCATGATTCGAAACAGCAGTAAGCAAACTACCATCCATCTAGAAATGAACCTGTATCTCGAGTGATGGGAAGTATTGTAATAGGTGAGTTCAACACGTTTATCCTTATCCGAATTATCCTTGCCCTAATTACCCGTGTGTTGATAAACTGTTTAGCAAAGCAGATCTGTGGATTAACTCAGAACTGTGTAATGCGTATTAAAAACGAACAGCAGATTTTGTATAGGTAACAAGTTTGTTTGCGAGGAATTAAAAAAGCCCGGACTTTCTAGCGTTACTCCCCATAACTTTTGAACAGCTGAATCGATTTCCATCAAACATAGCTAGGAACCACTAAGGCTGGCAAGAACACTTGTTTTCACGAAAAAAGAACCGCATCAGAATAAGTCCATCCGTTTGAGAGCTACAATGCCAGAGACCGACATATAGACATTGGAGTCAAACTTATCAGTAGTCAACTCCCCTCTTTTTGGTCGGGGGTTAAAACAAAAAGGATGTAATATAAATAACTGTGCTGAGACACATTTGAATTACAGTTATTACGTCGTCTACAATTACATTTAACAAGAACGAGTGACGTCACTGACATTACGTCCCGGCCGGTGCGGCGGTGCGGGCGGTGCGGCGGTGTGCTCTGATAATTTACGTCACAGTTTGTCTGCACTATCACTTAAGGCCCGGCCACAAGATGAACGTCCTACCTTCAGGGGAATGTAATTACTAGGGTAGTTTGCCGTGCTACTTTGTGATGCACTGTCTACTTACCTTATAAAATAGGAAGATGTATCTATTCTATATATATCTTTGTGCAATGTCATTTAAAACTTGTAAAAATAAATGTATTATGTGACGTAAAAGCCCATTAGCAGTAATTTTTGAAATTACATTCTTGCTAGTGGAGTATCTTCTTGCAAACATAATATCATCTTTTCTTCCAAGCTGAGATGATATAACTTTGATGCGTGATTATTATTTTTTTCCAAATAAATAACACCGTTTAGTAAAAAAAACTTGTTATTTATTACTAGATGCCTAGTAAACTTTTGGCTGCTTGCCGTGTTGTCGACAATAGCCAAAAATATACTAGCCTCCGATAGTGCGACAAAATATCATTATAGTGTTACACTCTGGTTACACCGCTTACACCTGTATCTCCGTTACACTATCCCGCAAGATAATTTATCGCGAGTCGCGCCCCAATTATCGTCCTCATCCGAGTCCGGCCCGGAGCCCTATTTTTAAACTGCTTTTACATAACGAATGTTTTTGCGATCACTTCCAAAGTGCTAGATTCTTAATAGCTCTCCGGACAACCTCTCGTTTGTACTAATAGAAGAAACTTTTTTCTCAATGGTCGTAGAAATTCCGTTCCGTTTTACGATAAAAATAAAGACAAAATATTCAACTTGACAATTTAAAAACAAACCATTGCATAATTATGTAGGCTACACTAGACCTGAAATGACGATTTAAAAATATGGCAAAATGGTATTCCGTGGTTTGCAAGGCGATTTGAAAATGCGCACTTTTTATATTTCGCTAACACTCCTGTTCAAACACAGGGTCCCCGGCCACGTTCATTACACCCTGAGCCGGCCCTGGTGCCGCTAATTTCCCGCGCGACTCATAAATTACGACGCAGTTTGTCCTCACTCCGCGCCTGGCCTGATAGTGTACAGTCGCAAACAGATCAAGAGTTACATTACAAAAACCAAAAGTATACAAGACACACACAGAGGTATGCACAGGACTTTTATTGTTAACCCTAATCTTATTTTATCTACGAGTTACGTCCAAAGCGCAGCGCGTCCACATGCGGCCAAGTTTTCCTCAAACTATTTTATGCAATATAATGTGTCAGTAACAATGCGCTACCGGCCTCGCCATTTCAAGGTAAATCAGCGCTTCGTAACCTGAACGGATTTGAGGCTTGGTCATGTATGTCTCTGCGTGTAAATCCATAGAAAAATTTGAACTTAAAACCACAATGCAATGCGTGATTGCCAGTGAGTGAACAAATGTAATAGGTAACAGTCTACGAGCAGTAAAAACTAGCTCGTTCACGAGTTGACACGTAGAAAAGCCGGCATTTTGCACGCACCACATGAAAACGGCAGTTTCAAAGTGTTACCGTTGACATTTGGCCGGTTGTACCTAGCTCGCGGGTTTCACAGGCTAAGTAAATATACAGCTTTTTGGCAAACAAGCGATGCAGGGTTATGATTTCAACTGTCTGTACATATAACTGTACGTATGTACTAAACAAAGAGACTTCATAAAACAAACAAAGTCTTTTTGTTATCTTTAATTTCAGAATAATGGTCCTAAATATTCTGAAGTTGAAAATGATTCTTGAAACTTCAAAATTTCGTCTTTATATTCTCACTACTTTAAAAAGGTTTACATACATAAAATTTTACTGTAGAAATTTCATTAAGGCAGTGCATTGTATGACTAGTTGCTGGTTCCACTTGTGCATACCCAAAACAATATACACAGGGAGAACGTTATATCTTAACAAGCTACCGTTCTAGCGTATTGTCTGAGCCAGTGAAATATAGCGCATTGTATGCGTTAGGGCATAAATTGAAGAGATGCAGAAGGATCAATCCATTTATACTTACATTGATAGCAGCAAACATTACAAAAGGTCAAGTTGAAATTCTTATATGCCACATTATTTAAAACTTTGACAACGTTTCAACCGGAATGCAAATATGGTTATATCCATGGTAAAAGGTATAATAAATAGCAGATAGAAGTAGATTTTTAAACACAAGTCTTATGAGTTGCATAATCCAAAATGTTATGTCTACCCCATAGGAATAAAGAAGTGATAGTCTATATATATAATTACCCATAAAAATGTATATTTGTAGAATGAATGAATTTATACTATCTCGCTTAAATGAATGAGTAATTTCATTATGTCAAAAATCACACATAAATAAAACAAAAACAATAATTAAACACTAACAAAATCTAATTCGGTGTTACGTTAATAATATGCAATACGAGTAGCTATTTTTCTGTACTATCATTATTCTAAGACAATGCAATGTTATATTGCACCTCGCTTCATCTGGTCCACCTTGCATGCCTGATAGCGGGATCTCACCTTAATTGAGAGTGCTTTGTGCTTGCCACTCCACAAATTATGTATACTATAGTAGTTCAAATTTATTTATACCTTAGCTGTTTGGTTTACAGCAGAGTAGAATAGGATCACTTGAAGTCTTCTCATGGATGTTGTAGGAAGCGACTTAGGAAACACAAGTTAAATATTATTAGAGACATCTCCAATTTTTCGCCCATATTTTGATTTCTTTTTAATCCTCGACAAAAAAGAGGGGTGTTATAAGTTAGACGCTAATGTCTGTCTGTATGTGTGTGTGTCTGTCAGTTTGCTGTGTCATCGTAGCTCTCAAACGCTGATCTGATTTCGATGCAAATTACGTGAAATGTACATGAAATTCTCGTTAAAACACGTTTCCCTTGCGATGATTCTTAGCTATGTTCGATGAAAATCTGTTCACCCGTTTGTAAGTTTTTGGGGGTTAACGCTTGAAAGTCGGGGTATTTTACCTGACAAATAATTGCGGATATAAATTCCACTTATTATTTGTTTGGATATGTAGTTCCGTCACGCATCACTAGATGGCGACGTCGGGGTTTTTTTTTAACTTGCCCGGAAAATAAACTTGTTCCACCTTTTTGCTGTTGTCTGTCACCACGGTCTTGCGGTCCTGGGGTCTGTCTGCTTATAGCTGCAAGACCCAAAGACCTGTATCTGTACCAGGGATACAGACGTGATCACAGTTATCTTAAGTAACTGACTCCGTGGTGTAGTGGTTAGAGCGTTCGGCTCATACCCGGAGGTCGCGGGTTCGATTCCCGGCGGGGGCAACGACTTTGTGTTGTTGTCCTAGTTTTGTTAGGACATTGTAGGCTGATCACCTGATTGTCTGATAAGTGAGATGATGTGCTTCGGAGGGCACGTTAAGCCGTCGGTCGCGGTCACTGTCTTTAACATTGGTCGTTACCTAAAACCATGCATAAAAACTCTGACACTAGTGTTAGTCACTAACAAACACGATAAGAAGAAGTAGAAGACAGTAATATTGTCCGCTGTTTTTTAATTTTGTAGAAAATTTGTAGAAAGGCACCAATCATAGCTGACTAAGGCTAGGTAAGAACTAGCTGTCATCGCCAACCTTTGGTGCTACAAGCTAGCCAAAAATGCTGGACGCAGCTTGCAAGTGTGATTCTGCATTTCGTGCTGTTTGGGTTTATCTTCGGTTCATTAGCAATGACTTCCCGTCTCCCAGCCGGCATGCCGCAGTCCGCGCCGCATTCCAACCAAAGCCGAGCCGAAATGCAGTTACATTTTGTGCTGTTTATTAGCAAACTCAAGACGCTGGCTTTTCCGACAGTGATTTGTTCCAGGACTGTTTCTCTGAACTGACTTAGGTTTTGATTATGGATAAATGATATTTTATCTACTTAAAAATAACATCAGTGACTTGTATAATATTATAGAAACCCTACTAAATGTTCAATTGCCGCGAAGACATGGATATAGTTCACAAAAGCATACAAGATGGCGCTAAAGGACAGTCCGTTGACACATTCTACATCTCGATATTAGAGTTCCTGCGATTGGTTGAATAGAAAATTACATCCTCTGACAAAACACCGTTGGAGCCGCGATACCCCGCACAACATCATGCCTGGCGGAGAGATCTCCTCTTTGAGGTGGTTGAAGATATCACCTGGCTCCCGCTACACAGTTTAGATAAGTATTTGTTATAATGCAAAAACGACTGAATGAAAATGTAAAGGGATTAAAATTAGCCGTTTGTCTGCTGTTGTTTTTTTTTCGCGTAAGTGTCACTGGTGTCAGATTTTTTAGGCTGCCTTAAGGATCTGACGTAGCTTGACGAATGCCAAAAATGATGATTTATTACTTCCGTAGCAAGCTCAAGAGGAGCTCGAGAAATTTTTATGGTACTTGTGGTCACCCTTCCAAGTGCAGGCCACGCCCCGTGTCGCTTCACTTGCGAACCTTAGCAGCTTAGAACCTAGTTTCATTACATAGGATTCTTTATAATTACCCGGGATAAATAACAGACAATCCTCGCAGAAAATGCCATATAGGTAACAGATAGTACTTTAAATCACATAAAAGTTAGACACATAAAATGGGGACGTTAAAATTTAAAATGGTATCATTTTATCAAAAATTGTGTTTGAAGTTTTGTAGGTCACATGAATATAAACAATAAAAGTAGGTAATAAAAATGACGACCATTTTTATTGTGTTAATTTATTCAAATAAATGGTTGGTGATATATGATTTATTGTTGTAATTTCTGAATATCAATAAAGATTTTGAATTGACTTTTTCATTACAGGGAATTGTTAAAATATTTTTGCAACAATTAATATGCAAAACCGAATAAAACGCAAATTAAGTCTGCTCCCGGTGGTGCTCTAAACGCAGATAAAGTAATAAAGATTTTGGATTAAAAATTAAAGATCTTTTCTTTATGGTAGTTGAATTCGCTTCTAATTGTATTGCATAAGGTAACTAGTTTATTTGCCAGGCGAATTAAAAATTCGTGTCTTTGAAGAACGCCATCTATTGATAAGTAACGGCTAGGATTTGCTTTTAACGAAATTTGCAATTTTTTGACTAACAAATTTTGAAAAAAAGGGAAAACCTAGTATTTTGTTGTGTAAATACCATACTTACTTAAAGATCATTGAGATCATATACTTCACATTCATAAGCGGAAAAACGTTTTTTCTTTTTGTATGGATATAAATGTGCGAGTAATTACTTTTCGAAGTAAGTATTGAAAGTTAGTTACCAAATAAATTAAGAAAATTATTAAATAACTAGCCGACGCCCGCGACTTCGTTCGCGTGGACTTTATGTCTCTGGAAAATACTCATCAGGCTGAACAACTTTTACTAAGGCGGTATTTTTATATCTCTTATAGTTTAGCTGGACCATTATGATTCTGCATCAGGCGTTCCATTTTCCAAAATCATTTATACCCTATATGTTGCCCAGGCTTAATAGCTATATAACAAAAAAAGTTTCATTCGAATCCGTCCAGTATTTCCGGAGATTAGCGTGTACAAACAGACAAACAGACATACAGACAAACAGACAGACTATTTTTTTAAATTCTTACTCTATTACTACGTCTCCATCACCCCCAATATTTTTTTTGGAAATATATTTAATGTACAGACACACTTTTTTTACTGTTTTATTATATGTATAGATTTGAGATAATAAAAGTAACATCATACTTATTTTGAGCTCTATAAACAATTTACGAGGACCCAAAGCGAGACATCATTCTTAGAAGACGTTTATAAAAATTCAAATGAATGCGGAGCGGCGCATGGATCGTCAAGGATCCAGGACAGTGTGAAATGTGGACGCGCATTGTTTGAAACATTTTTCAGAATATATAGAAAGTATTTGTTTGGTTAAAACTTACGTGAAAGATTAGATGACAACAAGTCAAATCAGACACTTTTTTTAAACAAGAGCGTGACATCACTCTTTTGTGAAGTCAAATAGCATTCTTATTAAGAGTTTTTCTGCCTAATCTATTCAATCTAAAATCATATTGAATACGTATAATATAATGTATGAAAAGTGACACTAATCTGTGATGTTTTATTGTATTAACTGTACCGAGTAATCTTTATACAGGGTTGGCCAAACATTATTTCTGATCCTAGTTTTCCACCCGTGTACCCCAGTACACGTACAGTAGTATCTCATTCTCCTTTAGGCTGCGTTTCCACTGAAGCGGAGCAGAGCGGAGAGGGGAGAAATTGAACAATCACAATGCTCGAAATCTCCGCTCCGCTTCAATTTAAACAGCGGAGCGGAGAATACGAGCATTGTGATTGTTCAATTTCTCTCCTCTCCTCTCTGCTCCGCTTCAGTGGAAACGCAGCTTTAGGATGATGTAATGAAGATTGTTCCACAACGTTTTGCCCCAGAATATCTCTAATAGAATGCCGCATCGCCCGCACCAGGCTCGTCGTTCCCAATATAAAGACGCACGTCGTAATGCCCTGACTGACATTTGCATCGGCGAATTTAATTTGGCCACCTGAGTCATGCATAAAACATTCACTTCACGACCACATTCATTCTCGGCTTTTGTATTTTAATGAGACGAGGTAATAATTTAGAGCGACCTTCTGAGGAAATAAAATATGTAGAAATGACAGAACGTAACGTTTTATTTTAACAACTTACTTAATTATTTGATAAATTTCGAAAAATACATCAATATGTCAATTTATGTAAACTAGTCAAAAAGTCAGCCCGAAGTATACCTGACATAAAAATGCCCATAACACTTGTAGCATTTCCCCGACATATGTGTTGCGTGTTGCGTGATGTATGACTCAACGCGAAGGGAAGCACCACTATTCTTTAGGTGCCTTCCCAGATGCCGTATGGTTACCTTGGTTTCCGCACTTTTTTAAATTGATTATTAGAGCAGATCATCCCTACATCATTGTTAGAAACTATATACAACATTTTAACCAAAAAGTTTTAAAGGGTAATTTAGTGTGAGTTTAAAATGTAACCCTCCGCGCTGGTCTTTTGCGGATTGGCAGGATGCCAAAGCCTTGTCCTACCAAAGCCTATCCTAGGGTATAAGGAAGAAAGTTAGCCTACCTCACCTGTCTGAGGTATAAACAAGATCAAGTAGATAAAAATTGGAAATAATGGTTGTAATGCGGCGTGTGTATATATTTTTGGCTTTGAGTGCCTTAGTGATTTTCCGTTAATGTTGATAATTCGGTGATTAAATTAAAATGCAGTGATCTTTTTGAGGGGACCCTTTTTTTTTGCATAATTTTTTTGGCTTACATGCTTTGGCATAAAATATTTTGTCATAATAGTTTTTAGGCATAAGTTTTTTTTGCCATACTTGTAAGTTGGGCATAATTATATTTTAAGTTTATTTGTTACGGCATAATGTTATTTCGCATAATCTCTTTAGGCGTAATAACTATAAGACTAATAGTATTTTTAAAAATAACAGAAACTAAATTAAGTTATTTAAGTGTTTATTAATGACCACCCTGAACAAATGTGAGGGCAAAAGGGAAGTTAGGTTAAAGTTTTTTTTTTATGATCACCTGGAACAACTGTAAGACCAGAAAGGAAGTTAGATTCAACTTATTAGCAATTAATAAACAATTTATATACAATGAATAAAAATGTTATGCTTAATCATTTTTATGCTTAAAGTAATGTTATGTCTTGATAAATTATGGTTTGATGACATTATGCTTACATCCTTTTATGCTTTAAAATGTTAGGGCAAAATAATGATTATGCTTAGGTACATTATGCTTAAAATTATTATGCATACTCTATTATGCGAAAGGACGTTAGGCTTAAACACGATTGTGCATTAAACCAGTATGCTATGTGGTATTATAGCTTAAATTTGTATGCATATAGATAGTGATCCCTTTTTGAGAGTTAGATGACAAGTATATTTCGATTTTTAAATTACAAAAGTCATGGATAAAAGGAAGTGGGAACAATTGTTAGCCAATAGTACATGCGCAAATACGGAGTAGGCAGAGCCTCATTGGCTGCCAAAGCTGACAGCTGAGTTCAACTCAGGTTTCTGTGGACGAAGTTGTCGTACAAACAGTCACTATATCTACATAAACAAATAAGCTGCAGTGCTTAACACAGCCAGTCGCAGTAAAACAAGGTAATTAAGCTGAAAAATATTAAAATTAAGCAATTAAGCGCTTTTATTGCTCTCGGGCTGCACTGCATACAGTGAGATGAAAGCGCTCTAGAGCCCGTGTATACTAGAAAATTAATTGTCCTTAGGTGCCGTGACCAAGCTATTACTGACACCGAATTAAAATTAAAAGTATGATTGCCGCACTTAGATCGAAATCCCGTTTATACAGTGCAAACTTGTCTGTTGCATACAATTAATTTGAAGCAATAGACGGCTGATATGCTCTCAACGAAACGTCAACCATACCAATAACGTATTGCTTCAATTAATTTTTATGCAACCATTCAAAAAATTGGACTATGTAAATGGCCTTGATAGTGATGGTTACACTTTTGCTTGCGGTACAATTAATTAAATTAATGATTATTACTAATAATAAATTTAATTACCCTAGTGAACTACTATTCTGAAAAAATATTTGTCCAGTATAGCGATTTACGTAGGCGTGTGTGTACTACATAATACAAATAAATCAGAAAACAAGGACACGTTTGTATTAAGTAAATAATCTTTTTCGTAGTTTTCATGTTCTGATTAAAGTTCTGATTAAAGATACTCAAGTAACGTATAACAAACCTAAGTAAAATACCAGATTGTTCAAATATAGTCTGAGAAATTAGCCCACTCGTTCAATAGGGATGTAGACAGGGTAAAAAAATATTTAGTCCATCAATGAAATTATCCAAAAATAATGAAATCATTTTTTTTTTGTTTGGCGTAGAAGTAAAATTTCACAAAGATGTTTGTTGTTGATGCTACGCTTCAAGTTTTGGAGTGAGGACGTCAGCTTCAGTGAAAATTGTACCTGATCGGGACGTCATACGAAATTTAAATGCGCAGTACCTTCGGCGTTATTTGCTAATCAGAGAAAAATAACACAATTTTTTTAGGACTAAGTTCCTGTGTGGACGATACGGACATGGCGAAAGAAGTAGATGTTTTTTTAGGGCTGGATTTTTGGGGGCTTTTTAGGAGTTTGAATTTTGTAACTTTATTCCAACCAAGTGTTTCACGACACTCAAGTGTTTTTAAAATAAATCTACTTCATAAGGAAGATTATAGTACGTATACAATATTTTTTAAAAATCTACGTCATGCAAAAAAAATGTTACACTCCCCATCAGATTTGCTGGCGAAGTGTGTACTGGGCTTTAAGTAAATAAAACATCTGTTACACTGAGTCGTAAGAGCCGCTTAGCTCGTGCTTTGCTGCTTGAATGAAGATTTGTTAAACTAGATACGGATTAGTTCATCTATTTGTGTTATTAGTTTTGAGACTACCATTTAACTAAATGACTGGCGTAGTGTATACAGCACTCTAAAGTCTACATAAAATATCTGTTACACTAAGTCCTGAGACCTTCTAAGCTCGTGATTTGTAGCTGGAATAAAGTTTAATTGAACTAGATACGGGTTAGTTTATCTTTTTGTGTCATTCGGTTTGAGACTACCATTTAAACATATCACTGGCGTAGTGTGTACACGACTCTAAACTTTAAATAAAATATCTGTTACACTAAGTAGTGATACCCTGAGCTTTGCAGCTGGAATAAAGATTTATTGAACTAGATACGGGTTAGTTCAACTATTAGTGTAATTTTTTTTAAGACTACCATTTAACTAAATAAAACATCTGTTACACTGAGAAGTTAGACCTTGAGCTTTGCAGTTGGAATAAAGCTTTATTGAACTAGATACGGGTTAGTTCATCTACTCGTCATTATGTCATTAGTTCCACGTGATAGACTTATTTATATTTCTAAGATAATTATTTCTATCCAATACGAATTCGCATACGATATATTTAAACAGATTGCGAACTAAAATATCTTGGAATAAAAGAAATATGAAAAAAAATACTGGAAACTTTTGTCCGACCTACAGCTCTATGACCTATATTGACGAAACTTTTCCTTTTCTACCGCCCTTGTTGGTGTATTTGTACTTATTCTATTAAAGTTTGTTTGCAATCCCGGCAGTAGTAAATGAAATGTAAATAATGTTATGTCAAGACGCTCAGTTGTGTTTGTACATTAGCGATAATTTTCTTCGCATCATAAGTAAAATATGGGTCATTACGGAGCTTAGTTTATTGCTATGATAGATTATATATTAGGTATATATGGACTCCAGAAGGGCATGGGGGGTGGAGAAGGGCAAGAGGGAGTTGGCGAGATGACATCGAACCCTAGATTGAGAACTGTGGTAGCAGAAATGGGGCCTTTACCCTTCAGTGGGACACTTAACAATACATATATATATATACTTACGTTAATCTGTTTCCTGCATACCGAATTTAAGCAAAATTGGTCTAGCCGTTTGCTAGTTATCGTCTGAATATCATTAACAATAAACAAAAATGCACACACACACACACACACACACACACACACACACACACACACACACACACACACACACACACACACACACGAACACACACACATACACACAATTACAAACTTTTGCCTTTATAACACCAGTGTGCTGTGATACAATGTGGAAAGGATGTACCCGTTAATCAAATCACGAGCTATACTTACTATATCACTATATTATAATGATAAAAAAACAGTCAAAATATACAAGAAAATATTTCGGCCTTCCCATACCAATTGCCCGGGGCTACACACTTTTGTATGGAAATGACATTTTTTTAAAATTTTTGTTTGTTATTTTAATTTCATTATACTATATAGCATTCTAGTTTAGCCTGGGTTCGATTTATTATGGGTATGTTCCTTCCACGTTGTATATGATGTATTAAATTTTATTTCATTTATAGCTCATACAAATGCTGGTATAATGCCATAAATAAGTATATAATAATAATAATAACTTGTCAACTTTTTATAAATGTATTATAAAAACCTAGTATATGTTATCAAATAAATAAAGAGATAATAATAATAAATGTATATTTATTTTCCTCCACAAAAATAAACTTATTGTAACTTAAAAGGTAATCATACTAAACATATTTGTACTCGTATTGAAATAAACAATAAAAGATGTGGAGAACTGTTGCCTATGATAGGTTTCCAAAGAACCTGTGTTACGGGTCACCAGGAGATAATATAGTTTGGTCCTTATGTATAGATTTGTTGCATGTACATATGTGATGCCTTTATGTAAACTATATAAACGTAGTCCACTTCTATGCTAGACTGGGAGCAAAAAAAAGACTTTGAATGTACCAGCTACTTCTCTGAGTAATTTATGATAAATATTAACAAGTCAATAGATGGTGTTCATTAAAGGTGAACTTGTATTTACCTCGTGCCGCCATCACCACTACTTAGAATATAGCACTTCGTAGACTCTCGTAGCACTTTTTGGAGGGGTTCGTAGCACTATTCATAGACCTTCGTAGACTTTTTGGTAGACCTCTGTAGCACTTTTTGTAGCCATTCGTAGCAATTTTCGTAGTTTCGTAGCAACCTAGAATATGGTATCGTGAATGAAGATGCTTTTCTTCTTGATCATATATATAAATATATGATCAAGAAGAAAAGCATTTTCATTCAAATAAAAACGCCTTATCTTTATAAAAAGATAAGGCGCTTTTATTTACGCGAAGCCCGTTCGCACAGTTTTGGCAGCTTTTATCATAAATCGTAAAAAGCGATTGAGGGAATAGGCGAAAATCTGAATTATGTTAATAGGTGATGCACAGATTCCCTTCTATTTATCTTCTTCTTGCTCGTTAGGGCCCATATGGCCCTAAGCATTGTCTACCTCCTCAAGGATAGAGATGTGATATTATAATAAAAGCGGCCAAGTGCGAGTCGGAATCGCCCATGAAGGGTTCCGTAGTAGCAAATAACATAATATAAAATATCTTGTAGTATGTTTTTTTTAATTTTTATATTTGAGTTGATTGAATGAAAGGTAAATTGCCGTTTATGATGATGACGTATTAAAAAAAAACTACTCACTAGATCTCGCTCAAACCAATTTTCGCTGGTAGTTTTCATGGTAATGAACATCATATATTTTTTTTAGTTTTATCATTCTCTTATTTTAGAAGTTACGGGGGGGGGGGACACACTTTTTTTCCACTTTGAAAGGGTCTCTCGCGCAAAGTATTCGGTTTAGAAAAAAATGTTATTAGAAACCTCAATATCATTTTTAAAGACCTATTCATAGATACCCCACACGTATGGGTTTGATGAAAAATAAATTTTTGAGTTTTAGTTCCAAGTATGGGGAACCCCCAAAATTTACTGTTTTTTTTCTATTTTTCTGTCAAAACCTTAATGCGGTTTACACAATACATCTACTTACCAAGTTTCAACAGTATAGGTCTTATAGTTTCGGAAAAAAGTGGCTGTGACATACGGACGGACAGACAGACAGACAGACATGACGAATCTATAAGGGTTCCGTTTTTGCCATTTGGCTACGGAACCCTAAAAACGTAAAATCCGATTGATTATACACATATAATCATCATTATCATCATAATTTAAGAGCGGTGCTCTTGTCTGTGGAGTTTGTTCTATTCTGTTCTATTTTCTGCCAACCTCTTGACATCTGTATAATAAAAAGAGTTGAATTTGTATCATCTATATTTACATTTAAATGTCCATCCATTCCACGACTCCCTTACAATCCGCTAACTTCGTTGGGTCAACACAATTGCAAGCACTGTCTTAAAGTCACAAATCGACCGGTAAGAATAGCTGCTCGGACACCGCCAGGTACGACAATGTTATAGCTATATTTAAACATTGAGACAAGCTCACTATTGCTTGTAGGCTAGGAGTGGGCAGGCTTTGTGTATCTAGTTTATGTTATGGCTCTTGAGGGGTAAAGAAGTAAAGAATTCGCTATTTTGCAACAAGTCAAATCAGATTCTTTTTTTTGAACGATAAAACAAACGTTTTCTATGGGATTTGTATGAAATACGGGCAGATGACGTCATAGTTTCTTGGAGTAAACTATAATATTCTTAATATCAATTTTTCTGCGATAATAAATCTGAAACGACATTGAAAATAGAAAAAATCATGACAGGTGTTGTGTTATTTTGTGACTTATTTTCTTAACAGTACCAAATATTTTTTTTGACTCCGGAAAGTACCCAATTATGAAAAAAAAACTTTTACTGAGCCATTTCTTTGATTACTACCTAGTCACTGGTTTTTGCCATGCCGGTTTGTGAGAAAAGACGATTTGCGCGTGAAGAGAAGCCCCTACAGCATTATTTTGTATTGTACATTCGTGGGTATAATTTTAATTGTAAGGTATACTAATAATATTTATTAATTTATACTGACCGTTGTGGCTGTGAAGCTATTCAAACCATGGCCCACTTACTCTCATGTGGGAGCAGCCCAACACCTTGTACAATAGACGACTTAAACTCTGCTAATAACAGGGGAGTAAGTGTGTTCTAACACAGGTCCACGATCATGTGGAATGTAGGTTATCGGTAGCTTTTCTTGAAAAAATAAACTTAATTTTAATATACACTACACGAAATGTTAATTATACGTATTGACGTGTAAAAGTGCCTCTTGAGGTCTCATTATGTAGTAAATAAACATTTTAATCTTTTGAGTCTTTGAATCTTTGTAGATTGCCATCCCGACTCGCCAAGAAAAAAATGGGTAATCTGACTTTGGCTTTTAGCATAATCCCAATGCAGAATTTTTGCCATCTTAAACCTATCTACTTAGAAAATTTTGCTGAGTAATTACCTATATTTTTACTCATATTCTCTATGCGCATTTTATATATATGACATATGACGACCTTCGCTGCGTAGTGGTCACCATGCTAGTCCGCCACCCAAAGGTAACGGATTCGATCCCCGGTCAGGGCAAGCTGGAAAATGGCCTTTTACAAATTGTCCTGGGTCTTGGATGTTTATCTATATATGCATTTGTTATAAAATATAGTATCGTTGAGTTTGTATCCCATAACACAAGTCTCGGACTTACTTTGGGGTTAGCTCAATCAGTGTAATACGTCACTATATTTTTTTTTTATAATACATGCTAGTAGCTAATAGTACAACTTAGTAATTCTCAAAGTATTTAGGCTGCCTGTCCCCTCGACTATTATTAATGGAACATCGCAATTAGTTCTTGTCCGCGCCGGACCAAGTCCGACAGCTAAGTTCGACAGCGGACCGTTTACTTCATTCACTATTCTGGCAACAGCTCTTAGACTTACAAGTATTGTAGACAGATTACATAATACTAGTAATGTATGCCGGCTTTTCTTTTAAACTTCATATTTTTTTGGTTCGAGAATATTACCAATTCAATTAAAAGATATCTTTATGATCATAGGATATTTAAAATCGTGACTTTGTTTTATTACAAAATTGTTGACGGCAAATATTTACTTACAGCTTAGTTATCACGCATAACATCCCTGTCTCGATCAAGCCAACATTTCTTTGGTTTACCATCTCTACCAGGGCTCGGTGGAGGTGACATGTCTGCACGGCCAGATGTTTTCCTATGTTCTGCAGGAGCACGACCCTCTCTGTCCTACCAAAGCCATACTTGGTCAGAGCAGTCAGAGTACTTTGCCAAGAAATGAATGTATATTCTAAATAAACATAATAAATAAGATTTATTTAGTACATAACCCGTTTAAATACTTATAAACCATACTTCCCGTTAATGCTACGTTATATTATTTGAGAAAGACTGAAAATAGCTCTTCTATCTTCGCCAAGTTGCGCGCCGCACACTCTTTGAGCGAGTATTATGGCTCGAGAAATATCCGAAAGTTGCCCCGCCGCGCAAACTCAATTTGTTTGTGAGCACCGTCACGAAACTAATCGAGCCGAAACTAAACGCGAGATAACTTTGCACCACATATTTATAACAGTAATCTATCTCATTAAAAATAAATGGAACTTCGTTTGAGTTAAAGTTAAATTAAAGTAGAGTTGTTATATTCGCCGTGTGGTTACCGGCAGAGTAGAATAGGAGCACTCCAAGTCTTTCTGAGGATGTCGTAGAAGGCGACTTAGGAAATACAAGCTAAACAAAGCTTATAAACATCAATGAGACTCACTCATCTGGCCAACGTGGACAGTATAGGCCAAATCCTCTGGCTGCTCTGGCCAAGTATGGCTATGGTAGAACAGAGAGGGTCGTGCTCCTGCAGTGGAGACAAAAAAGACTCGATGATGATGACAATGATGAAAGTTATTATCATTTATTTATTTTATTACATAATTATTATCATTGTTAAACAAATAAGCTCCTCAAAGTTGTCGGTAACGATAGGTTTTAGTCTTTCTATTATTGAGTTCCTATGGTCACTAGCCGATTCCATCTTTTTCTCAACTTTTAGAAATAATTTTAATGTACTTTCATTGTATTTAATTTTATGTGCAAAATTTCTACACAATCAGTTGAGTATGTCTGTTTCATAATGCCATTGTAGGGTTTCACCCAAATAAACGTAAAAGAAGGTTCGTATATTGCAAGGTATTAAGTTAATTATTATTAATTGTGAGTTGACGTCCTTGAAGAAACTGCTGCAATGTAGTTTGTTACCGCTTCTTCTGTACTAGCGCTTAGGAAGCGGTAGTAAACTTAGCTGTAAGTAACCATTTGACGTCAACAAGTGTGCAACGAAACAAAGTGACGATTATTGTAAGGTGTTATAAATAACCTAATATATAAAGGTATACCTATTTGACTTTGACTTTGTTAAAAGCTAATTTTCACAATATTTTTGAAGTGAAAACTTCTTTAGCAGCGTTGTGCACTTTTTTTGGAATGGGTAAAAAATGTTAAACTCGCGTCAGGACACGTGGCCTGATCGAAAATTCGTAAGACGGCGCAGGGCGCTTGCGCGAATGTTCGTGTGTGTTTATGTTACAGCGTGCTACGCGCATCCATCTTCTCGCCCACCATGACGCTAAAAGTGGCTTTTGGGTCTTGCGGCCCTGGGCTCTGCATAGAACCGCAAGACCCAAAATGCTCTGTCTGCCCCATTAGGGATAAAGACGTGATAGTATGTATGTATGTATGTGCTACGCGCATCCATGGATGGTGACAGCTGATGGCTCGACCGTCTGTGTAGTGGCCATACTGCTGTGTATTTGAAAATGATTTTGTTAAAAATGAATTTGGTCATGCTTGTGACATTTGTGACAGAATGTGATTCAGAAAAGATTTGAAATATTTTATACTGATTCGTGCAAAATTATTCCATAACCATTCCAAAATATCAAAAATGCACAACGTTAATATTCAAGTTTTCACTTCTGCCGGCACTCCCAGAGTGCAACCCGTCGTTTTTTTTTTGTAAACAAAACTACCTAACCTACGTTGCTACTTTTGAGTGCTTTTCTCCCGTGCCTCACTTGAATGAACGAATGTGTCAGTGACAATACTGTGTTAGGTTTTTCAAGCTTGATATAGTTAAATAGTTGTCTTTCAGGCATCCTCCGGGACGAACGGCGTGTAACCCAAAGCTATAAACATAGTTAAAAAATATGTCTTTCATTGTACTGAAATTATTATTTTTCTGAGAACTTCAAATCAATTACTTTCAAAGGATTTACTTAATTCTTTGTCCTTTAAATGTAATATCAATAATGTTGTTCTGATACCTTCGATGATGACAAGCTCCTTTGATCTCACTCCCTGTTTGGGCAACTTCAACCCAGTTTCATATTATTTGCTTTATATCTAGGTCAATATATTTTGATACCGTGTTATCGTTTTGTTAACCTACTTAAATTTTACTCATTCTTATTATTTATACTTGTAAATTGTGGACTGATAACAAATCTTCGTATATTTGACGAGAGTTTTATATTTTCCACTGGTACAAGAGCAAATTATTAATAATTAAAGAAATAAAGAAAGAAATTTACGCTTTAGCGCATCCGGATTTATCAATAATGGTCACCCAAGGATGCCGAAGAACATGCGAAAAACAGAATATAATGTTTTAATGATACACCGTTTTTATCCTTAACTGGGTAGACAGGGCCGCGACACACAATCGTCAAAATGTGTACATTTACCGTGGCCATAATACCTGTAATAGTAATTTGACGCAACAGAAAAATATGTTAGATTAATAAAAAAGAAAAAATAGGCACAACCCGGTCGAAGTAACTGCGTACCTGGCGGCCGGGGCAACGCATTCCAGCGAGGTGCGCAGTTAGCTCGACCGAGTTGTGGGTGCATGAAACATATCTATTTCATATTTCACGGGAGGTGGTGTGAATTCATACGTATACGGCAATATATCCGGCCCGTATCGGGCCGGTGTTGTGACAGCCGGATCAGCCGGCCACTGCCGGTCGACGGTTTTACTTTCAATCTACGGGCAGTTCAAGTCTTTCCCCAATATTCATACAACATATACCATCCTACTAATATTATAAACGCGAAAGTGAGTTTGTATATTTGTTTGTTTGTTTCATCTTCTACTACTTATGAAAGGATATATAAGAATGAAATTTGGTATGGATATAGTTTGAGACTCGGGGAAGGACAAAGGGTACTCCTTAACCCGAAATTCCCACGGAGAACGAAGCCCGCAGGCACAGCGTGAGCTAGTCTTATTATAAAACGCAGACTAATTTTGTAACGAGTATACGACCAAATCAAGTTGACATTTCAGATATGACAGTGGCATATTACTAGATGTCGACTTGGTTTGGCCGGATAATGGTTTAAACCTAGTAACAAAGTAAGTCTGCGTTTTTTAATAACACGGATAAAGTATACACTGACAAGCATTGAAAGCATGAAAAAAAATATTTTCTTTCTGTAAATTGCATAAAAACGTCTGCACTCGTTAAATCGGCAGCATATTTATTATATTACTGATTTGAAAGATTTTTTGTGAATATACGGGTTTGTACACTTATTTATTATTCAGAAGCAATACTCTTTTGAAAGCAAGTAATAATTAATTTAATGAAACCTATACTGAAGTCTCTTATTATTGAGTTTTTATCTCTTATTTAAAAAATAATGTCAATAGGGTCTCTATATCACTAGGGCAGATAAGTAAATCATTCAAGCCATTCCCGCCACATCGGATCACGCTCGGCTCGAGGTATAACGCCGAGTGTTTTGTCTGTAGCGTGACACCTATACATATAAGTCAACTAGCTGTGCCCGTGGGCTTCGCTCCCCGTGGGAGTTTTGGGATAAAAACTATCCTCTGTCCTTCCCTGGGTATCGAACTATATTTATATCAAACTTTATCTAAATTCAGTGGTTGAAGCGTGAAGTTGTAACAAATAAACAAATATGAGTGTGTATATTTGTTTATTTGGTACAACTTCACGCTGTTGTTTCACGCGTTTTGCATTTATAATATTAGCAAGGGAATAGGAAAAGTAAAGATAAGGAGAAAGAAGTAATGCTATTCTTTGTAGTAAAAAACGAATTGCAACCAAGATAACCATTTAATGCTTTCATGCCAAATCGAATCACGTTAGCGATATCATGCCAAGTATTTCGCAAGCTGATTGACACTACTTGAATTGATTAACACTGTCGAGTATACGTAAATACAAGCCAATATTCTTTGACGCGACAAAGTGAGAACAAATAAATCATTCCATGCAATCACGCCGAATCGGATCATGCTGATATCATGCTGAGTGTATTGTCAGCTACGTGACGCCTGTTTAATCAATTATGACACTTAAGTATAAGTAAATACGAGTCAATACTCTTTACACGTGACGAAGTAGCTGCAGACAAATAAATCATTCAATGCATTCGCGCCACATCGGATCGCGCTCGTTATCACGCCGAGTGTTTTGTCAGCCGCGTGACAGACCTGCAATCTATTATCGCGCTTAAATTAACACTACAGAATATTGACTTTTGTTTGATAACTTAAAAATTTTATACAATAACTTTAAGTTACGATTGAATTAAATAGGAATAGGATAGCAACGGCCACGGAGTTTAAGCATTAGCTTTGCGTCTGCAAAGCATGTTCGAAATAGTTGAATGCAAATTGTATAACTGATATGTATAGCTTAAGTGTAAATGTATAGCTTGAAATGTATATGTAAACAATTACAATACATACATGTATTACAATACATACATGTATTGTAATTGTTTTTATAGCCCATCAGGCTAGGTAGGGACCAATACTGAACTGGATTTCTTTCGATGTAATCTTCCCAGCAGTGGTCGATCAGAAACGCTAGTGATTTTAAGTTTGGCACTAAAATAATGACCTAAAGAGTTAAATTTATCCTACATTGAATAAAAAAAAAGACTTTAACTTTGACGATCCTCGCTAGGCGTAGGCGTGACTTGTTCATGTAAGTTCATCAAAAAGTACATAAAAAATTGTCATTGTCTTCTTTTCATACAATGACGACGCCAAGATTCTAATGAAGATCTACGATGAGAAAATATATCTTTATCATCATAGGATATTTACAATATCTCTTAGTAATCGTCATTGTTTTGTTGCACACTTGTTGACGTCAAATGTTACTTACAGCTAAGATTACTGATGCTTTCTTGGCGCTAGTGCAGAAGAAGTGGTAATAAACTTCAACAGCTTGAATTTTTTGATTAAAACTAACATGAGACACAGACATTAGTAAAACCGGTAAAAATAAGTCCCGACCTCATCCGGAGGTCTTCATCGAACGTTAATTCATTTTAATAAGAGCTTGAATCTTAAATTATTTATAAGATAATAATAGTATTTAAGACTGAACGTGCTGTTTTGTGCACTGTAAAGAAATATAGACGACAGACGAATATATCAATGAAACAGACAAATTCCGTGCAGCAGCGTCGCTTGAAATATCAGGATATATCACCACGAGTGTTTCAGCCGCGCGGTGCAACCGCAATCAGTTATCACGTTACGAATACGACGTTCGTTATTTTCATTTTAAAATACAATTTAAAACTGATTTTTTTACTATTTTTATATATTTCGTATATTTTTGGGAATATAAACTGCTTCTTTAAATCGTAAACTAAGTCATCATCACCATCAGGTCTTTTGTCTCCACTGCAGCACCCTCTCTGTACTATTACAATCATACTTGGCCAGAGCAGCCAGAGGACTTTGGCCTACACTCTCCTCGCTGGCCAGACGGGTTGAAGAAGTCTCATTGATGTTTATAAGCTTTGTTTACCTTGTATTTCCTTAGTCGCCTTCTACAATATCCGCGGGAGGACTTGCAGTGGCCCTATTATATTCTGCCGGAAACCACATATCAAAACTAAGTGGTTAGGCCTTTTAAATGTTGTAAATCGAGCTTGTCGTGATCTCTTACTCGTAGCATCATATTGTTTTAATATTACTTTGTCAATTTGCACCACGTAACACAATTACTAACACGTAACAAAATCACTGGTAACACAATTTTAATTTATTTTATGTTTATCTCTTCGGCACCAAAAACCATTGGTTTTACATTGTAAATTCAGTAATTTTGTTGATAAATAAATAATTCTGATAATTTAATGGCTTAAAATAATAAATGAGGGTCTATGTATGTAAGTACCAACCAAATCGAACAAAACGCACTTGTACGTCTTGCCTCCTTCCCAAAAATGAGCTTCCATAAAAGGTTTGTTTTTAATTAAGACTCGAAGTCTGCTCCGAGCATTCATCAAGTCGGTGCTGGGATTCAGCAATCTGAGAATTGAGCGATTTCATTCTCGGCGAGAAGTTTTCGTGGAAAGGTCCTGTTGTTGGATACTTTAGAATGTCATTGTTTTGATTATTTTGAGAAAATAATTTACTGCCTGGCCTTTAATTCATAATGGGAAAGTTGTTCAGTTAGAAATTCCGTATATAGTTACCTTTATATCCATTTTCCAGAAATAAACCCCTTTCATCCCACGCTTTTACAAATTCATTTCATTATATTTCACTTCCATCACATTCATTTTTGTTTCTTCCATGAATTGCTTCCTTCATGAATAAAATCAAAACTATTTATTTTACAATAATAACAAACATATATTTGAGACACAGTAAGGTTTGAAAAACTTTTTTTTTATTTCCTTTTTTGTCCCCGGAAAATGTTCCTTATTTCAAAAATAAATATTTACTTACTTTGCACATCTACTTATATTTGGGTCATAGGATTGCACTCCAATCCTTCCAAATTACACCTGATTTGGTCTAGTAGATTCGAAGCAAAAATGCTGTGACAGACGGACAGACAGTCGCATTAGTACAAAACATGAGGAAACGGAACACTTATAGGACTATAAGTGTTCCGTTTTCTCTTTTTTTGTACGGACCGTTTTGAAAAATAAGTCTTTATTTCGTTGTCTTTCTTCCGCTTTATCTTATTTCCAGTAGACGGAGTAAAATATCGACATTACTATCCAACGCGCGGAAAATCCATGTGATTAGATATAAATACATATCCGAAGCGAGTTGAAGAGAAAATCCGATAGTCGCGCGACTCCCCGGCAACTCTCGAAAGCTTTTAGTTGCTGATAAAAATACTCGCCGCCAGCGCCATCCGACACGGGCCACTATTGCAGCATCACTCGATACTAAAATCGCAATCGAAAATTTTAGAATAGATATGTTAAGGCTGTGTAATCATAAGGCCCACTCGGATTAGGTATGGGGCAATTTGAGAGGCACCCCGCAGACTTTTACATATCTCGTCTGCCTGAGAAACGGGAGGCAAGGAATGAACGCGGAACGACTTGAAATGTAGATTTTGACTGTTTTTAATTTAAAAACAAAACAGCCATTAAGTTTATAAAAGGGAACTCTGCAAATTGAATTATATTTATTTAGCGGCTTTAATTGAGCACAAGAATGTCATAATTTTAGAAAAAATACTACAAGGAGAGGATACTTTGGTTTATTTTTAACGAGTGAAGTTTGTTAGATCATGTAACGAAAAAAGTGAATGCGAATTTGACTGGACTAAATCCATAACTAAGATATCTTTTATCAGATTTTAAAAAACGATTTCCTATGTTTCAGATGGTTTAAAAATCAAAAACTCGGCCTAAACCTTAAAAATGAAACGAGCTTGCTTTTGTAAAACCTCGCTCGGTAAAACCACAGATTGTACAGTACAGGGTTTGTGTGAATCGCAGTGCGGCTACGTGTGATTTTGATTGATTGAACACAATGCGAAGCGTGTCTATTCGGTTTATTTGAAAGCATGGAATTTCTTCTAGAAGTTTTCGACGAATTAATAGTAAAGTAAGAAGTATTTTATTTTCACCAGAAACAGACTAAAATTATAACAAAACTGTAACATTTATACATACAGATAATCCTGGACTGGAGACTGGAGTCTCTTGTAGGCAAAGTCTGTATTATAGCGCTTCAGTACTCTCACGCCTTGATATGTTTAATATCACTAAGAGAACAGTAATAATTGTGTGAAAGTTACAAGTATTTTTTAAAACCCTTGATAACCTCCTCCTAATTGAAAGTCGGTGATAAAGCTCTAAAAGTTTCGGAGCAGGTGATACTTACGTCGGATATATAAGCCATCGCTACAGCGATAACAGCCGTGAATGCAGTTATAACTTTGCTTTTAAATACATTCTATATCATCATCATCACCACCAGGTCCCCTCGTCTCCATTGCAGGAGCACTACCCTCTCTGAACTACTAGAGCCATACTTGGGCAGAGCAGCCAGAGGACTTTGCCGCTGGCCAGTCGTGTAAAAGAGTTCTCATCGATGTTTATACGCTGTGTGCAGCTTGTATTTCCTAAGTCGCCTTCTAAGACATCCACGGGAGGACTTGGAGTGGCCCTATTCTTCTTTACCGGAAACCACACGGCAGTGCAAATTTATATATTGATCATAAAATATCTCCCAGTGTGAGAATGCAGGCCACTGCATGCCAGCCTAAGGACGACATCTCGAGCTGCACTTATTTATTGCAGCAGACGCGCTGCGACGTCAGCCATTGAACGCAGTTATAACTTTGCGGCTGACAGTGGAATCCTCTTTAAGCACTTTTCCGCGAAGTATGGATGTTTGTGACACGTTTTCATATTTTTATGACACTTTTCTGTACTTATTATAAAGAATGTTTATGTCAATTGACATGTGTAAAAGTTTATTGTTGTATGGTGTAGTAAAATACTAAATTATGCTGTTTTATTTGTCGAATCTATAAACCAAAGAAAGAAAAAAATTTAATTCAGCAAGACACAAATATTTGGTTGATTGAATTACTACAACTTCTAGTTGTAAAATTGAAATGTACTCATAACTAACAAATGAAGATTAATTGATCTATTTTCTATACTTACTCAAAAAGTACATTTTTTAAAATGTTTCGTTCATCGAAACATTTCATAAGGAAATTCAATTTGACGGTTACTGCAATTTTCCTAAAATACACAAAGCAACCAAAACAAACCAGACAATCTATCGATACCAAATTCATAACAAGGTGGAAGAGAATCGAGAAACATTGAAACAAAATTTTAATTTACATTTAACGGTATCGGGCAAATATTTGCATCGTCGTAATGATATAGAGCGGTCCGTCCCCTTGTTTCCTTTCATAACCGCTGGCAAACACCGCTCACCCATTACCGATTCTAATCACGCTTTTCTACATTCCACTTCAACTACCATTACTGCGTTAGTGTGTAAGAATCATCAATGGGCCGTGAAAAGTCGTCGATGTAAAATGTTTCAGCGAAGCGATCGGAATATTAATAGAATTGATAAAGAGCTCAGTAGAGAGGATACGATTGAGACGTACAAATGTTTGGCGGAGGATTACTTTCGAATTGGAACGTGCCTACGAAGACGGGCAAGGCTCAGTTATTTGAGTTTCAATTATCGACGGGCAAATACTGGATTGAGTTGCGATATGCATATTAGCGGACGCTTGTGGCTTTTTTGGGCCTCGGGCGGTCCCGCTGTCCTCAGATCTTTTTGGGGATTTTGTTTGATTTTTATATATTTGTCCCAATCCTGCAGACGTGAACGACTCAGTGGCTGACTTTATCATATTATCGTGCACGTTTGAATATGACAAAGATGGAAATCATAGCGAAAATATAGATTGAAATTTTATAAGTTTGCTATCTAGTTTAGAATCTTACTATATTCATGTTTTATACGTTCACTTTGTTTGATAATATTTTCATACATTTAACATAAAGATTATTTACTACTTATTATTACTAAGCTATTATAAAGCTAATACATTGAAAATATATAAAAGAGACGCAAAAACCTTGCCAACGCAAAACCAATTTTTAAACTGTCGCTTTAAGTTGAAGTTACTACTAAGTTATTTTAGTCATCGTATTTAAAACGTCAAAGTGTATTGCGTAAGCGTCACATGCAATATTTGTAAACGTCGTGTTAAGGCGCGTCTGAGGCCGTTAAGTGCGTCGTCGCCCTTAATAGCCGTTGGTTCAAGAGCCACTTGACGAGACGGGCCGGCGGACGTGGGACGGGACGGGACGGCGAAACACTGCGGGACAAGTTATGACCGAGAGCGGATAGTTTTTTTTTAAACTATCTGGTAACTCGACACATTGTTAGACACATGGTACAATAAAATAAGGTATTCTCTTCCCGTGACAGCTGATGACGTAGGTGGAACTTGACTACGTCATCAGTTTGATAAGTTGCCACTGTGTGAAATTGAATTACCTGAGCGTACTGCATTTTTGAATTTTATATACCAATTTCGAATTAATAATCCATTATATCAATTTATAAAATATTGAATTGATAAATCACGCGAGAATCGCGAGATACTAAATAGCTTAGTTACTTAATATTTTTTTAAATATTCATGAACTAATTGAGAAAGTCCTTAAATTTACCGAAAAGAACAATCAGTGGCAACACTTTGTGACGTAGTCAAGTTCCATCTCAGGAAGAGAATACCTTATTTTATTGTACCATGGTTAGACACACTACGTGTATAGACGTACATCAATTGTTATATCTATTGTGTCTGGCTGAGTTACCACTTCAGTAGATGTTGGGTCAACAGTTAATCTAGAAAAGGGGCCGGCGGACATGGAACGGGAAGAGACTTCGAAACAACGGGTACAAGTAATAAAATAATATGTATATGAGAAATGAGTGTCACCTCAGTCTTTAGACCACTGCTGATCATCGGCCTCTTTTTTGCGTTGAGGTAATATGTTTTGTTAGATTGAATCTATTAGAAGAAAATAATATTAGTTATACGTTTTTATATTAGGTCCGTAGAACGATGTATGCTCTGAGTTTACAACGACTTTCAGTATTCTCTTACGTTACACTACAGAAAAAACAGTGGCACTCCTGGAGTGGCGACAAAAGTGAAAACTCTGTGTCGGTAGGTGTCGCAAGTTTAATGGTTTTTTTCCCACCTGAAAAAATGCTTTTCTTGCATGTCCAACACGCTTAAAGAAGTTTTCACTTCTAAAATATATTCTCTCGCGTTAGAAACTTATTATTTTTCGGTCATAATGATATTTATTTATTTGTCTATTTGTTTTCATAAAGAAGATCAGCGTACGCTTTGAGTTCACATTTCACGCCACAGACTGAAATATAAAAAGAAAACAGCAGCTAATGGACAGTGATCAAAACTGACGCGTCTTCACATACACCTTCTAGTTTGTACGTGTGTTACGTTATGTTACGTTACGCTACAATAAATAAACATGTGTTTATTTTACATTCCCCACGATGTTAGTAAGATTTTTTTGGTTATTGCCCACTTCATACGTAGTGCATTAATCATTATGTCAGGTTTAAGCATTTTTCTGTTTTTTTTAATGTAAATAAAATTTTAGGTGTGATGGTATAATATGCATTTTCAAATGTTTATTGTATGTAAACTGTTTGTTTAATTTAAATAAATAATAATGCGAATAAGTAATAATAGTAGAGGCGATAGGGAATACAAACAAGTAATATTTTTATTGCTGTTTAGTGTATTTTCAATTTTATGTTGCGATGTTTATGAAACCTTCACAAAACAGAAATGCAAGTCATGGGGGACCAATTTCGAGAAGCTAAGGCCATACATGAATTTTCCGGGGTCCAGTGCTGCCCAAGCATAATTTTTTAATAAATCATTTGCAAGAAAACGGAGATACTATTTAAAATTTTGTCTTTACCAAGCCTTAGATACACCTTTAAACTATTTTATGAACTACTGTTTACAGTTGAAAGTGCGAACGTAAAGATTTTCTACACACTTAGAAAAAATACATTTTTTACAAATGTGTGAAAGACTGCTCACACAAAGATATTTAGTCTAAGGACCTATCACATAAAATTTACAACCTGATACATAGAGTACAAAAATATCATCATTTCAGCCGCACAACGTCCACTGCTGGACATAGGCCTCTCCCAAAGATTTCCAAAATGACCGATCTAGAGCTGCTTGCTCTATATTTTTGTCTAATACAAAAATATAGCCCATCCCATTTCTAAATTGATAACCTATCTATATATTTCTTTAATACAAAAGGAAAAATGATGACTGCTGAGAAGAAACATCTAGAAATTCATCTTTAAAATGAAGTAAGGATCTCCTGCACAGCTACAAACCTTGTCTTCACTCGGGCTTTCCGCGTGTCAAGTCTCCGCGCTCGTGCGGAAAACCACTCTTTTACCCCCGAGTGACAGGGATGGTTCAAGTGTATAAACCTATGTTTTAACTGTCTTTCAAACCAAATGGATATAATCAATTCGTCGCGGTCTTAAATTTTTTTATGTATGTTTTACGATTATTCGAAGACGCCTGGACCGATTTTGAAATTTCTATTTTTTGTTTGAAGGGTATATAATTCCCATAAAAATCGGTCTAGTTTGGGTTAAAGTCAGTTTTTAGTTTTGAAAAATTATACTGCGTAAGTATCAATATATTATGTACTTTGTGTAGTTGATTCTCTTCTACAAAGGAGACTACTTAATCATATAGACCGCGAAGGATTACACAGTCAAATAACCAGATATTAAAAATAAAATAATTTACAGGAAAGTTCAAATATAAAACTTGTTTTCTTTAAACTTGTGACCTTAATTTTTTATACAAGCGTTAAATAAATAGCACCTAAGTTGTTATACTACATCACAATAACACATAGGCTAAAAAATTTTTAAAGTTCATAATTCGATAAAAATTATTGCATAATAATAAACATGTTATTATAATTGATTTAGAATAAGTAATAATATCCTGCCTTACTTAAATTAATATTATTGGATATTTCTCTGATAATATTTACTAGTATTTTTTATTTTTTTGTATAAGTTTAATAAGTCCCAAACACAATGCGACGTGTCAGAGGTGTGAGTATTTAAACAGTAAAATAACACTCCATAATCCCACTAAGTGGTAGAATTCAATTAATTTCCCTAATGGCTTTGTGAAACTGATAATTTTCCAATATGACACGAACTCGCTTAGGCATAGCGCAAACGCTTATAAACTGAACATTTATAATGTCGACCTCTGTGGCCTAGTGCCAGGCTGTCACACTGGAGAACCCGGGTTCGATTCTCGGTCAGTTTAAGGTGAAAAATAATATTTTTCAGATTGACCTGACGTGGATGATACAAAGGAAACCCTGTCCAATCCGTTAAGGTAATGTAAGGTAGTTTGTGTAAGTTTTATTTATCGGTTTTTCTCATCCCTGAAAACGTAAAAAAACTGGAGCCGCAGATTTTTTTTGCGTTGATACAAAATTGAATACTTATCGTTTCAAAATGTAATAACACAAGTCTCGAACCTACTTTGGAGCTATTTCAATCTCTGTGATTTGTCCGTATATTTATATTTTTTTACAGGTTAGTGAGTGCGACGGTCGCCGATGGTCGCGTCACCGCGTCAATTAGTCGCAAACTTGCCAACGCACTGTCGTTGATTTGTAGGAACCCTAAGCCTCCGATAGTCGACCGACAGGTGTGCGAATTGTATGGCTGTAATTTCAATTACAGGAAATTGGTCGGGAGAGTCAATTAACGTTAACACCTAATGCGATGGTTTGCGGAATTTAGTCGGAACAATTATAATTATAGACTTATATAAACCCATATACGTATATACCTATTTTACCTAATTTCTTATAACACTTTTCTTCTTAAGAAGCTCAATAGTCCGGCGGCGGGAGTGCGCGTTTTTTAGCGCTTTCGCAAGTTAAACGATACCGGGCGTGGTCCGCACATGGATGAGTGACCACAAGTAGCATAAAAAAAATTGAGCTCCTACGTACTTCGGAAGGCACGTATAAGCCATTGGTTCCGGCTGTCTTCATTGTATGGCAGTCGTTAAGCTGTGTAAGATGCTTTTAGGCACCCTAAAATATCTGACACCAGTGTTGGCCACTTACACATACGAAGATAAAAACAAATGAAACAATTTTCCTGTATAAGTAAGGTTGCCTTGAAATTGCTTAGCGATAAAGCCGCCTTTTGCGCATTTTCTAGTTTGTTCGATTATGTCTTGTATTTATTTTTTGTACAATAAGGGTATTGTATTGTATATACCAAAATTGAAGATTACCAATAGCACGAAAAACTATGCCAATCTCAGATCAATATACGTCTCCGATTCCGTCCTTTTCACTTGAAAACTGTATATTTGCTATGACATTGACATTGAGAAATTGTTTTTACACGACTGCCACAAAAAACGAAGTATAATATGTCAGGGTTACTGTATTCAAGTTTTGTTATTCCACATACATACATACATACTATCACGTCTTTATCCCTAATGGGGCAGACAGAGCATTTTGGGTCTTGCGGTTCTATGCAGAGCCCAGGGCCGCAAGACCCAAAAGCCACTTTTAGCGTCATGGTGGGCGAGAAGATGGAAAAGCAATCAATACAGTGATGGGTTGCTAGCCGCATCGCCTGTTAACATGATTTGCATTTTTGCCCATTCCCTCGATCGGCTTTTACGATCTGCGTGGGAAGAGAAGCAGCTGGTACATTCTTAGTTTTTTCTATTTCTCCCAGACCAGCATGGGTTATTCCACCATAACTTCAAATTGATTCTTCAAAATCTGAGTGTTTAGAGCATTATAACAATCAGACAACAACTGATCGAATTGATGAGTTAAAAGTTGCAGCTATTTATATAAGCTTGTTTAAACTTTAATCAAGAAATACGCTGTTACTTTAGTTTTGTTCTACGCTAGTTTAAATGTTTTTCGACTGCCTCCGCGGTCCAGTGATAAAGGCGCCGTTCGCCTTGTGTTTCTGAGGTCATGGGGTTCGAATCCCACTGGAAAGCATCTCAATCGCAGTCGCTCTGTGTCGTCAAGTTTCCTTGGTTAGGTAGCGGACCCCGGGCTCTGAAGTATTACTGCTGAGGATGCAACCGGAAAAATACGCTCGTATGATGATAAGTTTAAATGTTTTTCATGGATGTCCAAAATGAAATATTTGTCAACATAAATCCCAAATAACGCAACATACAAATAGTGCGAATGTCGCCATTTCCCGATAACTACAATTTACCGTTATTGATGCAACAGATTACAGCCGCGGCAGCTAATTAGTTAGATTCCAGTCAAAACAACACGCGAGCCTTTGTTCTGCCGATCTGCCCATGGATTGACATTAATTCCATTGTGGCTTTAATAGATACATACATACATACTATCACGTCTGAATCCCTAATGGGGCAGACAGAGCGTTTTGGGTCTTGCGGCTCTATGCACTTTTAGCGTCATGGTGGGCGAGAAGATGGAAAAGCAATCAATACAGTGATGGGTTGCTAGCCGCATCGCCTGTTAATATGATTCGCATTTTTGCCCATTCGCTCGATCGGCTTTTACGATCTGCGCGGGAAGAGAAGCAGCTGGTACATTCTAAATTTTTTCATTTCTTCCAGACCAGCATGGGATTTAATAGATCAAACTTGTTTTTAACCCCCGACATCAAACGGATGGACAGGTGTCGCTTCGGTTTTTTTCCGTAAAAGAAAATTACCTTTCACCGGTTCTTAGCTGTGTGTGATGAACATCGGCTTATCCGTTTAAAAGATAGTCAGAGTTAATGTCGTCTAGCAAATAATAGATGGCGCTACTACGGATATCAAGTCGTATCGGTAGTTCCGCTACTCATCAAATGGCTTCCTTGACAGTCAGGGTATTTTAATTTACCTAGTAAATAAACTTGTTCTTACATTTCACACACACACACACACACACACAAATGTATGTTAGGTTTACCAATGCAGGCGAGATAAGAACTCCGACACAAGGAATCAGCGCTTTTATATTATTTAGAATGCTAAATTTGGGATTTTTTTCTTCATCGCTCGAGCTGTGACAATTTGTCCTTCTGGGCAGAATGTTTTGGCAGGCTGGAAAAAAATAGCCAAGTGTGTAGCTATAAAAATCACGCTTGCTGTATGGGAGCCCCTCTGAAATATTTTTCTTAATTTATTTTTATTTTTAACTTAAATTTCTAGTTTTACTTGTTGTCTTTATAAATATCGAGCAAAAAGCGGCCAAAAAATCACGTTAGTTGCGGGGAGCCAACTAAAATATTTATTTTGTTCTGTTTTTAGTACTTATTATTATACCCATCACTGTATTGATTGCTTTTCCATCTTCTCGCCCACCATGACGCTAAAAGTGGCTTTTGGGTCTTGCGGCCCTGGGCTCTGCATAGAACCGCAAGACCCAAAATGCTCTGTCTGCCCCATTAGGGATAAAGACGTGATAGTATGTGTGTATTATTATAGCAGTAGCAAAAATACATTATCTGTAAAAAATTTAACTGTCTACCTAGTTAGGTAGAAACTGACTAGCTACCATAAGTTCAGACAAACGGACAGCGAATTCTTAGTAATAGGGACCCGATTTTACCCTTAGGTATGGAATCCTAGAAAAGTAGTGTTTCCTGTATTTTACTCAAGTAGTTACTAAAATTTCTTAAAAAATTTGCACACTAGAAAAATTCACTTCTACAAGGAGTAAAATCCTGCGTATGTTATTGAATTCCCAATCCAGTTTCCTTCCCGATCAAGATAGCGGTAACACGGCAACAATCTATCAAATTATCCAATTGAGCCTTGAAAACTCGTCCTTTCATTACAAGCTTTATCGAGTCGCTGTGTTGTGAACTTAACAAGTCATTAACAGTAATTGTGACCCACAATACCCTGTACCCTGCGCGCAAGTTAGCATACATTAAGGATCTGTAGGGTCTCCAACGGCTAACCTTTAAAAAACAACCCTAATACACCAGCAATAAGATTTAAAATTGATCAGAATTAAAACTCGCTACACTAACAATACATTGCTCTTGATGCCCAGAAATTAAAGTTCCAAATTGTGTAGCAATTTCAGAAGAGATAACATTCAAAATTAAACTCTATTATACACAAAACAGCGTACATTTTTCAGTAAGATTATTTAGTAATATTTTGGGTGTAAATTTGCGCATGAAATCATAGTAATTTACGACTTGTGTGTAAGCAAATAAGGTTGCATTTTGGGTGGTGGTTGGCAGCGGCGGCGGCGCACGTGTCCCGCATACGGCAGCCGCTCGTTCATCACGGTCGCTAATTACCTGTATAGTTTAAATTCTGCTCAGTTTAAACTCCTTGCTCTTGAACAACGTACATGAATACTTTCAGGAACTCAGCTATACTTTCTGTACGGCGTAAATTGCGATACCACAATACTAATTACCGAACAGAACCAGGCAAGGAGTTTAACTTAAACAAGTTCATGTGAATGTTATACGAAGCTATAAATTAACGTGGGAGTAATTTATTAAAAGGGTAAGGCCCTCTCGAGTGTGAAACTAAGTAAACTACCTGATAGTGGAATAAGTGCTTGGTATTATAACTTTAAGGGTTGCGTAGAACACATTCGGAAAATATGAGGGCTTTTATAAACAGGGTTATATTTTAAACACCGGCAACACTTTAGGAGCAAGTTTAGTCCATGATTCTGAACTAGTTTCCATAAAAACAATAATCGAAAAACGATAAAAAATCGGCTGCCCGTACAAATCAGCTTTTACAATCAGCAGGAAGACGATTTTTTATAGATTTTCAATATAGTTTTACAAACTTAGTATGTTATTAGTATAGTATGTTTATCACTAAACACTGAAACACTATGCTTTGGATGGCTTATAAATTGATAGTTATATCGGAAAACTTGAAATTGATAGGTACTCGACGTAAAATCAAAATCTTTCGTAACAATAAAAGTAATTGAAAATTCTGATTTATTTATTCATTTTCCCTATTTGGGGTCGGCTCTGTATGTCAACTGTCACCACTTCTTTCTGTCATTCACCATATTTTCACTAGCCCCTCTTTCATCCTTAACACATTCTGATTATTTTGGAAATTTTATTTGGATTGAATTTAAAATTAATAAAATTACTAATACCTGTATTATACCGGTACAACAGTAGACAGCTTTGAAAATCCCAACAAAGAAAAAGAAAAGATAAGAGGAACAAAGCAAACGCGGACGTATCTGCATCTGGGAATATAATTCCCAAACATAACGCTGAAAAGAAAATATGGAATTACACTTGAAGGCAGATAAAGCGGCCGCCCCGTGAATTTTTGATAATAACAAAATTTCCGTAACGCGTGCGTTTGTCAGGCTTTGTATGAGGGAACAGTGGTTGTAAGACGTACACAAATATAAATAAAACAATAACAAAGTTTTATAGATTACTTACGTCGTTAATATCTGTTATTAACTGAACTCCAGATCAGTAAGGGCTCTTACAGATCGCAAACGGTCGCGTTACATATGACAGTCTGTCACAAACTATCGTGTAACCGTCGGCGATTATTGGCGACTGAGATTTGGCATGGGCATGTATGTAATTCATGCAAATTTTTGTTAGAGTCAAGTATCCCTTTTTAATTTATGAGTATAAAAGAATGTGTGATCGTTTCTTATTTTTACTTTTGCGTTTACATTACGTGCTAAAGCAGATATAAACACATCAACGCTAAGAATTTGGTTCGTCTAATGTTTTTTGACTTTTGTTACAAGTTTTTAACCAAAAACATAAAAATAATACTCCATTACGTGAATATTATTTTTAAGTTTTCCTGTTTTTCATCCATATTACAAGAAAGAAGCGATGTTTTTTCAGTTTATAATTGAAGGATTATCCATAAGCCTAACTTAGATGTGCTTGAATATTATACATATGACCTGCATAGTAATATTCTCTAATTGACTAGCAGGGAACGTTAAGCATCTTAATGTTAGCTCCGAGTAAGTAACTCTGCAAATTTCTGCCTCAGTTTCCAAAGAACAGTAAGTCTCACCGGATTCGAACTTGCAACTTAGTGTACGATATTGAGACTGGGCCTGGTCTTAACAGAGTATATTGTTGGCTTATGTTTGATAACTTCACTAATCTGGTAGTCTTTGTTGCCAAATTATGAAATTTTGGATAATTCTTTTAATCCAGATTCCAAGATTCAAATATTTATTCAGTAACTAGCCGAAGCCCGCGACTTCGTTCGCGTGGACTTTATGTCTCTGGAAATGCTCTTTAGGCTGAACAACTTTTACTAAGGCGGCATTTTTATATCTCTTATAGTTTAGCTGAACCATTACGGTTCTGCATCAGGCGTTCCATTTTCCAAAATCATTTATACCCTATATGTTGCCCAAGCTTAATAGCTATATAACAAAAAAAGTTTCATTCGAATCCGTCCAGTATTTCCGGAGATTAGCGTGTACAAACAGACAAACAGACATACAGACAAACAGACAAACAGACAGACATTTTTTTTTAAATTCTTTATCTATTACTACGTCTCCATCGCCCCCAATATTTTTTTTGGAAATATATTTAATGTACAGACACACTTTTTTTTACTGTTTTATTATATGTATATATAGATATAGATAGATTAGAACTGTACAGGCACCTTTACACGTCAATAAGTTTAATTAACATTCCGTTATTGGTTGCCTACTTACCAGTGTGGCTCAAGTGGCTTGTTATTTACACATCGACTTCTTTTTAGGGTTCCGTAGCCAAATGGCAAAAACGGAACCCTTATAGATTCGTCATGTCTGTCAGTCTGTCTGTCTGTTTGTCTATCTGTCTGTCCGTCCGTATGCCGCAGTCACTTTTTTCCGAAACTATAAGACCTATCTGGGGGCACGGCAGTGCCCCCACCAAGTCGAGCAAAAAAGCGTCACGGCCGTACCATCCTTTTCTCGAAGCAATTCAGACCATTTTCGATACTATTGAAACTTGGTAAGAAGATGTATTATGTGAACCGCATTAAGGTTTTGACACTAAAATAGAAAAAAAAACAATAAATTTTGGGGGTTCCCCATACTTAGAACTGAAACTCAAAAATTTATTTTTTATCAAACCCATACGTGTGGGGCATCTATGGATAGGTCTTTAAAACCGAATACTTTGCGCGGGAGACACTTCCAAAGTGGAAAAAAGTGTGTGTGTCCCCCCCCCCGTAACTTCTAAAATAAGGGAATTATAAAACTAAAAAAAATATAGGATGTTTATTACCATGAAAACTACCCGTGAAAATTGGTTTGAACGATATCTAGTAAGTAGTTTTTTTTAATACGTCATAAATCATAAACGGCAATTTACCTTTCATTCAATCAACTCAAATATTAAAAAAAAAAAACATAATACACTTTTATATTATGTTATTTGCTATTACGGAACCCTTCATGGGCGAGTCCCACTCGCACTTGGCCGCTTATTATTTTTTGTATGTATATACAAATAAAAAAAAAAATTTCAAGCTGCCGAAAGGCAACGATGACAGCTGGGACCAACAGCTTCAGTAATATTTGTTATTTTTTGATTTCGGTTTAATAATTTTACATGTGTAGTGAGTGTTTATCTATACATTTATTTCTATAACAGTGTTGTTGAGTTAGTAACCCATAATTCAAGTTTGAACTTATTTTTAACTGCGCACGCCGGATTTCATTTCATTCATTTTCGTGTCTATTTCGCTAAAGTAGGATATATCCGACCAAAAACCACTGCTCGTATTACACATAACATAAATATCCACCTTTCTATTTGTTGTAGCTATTTATACTAGTAGTTCGCCACGAACTTACTCGTAGACCTCGCGAATATTATTCCAAAGGATGTGCCTTCGCTGCCGGCGCCGTTATAACACGATCTGTGTCTGTAGTAAGATATGCATTTTTAAGAAAGTTGTTCAGTAACCCGGACTGAATTCACCCTTAAATAGTTTTAGTATATTTTGTAATAAGATTTGTATTTTATATCCGTCACGGCTCAGTCAGCTAGACTTCGCGAGTCATCCTAAACCCGTTTAAGTATAACGTATAAAAAAGTTGTTCAGACAAAAAAGTTGTTCAAATAAAAAAAAATCGTTTTTATAATGGCAACAAAAATGTCTAATGACATTTTTGAAAATATTTGGAAATGGCGGATATATGACACTTTTAAAATTTTAAGCCCCCATATTTCCGCCATTTCGAAAAATTTCGAAAAACTGGCTCAAAAAAAAATTCTATTTAGTTGCTGAATCTGCTTACAAAGTTTCATGAGAATCGGTTAAGAAATGCGATCTGTAGGCGAGAACAGACAGACAGACAGACATACAGACAGACAGACAGACAGACAGACAAAAGAATTTTTGGCTAATCTCGAAACTGAGACGCTTCGCTCGCTTCGCTCGCTTGGTCTATTATTTATATTCACTATGCCTCGTGCTGGGAGCACGACAACTGATATAAAATCTCGCGGTGAGAGCTTAGCCTTATCCCGCGTTGCGAAAGATGGATGTTTATCTATTTAAGTATTTGTTATAAAATATAGTATCGTTGAGTTAGTATCCCATAACACAAGTCTCGAACTTACTTTGGGGCTAGCTTGATCAGTGTAATTTTAAAAAATTTAAGAAAGGGGGCTAAACGGAAAAATTAAGACCAAAAGTTGTAACGACACTTTTTGCTATAGTTTAAAACCGTGCGGCGTGCGCGTGTTTCTCTGTCTGTCTCTCTCTCTCTCTCTCTCAAACTTCATTCCATCCGGGTGTCCCTTGACACCTCTCAAGTTTTCTTAATTATCTAAAAATAGGATACTTCTAGGAACAGAAACTTCTATATTTCAAACTACAAACATAGCTCCCATGCTGGTCTGGGAGAAACAAAAAAACTTAGAATGTACCAGCTGCTTCTTTTCCTGCGCAGATCGTAAAAGCCGATAGAGGGAATGGGCAAAAATGCGAATCATTTTAACAGGCGATGCGGATAGCAACCCGTCACTGTATTGATTGCTTTTCCATCTTCTCGCCCACCATGACGCTAAAAGTGGCTTTTGAGTCTTGCGGCCCTAGGCTCTGCATAGAGCCGCAAGACCCAAAATGCTCTGTCTGCCCCATTAGGGATAAAGACGTGATAGTATGTATGTATGTAAACATAGCTAAACTTTATATTTATCATCATTTGCATAGCCATATTCTCTAATTGACTTGCGCAGAGCATTAAGCACCTTAATGTTAGCTAACTCGCAAATTCCTTAGTTTCCAAAGAACAGTAAGTCTCGCCGGATTCGAACTTGCAACCGAGACAATGCCATTGAAACTGGGCCAGGCTTAATGTAAGCATGTGGCGGTTCACACTCGGCAACTTTGGAAATGTCGCCGTCTTTGCGTTGTTTACACAGAGCATTAGCGTATAGGTACTGTCTGTTTCTTTCGGGGTTTCTTTTCACCAGAGGTCGTTTCGGAACTATTTTTCTTCCAATAAATATTAATGTAATATTTGTAGCGCTAGTAGTTTTTAGCTTTTGCACTAAAATAATATTTAAGAAAATGACCTTCAATAAGAGATAAATTTATCCTACATTGAATTGACTTTGACTTGAACTTTGTAATGCACACTGACGGAAAAAAGTCTCTGCAAAATACTTATTAAAAACTGAAGTCCTTCGCTGCGTAGGTTTTGCATTATTATCTATCTGTGTGAATTGGATAAACTCTAAAACTATTTGACAGGTTTTAACACGGCTTTCACTAACATGTTTATCATTTCTTTGGGAAGATTTACATGTATGTATTATACCTACATAGACTTGCTAAACTGGGTCACTAGTTTCAAAATTAATTATTATTTGTTTGTTTGTTTGTAATAACTTTATTGTACCAAAAAACAAAATAAAGTACAAAAAAATTCTAAAGAGCAAATATACAAAGGCGGACTTATCCCATGTAGGGATCTCTTCCAGTCAACCTGCGATAGATTGAGAGGACATTTACTCAATTAAAAGGTAAAAGTAAGTACGAACTAGATTTATTATTATTTCGATTTTTATTACTTAAAATACAAATACATAATAGGTACAAGGAGTTCCATGATTTACCGAGAGTATAATTTATTTGCGTAGTTTGTGACATTTATTTAAGCTTCTGTGTGCTTCGAAACTTTCGGAAGGCGGGTAATTATTTTGTTCCGGACTGTTACCATTAAATGGCCGTCTTCAGACTATAGCTTTAGTTAGGTAGTTTAAAATTATAGCACCAATGTTGGCAAAGCGGCCAACGCGCAAAAAAAAGATAAACATAAACCCAAAAATCTAAAATTTACCAAAAAAAGCTCATATGAATAAAACACAGTTGAAAAAATTAAATTTTACTCTAAAGGAACTATTTTTATGCGTAATTTGACAGTTATTTGTTAATTTGTGCGTGTTTCCGGCAGTGGGCCGGCGACCGGGTCCCGCCGGAGAGTTTTACCGCTCCAGCTCCGCCGGGAAATTACAGGCAGGTGCCCGCCAACTTTGTGTGTAATACAGCACCACCACTGACACTGTGGAATAAGCTAAAATATACCTTTATCAATTCATCGATTCAATAACGGAAACATCGCGAGGAATCCTGCACACGCATGACTATTTCGTTTACTAATTTGAAATAGAGAAGGCTGATAATTGATAATTAAAGATTGAAGGCGATGGCAAACCATTCCATTACTTGTGCCAAA
This sequence comes from Acrobasis consociella, assembly GCA_963555685.1. Classification (NCBI taxonomy): domain Eukaryota; kingdom Metazoa; phylum Arthropoda; class Insecta; order Lepidoptera; family Pyralidae; genus Acrobasis; species Acrobasis consociella. Next base: position 21,502,452 of record OY743111.1, on the reverse strand, counting down.
ATTCGTAATAGAGAGCGTCTATTTTCATATAATGCACTGAAACGAGCCTGCCTGCAGAGAGATTATTTGTAGAAAAAACCAGTCAAGTGCGTGTCGGGCCACGTGCAGTGTAGGGTTCCGTAGTTGCAAATGCCAACTTTGAGTTCACGGGACTTAAAACTATCTTTCTATTATATGTGTATGAAATTTTACTTTTCCGAGTACGTTTTAGAAGTTGGTCGCTTATAACTCTTTAATTTGTAAACCCTACTTAACTCTGATAGCTTTCCTTTAAACTTCGTTATATACATGACTGCCGTGAATTTTTTCACGTGTTTTTTCATGAGTACAACCATTTAGTATTTAAAGGGAGCATGACACTTTGACTTAAAAATTTTGTACTTTAAAACCAAATAGTTCAGAAACGGATCCCTAAATTCAAAAATGTTGGTTACAGGCTCACAATAATTTTAAAGACCTATTCAAAAAATCCCACACGATGAGTTAGACGAGAAAAAAATATTGACTTCCACTTAAAATGTATGAAAGCATACCTAAAAAAAATAAAATTGTTGGAATAAATTTCAGACTGCCAACCGTTCCAAATTGTTCCGAAGTCCCTTGCATTCGCGTCCCGCACCTCGGTGCTCCTCGGTTATATTAAGCCTAATTGCTGTTATTTTATATCCCGAACACAACGCTATCCTGTTTATTAACTCCCTACTCGGAACCTCTTTAACACAATTACCACAGTGGGAATGGAGCACATCAACACGTGTTCCAGAACGTTTTATGAAACTGTCAGTTTCACCCTTTCAATATCTAACTTTCTATACACAGTGAAAATATTTAAGCAATATTGAAGCTATATAGAACAGAAAAAATATTAAAGTTTGCAGTTACTTTATGTATAGTAACTGCAAATTTAAGTTTTTGGTCTTTGTATTTATTTAAACTTTATTGAAACAAGCTACCTACCTAGCAAGACGAGATGATTACATATGGAGCAGAATATTAACAGAGTGGTGGTCCATAAATGGCAAGCGCAGCGTAGGTCGCCCCTTAGCAAGATAGGTCGACGATATCAGAAAGTTCATTTTAATCTGTACCTCCGGCGGCTATTACTGCAACATAAGGGATAAAATCGAAAAGTGAGTGTATATGTCTAACATTACACGTGGAAGGGATATACTCTTTAATTAAACCACGGGCTGTTGTAATATGTCACATTAATATATTGAAATGAAAACAACAACAAAAAAAACAAAAGAAGATTCCACATTTTCATACTTATTGCCCGGGCGGCTGCAAATTTTTGTATGGAAATGCCGATATTTTTTGTTTGGTGTTATTTAAATTTCATTATACTATAGTGATCTAGTATTGCCCATGGTTTAATTTATAACGGGCCTGTCCCTTCTACGTTGGACATGTATTTGTTATAAATATAGTATCGTTGACTTAGTATTCCATAGCACAAGTCTCGAACTTCATTGGGGCTACTTCAATCTCTATCATTTGTCCATATATATGTATTTATTTTATCTTTTTATTTCTCATATGTATAAATAAGAATATAAAGAAAAGTATTCAGAACTTAAGATGTAAGTATAATAATAATATATTCACCGACAATTCACTAAGTGATCTAAAGATGAAGATGTCCTGTAGCAATATCATTTATTCCAAATAAAAATATTGCAAAGCAAACAGTCAGTTGGAGCGCGGGGGCAGATAAAAATGGTGATTTATGATAACCCGTTTAGGTAAAGGCGGGCGCTCAAAACGCTATAAAAGAAATGGACGGACGCCTCTCACGATATTGCAAAAACATCCTTTCTAGCGTCTGTCAAACCCCAATAAAATATAGTGCGAGTGGGGTCATTACCGGCCAATCGCCCGCTATTGTTTATCGGCGGTTGATTGAGGTTGTGTTTTTCATGTGCCTTTATGTCAAGTTGGGGTTTGACTTAGACTTATTGATTTTCAGTATTATTTTCTTTTTGCTCTGTCTGATAATACGGCAGAGTAGAATAGGACCATTACAAGTCTTTCCGTGGATGTCGTAGAAGGCGACTTAGGAATTACAAGCTAAAAAAAGCTTACAAACGTCAATGCCTCTCCAATCCATCTGGCCAGCGAGGAGAGTGTAGGCCAAATCTTCTGGCTACTCTAGAAAAGTATGGCTCTGTTAGTTTAGTGAGGTTCGTGCTCCTACAGTAGAGGGAGACAAAAAAGACGTGATGATGATAATTATTTTCTTTATGGAAATGAGTGGAAATGCAAATCATGTTAATAGGTGATGCGGTTAGCAACCCATCAGTATTTTGATTTCTTTTTCTACCTTCTCATTAACGATCACGCTAAAAGTGGCCTTTGAGTATTGCGGCCCTTGTCTACAGAATCGCAAAACCCAAAATGTTCTGTTTGCTCCATTAGGAATAAAGACGTGATGTTCACGTATTTATTCTTTCAGAGCTTATCAAGTATGAGCAAACTGACAAACAAATAAACGTTTGTGAATCTTCAATTTATATACAATGTGTTGATGCGACGATATATGCTACTTTCAAATGAAAGTGATCTTTTAGATGTAATGACGATTATGTAAAGTAATTACATCTAAATAGCTTTTAGAAGTCAATTTCAACGATAATGGCCCCACGTTGGGCGCCAGTTAAGTTATTTGGCGCCCAACCTGGTACTAAAAGTTGATTGTACTTATAGACTCGATTTACATCTAATTAAAACTCAAAATTAACCCGAACCCGACCTCTGCCTGATATATTTCCTCATTATTCCAATAAAGCATTCTAATAGCTTATTTCAGCTGAGGAATAAAATTCAAGGTTTAATTTTGGTTTGATGAATTGTTACGCAAATCTAGCAAAACTTTATAAAACTATGAAGTCAAAACTTAAAGACATTAAATTCGAGATAAAAATTAAAAAACTATATTCAAAGCCGTTATTATAAAGACGTTATATCAAAGATTATCAAGATGATAAATTTTTGCACCTAATTTTTTGGATAATACCTACTATACTATTGAGAGTTATCCTACATACGTATTATAACAATATATTTACGACAATATCTTTATCTTGACTTGACATTGAGCGTCATCTAGATATAGAGAAGCAACAACCACTTTTCTTTTTAATTTTTTAATAACAACTTTCTTATGAAAGCCGCATGAAAAACGTACACATTATGGAAATTTCGTTATTATCAAAAATTCACGAGGCGGCCGCTTTATCTGCCTTCAAGTGTAATTACATATTTTCTTTTCAGCGTTATGTCTGGGAATTATATTCCCAGATAGGTAGGGCGTTTGCTTTGTTCGTCTTATATTTGCTACTCTACTATTTGTTAGGATCTAAAGAGACATACCAACATTTCGTATTAGGTAAATATTTTATATAAATAAGATTAGTTAAATTTAGTTTGATATTTATTGTAAATATTGTTATTACTCTCTTATAAAGTGTCCTCAGATAATAAAAAAAGTACCTGGGCGACCGAGCTTTGCTCGGTTACATCTCAAACATTAACTACATTTTTAAAACTTGTCTAAAAAACAATAGAAATTAAAAAATTATACATAAACTTGAACATAAAAAATACAAAAGTAACTCACTGAGTGGAATTTGAACCCGTAACACTCTTTCTAGTAGTCTGCATCTTAAACCGCTGAGCCAAACGGATAGCGGCCGACGTGACGAAATTAGCGACCATATGCTGCGTGGAAAGAAAAACGCATGAAAACTCAAAAACATGCGTTTTCCCAAACATAAGACTAATCTAGATCGATTGTTTACCCCCGAAAACCTCCATATACGAATTTTCAGCGAAATAGTTAGAGCCGTTTTTGAGATCACAGAAATATATAAATAAATAAATATACAAGAATTTCTTGTTTACAGGTTTAAGATAACAGTGATACAAATAAATACTAATAAAAATAAAAGAAAATATTTAAGTGGGGCCCCTAAAAACAAACGTAACTTTTTATAGTTTAAACGGTTGCGTGCGCGTCTCCGACTCGCACTTATCCGGTTATTATTTTTTTATTCGAAAACATTCCTGCCTTCCCGGGCTGACAAGTAAAACACAGTATTTCCAAATAATAAAATAAATGGACGAAATAAGCATTTCACGACTCAATCAAACAATCAAGCCTGTTCAGTATTCACTGATCTCATTTCATTCAATTGCTCGCTAACTTATATTGGAAAACTTCGCGCATCCGTACATTCCGGTAATATGGTATTTGTTTTATTATGTTATTTTCGTACTAAAGAGACGTGATAGGACATCATCATCATTATCATCAGGTCTTTTTGTCTCTAATTATCTCAGTTTAATAAATTTTTAGACGTCTCGCCAGCACCTCAAGGCATGAGCTTTGTAGCCTAGCCTAAAGACCTTGACCTCAAAAGGTTTCAGGCAATGCCCTTTTCTTTTCAAAATATCTTCATCAGCCCCTTTTTAGTCTCCACTGCAGAAGCACGACCCTCTCTGTACTACCAGAGCCATACTTAGCCAGATCAGCTAGAGGTCTTGGCCTACACTCTCCTCTACGTTTTCAGTTAGGATATTGCAGGCTTGCATCACCTGATTATCTGAAAAAAAAGATGATTCCGTGTTTCGGAAGGCACGTATAAACTGTGGGTGCCAGACGGCGTCTAGCATTTGCTCAAATCTATCCAAGGATTAGTTCTGGTATACCCTTTGGGTTACGGAGGTCAGACAGCAGTCGCTCTGTGTAAAAACCAGTAACCTTGTCCAATCACCTTGGTTAGGTAGCCGACCCCGGGCTTTGAAGCGTTACCGCTGAGGATGCAACCGGGCATACTGGAGCTTGATGATGATGACATAAGGAGATAATGACATAGCCGTGACCTAGGTACTTTTTCTTAATGCCCTTTGAGGCACTCTTGCACACGAAACATTTATTTAAACTTACTGAATACACATATACAAACACTTAAATACACTATGCCGCCAGGTAAGCCGCCAGCACGCGGCTTTTTGGAAATCGAGCCGGTGGCGGCGGCATCAGCAAAAACTGGCGGCTCGTGCCGTCGGCATATGTAGTGTTTTGGAATTAATATGAGTATAACATACAGAACGGAATCTCCTAGAGTTTCGCGCAGTATGTGTCCCCGTTTCCCGTCCTTGCACCTTTCTCGACTTGTCGAGGCGGCCAGGCGCCTGCGGCCACCACTCAACACCCTCCACAAGACTAAAACGGGCGGCGGAGAGGTGTGAGGACAAGGACCTTAGGAGATTCCGTTCTGTATGTAATACTCATATTAATTCTGTGATAGTGTCTAAGAGCCTCAATTGTCGAATAAAATTGAATAGCACAGATCTCCAGCGCCCCATCAAACAATCACCCGCGCTCGCGAGCTCACTTCATTCCAGCTCAACTTATATTGAAAAACTCCGCGTCCATACAATCCGGTAATTGTTTATCAGAGCCTTTGTGCGGATCAATTTAAACAGGAACAGATCAAAAGGCTCTGTAATTTATACGTAATCTTGTAAATGGTGACTTTTTTACAAAAAAATATATTTTTGTTTACTTTAATTCCGCCGTGCGGTTTCCGGCACAGTAGAATAGGGCCACTCCAAGTTCTCTCGTGGATGTCGTAGAAGGCGACTTAATATAAACTAAACCAAGCTTACGATCATCAAAGAACTCTCCAACCCGTCTGGCCAGCGAGGAGAGTGTAGGCCAAACCCTCTGGCTGCTCTGGCCAAGTATGTCTCTAGTAGTACAGAGAGAGTCGTGCTCTTTCATTGGAGACAAAAAGATCTGATGATGTTAATTTTAAAAACAATGTCTATGCGGCAAGCAACCCATTTCTATTTAGATTCTCCTTTTTTACCTATACGCCGAATATTTTTTCTGTCTTCTGTTTTATTTAAGGTGTAAAAGAGTATTTGTATTGTATTGTATCAACTATAATAATTAATTTGTGTTAAATATAAATAATATACATATAAAAATACGACATACATACATTTTAGCGTACTAAAAATGTGACTAGAATTGAAATATCTAATTAAAAAATAAGTGACGTTTTTTTTTTCTGAGCCTTGCTATGCCATTTGAATTATTATAAGAAATAAAATGTTTATGTGTGACTTTATAATGGTTGTGTTTACCTACTAAACTGATAATATAAAGCAGCACAATTTCATCTTTCTCCAGGAAGATAAATTACAAATTAACACAGTTTACAGTTTCAGAATCTAATTTTCAACCAAGACTTGCCACATGTCACTTTGATTGCTATCTCTTTTGCTCTTCTTAGTATAAAATCTGTAAAATAAACATAGTTGGTTGGTCGTAGTTCTGTAGCGTCCATTTTCGTACCATGGTGGGGATTTAATGGGCCAGTAGGAGATAAATCAGATAGGCTTAAGGTGACCGTGTCTCTCTCGGTGTAAGAAAATTATGCCGCTGTAGATCTTCTTAATTTTTGATTTATACTGCTTGCATTTCGTGTTTTATTTCTTAAATGGAGTTTTTTGAAGTAATTTTTAATATACTGGAGATTTCTAAACAATGTTTTCTTTTTATGACCGGGGAATTTCACGAGTAATTTTAAGGGACACGACAAAAAAGGGTTGTTTTGAACTTAATTTGTGTAGTTTATTTTTAACTGACTTCCAAAAAGGAGGAGGTTATCAAGTGGTTGTAATTTTTTTGGACCGATTTGCAAAATTTTTTTTTTTATATCGGTTTTGTTTGACAGGACATATTTGTCAGGTGGATGCATAGACATTTTATCAAAGTCGGTTGAGGAGCGGTGAAGGCGGTTTTTAGTTTTGAAAAATTATTGGTACTTACGACGTAGCTACGTCATCAACTCCGAGGCACGGTAACAGGTCTTTTTGTAACTTGTTGGCCTATCTGTACCAAAGGCGACCAACAAGCCAACGGCCAGTCAACCACACCAACAAATTTTGAAGTACTGCAAATTTAGTTCTTTTGTAAACTCTCACAAACTAAGCATTACCTTCAAGGATTACCTTCAAGGATTACGAGTATTTCGCCTTGCTGACATATACATGAAAAGATAAATCGCAGTCAAAACTAAACCAACAGCAAACACTGGCCAAACCTCACCGTTTTACCAGCACATTAATTTGGAACAATAAAAATATAAATCGTTAGGGCTGTCACGCCGGCGGGGCGCGGGGCGCGGGGACACAATACGTCAAAGATAACCGACCGTGAATGATCGCGGGTAGTTGCGAACAACGGCCATTTGCATTTATAAATGATTCATGATTCATGCGCGTCCTGTTGGGGAGCTGATCTGCTGGACCAATTTTGACGATTGCCAACCCTACGGGGCAAAGGTGCGCTGTGGTTGATGAGATCCGCGACTTAAAAAAAATCTTTGAAGAATACGAGTTTAATTGATAAAAATATCCCTGATATAAAGTTGGTAATATAGGCTTATATGTATATGTAAAGTCTAGGATTTTACGGGGTACCTATTCCTGGGAAATCTCGCGACTTTACTTGTATAAGTAGGTTAAGTATCAAGATTTCCCAATCCTATGCATTCAAACGTCAATAAAATTTTTAACCGACTTAAAAGGAGGATATTATCAATTCTTCGCGATCTTTTTTTGTGTATGTTCACAGATTTTTCGTAGACACCATTTTTGAATTGGATTTGGAAAATTCTTATTTGTTTGTGTATAGTTGTTTAGGGTATAGTTTTACTTTCTTGAGAAATTTTATCAAAATTGGTTATGTAATTTAAGGGTTTAAGGGTCGGTTTTTAGGGTTCCGTAGTGCAACAAGGAACCCTTATAGTTTCGCCATGTCTGTCTGTCTGTCCGTCCGCGGTCCTACTCAGAAACTATAAGTACTAGAAAGCTGTAATTTGGCATGGATATATATATCAATCATGGCAAAAACGACGTAAAATAAAATATGGAAAAAAAGTTATTTTTGGGTACCTGCCATACAAGTAAAGAGGAAGTCAATATTTTTTTTCTCTACAAACATATTGTGTGGTATCGTTGAATAGGCTTTTCAAAAATATTGTGAGCTTGGAAACACCATTTTCCGATTTAGGGATCCGTGTCTGAAATATTTAGGTTTCAAGTAATTTTTTTTTGTTAAAAGTCACGTGTCCCCCCGATCTATCTGCTATACGGTTATATATAGACACGTGAAAAATATCACAGCTATAGTACATATAATTAAGTTTAAAGGAAAACTGTCAGAGCTAAGAAGGGTTAACGAATTAAAAAGTTATAGGTGATCAACTTATAAAATGTACTCGAAAAGGAAAATTTCATACAAATTCAATACTTAGGAGTTTTAGACTGCAAGTTGGCATTTACAACTACGGAACCCTATACTGCTCGTGGCCCGACACGCACATGGCCAATTATTAGATTTAAAAAATTATAAGACTGCAAATCTAAGTAGTTTTATATGTAAACGCCATCTAGTGATGGGCGGAGAGACTAAATAGTAGAACTTTTTCCGCCATCGTACAATATACGATTTTTATCAAACATAGCTAAGAACCACTGTAATTAAACTTACTTTTACCCAAAACATCGGAATCGGTCAGACACAGACAGACACACCGACAGACATTAGCGGCAAACTTATAACACCACTCTTCTTTGTCTGGGGTTAAAAAAAGATTAAATAATACGCTGCGTTCACCACTTTGCTACCATTCTATCCGGTCAGGAAATCTACGACTGTAACACAACTGATATTTAAATTAAAACAACATTTGGCAGCCCTCCATTGTACACTGGATTTCGTCCGACATTCTCAACTTTACACGGATTAAAAGGATCTTCTGGTATCAAGGGTAATTTTCGGAAATTTCTGAAGTTAATAGTGAGTTACTTTTTTATTCTTTTTTAGTCTTATCTATCTTAAAGTAAACCTGTCGGTTTTCCTCTTATCTTAGCACTATCTTGGTTACATCCATTGCTTTGCTGCATCAGACCTCAAACGAGGTGCGTTTTCAGATTTTTTTTTCTATAAACAATACACATGACAAATAGTGAACCAACAATGCTAAAGACCAAATGGGAATGCATATATGTGCAACGAGTTTTAAACCTTTTGGTTCACTGATAAAAGGCCCATGGTTTTAAATCCGCCATTTAGTAACATGTATCAAAATAAATAAATATTGTAGAATTGTCAGACAAAAAGTAGGTACCTGAGAAAATTCCACGTCGTCTAGTCAATTGTAGTGTGAGTCACGAATAAGAAAAACGTCGCATCAAACCAAAACGAAAATATAAGAAAACGCCACAAAAACAAAAGCAATCTGGAATATTCCAGAAAAAATATAAACATGAATCGTGAGATGAGAGAGCATTGCAATGAGCAGTCAGTCAGTCAGGAATGATGTTTGCATGCGAAATTTAATTCGGAATACTTTTGCCGCCGTTTAGACGCAAACAGTAGGTACGTAATGAATAAAACATGTCCCACTCATACGTCGCTTCTAGCCTTTCTGATGGGGCCACGGCGGCAGCGGGAGCTGTGCAGTAATGCGCAGGAAAAGTGTTAGACACATTGAAATATAAAGTACTTCAAGAAACAAGTATTGAAATATCAAAAGTAATTTTTGGCTTCCCGCACAAGTTGCTCATCTGATTTTGTATGAAAAGCCAAAAATATTCTTTAATGTTTCGACTTGGGGTGGGGAATATTATTTACTATCGCAGATTGAGTTCACCCTTAAAATTATTTCAGTATATATTGTTAGACCTTATATATATGGATACAGGCATGGGCTACGTGACTGCATAGCTGAAGATGCAATCTGCGTATAATTATAATGAGAGGGTACGTAGGTATATGAGTATTTCGTAAATTGCAAAGCAGCGAGATGAATTAATTAAAAAAAACACATTTGATCGGGTTGACTTGGTGGTGATACGAGATCCTTCCAGACAATAATAAAAAATTATAAAATATATCACCATTGTAATATAGTATAGACCAGTGGTTCCCAAACTTATTTTGTCTACTGCCCACTTTGAGAATAAATATTTTTTTAGCGCCCCCATTTTTTCACCTATTTAAAAACCAGCCAACTGATACAGGAATGCACAAAAAATTGTTAAAACATGATAGATATCTACGAGTACTAATAACTATTAAAATGCGAAAGTGTGTCTGTTGCCTTTTTATTTGTTTGTTTGTGTCTACTTTCATTACGAAACGGAGCGACCGATTGACATGATTTTAATTTTTTCTATATTCAATAAAATAGGACAGATATATGAACTACGCGGAGAGAAATATAGAACCGAGTTTGAGCAATCTTTTAATTCATATTAGTTGATGTTCACAAGTTGTTGTTGAGAGTCGAGAGCTCTTGCAGTCGTTGTTTAAGAGGCCTCCTAGCTAAATAAAGCTCCTAGCAAAAAAAAAACATTTTCTTTCTGGGTCTCTTACCGCCCCCCTTGAGACCTACAGCGCCCACAAGGGGGCGTTATCGCCCACTTTGGGAACCACTGGTATAGACAAACGTATTGAATGCAAAAACTATATCATGTAATAGTGCTGACAGTAAAATAGTTTTATGTGTAAGAGTGAGCACAAACAACGACGTTCTTTAATCTGAGCAACAACAATTTAAAATTCCAAAAGTAACCTCCAACTTTTTTTTATGGCAATGGCAAACAAACATTTTCGAGGTGGGCTAACAAAAGTAAAACATTCTTCGATTTGGCAGACAATAAAATCGTCGTCAACATAATGATTAAATCTACTTGCCAATTCTGTGCGCATTTGCGCCTCCAGTGTAGTGGCCCCAAGCTCACCCAGGCAATATAAAGCTTTGACGATTTTCTTTTCAGAATTTCAAGTGATTCTAAAGTCGTTCCTCAGATATAGCTGGTTATAGAAGCCGTGGGTGCCGCGCGTGCAGGGGACGCGAATATAGAATTATAGTAAGTCACGAGATTCTATCGATACTATCGTGACCTCGGAAGAGAGTAACAATACCGATAGGAATATCGATAGTATTGACTATTTGAATGATACCTATTACAAATATCGATATTAAATACTAGTAGTTCGCCACGAACTTAGACCTCGCGATTATTATTTCAGAATAATGTACCTGATTTGGATGAACTATCAGTGCAGGTTTACCGATAAGCGGATTCATGGTTGTGACCAAATTTCCAAAAAAGTTGGCAATCACAGCCCTTTCTTCAAACGACTTTCGATCTAGCTCTGAAATGTCAGGAGCACCTTCCAACTCCAACCATACAATGCCATGGATATGAGGTCTACCGTGATGCTGAAATTCAGTTCTGTACCAGTAGTCTTTTACCGAAAAATGATCCATCATTTTTCAAATGACAAAGTCAGCTCGTTGTTGGAAAAACCAGAAAACTATTAATGGGTTTCCATTTATATGTTTATTTGTATTGCCATGGCTCTATGCCGCTGCTCATTGGTTTTTTACTCTCTTCGTAAAGCTACTTCGCTTGCTTTGGTTGCTGTTGATCTCTTATTAGTTCGTAGCATAATTACTAATACTACTACAGAAGCACAGACAAGCAGCGATAGCGATTGAACGAAAATTCGCTCAACAATATTGCTAAATTTAATAAACAAGCCAACAATCAATCAAAATTAGCAAAAACTGAAAAAAAACTAATCGTAAATTAAGCAAATCCCTTTTTTTTAAAGAACTACTTATGAAACTCAAAATAATAACCATAATAGTTATTCAGAGAAATTACTTTGTGGACCCCGGGGTGTATGTATTTTTGAGAAAGTTGTTCAGTAACCCGGACTGAATTCACCCTTAAATAGTTTTAGTATAATTTGTAAAAAGATTTGTATTGTTTATCCGTCACGGCTCAGTCAGCTAGACTTCGCGAGTCACCCTAAACCCATTTAAGTATAAAGAAGTTGTTTAGACAAAAAAGTTGTTCAAATAAAAAAAAATCGTTTTTATAATGGCAACAAAAAAGTCTAATGCGATTTTTGAAAATATTTTGAAATGGCGGATATATGACAGTTTTAAAATTTTAAACCCCCATATTTCCGCCATTTTGAAAAATTTCGAAAAACTGGCTCGACAATAAAATTCTATGTTGTTGCTGAATCTGCTTACAAAATTTCATGAGAATTGGTTAAGAAATGCGACCTGTAGGCGAGAACAGACAGACAGACAGACAGACAGACAGACAGACAGACAGACAGACGGACAAAAGAATTTTTGGCCAATCTCGAAACTGAGACGCTTCGCTCGCTTCGCTCGCTCGGTCAATTACAAATATCGATATTAGATAATAGTCTTCTGTGGCACCTATCCTGCTTCCTTTTCTTTCAACCTTTTGATTACTTTTTAACTTATCATTAGCAACTCAACACTCATAGGTCAGCCAGTAGATTTAGCCTGTGGGTCGGGTTGAGCTTATCTGAAAGGATCATCTCAAAACTGATGATTGGACCGCACAAGAGCGCGATTCTTTCTATCATTTCTCCACCTACTGAGTGTAGATTTCCTTCTGACATTCTCTTTGACCTGTTCTTATTCAATGATATATCCTTTTTCATGCTTTCCATGTCATAGGTTATATCATTTCGCCGCTGCTGTTAACCTAAACCCCTGAGGGCCATTCCTTATTTTCAGCCCGCTACTTTGCGTTTCTATTTACTATATTTTTCCAAACATCGAAAATAAATTAGTAAAAAAGTTTATTAAAAAAAGTGTTTTTGTTGATAGAAATTTCTATTTATTTTTGATAGTCTATGATTAAAACAGTGAAGACTAAAAAAGTAAAAATAGAGGTAAAAGATTTAATTAACTCTACAACAGCTTAATACGAAGTCCTTCCCTTAAGAAATCGACTCGTCGCCTTGTATCCATTTAGTATGTAAATGAAAGGCAGTTGTCCAGCGCAGGCAGTCAAAGAGACATCTGTTGTAAACAGCTTGGAGCGCCTTTGAAGGGGCCTTTGTGTGATACTCGCACAGCGGCGGGCGGCGGCCATTGCAGTTTTATATTTGATATAAGTGTATTAAGTGTATTTCCTTTCATGCAGGGCTGGGGGCTGGGAGAAAAGGAATAACCGGCCAAGTGCGTGTCGAGCCACGCGCAGTGTAGGGTTCCGTAGTCACTATTGAAGATTGAAGTTTTATCCCCTCCCCTTCTCTATCCATCATCACGCTAAGAGTGGCCTTTGAGCCTTACGGCCCTGAGTATGTCTTAAAAAAGGTCATTGGTTAAATATATCTAAATCATATCATCATAATCAAAGTTATCACAAATGTCATTCGCTTGTTAATCGAACATCAACGTTTCTCTTGTGCCTCAAAATGCCCCGTATTAAAACACGTGTCAAAGATAAAAGCCAAACTCAAGTTACAGAAGATTAATCAGATCAATTTTTATCAGAAAAAAAATTGGTTGCCTGTAAAGTCGGTATACGGGCGAAAGTTTTACGTGACAACGACTTTTTATGTCTGTCTCTCTCGCTCTTAGGCGGGCTAACCATGCCCGAGTGGAAGGGACGCGTGCCTCTCACTCGCTCTCATTGTGAGCGCATAACGTGAGCGGAGCGTAACGCAGTTTCTTGAAGTGTCACCCGGCAAACCAATTTATAAGACGTTGTCACGTCAAAAATTGTTATCAGTAAGTGGGCACCGGTAGGCTATTATGAAGTAACTTATGGCGGAAGCATGCAAAGTAATCTAAATCAAAGAAAACGTTATTCTTACTTTAAAGAGGAAAATACATACATACATACATACATACTACCACGTCTTTATCCCTAATGGGGCAGACAGAGCATTTTGGGTCTTGCGGTTCTATGCAGAGCCCAGGGCCGCAAGACCCAAAAGCCACTTTTAGCGTCATGGTGGGCGAGAAGATGGAAAAGCAATCAATACAGTGATGGGTTGCTAGCCGCATCGCCTGTTAACATGATTTTCATTTTTGCCCATTCCCTCGATCGGCTTTTACGATCTGCGTGGGAAGAGAAGTAGCTGGTACATTTTAAGTTTTTTTTTATTTCTCCCAGACCAGCATGGAAATGAAAAGAGGAAAATAAAGGACGAAAGCAAGTAAAATTATAACAATTAAGCTCTTTTGCCTTCAAACAATACCTAAGACCCCCACATTCCCGCGTTCTTAGTCAATTTATATACACATTTGCAAAACGCGCGCTTTCCGCCAGTCTGACAGCTAACAAGCTCTGAAATATTATGTTTAGCGATGCATCTCGTATGCAAATAGCTGCCGACAGAGGGCGCTTCTTACGAGGATTCAATTACCCTCCGTTTGAATCAAGAGGCTCACAGTAAAGTGAGTTGGAGCTCGAGACAAATAAAGGATTATTTTCATGCATGTCTGTGATATCCCTTGGCTGGAAAGTCGTCAATTATTTCTTTAGAATGTGTGAGGGGCAAATGTTAGTTTTCAAGTTGCGTAAAGCATAATATCTGGTATGTAGGGATAACAACCGGGACCAATGGATTCTGAATTACTTAATAATTTCGTGAACTCGTCTGAATTGTGGATTTTATTTCGGCGATTTCGTGTGTGGGCTACGTTCGGTGCAATCGACTGATTCAGCAAATAAATAAAAACCTGTATACGTTTCGCGTTCATTTCCAGGTAAATATTTATTACAGTCTTATTATCAAACGCGGATTAACTTGGTTTGAAATGACATCCCGCAACATGTCAGTGTCTCTTACGTTATTGCCAACTTAATAAGGGTGAATAATGGTTTAAATGAAGTCGTAAAGTTAGTTCTCGTTTAATAATAAAACGGTTAATGATTTCTCAAAGCGATAGTTGAGTCCTCAATTTGATTGCCATTGCTGGTCAATCAATAGTTTGTGTACTTATAAAGTATCAAAGACGTAAAATGTCTGAATCTCTTTACTTCTAGCTCATCTTCAATTGAAAATCTTAACAACTGTGACTTTCTAAAACCTCTGTGTATTATATTTATAGTACATTATCTACATTTTTTTAAACTTGTCTAACAACAATAAATATTAAAATATATATATATGTACTTGAACATATAAAAAAAAAATCAAAAGTAAGTCACCGAGCGGGATTCGAACCCGTAACACTCGTTTCTTGCCGTCCGTGTCTTAACCCGCTGGACCAGACGGTCAGTGGCCGGCCGGACGAAATTAGCGACCATTTTGAGTTAGTATCCCATAACACAAGTTTTGAACTTACTTTGGGGCTAGCTCAATCAGTGTAATTTGTCCCTATATATTGATTTATTTATTATTTTCTGCGTGGAAAGAAAATCGCATAAAAACTCGAAAACACGCATTTTCCAAAACGTAAGACTAATCTAGATCGATTGTTTACCCCCGAAAATCCCCATATACCAAATTTCAGCGAAATCTTTAGAGCCGTTTCCGAGATCACAGAAATAAATTTATATACATATAAAATAAAGTACCTGGGCGACCGAGCTTTGCTTGGTTACATCTCAAACATTAACAATTTTTTTTTAAACTTGTCTAAAAACAATGCAAAATAAAAAAAAATATATAAACTTAAACATAAAAAAAAAAACAAAAGTAAGTCACCGAGTGGGATTCGAACCCGTAACACTTTTTCTAGCGGTAGCTATCCTTAACCACTGAGCTAAATCAAGGCGGTCGCGGCCGACGAAATTAGCGACCATATTCTGCGTGGAAAGAAAAACGCATGAAAACTCGAAAACACGCGTTTTCCCAAACATAAAACTAATCTAGATCGATTGTTTACCCCCGAAAACCCCCACATACAAATTTTCAGCGAAATCGTTAGGGCCGTTTTCGAGATCACAGAAATTTATATTTATTTATAAATTTCTGTGATCTCGAAAGAATATATACATACAAGAATTGCTCGTTTAAAGGTATAAGATAAACAAGAATTGCTCGTTTAAAGGTATAAGATATTATCTCGCCAAACCTTAAGACATTACTACGCCACAGATATAGGTTAAAGCTTAAGACCTTATAGATTAACACAGTGATAACCATGACAAATCCATTGCTCTCTCAACCTGGATTCGTAGGTGTGGTATAAAATAAAGAAAGTACGGAAACAATACTCTTGCTGTGCGAGTAGTTAACATAAGCAAGATTTATTTTCAATTGGTCTTTTATTTTGTTTTGTTTAGCTAAGTCTACTTTTAAACATTTTTTTTTAATTAATTTTAGTAAAATTAATTTTTACTTTTCTCACTGTCGTTGCTAAACGAGAGTTGCTATGTGAAATGCGGTTTAAGAAACTTAAGATTAAAACTAGTGTTAGTTATTGAAAGGAAGTGTTAGTTATTGAAGAATATTTATATAGGATTAATCGTAAATTAAGTCGGTTTTATTTTCTGTTGCTCAGTCAGTTGCTTCAGCTGTAAATTAAATACAGGTTGAGCACTTTTCATCTAATCAAACATTGAGATTTAGAATCATTCTATCCACTTCTAAATTTAAATATTGGATTTGGCTACAAGTGAAAATTCTACGTGCCATATAAGATCCTATTCATGCCATTAAATTTCAAGCACCGTTTGGGCGATATATCTTCTGTCACGTTATTTGGTGTAGCGGGCCAATTGAGCGCTATGTCACGCTCATGAAATATTAATGGCCCCGGTGGGCGATATTTCTCACAAGTATGCTAATGTGGCCCGCTGGTCCGTGGCCCGTGACCGGCCCGTGGCTTAAATATTCTAACGATGAGCGCCGGAAATGCACAAGTTGGGTTTTACACTCAAAGAATATTTAAAGTCGGTGGGTGCACCTCTACCTCAAGTTATTCTACCACCAAGCTACAGTACGGCTTAAATACTTTGTTCTGATTATTATACTTAGTGAACGGGTTACTCATGTATAGAGTCAGCTGCTGCTGACATGTTTCGACCTCATCTGAAGGTTGTCATCAGGGCGAATGTGACTACAGCCCCGTACACCGCACCGGCTCGCGACACACTGATGTTAGCGCGTGGGGCGCGCGGGCGGCGCTGGCGATCGCCCTCTGCGCCCGCAGCGAAAGTCCGGTAGATGCTGGTGGTTTCTGGTCAGCTGCGTCAAGGACTCCGTGGATGTATTGGGAGCCGTAATTTCTTCTTCATCATCGTCTGCGGCTGGTGATAGATAAATAAATACTCTGTTCTGTCCTCACAGTATGAATTTGTACTAGTCGCTGTCAAGACAGCTGGCCCATGGTGTCCCGAAGCTAAGGACTTGATTAATGAAATAGGGCGCCGCTTGCGGGACCGAGGATTTTACCAACGCTCTGGGTGGTACCTGGCTCAAAGGATATCCATAGCCATTCAAAAAGAAAATGCAGCAAGAGTAAAGGGTACTTTTGAGCCGCGTATAATTCAGGGTGGGATTTTTGATTATTTGTATTATTTGTTTGCTTTTTATAAATTTGTCATTTTTTTATTTTTTTGAATAAATGATTATAGATACTTACAGTAAGTTTTGGAACGCCGACACGATGAACTATGCTCTCTGTGACTTAGCGGTGCTGATGTAAGAAACATCGCAACCAATTGTACAGCTTGGCGTAGCGTGTTGCTACAACGTAGTCATCTACCTCATTGTACTGTTGTGTATGAACAAACACATCAGCACAATAAGGCACAGTAGTAGCAGTACACTGTATACCCCTCCCACTTCTTTTCGGGGGCTGCAGTCAGTCGTGTGTGCGTTGCGTTTATACAATTATACAAGTTTATTTGCTATAGGCAAATTAAAAACCCCCGACAAGCACCATCTAGTAATAAATGGCGGAACTTAATATTATATTGATATCGCGCGCCATCTATTATTTGTCAGGTAAATTACTAGTGATAAGTGGAGAACTACATAATATATTGATGTCTTGGCACCATTTATTTTGTCAGGCAAATTACAAAACCCTGAATTTGAAGAGTTATTATCACCCAATAACTTCCGATTTTCATCTAACATGGCTAAGAACCACCGCAAGTGAAGTTGCTTTCATGTAAAAATACCGCATTGAAATTTGTTAATTCGTTCAAGGCCACATACAGACAAATAGGCAGACAGACACTCACGTAAACTTATAACACCCCTCTTTTTTATCGGAGGTTGAAATAGCGCAGCTTCTTTAGGGAAGCAAGCAACCCGTGTGGGTTAAGTAGGTATGTTTTAGTTTATGACTGACGTTAACTAGTTTTACAGAAACTTTACTAACATAAAATTCTTATTTTTCTACAATATTATCACTGTATATAATGTCAAAGTCTCATCAAAAACTTACCTATGTGAAATAATTTGTTTTATCAAGAAAAGCAGCAATCCTCTATGAACACAATAGAATATAAGATCTCAAAGGATATACTCGTATCTAAACAAGATAAAAACGGTTGAAAATTCCTTAAAACCTTTTCCTTTCTAAGGAATTCGAACGCTCATTAATATTTAACGTCTTCGCCGCGAAAAACGCGACAACAAATCAAATAATCCAGAAAAAACAGTACTCACACGGAATCCCGAGATAATACGTTCAACCGAAGAGAAATATTATTCGATAATTCGGAAAAAACAGCGAAAGAAGAAAACTCTGGCACAATAAACAGGGTGTATTCAAATGAGGGGCGCTCCCGCAGGACGCGCGCGCGAAAACAATGATAATATTACAAACTTATTTAGGAGCGGGCCAGGGAACGCGCGGGCAGTAGCGCCGGTAGCGGGAGTGGTAAGTAATACTAATGACTTGTAAAAGTGAATGTTAAGGTCGAATTACTGAATAAACATTTGAATTTTGAATTTGTTTCATGTTCACAGAAATAAAGAATATGCATTAGGAATAGAACAAAATTAGGAAATGAGACCGTGTGATACTGTGCAAGCAGGATTTGCCCTGACCATGCCTACTGACCTCTTCTAACTTTGATATCGTGTAAATGGTTAACACACATAATACCTACAGATATTAAGATATTCAACAGTAGCTAACGAAACATGGTTTCGTGAACATGCCACTACGCCGTAGATGCTTTACGACAAAGCTACGCTCCGTAGTAATTGCTGTTGTAAAGTCGTAGAACAAGGCACAAAAACAGGTTGTGTTCTTAAAAAAATAGGGAATAATTAATGCCATGGAAAAAAATAAGAGTACATATTGATAACTTATAAAAAATATATAAATGAATAGGGAACCTCAACGTAGCGTCACTAATTTCATGGCCCAAATTGGAGCTCAAGTAAATTCAGAAAAAATTGTGAGAGCGAATGTAACCTTGAATATTTACGAGGCTCCCGAAAGGGTTGGCGCCCCGCTAGGTGACGCCTTATGAAATTTTGCCGCTTTGTCGCGGCAAATGTGCGGAACGGCCGCGAGCATGCGATGCCGCGCGACATTTATTTTTAAGTTGTGTCGGAAACCATGTCAAGTTATTTTTGTTGTGATAAAATTTCGCAATGTTTTTTTTAACCCCCGACAAAGAAGATATGTAGAGTTTAATGCTATCAGTTTGTCGATCTGTCTGTGCATCGTAGCGTTCAAATGGATGGACCGATTTCGCTGCAGGTTTTTTTTACGTGAAATTTTCTGGTGGTGTTTCTAAGCTATGTTTTTAGAAAGTAATTGGGGTTTAACGATTAAAAGTCAAGGCTTTCTCTAGCAAATAATAACAGATGTCGCTACGGATATCGATTCGATCAGGGACATAAAGTCCCATATCTCTGGATTCGATAGATGCCATTTTTGACATCAGGTTTTTTTTTTAAATTTTGCCTAGCAAGTAACCAACCAATACTATCACTAGGTATCAGATTTTTCAAGCTACTTTATAGCATTTAATGTAGTTCGATACCTGCCCTTTAATGTCGGTACTAAAGGCGGAAGGTGCCTTCCGAAGTACAAAGGAGCCAGACTTGTTTGTAAGCCACTTCTGGTCACCCACCCAATTGACTACCATACCCAGGGTTGCTTTATATGTGAAAGCGCTAGAATGCGTTCTTCCACATTGAGGTGGTTATCAATACGTTGCGATCTTTTTTTATTAATTACACTTACTCAAAGACACAAGGATGGATTTGAAAAAAATATTTTTTTGTTTAAAACGGCATTTGCTCGAAATTTTATCGAAATCGTTTGTGTAGTTTTGAGGTAAAAAATTTTTAAGTACCGGCAGAGAGCATGGACCATACTGGACAAATTTTGCAATATTTTTTTGGTCGTTAAGTTTCCCATATAACTTTTACCTTACCTGTTTTTTTTTATAGATATATGGAGTACATGAAGATAACAATTTCACAAATTCGTTATACCTTATTTTCAAGAGCGCGATGTGGAATAAAAGAAAGAAGTGTAATGTAATTTTAGTAGCAGCTCAAAAATGTTAATTCCCTTATTTCATGTCGCCGGTCTCAGAGCACTTTATTTTGAACTGTATTACACTGGAAAGTATGTGGCAAATACTGCCAAGTTTTGTTAAATGTCAACGTGAAATTAATGCTGAAAATATCAATGAGTAGCGATCAGCGAAAAGTTTTTATTTTCGTAATTCTGAAGAAAAGGTAATTTAAAAGTATTCATTTTATTACTCATTTGTATCTGAGACGAAGCGAGAAGGGCCTCATTGTGGCTACGTTGTAGCAACGCTGTGATGAAGCGGTCTCTAAGATTGACAGTAATTTTAGGTACCTACTTAGAAAGTGCATAAATTTGTTCCGTGACGAGATCCACTGCGTGAGACGGAGGCAGCTTGGCCGCTGTCTGCCAAGGCTTTCCATTTTGTAGCGCGGCTGTTGGTAGACTGGCTAAGGCTGATAGCTTCTTCTTGTTGGCATTAAAGTTTCGAAATGGGGGTGATTAATTTCACCATCTAGTCAAAATCGTAGGTACGAGAGCGTGACGTCATGCGATATTTAAATGCGTGATATCTTCATTATTACTTGCTAATCTGTTAAAAAAAGTTGATAATATCTTTTACTAATCTATCTGATGAGACAAAAAAACTTTAATTAGTCCACATCTATATTGTGGATGCAATATGTGCACCTTGTCGCCTCGACAACTCACGTGGTTCCCCGCCACCGTGGCATAATTATATATTTGAAACCAGGGAAAATGTCAATATCTTTAGTGATACCGAACTTTGCCCTCCACCGCCGTGACTGCAGCACGCGGGCCGGCTGTCTCCAGACAATCAGCGCGCAGATTACACTCGTAACCGGGAAAAAAATCGGGAACGGCAATCGGTGTGCCGGTCACGTGCCGGAGGTGGCACTCCTCATGAGCCAGAATAATACACTGCGTTTAGATCTGTTTTGTGCGAGCTGCGTTACATGGGGAATATTAAAGCATGGGGAAGAGAAAGCAATTGCATTTTTTTTCAAGACAGAGCATTTAAGTATGAGTACAGAATATAAGTATTAAATACACAACGGAATCTTCTAAAACTTGCGCAATATGCGTCCGTGTTACCCGTCCCCGCACCTCTTCCCCGTTTTCCCTTGTAGATTGTAGAGGCGGTTGCAGCCGCCCGCTCAACACCCTCCACAAGACGAGAACAAACAAGAGATTTTCTGCATTAAAATAAAATAAAAATAAAAAATCCTTTTATTCCATATTTAATTTTACATGCTCGTATATTTAAAACCATTAAATTTAATTAAAATATTAAATTGTAAATTAAATTAAATTTTTTAATGTCTATTCACTAAATGAAGTCCGAGTTTAATATTTATTTAAATTATTATATATTTATTAAATTATGGACCCCTTAACGGGTAGAGGCCTCCTCCAAATTTTGGTTGCAAAGTTTTCTGTCTTGTGCCTTTTTTGTCTAGTCTATTCCGGCTAATTTAATAATTTCGTCGACTTTTCAGCATTAATACATCTAAAATCACGTTGAAAAGTGACACTATTTTGTGACATTTAATTTGTGAACTGTACCGCATAATTTATTTTTGAACTAGTCAACTACCTATTTTGGTCGACATTTTAACTATTGAAGTTTATTGGGCTCAGATACTATGTACTTTATGCTATTTGTAATATAAAAAAGCTTGAAATGTGTCAAGGGACAAAGTAAAATAACTGGCTTGCTTTCTATGAGAGAGAGAGAGAGAGAGAGAGACAGACAGACAGAGAAACACGCGCGCGCCGCACGGCTTACAACTATAGCAAAAAGTGTCGTTACAGCTTTTGGTCTTAATTTTTTTCGTCTAGCCTCCTTTCGTAAAGCGCGATAAGGAACTTCGTTCCAAAACATGTCTACGATACCATTTTCACCAACATTGCAAAAATTACTTGTATGCTTTCCCATACAATTGCTGCACATTCCGTTCGCCAGTCAATTTTATGGCGCAGAAGATAAACCGTTTTGTCTTGAGTTTATGACCTGTGGTTATACCAGATAATCTTCTGCCGCTCGCTCGCTGCTGACCGTACCTGTAATTTCCCGGCGGGAGGATAAATTCTGCCGACCGTACGTGACGACATACCCGTCTCTGCTCGCTGGCAATACTTTCGGCGTTTCATCATTGTTCTAGTGAAATAATTTTATGTATATAAAACATACTTGATTGGTATCTACTTCTCGTAAGAAGTAAGACTCACATACTACTTTGTAAGTAAATATTACCTTTCAAATAAACTATAATATTTCAACTACTTACTGCGAAGCCGAGATATAATTTTTTGATTTGTTAATGTATGATGATAAGGTCTAATTTGTTTGATATAGTAAAAAGTCACTATCGTATGACCTTCGCATTCACAGCTTCAAAAATCTTACAACAGTGTTGACCACCTTCTTCGCAAGAAAAACAAGAACAAGTTTATTTTTTTGCAAATCAAAAAGAACCCCCCACGCTATCTCGTATTGAGTAGCGGAACTACATATTCTAATTGATATCCATAGCGTCATCCATTATTTGCTGGGGAAAACCCTGACTTTCAAGCGTTTACCCCTAATAACTTTGTTATAAGAAACACCGCAAGAAAAACTTACTTTCGCGAAAGAAAACCGCAAAATCGATCCATCGGTTCCTCCGCCACGATGCCACGAATAAACACAGCTTTGTTGGGGTTAAACAAGAATATTTTCAAAAGTGTACGCACAAAATCTAACACATAATAGTTAATAATAAATAATAATAAAATTTATTTGCCAAAATTAGAATTATAGTATTACAATTCGTTATAACATAAAGCTAATTAAACTTAAAAACAGGTATAATTTCTTTTGGACCCTGCACTAAGCGTAGCTTGTATCGCAGAGATCCATTATGTTTCCGTTAACAAATTCTTTTACTTAATAAATAACATCGGTTCAGACTTCAGAATATAAAATATGCAAAATGACATACAAAAATACATACACAAGTACTTAATGATGAATTTACAAAAAGAGAAGAAAATATTTAATTATATCACAATCCGCTACTTTTCAGAAAGACAAAACAGATATCCTACGATCATTATACCAAGGGATTTGTATACAGTTGTATTTCAACATCGGTACAAACCCACACTTGGCTACAAAAACTACGCAGTTAGCGGAATTTATTCGCTACCTGGGCAATAAAAATTGAATATTTCCCTCCTTAGCGAGTGAGCTGCCGGCAATAAAATATTACCGCGCGATCTTTGTTTACACTATTGTAGATCGGGTTTTTTCGAGATATGGATCATGTTACTTAATGTTAGGGTTTGTGAAATATTTTGGGGAATATCTTTAGGGTTCCATAACCAAAGGGTAAAAACGGAACCCTATTCGTAAGACTCCACTGTCCGTCAGTCTGTTTGTCTGCCCGTCTGTCACCGGGCTGTATTTCACAAACTGTGATAGCCAGACAGTAGCAATGCTTTCAGATGATATCAAAGTATTGATAAGGTTATGGCTCTTACAGACGAGCGACAGCGTTCCCGCGAGAATGGATGGCGATAATCGGCGATATTTGCCGATAATCGCCGACTATCGCTGACCGTCGCCTACGGTCGCACAGCTGTTTTTGACAGTTTGTGACAGATACATGTGTCCCATAAACTGACATCTGTGAGCAGACCGGAATCCGGTCGACATGCATTGTTTTACTATTGTGTCTGGTGTTTTGCACAGACAGCAGGTTAAGAGTTTGCAACTGTCAGCAGTCATTGGTCACCGATTATCGGCGACGGTCGCTGACGGTGGCCGACAGGTGTCGCGGGCTTAATGTCGCTCGTCTATAAAAGCGTAAAACTTCAGTTGTGTTTCCTACATCAAAACAACATACTAAATAACATCTGTAACCCAAAACTGAAAGGAGGTAAACCCCATAAGCCCGTAAAGACGTTCCGGCGGTGTGTGCGACAAATTATATTTGTCAGGTAGGCGCGGGATCAGCGACGGATGACAGGGGCTTTGTTCAAATGCACACTTGTGTACATTTGAACAATCTTTGTTGTTCTTGAGGGCTACGTGGCTACGTACGTGTTTTAAAATGAAAATTGTATGTCAAGTAAGGCCAAATTGAGCAATATCAAACTATAGCATTTTAATACGTTTGAGGGTGAGAACGGAAATGAAATTTATGAACAATTAAATAGTAGGAGAGAAAGAAAATCTGCAGGGCAAAATAAATAACCGGCCAAGTGCAAGTTGTAGTCGCGTATGATAATTTCCGTACCATTATCTATAAAAAATCAAGTTTGTTGTATGGGATGGCACTTAAATATTTATTTTATTCTGTTTTTAATATTTGATGTTATAGCAGCTACAAAAATACTTAAGAAAAATTCAACTGTCTGACATCTGACATCTGACTATCACGGTTCATAAAATGACGCTTACGTCTGTCGGTCTCTCTGTCAGTTTGTCCGTCTGTGGCATTGTTATGGAAATGCGGGGAAACGCTCGAACGGAGAAATTTGAACAGCAACTTCCCTTACGGTGGTTCTTAGCTATGTTTGATGAATATTGGTTCGACCAATAAATGTCATAAAGTTATCGTTTGAAAGTCGGGGTAGTGTGTCCGTTAAGTAATAGATCCTACGGATATCAAGTCGTATCGGTAGTTCTGCTACTCATTACAAGATGGCGTTCTTAACAGTCGGGGGTTGTTTTTAATTTGCTTGATAAATAAACTTATATGGTACAAATACAACCAGCATTTATTATTAATATACTTAAATCTCAGTCATTTTAATCATACTTCCTCAGGCGTCAAGCAAACATAATTCCAAAGGGAAGCTGATTGGCTAACAAGCGGCGTTATGAGCTGCATAAAACCGGCGCAAGAAGCCATGCATTCAGATGTATGCAAAGCGAGCGATTTGCTGCTGCAGTCGTGTTTGTACTGGGAAGAGGGCGCAGTGTCACACCATAGTGTAAGACTCAATAGCTTAGATACTAGAACTCTGTTTCAAATAGAGACTGCTGATTGGCTAACACGCACGCGGCGTTATGAGCTGCATAAAACCGGCGCAAAAAGCCTGCATTCAGATGTATGCAAAGCGAGCGATTTGCTGCTGCAGCCGTGTTTGTACTGGGAAGAGCTGGCGCAGTGTCACACCAAAGTGTAAGACTTTAACGTCTCTAACCGTCTTATTATAAAATGCAGACTAACTTTGTTACTAGGTTTAAACCATTATCCGACCAAACCCAGTTGACCCCTAGTAATATGCCATTGCCTCATCTGAAAATGTCAACATACTCTGTATTTTAAAATAAGACAGAATAGCTTTTAATAAATAAATAAATAATAAATAATATGCTTTATTGCAAACACAAAAGATCCATAGTTGATATAAAATAAAATAAAAATAAAATAAAATACAATTTAAAAATAAAATTGTTCACAATAAATTTAAAATTTAAAATTAAAGAATTACTTTAACGTGGCGGCAATAGCCAACCAGTGTCTGTAGGTATCGGTAGATACAAGTCTCTCTGCCAGACTCTGTTAAATGCTAGAACTGGTGATTAAGGCTAGAACATGTTTCAAACAGAGACAGCTGATTGGCTATTATGCGATATCAGCTGTATAAAGCTTTTTTTGTACTATGAAGTGCAGCCGCATGGTCACTTGTTATGTCGAAGTGTAAGCCTTGTTTAAAGGATAGGATCAGGAAGCACTAAGAAGTTTTTAAGAAAACTGGTAATTGGTAATGCAATAAAAGATGCACATCTGTATGAATTAACGATTTAGAAAGATTTAAAGATAAATGAGCCATAGACAGAATTTTTTTTACTACGTAAGAAGACGGAACATTTAATGTCGCTAACACAAGAGTGAAAGAGATAGCGATCACATTGACATGAGCCAACTTAGGGATGAGAATCAACCGCGGTCATCCAAGCTGATAAAGTGTCAAACGAAAAATGGATTTTTCTTAAAGTAAACTGTGTTATTCCATTAGTTTCCTTACCTTGGAAAGATGATCTCTTGCAGCTTTACCGACGTGATACAACAACAAAAAATAATCCCAGTAAATACACATTTTACAGGAAATTTTGCCAGACACTTATTTCTCCAGTTAGTCACTATATCCTCCGCAACTTCACCAAAAAACCATTCAAAATCATGCATTTTATATTTTCATTTAAAGGTAACACAATATTTATTAGTTATTTGAGGAATTCAGTAATATATTGCTTAAAATATTAAGTATCTGATTCCGCTAGGGCTTGACTAATTATTGACGTCATCTTATGTCATGAATATATATATCGATAAAAAGTCAATAGTTTTTGTCGAATCAGTAGGTACAAACTCTTTTTGAGTAGAATTACAATCAGAATATTTCATATCGAGTTTCGATTTTCGTGGGTAATATTTATTTCCCAACATTTGTCGCTATTTATATATTATGTATTTTTTTGTTACGGTCAATTTTATATCAAAATATAAAAAAAAGGTTTTCCGTAGAAAAAAACTCGATCAGCTGATAAGTAAACTTGTATGGAAGTTAAAAAAAATGTTTTATGTATATATTTATTGTCATAATAACACTAACAAGAATATTAATTCATAATCACAAAACATTATTTTATCGATGTCGATGAAGTACGTGGCGTGTAGTAGGCACAACCATTTTAAAGTTAGACATGACATTTCATTTCTGGTCTCATTTTACAATAAGGTAGTTGCATATATCTTGTAATATCTTAAATCTATGAAATGAGCAAAAAAAACTTTGGTACATAATAATCTTTTTCACACTAGTCTCGAAATGATCGCTTAAAAGCTAAAAACCTGCTAAGTATATTTTGTATTTTAGTGTACAAAAAAGTAGGTAGGTACTTCGGGATATTTGTTTTGGATAGGATAGTTTAAAACCGCTATCCGTATTCATAACAAAACATAAACTTGTTGCATTTGATGCGTTGCCAGGTTGAGTCTCTGAATTGGCTCGATATCATATGCGAATGTTTTAAAGTGAAAAGTAGTGCCAAGAAATTGGCACATTTTCTGCACTAGTTAAAATTTTGTTGTAAATTTTTAATGTCGTCACAACTATGTAACATTAAATATAGTTTTTGTCGTTCTATTTGCGTTTTGGAGACAATGAATAATTTTTACGTACTAAAACGTCAGAGATCTGCAAATGTAACAGTACATTTGTACATCTACCCTGTAAAAGAAAATCCATTAGACATCGATCTCCCAGTGTTGAGCACAAGCTTTTCTCTCACTTCGCCATGATTCTGGGTTTTGTGCTATAAATTGCCAATTTAAAATATTAAAACATAATAATCCATACTTGTTATAAAATGAAGTACTTCAATAACTTTAAAACTTGGATGCAGTTTTCGTCCTTGCCCGCTAATTTTTATACAGATGCAAAGTAATTCCATATTTCTGAGTAATTCCATATAACGATACACTTTTCTAATAGTTACAGGATTGTAAGCTGCGGCATGTGACATAATATTTTTTCTTATATCTTCTTAGCACTCGCTCTCATCTGAAGTCTGGTGGTAGAATATGATAGAGAACTGGCTGCTATATATAATAAGTAAGAAAAAAAATATATATATACGTCATTCTTAAACCGCTCGCCACCGTGTGAACGCAGCCATCCTCTAATTCCGCGCTGCTCAGCCTGTCAATCATGCCGGCTCGTGATTATTTAACTTCGTTCCGTTACGACTCAGTTATTAGCCACCTCACGTGATTGCATCATTAAGAATCTGATTACACACTAGTGGAGTACTGCTAGCTGTCGGTCTGATTAAGGAATTTATGCGTTCTTACGTTGTTTGTGGTGCTGTTGATATGAGAAGTAAGTAGGAGTTACTCAGATAGGAAACTTAAGGAAATTATACGTAGATAAAAATACTTAGAACTATATCTTTTCTATATATAGGTATTATCTATTTATAACTTCTGTATCTCTTCCGCGGTGGGTGTTAGGATTACAAAACTCAAAGGCCACTTTCAGCATGATGGTGGACGTCAGTGTAGCGTTAAAGTAAATCAAGTAGTGACGGGTTGCTCATCGCATTTTCTACTGCCATGATTCCTCCAATTTTAGCCTGTTCTGTTCGCGTAATTGGCTTCTACGATTTGCACTTTAAGATATACTTGGTACATTCTAAGATTTAATTTTCTTTTCAGATCATCTTTAACAATGTTCAATAATTATTGATTTAAAGTCACATGCACAAAAAAAATATTATAAAGTAAAAAACGTATGATGCTAGTTGAAGCTTAACAACTAAGTAAGTTTTTGGTGACGATTGCTCAAAACCACTGTCTGCAAATCCAGACAGATTAAGAAATGCACCAACGTGAGAATTTACGCAAAAATCACTGTTTGACATATGCGTCGTCATTTTAAATAAGTTTTTTGAAAAATTACAGTTTTGTACAAATTTTTATTTTGTGGCTAAAGTACTTATTAACACAAATAAAATAGGCCCAAAATCGATGGAATTGCGTCGTTTTTTTACTAAGTACCATCGATCACCTTCCGTCTTCGTGATCAGACCTTGGAATTCTTCAGTCATAAATTGCTCGTCAAGACAAATTAAACGACTCGTACTCAATGAGATTATGTTGTTTTATAGCTAAGTTCGGTCGAATATCTCCTGGCTCCATCATCAGAACAGCTCATTGACTTTATAATATTGTATTGTCATCTGACTTGCACAAGCATGCAAAATTTCAGCTAAATCAGTTCAGGATAACTGGTTGAAAATTTTGTTGCGAGATGTGACCTAAACAAACATTCAAACATACAAGTTACATTGCTTAATTAAAAGCTTGTAAAATAGAGCTCCAGGACAGTTTGGGCTATGTATAAAGTACGCCACATTACATCATCAGTAGTTTGACAAACACCATTGTAACTAGAGAGCTACATTAGCCCCAGGTTGTAGTATTTCCAACTTTTCCAGCTCCGGAATAAAGTTGCACCGTGTAATTACCTGTATAATTTTAGACATCCAGCATCGAGGTATTTTTGTCATTCAGCCAGAAGTTTGTCGACAGAATAGCGTGTGTCAAAACTAATTTAACTAGGTATGTGTGACGCGTAGGGCTGGCAGCGCAAGGCTTACTATGATATTGTAGAGGAATATAATTATACGTTTTAGCGCATATTTAATTTTATTACATTATTTCTCATTTGATGATATATCTACTAACATGCAATTTAAAAATAGAAATATATAAAACGAAAGACAAGTATGATGATTAGACTTCTTACAATATTAAAAAAAAAATTGTAATATTTACTTAAAAACCACGATATTTTATAAAGTAACGTGTTAGTTGAACCGGCAACCATTTGATAATTCCTCACTTAACATTTTTGCCCCGAAATATTGCCAATCGTTTATTTAACAAACTTTTTAATATTTCACTATTTTTAAAAGTCTGTGTGATAGCAGCTCTATGCCATGACATTTACAAATTAGTCCAGGCGTCTTCTAGTAATCGGGGAACATACATAAAAAAAATATATACACATTATAATTGAAAACCTTCTTTTTTGAAGTCTACTAAAAGTTTTAGTTTAATAAACAAATTTAATTTTTTACTATTATTAAATAGCTTTGCGGTAGCAGCCCTGCGCCGCTTCGGCGTCTGTCTCGCGCCTAATTTAGCAAGCGTTGCTTTATTAAACCACTTCATAAAGGAAAACTTGCTCGGCTCCACGTATTGCCAACACCCCCCTCGCCCCCCGAGGGAGGGGGTGGAAGAAATTTAACTTTGAACCGTCGCGGTTTCACTTCATTTGTAAATCTCGCTTATTAAGTATTATTCCAAGTTGTGACTTATGGAGTAGTGAGCTTTTAGGGATCGTCTGGGTTGGGTTTGTTTTAAGTTTGCGTTTCAATTCGTATTAGGTACAATAGACAATGGAACATTGTAGTGTATCTACATGCTTACTAACGTCAAATGTTTTGTATAATTATTTGAGCTAACACGCCTTTAAATATTATTAATTAATTTATGTAAAAATATATATGATTGCTAGCAAATTTAACTTATAGAATTAAACTATCAAACAGAAAAAAGCAGCGCAGTTTAAAAATTGATATTTTTGTCACTTTTGTCATCTTCCGTGTAAAGTAAAACTGATATGAGACAAATATTTCTAAAATTTCATAAATCATCTTTACCGATTCTTCAATGTTTATTGGACGAATTTATGATCTATTGTTTAGTTTTATATGTACGAGTGTAATAATTAGTAACTATTACTACGCACTTTATCCATAAAAAGCAAAAAAGCAAATCTAAAATTTAAATAAGATATTCAAGTGATAAAAATCGCTATAAATCGTTGTTGATCGCCGTGAACGCCCTGAATAAGCTAGTAAGCACATAAAACGCTCATATTTGGCCATTATAACGCGCACTGGATGTTTTGATCTGCGGCGCAAGGTAGGCCATAAAAGGGATTTATGTGTTCGACTCGGAACAAATACGGACAAAGTGTCGTATAAACACGGCGCATAAAGATTCCCTGATCGTAAAAGGTGTGCGATAATAAACTGACAATAAATATGAATACACTTGTTGAAAGGTGTGAGAGGGAAAAAATTGTCTTTAAATCAAGTATATCACCAAAAGCTAGATAAATTATTTATTGCATCTATAGCACATCACAACACATAAACTAACCGGCCAAGTGCGAGTCGGACTCGCGCACGAAGGGTTCCGTACCATTATCTATAAAAATCAAGTTTTTTGTACGGGAGCCTCCCTTAAATATTTATTTTATTTTGTTTTTAGTATTTGTTGTTATAGCGGCAACAAAAATACATTATTTGTGAAAATTTCAACTGTTTAGCTACCGCGGTTTTTGACATACAGCCTGGTGACAGACAGACGGATAGACGGACAGACGGCAAGACGGACAGACAGACAGACGGACAGACAGCGAAGTCTTAGTAATAGGGTCCCGTTTTTACCCTCTGGTTACGAAACTCTAAAAAAGAAAAACTTAGAAGATGGTTCATCGATGTTACGTATTAGAACATATAAAATTAAAATATCAACAGTTAAAACGAAGTACAAAACCCCTAAAATTACAATGCTAAATACTTCAAATACCTTAATGACGTAACACCGATGTATAAGTTGATATTTTAATTTTATATGTTCTAATACGTACCCTTCATCGACTGTGCAGTACCGCAGTCGCAAAGGTCGTTATCAGCGTGACGCCACCTAACTCGGTTTTCTCGACACCCGACGCTCGGAGTCTATTGAGAGACATCCGGTTTATGTAAGAAAGGGTAAACTTGCGAGTTGGTCCCATAAAAAGATATCAAAATTGTTTCAGTATTTTGGGGGTTAAGTCGGTTTTTAGATTTCAAAAATAATCAGCTACCACCATTTGCTTTCAGTAAACAATACATCGCAAGGAAACCCGCAATCTAGTGATTATCACGTTGACTAGTATGTGAAATGGAGTACCATAAGAAAACAATACAACATCTCAACAACATGAATATAACTGAGCGCCACTAATTCGACACTCGATCGCAGTCGTAAGCGGGAAACTTCGGCCCTTCTCAATTGCCGTAATCTCACAGCGATTGCCGTTCATTTATTGTCTTTGGTGAGACTGCGGTTACATTAATAAGATGAAATAACTACTTATTTAAAGAAATACTATATATAAACAACTAAAGTCAGCGCTGACGAAGTCGCGGGCAACAGCTCGTAACATGAATATAAATGAGGGGCACTAATGCACTACTCAATCGGATTCATAAGCGGGAAACTTCGGCTCTTCTCAATTGCAGTAATCTTATAGCAATTGCTATTAATTTATTGTTTTTCGGTGTGACCACGGTTATATTAATAAGATGAAATAAATACTAATATATAGATATACAATATAACTAAGCGCCACTAATTCGACACTCGATCGCCGTCGTAAGCGGGAAACTTCGGCTCTTCTCAATTGCCGTAATCTCACAGCGATTGCCGTTCATTTATTGTCTTTGGTGAGACTGCGGTTACATTAATAAGATGAAATAACTACTTATTTAAAGAAATACTATATATAAACAACTATAGTCAGCGCTGACGAAGTCGCGGGCAACAGCTAGTAACATGAATATAAATGAGGGGTACTAATGCACTACTCAATCGGATTCATAAGCGGGAAACTTCGGCTCTTCTCAATTGCAGTAATCTTATAGCGATTGCTATTAATTCATTGTTTTTCGGTGTGACCACGGTTATATTAATAAGATGAAATAAATACTAATATATAGATATACAATATAACTAAGCGCCACTAATTCGACACTCGATCGCCGTCGTAAGCGGGAAACTTCGGCTCTTCTCAATTGCCGTAATGTCACAGCGATTGCCGTTCATTTATTGTCTTTGGTGAGACTGCGGTTACATTAGCAAGATGAAATAAACATTTATGTAAAGAAATACTACAAGGAACAATATAACAACTTAATAACATTAATATAATTGAGCGCCTCTAATTCGACACTCGATCGCAGTCGTAAGCGGGAAACTTCGGCCCTTCTCAATTGCCGTAATGTCACAGCGATTGCCGTTCATTTATTGTCTTTGGTGAGACTGCGGTTACATTAGCAAGATGAAATAAACATTTATGTAAAGAAATACTACAAGGAACAATATAACAACTTAATAACATTAATATAATTGAGCGCCTCTAATTCGACACTCGATCGCAGTCGTAAGCGGGAAACTTCGGCCATTCTCAATTGCCGTAATCTCACAGCGATTGCCGTTCATTTATTGTCTTTGGTGAAATTGAGGTTATATTGACAAGGTGAAAGAAACACTTGGTAATTGACTGAGCTAGCGAAGCGTCTCAGTTTCGAGATGGGCCAAAAATGCTATTGTCCGGCTAACTGTCCGTCCGTCCTCGCCTAGCAGGTCGCATTTGTCAACCGATTGTTGTGATATTTTGTGAGATTTGAAAATTGCATAGAAAATTTTTTGTCGATTCAGTTTTTCGAAATTTTTCAAAATGGCAAAAATAATAAAGACAGAACTTCACCCAATGAACGTTATGAGGTATTGAGTTATATTGGTCAAGGAGTTGCTGAGATACAATAGCATGTCAAAGACTATGAACTTTGTATACCTGCTCTCCTGATCGCTCCCGCTCACACTGTATGCACAGCCGCTGGGTCGTCACATGGGAATAGTTGCGTAGGACGAGAATGGTCGACGATGGCCGGCTTATGATCCACGAGTGGCCGATATACTTAGTTTATTACTGTTATGACACGCGTTTATGGACGATCTCTCCGGAGTAGAAGCCAATGTAATTTACAGTTCTGAAGACACGGGTTCGAAGCCCGGGGAAAGTGTTATAAACTAATTATATGCAGGTACTTTATATATTTTTTTAAAACTGAATTTAACAATAACGCAATCACGTCTTATCTCTAACAGGCAGACAGAGCATTTGGCTTTTCTACCTCTAAGCAGACAGAGTCTAGGGCCGCAAGACCCAAAGGCCACTTTTAGCATTATTAGTAAGCGTGAAGGTGGAAAAAGGACCATTGAATAAAAACTTTTTGTTGAGAACCAAAGCTTTAGCTAATAATAATGAATTGAAGCCATTTCTTTCTAACATTAAGATAAATAAATACTAATTTTTGCCAAACGTTTGAAAAACTAAAAAAAACTTCGGCTTTGTCCCTCGTACCTGTTGACTCGAAATAAAACACTGGTTAACATAAATAAAGGAGTTAGGATAAGCGTAGACAAACGGCCGAGACGTTCGCAATGATTTAGTCTCATTGTCACCTCTTTAATACGTGTGTTGACCTGGCGGCGACCCAGCGGGATAAAGATGCAGTACTTACTTATAAAGTAGGGGTATTTGTTACTAACCTACTATATCACTTGTAAGAAACAAGGGTCTCATAAGAACGCTCAAGGTCGTTCAACGCGCTATGGAGAGGGCTATGCTGGGTGTCTCTTTACGTGATCGAATCAGAAATGAGGAAATTCGTAGGAGAACTAAAGTCAATGACATCCCAGCGGATTAGCTCGTTGAAGTGGCAGTGGGCAGGTCACGTAGCGCGACTAATCGATGGCTGTTTTGTCGCGCAATGGTATTTTATAAAAAAGCTGTTTTAATTTAACTCTTACATAGAAATATTTACGTAGGTATAAACTTACATAAATAATTTTGTATAAATTACACATATTGACATGAATAGAAATTCAAGTCATGTCTGTTCTGACAATTAAATCGTAGGTAAGCAAAAAAGAAACATTTTAAAACTGAATTTTAAGAAAAAAGTGTAACCAAACCTGTCCAACAATTTACGGTAGACTAGGAATTCCCGGGAAAAAACGGGAATTTCCATCGCGCGCGAGAATGGGAAAAAAGTCGGTGTCACGACTCACGACCTAGTTCAAACATGTTTTCATGCCGCGAAAAAAAGCGACGTTCCAAGTGGCTTGCAGCGACGATGGCTTGTTGCATACAGCTTGTTGGTTTTGTAATAAAATTAAATTTATTTCTTTACGTTCCCAGCTTTTTATAAGGTTTTCTTTGAAATTTGTGTATATTTTGTTTGACACAGTATGTAATAAAGTCAAAGTCAAAATCATTTATTTATCTTTGGATATTTGTATCACATGATAGGGAGTAGTTATACCTAGCGTTGATTTTGCGTTAGATTTGCGCTAGAAGCCCAGCGCTCTCCTAGCGGGACAGGTGTCAAACACATGTCATCAAGAAATCCGCGTTCGATTAGCTTTCGCAGAGCGCTTAATGAGCGCTTTTCTTCGAAGGGTGTCCACATTTCATTACTACCTTTTTTATCCTATCTATCCGACCAGGACAGATGACGCTTTCAACGCTCCCAAAGCGCGCGCTCGACGCGCGTTAGGAGAGCGTTAGGGGAGCGCTCCTAGCGCTATGGCGCTCGAAGCGCGAGGTATAATCCGTTTCATACATTTTCATACAAATTTATCGATTTGACAGCTGTTCGCTCATAGCGCTGCGCAAGCAACGCTAGGTATAACTACTCCCCTAGTATCACTTGATAGTTGTCACTTTTTTCTTTTTCTTTTCATTTCTTAAAAGGTAAATGCTGACGTCAGATCATTTATGTTTCCATCACCACTCTCAACCACAATACCAAGATCGACTTAAGATGCGAGTATTTGGCATACAATATGTCGGATGATAATTCAAGTATATTTCTTTCAATTGACATGAATTACGTTAGATGAGTTGATGTGGATTTTTTGTTTTATTTTGAACAATTGTTTAGAGATTTGGAAAATTAATGGGGATGAACTCGCATTAGTGTAGTAGTGGCGAGTTTACAGTTCAACCCGTCAAATTTTTTCTCACTTAATTTTTTTATTTTATTTTATTTTATTGGAACGAAGTTCCTTATCGTGCGTTGCGAAAGGGGGCTAGACGGAAAAAATTAAGACCAAAAGTTATAACGACACTTTTTGCTATAGTTGTAAGCCGTGCGGCGTCTGTCTCTCTCTCTCTCTCTCGAACTTCATTCCATCCGGGTGTCCCTTGACACCTCTCAAGTTTTTTATCACACAAAACAGATTACAACCATTACAAAAATGTTGGATCATATTCTATATTTTGTTTAAGAGGCAACTAAAGTCGTTTTGCGGAGAATTTAGGGCTTCTTAATTCATAAAAATTGCGGCCCGCTAATTAT
The DNA here is from genome assembly GCA_963555685.1 of Acrobasis consociella. Lineage (NCBI taxonomy): Eukaryota > Metazoa > Arthropoda > Insecta > Lepidoptera > Pyralidae > Acrobasis > Acrobasis consociella. The sequence continues at coordinate 21,466,320 of OY743111.1, read as the reverse complement.
TTTAAAACTTAAACGTAAAAAAATTAATTTTCACACTTTTAAGTCGGGTTTTCCTTCCTGACGCTATAACTCCAGAACGCACGAACCGATTTCCACGGTTTTGCATTCGTTGGAAAGGTCTCGGGCTCCGTGAGGTTTTTGAGGCGGTACGAAGTTCGCCGGGTCAGCTAGTTAACTATATAAAACAGAAAAAAACACACAAATACCCAAACGACTTATTCGAAATGTATTTCAGAACGGAATATCAAAATATAGCTGCCCGTTCGGGCCGCGGTTAGCATCAACAGCTTGCCCCGTACCTCGCAAACGGCGAAAGCCGGAGACAAGCGACGGCCGCCATACAGTTTGTGATAACTAAGCGACAATCGCTAGTCTGAGACGAAATATAATATTTATCAACTCTCGGCAAACAGACTCAAATCAAATCAAATCAAATCAAATATATCTTTATTATCTTATGATATTTATAATATCTCTTAATAATCGTCATTATTTTGTTGCATAATTGTTGACGTCAAATAGTTACTTACAGCTAAGTTTACTACCGCTTCCAAAGCGCTAGTGCAGAAGAAGCGGTAACAAACTGCACTGCACCTTTTCTCCAAGGACGTCAACTCACAATTAAATTAATACTTAAAGTTAATGTGGACAGAGAATACATTGTTTTGTTTGTTATGGCATATCATAATTTAAATTTAATTTTTAGAATGTCAAAATTTTAAAGTAATGTCAAGTTGTAGATTCAGTTTGTACAAAATGTACCAAATTATGACATTTTCGAGTACCTATATTACAAACTTTTAGAGGGACCCGCGTCAAGCTCACGCCAGACTTTTTTGTCTTTAAGGTAGTCATCGGTCCTATAATAAGCCTTCTCACAAAGTACTTTCTTTACATAAGTTTTAAATCTTTTGTCTGGCATATCAAGGATCGATTTTGGCAATTTATTATAAAAAAGTATACAGTTCCCCATAAATGTCTTATTAATTGTTTTAAGCCTATAAAACGGGGCAACTAAGTCATTCTTATTACGTAAGTTTCTATCGGTAAAATCGCTTACTTTATTGTATGAGGAAATATTTTTCCTTACATACATTATGTTTTCAAATATATACTGTGATGCTAAGGTAAGTATATCTATTTTCTTGAATAATTCTCTGAGTGAGTCTCTAGATCCTAACCCGTAAATAGCACGAATTGCCCGTTTTTGTAATATAAAAATAGTCTGAATATCGGCTGCATTCCCCCACAGGAGTATGCCGTAAGACATTACACCATGAAAATAACTAAAGTACACTAGTCTAGCAGTTACTACATCTGTCAATTGTCTTATTCTCCTAACAGCATAAGCCGCAGAACTAAGCCTATTTGAAAGTTTAGTTATATGAGCACCCCATTGAAGTTTCGAGTCTATTGTAATTCCTAAGAAGGTAGTACTTTCAACAAGATCGAGTTTTTCACCATCTATCATTATGTCAACGCAGCCCTGTCTCACATTGGGAAGAGAAAATCGAACGCATTGAGTCTTTTTCGCATTTAACATGAGATTATTGGCAGAAAACCAATCAGAAATGGAAGACAAGGTGCTGTTCACCGCGCTAGCGTTTGTGCTATGTCGATCAAGTTTGAATATAAGCGAGGTGTCATCAGCAAACAGCACTATGCCAGCCTGCTTCTCAACCATGTAAGGCAAGTCATTGACATAAACCAAGAAAAGGAAAGGTCCAAGAATTGAACCTTGCGGTACGCCTATCTTAACATTAGATCCGTGCGATTTTATGCCATTTAAATCAACAGTCTGATGCCTATCTGTTAAATAAGATTCTATAAGTTTTATTGAATTATCATCAAAACCGTATTGACGAAATTTAAGCAAAAGTGTCGGATGATCTACGCAATCAAATGCTTTGGAGAGATCACAAAATGATCCAATTCCATCATTTTTGTTCTCCCATGCGTCGTATATATGAGTAACAAGTGCTACTCCCGCATCGGTGGTCGATTTCCCGCCAGTAAAGCCGAATTGTTGGCTATGGAAAAGGTTGTAGGTCTTAAAATGAAGAAGCATTTGATTGAGCATTATCTTTTCGAACACCTTACTCAAAACTGGCAGGATAGATATAGGTCTGTAGTTGCCAGGATCTGTTTTTTCTCCTTTTTTAAATAAGGGGATTAGTTTACTACATTTCATTAGGTTAGGAAATATGCCTTCATCAATACATTCGTTAAATATAAAAGCTAAATCAGCAGCTATGATATTTATGATATGGCTTACTACAGCAACTGACATGCCCCAATGGTCTTCAGATTTTTTTAAATTTAACTGTTTAAATGCATCTATTATATCTTTGGGGCCGATATGCTTAAATTTAAATTTAGAATCACAAGGCCTAACATTATTCTTAAGCAAGGCTTCAGCACGCTGGGGGCTAGAATTCACATTAGAAGTAAGTTCCAAAGGAATGTTAGTAAAGAAATCATCAAAAATATTTACTATTTCTTCAGTTTTAGTAATAGTCTTACTACAAAATTTGATTTGACAGATATTTTCTTTGGCTTTATTTTTACCCGTTTCTTTATTTATAACATTCCAAGTTTCTTTTATTTTGTTAGGAGCATTATTTATTTTTCTACTTATACGATTTGCCTTGGCTTGTCTACAAACTTTTTTAAATATTTTGGAATAATTTTTAACATATTCTAGAAAGAAAGGACTAAAATTATATTGTTTTTGGGAATTGGGAATATAAGTCATAAAGCCTGCTCCTACTTATGTAGATGCCGGTAGTAGCCCACTCACTAAACTGTACTTTTCTATGCACTACAACTTGTTTTTGTTTAAAAGTTTTTGAATATTCTGAGGTAATAACATTAAATAGTTTACTGTAATGGTCGTCAGGATTTTTTCCTGTGTAAACGACGTACAACAATTTGTTATCTAAATTATTTTTTAGTTTTTGTATATTTTTAGAAGTAATCGGCCTACAAAAAGTCTTATCTTTGTTCAAAATGCTGGACTTGCCTTTGGACTCCTTGACATAAACTACATATACACCTGAATGATCAGAAGGCAGTTTATTAATAACTGATTTAACAGAATATTTAATATTACTAAAAAAATTGTCTAGACAAGTAGCAGATGTAGCAGTGATTCGTGTTGGCTCAAAGAATACGTTTACTAATTCATAACATTTAAAAAGATTTAGAAATTGTGTACTTTTTGGATTATCTACTAAGATATCAACATTAAAATCTCCGCAAACAATTAAATTCTTTTTACTAGATGAACAGGACTTAAGTACCTGGTCCATTGTTTTAAGAAAACTTTTAAAATCACTATTAGGAGGGCTGTATACACAAATAATTATACTTTAAAGGTATAAGATAAGAGAGAGCGGGCAGCAGCTGTGCAAAGACATTTAGTGATTATGGGTGACAGACAAACAGACAGACTGACATTTACTATAGGCAAACCCTTCGTTTATTTAGAGAGATCTTAAGTGTAACAGTAAAAAGACAGAACGTTAATAAGCTGTAAAAAAAGTTAATAGTGACGCGTGAAAAAATCAAAACATCGTAAATAGAAAGTTGAAGGTAAACTTCATATAGATACTTTGCAAACCAACAAGCATAAAGTTCCGAGCGGCGACACTGGCCACTTTGTGTCATCTTTTTCCTCGCACGCCCGGGAAAAAACAGCGCGATGTTTGCACTAGATCGTCTTTTTTCCTGTTTTCGCGCGCAATGAAAATTCCCATGCATTTCTAGTAAATTCTTTGCTGGTTTTTTGTTTCAACTTGTAATTTTGACCGTCATAATACTAGCAGGTAATTTTGAAACCTTTGGTCATGGTAAATATACTAAGAAAAAATGGGAATGCAGTTATAGCCGATATTTGTACTCAGTAGTTTAGTCTTACGTACATACGGTATCTACAGGAAGAGATAGAGTGTTCTATTCTGGTCTGGAAACCACACTATAAGCATTTAGTGGTGAATTTACAATGATTCAAGATAGTGTTGTATTTTCATATTCTACGTATCAACTTTCATAATTTACAACTGTAGAACATTTTTAGGGTTCAGTAGTAAACAAGGAACCCTTAAAGTTTCGTTTGTCTGTCTATCTCTCCGCAGTTCTTCTCAAAAACTATAGGTACTAGAATACTGTTTATTTTTGGGTTGTACATACATGTAAATTAGGAGTTTCTTTTTTGTCGTGTTTTCGCCCATTGTGTGGGTATCGTATAGGTCTTTTAAAAATATTGTGAGCTTGTGAACACCATTTTTGATTAAGGGATCCGTTTCTAAAAATTTTTTTTAGCCCTATTAAGTCTCGTGACCTCAAAGTTGGCATTCGCAACTACGAAAGCTGCACTGCGCGTGGCCCGACACGCACTTGGCTGATTTTACTAACATCATCAATAAAAGTAACTAGTTATTGCACGTTATTCTTTGGCAACATTCAGATTTTGCTGGCCACAGATGCGCGGGTCCTAGCTCTGAAAAACTAATTTACTTTTATTGCTAGACTAAATGTTCGGACTTTTTGCTTTTATGTAATGTTGCCTAGCTAGACGTGTAAAATATATTATAATTACATTTTTTACATCGAGTTGTTTTACTTTCCAGTCTTATCTCACCAACGACCGAGTGCCGCTGAGACTCTATATGGTATACTGGTATTCGGTGAGATGACTGGAAAAAGTCAGTCGAGGTAGATATGAGGTCTTTGACCGACAGTGGAACAGCATAGGTAAGTAAGTTAAATAGTTACAATACTTTTAACTTGATTTTGATAAAATTTATATGGGACCTGACATGTATGCTCTTTCAAACAAAACAGAATTTCCCAAATGGATCCGGGGGTCTTCGAATGATCGGTGAACACATATAAAAAAATTAAAGATCGCGAGAAATTGATAACCTCTTTGGAAGTCGGATAAAAATGACTTTCCGTAAATGCAAACGGTATATGTGAAGTCAATTTTCATTTTACGTCTTTTTTTTTCAAAAGCAATTAGTATCATAAAACAAACTTCTTTGATATCTAGATAATATATTATCCAAACAAAAACGACTGGAATCGAAAGAAAAAAATATAATTATCAAGTGATACAAATATCCGAAGACAAATAAAAAAAAATGACTTTCTGAAATCCTAAGTATACTTTCGACGGCCGAGTGACGAGTCACCTAACACGTAGCAGTTGTCGTCTAGTCACGTGGAAGTCAATCATTTCGGCTTTCCGGAGCGGGCGCCGGAATTTCGGAACTAAGCTCAGCACGGTGACGGGAGGTTCTGAATGCCTGGTGTTTTATTTGTCTAGACTTTTTATCTTGGCCTAGTATAAAGCTGCAAAATATGCTGTCCTTAAAATGTCTATATATCTTACGCCTTACAATTACAACGTATACAATTTTAAGAGCTATTTTCAGGATGATATGACAAAATAACCGCCGAAATGCGAGTCGCACTCGTGGACGAAGGGTTTCGTGATCTATAAAAAATCATGTTCTTATTTATTTTATTACGTTTTTTGTTCTTGTTAGAGAGGCAGTAGAAATACATCATATTCTGTGAATTTTTTTACTGTCTAGCTATCACGGTTCATGAGATATAGCCTGGTGACAGACAGACGGATAGCGGAGTCTTAGTAACAGGGTCCCTTATTTACGCTTTGGGTACGGAACCTTAAAAGGAGAATGTACCAGCTGCTTCGTAATACCTAAATATTCAAGCTTACCTCCTAGTCCGGCGAAAGCCAATTACTCCGGCATTGCGAGCCGGCCCTGTGATAAGAGCTGAATAACTAGTGTCCTAATGAACTGAGGTTCACAGGATTCATTTATTTTTTTAAATCTTTATTGACTACAATGGTACAAATGGTGAACTTAATGCTAATGCATTCTTTACCAGTCAACGGGTAAAAATAACCAATATGTTTTCTATAAATGGGCCGTATATTTTTATTTCTATTTTCATACATATAATCATCATTATGTCATTTCGTCTCTTCACTGCAGGAGCACGACCCTCTGTGTATTACCAGAGCCATACTTGGCAAGAGCAGCCTGAGGACTTGGCCTACACTCTCCTCGCTGGCCAGTCGGGTTGGAGAGGTCTCATTGACGTTTATTTTGCTTGGCTTGTATTTCCTTTTACGACAGCCACGGGAGGACATGGAATGACCCTATTCCACTCTGCCCGAAACCACACAGTAGAACATACATATAATAGCCTGCAAATATCTTAATATTCCAGCTTACCTGCTACTAGTACTTATTCTGTGCCTGTTACTTAGATGAAAGTCAATCATTCAGGCTTTGCGAGCCGTCAGAGACCGGCTCTATGCGGTGACGGCGGCTGACTTCCTAGTGTCTTAGTGAACTGCGTTGTCGGGTTTAATATAGTTATCAAATGCATATTTTTTGTTTCAACATATTTTTATTATCCTATGCTATATAACTCCGTGGTGCAAGGGCGTCGCCAGCCGATGGCGCAGGGGGGGCAAGTTGACTTTGCCTACTACAATTCATACCTTTCTCATTTTTGAATGAGAAAAGTAGGTATGAATTGTAGGTAAAGTCGACAGCACATGAAGCTTTTCTCTTGTACTACGAGCCTTACATCTACAGCAATTGTAATAACAACAGTATCTTAGTACTATATACATATATATTCTGTGACAGTACAGAGTTCAATGTGTAAAGCTACACGAGCACGAGCTCTTGACTATGCAATAAAAAACTTGTAAATAAGTTATAATAACATTTATTAGAAAAATAGAATAAAAAGGGGTTTGAATTTGAATAAGTGTACGGAATATTAGGAGTGGAATTGGTGAATACATTCGAGTTTCAACGTACGGGAATGATTGTTCAAGGCTTGAACTTCAAGCAAATCAACTCAAAGACTTAGGACTTTGGTTGCATTATATTTTGGCAACTTTTTTAGAATCTCTAGGGGGGGCAGCTGCCCCTCCCTGCCCCCCCTTGGCGACGTCCTTGCCGTGGTGTAGTGGGTATCGAGGTAAATGGTAAAGACAACGAGGATGAGATGCTGTAAGGTATTAAATATATGATCATTGCTAACCTTTAACCCACTTGTATACCAGAATACTCTGTTAACAGCAAAAAACTGCCTCCGTGGTGTAGTGGTTAGAGCGTTCGGCTCATACCCGGAGGTCGCGGGTTCGATTCCCGGCGGGGGCAACGACTTTGTGTTGTTATCCTTACTTATCAGACCTACAATGTCTTACATTGTCTGATAAGTAAGATTCGTGCTTCGGAGGGCACGTTAAGCCGTCGGTCCCGGTCACTGTCTTTGACATTGGTCGTTACCTAAAACCATGTCAGAGGCCTTTAAGGCGGTTTAAAAACTTTGACACTAGTGTTAGTCATAAACACACACGAGAAGAAGAAGACTATCCTATGGTGCATATGACCGTATATCTAAATATTAGAGCTTATCTCCTGGTCAGATAAAAGTCAATCACTCCGGCTTTGCGAGCCGGGTGTCAGAGAGCGGCTCTGTGGATGACGGCAGCTGAATGCCTAGTGTCTTAATGAATTCAATCAATTGGATTCAATTCATTTATTACTTTCATATTATATATCAGATCTTAGTCTTACTAATATTACCACTGTTTTAATTAGGTACATTATGAACCCTGTTGCTGTTGGGTATTGCAAATATTAGATGGAACGGCAAGCGAGTATTCTATTAGTATAAAGTTTATTGAAATTATTTTTATAAGTATTATAAATCGATTTAACCTAGCAGTGGACTTCCTGAGGCTGATATGATGATGATAATAAATTACTTGGTTCAATCCTATTCTTATATATTTCTGCAGTCCTTCCAAGCTGGACTGGGAAAAAAGAAAAACGTCGAATGTACCAGCAGCTTCTCTTTTTATCGTACAAGCCAATCAAAGGGATTGGGCGAGAGGCAATTGCATTATTTCAGTAGGCGATACGGCTGGCAACCCTTCTATTTTTGATTCTTTTATCTGCTCATTCCCATTTTACATCAATGCACTAAAATCTGCTGCAACATACAAAAATAATGACTGTAGTATCGCATAACATACATATACTATTTCAACATACATTTTTTGGAATAAAACTGTTGTACGGTTTATCTAGCTTTATTCTCATCCAGTTATACCTATAAAAGCCGAATTTAGTATTTTATTCATTTATTTTAATTGACATTTTTATGCGCTTTTTATCATTTTTGACAACAGCGACACATTCGCATCAACAATATTCATCGCAATAAAACTGCTATGAATAAACGATACTGTAATACAAATCTAGGTAATAAAATAGGGTTTTTATGTATGTATTCGTAGGAAGAATTTATATTTTATGCCTAATCTCGCGGAGAACCCTTTATTACGATTCAGAGCGGTAATAAAATAAAATATAGGTATTTATGCAAAAGTAACCGCTTTGGCCGTCTCACTGCGGCCCTTTATCTTTGATTGCGGCCATCTTGGAATATTCTCAGACCATTTTTCTCGAGTGTTCTAACATTGTATGAATTTTAAAGCTTACTTTTGCGTCTGCTTTACAGAAATGGGGTATATTTTTGCGCTTATCTTACATATACCTAAGCTGAAACTTGTGTACAGTTTACTTACAAATTAGACATACTCGTAATATTGAGGTATCCTCTATCGGACGTACTGTCGACATCTGTCCGTAAAGATTAAAAGTCGACTCGAATGATTTGTAATATAAAAATTTATAGCCATACACTATCACGTCTTTATCCCTAATGGGGCAGACACAGCCTTTAGGGTATTGTGTCACTAAACAGATAAATCCAGGGCCGTAAGACTCAAAGACAATACGTAAATATTCTTAAGAAAATGGGGTTCGGGATTTAGAGTAAAACGCCAACACTTTTCTTAAAGAATTTATTCACTACGGAACCAAAGATTGACACATGAATATGGTCTTTCAAATATGTGATGTCCAAGTCGTCAAGCAGTCATAGTCGAAGATCCGTCGTGAAAGTCGTATGAGTCACTCGCCTATCTCGTTGGATAGTTCTCTTCGAAGTTGTCACACGGAAAGCTCACTTAGAACTAACTCGGTTGGTGGCATGTACTTCCATCTAGAATGTTCGAGTGTGAATTCTACATTATTCTAGAACATTATATATCCCTGTACATTATTCTACCAACTTCTAGAACATTTGAAAGAAAGAAAGAAAGAAAGAAAGAAACATTGTTGACAATTTGAAAATTTTCTGAAATTTTCTACTGCTGTTCTGGAACTTTCTTCTCGAATATTTGCCTTCTAGCAGCTCTGCGACAATAACAAAGAAATCGGTGAGTATTACAAAGTTACATACTATTGAGCTTTCTTTCTGAGAGTCGGCTAATAAAATATTGATAAAAACATAAAACTTCTCAGTTCCTTATGAGTCCCCTTACCCCAGTCCAAACTACACTTTTCCATACAAACGTAGTCTACGTTTTATTTCGAAACGACATGCCCAATTTCGGCAAAATTTTGTAATTTCAAAGATATTGAATTTATCTAGGGTAATAATTGGTTTCCCACAGTAAGAATATGAGTAAAAACTTGAAATAGAATGAAGTGTGATATATCATTTTTGGCCATCAGTACGGAAAACTTCTACATCCTTACATTTTGTTTCCAGTTCATAATTTTACCGTTAGAAATCAATTATTAGTCTAAATAATTGCAATTTCTTTAAAATTACAGATTTTTACCGAAATCTTTTATCCAAATCCAAAATAAAAAGTAGACTACGTTTGTTTGGAAGAAGTTTAGGGTAAGGGGATTCTTAAGAAAAACATATCAGGGTTGTCCCTCCCCATTTTCCCTTTAAACTATGACACTGAGAAACGCAATAAAAGCCCACCTGGCTCAAGCCGGCACGGCGGCCGTCGCCCGTCATACGACGTCCGACGTTAATCTGTCCGTCTGTCCGCCGCCGTAACATGGGTGGAGTATGAAATTGCCTACTTTTTGCCACAATGTCCTTTGTGCTCTTTTCTATTTTTGTTGGGGACTGTGTATTAATTATTATTATTACAGTTGGCAAGACACTTGACAAGTTTATTTGCTAAACGAATTAATAAACCTCTGACTGTCAAGAACGCTATCTACTGTCGACACTAGACACTAGTTACGCTACTCGTGTAGCAGAACTATATATATGACTTGATATCCGTAGTAACATCAAATTTTTGCTAAATTAGAGGTATACATTTTCCGTGTACATAAATTGGTAAATAAATAAACAAAAAAACCTTGAGAGGTGTCAAGGGACACCCGGATGGAACGAAGTACCTTTCGATTTATTAGGAGAGAGAGAGAGAGACAGACAGAGAAACACGCGCACGCCGCACGGCTTACAACTATAGCAAAAAATGTCGTTACAACTTTTGGTCTTAATTTTTTCCGTCTAGCCTCCTTTCGCAACGCGCGATAAGGAACTTCGTTCCAAAAAAGATCGCGACGAATGGATCATCTTCATCATCACCAGGTCTTTTTGTCTCCACTGCAGGAGCACGACCCTCTCTGTACTACCAGAGCCATACTTGGCCATGGCCAGAGCAGCCAGAGGACTTGGCCTACACTCTCCACGCTGGCCAGACGGGTTGGAGAGATTTCACTGATGTTTAGCTTTGTTTAGCTTGTATTTCCTAAGTCGCTTTCTACGACATCCACGGGAAGACTGAGGGGCTCTATTCTATTCTGCCGAAAACTACACGGCAAGACGAATGGATAAAGTGCTCCTTTTTTGAAGTCAGTTAAAAAGAGGTTAAATTTTCCAACACTAACTATAATGCTATTTGAAGCACGAATACGACTTTATGTTACAGCTGGAAGTGCGAGCGGCGGAACTTATACGATGTTTATACATTAGTGGAACAACATAGATCTGAAGGCGTGCGTTTCAGCAGTTGACTTGTGCGAGTTGCAATAAAACTTGCTGCTCGGTGGCCGTGTGTGGGGGAAGCCACGAGCGACGGGCGAGTGAGTATTCAGTCATTTGTAAGGGGCGAATGCTTTACGCGTCCTTTTTGCTAAGAATTAATTTCAGACTCAGAAAAATTCTGCATTGGCAATGTATACTACAGATTTGCATTTATATCTATGTCAGCGTTTAAGTCAAGATTCATGAAAACAGGCAATGTATTTGAAATTTGTTAAAAACTTAAAGAAAGAACTCCGACGATACCATCTATGATGAGTGGCGGAACTACTGCATATTCCAACCGATATTAAGTAGAATTGATATTCGTAGCGCCATCTATTATATGCTAAGTAAACTTAAAAAACCGAACTTTAACTTACTTATTTTAAACTACTGAACCAATTTTCATCTACCTTTTAAACCACTGAACCAATTTTCATCAAACATAGCTCACGTGGTTCTTAGCTTAGGAAGGAAAGTTTATTTTACTTTAAAAACCGCTTTGAAATCGGTCCATCCTTTCAAGCGCTACGATGCTACAGACAGACATTTAACTTTTAAAACTTTTCTTTTTTGTCGGGGTTTAAAAACGAAGCAACTTAAAGTTCTTTAAATCGTGTGAGAAGCCAAATTTTTCAAAAAAATGATGACTAGTCAATACAACATTCGTACAAACGGGTAAATGAGCAGTACGCGTCCAGTCTCACAACTGCAAATCGCCGCTCGCATATGACTTGTACCATTTCCCTGTGAACTGAAAGCAGGCTGTGTGCAGCAAGTTTCCGAAAGTTCCGTCGCAACACACCTCCCTAATTGGGTAAATATAGGAGCGGTAAAATGCCCAATTCACAAATTACTTGCGCTGCTTTCTGCTTTGATAGTAGACGTAGTTGCTCTCCATTTTTGTGTTTATTTGTCTTTGAACGGTAAAAACTGACGGTCTTTGTAACTTTTTACTTTAAAGCCCCGACAAAAAACAGGGCTGTTAGGCTAACGTCTGTCCTTCTGTCTGTGTAACATGTAGCAATTGAATGGATAGAACGATTTTGATGCGGTTTTTTACGAGAAAGCAAGTTCTCTTTCGGTGGTTCTTAGATATTTTGGAAAATTGGTTTAAAAGTTTTTGGGAGTTAACGCTTGAAAGTCAGGGTTCCATTGCAAATAATATGTAGTTCCGCCACTCATCACTAGATGGCGTTCTTTACAGTCGATGGGTTTTAATTTGCCTAGCAAATAAACTTGCTTTTCTATGAATGGTAAAAACTGTCGGACTTTATAACATTTTAGTTTTTCTTTTAGTTAATTCGTCCTAGAAATTGCCATATGCTGAGCAGTGCCATTTTGGTGTTACACTAGTTTCAATTAAGTTAAGCGTTATGTAACTCCTGTAAAGCACCAAATAATGTATTTTAATTTTTTTTTGTGAATCTATTTTATTTTGATGTAAAAACATTAAATAAATCTTCTTTCTTTATTTTTAAATTAAGTGATTTTGCAGACTGCCGTTTTATTTAATTAGAAATAGATTTAGCAAAGAAGATTGAGGAAAATAAGAAAACCCTAGCAGCAAAGCGGAGGTTGAAAGCACCTTATCAATTCAACTGCTTTAGCAGCATAGAATTTGAATTGAATTGACTTATGCAAGCGGCGAGATTCTTTAAAATATTTTACTTAAAAAAAAAAATTTATTACCTTTTTCCTCTGCCTTCAAATCTAATAATAATTGCATTAAATGTAAAAAAAAACTTGCTACCATGCCGCATGGGCAAGTTGACATTTTTTTAATTTAGCTTAGTTTAGTATAGGTTTATTTTATAGTTCAGTTTTTTATCTGGTTTTGTAAATATTAAATTAAATATACTTATTTATATTACATTAAAAAAAACAAATTTCATTAAATATTTCACTATCCTAAAATTATATTCAAAGCCGTTTAAGAATTCGTAATATGTAGACGGTAAATACCTGTTACATTTTCCGTGGGCGATAACTATTTCACTATCGGTCGTATTTCGTTCCGAATTTCTGTATATTTGGTATGTTCTATTTGTTACGACGGAAATAATTATTATTTCCGAATTCCGAATCTTAGATTAAAACAATCTTAATAATTACTTCCCGCTAAAAAAACAACAAGTATTAAGTAATTACTGCAAAATATAGCGAAACTTCTTTACTGCCAACGTAATAAGACCCAAATAGGCTAAACAAAGCCCAAAGCGTTTACAAGCGTTTTAATAATGTGCGGGACATGTAAATTCGGCGAAGTTTTCCAATAAAAGTTGCAACGCTGTTCGAGTGCGCCCGGAGCGAGTTGCAACGCTGTGCCATCACTATTACCTCATAACGTTCAAGATCACCGACTGCGCTTTTTGGACAGAGTTATGCTTTTATAGACTTTTACGAAACTTTTTCTCTTTAGCCTGGTTACAGACAGACGAACAGACGGACGGACAAAAAAAAATCAAGTTGGCTTCAAGCATCTGACACATTTTCCATCATGGCCGTCTAATTTACATCATTTGTCACGCTGTAAATAGTTGGCGCGATTTCGCGCGACACGCGCACGCCCCGCATATATCTAGCACTAAGCACATGCCTCGCTTACGACTAGCACGTTTTTAAAATTTAAGTCCTATCACACATCATTACAACTCAAATTACCAACCAAATTAACCAAAATCAACACGCGCATGTCTCGCCTACGCCACACGCGTTTATGCAACAAATTTAAACCGCACTTGTCGTGCGCTTGTCATGCGCTTGGCATGCGCTAGGCGTGGATTTGGCGTGCGCTAGGCGTGGGTTTGGCGTGCGCTAGGCGAGGGCTTGTCATGCGCTTGTCATGCGCTAGGTGTGGGCCTGGCGTGCGTCGTCTGGACGCACCCTGAGACCTGTTGCCCATTACCTGTTAAATATTCAACGATATTTCCTGTCAAACGAAGCTTACAAGGCATCGCAACAGCAGCAGCTTAATTCTACAAACCGCCGTCTTAGCGGCTCACTATGCAAATGCGGTCCCTGGCCGCGAGCTTTTAATACTGGAACTTGAGACCGGAAAATAAACTACCTAATTATTGCATGTACTTGTGTAATAAGATGACAAATAAAAGTTTGTATCGATGTCTTTGCTCTCACAATTTAAACGATATCGGAGGACAAAAAATGATGTCAGCAACGCAAATCAGTGGTCATTTGGAAACTCAAATGTTTGTAGCTTTTGCACAAAAAATAATATAAACAAGTTTATTTTCCAGGCAAGATGTAAATCCCCGACTTTCAGGCCTTCAATAATGTTTAAACCACTGAGCTAATTTTCATCAAACATAGCTTAGAACCATCTCGATCAAGTCAGCTTTTAAACAACAAAGAAAACTGCATCAAAATCGGCCTATTCGTTTAGGCGCTACGAACAACAACGACAAACCCACATATACATAGACACAAAGCCTAAAAATTTACTGTTACTTATCTCATCTAATAATACGACTGCGAACATGCTCAGACGAATATAGAGAGGATAAAGATGTTAAAAGAAGTCACGTATGTTACTTCAAGAATAAGTTCCCACGTCTCCTTGAAGACAAGTTATCCATTACTCGATTACGTCAATGACAATGTAGATGTGGAGAGAATCAAGTATGCTAATGCCTCTGCACAAGTTGCAACGGGAATAAAATTTCGTTTCGAGACACATTGCAGTTGGAAAGAAGTAAGTTGGCCGTTTGCGCGCACGTGGAGGAGCGTTTAGTTGAGAAACTACTTGCTTTGAAAAAGATACTAGTACGTCAAGAGGCAACTTGATTTGTAAATGAATAATGGGACCAAATCTAGAAACAAATTTTCCTTTATAAATTGTCCGATAAGCTACAGTTAACACTAGAAGTAAAAAAAAAATTAAAAAATGGTTGTAGCTTACTTAGTTGTGAGCAGAGCACGATTTTGAGACAATATGAGCTTGATATGTTCTTTGTGGTAGAGTGTAAAGGGTCACTCCATCCCTTCATGTGGATGTCGCAAGAGTTAATTAAAAGACTAAGCACAAACATCTAAATTCTAATTAAAATATAACTTTATTATCATGGGATATTTATCACTGTTTTTTTGCACAATTGTTAATGTCAAATTGTTAATTAGAGCTAAGTTTACTGCCGCTCACTAAGCCCTAGTGCAGAAGAAGCAGCAACAAACTGCACTGCAGCATCTTCTCCAAGGACGCAAACCAACAATTAATAATTGAAAGTTAATATGTGGACAGAGAATACATTGTTTGTTTTGTCATAATTTAAATTTAACTTTTAGAATGTTGAATTTTAAAATAATATCAGGTTGTAGATTCAATATGTACCAAATGTACCTCATGCTACTACTTAATTTCCAAGGAGGTTTACCGTCTCATCCTGGGCTTCAAAGCTCTACAGCTAAGACTGCAATCGAAAACGAATTAAGATAAATAAATAAATAGGGACAAAGTAGACACTTGAGTTATGGGATACTAAAACAACGATACTAAGATGAGGAAGAGGAGTATGTGTCGATGTTTAATAGTTTAGACAGTACTGTTTGATTCAAGTAACTTACAAATATCAGCAATAGCGATAGCGAATGTAAACAGTCCTCCGCGAAGCGAGTCGCCACGTGCGTGACTAGCGCCCGTAAGTATTGCTTTGACATAGTACTAGATAAAGGGGTTCAGTGCTCCGGCTCATTGTGCCCCATTGTTACGTGTCTCAGCTTATTTTGATTTATAAAACGATGCACCTTTACAATTCTTGAGTAACGTGCCTGATGCATTTCTTGCAGCGCATATTGCACGCCTTATTAGCGGACTGCATGCGGTCGTGCCTTACTCTCATCATTGACAGCTTATTTCGATTATAAAAACGATGCACCTTTACAATTCTTGAGTAACACGCCTGATGCATTCCTTGCAGCGCATATTGCACGCCTCATAAGCAGAGTGAATGAGGTTGTGCCTTACTCTCATCATTTACAGCTAATTTCGATTTATAAAAACGATGCACCCTTACAATTCTTGAGTAAGGTACCTGATGCATTTCTTGCAGCGCATATTGCACGCCTCATTAGCGGACTGAATGAGGTGTGCCTTACTCTCATCATTGAAAGCTTATTTCGATTATAAAAACGATCGACTTTACAATTCTTGAGTAACATGCCTGATGCATTTCTTGCAGCGCATATTGCACGCCTCATAAGCGGAGTGATGAAGTTGTGCCTTACTCTCAACATTGACAGCTTATTTCGATTTATAAAAACGATGCACCTTTACAATTCTTGAGTAACGTCACAGAATTAATAATAGTATTACATACAAAACCCAAACTCGCACCGTCCCCCGCAATCTGGCGTCCCCGCAACCTCCCCCATTATTGGGCCGTGTAGGCGCCTGTAAAACAGGGTTCTTGCTAGTCGCACGTTGACGTTACGCGAGTTACTTAGGATTATTGAATCATATTATCATTGTTTATCAATGGAAAACAATAAAGAATGAAAATTTTATAGATTTCCGAGTATGAAAACAGGTAAGAAAAGCAACAATCTTCCCTAGAAATAGAATAAATACTTATCACAAAAAATGACGAAGGGATACAGGATCTTGATTTGACGACCTCCGTGGCATTATGGTCAACACGCTAGACCGCCAATCCGGAGGTCCTGGGTTCGATCCCCAGCCAGGGCAAGTTGAAAAATGGCCTTTTTCAATTGTCCTGGGTCTTGGATGTTTATCTATATATGTATTTGTTATAAAATATAGTATCGTTGAGTTAGTAACCCATAACACAAGTCTCGAACTTACTTTGTGGCTAGCTCAATCAGTGTAATTTGTCCCTATATATTTATTTATTATTATTTATTATCGCCAGACCTTTCATATTTTCTCACAAATCATTAGTGTACTTATTATTATATATATTATGTATTAGCTTCTTCTTAGCGTGTTGATGTTCATATGACGGTATAATTTAATATTTCTCTGTGGTCATTAGCGACCTAACGTAAAAACTTGCATTGTACAGGTCTTTTAGCGTGGAGGTGACTACACTGGGCAACTTAGCAAGTGTACCATAGTCTGTGGAGATGCACCGTGTATGTGTTTCCATCTGACCAGACTAAGTGCTAAGATACAGATACATTTCCACGTCTTTATCCCTGATGGGGTAGACAGAGACCAGGACCGCAAGACACAAAGGCCATGCTTAGCGTGATGAAAAGTTAGATGGAAAAATACATCAAAAGATTTACATGATTTAAACCTCGCTTAAGTAGATTAGTATGTACTTTTAACAGTATTCATATATACTTTCATGACTGGTTACGTGGTACAGTGGTCAAGGCCTTTTGTTTCGAAGGTCGTGGGTTTGAATCTCACTGGAAATCATACTTCGTGAAAGGTTGTTTTTAGTCTGGTTAGGATATTGCAGGTTTGATTATCCGAAAAGAAAGATGATTCCGTGTTTCGAAAGGCACTTATAAACTGTTCGGTTTGTTAGCGGACCTAGGACTCTGAAGCGTTACCGCTGAGGATGTAACCGGGAATACGCTGATGATGAGTATGTACTTTCAGTTTTTGTAAAATACGTATACAATGTCCTTTTTAATTAAGTACAAATATTTTAAGGGGTGGTTCAGTCCATCGTTTTGAACAACTTTTCCCAATGAATGTATATCGAAATACGAAAAAAATATAATAGGTTTTCACACAAATCGAAGTAGTCACGTGATATCATTACTATCGAAAATGAAAATTTTTTTTCGTATTTCGATATACATTTATTGGGAATAGTTGTTCGGAATGATGGACTGAATCACCCCTTAAAATATTTGTACTTAAATAAAAAGGACATTGTATATATGTCTATGTGTGTGTATTTGTGTGTTGGCTTCTCACCGAAAAATCTGCCCTGAAAAGTAAGTTTGGGCCCCGTAAATCGGCCGTTTTAAAACTAGTGAGTATGCGTAAACTGGAAGTATACCTATATACTAACACAACTTAATCGCACACAAATGATAAGTAACAATATAAATAAATTCTGGCCCTTCTGTGGCTTTTGCTCTAAAAGTAATAAGTTTATTTGCTAGGCACATTAATAAACCCTCGACTGTTAAGAACGCCATTTAGTAATGAGTAGACGGACTACCGATACGACTTGATATCCGTAGCACTATGTATTATTTACTAGGGCTTTCAAGCGTTAACCCCCAATAACTTTTAAACGGCTGAATCGATTTTCATTAAACATAGCTAAATAACATGGCAAGGGAAAATGATTTCACGTAAAAAACTGCATCGAAATCGGTCTATCCGTTCGAGCACTACAAGGCCTCTGACATACAGACAGACTGAAAGACATTAGCGTCAAACTTATAACACTGTTTTATTTACGTTAACAGTAAAAAATAACCGGCCAAGTGCGAGTCGGACTCGCGCACGAAGGGTTCCGTACAATTATCTAGAAAAATCAAGCTTTTTGTATGGGAACCGCCCTTAATTTTTTTTATTATTATTAGAATAAAAATGCAACTGACCTGTTGCCATTATTGATATCGTGCAAAAAAGGGTAAAAATATCACGTTTGTTTTAAGGGAGCCCTCTTAAATAAGTATTTATTTTATTTTGTTTTTAGTATTTGTTGCTATATAGCGGCAACAGAAGTACATAATTTGTGAATATTTAAACTGTCTAGCTATCGCGGTTATTGAGATACAGCCTGGTGACAGACAGACGGATAGACGGACAGACCGCGAAGTCCTAGTAATAGGATCCGGTTTTTACCCTTTGGGTACGAACCCTAATGGGGCCTTTGGGTCTCTCATGCTAGTCTGGGAGAAATAAAAAAACTTAGAATGTACTAGCTGCTTCTCTTCCCACGCAGATCGTAAAAGCCGATCGAGAGAATGGGCAAAAATGCAAATCATGTTAACAGGCGATGCGGCTAGCAACCCATCACTGTATTGATTGCTTTTCCATCTTCTCGCCCACCATGACGCTAAAAGTGGCTTTTCGGTCTTGCGGCCCTGGGCTCTGCATAGAACCGCAAGACCCAAAATGCTCTGTCTGCCCTATTAGGGATAAAGACGTGATAGTATGTATGAACCCTAAAGATGTTAAGTACACTATAATAATCTCTTTTATGTCGCGGGTTAAAAACTTGACAAAAGAAGTCGATTTCAAATTCTATCATGCCAAGAAGTTAGTCTCTATTCTTAATTGTAAGGTCAGACCAACACCTCAGATGAAGTGCAAGCATCGAAGTTGGGAATTGCTAGGACATGGCTCTGTGAGCTGTAAGTGCAACTCCGCTTAACAAACAAGAAAGTGTTCGCTTCCGAAATCTATTACAAGTTGGCCGTTGAGGCTAACTGGGGCAAGGGATGTGTACGTACAGCATTGTCGCATGTCTGCTGCCTCCGTGGTGTAGTGGTTACGGCGTTCGGCTCATACCCGGAGGTCGCGGGTTCGATTTCCGGCGGGGGCAACGACTTTGTGTTGTCCTAGTTTGGTTAGGACCATAGAAGTAGATTTTATTTACTGCGTAAAAAGACCACACCAGCCGAGTGCGACAGATAATATGATAAGTGTCATCTTCATAAGAGCAAAAGAGATAGCATCAATTTGACAATGAGACAAGTTTTCATACAAAACATGTCACCCATTGTCACCCTGGCTCGAACATCGTTACACGAAAATTTGATTTTTCACATTGTAAACTGTGTTAATTTATAAGTTATCTTATACTGGAAAGATGGTATCGTACTGCTTTACACATAGATTGTGTAGTGGGTACAAATACAACCCATAAAAAGTTACACAGAAATATTTCGTTTCAGGTCACATTTTACAATACTCTATATCCATCTTATACTTTCTAAATCTATGGTTAGGACATTGCAGGCTGATCACCTGATTGTCTGATAATTAAGATGATCCGTGCTGTCTTTGACATTGGTCGTTACCTAAAACCATGTCAGAGGCCTTTAAGGCGGTTTAAAAACTCTGACACTAGTGTTAGCCATTAACACACACGACAAGAAGAAGACTGTCGCATGTCCCTTTTGGGTGACCGTTTCTGATACTAGAAGATACAATTATTTGCTTTCTGTCATCATCATCAGGTTTTTTGTCTCCACTGTAGAAGCACGACCCTCTCTGTACTACCAGAGCCATACTTGGTAAGAGCAGCCAGAGGACTTGACCTACATTCTCCTCGCTGGCCAGACGGGTTGGAGAGATCTCATTGATGTTTATAAGCTTTGTTTAGCTTGTATTTCCTAAGGCGTGGTTTCCGTCAGAGAAGAATAGGGCCACTCCAAGTTCTCCAGTGGAGTCGTAGAAGGAAACAAAGGAAATACAAGCTAAACAAAGCTTACAAAACATCAATGAGACCTCTGGCAGGCAATTCTGACTGCGAATTTTCTGCAATATAATGATTCTACTTTTAAATTATTATGGCTATAAAATGAATGCTCCAAGAGATTATGATTTTTAACATTGTTGGTTTTGAATCTATGATAAATGAGTAGATGCCAAGCAATTTTCTACGAAATGACGTTTATGTAATCTGCTATTATGCATAATAATATAAAAAGTCCTGCTATAAAGCCGGGGGGCCCGTTTTAATTTAGTCAATCAAATCAAATTTCGTCTCATTATATCTTCCGGTTACAAACAATTTCATCCAAATATTTGGAGTAACAAAGGCCCTTTTTAAATTCCGGCAATTAGTCAACTTAAGTCTTATGCAAATGAACAGTTAATTATGAAGTTGCGTCCATTTCTGTAAAAAGGCTTACTTCTTTTGTTACGTAAATTAGATGTGCTTGATTGTCTCCGTTCTAGGAATTTTGTAGAACATCTGCTTAAACTAAGTAAAGTCTAAACTGTCTGTCTGCCTAAGGCTGCGTTTTCATTGAAGCGGAGCAGAGCGGAGAGGAGAGAAATTGACCAATCACAATGCTCAAAATCTCCTCTCCGCTGTTTGAATTGAAGCGGAGCGGAGGTTTCGAGCATTGTGATTGGTCAATTTCTCTCCTCTCCGCTTCAGTGGAAACGCAGCCTAAGTTTATATGTGCCCCCAAAGACACCATCTAGTACTACTACTATATCCGTAGAGCCATCTATTTTATTCGTCAGGTGAATTAAAAAAACCCGACTTTCAAGCGTTTATCCCCAGTAACTTTTCAACGGCTGAACATCGCAAATGAACTTGCTTTCTCGTAAAAAACCACAAATCCGTTCGAGGGGTATACCACAGACAACACAGACAAATAAACAAACATACAGACAGACAGACCGACAGACAGACACTAGCGTTAAATAACACCCCCTATCTTTGTTGGTGATTAAAAATGGAATCACTGTTTCATATATATTTTTAATTTAAAAAAAAAGCTTAGTTTGTATGTACGATTAGCGTAGTTCATAATAAATCAATTTTTAAAAATTAAACTATTATTGAAATAACCTGTTTGTAAAAAAAGGAAAAACAGATTTGTGACGGTTCGCAGTATGGGTAAATTTCTAATAAAAAACTCGATATCAGTTATTCTTGAAGCAAATCAAAACACTTCGTTCATTTAATTAAATCTGAATACTTAATGTTCCAGAAAATAGCCTTGTCAATAATTATACAAGTTACTATCAGTTAGATTTCTGGATCAAGGATAAAGTACCAACTTTTTGACAGTTTTTCATCAAAATTGGTTGCCATCCAAAGAGGAGAAATCATATAAATAAAAGAAAACTTAATTCAAGTATAGAAGACCAAATTAAAATCATCGCAATGAAGAAGTGATCCTAAACTTGATACAGCAATAAAGTGAAGTCATCAATCCTACTATGAGAATAATCATAATATTATGTCTTCTATTAGCGTACACGTGTGACTGCAGATCTGTGGAGCAGACGGCGAGTCCAAAGGGGTCCTCGACTACAGTAGACCAGACTACCTCAGGAGCCCGACGCCAAGGAGAGCCTTACTTCCTGCTCGACTCGAGCCTGGAAAAGCTGTTGGGGACGAAGGAACCAGCTCTGAGGTTTGTACATATAAACATACGGATTCAAGATACGGTTTTATCCCTAATGGAGTATCCCCTGGCATTCTGGCTTTTGCTGCTCTGCTGCAGACAGATCCTAAGGCCAAAAACTTACAGGCAATTTTTTGCGCAATGGTAGGCAATAAGTTGGAGAGATGAATCGAAAAACTGATGGGTTACTTACCGCATTAACGCCGATTCCCTTGGTAGGCTTCGAAGATTTGCGCGCGAGCAACTGGTTCATTCTAAGATTATTTTTTGGCGCTGACGTGGATCCCCTTCAAGAATGACATCATCATATCAGTCACAGGAAGTCCACTGCTGGACATAGGCCTCCCCCAAGGATTTCCAAAACGACCGATCGGAAGCGGCCTGCATCCAGCGCCTTCCTACAACATTTTGCAGGTCGTCTGACCATGTAGCAGGTGGGTGTCCAACTCTGCGCTTGCCGGTAAGAATGACATAACTCGCGTCTTTTCTCCAAAAAAGTTAAGAAACGTTCTGTTTTGTCCAGTTGTAATATTATCGCAAAGCGTTGACCAAATTCTACCGAACGTAAATTTGTAACGTTTTTTCGTCATGTTCAATTAATCGTCATCTGCAACGACGTTCTTATATAATAACAACATGTAGTGTGGTAATCGTTTTCGAAAGGCGGCAAGCGCAGCGTAAGACATCCAGTATGGTTATACATATGGTTATACATCGGACGACCTTAGCAAGTTGCAGGAAAACCCTAGATGCAGGCTGCTTCCGATCGGTCCTTTTGGAAATCTTTGGATGCCCTTCAGTTGACTTCATGCGGCTGATAAATTAATGCTAACGCATGACAATGAACATTCCAGGATCTATGGAAAAGAAAAAAGTGGATAGCGCACCCCGATTTCCAAAACTGCTGCACCTGTGGATGCAATCAAAACATGCTAAGATGAGGTGGAGAGTCAACAAGATACCGTGGTGGTTATTCATGTGTGTAATTGGCCAACACTGGTGTCAGATTTTCAGGCTGTCTGAAGGCATCTGACATAGCTTGCCGACTGCCATACAATGATGACAGCCAAGTGTTTAGATGTGCCTTTTGAAGCACGAAGGTGGTCGTGCAATTTTTTTTTGCAACTTGTACCCATCCAAGTCCGGGCCACGCCCGGTATAACTTTACTTGTGAAAGCGCTAGTAATGCGCACTCCACGGCCACCGAGCTGTTCAAGATACCGTGGCTATCATTTGTTTGTGGTAACAATGGCGACTCACAAGGTGGTCAGACGACCAAGGTTGCTAGAGAGCGCTCGATGCAGGCCGCTCTTGACCGGTCATTTTTGAAATCATTGGGAGAGGCCTATGTCTAACAGTGGACGTTATGCGACTGAAATTATGATGTTGATGAAGATAACACTGCAATGTTATTGTTTAAGGGACAAGAAGAAACTCCCTTGCACTCACATATTGTGGGTGGACAACGTACCCTATAACAAGAAGTAACTTAATTTATGGGGAGATCGCAAAAGAGGCCAATAAATACCAGAATTTTTTAAGTCGGTTATTATGTTGTACAAGGGACTGAGCAGACCATGTTTTTTGATCGCGTCGTGACGTGCGTTTGTAGCGATACTTGTACAGGCGCAAGTCCGATGTGTAGACTGTAGATCTTTCACACCTAAAAACGCGCGTTTGAATATATACAGACTTCATGCTAACGCGCTTGTGCGCGATGCTAAATCTATATCGATACAAACGCGCTGACCAATTGACAAACACCACGTTTGTTAAATACAAACGCGCCGTAAAGAACGCGACGCGGTCTAGACGCACTATTATCGCGCGGGTGTATCGCAAACCAACTGTTATATAGGATAAAAGATTGGTGTGCACAGGCCCTGAGACTATTTTTTACCCTATTTTATATTATAAGAAAAGTATACACCTCTTATTTGTGCATTTTATTTCTCAGTTTGTTGGTTTCAACACGCTCAGCGCCATATGTTTAATATTTATAGGTACACCTTGATCGTTTTACTATTGTGTCTGGAATCCAAGACGGTCAATAAGTTAAACAGCTGAATGGATTGGAATGATTTTATTTATTAGCTTACGCGAACTAACAGCTAAGAAATCTACCCACCAGTCAACCTACTGGATGCCTAGAAAATAAAACTAGACGGAGATGCAAATTATGTGACTTAAATCAAGATAAAGAGATATAGGTTTAATACTTTAAAGTAACAGACTCCAAACTACGCTACTGATTTTGATAAAATTTCTATGAAACTAGTGAAAAGTATGTTCTTTTAAATAAAAAAAGTATTTTCCAAATCGGTCAATGAGTTTTAGAATAATAGATAAACATAATTATATGAAAAAAATATTCCGACATTGACATCCTCCTCCTTTTTTGAAGTAAGTCAAAAATCAAATTTAATAAAATTATAGCGCTAACGTATCTATGCAAAACCCCCAATGGAGATACAAAAAAGACCAGGACTATCGGTATATCGAAGTGTTGAAGTGCTTATACAGTAACGCCACTATGTCAGTCCGAGTACAAGAGCAGTGCACGAGGGCAATTCCACTGCATAGAGCTGTAAGACAGGGAGACGTTATTGCTCCGAAACTGTTCACCGTTGCACTGGATGCATCATTTGGCATCAACATCAATGGCGAGTATATCACTCACCTTCGATTTGCTGACGATACAAATGTCATGGCGGAATCGATGGAAGACTTAAAAGTACTTTACTCGCAGAACTAAACCGAGTTTCCAAACAAGTGGGCCTTAAAATGAACATGGACGAAACGAAACTCATGTCGAATGTCCATGTTGCGCCTCTACCTGTTTGTGTTGGGAGCTCCAGCCTAGAAGTTGTAGACCATACCTACTTAGGTAAATTAATCCAGGAAGGTTCTAGCTTCGAGGACGAGGTCTTTAGACGAATGTGTTAGAAAAAAAGAAATACCAGGTGAGGGAGGAAAACATAATTTATTTCAATAAATGATATATTCCCTCTAAACAACTATTTTCTCAGCACATTTCTTATAACTTTTCAAAGCAAAGCTAAAACTACCAGGGTTTCGTAATCGGCCACTAGTTTTCCGAGAAGATAGACCCCGAAAGAAACTCGTCAGTATAGGCCGCCTACTTGCCTGAAGGGCTTTGGTCTACATTTCACATTTTCACCTTTTCACTACGTGACTAGTTCCATTACAAGTAAGTACATTAATAATATCACAAGGATCACAACAGTATTACTCATTCTCATCTTATCATCATAGTAGCAGAATTAAACTTACATCATCCTGCAGCTGCACAATCAAGACTGGCTCTCAAACTAAGAAACACTGAATTTATAACCTCGCCCCGCCATCTTGGCGCCCCACTACTTTTACAACGTCATGCTAGATCAATCGCTTAAAAGTCATGTAATCTTCGTATATTATTACTAATCGTAAATTACTGTAAAATAACAATAGGTTTATATATTTTAAATCAAACCTTATTTTTCATTGTAAACCAGAACATAAATTAACTAATCATTTACATATGATCTATATTTTAAATTGAATATTACACCATAAAAATACAATTATTATTTAAGAAATTATAATTACTTAGCTTTATGAAGAGAGATCCGCACCGTCCACGTCTCGATCGAAAAGTGCCACACTGACGGGCCAGGCCACCTTTATAAGGCACCCCCACTCACATTTCTAACTGGTAAACAATAGGTGGGGTTTATCCAACAGGTGGTGTTTATCGAAACCACGCGGTATTTTTACAATGTGTTGTTTTAATATTTACAATAATGATTATTTATTATTATACCAACAATCCATATTAATAGAAAATCAATATATACAGCTTGTTTTTTTTATTCTAACAAATGCGACTCAGCTGGGCAGCGTTTGTCAAAAATACCTCAGTGTCTTAAGACTAAAGTTGTGTGACCAATGTGTGTTACTGGTGATGACTTATAGCTCTGAAACGTGGTCCCTTAGTATGGGTCTCGTTAGAAGGAGATGGTTGTACGAACTTGAGTTCGTTCAACGTGCTATGGAAAAGGCTATGCTCGGTGTTTCTTTATGGTTAAAGATTCTTTATTTCTCAAAAGAATAAACATTCACTTACAGAGAAACATAAATAACATATTAAAAAAACAATATGACGGCGAGCGAAACCAAATCACATGTACGTGATCGAATCACAAATGAGGAAATTCGTAAGAGACCTAAAGTCACTGACATAGCCCAGCGGGTTAGCTCGTTCAAATGGCAGTGGGCGGGACACATACCTCTAGTGCGACAAAACGATTTCCGATGGGGCAAAAAGGTTCTCAAATGGCGACCACGTACAGGAAAGCGAAGCGTAAGACACTCACCCACAAGGTGGTCTGACGACCTGACCAATGTCGCTGGAAGGCGCTGGATGAAAGCCGCTCTAGATCGGTCATTTTGGAAATCTTTGGGAGAGGCCTATGACCAGCAGTGGTCGTGTGGACGTTATGCGGCTGAAATGATAATGATGACTATCTATAGATATATATCTAGAAAAAAATGCTTGTATTTCATAAGCGTTACTGTAGCCCGCTCAATCAATTCATGTTTGTAGGAGGCCTGGCCTCCGTTATTATAATCCCGGTCCGTCGGACCGTCTGTCCTGACACGGGTTAAACCCTGCAGCAGCTGATGGTGGACCTTTGTATATTTATTAACTAATATTTGCGTTTTTTGCTTAACTCTGCGACGCCAAGAAGGATTAGACCTTTTTGATATTAAATGTAGATAACGTAAATGATATTGTATTTTTCGTTATTAGTTTTTTATTAGGACTAATTTTGATAAAATTTCTATGGGACCACCTGACAAGTATATCCTTTCTCCCAAATCAATTCATGCGTCTTTGAATTATCAGTGAACATACATAAAACACATAAAATAGCAATACTAGCGGTCAAGCACCGTGTGAGATATTATACAGATAGAAACACATCTGTGTCTACGGCTTTCTTGGGCCTCTTATAGGCATTTGATCTGGTTGATTTTGACATTCTGTAGCCGCTATTGCGTCAATTGCCTATACTGGGAGAAACGGTCTACCTACTGCAGTACTGGTACAGTCACCAGACCAACCAAGTAAGATGATCAGGTGCGCTGTCCGGTTGGAGTGCGGAGTCAGACAGGGTGTCTAAACCTCACCGGCACTTTTCATCCTATATACACGCTGACTTTTTATTTGTTTTGGAAAAAAAAATGTCGTATAGTAAATCAATTCCTCTATCCATATATATAATCCAAATTTCTGTATGTCATAAGATAAAAAAGTTGAGTAAATGATTTTCGATCGAGACCACGTAGTTATACGCCGGCCGCCAGCTGCGTAATGTCGATGACCCCGGCCGGCCGGCGGGCGGTGTATGGCGGCGGTACTACCAATTGATCTCACAATTTTACTTTCGAGTTTTAGACAACATTTTTTGTTTCTGAATTTTTATTTTGACTAGCTAATTAGGCCTTACTAACGATGCCTATGAAGTGGCCCTCGGCTTCAAAACAAATAGAAAATCACCGTGAATAAACCAGCCGATAAAGGAACTCAGTGGAACAGGTATGGGATGTTCTATTGAAGGACTAACCATAAACAGCATTACCTACGCAGATGACATGGTTTTGTTGGCTCCATTTTCAGACGCTCAAATTCTACCTCTCACATACACCCAGCAACTCTAACTCGAAGTTACATGGGCTGGTGTACAATTAACGCTGGAGCGAAGTCATGATTTTCAGGGTAGGGCAAAAAAAACCCGTGTGAACCCGCCCATGTATCTTAATAAAAAACGCAATAGTATTCAAATTCAAGTACCTAAGACATATTCTCACCTATAATTTGTCTGATGATAAGATATTGAGAGGGAACGAAGGGTATTGTCGGTCCGTCGTAAAATGTTGGCGCGCAGGTTTTTAAATGTACGAAAGCCGTACATATTTCTTTTTTTAAGGCATACCTATTGCCGGTCTTTTTACACCTGTAGCCTGTGGGTAAGAACGCAGCGGGCCTTTAATGTACTTCGTGTACAATGGGTTCCTCACGCCATTCAGAAATACTTTATGACGTTAAACCGATAGTTTAATGGAATATTTAATTTGTGACTGGTCATCGTCATCATCATCATCATTATCATCATCATCATTATCATCATCATCATTAGGTCTTTTAGTCTCCACTGCAGTAGCACGAACCTCTCTGTATTACTAGAGCGGTACTTGGCCAGAGCAGCCAGTCTACACTTTCCACGCTGGCCAGACGGGTTGGAGAGGTCTCATTGATGTTTATAAGCTTTATTTAGCTTGCATTTCCTAAGTCGCCTTTTACGACATCCATGGGAGGACTTGGAGTAGCCCTTCTACTCTGCCTGGAACCACACAACAACCGGAAACAACACGGTAACCGGAAACCACACGGCAAATCGACTGGTCATTACTACTATGTTTATTTAAACAATATAATAATGCTTTTAGGATGCTGATGGCGCTTCTGCGATTCTTTAACGCATCAGGAATGTTTGTTGAGGCACGTACTGATGGTTAAATGGGCAGATAGTATATCTGAGTCGTACGGGTTGGAATGCGGCGTTAGACAGGGTGGGTTGTCTTCAACGTTGCTCTTCAATCTTTACATCAATAAACTAATAGTCACGCTCAGTAATACAAGCTTTGGTTGTCATGTAGATGAAGTTTGTGTAAACAATATAAGTTATGCAGATGACATGGTATTGTTAAGCGCGTCTCCGTGTGTTTTAAATAAGCTTTTAAAAATATGCGAAACATATGCTAAATCCCATGGTCTAATATATAATGTGAAGAAAAGTGAAATAATGGTCTTTGGGGCCGGAGGCAGGGATGTGGTAAATATACCGGCTGTAGAGCTTAATGGTGTAAAGCTCCGACGGGTTTACCAGGTTAAATACCTAGGCCACATCCTTGCTTCCGATCTCAAAGACGATGCTGACATAGAGAGGGAACGGAGGGCGCTGTCGGTTAGGGCAAACATGATAGCCCGAAGATTTGCACGATGCTCGAATGAAGTAAAAATTTCACTTTTTCGAGCATATTGTACATCTTTTTATACATGTGGTCTATGGGCCACTTTCACCCAAAAATCGTACAGCGCCCTCCGCGTCAAGTATAATAATGCATTTAGGATGCTGATGGGGCTACCTAGGTTCTGTAGTGCTTCGGGAATGTTTGCAGAAGCGCGAATAGATTGCTTTTATGCTATTATGCGTAAGAGGTGCGCTTCCCTGGTACGTAGGGTATGGGCCAGTCCCAACAGCATCCTAAAAATGGTTGCCAGCAGGCTGGACTGTATATACGTCAATTGATGCTGTGCAGTTTCACATGGAATTGTACAGCGGTGATTAGACGTTAGAATAATTTTTATATATACACACACACTATCACGTCTTTATCCTTAATGGGGCAGACAGAGCATTTTGGGTCTAGCGGTTCTATGCAGAGCCCAGGGCCGCAAGACCCAAAAGCCACTTTTAGCGTCATGGTGGGCGAGAAGATGGAAAAGCAATCAATACAGTGATGGGTTGCTAGCCGCATCGCCTGTTAAGAGCCCGCTGTAATCTTTTGCACGCTGGCAGCGGGCGCACGCACACAACGGCATGCCGCTCACACACACAGAGCTACGTAGGCGACGTAAAGCGCGGTGTAGCGCGCTCGGCGATCGTTGATGTTTTTTGGTTTAAATATACTGGTGGTACATTATGTTTTGGTGCAATAAAGATTTTCTAACTTACTAACTGGTATAAACTAACAGATATTATTCAAATTTTGGTAAAAGTTTTATTACAAATGCCATCTTAATTTAAATGCGAGTATATATATGAATATTAAATCCTTGAGTGCTTTGGATTACGGGTAATTAAAAAATATTATGATAAAATAATATGATAAATCGTGAAGGTGATAATGGAGACTTCTATTCTTTAACTTATACCTTTAAACGAGCAACTCTTGTAGGTATATTTATTTATTTATATATTTATAAATTTCGATGATCTCGAAAACGGCTCTAACGATTTTGCTGAAAATTGGTATATGGGGGTTTTCAGCGGTAAATAATCGATCTAGATTAGTCTTATATTTGGGAAAACGCGTGTTGTCGAGTTTTCATGCGTTTTTCTTTTTACGCAGAATATAGTCGCTAATTTCTCCGCACCGGCCGCCATCCGTTTGGCTCAGCGGTTAAGGATGCGGACCGCTAGAAAGAGTGTTACGGGTTCGAATCCCACTCGGTGACTGTTAATGAGTACTTTTGTTTTTTTATGTTCAAGTTTATATATAATTTTTTACTTTGTATTGTTTTTAGACAAGTTTAAAATGTAGTTAATGTTTGATATGTAACCGAGTAAAGCTCGGTCACCCAGGTACTTTAGCAAAGTTGAGTATTATTTAATTTGTATAGAAACTTAAATAAGGCAAGTTTTAGCAAATTAGGTAGTACAAAGTATTACTTATCATTGATTGTAAGCCATATTACTCCGTATTACTCTCTACATGGTGATTTTTCAATGGTTTTAGTGCCGAAAGCCACTTCATAAGGATCGTTATTAATACCTAAATAGCTAGTTAAAACAAAAATTCAGAAACAAAAAATCGTGAGATCAATTAGTAGTACCACCACCTGGCCGGCCCGACAGAGTTCATCGAGCTCACGCGGCAGTTTTGGTCAGGCGTAACTACTATTAAGTATTACTTTTATTTAAAACTCTTAGATCTGTTGTAGCTAATAAGTATCATGATTTGTAAACAGTATTGGCAGTTGTCATAAGTGTTGCTAAATTAATAAAACCTAAGTGGAAGTCGATTGATACAGTTGGTACGTTCGTACGGTCGGGTATTTGTGGCAAGTTGTAACGAACAGACGGATATTTTAAAAATTGGCAGCACTAATTGACCGGTTGGTCAGAATTCATTCTGAATAAATAATGAAGGTAGAAATTAAATGTCTTTGGTGAAATTTTTTTTACAAGATTCTAGGGCATTGACGGTGGAGATAAACACGTGTCATGGAATCTATGCGAATCTTTTATTTAACACTACGTGGTCTCGATCAGAAGTCATTTTCGCAACATTTTTGTCTTGTCATACACAAATATGTATAGAAGAATTTTTTTACACGATGACATTTTTTTCCAAAACCAATGAAAAGTCAGCGTGTATATCGAATGAAAAGGAGTTTAGGGAGGTAGCACACGGTGAATTCTTTGGTAGCTATGCAGTCGCTGGTCATAAACCGATGGAGAATGTTGCGATGCAGTAGCGCGTTCATGAAACACACGACTGCATCGCTAGAGTAGAAGTTGCCTTCCTTATTATCGAATAAAATAAATAAAACTGTAGAATTAAGAAGATTGGTATAATTTGTCTGAGTATACATTTAAAAAGTACACATACAAATCTGCTTGACAGGAAACGCTACATTTGCTTCAGATTTTCGATTAAAATTATTGCAGAAAAGCCTCATGTTAGCACGCAAATCTGACTACCGTTTTAAACCTTGCGTGCTCAAAACAAATAATATCTAACATATAAACGGATTTAGATGAAATTTAGCACAATGATGAGAAATAGTGTCGCAAAGCTACTAGAAGTAGAGAATTCCAGAAGAATTAGCAAGTTCTAAAATAATGTGGAATGTTCTAGAAATTTATAGAATAATCCAGAATGATGAAGAATTAAAAAGAAGGTTGTGGAATGTTTGAGAATAATCCCGAGTTCACATCGGTCAACCAACACTAACATTCTAAGTCGGGGTGACGGAGGGTCAAGCACATGAATTTTCTAGAAGTATCTATTCTCGTACCTTGGCAGGCGTATATAAAAGTGGTGAGATAACTTCAAAGAGATTTAACAAATATTATCGGCGCGTAACCTATACAACTTCAGCGACGAATTTTGGACTATGACTGCATGAAGACTTGGACAATGGACGTTTCGAAGACCATATTAGTGTGTCAATCTTTGGTTGCATAGTGAATAAATTCCCTAAGAAGAGTGTTGGCATTTTTTTCCAAATCTCAAACCCCACTTTCGTAACAATAGCTAGGATACTTATTGAAGGTACAAGCACGTATTAATTATAATATAGGGCTAATAGCTGCAGGAGTTTCATTGAACGACATTTAGGCGGATCGATGATTTCCAGTAGTAATAATTTATGATAAAAATGTATCAACCCGTCTTACATTTTATTTTCCCAAATCTCATCGTCTCGCCTGATAATTTCAGTTTTAATTAACAAATCAGGTCCAGTCTAGACACCAAACTGACAAACGTCTTGTCTAGTGACTTACTTAAGCTAACTTTTTGCCTTTTGCAGAATTAGTGGCACCATAGTATTTATTTTTCCGTTTCACATTATCAACGTTCTATTTTTAGCTCGTTTGCTCATTCTATTTTTTTTTTCGTCCGCATCCTCCAACATAATCGGAGACTGTATTCTCCAAATTAAAGTTTTTACTAACAAATTTTTGGAATAAAAATGAATTTAACTATTTTTTATTGATTTTTCAAAATTTGTTTCATCTTAAATTTGGGGTGTGGAGGACGGCATTCGGTGTCAGCACTCAGCTGCCGTGCTACACTCCCCAAATGAGTACGGCAAATTAAATATAAAAAATCTTTCAATAATTATGTTTGGTTACTTAGACGATATTAGTGAAATCGCATTTTCATGTAAACTGAATTTCTTAAAATGGCCGCTACATCGCGTCCCTTTCCACCGCGGAGCAGACAGTGCCTGCGCATATGGCCTAGGGCCACACCAGCGCTGAACACCACCGCCCAGCGATGGAATGGGAGCAACATCTTCATTTCAGAAATACGGGGCAATTAGGGAGAACTTGATAAATTTTCTATTTCTTTTCAAGTTTGAAAAATTTATCCGATAGCCCATTATATTTACGACAGTACGTTCAACGACACAAATAAATTACTATAAGTAATCAAGTTTTCCAATGATCAAATCCTATCAGTCACTCTATGGTTTGCGCACGTCATCGCACAGTGACTACGAGGTCGGCGTTGGCGCAAAGAAATACGTCCTCTCGCTGTAAGCGCTGCGCGCGGACTGCCGTCGGAGGGTAAACCGCATCCTATTTAAATAAATTTTTATGCGATATTAAAAAAATATAATTATGATGTGTTTGGCATATTTAAAAAGGGCATGAAATGGCGTTTGTAACGTTATTTTTATTTTTCTAAAATAGGAGCTCAAAACACAAATACAAGCGACTTTATTTACATCGATTTCGGCGAAAATTACGCGACTTGTTGATTTTTTTTCGTTGTGAATTTAAATAAAACAATGAAAAAAGCTTCACTCATGTCAGAAAATACTTATTCAGCTATATTTGTGTATTTTTTTTACCGGGTCACACTGTTCCAAAAACCCTTCGGACCTGACATTTTGAACTAAGCTCAGAATGTGACGCGTTTCGTTATTCTAAACGATAAGCAAAAACTCCCGTGTGGCAATTCCTTATAGTTTTGGAGAAAACTTAAACTAAAGTTGTTCGATTTTTTTAACTTAGAAAGTAAAATATATTTTTTTCTACCAGAACAATTACTTTATTTGCCCAAATTTTCACATCAATTTATTGGTCGTTTAAAACCGTATTTTATTATTGCTACCCCTAGTCGAAAATGTAAGCCTAAAGCGAAATAATAATATTTTTCAATAAAACGGTTTTATTTTAATATCTATAATAATTCGAGCTATTAGCACCCAAATATCTATTTAAAATGTAGAGAATTAGGCTGTTTATCTTTGTATAAAAAAGCAGCTGCTAATTCCGTGGGATCTCGGAGAAATTCGATTCTAAATATTTCCTGACTCCGAACCCCTGAAACTTAGAAATAGCAATATTTCATATACGCATTTGCTATGAACTTTTAGTAAGGTCTAAATATACATATCTAAAAATACATTGGATTGAACGATTTTTATTGTATTATATTTTTTAGATCTAGTAAAGAGCGGAAAGGACCATGCGCAAAAATGTATGGACCCTGGTCCAAATACCAATAACTTTGCTCAACAGTGATAAAAACTATGCCAAATGAAAGCATTTGAAGTGTAGATCATTTCATTCTATTAGCACCAAACCGAAATCGAGCGCCAACATGATGTTTTTTTACATGACTTGTTTCATTTATTACCTATAAAAATGTACTTACTTATTAAAAATGTCAAGTATTTTTGATCGGAGTTTCACCTAGCTATGATATTCTTGAGACTATTGGTATATTACATTATTTTTAGGGTTCCAGTGGAGCAAAAGGGTATATCTTTTAATAAAAAACCGTCATTACATAGTTACCCAATGGCGGGCGGAGTATAGGAGAGGGGAGAGAAAAGGAATGTGCATAGCGGCGGGGTGCGGCAGAAAAGGTAGCGTACGCAAAGGTACACAAAGAATAGAAAATTGCTTTTGTTTACGGTTTATGATTTTAGGAATATATGCTTTCTTGGAATCAAAAATGCATCGAAACTCCATGTTCGCGCTAGATATCGACTTAGCCGTCATAATATAAAATAAAGTGTATTCCAAAACCTTTTATTTGGTATAACTTTCAACGTTGTTGAGGGGTTGGACCAAAATGTCGCAAGGTCCTTTTCCTTAACATTAGCAAATGTGGCAAAATATTATATTTAATAGGTTTTTTTTCTTTTATATTTCAATTTAAATTAAAAAGTATTGTTGGTCACCGTTTTAGTATTTATCTTTTTCTTGCAAAATTATCGATAGTGAACTGTGACGTCAGATTAATCTATATTAGGTTGTAAGTATAAGTTTTTTGTTATACGTCTTCTAGCACCTATATTAGGTTATATCATTTAATTAATTCGATGAAGGTGTGGCGTGAGAAGGGTGGGAGATGACCGCAAGTACACGAGGAGAAATTAGCTCTGGAAAAATCGAAGCTTCTTCGGAAATGAGTAGTGGAAGTACTATCTCTTTCGTAGTTTGCGTTTGGCAGTTTATCGCGAGTTTGTTCCATCGAATTTGTTTCACCTTCGGAGAAGGAAAGGTGCCGGCTATGCACTATCCACAGCATCGCAGGCGGCGGCATGGGTCTGAAACGGCTCCATGACGCGTTGCCTCCATTTCTCTAGGCTAGATGTATTGACGTGGGGTTTTAGCTAACGCCTAACGAGGGTGGACCCCTTCCCACGCCGCAGCTAGCCCTTCATCAAATTAATTAAATGGTATAACCTGATATAGGTATTAGAAGACGAATAACAAAATACTTATGCTTGCAATCTAATATGGATTTTAATCTGACGACGTCACAGTTCACAATCGATAATTTTGCAAGAAAAAGATAAATACTAAAACAGTGACCAACAATACTTTTTAATTTCAATTGAAATATAAAAGAAAAAAAATTTCCTTACAAATATAATATTTTGCCACATTTGCTAATGTTAAGGAAAATTTCCGCTCTTTAGTAGATCTAAAAAATATAATACAATAAAAATCGTTCAATCCAATGTATTTTTAGATTTAGACCTTACTAAAAGTTCATAGCAAATGCGTATATGAAATATTGCTATTTCTAAGTTTCAGGGGTTCGGAGTCAGGAAATATTTAGAATCGAATTTCTCCGAGATCCCACGGAATTAGCAATTGCTTTTTTATACAAAGATAAACAGCCTAATTCTCTACATTTTAAATAAATATTTGGGTGCTAATAGCTCGAATTATTATAGATATTATAATAAAACCGTTTTATTGAAAAATATTATTATTTCGCTTTAGGCTTACATTTTCGACTAGGGGTAGCAATAATAAAATACAGTTTTAAACGCCCAATAAATTGATGTGAAAATTTGGGCAAATAAAGTAATTGTTCTGGTAGAAAAAAATATATTTTACTTTCTAAGTTAAAAAAATCAAACAACTTTAGTTTAAGTTTTCTCCAAAACTATAAGAAATTGCCACACGGGAGTTTTTGCTTATCGTTTAGAATAACGAAACGCGTCACATTCTGAGCTTAGTTCAAAATGTCAGGTCCAAAGGGTTTTTGGAACAGTGTGCGGGTGTTAATGATTAAATCATTTGAAAATCTCGAAAGCCCCGCCACGCGTCTTGCGAAATTTGGCAAAACGCACGTTGGATTCCAGTGAATTATACTAAAACAAGCAAGTTCATAGGCAAAATGGTTCACTCATGCTAAATAATATGATATTATCTTTCATAATATATCAATAAATTTAATGATAATCCTGTAGTTTTCTCAAAAACACGACGCAAAGTTGAGTGAAATTTGTCAAATTTAATAGACGGCCTCTTAACATGATTTGCATTTTTGCCCATTTTTATATAATACTAACATTAGGGTAAGAATAGCAATGTTACTAACCAAAGTGGACGATAGTCTGAATAAATAAAATTTATTATTATTATTACTCTAATCATTTGTGTGGGATTAAAATTAGTGTTAATATGGACTTTTAGTTTACATATACATACACGCTCGTATGAAAACAGGTCCAATTACTGGAACAAGGTCCAACAGGTAGGTTCAAACTGAACCAACTTTTATTGCCTTGTTTTAAACTTCTGGAAGCAATCAGACTAATCGAACGGACCAAATTAAACCCGTCATTATTATTGCAATTTGGTATTCATAGAGCTTAGTCAGTTGGTCTAAGAAACACTGTGTTTCTTTTCTGATTTTCTTTGCACTAGCCAGTACGTCTGCCCCCATCTTGATAAGGGTAAATCCTCTTTCATCACATTTGGATGACACACGTCACAACATGCTTCTTTTTAGGGTCCCGTACCTCAAAAGTAAAAGAAAAAAATATAAACCCTTTGTGCAGTATTGGGGGTCTTCAATGATCCTTCCTTTATTGATTTAATTAAAATATTTTATTTCTTAAAATTTACAATATAGAATTATATGCGACTATGTATGAGACGTGCTTGCGTGTGTAGAAGATTCCAGAGAGAGAGTGGAGGGGGTTGAGTACATCGATCGCCCGGCTGCTACTCCTCAATAGATGGCGCTACCAGTGGCGTTGACATGCCCCCGGCCTTGGAAGACTCTTCCAAATGTACGTCTTCTTTCGGATTGTCCTTTGGCTGCATCGGTAATGGGCAGATCTTGGAACACGATCTTCTGATGATCCCTGTCGCTGTACGGATGTCGGCAACTCGAGATATTCCGTCTGTACCAGGAAAGGTTCTCACGATGCGACCTAATTTCCATTTGAGCGGCGGCAAGTTGTCGTCTTTTATAAGAACCAAGCTGTCCATGGTGATGTCGCCTTTGTTGTATTTCCATTTGGTCCTCGTCTGCAATTCAGCCACGTACTCTTTGGACCACCGCTGCCAGAAGTGGCGACGAAGTAGCTCGATGCGCTCGTAGCGGTTGAGAGGTTATATTCGTATTTGTCACGTTTAAGCCATCGTCGGCGCTCGCAGGCGAAGTCAACGGCCGGCCTATAAGAAAATGACCAGGTGTAAGGGGAGAAAAATCGTTTGGATCTGAGGAAAGTGGGGACATAGGTCGGGAATTGAGGACAGCTTCGATTTGTGTCAAAACTGTGCTAAATTCTTCATATGTTAACCTAGCGTTACCCACAATACGTTTAAGGTGATATTTACACGACTTTACACTTTTCTCCCATAAGCCTCCGAAACTAGGGGAATAAAAAGGGATAAATGAGAATTTTAGCCCATTATTTGCGGCAACATTCTTAATTTTATCTGAATTATCGGATAAAAATTTGGAAAATTCTTTCTCCGCACCAACAAAGTTTTTTCCGTTATCAGAAAAAATTACATTAGGTTTACCTCTTCGGCTAATAAAACGTTTTAAAGCTAAAAGAAAATCGTCAGTGGAGAGACTGGTAACGAGTTCTAAATGTACAGCTCGAGTAATA
The DNA here is from genome assembly GCA_963555685.1 of Acrobasis consociella. Classification (NCBI taxonomy): domain Eukaryota; kingdom Metazoa; phylum Arthropoda; class Insecta; order Lepidoptera; family Pyralidae; genus Acrobasis; species Acrobasis consociella. The sequence goes on along the minus strand of OY743111.1, from coordinate 21,428,339 downwards.
AAACAAACGAATAAACAGACATACGCTTTCATTAGTTATGCTCCTCTGCCTTTTCGATTCAAGATGTACACTGGGCCACAGAAATCACAGCCCGTCCTGATGAAGGGAAACCCAGCATCCAGACACTCTGCGGGAAGATTTCCCATGATCGGCGTTAAAGGTTTACCACTAAAACGCGCACAGGTAACACAATCACGAACTACTTTTCTCACTAAGTTCCTAGCACCCAATGGCCACCAACACTCGCGCATGGAAGACAAGAGTAGCTGGGGACCGGCATGAAGTAAGCGTCTATGTTCGTATCTAACCACCAGCATTGTAAAATAATGTTTATTGCAAAGTAACATCGGATGTTTCTTATTATAATTAAAACTGGAAGAGTTAGAAAGTCTACCACCGACTCTAATCACTTTTTCACTATCCAAAAATAAATTTAGTCCAGATAAATTACGCGTTTTTATAGGAGAAATGTTATTACGTAACAAATTATCATAAACGTCCGGAAAGGATTCACGCTGCTACCTTAAAAAATATCACAAAAAAATATGAGTTAATTTTAGAAGAAAATAGGGAAATTAGTTTAGTATCTGACGGTGTTCCCCTGACAGTGGTTACGGAATCACCTGTCACGGACTCAACCCCATCCCCTACTGTTGACTGCGGTATAAGTCTAAGTATAAATAAATACCCTCATGTAGAAAATGATGTACAATCCAAAATAGAAACAATTGATAATAGCATAAATAGAAAAATGATTTGTAAAAAATTAATAATATATTCTGATAAGTTAGGTCAAGATCTTAGTAGTATGATTTATAATAACCTGAACAGTGAATGTTCAGTATTCAATGTATGCACACCCGGGGTCACATTTTTAAACCTAATAAATAACATAAATTATAATGACATAGACCAACATACCACAATTTTAATAATGTGTGGTGACAGTTCCTCTATTACAGGAAGGAACTTAAAAAAAGGTATAGACAAAATCAAAAATTTAAAACAAAAAAAGGATTGTAGATTTATCATAAGTGCCTTTCCATATTCAGACAATTTAGACAGTAAAAGTAACAGGCACATACATGATTTAAATGTACATCTGTACAATATGACTTATTGTCACGGTGACTTTATTTTTTATTTAGATATAAATAAATTTATTTGTAATTTTAAGTTGACTCTAGATACTATGTATCTGCCTCCTAGATATAAGCGACTCTTAGCTACATTAGTAGCTTATAATATACAAAGTAGTGTTGTAAATAGTACAACTAGTAACTCTAAATTAAACACAGTACATTGTAGTGCTGAATGTACCATAGCTGGAGATACTCAGTCTGATTTAAACTAATGAAAAAGACAACAGTCAAGGCCAAAGAGTTAAATATTATTCACCAAAATATTCAGGGCCTGACTAGCAAATTATTGCAATTAGAATTATATGCAAACGATAGGGATTTACATGTAGTATGTTTAACTGAACACTTTTTGCAGTCACATCAAGTACAATTTAATATTGATAATTATTTAGTCTCTAGTTTATTTATTAGAAAGATTAATGAAAAAGGAGGCAGTTTAATTTTAACACGTAATGATGTAAAATGTAAAGAACGCAAGGATATTGTGAGCCTGTCGGTTGAAAGTATTGTTGAATTATCCTGCGTTGAATTAGAAAATTGTATTATAGTATGCGCGTACAGACCCCCAAAAGCTGACTTTAATACTTTAGAAACTGTAATTGAAGATGTTTTGAGAAAATTAAGTTCATGTCGCAAAAACATAATATTGTGTGGCGACTTTAACGTAGATTTATTAGCGTCTGATAGCACCGAATGTATTAGATTTTTGAATTTATTTAAGTCATTCAATTTGTTCAATTTATTTTTAGAACCAACTAGAATACAAGGCGACTCTAAAACATGTATAGATAATGTTTTCTGTGATTGCACTGCTGTTGATAAAGCTATAATTAAAAATATAACATCTGATCATTTTGGTCAGTTCGTGAAATTTGCCAACAACGCAGTAGAAGTAGAATTACCTGAAATAACCTACAGAGCTATTACTAAAGATAAAATTAAAAAATTTAGGGATACAGTTTCGAAAAAATTACCGTAATTGAAGAAACTCGGGATGATCCGGATATTTTTTTATAATAAAATGTTCGGTGTGATTGAATCAGAATTTAATGATAATTTTCCACTTAAAAAGGGAAAGAAACGTAACCGGAAAAAGTTTAGCGAATGGGCTACCACAGGGATTTATATTAGTAGGAATAGGCTATATGAATTATTAGCTATGAAAGCTTATAACCAAACACCTAATTTCATTAATTACGTTAGAACTTACTCAAAGCTTTTTAAAAAAGTATGTTTATGCGCGAAGTCGTTATACACCAGGAAAGCTATTCTAGATTCTAAAGATAAAATAAAGACAACCTGGAATATTATTAACACTGAAACCGGGAAAAACAAGCAACGAGTAAATAAAATTGAGTTAAACATTAACAATAAGGTTCTAGACACTAGTGAATATGTCGCACAATACTTTGAGAACTTTTTCACAAACATTCCCCTAAATACAACCGCCCCACTAATGTCCTCATCTAGGAAATCAAAAAAGCTATTAACCAATTGCGTACCTAAATGTAAAGATAGGCTAATATTCAAATACGTCACACCTAAAAATATCATTGATACTTTTAAAAGCTTGAATAATAAAAAAACTGGTGATTTGTGGGACATTTCTGTATCCGTTATAAGTAATATTATAGATGTAATTGCGCCTTACTTAGCTTCCATATTTAATAAATGTGTAGACGCGGGATCTTTCCCTGACATGATGAAGTTAAGTAAAGTTATCCCTCTATTTAAGACTGGTGACAGAAATGATCCAACAAATTACCGTCCCATTTCTATTCTGCCAGCACTGAGCAAAATATTCGAAAAGATAATTTTTAACCAATTATTAGATTTTTTCAACAAAAATAGTCTGTTCCATGGTGATCAGTATGGATTTACTAAGGGTCGATCAACAACGGATGCAGGTGTTGCACTATTACAAAACATCTATGATGCTTGGGAGTGTTGTCAGAATGCAATTGGTGTCTTTTGTGACCTCTCCAAAGCCTTTGATTGTGTAGACCACAAAACCCTTCTATCCAAACTTGAGCACTACGGAATAAAAGGGAAGGCTCTTGAATTGATTGAATCTTATTTGAGTAGCCGAATTCAAAAAGTTAGTGTAAATCAAGTAAAATCTGAAGGATCAACCGTAGTGATGGGTGTGCCCCAGGGTTCTATCTTGGGTCCTTTGTTGTTCCTGATCTATATTAATGATTTACCATATTATGTAAAAGATTGTAAGGCTGTACTTTTTGCTGATGACACTTCCCTTGTTTTCAGCGTAGATAGGAAAACTGACACCTCTGATGAGATGAATAATATATTGTCGCAAGTGTTGGATTGGTTTACAGCAAATAATTTAGTATTAAATGCAAAAAAAACGAAATGTGTAAAGTTCTGCTTACCAAATGTTACAAAAGTTCCAACACGATTATTTATTGATAAGGAAGCAGTAGATATGGTTGATAACACAACATTTTTGGGAATAACGCTTGATTCAGGGTTGCAATGGGGTGCCCATATTCAAAAATTAGCTGGAAAACTTAGCTCTGCGGCCTATGCGGTTAGAAGAATTAGGCAAATGACTGACGTTGATACAGCGCGTTTGGTATATTTTGGGTACTTCCACAGTGTTATGTCCTATGGAATATTGCTATGGGGTAACGCTGCAGATATAAATACCATATTTGTTTTACAAAAACGCGCTATCAGATTTATATATAAATTAGGTGCTAGAGAGTCTTTGAGGGAACTATTTAAAGACATAAATATTTTGACCCTCCCTTCGCAATTCATCTATGCGAACATTATGTACGTGCGTCAGAATATACACTCATTTAAGAGAAATTGTGATATTCATAGTATTAACACGAGAAATAAAAATAAATTAGCCATCACAGCTTTGCGGTTAGAGAAAACAAAAAAATCTTTTGTGGGTCTCGGCTTGCGCCTCTATAATAAAATTCCAGATGATATAGTAGCATTACCATTATCTAAGTTTAAGACAGCCGTTAAAAATCATTTATTACAAAATGCGTATTATCATGTAAATGACTACTTATCATCATCTGAGAAAAATTCTTGGAAATAGTTGTCTGCAAATTGTAATTGTATAATTTAAATATATAGCTTAAGTGTAAATCTGTATTGTAATTGTAACATAGCCCATCAGGCTGGGTAGGGACCAATACTGAACTGGGTTTCTTTCGGCGTAATCTTCCCAGCAGTGGTCGTTCCGAAACGCTAGTAGTTTTTAGCTTCTGCACTAAAAAAAAAATATTTAAAAAAAAATGACCTTCAATAAGAGATAAATTTATCCTACATTGAATAAAATTTTTTGACTTTGACTTTGACTTTGGCTGCGCACACCTCACTAGCAATAACTGTGATGCGCGCAGCTCATCCGTCGATAGGAAACCGGTTTGTTGTTTTGTATCCCGCTGCAGCCTATTGCGAATGTTACCTATAAATCGCAATACATATGCGCCTATGCGTATAAGTTTAGAGTACGACGAGTACCTCTTAAAGTCAAATAGGGCATTCTCGGCTGGAGTGCAAACAAAACTAACCTTTGAAGGAGGTTTTAATTCGGGCAAAGAAATTAATTCAATTTTATCGTCGTATTGTTTGTAATCTGAACTATTAAAATCACGAGATTGTAGAAATAATGGTCCGTTCCACCATAAGTTATGATTAATTAATGAATTTAAATAAACACCTCTGGACAACAAATCTGCCGGGTTATCTTTAGTAGGTACGTGTAACCATTCAAATTCCTTCGTGGTACTTTTTATTGACACACGAGTTTGCACGAAGGTTTTAAGTAGATGTGGAGACATTCGGAGCCAACCTAAGACAATGGTCGAGTCTGTCCAGAAATATGTTTTGGTAAAAGTTAGACGTAATGATTCTACAATCTTTTTATATAGCTTAGTACCTATATACGTAGCCGAAAGTTCTAGTCTAGGTATAGACAGAGTTGGAGAAATGGAAGCTAATTTTGTTTTCGAGCAAAGTAATTTAACAGTGACGACTGATGACTCATTACTATAGGTACGTATATATGCACAAGCACCATAGGCCTTTGAAGATGAATCGCAAAAAATATGTAGTTCTCTGTATTCCCTATTTTCAGATAAAGCATGACGTGGAATTTTCAATTCGCCTAAGCACCTCAAGGTACCGATAAAATTATTCCAGGCATCCGCAACATCCTGAGGGACAACGTCATCCCAACCTAGCTTATCTAACCACAATCTTTGTAACAATATTTTTGCGATAATAATTGAGGGAGACAAAAGACCTAATGGGTCATAAATTTGTGCAATTATAGATAACATCTTTCGCTTATTTAATGTAGATACATCCAAATTAAAATCTATTTTAGTTGTAAAGTGCAGCTCATCAGTATCGCTATTCCAACCTATGCCTAAAGTTTTATTTTGAGTATGCTCGCCCTCAAAAGTTTTTGTAGAAGCACAACGCGTGACATCGGAATTGAATGTCCATTTACGAAGTGGAAAGCATCCAGACTGTAAGACCTGTCGTGTCTTCTCACAAATATCTAGCAAGGTTTGGTAATCATCATCGCCGGTTATCAAATCGTCTACGAAGAAATCTTCGGTGATAACGCGAGCTATGACATCACCCGTGCACTCTAAAGCTAGCTGGCGTATACAGCGCATACTGAGATACGGGGCTGATGCTGTACCGTAAGTTACACAGCTCAGCTGATAAACTTGCAGAGGATCTGTAGGTTTTTCACGCCATACAATCAATTGCAATGACCTTTGGTCTTGCTGAACCATGACCTGCCTAAACATTTTACAAACATCAGCACACGCCACATACTTGTATTGCCGAAATCTTAAAAGAATTGAAAATATATCATTTTGTAGTGCTGGACCAGGTAATTGAATGCAATTTAAAGATTTATTTGACGTTGTCACAGCACTACCATTAAAAACTACACGTAATTTAGTAGTAGAACTACTCTCTCTAAACACACCGTGGTGTGGTAGAAAAAAGTTAGGCTTTGGCGGACTATCTAGACGCTCCATATGACCTAAAGCCTCGTATTCACGCATAAACTCAACATACATATGTTCATAATCGGGATTACGCTCTAATCTGCGTTCCAAAGACAAAAATCTATTTTTAGCTAACGTATAAGAATCGCCTAACACGTCAGCTGATTCTTTAAGCGGGATACGAACAGAAAATCTACCATCAGACAATCGCTTTGTCGTTTTAATAAATAGTTCCTCACACAAACGTTCATCGTTAGTGAGAGGAGCACCTGACGGAAGTACCTCTTCGATTTCCCAAAATCGCATGAGTTGCTCATTGAGAGCTTGAGATAAATTACACTGGACTTGTTTGGTGGGAAGATTTTTGTTATTTATAGGTCCAGAGATAAGCCAACCTAACTTAGAGTTTTGTAAGTAGGGACCATTCGCTAACCGAAACCTATTTTCGTGTAACAAATCCCAAAACAAGTCTGCACCAATTAATAAATCAACCTCTGACGGAACGCAAAAGCTCGGATCAGCCAGTTGAATATTAGTAGGTATACGTATAAGTGCATCGTCAATGCAAGTCGTGGGCAAACTGTTTGTTATGCGCTGCAGGACAATGCATCGAACATTTGCAGAAAATTCGCATGTTTTCGATTTAAAAGTTAATTCGCATGAGTGATTTGAGTGCGTCACTGATTGTGCGACACCCGAAATTCGTATGGTGGACTGTAAAAGAGGCGCATTAATTCGTTTTCTTAATTTCTCCGTAATAAAACTATGTTGACTACCAGAATCTAACAGCGCTCGGGCTGTGTGCACTCGATTATTATTATCGAATACGTCCACAAACGCCGTGCACAACAAAACAGATTGCAAAGGTACTTACATGGTCCAACGCGCCAGTGCCTTCGTCACCGCTTGCGCATGCCAATGTCTGCGAGTAGAAGGGATCACTACCTACTGATAACGAGTGAAGCGCAGCGGTCGGCGTAGGGGTGACACGGGGAGAATCTGACTTGCATTCACGATTACTGTTATTGTTTGCAGAACTAGATAAGTGGAGTAAACTATTATGTTTGCCCTGGCATTGCTTGCAAGGACCAAACGTACAATCTGCAAGTACATGTCCCGATCGTAAACAGTTACGACATAAATTATTTTTATCGACAAATAGGGACCTATCCTGAACAGATAAATTTAGAAAGTTATAACACATATAGAGGGCATGGTTACCGTTACAAGAAGGACAGTTAAAACGTTTATTATTATTAGACTTAGGTTTAGAGCCGCTATTAGTTGAGACAAAACTATGGACTGGTGTTTTACTGATACTGTTAGCAACCTTATCATTTGATACTGATTTAGTTTGCAATTTATTACGATTCGCACTAATCATGTCCAACATATCGGCTTTATTCCTAAGGAATCCTAGCAAATCTTCCAATTTAAATTTTTGACAAGAGTCCGAAACAAGAGTGCCCTTATGCTTTTCCCAGTCACGCTCGGTAGCTAGATCGAGTTTAGACGCAATCAAATAAATTAACAAGGTGTCCCATGTTTCCACAGGCTCCTCTAACGTCTTCAAGGCGCGAATGTTACGTAACATGGTATCAATAAGTTTTCTTATTTGTACGGCAGATTCCTGTTTGATGGCTGGGATCGAAAATAATGATTTAATATGATTATGAATAAGAAGTCTCGTATTATGGTATCTATTTTCGAGTAACTCCCATGCGTGGAGGTAGTTAGCCGCGGTGAATTCCAACGCACTTATAACTTGCAACGCGCTTCCACTGAGCGAGTAACGCAAATAATGAAACTTTTGAATCGCATCGAGATCTGTACGTTTATGAATCATCGTAAAATACGAATTTTTATACTCTAACCAATTATCGTATTGACCATCAAAAACTATAAGTTTCAATTCTGGAAGACGAAGAGATGCGCGTTGTTTGTCAGAGCTACAAGAACTACTAGATTTAGATTTAGAACCGTCCCCAGTCTCATCACTTTCGACTAAACTTTCAGCAGTAGCCAAAGCAGTAAAATATAACGATTCAAATGACTCGACATACTCGAGGTTAGACGTTTGATCTAACTCACTAGACTGAACTTCAATCTCACTTTGAATTTTATTAAAATTTTTAAAAATATCTTGTGCCGCTTGCATTCTAAACTTTAATTGAATTATTTCTAATTTAGAGGGGCTAGTATTTTTGAAAGAATCAAGATATTTCTGGAATTGAGTCAATCTACCTCGCAAAGTACCTCTTTGTTTTTTGAGATCAGAAACGGACATTCTCTGCGGAGAAACTGATCGAGATGAAGGCTTTGCTAATAAGTTATCACCAGTCATTTCGAAGGGCTATGAGAAGAAAGTGTAAAGTACTCACGGTTTCGCGGGACTAGAACGGCAACCAGACACGTCACTAACACGACCCTGGAATTTGCACAAAATAACACAGTTTTAACACAATTCGTTTTGGAGGGGAAGGATATACGGGAAGGAAGACCTGACCGTTAACTGCTGAGATGTGGTTCACGCGTAGAAGCTTGACTTGGAGGCTCACGACGTATATATGATTCGCATCGACGTGTTCTTCTCTCAACCGAAGAATCCTCTTCGTCATCCGGCCGCAGGATCAGATTATGTGCAGTATTGGGGGTCTTCAATGATCCTTCCTTTATTGATTTAATTAAAATATTTTATTTCTTAAAATTTACAATATAGAATTATATGCGACTATGTATGAGACGTGCTTGCGTGTGTAGAAGATTCCAGAGAGAGAGTGGAGGGGGTTGAGTACATCGATCGCCCGGCTGCTACTCCTCAATAGATGGCGCTACCAGTGGCGTTGACACCCTTATAGGATCATTCGCGTATCTGTGAGTCTGCCACAGCAATTTTTCTTCGAAACTACTGGAGCGACTGTTGAGAAATTTATAAGTCGGTGACACAACGTGTAAACTAAATAAAAAAAAGATTTGCATAGTATATTGCATCGAGTCATACAATTTAAAACAATTATTTAACTGGTAATGGTGTAGTCATCATCTTACGTTAGTTTTAATAATATTATGTGTATAATATGACAAAACAAGTGAAATAGAGCCTTTTGTATAGTAGGCCAACGAGATACCTCGGCCGGACTTCTTCTTCTCGTGTGTGTTAACACTAGTGTCAGAGTTTTTAAACCGCCTTAAAGGCCTCTGACATGGTTTTAGGTAACGACCAATGTCAAGGACAGTGACCGGGACCGACGGCTTAACGTGCCTAACTCGGCCGGACTTAAATTCATTCACATTTTAATAAAATTTCTGAATATATATTTTCATGTTAATATTATTTTGAATTTATGACAAAATTCAAGATAAAGGTAGAGAGTCCCAGGTATATCGTTGTCCCACCGTACATATTATCACACATTCATATTACGGCATGAAATTCTCGCTGAGCGAGTTTGACTCGCACTTACTAAAAACTTAGTTTCTATTGATTAAAGACTGGACGTCTTTAATCAATAGAAACTAAGTTTTTAGACATTTTTAGCATGAACTCAAACTTGGCATTTGCAGCTACGGAATCCTACACTGTGCGTGGCCCGACACGCTCTTGGTCAATTATTTTATTTTTGAATGATATAATAATTTAAAATATTGGTGTTTGTCTTATCTTGTAAATATTGTTGAAATATTTAGAGCGCGGGGCATTGTCAGCTGTTCCACTCTTGACAAGGGTAAATCTTATTTACTCGTCTTTGGACACACATTGCAATGATGTTTTACTGGAAAACCTTTGTTGTAGTTTAACGACCTCTGTGGCGTAGTGGTCACCATGCTAGTCCGCCACCCAGAAGTCCCGGGTTCGATTCCCGGTCAGGGCAAGTTGGAAAATGGCCTTTTTCAAATTGTCCTGGGTCTTGGATGTTTATCTATATATGTATTTGTTATAAAATATAGTATCGTAGAGTAAGTATCCCAACCGATCCCATAAGATTGAAGCCTTGAATGCTAAATGCTGGTCTGGAGAAAACAATAAAAAGTTTAATGTACCTGGTAAAACGTAAAAGCCGATAGAGAAAATGAGTCATAATGTGATTGATATGGCGATAACATTTGCAACCTTATACTTAGTCCAAATCGCATTTTTTTGTCGATTATTTAGGGCTCTTACAGACCTGCGACAATAAGACCGCTTACACTGAACATATTATCCTAATCCAAAAATATCACAGAGTACAAAACACTACACAATACCTACTATAGACTGCACAAAACACTCTTCTATCTTCGGGCATTGTATACCATGCCAGTTATTGCCACGTCTGCCTCTCTTGACACGGGTAAATCCCCTTTCCTCATATTTGGACGCGTCACTCTGTGGCAGTTTTTGTGTGCGGGCGTGCTCAATGTACTTTCGAATCAGAATGCTTTCAGTCAATTATGAAAAAAATTAACTATTGTTAAAAAAAAACTAATGTAAAAATTTTACTCTTAACGCTTTACGTGGTCACAGGTATCATTTTTGCCTACTACTACAAACGAAACTATACATCCGTGCACATGTCAATGTGTGTAGGTTCGCCTCCCAACACACTCGCCAAGGCGATAGCGGGGGAGAGGTGCGGGGACGGGGAACGGGGACACATATTGCGCGGGACCTTAGGAGTTTCCGTTCGTTAATTAAAATAATACTTATATTAATTACTAGCCGAAGCCCGCGACTTCGTTCGCGTGGACTTTATGTCTCTGGAAAATGCTCATCAGGCTGAACAACTTTTGCTAAGGCTATATTTTTATATCTCTTATAGTTTAGCTCGACCATTATGGTTCTGCATCAGGCGTTCCATTTTCCAAAATCATTTATACCCTATACTTATGTTGCCCAGGCTTAATAACTATATAACAAAAAAAGTTTAATTTGAATCCGTCCAGTATTTCCAGAGATTAGTGTGTACAAACAGACAAACAGACATACAGACAAGCAGACAGACATTTTTTTTAAATTCTTACTCTATTACTATGTCTCCATCGCCCCCAATATTTTTTTTGGAAATATATTTAATGTACAGACACACTTTTTTTATTGTTTTATTATATGTATAGATAGATATAGATATTACGTGGTGATACATGGGTGGTATATACACCGGTGGCAAAAACTGTGGTCGAACTAACTTACATCTAACAATGATCATGACATTTCAAACGCGTTAGGACGCTATGGATGTCGTTAGCGGTTTGAAGCAAACTGCCATGCCACCTACTCTCGCTGAATGAAACATATATTTCCAACGTAAACATCAAGAAATATTATCAAACAGGTTAAAATTAACTCTGATTAAATTCTCACTGAAGCGTAGCTGTTAACATTTCACTTACTATACCTTTCTCGACCCAACAGCATAAAAATCAACAAAATGTACAATCCATTTTTAACAAAACGAAAAATCACGTTGACTTTCATATTTGTGACTGTTGTTTTAAAGGAAGTTGTGTCATACCCAAAACCTACAACTCCCATGGATCCATCGACTGACACTAATGTGTTAAGGAGACAAGCGAGCAAACAGGATTTGAGATTAACAGAGACTATCCCGCATTTCCACGGCAAAGGGTTAGAGGATTCATGTGATCGTATGAAGTGCGTCGACGTGGCATGGAAAAAATAAGGAACAGGACATTTTTTTTATGTCTTTTTTTATGAAGGGTGGTATATGTATTCTTTTTCTCTGGTAAGATAATGATTTTTAGAATTTTTGTCTGTTTGTATGTTTGTCTGTGCGTTTGTACACGCTTATCTCAAAAAGGGCTGAACTGAATTAGTTGCGGTTTTCACTAATGTATTACGGTAAGCTTTACTTAAAATTTACTGTCTGTTTTATTAAAATCCATTCATAAATAAAAACGTTATATCAATTTTAAAGAATCTCGTCTAACATTTTTGTTCGAAATATTGTTTTAAATTAACTGTTCGGTTGCATTCGCATCTTTTGTTAATTTTATTTTAATGTTATTTTATATTCCTTAGTATATAAGTTAGTATTCTGATAAATAAATTATTCCATTCCTTTTGTTTACCCGAAATGGTGGTTTCATTAATTTAACTAGTCGCCATAACTCCGATTGTTTTTGAGTACATATTCTTGAAAATTAGATTTTTGGTCAACACACGACTCGACCCTCGCGGTAAGAATGAAGGCCGACGGGCCACCCCGCAGGCCACTCTAACTCCTTTCCCTAATTGAGAAGGTACCAGCCAGCCAGCCAGCAGAAGATGAGCCCAGCCGAGGGCGCTGACAAGCAGCCGCCGTGCCAGGTCTGCGTCTGCGAGAGTAGCACATGCACAAGGCAAAAGCGGTAATGGTGTTGTCATCTACAATTTTTTTGTGGGTGGCGGACGACACCTTTTCCTCATGTAAAAGAGCATAGGTTTAGGTTGGGTTAGGTATATCCCTGTTACTGGTCAGGCTCAATTGGTGCTCTTCGCCGATGATACGGCGCTTTTTGCAGTTAGTTTGAACTCAAAGTACGCCGCAAATAATCTCCAAACATATAAATCCAGCCCTGGACGCCCTAACTGACAAACTCTTCAAATGGGGGTTATTAATGAAAAAGAAACAGACATTGATTACAGAGAATATCAACCTTGTGGCAGCCTTGAAGCTTTTCGGGAAAGATGTGCCGAATCACTCGCACGTCAAATAGCCGACGAAAGTTCGGCAGACGAATCAGCTTGAAAGACCACATTATAGGATGGTGACGATTGCGAAGATGCTCCGGGAGAAGTTCTATTCAGTACTTTTCTCTTGCTTCCGACTATGAACACGGCTCAGGATTAAGTCAAAATAGCCAATGGGGCTTCGCGTTACTTAAAAAACGCTGTCATCCGTCAGGACTTATAGGAAGGAATGCTTATAATTTGACTTTCATCTGCTGCCTAGCAAAGGACATGTATGACAAGTATAACTGTTGCACCGCCACATCAGTAGGGTGGAGGAAGGGAAGACACTAAAATATAGTAATAAACTCCCGCCGAAAGACGGAAGGTGAATAAAGCTGGGAGTACCTAAGTTCGGCAGATGCCTCAGGTTAAAGGCCAAATCGAAAGGATGGTGACGATAGCGAAGATGGCCCGGGGGAAGCTCTATCCAGTACTTTTCTTTCACTTACCGCTAAATACGCGGCTCGGGATTAAGTCGGACCTAAGAAAACCTATTTTTTAGGGGCTAAAGTAGGGACTAAAGTAGGAAAGCTTATTTCTCGACTTTGTCTATGGGAAGTCTCGTCTAATGACGAAAGGTAATGAAGTTCAAGCAAAGTCACTGCCTACTGAATAAGTATTCAGTTTTTGCGAGACCCAGTCAGTAAAAGTGTTTACATGTAACTACATGTAGTAGTATACTATAATATTGTAATTGTAACATTGTAAACTTACAATGTTACATACAAAGAGGTAATGTGTGATTAGGTTTTCCTTCTCCTAGACCAGCATGGAAGATAAATAAAACTACTTTACTAGGTGGCTTGAAAAATCTGACACTGGTGTTGGTCACTTACATACAAAAAAAGTAAGCAACACAAATTCATTCCCAACGAGTTAAAGTCAGACTTTAGTTTGACAAAGAGGCCAACAGTGCAATTCTGGTATATAGTCAAACTATAGATCTGGCTTTTTCTTCTCGATTTAGCATGATCTTTTGCATTCGGTATCCCTAGGTGCCCATTGATAAGCATATTATTTGGAGCAGAAAACACAGGAATGACACTCAGGCTCTGAATTGACACAGCTGAGTTTGCAACCGGGAAAGATGTAAGAAAAGAAATATATTTTTTGCCAACCTGTGATGTTGGGCGAGGTATGCACTGAGTGAAATGCACGGATGCTCGTAAAATACTCTTTTTAATTTCATCATCATCATCATCATCAGGTCTTTTTAGTCTCCACTGCAGGAGCAGCCAGAGGACCTACTCTCTTCACGCTGGCCAGATGGGTTCGAAAATTACATACAATTTTTTTCCGACTCAGTTTTTCGAAAAATTTCAGAAAGGCGGAAATATTGGGGGTTGAAAGCTTAAAATATTAGGTATATTTCAGCCATTTCATTTTTTTACATGTCACAAAATTTTTTTTGTTACCCTTATTGAGACGCAACTTTTTTGTCTGAACCACTTTTTTATCCGATAAACATCAACGGATTGGTATGACTCGCGAGGTCTACAGCATAACGGTAACATCATCCTTTAATTTGATATCTCTTTACTCAGTTGCTTATTACATGCCTATGCTTCTAAACCTACAAACCAATCGTTCTATTTCATTACCTATGTTTCTAAGCGGAAAGACACTAAAATGCCACTATGTGCAAATCGTTATCAACGCTAATTGGATCCGATGTAGCGTTCCCGTCTAATGCATGTCTGCGATTCTGCAGCAGATTGGATATTTCAAACGCTCAACGTTCCATAGACCATAGCAAAGAAAGAATAGAAATATATTATCGTCTTACATTCTTTTTTGATCAAAAATTACTATGAGCTTTCAGCTTGTTAGGGTTCCGTAGCAAACAAGGAACCCTTATATTTTCGCCATATCTGTCTGTTTGTCTGTCTGTCTGTCCGTCCGCGGTTTCATTCAGAGACTATATGTAATAGAAAGCTTTGATTTGATATGGATATGTATATTATGGCGTAATCGTCAGCACGCTAGACTGTCAATCCGAAGGTCCTGGGTTCGATCCCCAGCCAGGGCAAGTTGGAAAATGGCCTTTTTCAAATTGTCCTGTGTCTCGGTGTTTAATGTTTATTGACATGTGATTAGGACCTTCACATGCCTACGGCTAAGGTCTCGGCTGACCATAACAACAGAGAGGCTGCACAGGCATGTGCCGATCAACAAGCACAAGGTTTAGAGATAACTCTGTATTTCTGCTTTGGCGCCAGGGTCATGTTAAAAACCAATTTGTGGGTAAAAAAGGGTTAGTAAATGGTTCTGTTGGAACTATTACTGATTTGAAGTATGCTCCTAATCATGCATCACCTATTGATAGTTATGGTTTTTTATGGTTGGGCCAGTGCGTAGTTATTAATAACTACGCACTGGCCCAACCATTATGGGATCATTGGGGTGCCTATTGCCGCTGTCACGCGAACTTGGCGTTCTAAAGAGAGCACATGGTATAGGACCACCATATAAGTCACCACGGTACCACCGTACATAAGTCACAGGTATTGACTTTACCCTACCCAGGGTAGTGGTCGACCTTGGCTCTAGAGAACTCTGGCTCAAAGACTTACTGATGTCATCTTGGAGCCGCTCGATTTTGATCGATTGAATCAGGTCTATGAAACAAACACTAGTTTTAGTATTTGTTCTAATTTTAATGTGGATATTAATTAATTTAACCTACATTTTTCTTCAATAAATATCTATTTTCGCTTTAGTCTTTTTCTTCTCGTAGTTATTGTATAAAGTATAGTATGCAACTTTTGAATGAAACGGATTTATATCGAGGGCCGTGAATCACTCGTGTCGCTTAGGATTCTAACACTTGAATCACTCGCTACGCTCGTGATTCGATATTCATGAATCACTCCCTGCAGTCGCGATTCAACCATTAGAATCCTTTACTTGTTCGTGATTCATCTATAGCCCTCGATTAAAATCCGTCTTTTATTCACTTATCGCATAATAACCTATTGTTTTCTTTTTACAAGATTCTATTTAATTTGCACTGTATCTTGTATTGTATGTATGAATGTTTGTTTCAAATCTTGCAACTCAGTTTTTAACCTTATCCTCAACCGATTGAGCTGAAATTTTGTACTGTGTAAGCCAAATGACAATACAGTATAATGGAGTCAATGACCTGTTGTGATGATGGAGCTGACGTGGAGGTGACAGATATTTGACAGATCTCAGTTACAAAACAACATAACCTTATTGAGTAGGCCTTGTTTCGTTTGTCTTGACTAGCATTTATAACAAGACGATGTCTAGGATCTGATCATGAAGACGGAAGGTGGTCGGTGGAACTCAGTTATAAAACGACGTAACTCCATCGAACCTAAGTTTTTTTTCTTGCCCTAATAAGTAATTAGGCCTCACTATAAAAAAGTGAAATTTTTTTTTTTCAAAAAACTTATTTGATATCCATTCGTAGACTTAACTAGCATCGCTAACCCTATTCTACGGTTGCAAATTGATAACTGTTTGTCTTGCTAACTTGTAAAGTTGTACTACTATTTGTAAATTTACAATGGCACAGTCGATGAATTTACATTGCAAATAATGGCGGTGGTCTG
The DNA here is from genome assembly GCA_963555685.1 of Acrobasis consociella. Taxonomy (NCBI): domain Eukaryota; kingdom Metazoa; phylum Arthropoda; class Insecta; order Lepidoptera; family Pyralidae; genus Acrobasis; species Acrobasis consociella. The sequence continues at coordinate 21,411,889 of OY743111.1, read as the reverse complement.
CTTTTGCTAATTAAGGTTTGATACAGATAAATAAGTACGATTGCAACACGTTATTTTAATTACTTTATACCTATATATTTTCCATACCGGTTTAAAAAAAACTTAAAATATAGGTAACCATCTGCTAATAAGAATTCAACATCAACGTGAATTTTAACCATTTTCCAAAAAAGAAGGGGGTTATTAATTCTTCGCGACCTTTATTTTAGGGTTCCGTACCCAAAGGGTGAAAACGGGACCCTATTACTAAGACTTTTATTAAAATAGGTTGTGTAGTATGGGGATGAAATCGGTTTTTAGTTTTAATATCTCCTTAATTTTACATTTTTGTTTTTTGTGATTCACACAAAAAACAAAAAATATACAAACTATTTTTACAAAACGCTGAAGCGTAGTTCTAAACATAGCAGTAACCATAATATGGTTCCGCTTTAGTGAGAATTTAATCAGAGGGTAAATTATAACCTGTTTGATAGTATTTAAAGATACGTAAATATCAATCAATATGTTTAAAATATATCTTTGAATCTGCAAGAGTAACGGAGAGCGCAGTTGTTATCCAACCGCCTCTTATGACATCCATAAAAACAGAAAGAGTGAACTTTCAAGGCCTGAAACTAAATACATTTATGTAAGTTCAACAACTGGTTCCTTCCTGTCATATTTTGAATAACTTTTCGATATTCAGGGTCCAACAATATCCCCTCAATAATGATAACGATACTACAGAATTAATAATAGTATTACATACAGAACGGAAACTCGCACCGTCCCCCGCAATCTGGTGTCCCAACCCTTCCCCCGTTATTGTGAGGTGTAAGCGTCAGTAAAACAGGGTTATTGGTAGTCGCACGTTGACAATACGCGAGTCACTTAGGATTATTGAATTATAATGGTGAGAAACTGCGCACATTATCATTGTTTATCCACGGAAAACAATAAATGACGAAAATTTTATAGATTTCCGAGTGATGAAAACAGGTAAGCAAAGCAACAAATTCTGTGGTGGCGACCCTGATTGTTTAACTCACACATTTGACGTGTGCACGGACGGATTGTTTCGTTTGTAGTAGTACTAGGTATATATGCTGCTCCGTTTGTATGAAGTGCCATACCTGTGACGATACATTAATGAATGTTGGTTGGTAGTATACAAAATTTTCTTCGAGCCATTTTAGAAAATTCTAATTACTGAGTAACTAGACTTTTAAAGGTACTTTTACACGTCAATAAGTGTAATATATAAAGGTAATTTTTTTTAACGAATATCTACCGATACTTACGCTTCACAACGACCATAGCTGAGACAGTCATCATTATCATCATCAGGTCTTTTTGTCTCTACTGCAGGAGCACGACCCTCTCTGTACTACCAGAGCTATACTTGGCCAGAACAGCTAGAGGACCCGTCAAGTCAGCGAAAAAATGTACGCCAAGACATTTTTTCGCTGACTTGACGGGTTGGAGAGGTCTTATTATTTATGAACTTTGTTTAGCTTGTATTTCCTAAGTCGCCTTCTACGACATTCACGGGAAGACTTGAAGTGGCTCTATTCTACTCTGCTGGAAATCACACGGCGATTTTCACAGTATGATTCCGCAACCGTAATGAAATAGAACAAACTACAAAAACCATTATTTTCATTACAAAATATCACAATCAAATCAATAGAAATCAATTTTCTTCTCTTAATAAATGTTTTCTTTTTAAGAGTTCCGTAGTAAACAAGGAACCCTTATAGTTTCGCCATGTCTGTCTGCCTGTTTTAATCAGAGACGATAAGTACTAGAAAACTGTTATTTGGCATGAGTATGCATACTTATTATGCCGACAAAACTGTGGAACAAATTTTGAACTTTTTTTTACCGTAGCTTCCCATATAATTATGTAAAGTGGGACTCAATTTTTTTGTTCAAACACCCATGTTGTGGTGTGTCGTTAAATAGTTCTTTTAAAAATATTGTGAGAGAGTCAAGTGTCCCCCCCACTGCCAGCTAAACGGTTGTATATAGATACGTGAAAAATTCATGGCAAAAGCAAATATAACGAAATTAGAAGGAAAACTATGATAACTAAATATGGTTAAAAATTAAAGAGTTATAGTCTACCAACTTATAAAATGTATACGTAAAAGGAAAATTTCATATAAATTCAATTGAAAATTACATAGTAGTTAGTTACGTTAAACAAGTACTGACTACGGAACCCTACAATGCGCGTGGCCCGACACTCACTTGACCGGTTTTTGTAATAGGTCGTCTTAAGATTGACGGCGAATTCTCCATAGATGCAAAGGTCTGTAGTTAAAAGAGTTTTAGGTTTATAGTCGCGTCAGTAAAACGTTCTGTAGCTGGAAAGACCTGTCGTCGAAAATAATGAAGATGCAAGGTTCTATTGAAAAATGTCCAAAGGTGCAAGAGTCAGTTGGGGAAACGGAAATAAGTAGAATTCTCCGTAGATGCAAAGGTCTGTAGAGGTATACGGTCGCGTCAGTGAAACATTCTGTAGCTGGAAACACCAGTCGTCGAAAATAACAAATATGAAAGGTTCTGTCGGCGAAATGTCCAAAGGTGAAAGAGTCTGTTGGGGAAAAGGAAATAAGTAAATTGTCCTGTCGACGATCAGTCCAGTAGCCAATGGGTCGTAGGAGAACAGTTGCGGAATCTCACAGTATTGGTCACCTTCTCGCCAGTAGGGTTTTGTCATATTATTATAATGTATTTTAGGGGTGTAGTGGGGTGCCTTAGGATTTGCCAGTCGACTTCACCTTTGGTGGGTGTCAAATCGTTACTATGGGCACTCATCAAACTCTCACCGGTGGCTCCAAGTAGTCGTTGTGCGCAGGACGGCCACACCCCGGTAAACCACGTTGACTCGTGGGCTAAACCCGATGAGAGGCTAGAATGCCTCGGTACAAAGGTTTTAAGCGGATAGCTACCTCATGATTTATGAAATCTAAACCGGCGTAGAAAGCAGCTAAGTACCAAGTTCTGGCCGATACGCCAAGTTAGTAAGGCATAAGGCGGTAGTTGAGGTCAGAAGTGACTGCCGGCCAAAAACTGCAGCCAAATTCTTTGCCAATCGTAACGGTTTAACGTTCCACTAAGTCACGGAGGACAAGGACGAGAGCGGGCATCTGCGATTGCATGACCGCTTATGCACTAAAATTTTCCCTTCGCACTTGACTGCTGCATACATATTGGACTCCGATACGTTGAGTCCTGTCTCGATGGGCTGAGGTAGAGAGCGTTAGGCTTATCCCGTAGCACTCGGTCTTAAAGCCCATAAGAACGAAGACTGTTTTGATGAGAATGATAAAATTGAGCAGATTGCCTCAGAAGCCGTTTCCGTACCGATGGTAACATTTTTTATCTGGCAAGGCTTAAAAATCGCACAAAAGTGACACACGAAATGATTACTGAGATCATCTACGATGATCTGTGTTTTGTGACAGAATCCTCAAACGGCCTGCAACAGCTTATGTCTGATTTTGACAAGGTTTGACGTAAATACGGCCTAAGAATCAGCGTCAAAAAGGCGGAAGATAGGTATTTAGACACAAGCGGTCACAAGGCGCAGAACATCAAACTTGGCAAGCTGAAGCAGGTCAATAAGTTCCTACCCCCCCGATGTGGTTGCCATCTTGTCGCGATGGGGGGGCTTAGTACCTGCGGTTGCCTCGGCCGCAGGGAAGCTAAGAGGAACCCATTGCCCGGGTTGAGGCTTAGGCCTCCCCGGGCCCGGCGGAGGCAATTCCTGGCGGGAATGGCCTGGCTGTGAGGGTGACGACCACCCACCTACCATCACAGCCGTGGTAGGGGTCGCGGGGGAAGAGGAGTGTCGGTGTGTCGTTGCCGCTCGCCCTATCCTCCGCGACCAAGCGCGGCCGTGGCGCTTGGCACGGCATCGGTGGGGCCGCAGGGGAAGAGGAGTGTCGGTGTTACGTTGCCGTTCTCCCTATCCCCTGCGGCCGGCTGTGTGGGCCCCGGTCGCCGTCAGGTGGACTGGGGTAGGGCCTGCTTTCGCAGGCCCCAAATTATGAGGGCTGGTTGGACGGTGGAAACGTCGAAGATTCCATCGACCAACGGACAGCCCTCCGGAGTGGAAGGCAGGCGCGTGTGCGTGTCAGCGCGCCTGTTCTTGGGCCAAGAGGCCAAGGCGGCGGTTACTCCGGCCCCTCTGATTCAGCAGAGGGTGCCGTGAGGCCGTTGGCGAGCCGGGGCCGCTTAAGTAGCGGCCGGCCGCGCCGGGGCTGTGGAGCATGAAGAAGCACACGGTCCCGGCCGATAGCGGCTGAGAGGTGACACCGCGGAGTTTTTAGTGGTAACACCACATAACCTTACCGGTGTCCCGTAACCGGTAAGGTATCCGAAGGGATTTTCTCCGCGTCAAAAAAAAAAAAAAGGTCAATAAGTTCCGGTACTTAGGTACCGGAACTTATTGACCTTTTTTTTTTTGGAGCGCATCTAAGTAAATGCGACCTGGATTCGGAGATTAACTACAAGATCGGAGCTGCAACATTTAGCATGCTGTATTCCAAGGTGTTCTGTTCACATTACATAAGGTTAGGTACGATAATCTCAGTGTACATGGCAATCGTTCTGCCTCACCTCTTATATGCTGCAAAAACTTGGACAGTATACCACTGACACATCTACATGTCCGATCGCGTGCGAAACATAGAAGTGCTGCGAAGAGCCAATATGGGTGGCACTGAAGCTTACCTCATGCGGCGACAACTTCGGTAGTGCGGACACGTCTTAAGAATAAAAGGGCAGAGGTTCGCTTAGCGCATTTTCTATTCAGAACTTGAGGAGGGCAAGCGCATGCATGGCACAATCTCCTCATTTAAAAAGATGTGCTAAAGCGGCATATGACACGCTGCAGTATAGAGCTTTCTCAGTAGGAGAAGCATGCTGCCTCGAGACCGGTGTGGAGGGCTTTAGTTAAAACCACGGTCCATGACTTTGAAATCCACCGACGCGCTGGGCTTTACACCAAACGCGATAAGGTAAAGGACCGTCCACCTTTTTTTTTTGTCGCGCAGAAAATCCTTTCGGATACCTTACCAGTCTCAGGAAACCAGTAAGGTTATGTGTTGTTACCACTAAAATCTCCGCGGTGCCACCTTTCAGCCGCTATGGGCCGGGGCCGTGTGCTATTCGCGTTCCACAGCCCCCACGCAGCGACCGCTGTGGAGGTCCCTGCTCGAGAGCGAGCATGTGCCTTCCGGCCGTCAAGCGTCTTTAGGGTTCCGTACCCGAAGGGTAAAAACGGGACCCTATTACTAAGACTTCGAAATTTTCACAAATACTAAAAACAAAATAAAATAAATATTTAAGGGGCTCCCATACAACAAACGCGATTTTTTTCACGATATCAATAATGGCAACAGGTAGGCATTTGAAATATCCACACAATACTGAGTTGTATTTTTATTTAATAAGTAAAAAAGAATTAATATCCCGTACAAAAATCTTGATTTTTATAGATAATGGTACGGAGCCCTTTGTGCGCGAGTTGATGTTGATACATTATAAACAAGTGATGCTGGCGAACGAGAACAAAACAAATTTTAATAAGAAATACTAAGTAGTCAAAAAAGCAAAGCCGAGCTGACCTGACCAGTCCTTCACGGCACCACCCGTAAACACTTCTACTCCACTGCGGAACTATCAATGTGTAGGTAATTTTTTGCATAGAGCTATGTAAAGAACAGTATTTTTGTCATTAGGGTTCTAGATTTTTCTACCTTATTTCCTAGTGAAGTTACAGGTGTGTTAACTGTCTGAAATTTCTGCTACGGCCATAGACCTAGAATTTTTTACGGTGATGTCCTCGTTTGTTTGTTTACGTGCTTTTGTTTAACTTGACCGCAATCTGTATTATTCGTAAATACACATTCCATTGAATGAAGATGATACAAAAAACTATTCTCAACGAAAAAACTATCACGGCGCACAGTCAAAATCATTTAAATTTTTACACCAATAATTTAGACTAGGTTTTATTTCAAGGTTTAGTTTACAGTTTAATTTTATTTTTTATTCTTAACAAAATAAATATTTACTACACTGAAATACAAATTTAAAAGATAATCTATTTAATTTTCCTCAGTAACCTGTTTCCGACACATTGAAAACTTCGCGCACTCCATAAACCAAGTCTTCTCTACTCCTGGCCCCATCGTGCTCGTGGTGGTGTCTTCTTCTTCAGACATCCTTAGGAAATGTTTCGACGGCGTGGTTGAAGGTCGAGCTTCATGCTGGCGCTTGCAGGCCCTGCGCAAGGTTCCGTTTAAGCGAACTTGAATGCAGGAGATTTCATTGCGGGTAATGAGCTCCTGAAATTATTTGTTTGTTTATATTAGGAGTCAGCTTTACCATATGGTCATCTTCCTCTTGGCACCTAATTGCATCATTTGCTGCCTATGCTTTGGTGTACGGAGTTCGGAGTGCAACTTTTCTGTCTTCACGGACATCGTCAATGGTTACCAAAATAATGACGAAGACCACACTAAAAGATAAAACAAGCTGGAACTATTAAAGAGATATCGCTTTGGTTTAACGATCGGCTGTCTGCTCCTGTCGTCAAACCTCTTTTTTGTCCTTACAGCATACATCAATCTCTTTTTGAAGAGAGGCTATGTTAATATAAATGTGCTAAAAGTTTTCTACTCGCTAACAGGAAGAAAAGAGTGTTCTTTACTAATCTAGGCTAGAAACTACACTGGCTGAGAACTTACATAAGTTCTAAGTTTGTGTGGTTTCCGGCAGAGTAAAATAAGACCAAACCAAATATTCCCGTGGTTGTCGTAGATATAGTAGCACCATAGCGACATAGGACATGCAAACTAAAAAAGCTTAAAACAACCAATGACACCTCTCGAAGCGTGGCGAGTGTAAGCCAAATTCACTGGCTGCTCTAGCCAAAGATGGCTCTGGTAGTACAAAGAGGGTCATGCTCCTGCAGAGGAGACTAAAAAGGGGCTGGTGAAGATGGTTTTGAAAAAGAAAAGGTCATTGCCTGAAACGTTTTGATGTCGAGATCTTTGGGCTGGGCTACGAAGCTCATGCCTTGAGGTGCAGGCGAGACGTCTGAAAAAAAATACAAAGTTAAACTTATGCTAAAAATAATCATTTTTATACGACGTCGTGTATGTCTCATAACATTGAGTTCAAATAAAAGATGAAAATTGGATTTTGTATTGTTATGCTCCGTATAGCGTTTCGAAGCAACCTTATTGTTTTCTAGTGGTTTTATAATATGTATTATAAATTAAAATTTAAATAATTATTGATTACATTAGGATCAATAAAATTTTAAGGTTTATTTCTCCACATTAATTTTGGATTGTGTATGACTGTTAATCTATGTATTTATATTTCAAGTAACATGACTCATTTTTTTAGTTATCTTGTAAAACTAGGGATTAGTATCCTTTAGTTTTCATTTTTATGTACATATCTCTTTTGCGAATCACGGGTCTTTTCAACCCGGTCCTTTGAGAGGCTTGAGTGGGGATACAGGTCCTACACGTAGAGGCCCTTTGGAGAAGTTGTTGTCATGTGGCGCTCCCGCCAAAACCTATTCCTGGATATACCTATACAAGGTGTACCCTTGAATAGGTTTTGGCAGAAGAAAAATCTATTGCAAGAAAAGGGAAAGTTTTTAAGGGTTATGTATGATATTTATAAGGTTATGGAATGAATTTGGGATGCATTGATGCTGGGATATTGCAATAGAAACGTCACCTGCCATAATCATGATTACTGACTATTTGAGGCAGGTGGTTATTTTTATTATTATGTTGGTACGCTTTTCACCCACGGGTCCATGGGGACCAGGTCCTTTGAGGCGTTCATGGGGCCAAAGCCAACATGAACAGGCCTTTTAGTACCTTTTTATCTAAAATGTGAGATGGCTGCATCTACGGAGGTCTATCCCGTAATATCTTTATTATTAATATTATTTTTTATAGAGGCCACTCCTGCAGCAATTCCCCCGATGTGGCACAGCAGTGGTTAACACACCGGCAGTCCAGCCTGCTTGCAATCATCTTTAGGATGCTGTTGTCGCTGTCCCGCACCCTGCGCAGGGACGCGCATCTTTTGCGCATTGTAGCGTAAAAGCAATCTACTTGCGCCTCAGCAAACATCCCCGATACACTACAGAAGCGGAGCAGCCTCTACAGGATCCTAAACGCATCATTATATTGGACACGGAGAGCGTTGTAAGCTTTTTGAGTATATCTAGTCTAGCCCACAGGCTACAAGTGTAGAACGATGTGCAGAAAGCTCTTAATAAAGGTTTTTTTACTTCCCGCGAACAACGAGCAATGTCAGTGACCCAGGAGTAGGAGTAATCTCTAATAGTGACAGTTTTAACGGGTGCATGAAGGTCGAACAAGGTTAAAATAGTCCAATTCAATGCGCTTATCATCTCGTTAACGTCATTTAGTGTAGAATCGATACCATTGTATGCCACGTAAGTCCTGGTTGAAATTTTCTAAATCAATATCTTTTATTGGTCTATACTTTACCGTTTATGCACAGGTATGGCACTTCATACAAACGGAGCAGCATATTTACCTAGTACTTCTACAAGCGAAACAATACATCCGTGCACACGTCAAATGTGTGAGTTAAACAATTAGGGTCGCCACCACAGAATTTGTTGCTTTGCTTATCTTTTCATTACTCAGAAATCCATAAAATGTTCGTTCTTTTTTGTTTTCCGTGGATAAACAATGATAATATGCGCAGTTTTTCACCTTAATGATTCAATAGTCCTAAGTAACTCGCGTAACTAGCATTGCAATCATTTATTAAAAGATTGATGTTAAAATCTCCCAACAGGATCAGGTGATCATAACCACTAAAAGAGTTTATCGAATCAGTGAGAGCATCCAACAAGGCGTCTACACCAATCCAATCTGGACGGTATGCTGTTCCAATAATAATTCTTTTCCCGTTGGTCGTGATACTGAGCCACATCTGCTCCACTGATGAGTTTGCGGGATTTACGACGGATCTGTCAAATCTATCTAACCGCTCATTCATACGCTGAAGGCTGAGGTCCAGGGTATCCTGGATTTCAGACATATCATTCTTGAGACCCTTTAGTTCACATAGCTCCCTGCGCACTTTCCGTATCTCAGAGATGTATTCTGCCAGCTTCAGACGCAACTCCCGAGTTCTCCGACTGCTACAGTCGATGTGGACCCTCCACATCGACAGTAGACAGTTCAGAAATCGCCTCTGCGGCGACAGGGCTCGCAACATCCAAGGTTAGTTTTCACACAAAATATCTATAATTTTAATTATTTTCTTTTAGTTTTAAGTTTTATTGGTTTTTTAGGTTTAGTGTAATTTAGGTCAATTTTTAGTTTCGTTACACTTTTAACAGGGGTATTGCTATTATCCCCTTTCTGCTGCTTGGTTTTGCATTCCGGACAGGCCCAGTCTTTGGAGACTACTGAAGTCGCCGGAATCACAACGCATATGAAAAACACCAAAACATGTGGTGCAGAGACGCTTGTAAGAATTTGCCACAGGCTCCACACTTGGCTATATTGTAAGATGTCACTCAAATGAATTATTTATAGATTATTAATATTTATTTATAATAAAATAATATAAAAGAAGAAACTGAATGACTGACTGACTGATTTATCAACGAACAGCTTAAACCGCTGGGCCTAATTTAGCATATAGGTTCCTTCTTCTTATATTTAAGAGCTGGGCTCTTGTCGGTGGAGTGCTTTCCATGTCTCTTTTCCTTCCGCTAAGTTCTTAACCTCTTTATATGTTTTCACGTTTAATTTTTTTTTACCTGTTGGAGGGGAACTCAATTATTAGGGATCCACATGAACATAAATATAAGCTCATGTTGGAAAAAGTACAAAATAAATTCAGAAGAAAATTTATAGACCAAATAAATAGGTTCCTTATGAGGAAAGAATTACTAAGAAAGGATATTTCAAAACTCACCCCATAAGGGGGTGAAACGAGGGTCCAATGTTTGTATGGAGAGACAAGATTAGGGGAACGGGAACGGTAACGGCAACGGGAACGGGATCATTTACACGATGCCTTAGAAAAGGTTTAAGCTGGTTTGATGTCATAGATAACCAGCTCAACACTATTGTTGTCAAATCACATCAAAATACAAGTTCACAGCGACTAATATCCAAAGTAAGAGACTCTTTGGCCTTTGTACACAGTCTTGCGCCTAAAATCGCTCCACATAATTCCAACCTAGGTACAGTTGTGGGCTTTATTTGGGCTATCCGATTTTTTGAGGCTAGTAAGCGTAATATTTGTTTGTTTGTTTGTTTGTAATAACTTTATTGTACCAAAAAACAAAATAAAGTACAAAAAATTTGAAAGAGCAAATATACAAAGGCGGACTTATCCCATGTAGGGATCTTTTCCAGTCAACCTGCAATAGATTGAGAGGACATTTACTCAATTAAAAGGTAGAAGTAAGTACGAACTAGATACCTTAAAAGATTATACATATATAATAACTACATTACATACACATACGCAAGCACATATATTTTATATTCATAAACTTACTTACAAATACACATATAATACTGTATACACATAAACTTACATAGACATACATATATATACTAATTATAAATACAATTATGTAGACTAAGTACTTAATTACCTCAAGTGTGACGCCACCAGAGAAGATTTGGATAATCTAACCTTAAATGAATCAAGCGATGGTGCCATTCTTACATCAGCAGGAAGCGAGTTCCAAAGCCTAGCCGCCATAACTGCGAAAGACTTGGAGTACGACTGCGACGAATGGGATGGAATCTCAAGAACGAGGCTACCGGCTGAACGCAAACGATTATCCACATTTCGAAAGCTAAATTTGCAGTAAAGGTAATCAGGGGAGGAAGGGTTAAAAAGGGAGTTGAATAGAAGGGAGAGAATATGGATATTACGGCGGATCCTGATCGGTAACCATTTTAGCTTAAGACGGAAATCAGAAATATGATCAAATTTACGTAAACCAAAAATGTACCTGATACAGTTATTCTGAAGGCGTTCCAATTTATCAAGAAGTTCCTCAGATGGATCTAAATACGCTACGTCTGCATAATCAAGAAGAGGAATCAGCAAAGAGCGTGCCAGCAGCACTTTCGTGCCGATTGGTAAGAAATTTTGCAACCGCCTCAGGGAATGCATACTGGCAACCAATTTGCGACTCACCTCGTTAATTTGGGCAGACCATGATAAAGTTTCATCCAAAATTATTCCCAAGTTTGTGACTGTTGGAGAGAAAGGAATAATAATACCATTCAGCATAACATTGGGAACAGGGATCGAATGAAACTTTGATATGAAATAGGCACTACCGATGACAATTGCTTGCGATTTTTCAGCATTGACCATTAGCCCGAAGTTATGGGACCAGGTCGCAATAGCGGCCAGGTCGGCGTTGATAGTGCTTACAGCTTGGCTGAAGTTCTCGAGTGGGGCGGCCGTATATATCTGCAAATCATCTGCATACAAGTGAAACGACGATGAAACTGAGGACGTTACACCGTCAATGAAAATTGAAAATAAAATTGGGGATAGTACTCCACCCTGAGGAACACCAGAGGCTAGCTCACACCAATCAGATTTACTCTGATCAATTTTCACCAGCTGATGACGCCCATGGAGGTAAGAGTGAAACCAAGCGAGCGAAGATGCAGAAAAGTTTAGGGAATTTAGAACGCCTAGCAAGATATCAAAGTCCACTGTATTAAATGCATTAGAGTAAGCTAGCAAAACTAAAATAGTGAGCTCCTTATTGTCTATATTGAGTCTAATATCATCCGTTATCTTGACGAGAGCAGTCGTAGTGCTATGTCCAGCACGAAAACCTGATTGATATCGATTCAGCAGTTTATGCAAAGAGAGATGTTTTGTTAGTTGTTGCTGGACATAGTGCTCAATGATTTTAGAAAGAACAGGAAGAATGGATATAGGACGGAATTGGGAAAGTAAGGCTGGGTTAGGTTTTTTAGGGAGTGGAACAACATGTGCGTATTTCCAAGCCGAAGGAAAAACACCCGTGGATAACGAACAGTTGATAATGTCAACCAATATAGGCGAAATAACCGGTAGAATAGGCTTCAACATGTCAAGAGAAATGTCATCGTTACCGACCGCATTCGATTTAAGCTTGACAAAAATATCTTGAACATCCCTCATTGATATAGGAGGCAAATCAAAGGCTGGGCAATCAGGCTTAGGCTTATTGGCAAGCTGTTTTAGCGTAGTACTCTTAATACTTGAAGGGAGATTAGAGCCACTACCACGCGGGACTTACCGCGATTAATATCGTTTTTTGCCAGATATTTCGACGGCCCTTCTGCCATCATGGTCGCTGGCCGTCTGAGTCGGCAGTAAGTCCCGTAATACTAATATTACGCTTACTAACCTTAAAAACAGTAATTGTAACCGTGAAACTCTAAAATCATATATTAGTAAGCGAAATGTTACTGAACCTTTTTGGTTACTGGAACGCACATATACACATGCACCGTAAGCTACTTCACTACTATCAGAAAATACATGTATTTCATGACTGACATGGTCATCACACAACAGCAACACCCACCTGGGTATATTTAAAGTATTTAGAAACTCCAGTGTATCCACGAATAAAGTCCACTGACTCGCCCCACTCGGATTTACCGACCGATTAAGCCTAGAGGATCAAAAACCTGACTAATTAAAGACAAAATGTGGCGTTTTGTAATATTTTTATTGCTTTCATTGTTAATAGAAAACGATAAAATATCTGATTTACATGTCCACAAATAACCCCAAAGTTTTTGATGAAAAATTGACAGACAGGTCTAAATTGAGTCTAGAATTATTCCCGACATCAATAATTTCCTACAAAACTTCCGAGCTATTAGACTGCCATTTTCGTAAATAAAATTTTGCAGAAGCTAATTTAGATTTGACTTCGCGACATAGCTCAATCGCGCCGATAATAGTGTTCGCACCACTCAAAAAATCGTCTACCGAAAAATCATGGTGGATACTCCGTTTTGCTTCCAAGCTATCTGTTTCGTCCGCGAGACTCACCCGTCACTTGTTCGCAAAATAGAGCAGACGCAAGATAGGTAACAGTATATAAAGTGTACACTTTGTGACGATGTAGATTTATTTAAAAGAAACAATATTAAGAATAAACAATTTTTAATTAAATTTTAACAATTTAGCTAATTAACACTGAAAAGAGTCACAGAGAGGGGTCGTGAGTTACAGCCACGAGATTCGTTGTTCCAGAGTAGTAAGAAGTACTCAGCTTTGGTGTACAGCAGCCCGGCTTCCAAAAGTAGTCGAAAGAGGACGAGGACCAGCTCGCTGCCATTTATATATGGGCCGCGCCGAGGTGCGGTGCGGGCAGGAGGGCGTCCGCTGCGCCCGTCGTCACAACTTTGAGCGGCTCGGATGGACTTACTCTAAATAATATTCGTTGCAATGAACGTTGACTGGGGTTTAATTCAATAGCGCGATACATTTCTTTGACATCCCCATATATTACATATTTAAATTGCCTAAGCCTAATTACAATTGAAAATAAATCGTAGGACCCATATGCTGTATGTCATTTAAAGATAAGCCCGACGTAGTTTTTGCTGATGCGTCGAAAACGGTACGCAATTTTGTTGTCTTACTGGCTTCACGTAACACTCCGTGGTGAAGCAAAAAAATAGCTAATTTCTTGCTGATCCTAAAGTCTCGCGCCCGTTCATAAAATCTAGGTACATACCTACGTTTAAAATTTTTATCGCGCTTAAAGCGGTTTTCTATCTAAAGATATAAACTTACGCTGCGCCATGACGTATGAGTCACCTAAAACGTAGAAATCCGATTTGAATGGCATTGATACAACAAAACGATCGTCAGTATTTAATTTAAAACTTTCTTCACAAGCAAGCTCGCTTAAAAAAAACAATGCTTTGGTGAAATTGTGTCGAGTTGCGAAAACCTTGTTAAGTCCGGATTTGTGTCTATTTTAGTGAAATCACAAAAATGTGCGTAGATACGCGAAGAAGGTACGTTAGGTACGGAATCCGAGACTATTTAGCTTGACTTTGACCTATCAATTTAGGAAAAAGTTTGACCTCCCAAACTAGTTCAGCTCCTAACAGGATATCTATGTCTGACGGAATTTTGAAAGACGGGTCGGCTAAACATAATCCTGTAGGAATGGTACGCATTCTACATTAATATAAGAACTTGGCATTTTTTAAAGTAATCTCAGGTAAAATGAAACAATTGATATTAGCAAAAGAATCGTTATTTAATGACTCGATTGTTAAGTTAACTGCCTCCGTCGTGTAGTGGTTAGAGCGTTCGGCTCACACCCGGAGGTCGCGGGTTCGATTCCCGGCGGGGGCAACGACTTTGTGTTGTTGTAGTAGTTTGGTTAGGACATTGTAGGCTGATCACTTGATTGTCCAATAAGTAAGATGATCCGTCCTTCGGAGGGCACGTTAAGCCGTCGGTCCCGGTCACTGTCTTTAACATTGGTTGTTACATAAAACCGTGTCAGAGGCCTTTAAGGCGGTTTTAAAACTCTGACACTAGTGTTAGTCATTAACACACACGATAAGAAGAAGATTGTTAAGTTGTAAGTTTGTATACAGTGACTAGTTAGATTATTTATTATACCCGCTACTCGGGAACAAGTACCGACTCGAGATAGTCCGAGCTTATTACATAACTTGTCGGTAACAAAGTGAGCTGTACTACCGTTGTCGAGCAGGACCCAGGCGTTACATAGTGATGTACAAACCTCGAGGCGTCGAGTTCTACTTTTGAAGGCTCGAGGCAGATTGGCAGGATCGGTGAGCTCGGTAGGCTCGTAGACCCGAGCCTAGCTGAGAGGCGAGCTCTCTGAGCCACGCTGGTTACGCTTGTTTGTAGACATAGACAAATTTGACTTATTTTTGGCTGTGTTTATTGCGGTTAAAATACTAAGTCACTTCCTCTCGCGAGAGGGCGCCAGGATGCCAACTCCAGCGTCCTCAGTCGCATTGTGTTCGCCGCGCTCGCTAGATGCTTTCGCATTTTGTCTTGTCTTGCATCGACTCTCAAGGCTTTAAAAGAGTTCGGGCCTTCAAAAAAGCTCGAGTCTTAAAATGAAATCTAGCTCTTAAGAATAACTCAAGTTTACAAAAAATACTTGAAGATCGACGCTCGACTTGTTGCTCAGAGAGATTGCAAGACTCAAGCCGTGAAAAAGCCTCGAGATCGATCGAGCTCTTGAAAAGGCTCGAGCTCTCAAAAAGGCTCGAGCTCCGAAAAAGACTCCCAAGTCGTCGAGCTTCACACAAACGAGGCGAGCCCTGCAAACGACTCCAAGATCCAGACAAAGGCCTCGAGCCTTGTACATCACTAACGTTACACCTTTTGCCTTTGTCATTCACCACCTTCACCACCGCTGTGGACAGTAAAACATTTTTCTGAAGAAAAATATTATCAACGGAAGGACTAGGCATAGAATTAATTATTTCAGACCCGGGTTTATCCAAATGTATTATGTTTACTTTTACAATATTTACATCGTGAAAATCTACAGCGGTTTTCTGCATGCCCCAATACATAAACAGTTAATGCAAACCTTAAACTCTTTTGTCTTTTGCAATCTAATTTCTATTGTTAATTTTCTGAAAGCGTCACACGAATATAGAAAATGATTTCGTGAACATAATGGACAACTAATTTTATTTCTGTCTTGTACATTTTTTTTGTTAGTAGCGATGTTACTACGAAACTTTTAGTTTTATTTTAATTATCATATGTATTTGTGTATTTTGTAATTGTTTGTGACCCTCTAATGTTTAGTGTACACAACTGAGATAAAGTTGGAAAATTAGACATTTCTTTCTTTTTTTAAAATTTAATCTTCCCAATTTCTACTGGTGACAACATCTAATTTTAATGACATCATGTAAATGATCAGAGTGTCTCAATGCTGGATAAGCTCATTCAATACCTTTACCTCTTTTATATTTTTATTAGTGTCGTCAATAAGGTGACGTAAAGAAGTACTAGACTCTGAAATAATTGGTTGGGCGTTAAATAATGCTTGAACATGATTATTGATTTATTATATAAATTAATTATTAATTTAATAATTAATTTAGTATATAAAAATCGAACTGCGCCACCTGTTATCTTATTATGTATTTCGCATTCCTTCTATTTTTGGTTGCCTGTAAGAGATTGCTTCGGCGATAAGGCCGCCTCTTGTACCTCATTACATGATGTTATTTCTTAAGTGTTAACAAATTGTAAATGTCTTTTGGTGCAATAAAGTTTTTTGTATTGTATTGTATTTTATTGATTAAGAGGCGACTATTGTTGTATTGATCGCACAACAAGTCCCATGCCACTTCATAATTATCACTTTTAAAATCTATATTTTTGATAATTTCGCTGCTCCCTTTAAGGACGCTCGCAAGTAATGGAACCTGTTTATAATATCGATACAATCATTATTATGAATGAGCGAAAGAAAGTTGTCTCTAAACTCTAGCCTAAATTGATACCTAAAATTAAATGGGGTGATTCAATTTTAAGCAAACGAATAAAACTGTTCTTTATACCACCTGCCCCAGAGGGTGATACGGAACCTGCAGAAGATTTGCCCGCTGGCGGCTGGCCAGCAGCAAGCAGCTTCCGAGCGATGGCAAGCTGGGGAAAATAGCTTTCTTCGAACTTGAACCGCTCGTTGTAGACCTCGTCATCGTCCGACAGCAGCTCAATCTCGCTCTGCAATTCATTAAATTCGTCATATAATCATTCGAACTTAGTAAACCGACCTTCTAGTTCAAGTAGCTGCAGTTCAGACAGTCGGTCAGAGTTTTTTAAAATATTCAAGTAGTTAATGAAATTAGTGACTTTAGCTTTGATAGAACTGCGTTTTTTAAATAATTTGTCAGCAATAGCGGGCAAAAAAATAAAAATAAAAATTTAATATTTATAAATAGCACAAGAAGTTATTGCACAAGATTATGTGATGAATAGGCACAGCTGATCGTACCGGTATCGACCTAACGGTAAATCTGCCGAGAATAAGAAACCAGTTGCGCGCTACGAATATCTGGGGGCACGGCAGTGCCCCCACCAAGTCGAGCAAAAAAGCGTCACGGCCGTACCATCCTTTTCTCGAAGCAATTCAGACCATTTTCGACCCCCTGTAACTTCGTTGTGGATAAAACTAGAAGACTGAAATTTTCAGTAACCATGCAGGCATTGTAAAGACACGGTATATTTCAAATTTCATTCAATTTGAACCAGTATTTTAAGAATTATAACGGGTCAAATTTCTTAATTTTGTCACTCACTGACTCACCGATCATCAAAATTCTAAGGCACTTCTAGCAGACCTAGAAGCTTCAAATTTGGAATATAAGTAGTGTTTGGTGTATGAATCAAGGAAAAACTAAAAAATCTAGAAAAGACCGCAAAGAAAATTAAGCCCATACAGCCAAGTCTTCAGTTAAATTTTTCAATATTGGCTTTATTCGTAACGATGGTTTACAGCAGTTATTATCATTGCGTGCGAAGCCACGGGTTTAAACTAGTCCCATATAAATATAGGCGCATGGTAGTGCCCCTGCCAAATCGAGCAAAAAATGGGTATTCCCTTCATGAAAACACATGTAAATTAAATTAAGGCCTCAAAGCGTCCCAGAAAAACGCATAGAGACAGGGAGTGGGCTCTTAGAAAAACTGTAGCTGAAGCTCAAGAAGTAGTACCGGAAAAGAGAAAACGGAAGGCTACCTACAAAAATAAGAAAAGTTCATAAGTCAGAGAGAGGGCTTTAAGAAAATTCGTTGCTGGTAGATATACATATATACAATAAGTAGAAGGTACCGAAAAGGAAAAAAGTAGAACTGTCTACAAAATACAAAAAGAAATGAGATCCCATCAAAAACAATACTTGTCAAAAAAACCAAGTCTCGCAACTCAGTTGTTCTGCGGTAAAAAGTTTTGAGATCCATGTAATACCAAGTCGGTTATTATTTTATTCAGTCTCTACTTAAGCGACTTTCTGTCTTAATACGTCCAGTCTCTAAGACCACGATCGTGGTCCATAACAATTGAAAATCAATTGTGTCTGGAATCTCCGTACTCGAAGCATTAAGTTGTTACGTAATAATTAACAGCATCTTATAGTGACGCATATCAATATTAAAATCTTTAATGTTTTATATAAATATATAGAGACTTGGCCATCGCACTAAATAATTGAATTTACATGTGTTTTCAGGCGATTGAATTTACACGTGTTTTCAGGCGATGGCCAAGTCTCGATATATTTATATAAAACATTAAAGATTTTAATATTGATATGCGTCACTATAAGATGCTGTTAATTATTACGTAACAACTTAATGCTTCGAGTACGGAGATTCCAGACACAATTGATTTTCAATTGTTATGGACCACGATCGTGGTCTTAGAGACTGGACGTATTAAGACAGAAAGTCGCTTAAGTAGAGACTGAATAAATTAATAACCGACTTGGTATTACATGGATCTCAAAACTTTTTACCGCAGAACAACTGAGTTGCGAGACTTGGTTTTTTTGACAAGTATTGTTTTTGATGGGATTTAATTTACAATAGCTTTGTAGCAGTGGCAGAGGAATGACACGCGAAGAAATGCCGCCTGCCTTATCCCCATCCACATCCACTTCTACATCCACATCCACATCCACATCCACATCCACATCCACATCCACATCCACATCCACATCCACATCCACATCCACATCCACATCCACATCCACATCCACATCCACATCCACATCCACATCCACATCCACATCCACATCCACATCCACATCCACATCCACATCCACATCCACATCCACATCCACATCCACATCCACATCCACATCCACATCCACATCCACATCCACATCCACATCCACATCCACATCCACATCCACATCCACATCCACATCCACATCCACATCCACATCCACATCCACATCCACATCCACATCCACATCCACATCCACATCCACATCCACATCCACATCCACATCCACATCCACATCCACATCCACATCCACATCCACATCCACATCCACATCCACATCCACATCCACATCCACATCCACATCCACATCCACATCCACATCCACATCCACATCCACATCCACATCCACATCCACATCCACATCCACATCCACATCCACATCCACATCCACATCCACATCCACATCCACATCCACATCCACATCCACATCCACATCCACATCCACATCCACATCCACATCCACATCCACATCCACATCCACATCCACATCCACATCCACATCCACATCCACATCCACATCCACATCCACATCCACATCCACATCCACATCCACATCCACATCCACATCCACACTAATAATAAGGAGGAAAAATTTGTATTTTTGTGTGTATGTTTATTGGAATGAATAAACTAAAAAAGTACTGTGCCGATTTCAAAAATTCTTTCACCATTAGTAAGCTACATTCATCGTGAATAACATAGGCTATATTTATTGCTAAAAAAGATTAGGGATCCTTACTAAAACTTTAGTAGTGTAACCCAAGGTGTAAAAAATATGCCATAAAACATGTTTCGGCGCATGCGCTGCGGAAACTATTGATGGTAGAACAAAAGTATGTTCTACAATATTAAAGAACGTATCAATAACTACAAAAAACATCCCGATACTATATGTCCAACTATTATAGTTATGTCACAATAACTACTTTTTACATTTTGGAATTTGATAGAAATACCGACCAAGATTAGACCATGTTATTCATACTTCTCTTTTAATCCTCATCCAAGTGAATTATACAGTTTTCAAGACTGTTTCAATTCATGCACATTACTTTCTGAATTGTTCAATTCGGCTATTCCAGTCAATAGATATTACGAATTTAATAAGTCATAGAAATAAACGCTGTCCCGTTGTACAACATGTACAACGGGCCAGCGTTTATTTTCATGCCTTTTTATTAATCCTTATCCAAATAATTATTTTGAATTCAAAACTGTTTCAATACCTGTAGATTACTTTTTGGATTTTTAAAATCGTATATTCCATTCAAAAGATATTACGAATTTCAAAAGTCATATATATAGAAAAGGAGGCGCCGCGCCCTGTCGTGGCTTGCAGCGGTGGGTGAGAGGGGCGGGCACATCTATGAAATAGGACCTTACACAGCGGGCGTAACCGACATTGAATTTTTTTTGACTATTTAAATTTTTCGTATTGCTGATATAGATAATGTGATACTGCGTTTAAAAAAATATAAAAATAAAACAACAAAAAAATATAAACAAAGAATCTTATGTCCACCCGTGCGAAGCCGGGACAGGCCGCTAGTCTCAAATAAAGACGAGAAAAGTGATATGAATTGGAAAACATAAATAAAGCGACTTAACACTTAGTTTTGAAAAAAATAAAGGTAAGGAAATGATTGGAACGAACTCACAATACAGCCCGAATTCCGCAATGAAGTGACTTGTCTTGGATCTTCGAATTAAGCACACTCTAACACACTATGACACAGCGCAAAAGATCAGCGCGATGTCTCCGGGTCAAAGTCCGTTCTCCTTAGCAGCCGTTGAGAATGTTATCCGTGGATTTTTTTGGCACGGTTCTTCTTTCACAGTGAATAGGACCAATTTGTTAATTGAGGATCCTTTAATTGTTTAAAAAAAACCTGGACTGTATGAAAATAAATACGTATATTGACAACTAATTAAAGGAAAAGCAGATATGTACAAAAAAAGTGGCATCGTCGTGGATGTCCAAAAACAAGTGGTCTTCGGATGGTCGCCACCACCCAATCAACATCGCCAGTGTCCCGTCTGATGTCATTACCACAGTTACGTCGTGATAGCCGACCAATCCACTCGCCGCTGCCTCCCGTGCGTCTCGCTCGCCCCTCAGTGGCCCGGTGCGCAAGCGACGGCGACGGGCGCGAACAGATGTCGTAAGCGGTTTGACGGAGATTGCCATCTATTCTTGCTTAATTAAACATATATTTCCAACGTAAACATCAAGAAATATAATCAAACAGGTCATAATTTACTCTGATTAAATTCTCACTGAAGCGTAGCTCTTAACATTTCATTATCTATACCTTTCTCGACCCAACAGCATAAAAATCAACAAAATGTACAATCCATTTTTAACAAAACGTAAAATCACGTTGTCTTTCATATTTATGACTGTTGTTTTAAAGGAAGTTGTTTCACACCCAAAACCTACAACTCCCATGGATCCATCGACTGACACTAATGTGTTAAGGAGACAAGCCTCAAGGGTGGATAGAAGAACCACAGAGACTTACCCGCCTGACCTAATCGTACCTCCACACCGCGATTCATGCAGTACAGCTGTGTGTGTCGACGTGAAGTGGAAAAATTAGGATGTGGGTTAATTTTCTTTATGACTCATTGAAAAGATTATTAAAAAGTGTGGTGTACGTATTTTTTCTTTTCTCTGGTAAGCAAATATTGACGAAGATACAGCAGATTCAAGTTTCGCATGAAGTCACGATAAGCTACGATTTTAAACCAAAGGTTAACGTAAATGACCCCAACTCCGAAACTTCGAAACGCTGTATCTTGGTGATTTCTTACTATTTTGTTAAACGAAAAACATATGGGTCCTTCATTTTGTTTTGTTTATTCCTTTATTAGTTGTTAGTGTTTATTGAGATAAAAATATGACCAGGAATATAAAGGTAAATAAAACTGAACAAAACTAAAATAAAAAGAATTTATTAATTATTAATTTATTATTTTGAAATTTAATGTTTTTTCTACAAACCTTTTTAAATATTTTGGATTAATTTTTAAATATTCTACAAAAAAAGAATTAAAATTATATTGTTTTTAGTCGTAATGCTTGTCCCTACTTATGTAGATGCCGGTAGTAGCTCACTCACTAATCTGTAATTTTCTATGCACTACACTTGTTTTTGTTTTAATGTTTTTAAATATTCTGAAGAAATACAGTTAAATAGTTTATTGTAAAGGTCGTCCGGATTTTTTTCTGAGTGTATGACCGATAACAATTCGTTATCTAAATAATTTTTAAGTTTTCGTATATTTTTAGAAGTAATGGGCCTACAGAAAGTCTTATCTTTGTTCAAAATGCTGGACTTTCCTTTGGACTCATTATTGCCTTGCCTAAGTATTTTACTCGTACTTTTCAAATGCTTGTCTACGGATATCTTAAGTAAATAGTCTCAGTACAATCATTGTGCTTTTTCCTTACCTTACGTATGATAACAGTTGGGATACTTCTGACCATTTCACATCCTGCCTAGAATTACCACTTTGACTCTTCGTGTGGATGTCGTAAAAGCCGAGTAAAGGACTAAGCACTTGTGCTGCAACTGCCTTCCCAAGGCTGGTTGACGTTCGTGGTTTTGTACATTTTTTTCACACAAATGCAGTAGGAGCTCTATGGCAAGCTGGGATTGCGCATAAATAGCGCTCTCACAAGTAAAGCGATGCCGGGCGTGGTCCGCACTTGGATGAGTGACCATAAGTGGCATACAAATTTCTCGAGCTCCTCCGTGCTTCGGAAGGCAGTATATGCTGTTGGTCCCAACAGTCATAATTTTATGGCAGTCGTCAAGCTGTGTCTGATACCTTTAGGCACCTTGAAAATCTAACACTAGTGTTTGTCACTTACATACACAAAAAGCTCCCATGCTGGTCTGGGAGAAATAAAAAAGCTTAGAATGTACCAGCTGCTTCTCTTCCCACGCAGATCGTAAAAGCCGATCGAGGGAATGGGCAAAAATGCAAATCAGGTTAACAGGCGATGCGGCTAGCAACCCATCACTGTATTGATTGCTTTTCCATCTTCTCGCTCACCATGACGCTAAAAGTGGCTTTTGGGTCTTGCGGCCCTAGGCTCTGCATTGAACCGCAAGACCCAAAATGCTCTGTCTGCCCCATTAGGGATAAAGACTTGATAGTATGTATGTATGTATGTATACACAAAAAGCAAGCAACGCGAACGAGTTAAAGTGAGACTTTAGTTTGGCAAAGCGGCCAGTAGTCAAACTATATTATATCTTCTATTTTTTGTCTATTTCGCATGGCCTTCGGCGTCCTCGGGTGCCCATTGTAAGCACATTTTTTGGAGAAGAAAACAAACCCAAGCTCTGAATTGACACAGCTGAGTTTGCAACCGGGAAAGATGTATGAATACTGTGATGTTGGGCGAGGTATGCACTAAGTGAAATGAACGGATGCTCGTAAAATACTCTTTTTGAACTGAAAACTTCTTTAGCGGCGTTGTGCACTTTTTTGGAATGGGTAAAAAATGTTAAACTCGCGTCAGGACACGTGACCTGATCGAAAATTCGTAAGACGGCGCAGGGCGCTTGCGCGAATGTTCGTGTGTGTTTATGTTACAGCGTGCTACGCGCATCCATGGATGGTGACAGCTGATGGCTCGACCGTCTGTGTAGTGGCCATACTGCTGTGTATTTGAAAATGATTTTGTTGAAAATGAATTTATTTGTGACAGACTGTGGTTCAGAAAAGATTTGAAATATTTTATACTGATAATTAAAGCAATTCGTGCAAAATTATTCCCTAACCATTCCAAAATATCAAAAATGCATAACGTTAATATTCAAGTTTTCACTTCTGCCGGCACTCCCAGAGTGCAACCCGTCGTTTTTTTACTCCTTTACTGTTATCTGTCTTTTAAATGGTCCCGAACACTATTATAAAAACATTGAAAATATCATTTCAGAAAACATATCAAAGATGTTGGATAATAGAAGATATCTATTATCCCCTAAGCCGCCACTGTGAGGAATTCCTCCCGACTTCGATTGTTTAACTATTGTGTCTGGTATTGGCGCATCTCAAAGAGTTATCCAATTACAATCAGTTGCTGCCTGATTTCCTGACTCATATATAACATACATTCTTTTGGTAACATCATCCTTTAATTTGATATCTCTTTACTCAGTTGTTTATTACATACCTAATGCTTCTAACAAACCAATCGGCCTATTTCATTACCTATGTTTCTAAGCGGAGAGACACTAAAATGCCACTATGTGCAAATCGTTATCAACGTTAATTGGATCCGATGTAGCGTTCCGTCTAATGCATGTCTGCGATTCTGCAGCTGATTGAATATTTCAAACGCTCAACGTTCTAGACTATATACATTTATTCTATATACATATATAGATTTTATATTTGCCATATAATAGAAATATCGTCTTAAATTATTTTTTGATCATAAGTAGTTAGGGTTCCGTAGCAAACAAGGAACCCTTATATTTTCGCCATGTCTGTCTGTCTGTCTATCTGTCCGTCCGGTTTCATTTAGAGACTGTAAGTATTAGAAAGCTGTGATTTGGCATAGATATGTTTATTAATCATGAAAAAAGTGGTAAAATTAAATCTTTAAAAAAAATTGGTGCCTCCCATACACGTAAAGTGGGAGTAATTTAGTCATCTACGATGACTTCTGTTTTGTGACAGAATCCCCAGACGGCCTGCAACAGCTTATGTCCAATTTTGACAAGGTTTGACGTTAATTCGGCCTGCGAATCAGCGTCAAAAAGACGGAAGATAGGTATACTGTCACAAGGACCGCCTGTGTCAGTGAAAGTTTGGTGTTCAGCGCTTTGGCGCTGATAGTAGAAGTTCTAAGTTTGTGTGGTTTCCAGCAGAATAAAATAAGATCAATCCAAATCTTCCCGTGGTTGTCGTGAATATAGAAGCATCGTAGCGACATAGGATGCAACCTAAAAAACCTTAAAACAACCAATGTTACCTCTGGCAGCGTGGAGAGTGTAAGCCAAATTCTCTGACTGCTCTAGTCAAATATGACTCTGGTAGTTAGGTACAGAGAGGATCATACTCCTGCAGTGGAGACTAAAAAGGAGCTGATGAAGATGGTTTTGAAAAAGAAAAGGTCATTGCCTGAAACTTTTTGAGTTCGAGATCTTGGTCGGCTGGGCTACGAAGTTCATATCTTGGCATGAGCTTCGTAGGCCAGCCCAAAGCACCTGAAGAGATACTGGCGAGACGTCGGAAAAAAAATAGTAGCACTCCGGAAGTGCCGATAGAAGTGAAAACTCGAACAATATTTGCGTGAGTTATTTTATTTTATTTTTATCACAAAATATTTTGTTGTACAGGACATACTTCTTAATTGAAGTATTTTATCCATTATTATATACTACTGGATAGTTGAGTGATGTCACCCTCGCTTTTCGCCACGGTCACACCTCATTAGTAATTTTACGAGCGTTACTGATATTTCTTAAGAATATTTCAACATATCATACCACTTTATCATTTGCAACTTTGTCTTGACAGTTATCCTATGTTTTATTTGTTAATCATTTCAAGAAATACATTTTACGAGCATTTTCTAGGACGATTGCACCACTCATATTTCCGCGTATCGACTCGTCATGTAACCATGACTCTCAATAAGAACTTTGTTTAAAAAAAAGGAGCTGCGTCACCTTCATTGAACTCCTAGCTCAGTGTCAAGTCACGGTACATCTCCATCTAAAACATAACTATTGTATTTCTATATTTTATTTCGTGTATTAAATAAAACCAGTAATCAAAGTGAGATCTTATATTAAATATTCTTACGGCAAACTGTAAGTAGTGGCAGCATTCTACTTTAAAGAAGAGGACAAGTAGTATATGTAGTATGTATAGTAGTATATGAAGAGGCTGAGGTTCTTAGTGTTCGCAAACTGTATATACATACATAAAGGTTGTATTAGATAAGCATAAACCAGTTTTAAAATTGCCTAACTACAAAGATATGTTGAAAAAGCGAATATTTATGGTCAAATCATCATTTGTTGTCAGCACCTCATTTGCCCATCGGTTTAACCCATTTATTTCAAACTTTATTTACAATAACCTAGCATACAAGTGTGATATCAGAGAGGCAAGCCCAGGAAAATGTAAGCACATAGTTAGATCCCTTCTGCTTTCGTGGGATTACTTCGACACAGAGCAATTTTTAAAAATTGTAAAGTTACTATTAATTTAAAAACATTTATATTAAGTAAGCACCTATATTTATTGAGTGTACCAGTTATGTGAAGCATCTCACGTGTTCCTAATTAGTTATATAAAGGAATTGGCTATTAGTTTGAGTGTAAGTCTGTGTAAGTCATTATTATTTGCAATTCTTCTAAACCTAATTGTCGGCACATTTTAACCAAAATTGGAATTTCAAACTGGCCACCACAGGACAGGCATGTTGCCTAGTGTGGGGCCAACAGTGTAACTTTTGTGTACATTAAGGAGTCAAATAAATTTTATTTCATTTCATTTCATTTCAAGTACCAGTCAGCCCCGCAACATAAAATTTAATAATAACTTTCATTGAATGCGCTATTGTAAATTAAATAAAAATATCATCATCATCATCATCATCATCAGGTCTTTTAGTCTCCACTGCAGGAGCACGACCCTCTCTGTACTACCCGAGCCAAACTTGGCCAGAGCTGCCAGAGGTCTTGGCCTACACTCTCCACGTTGACCAGACGGGTTGGAGAGGTCTCATTAATGTTTA
This sequence comes from Acrobasis consociella, assembly GCA_963555685.1. NCBI lineage: Eukaryota > Metazoa > Arthropoda > Insecta > Lepidoptera > Pyralidae > Acrobasis > Acrobasis consociella. Next base: position 21,385,241 of record OY743111.1, on the reverse strand, counting down.
TAAGCTTTGTTTAGCATGTATTCCCTAATTCGCCTTCTATGACATCCACAGGAGGTCTTGGAGTGGCCCTATTCTACTCTGCCGGAAACCACACGGCAAAAAAAAAATATAAAAAAGAATATATTCTTATATTTTTGAAATAAAAATATAAAAAAATATATTCTTTAAAAACAAACTTTTACTTGAAAACAAAACACTTAATTGTCAAAAATATTTTTATTCTGATAAGAAATAGGTAATGGTACCTATCTATCTATATAGTACCATTTGTATACATAGTACATAGTTTATAGGTTATTAAATCCCAATTTTGTTACGTGTTACGTTTCTACGGTAAAAGACACAAAGAACTCCATACCTTGACGGTCTCCCCAAGACATGACCAGAGACTGTTATGCATTTTACACCTTATCACGCAAAAAAGGCTAGTTTCTAAAAAAACTTCTTTTCAGTACCTATTTATGATTCAGGATTTACTAGGACGTAGTTCGTAGCACGTTACGACGTTTTTCCGTGGACCGTAGTAATCCATAGTATGCATGTGATGTTTGGAGTATAAAGTGTTATGTCAATAACCGACAAAAATATTATCAATTCGTCGTGATCCTACTTTTGCGTATGTTCACTGATTCCTCAAAGTAACGTGGATCGATTTGGAAAATAAGTTCTTTGGTTGAAAGAGCATATATCCAAGGTGGTCCTGTAATCATCAAGTTAGGATCTGATGATGGAATCTGGAGGAATGGACATACTCTTTTTGAATTTATAGGCATAAAGCGATTAACCTGTTGTCTGTGCAAAATACCAGACACAATAGTAAAACAATGCATGTCGACCGGATTCCGGTCTGCTCACAGATGACAGGATCATTTTATTGCGACTAAAACATTTGCGTTTAGAAAGCACAACTTCATGAAGCATCAAAATCGTTTGTGTAGTTTGGGGATGAAGTCGGTGTTTAAATAAAAAAAATATATTTATATTTGAACAACCTACGTCCGTTATATAAATAGGACTTGTAAGTTAGTGGGACTATTTAATTAACTCATTTTAATTTTTTTTAAATTTCAAGATTAGTTAACTCAATTTCAAATTAGTTATGCAATTACTGCTTATGGCGAGGATTTTCCAAACTCGAAAGGGATGAGGTAAGGGGCGATACGCGAGATTTCTCCTGTCGCTTCTTCTCCAAACGACTTTTACTTTCCTTAGAAATCGTGTTGTTCCCACGAATTATATATAGGACATATAAACGGTTCATCCCCTCAGAAGTCCATTGTAGATGGGGTAAGGGTTCGCCCTGGTACCCTAAGGCGCGTTAGCGTTATGGCATGTTTGTTTATACATCCTCATACCATTCAGCCCTCTGTACTTGCTCACCTTGGCATTGCGTTCAAATAAAATTCACATTCATAACAAGGAACGTACTTTTTTCCTAAATCTCATAGGTTTGCATATGAATATTGTCTAAAACCATAGTACTCATCAAGACAAATCATAAGAGCCCAAACTTAATCGGCTTATGTCGTTTTATTACGGAGTTTCTATGGCCACCCCCGACCTCCTTCAACAGATCCTGGATACTATCTAGACACAAAGTAGTTGTCAAGTACTCAACTGATCGATCAAACAAACGTTCCTTAAATAATGTAACTTTACTAAGAAGGGATTTTTGGAGATTCAACCCCGCAAGGGGTTAAAATCAGGTTTAAAAGTTTGTATGAAACATAGTCAAATTTAATGATAGAAAATAAAAAATAATGAGCTTACGGTTCAAAATACTAGTTTACAGGATCACTACTTATATTTAAAAAAAAAACATTCTAAAAGGAGTAAAATAGGAGATGAAAGTTTGTATAAAACTCAACTCAAAATGGCTGAAAAAAAAGTATAATTCTCATGGGACTGTCAAAAATTTAACCGCGTGGACAAGGCTGTGGGCTTCAACTAGTCCCTTATAATTTTAAAATATAGCTTAAATACTTACTTAAGAAAACACAAAACGTCAAAGCAGAGAAGATTTATGACATATTTGGTATAAAGCAGCTTCTACGAGCGCCCGTGCCAGCGCAAATTTATGCAGATCGTAATTTTTACTCAAAAAGAGTTTGTAATCATTCATCCAAAAACTATTGACTTTTAATCGATACCTACTATCTATTTTTATGACATAAGAGACTTCAATAATTTATCATACCTTTGAGTAAACATAAACTTTATTTTTTTATGCAATATAGTCCAGAATTTTCCTTTAGGAACACTATATTGTAATTGCTCTACACTGTCGTAGAACACTGTCTTCGATGAGATGAGAATGTTGTCTTCGAGCGGTCCGATCACGCCGCTCGACACAGGCGAATCTCAACCTTACAACATTGACATAATGTTTACAGGTTGACAGGATGTGACCCCATCCCAAAAAATGCTTTCTATCCAATACATTTAGTACTTACTATTCCTGGACATGCTCAAAGCGCCTAGAGAAGTTTTCATTTCAATAAAATATTAAACTTATGCTAAAAATAAATATTTTTATACGACGTCGTGTATGTCCCATAAGATTGAGTTTAAAATATGAAAATTGGTTTTTGTATTGTTATGCTCCGTATAGCGTTTCGAAGCAACCTTATTGTTTTCTAGTGGTGTTACATAATGTTTTGTTTTGTTTTATGAATTAAAATCATATTTTAACACATCGTACTTTGAATTCAGAAAGGCTCTTATTGGAAAATGTTATCTTATCTTATACCTTTAAACGAGCAATTGTTGTATGTATATATGTATGTATATATATTTATTTATAAATTTCTGTGATCTCGAAAACGGCTCTAACGATTTTGCTGAAAATTTGTATATGGGGGTTTTCGGGGGTAAACAATCGATCTAGATTAGTTTTATGTTTGGGAAAACGCGTGTTTTCGAGTTTTCATGCGTTTTTCTTTCCACGCAGAATATGGTCGCTAATTTCGACGCGCCGCGACCGTCTTGATTTAGCTCAGTGGTTAAGGATAGCGACCGCTAGAAAGAGTTACGGGTTCGAATCCCACTCGGTGACTTACTTTTGTTTTTTTTGATGTTTAAGTTTATATATTTTTTTTTATTATGCATTGTTTTTAGACAAGTTTAAAAAAAATAGTTATTTTTTGAGATGTAACCGAGCAAAGCTCGGTCGCCCAGGTACTATGTCTTTAAACGAAATATTTGTTTAGACGACGTAGTTCCTAATGTCTTTATTTACTACGTTTTCTTTAGTGGCTGGCTGGGAAATTATGTGATATTATATATACTTTATGGGTATTTTTAGTCCATCAGTATAAACCATTTAAAAATCAAACAAAAATTGTTCTTATCGTGCGCACTATTTACAAACTGTACAGTTTGTAAATAGTCCTGTTTAGGTAAAAGTAGGGTATCCAAAAAATGTCATGAACTAAATTTAAAATACATGTATATATTATATATTATATATTATATGTATACATATGTATATACTTTAGACTTGATTTTTTTGATTTTATTTTTCAATATATAAGCAAGTCTAAATACATACATAATATCACGTCTCCGTAGTGGGGCAGACAGAGCATTTTGGGTTTTGCGAATCTATGCAGTTAGAGCCCAGGGCCGCAAGACTCAAAGGCCACCTTTAGCCAGATGGTGGGCGAGAAGGTAGAAAAAGGGAGTGATTTAATCAGGTCACAAGTCACAGCACAAAAACCAAAATCATCAATTTCTGTATTTAAAATAAGACTTTTACACAATGTTTCGCTTCTAAGGCGATCATGACAATAAAACATCATTCTGTAGCTAAACCTCGTACTCATACCTAGTAATGTAGTTAAGCAAAAATTACAACAGGAAGTTGGTACATATTTGACAAAAACAGAGTTCTAAGACGTAGCGAAGAATTTCTTAGCGATAGGGAGATTTGTACCGTTGTGTAGTCTAAACTTTCTAACGAACCTTGTGTTTCTTATCCTCTCCATTGGGTGAATCAAATGTGTGAACAACACACCTGGCAAGTGTTGGACATACTGGTACTGGTTTAGTTATTGGTTCAGGCGTAGTAGTCTCACTGAAGTAGTCCAGATCGTTTTGAAGCTTTTGTATATTTTTTACTTTTGGTTTTATCGAAATATTCTCAAAACCGTGGATAAAGTACATCGTAACTATTAATATAATTGATATTTTATTCATAGCACAAACCTCTTTTTTATTTTATTAAGTTGTAAGTTTGATATTTGAATAGTACTAAGTTAATCACAGACATGTGTTTGAAATTCTATTGTTTCTCTTTTGAATGGCAGAGCGTGTCAAAGCATTTTGATTATAATCATTTTTTTATAATACTGAAAGGGTTCTAGAACTAGATACAGCTGTAGTTGCATCCGTATAAGAACCTTTGTTTTTCCTGTACATTATTTCCTTCCCCTTCTAAAAAGTGGAAACATTTTAAGATGAGAAAAAGTTCAGGTAAGTGAAGTGTATTTAGCTCTAATAGCCGTCAATAAAAAAAAAAAATATAAATAAAACAAATGAAAAAATCTCGTCCCTGTTTCTTTGTTTTCAATCATTTGAGTACATATATATATCTTCATATATCTTAAGTGTGTCTATTCTGGCTTGTTGTTATTTTGGTACATCCATGTACGTTCATCGGACTAAGTAACTGATGAATGCAGAAAGTTACACTTTTATACATAAGGCTCTTAAAGATGGCCGATGGCCGGGCGACGATCCCTGACCAGTGTTGCTCGACTGTACGATCCGAAAAAAAATCCTTTTGAAGGTTTGACCGATGCGATCCTTTCCATACGTTGGGATAAGCGACACTTGTAAATTTCACGGATTGTTGACCGCCTTATCTCCGCGATATGGGAGGGCCTTACGAGGATACTAAAATATTTTTATGATAGATACCCTGCCCTTGCGATTGGAAGGGAATTGATGGTGTTTGGGCCCGATTTATGGATTAAAATATTGAATGGGAGGTTCACATTGACTATCATTTTAGATAAACATACATATATATTGTTCGTATCGGGTCTTAAAGGTAGGTCAATGTTTTAACCCGATATAGATTTTCTGATATGTGTGCTCTGATACCTTAACCTCGTGGGAAAGGAAAGGGTGGCGACAAATTGTAATTTACTCTGCTCTCACCACACATCTTCTCTTTTTCAAGCATTAAATGAACATATTTTAATTCCCGATATCTTTGCATGTTTTTTTCGTGTATGTGTCAGATTTTTCAAGGTGCCTTAAGGCGTCTGACATAGCTTGATGACTGCCATACAATGATAACAGCCAGGACAAAAATTACACGTGTCTTCTGAATCACGGAGAAGCTCAAGAAATGTTTATGCCACCTGTGGTCACCCATCCAAGTCATTACCATGTAACTGTTAATTAGGAGCTCAGTGGGTTGGCGGGAGTAAGTATTACTAGCGCTTTCGCAGGGTAAGCAATATCGGAGGTGGTTCGCATTTGGATGGGTGACAAAGTGTTATAAAAATATTCTCGAGCTCCTCCGTGCTTCGGAAGGCACGGAAGGAAGGTTAAGCTGTTGATAGTCTCTGCTGAGTCAGTGAAAAATCTGACTCCATTGAGGGCCACTTGGACATACGAAAATGTCAAACTGTTTAAAAAACGTGTAACTGTGATAACCTTCCAACTATGTTGCCAGCGGTCCGTGAACGAAGCACCAAAATAAAAAACATCGCGCTCCGAAGGGAAAATATGATATTGCTTTTAAATATGAAATATTACGCCGAAAGTGTTCTCGTATTATGAAGAAAAAGGGTTCACCCTTGTCAGGTCATGTGCTACAGGGTCGATGTGTCTTCATTGCGAAAACAATGAATTGGTATTACTCGCGCTCTTTTTATATTTTGGACGACTTGACGATTTATTAGCGGGTGCACCTGTCTATATAAATGTTTTCTTTCTTTTAAAACAAAGTTCCGTACTCACTTATTAGATATACAAAAGATTAATACTCCAACACGTCGCCGGTAGCTGTTGCTGTCACTGAAGGACAACTCGGTTGTGACTATATATGCAACTATTTAATATAAATATATAAATATAAGTATAGGGACAAATTATACTGATTGAGCTAGCCCCAAAGTAAGTTCGAGACTTGTGTTATGGGATACTACTCAACGATACTATATTTTAAAACAAATACATATATAGATAAACATCCAAGACCCAGGACAATTTGAAAAAGGCCATTTTCCAACTTGCCCTGATCGGGAATCGAACCCGGAACCTCTGGGTGGCGGACTAGCGTGGTGACTACTACGCCACGGAGGTTGTCAATATCCCTACACTCTGTCATACACTCGTGCTAACGGACCTAGTCGTAATTAAAATAGCATTGTGCCATTGCCATCAACCATTATTACGTCAATGCAATTTATAACTTGTTATATTTATTTATACTTATCAATTTAATCTATCACACTATTTATTTATACACATAATCTTATTTCTGCTGTTTATTTTTATAACATTCAGTATAGGATCCGCACCACACATCTCCTCAGGTCACAGCTGAAAATCAGTGTATTGCTCCCGGGCAATATTATCACTGAGCTGTGGCCTTTTTGCATTGCTGTAACACACACATAAAATTATGCAGGTAGGTATATATATATTACTTTTGTTTTTGTGTTTAATTTTTGTTTTTGTATAGTTTTTGTACCTATATGTGTTATAGCAGCAAATAAATGAATTTATCTATCTATCTGTCTGGGTGTCTCTGCAATTTATTTCATATTTTTGCAAGGTCTGGCATCCCTGGGTGATTATTGACGTGGATATTATAATTGAAGAAGAAAATAATAAACTCAGTGCCGTGGAACACAAAAAAATTGAAGCTCCTAAAAATACCCCCAAAAAAATTCCAGCACTAAAAAGTTCGAGACAGAAAAAAGTGTCGACAAAGTCTAACACTTTTTTAGACTGGCCTTCTACAGCCAAGTTCGTACTTTCCAAAAAGCTACTAGTAGATGGCGTTCTTGACAGAGTCGTGAACAAAGTTCGTTCCCAACTCTGTCAAGAACGCAGTCATCTGTCTTGTGGAACTACCGATACGACTTGAGGTTCGTAGCGCCATCTTTTTTTTGCTAAAGAAAGCCCTGACTTTTAAGCCTTTGCTGAACCAATTCCCATCAAATATAGATAGGAACCGTTGCAAAAACACTTACTTTAACGCAAAAAAGCCATCCGTTCTAACGGTACGATGCCATAGACAGACGGACGTTAGCATCAAATTCATAATACCACTCTTTTATCGGGGGTTAAAAATAGTTATCGTGCGTGCATCTCTTTTCCTACGATGACACTTTGACACATTGACTGATGAAAGCTCTTAAATGTAAACAGACAAACACATTGTTATACTACTTATACTGCGCAAATATATTTGTTCATAAGACTCGAAGCTTTTCCCCCTAAGTTCATGACTCAAAGGCCATGCTCAGTTAATTGCAAATACGGAGGTGAAAAAGAGAATATTTTGTGATGGTTAGCCAAAAGCATCTTTTATTCTTCTTCTTCTTATCGTGCGTGTTAGTGACTAACACTAGTGTCAGAGTTTTTAAACCGCCTTAAAGGCCTCTGACATGGTTTTAGGTAACAACCAATGTCAAAGACAGTGACCGGGACCGACGGCTTAACGTGCCCTCCGAAGCACGGATCATCTTACTTATCAGACAATCCGGTGATCAGCCTGCACTGTCTTAACCAAACTGGGACAACAACACAAAGTCGTTGCCCCCGCTGGGAATCGAACCCGCGACCTCCGGGTATGAGCCAAACGATCTTTTATTTACATTCCTTCAGGCTGGTTAGGGACCAATACTGAACTGGGTTTCTTTCGGCGTCATCTTCATAGCAGTGCTCGTTCTGAAACGCTTTTTAATAACCGGCCAAGTGCGAATCGGCTTCGAGCACTAAGGATTCCGTATTATTATCTATAAAAAATCTCGTTTGTTGTATTAGAGCCCCCCTTAAACATTTATTTTATTCTGTTTTTAGTATTTGTTGTTATAGCGGCAGCAAAAATACACAATGTGTAAAAATTTCAACTGTCTAGCTATCGTGGTTCTTGAGATACAGCCTGGTGACAGACAGATGGACAGATAATAGGGTCCCTTTTTTACCCTTTGGGTACGGAACCCTAAAAAGGAGCTAAAAAGGAGAAAAAGTATTTAGATAAAAAAAATTGAGTTTGAGTTTGACATGATTCCTCAGATTTAATTTAGGTTTAAAGAATAAGTCACATCTTCGTCTTCATAGTCTTGTTCGGCAAAAGTACATCGTTCCGAATCGCGGTTTAATTAACCCCGGCAGCTGCTTTCTGATTTACTGGATTGATATTTGCAGATTCTCCGCACCGTGAAACGTTTATTCACAACCTGCGTCGCTAGGTGTTTTTGTATTTTTATTTTTTGTCCTTTATGTAATCTATGTGAAAAATTTAGTGATACTTTTATTATATTTACAACTAGCTGAAGCCCGCGATTTTATGTCTCTGGAAAATGCTCATCAGGCTGGACAACTTTTACTAAGACGACATTTTTATATCTCTTATAGTTTAGCTGGACCATTATGGTTCTGCATCAGGCGTTTCATTTTCCAAAATCATTTATACCCTATATGTTGCCCAGGCTTAACAGCTATATAACAAAAAAAGTTTCATTCGAATCCGTCCAGTATTTCCGGAGATTAGCGGGTACAAACAGACAAACAGACTGACATTTTTTTTTAATTCTTACTCTATTCGCAACACCGAACAACATCCGTAACACCGAAGTACGCTCTCGAACAGGAATCGCTGACGTAGCTCTGAAGGCCGCAAAATTGAAATGGGACTGGGCTGGCCACATACACCGCAGGCCAAACGATTTCTGGGCAAAGGTCACCACTTGTTAGACTCCTACTAATACCAGAAGACCCGGCAGACCAAGAATGCGATGGCGTGACGAATTGGATTAATTTAAAGATGATTGGAAAGAAACAGCTCAGAGCAGAATTGAATGGAAAAGATGGAGGGAGGCCTTTGCCCAGCAGTGGGACACGTGATGGCTCGTATTATTATTATTATTATTTATCTTACTCTATTACTATGGCTCCATCGCCCCCAATATTTTTTTTGGAAATATATTTAATGTACACACAGATACACTTTTTTTACTGTTTTATTATATGTATAGATATAGATATAGATATTAACTAGTACTCTTTCAATCCTTACACTACCGAGAGGTTAATAAGTTGAAGTGAATCAATTGAATACTTCAATATACTTACTTACAGTTATATTTGAGGAGCTAGGTGGCCCGGCGGGTGTGCGCAATACTTACCTTTCTCAAGTAACATCGGGCGTTGTCCGCAATTGGATGGGTGACCAGAAGTAGCATACAAATTTTCTCGAGCTCCTCCGTGCTAAGGAAGGCAAGTATAAGACGTTAGTCCCGGCTGTCATCATTGTATGGTAGTCGTCAAGCTAAGTCAGATGCCTTTAGGCAGCCTGAAATATCTGACACCAGTGTTGACCACCTACACACAAGAAAAACAAACAATCCTACTATCCTACTAATATAAACGCGAAAATTTGTAAGTATGGATGGATGGATGTTTGTTACTCTTTCACGTAAAAACTACTGAATGAATTTAATGAAACTTTATAATAATATAGCTTATACATCAGAAGAACACATAGGACAAAATTTATAAAGATATTCAATCAATCAATAAATTTAAGAACTAGGTTCCTGTCGGTGGAGTATTTTCCATATCTCCCTATTTTCTGCTAAATGCTTGACCTCCTTATACGACACAACTTTTGCCTTTTCTTTTACTTCATCCATGAACGACCTTCTTGGTCTATATAAAGATATTGTCGAAATTATAATCCTGCGCAGATGACTACTTGCAGTATACTTATATACATAGTGTTCATATATGAAATGTTGAGTCAGTGACGCATCAAACTGCTGTGCGCTTTGCGTTTGTGCTTTACGAGAGTGGACGCTGATAGCCGATTGCAATAAATTGCAGGTGTGATGTCATTGCACGTTTCTGTTTCACCGGGATGTGGGATAAATGTTTGGGGCGATGGTCGGAGTCGGATTGTAGGAAATATTGACGTTATTTTACGTTGTCATCAAGGCAAGATACATTACCTCTCTATAAATATAAATATAATAAATATATATAGGGACAGATCACACTGATTGAGCTAGCCCCAAAGTAAGTTCGAAACTTGTGTTATCCCTTCGAATGTCGGCATAGCAGACACAATAGTAAAACAATACATCAGACGCCCGCTCCGGGCGTCCGACAGTTAAAGGGTTATGGGATACTAACTCAACGATACTATATTTTATAACAAATACATATATAGATAAACATCCAAGACCCAGGACAATTTGAAAAAAGCCATTTTCCAACTTGCCCTGACCGGGAATCGAACCCGGGACCTCTGGGTGGCGGACTAGCATGGTGACCACTACGCCACCGAGGTCGTCAAATAAAAACTATCCAATGTCCTTTCCTGAGTATCAAACTATATCCATATCTATCATACCATTACACTAAGGTTGATAACGAGCGGTCCTTATATGCATGATACCTACTTACTTAAAATAATAATGTACATTTGTATACTACACTAAAATAGATACTACAAAACAGGATTTATTCACACACTATATCAAAATATTGTGTATGTTATTGCAACTACAAAGTTCGGGCCATACATCAGCCGTAGCCGAAGTTGTGCACTTGTTCCGAGCTAGGCGTCTAACTTGTGACAAGCTGAATTTATATCGCTACACAACGTAATCTCTCCACTAAAATACATTTGTGAAGTTTGCTGCTTAAAAATATTATTTTAGGAAGTCTAGTTAAGATTGAATCAATTTTTATAGAGTTTGTATTAGTAAATTGGATGGATTAGGGTTGGCACATACTAACTAATGCATGTTTGTTGTAGTATGTTAGCCTCCTAGCGTTGTCAACTTCTTTTGTCAAATATCTCTCTTCTTCTATGAAATCTTTCTACCACATCATTAGTTTAAGGTTGATAATGAGTCGTCTTTTTTGTATAATACATTAACTCATTTTACTTTTGATGCTAAATCAAACAGATATACAATTAATTCACAAAAAATATTAAATAATTGTGTAATATTTTTTTCAGGTTTTGTAGTTTGGGACATACATCAGGCCAATCAGGCGTAGTCACTTGTGACAAACTGAATTTATAACGCTACAGAATGTAATCTCTAAAATACATATGTGCGTAGTTCATTAGTTTTATTAAAAAAAATTAATCGCAGTTTTAATATTCGTTTTTATTTTAAATTTACCACTCCTCTTCGTAGTTCAGATATCGTTGCTTGGCTTTTTTGTCAAAATGTTATAGGTATTACCACTTCGATGTCCACCTCAATCACTAAACCAATTCCTTGCAAAATGCGCCACCGCTCCATCCGACGGCCGATAAACCGTAAATCTAAATGTGCACTAAATTCGGGGATTTAGTGAACCGCACTGAATTGAGAGGACTCGTGCCACTTGGCTCGGGTTGTAGAACAAGTGAATCAATTGGAGCAATGATCACATTTTTATGATTGGGTGATTTTATTTTTTTATTTCAAATACAATTAATTTTAACTTACGTCACAGACTCACAAAACAGCAACGTTCCAAATTGAAGGTTTGCCAAAGAGCAATGAAGCGTAGCATTTTAGGTGTTAAGTTGAGTGATAGAGTCAGAAACACTACGCTACGCTCTATCACAAAAGATACGTATGTAGGCAAGAAATCAGCTAAAATGGAAGTGGGCGGGTCACGTCGGCCGTATGCACCCAGAAACATGGGCGCGCATAGCCACAGGCTGGATTCTAATGGATGGACGTAGAAAGAGAGGTAGACCGAAGAGAAGATGGGAAACACAATTAATTCAGGACCTGCAAATAAAATAATAAACAATCTCAATTTATCGCAGGTTGATAGAAAGAGAACCCTCAATGCTATAAGTCCGTCATTGTATATTTGCTCTTTCAAAATTAATGCAAACAAACAAATTCAATATTCAAAATTCAGTTACATATAAGGACTTAAAATAAATATTAGAATTGTTGTTTAAAAATAGTTAAAGGTCTGTAAATTGTCGTGCATCCGTGTGGTTCATTGAATAGTAAAGTCGCTTTCTACAATATCCACGGGAAGGTCCGTGGATGTCGTAGAAGGCGACTTAGAAAAAACAAGCTAAGTCCATAAGTCCCATGCTGGTCTGGGAGAAACGAAAAAACTTAGAATGTACCAGCTGCTTCTCTTCCCGCGCAGATCGTAAAAGCCGATCGAGGGAATGGGCAAAAATGCGAATAATTTTAACAGGCGATGCGGCTAGCAACCCGTCACTGTATTGATTGCTTTTCCATCTTCTCGCCCACCATGACGCTAAAAGTGGGTTTTGAGTCTTGCGGCCCTAGGCTCTGCATAGAGCCGCAAGACCCAAAATGCTCTGTCTGCCCCATTAGGGATAAAGATGTGATAGTATGTATGTATGTATGTAAGCTAAGCAAAGCTTATAAACATCAATGAGACCTCTCCAACCAGTCTGGCCAGCGAGGAGAGTGTAGACCAAGTCTCTGGCTGCTCTGTCCAAATATGGCTCTGGTAGTATAGAGAGGATCGTGCTCCAGTAGTGGGGACAAAAAGACCTGATGATGATGATGAGTAAATTGCGTTTATATGGTTTAGTGTCAAGCAGGCAGCATATCTGCGTCGAATAGCCATTTGCATGTGAAAAGTTATAGTAACTCAGTTTACTAAATAATAAAGATGTTCTCTTGTAAATTGAATGTTACTCCCTTGTTGCGTAATTAATTTGATTCAATTTGGTCACAAACTCGGATTCAAAGTCACTTTTTACAGCGTGATAAAATTCTGACAATTCTTCAGTTATTGTTATTAATTTATTAATTAATTTTTTTATTAACTAAAGAAAATAGAAAATATTTTAAGACTTATAATCGAATATAGGTAGTTTCTTGTTGTTGTTTGGAGTGATAACATCAGATGTTTTGAAAAGGTCGCAGGTCGCACAAAACCGGGATAAGTGGAAGGATATGGGGGAGACCTTTGCCCAGCAGTGGGAGAATAAAGGTTAATAAAAAAAAATAGGTAGTTTCTAAATAGATTTCTGTTTAATATTTATGTGTGCTCGGACACAGGCGTAATAGGGATGTGAACTGGGTCAGAAATTATATATTATTTTATTTAGTCCGTCAACTAGATTATCCAAAAATAAAGGTCCCTTATTTTTTCGTTCAGCAAAGTAGTCAAAATTCATGAAGATACAGCGCTTCGAAGATTCGGAGTGGGGGTGATTTACGTCACCGTTGGTTAAAAATCGTAGCTGATCGTGACGTCAAGCGAAATTTTAATGCGCTGTATCTTCGACATTAATCGCTTATGAGATAAAAGGAAAAATACGTATATCATACTTTTAAATAATCTATCTAAGGAGCCAGTTTTTTTTTGTCCACGTGCCTATTATAAATTTTTCGTAAAATTATTATTTTGAGCAAAAAAATTTTTCACCCCTTTAATTTCGGACATACTCGTTGTTCATAATAACAAAGATAATCGTACATATCGAAGTAAGTTTTGTGGTGAAAATTTTTATCGGTTCCTAATGTAACATTTGAGATACACGTATCTAATAGTAATTATCAATCAGCCTTAGGAAGCCTACTGCTGGATCAAAGCATTTCCAGGAACTTCCAAAATAAGCCAGCTAAGGTTATATCTGACTGAGACGTATAAAAGAACTTTGACTAGCAAAAAAAAAAAAAACAAAAAATCTCATGTAAAATTACCATGAGAATATTTATATAACTTGGAAGGAACATACCCGTAGTAAATCGAACCACGTAATGATAATAATATAACAACCAAAAAAATTTAAAAAATCGATATCCCCATACAAATTGCCGGGGGGCTGCACACTTTTGTATGGAAAAGCCATTTTTTTTAGATCTTCACTGCTATTTTAATTTCTTTATACTAAAGTGGTCTAGTACTTAGTAGCTTGTGGTTCTATTTATTACGGGTAAGTTGTGTAAAAAACTTGAAAAGACAAATTCAACTTCAAAATAATAGGTTAGAACTACAACTTAACCAAGAACAATAGGCATGACGAATGGAAAAATATTTTTGGTCCATCGGTTAGATTATTAGAAAATATCGCACACATATTTTTTCTTTTCTCTGAGAAACCAAAAATGACAAAGATACAGTGCATTTAAATTTCGCGTGACGTCACGGCTGGGTACGATTTTTACTAAAGTGTGACGACGCAAGCCCCAACTCCGGAACTTTGACGCTCCGTATCTTTGTGAATTTTTACTTTTTTGGTAAACTGAAAAATACGGGTCCATTATTTTTGGATAATCTAAAAGACGGACTAATTACAATCATACTTTTCAGACCCTGTCGTCACCCCTATTAAGTTGAATCCAGATGCAGTAAGATTTTTCCGTTACCAGAAACATTTTGCCACTCCCCTAAATGAAATGAGTGTCAAATTATTTCAGCACCCACTCAAAAAGATAAAAATAACTCCTCAAATTCTCAGCCAATGAACACACAGTTGTTTTTCCAGCAGGCGTATTTATTCTCCACTCGAGCGGTTCTTTTAAGAAAAATTCGCTAGAACCCCTGGTGAATTTCGATTACGAAGACAAAGCCTGGAGTGGAATCAATTAAAGGCGCCATCGATTCTCGCGCGCCGATAATGTCTGTCAGAGTAAGTGAAAACTGCGATAAGATTGTGCCCGACCGCCTTTAATTATTTTTAAATGTGCGATACGTATCGTTCTTTTGTTTGGAGTTCTTTCGATAGGGTAGTTGGCAAGTATTTATTGTAGTTTTGTCTGATAGGGCTCAGTTTGTGCCTTTTGTTTTTTTATCTTTATGTGTTAGATATTAATATCATATTTCATCTTTAGAGCTTTTTGTCTCCACTGCAGGAGCAAGACACTTTCTGTACTACTAGAGCCATAATAGTTGGCCATGTCATATTTAAGAACCAGTACCTGGGCGACCGAGCTTTGCTCGGTTACATCTCAAACATTATCAATTTTTTTTTAACTTGTCTAAAAACAATGCAAAATAATAAAAAAATATAAACTTAAACATAAAAAAAAAAAACAAAAGTAAGTCACCGTGTGGGATTCGAACCCGTAACACTCTTTCTAGCGGTCGCTATCCTTAACCGCTGACCTAAATCAAGGCGGTCGCGGCGCGACGAAATTAGCGACCATATTCTGCGTGGAAAGATAAACGCATGAAAACTCGAAAACACGCGTTTTCCCAAACATAAAACTAATCTAGATCGATTGTTTACCCCCGAAAACCCCCATATACAAATTTTCAGCGAAATCGTTAGAGCCGTTTTCGAGATCACAGAAATTTATAAATAAATATATATATATATACATACATACATACAAGAATTGCTCGTTTAAAGGTATAAGATTAAAAACCAAGTATGCGCTTGTTGTCTCTATTTTCTTTTTAATAAACTTGATATGATTTCATTAATACTGTAGCGATAAAATCATGTGATAATGTTTTGTTTATCAATTTTTCACACATTTTGTACGACGACCATAGTCTTGTTAGAATGCAAGTTCTAGAACTAAAGTACTTAATAAAAAAGCTAATTTGAACTGTCAATGTCATCACAAGATATAATAAAGCAGCCAAGTGCGAGTCGGACTCGCCCATGAAGGGTTCCGTAGCATCGAGTAACATAAAATAAAAGTTCTTGTAGTTCCTTGTAACTTTGATCGATGTTACGCCTTACTAAATCAACTCCTAATGAATTAAACCACGGGCTGTTCTAGATCACTATAGTATAATGAAATTAGGATAACAGTAAAAAAAAAACAAAAAAAAATGTTGACACTTCAACACTGCGCAATTTGTATGTAAATGTTGTATTTTTGGTTTTTTTCACTCTTATTTTAATTTTATTATACTTAGTGATCTGGTATATATAGCACGTGGTTCAATCTATTACAGGCATATTTATTTGCAAATCATGCAAATAAATATACATAGATACTTACTAATATGGAGAATGCGGATTACTTCGCAGTACTTTTTACAAACATTATTTTTGGAATAATAAATACACTGCGAAAATTTTATACTAATTTATTTAATATCATTATTTACATTTTCAAAACCACACAATCTGTACAGTAAGTAAATCGTAATCCTATAGATATATCTCTTATTTTTAATAAAAGATACAATTTATACATTAATACAACTATTTAGGTCGATTAATTAACAAATTATATTTAATACGAAGGTATATAATGTTTAAAAACAGTTTTATTGTGCATTAATCTGTATATTTACAATACCAAAGCGTGAAGGGCAAGCTTTTACTAATCTAAGGTTTTGGTTTAGTTATAAACAATCATATTCTTATAACAATTTTCTACAAAAAAATCAGGTAACAAAATTGAGCTTTATGTATTTATTAACTAAAACTAATATGTTTAAACTAAAATCGTTTTATGAGTATTTTTGGCACATATAAATAATTAGCAACCCGCATTTTATTATGTGTTTATTCAATGAAATATTTTGGCGTTGCCTCAGCGAGCCTGATCGTAAATATCAGAGTCAAAACCATTCATTAATCTTCGGATACTTTTATCACATGATTGTAAACGTTGCTTTCGATTTCACAATTTATGTAGTTGTTGACGTCCTTCAGAACATTAACTTACAGTTAAGTTTAGGAACTGCTGCTTCCAAAGCACTAGTGCAGAAGAAAGGGCAACAAACTGCACTGCAGCATTTTCTCCGAAGTCGTCAAGTTAAAAATTAAATCTCAATGCAATAATATTATTGCTCTGATATTCTCGCCCGTGGGAGCAAAGGCTTTCTAAAAATTTTAAATGTCATTAAATATTGCGTACAAAATGCGTACTCCAAAAAGTCTAGGCTTTTATACACAAATAACGACTTTGTTTCACACTATGTATAAGGTTACCACGATATCGATAGTATTACTTTGCAAAGCTGCGACACGATAATATATTTATTTAATGTTAAACTTATTTTTGGAAGAGCAATTTTAAAGAAAATGGTTTTATTATAGCAAGAGAGGATGTACCTAGTTGGTTTATGGTCAATATTAAGAGGCTTTTAAAGCCTTCTAAAAATTTAATTATTCATTACAAGTGTGTGTAACTCTAAAACACAATAAGTCACAATGTTTGCACACACCTGCATCTAGCACACCAGGGTCCACAATTTAAACCCCAGATTTAAGTACCTACTGACATCATTCACAAGTAGATGCAAACAAAAGTCTCATCTAAGTTTATTTTGAACTAAGGATCAAAATTTATAAATTATGACGCTTGCCACTGATTCCATAGACATTTTTCTGGTTTACATAATAATATTTTTTTTCAGCAAGTAAAGGATTAAGTTCCAAATCTTTCTTACAAACTATTCGTATTACTTGGGAATGTTAAATTAATTTGTTTATACAAATATAAAAATTCTCACTCTCCATCTTTCATTCAGGATATGACGTAGGGGTAACAATGATATGTTTCACTTTATTTATAAGAGAGTAAAACATTTGAACATATTAGTCAAAAATAAAGTCATTGATTCGAGATTTAGGTAAATCAAAATTTTTTTTGTTGCTTTAACTAGTTTTCTGTCCAGTTCAAGTAACATACTAGTATTTAACAAAAAACTGCACTCTTTAAATAAGTTATAGTATATAATATGTCAAGAAGATATAGTTATATATATAGGTACAAGTACTACTGTACTGATTTAAAATGCTTATTTTTTTTCTTTATTGCATTAAAACATCAGCTTTCTTTAAATTATTAGCATATTCACTATATAACTGCAGCTTATAGAAGGGCAGACTTTTTAAGGAATATGCCAGGTATAAAAGACTGCTACAGTTTTTTTTATTCAAGTCATATAACAATTAAGTTCGTAGGCCTAAAATTATGACAGCACCGGTCGTTTTTAATCTGTATTATAGAAGTAACCATGTTAAATTTAGTTTCAATTTTTTCCGCAGTATGGTGAGGCCTACTTATTAATTGCTAGCCTTTATTTAATGTAAAGTATATCTTTGCCGTCAATTCTTTAAAATTTACCAACAAATCGAATCAAAAACCACTTAATGTTTTTGATAAAACTAATCGATTGTCACAACAAAAATTTTTGTACTATAGCAAAATTAAAGTTAAATGTATGTACCGATACAGGTTTAGATGATGAGGTCCATGTGAACCAGCAGCGCGATGGTCAGGAACGAAGGCCGCCAGCACTGCAGGCGGAGCCCACCTGCAACAAACGAACATACATTATTGTAAGGCTGCGTTACAATGCTCGAAATCTCCGCTCCGCTGTTTAAATTGAAGCGGAGCGGAGATTTTGAGCATTGTGATTGGTCAATTTCTCTCCTCTCCGCTCTGCTCCGCTTCAGTGAAAACGCAGCCTAAGGGACGGGCGGGTAGAAAGAAATATTCTATACTAGCTGGTGCGCGTGACTTCGTCTACGCAGGGTTATCACGCAATATCTTTATAAATTGTAGCCTGTGTTATTCTGATGTATAAGCTATATTATTGTAAAGTTTCAGTAAAATCCATTTAGTAGTTTTTACGTGAAAGAGTAACAAATATCCATCCATACTTACAAACTTTCGCGTTTATAATATTAGTAGGAAGTAGGATTTTGACACTTTTGAATACTATAGTGGCTCTGTAGTTCAGTTGAAGTTTAGCGGATAAAAAAGTTGTTTAGACAAAAAAGTTGCGTCCTAATAAATTCCATGACAAACAATTACTATGACATTTTTGAAAATTTTTCGAAATATAATATTTTTAAAGTCATCAAAACACCTATTGCCGCCATTTAAAAAAAATTTTAAAAACTGAATTCTATAGTAGGTATAATTTTTTTCCTGTTCTCAAATTTTCACAAGAATCAGTTGCGAAATGCGATCTGTAGGCGAGAACAGCCGGACAAACAAACAGCGGGACGAAAGCATTTTTGGTTAATCTCGAAACTGAGACGCTTCGCTCGCTCGGTCAGTAAGGAGCTTGAGGTGGCTCAGTAGTATACGCATTGCTAGCGCAGGAATGGTCTCAGCTATCATTATATATATCTTTATGACTGTCGTCAATCTATTTCGGATGTCTTATGGCAGCTTGAAAAATTCGACACCACGATGATGATACTGGCTACTTATTACACATGAAAAACTGAAAAAAATAAACCTTATGTCACGATAGGTCTAATGGAAAAGACTACGACAAGTATATTTTAGCAGTATTTCCATAACGTGATCTCACGTTCCATTCAACATCATAATCATTTCAGCCGCATAACGTCCACTGCTGGACATAGGCCTCACCCAAAGATTTCCAAAATGACCGATCTAGAGCGGCTTGCATCCATCACTTTCCATTATCTGTCTAGAATTTATTACTTTCATGTACATCATGAGTTCAAAAAAATTAAAAAATATATTTCGTCCATCGTTGCTGTTCTGTTTCAATATTACTAATTTTTCACTACTTCGATTTCACTCACAAAATATACAACAAGTTCTGCTAACATTTCTATAAAATCCCGTCACAAATGAATTTTTCAAATCGGTCTAGGCGTTTTCGAATAATCGGTGAATATGCATAAAAAAAGATTGCTACGGATTGATAACCTCCTTTTTTTTGGAAGCCTGTTAAAAATAATGTAATGTAATGACTTTTGTAAAAAATATCAGTACCAAGCTCCAAGATAGTCATGAACAAATTTTGAACAAAAAGTAGAGAAGAGTATAGAATTAATGCACTAACTGTAGATACATACCTAAGTAGATTCTAAGTTAAAGTTTTCCATGTAGGAACAACAAAACGCTGGGGATACGCTGTACTCCACGACACAGAGGATCCTTGTATGAAGCGAAATACACTTACCGACATTGCCACATACAATATGCTTCATTTCTACTTACTTAATTAATTGGTCCCTAAAACACAGTCTTATCTTTTTCTTTTCAGATAAATAACAACACAAAATTGAAATAACTTCCACCCCTACTACAAAAATTATCAAGATCATACCTTCGTAAATAATTCAACAAATAAATGCCTGTTCAAAATTACACAGAAGCTGATAAAACAAAATGTAGTCTTTGTGCTTCGAGCCGTGAGAGCAGTTATCGGGAGATAAAATAAAATAAAAATGGCGAAGGAGTGTCGTGAATTGTGTCGGAGCCAGCGGCATGGAGTGATAGCGCGACTGTTGCGGAACTATGCTCCAATGCGTATTGCTTTTATTGATGATGATAATGTTTATGTTGCCTCAGTCAAAGACGAAAAACCCTATAATAGATAATAGGTTGATCCTGGCAGGGTCGCCATGGGCGTAGGAGGCGACTGTATTCAAACACGGTTGGACTAGGACTCTCTTTAATTATAAGTTTCTCATCATGTATATATATACAGTATACTTACAATTAGAATACGTATATTACTAAACTACAATATAATTACCAACTTAACAGATACCCATTGCCATAGGAACTATTGGAGCCAAGTAGGCAATACTGGAGTTGCGGGGTAGGCTCACAGAGATGGCAGCACAAACGACTAGCAAAAAAGTGACAAAGAAACTCTTTTTTGTCAAAGGTTAAAAAGTGCACGCGCGATCACAATAGTTAACTTAAAAAAACTTAATTTGAAATTATTTATTTACTAATTTCCCGTCACCTTTTTCTATATAGCAAGTTTGCCCGAAATAAATTGCTTAGCTGTAAGGCCGCCATTTGCACATTTCCTAGTTTTTAAGATAATTATGTTCTATATTTTTTTATTCAGTGCAATAAAGGGTAATGTACCGTATTCCGTCTTAATATAAAACGCAGAATACCTCTGTTACTAGCTTTCAACAATTCATTGTTTGTCATATTATTATTATCATTTGAACAATAAATACTTATAACATTACAATACAATGTTGACACAACATGTAGTGCTTGCAGACGAGTTTTTTTTTATTAACCGGTCCTGTCCCACTGCTGGGCAAAGGTCTCCACGTCTCTCGCAGACGAGTTAACAAACATAAAATATAACGTAATAAGAAATACTAATAGTCAAAAAACCAGTCCCTCTCGTCCAATTTTACAAGGATACGACATACTTACTATTTGACTAAAGACCACGTCTACAGACCTAAGGTTACTTGAGTTTCATTGTACGTTAACCCTTATCATCAGAAAATTGAAGCGCAGGTCCAATGGATCAAAGAAATAGTTCAAATTCAGCATACATCGATGCCCCTTATATTTATTCAAACGTCTATTTGATATCATATTACGTGATAGAACACTTTTTCCTTGCGCCTTCAAGAATTGATTGTAGGCGGTATGCCTTGAATATTTATAAGGGTTAAGTGTGTATGCAGACTCGTTGAATGTTTAATCTCTGTTCGTAGGGCTGGCAGAGCTCTGGCTGACACTGTTAAGGCTCCTCCCTGCGCTAGCGACATTGAAAACACAAAAAAATTAATTTCTCTTTCTGTAAGTGAGATTATTAGAAACCCTCGTACAACTTTTTACCTAGTACGAGCCTGAAGTTTCATTAGAACCTCGAAAGTTATTGAAATACTATCCGGTTTAGAAACCTTTACAAAAAGAGTCAAAAATGGCCGTTTTCAGTATTTTTTGCAAAGGAAAATTCAGGGTATTTTATTTCAATGATTTTCGAGGTTCTAATGAAACTTAAGGATACTAGCTAAAAAGTTGTACGAGGGTTTCTGATAATCTCACTTACAGAAAGAGAAATTAATATTTTTGTGTTTTCAAGGTCGTTAGCGCGGGGAGGACCCTTAAGTGACAATCATTTTGGGAAACTCTTAAATTGGAAGATGAAGTAAGACTGTCAACTCTTACTTGTTTATAGAATACATATTGACATATCGTTCATATGTTTAGAAACCTGGGTAGTGTTTTAGTAACTTATTGTTGTACAGGGTAACCGTATTTCGAAATCTCCATTAGAGATCTTTGTTTTCTAATCTAGAACGTCACAATATTGAACGCGACCAAAATTATTAAAGTTATGTTTAAATAAAATAAATAAAAAAAGCGGCCAAGTGCGAGTCGGACTCGCCCATGAAGGGTTCCGTAGTAGCAAATAACATAATATAAAAGTCTTGTAGTATGTTTTTTTTTAATTTTATATTTGAGTTGATTTAATGAAAGGTAAATTGCCGTTTATGATTTATGACGTATTAAAAAAAAACTACTTACTAGATATCGTTCAAACCAATTTTCGCTGGTAGTTTTTATGGTAATGAACATCATGTATTTTTTTTAGTTTTTTAATTTCCTTATTTTAGAAGTTACGGGGGGGGGGACACACTTTTTTCCACTTTGGAAGTGTCTCCCGCGCAAAGTATTCGGTTTAGAAAAAAATTATATTAGAAACCTCAATATCATTTTTGAAGACCTATCCATAGATACCCCACACGTATGGGTTTGATGAAAAATAAATTTTTGAGTTTCAGTTCTAAGTATGGGGAACCCCCAAAATTTATTGTTTTTTTCTATTTTTGTGTCAAAACCTTAATGCGGTTCACACAATACATCTACTTACCAAGTTTCAACAGTATAGGTCTTATAGTTTCTGAAAAAAGTGGCTGTGACATACGGACGGACAGACAGACAGACATGACGAATCTATAAGGGTTCCGTTTTTGCCATTTGGCTACGGAACCCTAAAAAGCCTTTTATTCCATAATTAATTTTATATGCTTGTTTATAAAACCATTAAACTTAATTAAAATATTAAATTGTAAATTAAATTAAAAATTTTAATGTCTATTTACTAAATGAGATCCGAATTTAATATTTATTTAAATTATTATATATTTATTAAATTATGGACCCCTTAACGGGTAGAGGCCTCCTCCATTAGTTATGTTTACCTACTTTATATTTACTAATAAGTCTTATGAAAAAAAAAAACTTGAGAGGTGGACACCCGGATGGAACTAAGTTCCTTTGGATTTACAGAGAGAGAGAAAGAGAGAGACAGACAGAGAAACACGCGCACGCCGCACGGCTTACAACTTACACGGCAAAAAGTGTCGTTACAACTTTTGGTCTTAATTTTTTCCATCTAGCCCCCTTTCGTAACGCGCGATAAGGAACTTCGTTCCAAAAACTACAAGCTTTTATTGTGAGGCAGTACTTACTAAGACAAATGAAGTAAGCCCAAACTCGATGTAGTTATGTCGTTTTATTACTGAGTTTTATCGACCACCTTCCACCTTCGTAATCAGATCCTATATAGGCAGCGTCTACCTTATAGTACATCAAGACAACGTCTTGTCCTACTCAATGACGTTATGTTGTTTTATAATTGAGTTCCGTCGAATATCTCCCGGTTCCATAATCAGAAAAGCTTATTTAATTCATAATATTATTTACCTACAGGATTTTTTTTGCGCTGGTTCTTAGCTGTGATTGATGAAAATCGATTTAGTCTTTTTAAAACTTACTGGGGTTAATACTCATCAATAGATGGCATTCGCGGCAGTCGGGCCTTTTTAATTTGCATACCAAATAAACTTGTTAGCATGATGTATATTGTATTATTTTATGTATGTAGATATCCACATGGTCCAATGGTTGACCGGGAGAGAATACCATGAGGCATTAGGTCCGGCATTTCTACGTTTTTTACCATGCAATAAAGTTTTAATAAATAAATAGTAAAGCGCACAACTAAGTATTAATATTTCTCCAATATAAAATTATTATGATATTCTTCTATCAAGAAAACTCGTCAGTGTAAGCTGAAAAGGATTATCCTGCTTCCAACTAATATTATAAACGCGAAAGTTTGTAAGTATCGATATATATTTGTTACTCTTTCACGTAAAATCTACTGAATGGATTCTAATGAAACTATGATGTATATAGCTTATACATCAGAACACATAGGCTACACCTTATAAAGAAATTGTGTGATAATCCTGCGCAAACGAACGAAACAGGGAAAGAAAGACATTTGATTTTCCTTTTATTCTCCCAACCTTTCAGGAGAATACTGCTGGCGTGTGGCAAACCTGGCGCGACCGCAGCGGCGGGCGACAACAAGCCAAGTGCGAATCGGATTCGCGCACTAAGCACTAAAATATCCACTATAACAATATCTATACCAAATTTCATCCAAATCGGTTCAGTATTTTAATCGTGAAGAGGTAAAAACAAACAAATATACAAACTTACTTTCGCATTTATAATATTAGTAGGATTATTCTAACAATAAACCTCGTAAGCTGAAAAGAATCATCAAATATAAAATTGGTAAATTTGAAAAACATTCGATTTTCCTTTTATTCTCCCAACCTTTCAGGAGAATACTGCCGGTATGTGACAACCCTGGCGCGACCGCAGCGGCGGGCGACAACAAGCACGCGCCTCTAGAAGGTTTCCAATTCAACTCTAATTCCGAGCCGGTGCCAGATAAAATAAGGATTTACACTATCTACCGCGAGTTTACGATTTGAAGCAAAAGTTGGTAATGTGCGTATTTCTAAATACCGACTTTTTTATCACATTTTTTTAATTTTAAGATTTTTCAACGTTGTATGGCATGGAATGGCATAAGTACCAAAACGTACACGTAACCGTGTACGTTACTATTTAGCACACTAGGTAGGCCGAGGTATTTGAGTTTTTAAAGGTATCTAAGACATAAAAAATAGTGTTATAAAATCTGAAATAATAACATGCCAAGTGCGAATCGGATTCGCGCACTAAGGGTTCCGTACTATATCCACTATAACAATATCTATACCAAATTTCATCCAAATCGGTTCAGTATTTTAATCGTGAAGAGATAACAAACAAACAAATATACAAACTTACTTTCGCATTTATAATAATAGTAGGATTATTCTAACAATAAACCTCATAAGCTGAAAAGAATCATCAAATATAAAATTGGTAAATTTGAAAAACATTCGATTTTCCTTTTATTCTCCCAACCTTTCAGGAGAATACTGCCGGTATGTGACAACCCTGGCGCGACCGCAGCGGCGGGTGACAACAAGCACGCGCCTCTAGAAGGTTTCCAATTCAACTCTAATTCCGAGCCGGTGCCAGATAAAATAAGGATTTACACTATCTACCGCGAGTTTACGATTTGAAGCAAAAGTTGGTAATGTGCGTATTTCTAAATAAGGACTATTTTATCACATTTTTTTAATTTTAAGATTTTTAAAGTTTTATGGCATGTCATGGCATGGAATAGCATATTAAGTGCCTATGTACCAAATTGTACAGACATAGAAAATAGTGTTTTAGGCCCAACGCAGACGACAGACTAATCCGTGACGCACTTTTTAGTCTGTGATAGTCTGTGAAAATAGAACCCATGCAATCATATGCAGTAAGGCACACGACGTACGCCGGACTTTTTGCGCGTCGTGTGCGTTACTGCATAGGATTGCATGGGTTCTATTTTCACAGACGAAAAAGTTAAGATCTGAAAAAAGATATGTCTTAGTTAAGGATCCAGTCTAATCAAAGTTGCATTCATTGCTTGTCGCACAGACTATCTCAAATTTATAAAATTCCGAGTCATTTTCTTCAAACTCAACCCCTGCCTAGCTGCCTACCACTAATTAAACGATTGTGTCAGTCGCATCGAACCCATTTTACAAGTTACAAAAATCCAATTTGAATAATCTTCTTCGGAACTTTTACTTTCGAGTTGGAAAGTTAAATATTCAGTATCGATCAGGTACGGTACTTTGAAGGATGTTGTTATGTTGTACATAAAACACTTCTATGCATGTCTGGGAAAAAAGAAAAAAAAAATGTACCAGCTGCTTTTCTATCAGCGCAGATCGATTGCAGAAGCCGAACGAAAGAATGGCGAAAATTAAAAAATGTTGTAAAAGTTTTTAAATTGCGAGGGCATTGTCCCAACCTATTACCATTATTCTCACGTATTCCCGGTTGCATCCTCAGTGGTATCGCTCAGAGCTTGGTGTCCGCTACCTAACCTAGTTGATTTGACAAGGTTACTGGTTTTAACACAGAGCGACTGCCGTCTGACCTTCGCAATCCAAAGGGTAGACCAGAACCAATCCTTGGATAGGTTTGGGTAAACGCTAGATGGCGTTCGGGACCCACAATTTATACGTGCCTTCGGAAACACGGAATAATTTTTCTTTTCGGATAATCAAGTGATTTCAGTTTGCACTAGCTTAAAAACAGACTTTCAGATCACAAAGCGAAGTCTTTATGTGACTGATTAACCTTATTTATATCGCAAATAAAGTTAGTCACAAAGAAACAGACTTATGCATTGCTACTCAATTCTCACGATTATATTTACTTGTAGTACTGTTTCGTATTTCTCGGCCTTTCACGAATATTTTAAAGTAAATCTGGAATAGAGAAAAAACAAGTGCTCTCCCGTCCTGCGCGCGCATCTTGGTTCATTATCTGTTTTCGTGCAGTATCGGCCGTTACACGTCCAGATATTTTTTTTCCAAAAAGAAGAAATATTAGTACTTATTGTGTTATATATTGTTAATTGTTGTAAAGTAATCTGAAGATATGGGAAGGAAGCGTAAAAACAAGCATAAAAGCAGTGACCAACTGTTGAAAAGTTTAGAAAGAGACCTATGGAAGCGAAGTCGTAAATATTCATCCAGCTCAGACCAATCAGACTGATACGTCGGTAAGTTTGTAGGTCATTCCTAAGGGGAAATACTAATATTTAGTATTTGTAAAAAATAAATATTCAAGAAATGAAAAGATGAAATCAACAAGATGGTTGTCATAGCAACGACCACAGAGTTCTTCTAAGAAATGACAAGATGAAATTACAAGACGGTTGTCAAAGCAACGTCTACAGAGTATTTTGGCAACGTTAACAATGAAATATTTTTTGGGTGAAATCAGTGTCAGTGATTTGACATCGGTATCGTGTGATGCGAACAGTACGAACTGGGACTGTTACCTTCACCAAGGAGGTCATAGGTAGTGTACAACATTCGACACTATGGTGACCGTATCCTTATTACCTGTCTCACCTATATAAATGTACAATTATTATTGTGATGCGAACAGTACGGACTGGGACTGTTACCTTCACAGACATGTCATCGGTAGTGTACAACATTCGACACTATGGTGACCGTATCCTTATTACCTGTCTCACCTATATAAATGTACAATTATTATTGTGATGCGAACAGTACGGACTGGGACTGTTACCTTCACAGACATGTCATCGGTAGTGTACAATATTCGACACTATGTGACAAAAATACATGAAAAATATCATCATTGATAGTAAAAATATTTTTGACATCATTCTTTTCAATGTTTTTTACACATTGTTGTTGAAAACTCGGATAACGAGCTAAGTTATGGGTCTGCCGCTGCTCTAGCGGTGGACGATAGCGACTAAACTGAACCAGAATTGGTGAAATCATACCATGTCGCTCGTGATGAACCAGTGACACTGGTAGTCCATGATGGTGAACCGTCAACATCATTCGTCCCTCCCATGTTGACAGAGAGTGATAAACAAAATTTTCGTAATCAGCATTGGTGGAATCGGACCATTTAGATGATGAAATTCATACTATTCTTGGAGATCCGCCTAAAGATGAGTGAAATTTATATTGTACCACTTCTAACCCAAACGCATAACAAGTAAACATTCCTCTCAATTACTGGCTG
Organism: Acrobasis consociella; assembly: GCA_963555685.1. Classification (NCBI taxonomy): domain Eukaryota; kingdom Metazoa; phylum Arthropoda; class Insecta; order Lepidoptera; family Pyralidae; genus Acrobasis; species Acrobasis consociella. Next base: position 21,357,375 of record OY743111.1, on the reverse strand, counting down.
GTTGACTGAAAGAGATCCCTATACGGGATAAGTCCGCCATTGTATGTTTACATATCTGATTTGTATCTGTGTTCTTTCTTATTTACAATAATGTTTTATAAACAAACAAACAAGATGAGTCTCTTGTAAGTGGGGAGATTCACGCAAATATTGCATCGAGATTAAAAGCCATTATAATCAACTAGCTGTATCCGCGGGCTGCGATCCCAGTGGAAATTCCGGGATTTAGAGTACCCTATGTCCTTTCCCGAGTCTCGGAACTATATACATACGAAATTTTATCCAAATTGGTTCAATGGTTTAAGCGTGAAGAGGTAACAAACAAATAAACAACTTACTATCGCATTTATTTTCGCATTTGCATTTTATTTAAATGCTGAAGTAAAAGCAGCAGTATCTGATATTCTGAAGAAATAAGATGCTTCTTTGGCTGCTCGTCAAGCACAAATTGGTACAGCTCTAACAGCTTTGACCAGAGTCATGGATATTTTGGTAAAGGATAAGTCGGAGACGAATCAAGTTCTTTAAAAACATATGAGCAATGCCTGTCGTCTTTTATGTGACACAAAACTGAAAAAGAATTTTTTGATTTCAACCTTATACAATAAATTAAGGAGTCTAAACGTGACGAGAAATTATTTGGCGAAGCCCTATCCGAAAATTTGAAACCTACGAAGGCTATCAATAAATCAGGCCTTGATTTAAAGTCACAAGTGTATAAATTTAGGCCTAGTAAAAAAATGACAAAAGCGCCAGTGCTTCTAATAATAATAATTTGAACTGGAAACACCCGCAGTATATATAACCAACGGACGACAATGATGAAGCATCGGACTGCGGGGTTATCCACTGCGGCTCATCGGAATGAGACGGCACGCAAGAAAGAGCTTCCAGATCTCGTGCTCATCTGACTAGTGTCCACTTCAGGGACCAGAGGTCTTAAATATATAAATTTCTTACGTGTTTGGTATAAACTTCTAATGATCCAGCGATTTTTTCTTGGGTAAAAGTATAAAATACCTTTTCATCACTACCTGTTCCTTAGACTTTCAGTCGGAAATAAATAAGCTTCCATCGATTTAAGAGATGTCTATTTTTTAATAGCAATGCATCCGGACCATAAAAAGTACCTACTCAAGGTTTGAATTTCAATGAACATGTTACCAATTCAATTGTTTACCGTTTGGTGTGAACACAGCGCCACTTGTGTTTACAAAAATTATAAAACCCGTCATGGAGCATTTCAGAATGCGTAGGTGGTTGTCAACTATTTATTTAGACGATGTTTTATTGATTGATAGTTCTTATGATAAATGTAAACAAAATGATAACACAATATATCTTTTGCAAAAGTTATAATTAACAAAGAATAGAGTTGTGTACTGCCGAGGACTTCTTGAAAGTTTTTATTTATTTAGTTTATTTTAAATACAGAGCAGTTTTGTGTAAAACTTCCTGAGGAGAAACTAAAAGCAATTATGAAAATTAAGAAGATTGATCATATTTTGTTAATTTATGATTTTTATTGGTGGTATTCAAGAATTGATAAAGCAGTATACCAGATTCGCACCTCAGAGTATATCTTGAAATCTTTTCAGGTGTATCTTTGACAAGTTGGGGTGCTTCTTGTTCATATAGAAATGCAAATGTTTATGGACAGAAATGGAAAAAATATTTCACATTAATGGTTGTAAATGTTAGCAGCCCTATTTGCCTTAAACTTTTTTGCTATTAATGTTTACAATACTCAAATATCACTTCGGACAATGCAACTGCAATAGCGTGCATCAACCGTATGGGTAGTGTTCATTTTCTCCATTTAAATAAGGTAGCTCGTGAAATTTGAAAATTTTGCTAACAACGGAGTATGTTTATACATGCTTCTTTTATAAAATCTTTGGATAATTATAAAGTAGACTTTGAGTCTCGAAAAATACAAACTAAGACTGAATGGGAATTAACAAGCTACGCGTTTTCAAAAATGGAAAGTTTGGAACTTTTGAAAAATACTTATTTGCTAGTAGATCTAATGCAAAATGTCAAAACTGTCTCCTGGAAAGCTGATCCAAATGTATATTGTATTGACGCTTTTACAATAAATTGGAGCCATATATATATTTTTTATGCTTTCCACCATTCGCTGTCATCCTTGGTTCGAATAAAATTATAGTAGACAAGGCTATAGGCATTGTCGTTGTACCTGATTGGCCCACGCAGCCGTGGTATCCAGTATTTTAAAAGGTTATTGTTTCTGGGATTATTAGTTTCAAATTTAACAGTAATTTGTTAATTTTTGGTGATTCCTGGTCACACCACAGTCTTTACAAAAGCCTTATCCTGGTTGCCGTAATTCATTCAGGAGAGCTTTTTTAAACAGAAATGTATACTACTTTCGTCTATAGATATATAATTATTAATTCGCTGGCTTCTAATACTCAAAAGCAATATGATAATTACTTTAAAGTTTGGTTCAATTTCTGTCAAACGAAAAATATAAATTATTTAGCTGCATCGGTACCAACATCCTATTTTATCTTAACAAGACATTAATATTCTGGTTATCAATATATCCTAAATATAAATCCTAATTGTTGCAAATCTGCTTTATCTTTCGTTTTGGGTCGGTCTGTAATGAATGATGACAGAATAACAAAGTTCATGAAGGGTGTATTCAGGAACGAACCACCTACATCAAAGTATAAACTGACTTGGAATGTAGACACTGTGCTTAATCATTTGTGTGAAATGTTTCCAAACTATAACTTAAAGCTTGAACACTTAACTGTAAACAAATATAAAGTTAGTTACCTTTTTAAGCATTGTCATAGCCCATGGAGTTAAGACTTTGTCAGTGATTGAGAAAAATCCAAACTTATAAAACTTCGGCACAGTATGTTCAGCAGCCTCTTTTGAAATTGTCAATCAATAGTTTTGATTTGTCAATTTGCCCGGCTCGAACCTTGTTGTGTTATATTAATAAACTAAGAAATTTAGGCATGATGAAAATAGTATTTTCATTACTTATACGAGGCATCATGCTTAAGTAACGAGACAGACTTTAAGTCACTAGATAAAAGACGTGCTCCAAAAGAGTAGTATTGATACGAATGTTTACAAATCACATAGTACACGGCATGCTTCGACATCCAAAGCAAGACCTGTAGGAGTCAATATATACACCAATAAAAAAAAAACAGCGGGGTGATGTAAGACATCCTGTGTTTTCGCAAAATGTTATAATTGAGATATTACATCAATATTCACTAAGATGAAACAAATGCTGATTCTGTTCTGCAAATTATGATTGTTTTTCTTATTGTTCGTTTTTTTGTGTTGTACTTTTCCAAAGCAAATATATATACGAGAATACAATCGGTGTTATGTGTTTCATAATAGATGCTAGAACGAGTTTCTATTCTTTATACAATTTAATATTTGTGTAATCCTGTTAAGACAAATGGTATAATACAGATTTTTAATAAAGGCTTTAAACATCTACAAGTAAATATAATCGTGAGAATTGAGTAGCAATGCATAATTAATGATAAAACGAACTTACCTGTACGTGAAGTTCTATCATAATTATGCGAGCTACTCAATTCGAAACGATTATATAATAACCCTCCCAGATAACCCATCCCCATTACATAAAAATCTGAATTATAATCCATTTTGTCAAACATTCCATTGCGTGTAACAAAAGTACTTTCAACTATAATGAACCAAGATGCGCGCGCAGGACGGGAGAGCACTTGTTTTTTCTCTATTCCAGATTTACTTTAAAATATTCGTGAAAGGCCGAGAAATACGAAACAGTACTACAAGTAAATATAATCGTTTCGAATTGAGTAGCTCGCATAATTATGATAGAACTTCACGTACAGGTAAGTTCGTTTTATCATTAAAAATCCGATAATTTGTCTTTTAGTTTTAAATTAAACAAACCTTCATACATCTATACCTACATTTATAGAAACTTTCGCATTTATAATATGAAGAGATTTCCAAGAAAAGCTATATTTAGAAAGATGTTCGCGGAACTCGTACATCATTAGTTTAGTTAAAGGCTCGTAAATAGAACGCCTTTACCATCGCGCAACTGTTTTTAAATATGTCGCAGTTGAATTGTATAATCCGTTGTTATTCAAAAACTCTAGCTGTTTGGCATTACAGCTCGGTTTTGTAAAACAGCTGAAAATAGTTCAGCTAGATTGTCAATGAGTTACGTAATTACGTTTGACAAAACAGTTAGCGTTGACATGACATATTATTATAGGATTAACATTATTAAATAAAACTGTGTTACCAAACAAAATAATATAGATATGAGGGGACAATAGTTGTTATTTATTATTTTTATATTATTCGTGGGATGGAAATTAAACCTCAATTCAACTCCTTACTAAGTAATTAAGTTTCCAACATCATAAAACACCAATTCAAAATGATAATCAGCTCGATGCAATTGGAAATTGAAATTTTGTATAAACCCGTCAATGGCGGAGCGATTTCCTAAGGCCAATTGATCCACGTGAATTTTCAATCTCGCCGGAAGGCGGGCGTCGTAATAACAATATAGGAACCAAGCTAAAGGTCTGTTTTATTATTTTCAATCTTTTGCAGTCCGAAATCACAAACGATGCCCCCGATGTCTCTCGATAAAAACAGCTTAGTACCGGAACGCGGCGAAGAATTTACTTTATGGTAGGCCTTATTTGTTGTTATGACACTGACACTTCACAAGCCACAAGTGGCAGAATTCCGAACTAATCAATCTACAATCTCACGTCAGCTAGTTTGTTAAACGTAACACATTGGATGATCTAGCTGAACAATCTTCAGCTGTATTACAAAACCGAGCTGTAATGCCAAACAGCTAGAGTTTTTGAATAACAGTGGATTATACAATCCAACTGCGACATATAAAAGCCAAATACACAGGTAACAAACTGAGTAAACTAATTAGTATCGTTGAGTTAGTATCCTATAATACAAGTTTAAACTTACTTTGGGGTAGCTCAATAAGTGCAACTATATTTATTTATTATTTTTGGTCTATATTTATTTTATAATAGACTTTTTCATGTTTAATATTAGTTATTTAATAGTAATATTAGTAAGCACACTTTAAAATCATGATGAGAACGATAGCGTGAGGTAAATAAGTTGAAAATTTATATCTTTATCGAATTGCCTTTTTTATCCATATAATCTTAAAAGCGTTTGCATCGGAAATGGTACCATTTGGCATAAACTCGTTATTTTATGAACTTTACGCGTCTTCCGCCTAAACTTTTTTCTGATTATCATTTCTCCGTCAATATTTTCAGTCTTATTGTAAAGCTATCAAAATGTATATATTACCTACAATTATTATTTTTATTTTCTCTTGCCTATAACTTTGCACATTGCAGTTGCGATAAGGCCGCCTTTTGACATCTTTTTTTATGTATCTATTACTCTGTTACTTTATGTTTGGTGCAATAAAGATTTTAATTAACTAAAATGTATAGCACATCGCGAGGCATTTAAAATAATCCGAACCAAATGCGATAAAAATTTAATCTCCAAACAAAACGTTGAAAAGCATACAATAATTACATTTGAATAATCCCGTTACCCTTTGGCCGTCAGCCGTCAACCTAATTACGTACTAATAAAAAGCTCGATACGTTTGCCTCACAAAGGAGGCCTCCCGAGGCTTACCCGCTTTGTACACTCTGTGTAACAATATACAGCATTATTAAACCGGGCGGCGTGTAAAAAATAAATGCGAGCGGAATACGGAGAGGCACTTGTATGAAGGTTTTTATCTTAATGGACTGGGAGAGAAGGTCGCGGCGAGTCATATTCTTTTCTGTTTCAAGTGGAAGGTAAACAGGTTAGTAACTAAGCTACTTGACGATTAAAAGCTAGGAAAGAATAGTAAATTAACCAATATGGTGGACAATAGGAGCTAGTTCCAGCAGTAGTCCTACCAATTTTTTCTACCGGTGAGACTACTAGCCACAATAGATTTTTTATACAACCAGCATTCGCTCATGTTCGTAAGTTTATAAGTATGTTTGTAGAAATATGCGATATGAACACGAGTGTGAGATTGACAGGCCAATAGGTGTTGAAATAATTCGCGCGTCGCGCTCCGGCGCTTGGTCGAGCACGCTTGGTTGCTCAGTCTCCGGTTAACGTTACAATAAAGGACGATGAAAGCTATAGTACAGGTATCGAGCTGGCGATGGTACAGGCTCAGGTTGAAGCCGTGGTGCTCGAGTGAAGGCACTCATTCGAGCGATGCTTGACTCTAATCCTACGCTCCGAGGCCCAATTAAGCTTGCAGTCGTCAAGCCTTCCGTCAAAAAAGTCGCGCCCTGTAAACGACTCTGAGTTCTAATAAGACTCGGAGGACTCGAGCCTTGTTTTTACATTATTAGCAGAGACCTCGTTCGGCTGGTCAGTTCCCGGATTCGTTCCAATAACGGATGATGCAAGCAATGGTGCCTGAGCCGTGGTGCGGGTGCGGTAGACGTGGTGGGTGAGCGACGTCGCGCTCCGGCGCTCGGTTGAGCTGCGCTCAGACTACGTTCGGCTGCTTAGTCCCCGATTAACATTACAATAAAGGATGATGCATGCAATGGTACCTGAGCCGTGGTGCGGGTGCGGCGCGCGATAGACGTGGTGAGCGACGTCGCGCTCCGGCGCTCGGTCGAGCTGCGCTCGGACCACGCTTGGCCGCTCCGTCCCCGGCTCGCGTGGCACGGCCCGGCTTACGTTCGCCCGCCGAGCACCTGCAACACGCCTCAATTAGTGACAGCTCTAAATGATAGCAATGGAGCTAAGGGTGAAATTAATGATATTTGTAATTAAATAAAAACGCATAACTCTCGTGCTGTCATTGGAATTACTGACAATAGGATTTAAATGGTCAGGTTAGTAATTTCATTTTACGAAATAAAATTATATGAAACTTTACTGCAGATTTTTTTTAATGATTATAAAGAATTTATTACAAAATTTTTAATTATTAATAATTAATATTGCTGATTATAACTTATAATATACTATAATAAAGAAAAGAAGCGGCCTTATTGCTAGAGCAATATTTTAGGGTTTCACATCCCGAAAGTAGGCTGATCGCTGGGCATTCGTTTCGGAAATAAATTTTTGACGAATTTGAATATTTAGAGAAGATTTTAATAATATAGAATTTAATTCCGACAATAGCACGTGAAGTTATATTATATTTTTTATATCATAAGGCAACTAGTAAGTTTATAATTTACGCTATTTCGCAAAAAATAATAATTTAGGACTAAAAAATAAAACTTATCAACGAATCGATTGAATCAATAAAAGGAGACAGGGATTTTGGTAAAATTTACATGTTTTGAGACTCATGGGTGTGAACAATGTGTCGGTAGTAACCAGTAGATCTAAAATGATGAAAAAAAAATTAAAATCTTTCCCTATAGTCTTAGGGTTTTAATTTATAAAATTATTTCAAGTTTAAAAGACCAATTTTTTTTCTTATTTAACATATCTAATTATACTTTTTAATCAGCATTCCCTAAAGATCGTAGCAGCTTTCTTTCAAACGATTAAGTCTACATTGCAGTTTCTTAGAAAAATAGCACTGAGCAGAACAATGGTTGCTCCGTTGCTCAGTGTCTCAGCTCTCAGCGTGCAGTGCACGGCTAACGACTAGGACCTAGTCTGGAACGGGTAAAGTATAGAGAAAAGTAGAAGGATAGATATTCTCAAGAATTAGATAGACAATATTCATAATGAATATTGTTTGTTAAATAAAAAGTAATAAGTCTATATCACTTTCTTAGATCAAAAGCATTTGAGCAGAACAGTGGTCGCTCCGTTGCTCAGTATCTCAGCTGTCAGCGTGCACTGCACGGCTAACGACTAGGACATAGTCTAGAACTGGTAAAGTATAGAGAATAGTAAAAGTAGTAAAAGAATACATAATCTCGAGAAGTGAGATTGGCGAGTGTTAAAAGCGGCGACTAGCGGTTTTGTTTTACAATATTCATGGTCACCACTTCTACCGATGTACTATGTGAAATTAGCGCCAGATCACTTTATATGTAATGAAGTGCCACATTTGTTACCTTTCTAGCTTGCACTATAATAGCTAACGGCATCCGCTAACTTTCCTACGTGCATTGTTGGAATCCCTAGAATGCTCTTTCTGGTTTTAATCGAATTCCTTTGTGTTCGCGTTGTATGCGCTTGTTTATGTTTAAGTAAATGCGCTGTGACGATACTATTGTTACAATAGGCATGACGAATGGAAAAATATTTTTGGTCCATCGGTTCGATTATTAAAAAATATTGCACACGTATTTTTCTTTTCTCTAAACCAAAAATGACAAAGATACAGCGCGTTGAAATTTCGCGTGACGTCACACTTAAACACTATTTTTACTTAAGTGTGACGTCGCAAGCCCCCACTCCGGAACTTTGACGCTCCGTATCTTTGTGAATTTCTACTTTTCTGGTAAACTGAAAAATACGAGTTCATTATTTTTGGATAATCTAAAAGACGGACTTATTACAATCATACTTTTCGAATCCTGTCGTCACCCCTATTGTAAACAGGTTATATTTAATGAGGTAATATTGTAGACATCATCATATCAGGACTTTTTAGTCTCCACTGCAGGAGCACGACCCTCTCTGTACTACCAGAGCCGTACTTGGTCAGAGCAGCCTAAGGCGCCTTCTACGATATCTACAGGAAGGATGGAGTGGTCCTACTTTGCCAGAAACCACACGGTATTGAAGACAAACATACATTATAACGTCTTTATCCCTAACGAGGCAGACGAAGCGTTTTGGGTACGGCTCTAAGCAAACAGAGCCTAGGTTCGTAAGACTCAAAAGCCTCTTTTAGCGCGATGGTGGTATGGGGAGAAGGAAGAGAAATAGAAGATATACTCCACCGCCAAGAATTAATTCTGTTGGATAGAAAAGAATTTTGGCATTTAAAATAATTTAGTTAATTTATTTTATACATACATACATACATACATACTATCACGTCTTTATCCCTAATGGGGCAGACAGAGCATTTTGGGTCTTGCGGTATTATTTTATAAAGATAGCTTATTACCTAATCAGTGTTATTTGTCCCTATATATTTATTTATTTATTACCTAGATTAAGAAAAGATATTTTTATCCCCGAAATGTGAGATTAAAGTGGTACCTATTATTAAATACCTTTAAACCGTTTTTGTACCTCTATTAAAGTACACCTATCGTATCAAGTGAAGATCTATAGTATTTGCCTACCCTCATAAGAAACATGCGTAAAAATCTGAATGCGATTCGGACTCGCGCACGAAGGGTTCCGTAAAATTATGTATAAAAATTCACGTTCAATGTATCTTAGCCAGGCTTAAATATTTATTTTATTTTGTTTTTAGTATTTGTTGTTATAGCGGTTCAAGAGACACAGCGACATTTGACTGACTTTGACTTTGACTTTGACAACGGAGTCTTACTGATAGGGTCCCGTTCTTACCCTTTGGGTACGGTACATAAAAAAATTACGTGTTTAAGTATACATAAAAATTTAAGTTTACTTTCAATAAAGCTATATAATATAAGATACAGATGTTTGATTTATTAACTACGAACTTTGTTTAAAACCAAATTTAAAACAGTAATGAAAATAAGTAATAACCTAGAAAACACAACAACAATGGTCTTTTTAATCTTAACTTTGTCAAAAGTTCGCTGTATGATTCAAATTATAGTAGTTGCTGGAGTACATTGTTAATTTTAACTTAGAATTGTTTTATTTTAATATCTCGAGCTGATATTGTCTGACTTTGGTTTAAGGAGTAACGTTCTTCGGATCTGTTCAAGAAATCAATTTATTTTGAACAGCTTTTATAGTTTAAAATAAATATTCATTTAAATTGTTACTTGTTACTATTACTATTAATTTAAACTTTTGAAATATCTTTTATTCTAAATCTAAAAATCTTGTTAAATAACCAGTCAAGTGCGAGTCGGACTCACGCGTAAAGGTTTCCGTAACATTATTTATAAAAAAATGTTTGCTCTGAGAGCCCCTTTTATATATTTATTTTAATCTGTTTTTAGTATTTTTGTTATAGCGGTAACAAAAATACACCATTTAAAATTTCAACTGTCTAGCTATCACATGGTTCTTGAGATATAGCCCGATGACAGAGAGACAGACACCAAAGTCTTAGTAATAGGTTCCCGTTTTTACCCTTTGGTACGGGATCCTAAAAATGAACTCTAAAGGAGGTTTAGCAACGGGTGGAGTAGCCGGTTGTAGGTAATCAAAAATCACTGCCAAATCATTTCTAAATCACTCTTTTTTTCTTTTTCTCTACTTCACACAGTCATCCGCATTATTAGGTGGCCATTAAAATGCATTTGGTTGGCTATGCTTCCTTAAAAAGAAGTCAGGACATTTTAGTTAAAATCATTATTCACCTCAATGAATTTGACAGTGAAAAAACAAAGTGTAGCACGACGAACTGATGGCTGATAGGGCAAAAAGGTTCTCGAATGGCGACCGCATACACCCACAGAAGGTGATCAGACGACCAGACTAAGGTCGCTGGAAAGCGCTGGATGCAGGTCGCTCTTGTTCGGTCATTTTGAAAATCTTTGCGAGAGGTCCTGATGCCCAGCAGTGGACGTTATGCGGCTGAAATGATGATGTTTACGATGAAACGAAAGGGCACGATGACATATAGCGGCAAGTCTTATTGTTTCGGACGGACAATGGTTTAATGTCCTGAAGTAAGTCGTATTGGGAATTATGTAAGTTACTAGCCGAAGTCCGCGACTTCGTTTGTGTGGACTTTATGACTCCCGAAAATGCTCATCAGGCTGAACAACTTTTGCTAAGGCGTCATTTTTATATTTCTTATAGTTTAGCTGGACCATTATGGTTCTGCATGATGTGTTCCATTTCCCAAAATCAATTATACCCTATATGTTGCCCAGGCTTAACAGCTATATTACAAGAAAATGTATTTCCGGAAATTAGTGTGTACAAAAAGACACACATTGTTTTTAAAATTCTTAACCTCTAACTATGACTCCATCGCCCCAATCTTTTTTTGTAAATATATTCAATGTACAGACACATTTTTTATTGTTAATTATATGTATAGATATGGACGTAATGATCAGTCTCCGTTCACATTTATAGCTCTTTTCATCCGACCCATGCTGTAAAGTAGAATCTCACTTACTTTCTTTGTTGGCGTTGCTCTTCATTTCTGTGGCCTTTGGTGACGTCGACGGCATCGGGATTTCTGTACGATTAAAAACAGAAATAAACATGTTTGCAAGACGTCTGTTATTCTAAAGTAAACAATGATGTTCAGAAAATAACGCTTATCGAAAAGATTGTAAATATATCGTGTAGAGAAGTCCACCTTTTGATATTGAAAATGTGTTTAAAAAGCTTGTCAATTATTTGATGATAATACGTACATACAAATCACTTAACTATCTACCTATCTTTGTGGTCCTGTGGTAAAGGAGTTCGCATTGTGATCTGGAGGTCGTGGGTTCAAACCTTTTAAGAAGCAACTTAGTGAAAAGTTATTTCCAGTCTAGTTAGAAAGATGGTTCCGTGTTTTGGAAAGCACTTATAAACCGAAACGCCATCTACCGTTTGATCAAATCTATCGAAGAATTAGTTCTGGTCTGCGCTTTAGGTTGCGGAGTTCAGCAGGCGCTCTGTGTAAAAACCAGTAACCTCGTCAAATCACCTAGGTTAGGTAGTGGACCCCAGGCTCTGAAGCGTTACCGGTAAGCGGTATTATAAGGAATATGCTCGCATGATGATGACATACATACAAATCATGGCTTTATCAATAATAAGGTAGACTGTAACGTAGAAGGAGGAATCATAATAATGACAAAAAACAAGAGCAACACTGAAAAAAACAGTGTCGCTTATGAACAGAATTTCTTAAATTTGTGTCAACTCCCTCGAACGGCTTTTACGAGAGAAAAGATGTAGCTGCTGGTCCAATATTATTTTATTTTTAAACCAGTACAAAAGGATAAAAACACATTGAAAAAACTATTTTTGCATGTCGGAATAGTATTTCCTTTTTCTATCCCAGAAATATTACATTGTACATGTTCGTCCAATAATGCTGGCCTTTCCCATTTCTAATCGGTTTAGTGTGAAAGGGCCGACACCTCGCTAATAGGGTATCGGTACCCTACTGCGTCCTTACTAGGTTCTTTACGTCTTTATAATATAATAAAGGTTGGCAATAATTTCACAAGTAATTTAAAGTAATATCGACTTAGCAATATTTTTGTGATAAAAGAAAATTATGATCCAAATTAGATCATGTGATTTGGATAAAAATCCAAGCATTGTAATGTTGTTAAAAATGTAAATCATTAATAGAAAATTAAAACTTTCATGTTTATAAAAGATGACAGTTACTTACAGAGCCGACCCCAAATAGGGAGAAGGCGAGAAAGATCATCATTATCATCATCAGGTCTTTTTGTCTCAACTGCAGGAGCAAGACCCTCTCTATACTGCCAGAGCCATACTTGGCCAGAGCAGTCTGAGGATTTGGGCTAAACTCTCCACGCTGGCGAAGAAAACTTAAAGTCAGGAAACTTCGATCGTTTTATTTGTCTTAAACCTTCCACTTTACATGGCGATCCAGCCAGTTGGTACAGCTATGCACCAGAGCGCGTTTGCGCCTCCTTCCACCTTAACAATATGGGACTATTTTCTCCAAAAGACAGAACTAAGAAACAAAAAATAGTAAGAGTGTACTTACCATACAGTCTAATAGATCCCTCAGTCTCTCCCAGCGAGTTTTTGGAGATGCATCGGTAGTTGCCGAAGTCTCCGGTCTGGAGGTTCCGTACCGTCAGCTTCATGTGTGCTCTGGTGGAGAAGATCGTCAAGATAAAGTGATCATTACAATAAATAAATAAATAGGGACAAATTACACTGATTGAGCTCGCCCCAAAGTAAGTTCGAGACTTGTGCTGTGGGATACTAACTCAACGATACTACATTTTATAACAAATACCTACATATATAGATAAACATCGAAGACCGGGGATCGAAACCGGGACCTCAGGGTGGAGGACTAGCATGTTGACCACTACGCTACGGAGGTCATCAACAAGGTGTTACAAGGTAACACAAGAATGAAATAAGAGATTTAAGCCCGGTATCATTTGATCATGTTGGTATAATACGTAAAATACTGTTGTAGCACTGAATAACTACTATTACTTGTAGTGACCCCATATGCTAAGTAAGCAGCCCTAACTTCATGCCACAAGGAGACGGCACATCGCATCAGCCGTCATTCGCCTCCGTCGATAGAAATCTATATAGCTCCCGTTAGTCTGTTTGTCTGTGCGTCTTTATAACCAAAACCTGTAATTTGTTAGTGAACTGTGTGAATCAAGAATATGTTGTATAAGGTGAGACCAAATTTACTGAAACTATTTTAAGGGTGAATTCAGTCCATGATTCTGAACAATTTTTTCCAAGTACGTCGAAATATAATTTTTTTTTTGGTTTTCCTTTCAAACTCGGATCAGCTAATCGATCGACTTGTATGGGACGCCAAAAATTACTTTTCATATTTCGATATATGTTCCTTGCGAAAGCTGTTCAGTATCACGGGCTGGATTCACCCTTAAAATAGTTTCAGTATATTTTGTTAGACCTTATGTGATATGAAGCTGTTGTTAGACTTTTTATAGATAGGTACCCTGTACACTCACCAAGACAGACATTTAACTAGGAAAGGTAGACAGTAAATTCTGTGTATAATTTTGGAGTCAGATATCACGGAGTGGTAGACATAAGTATCTACACCGTATTGATCTGTATTTTAACATATATATCGGTGTAATTGGAATTATTAATTTACGAAGTGCGTAAGTTATTGTATAATACTTATTTAATACCTGATCATCCGGTATAATACGGTATTTTTACATCTCTAAGTATGACACCGTTGATAAACTCAGATAAAGTTTGTATCGCTCGACGTCAAGCGACGTGACGTAACGAGTGCGTAGAGCAGTAATAGTATTGTCGAACTATCGATAGATTGTTTTATTCGAAAAATTTCATACTGTCGATTGATAATATTGATAGCTCTTTTAGTTCCAGTAGTTATTTTAGGTAATACAATCGTTATCCAAAAATACGAATCGATAGTTGGCATCGATAGTTTATGTATTTTAAAAAGTAATAGTACCGATAGTTTATTCGTATTCAAGGGTCGATACTATCGGTACTATCGGTTTTGTTTAAACTGCCGATGATCTATCTATTTATTTATTTATTTTTTATTATTATATGTATAGATAAGGGACAAATTACACTGATTGAGCTAGCCCCAAAGTAAGTTTGAAACTTGTGTTATGGGATACTAAGTCAACGATACTATATGTTATAACAAATAGATATATAGATAAACATCCAAGACCCAGGACAATTTGAAAAAGGCCATTTTCTAACTTGCCCTGACCGGGGATTGAACCTGGGACCTCTGGGTGGCGGACTAGCATGGTGAACACTACACCACGGAGGTCGTCAACTATAGTCGACAATCAAGCAGTAACACTAGAGCGGTATAGTGACAGACGATTGCGTTCTATAAACGTTGTTGTGAGCAGCCACTGTTGAGTATGGCACCGTTGATAAATAAATAATTACAAATAAAATTGGAGAGTAAGTAAGTTTAAACTTTAGTTGGTATACTAATTCAATGATACTATAATTTATAAAAGATTTATAGAGAAACATCCAAGACCTAGGTCAATTATCAATATACAATTTCCCAACTTGCTGCCGTTACCGGATTTAAGAAAGTCTTAATTTTGACAACTGATATATATCCAATATGAGTTAACAATATTGTTAACTCATATCATATCCATTGAGAACTTAGACTCCCCCTTTATTTGAATAAATTATTACGTAAAGCTGACTATTTAACCGAGGTTTGAAATTGAAGTTTTTTTCATTGATAGAAAGTTTCAATTTGAATCTGAATTAGATACCTAAAATATCAACTCAATATTTGATAACCACTAATGAAAAACTTAGTCAATATACATTTGTATTATTTACATAGCTTTATGAGATCGATATTAAATATTGACAGTGCCCAAGATTGGGAACGAAGCTTATACAGTCACCAGTAAATCAATCATAACATATCGACTCTAAAATAAGCTTTATCCCAACGTAATAAGGGTTTGACAAAGGTTGAACTGTTACGTTCGTTTTGTGGGCCTTGTACTCACTATAGAATGAAATGTGAATTATTAATCGACATCCATCTGGATTGTATCAGGGTAGGAATATTGGAGTCTATCATTTTTTGTGATATCGGATCTATTTTCGTTCGATATTAATTTACTTTCAAAGGCACAAAGAACAATCTTACTACGTACATTATTTGTTTGAAGTTCACAAGCCTGGAAGTTTTTTGGTTAGTCTTTTATTATTGGAAAAAAAATACCTTGTTATAGATAGTGATTATGGCTTTTAAGGCCCAAAGGCCACGTTCAGCGAAATCGTTAGCGAAAAAATTTTACAAAATAGTGACGGGTGCTAATTGCATCATGATTTAGATATGTCGCAGTCGGAGTAGGTATAATCCGCTGTTCTACAAATAGCTATTTATAATCTAGCTATTTGGCATTACAGCTCGTTTTGTAAAACAGTAAATCATTCAGTTAGATCGTCTTATGTGTTACGTTAAACAAAATAGCTATCGTAAGATTGTAGATTTTGATTCGAAATTTTGCCACTTGTAGCTGTCAGTATCATAACAACAAATATGGCCTCCGATAAGGTAAATTCTTCACCGCGTTTAGAGGGTAAGCTGTTTTCATCAAGAGACTTCGGGGACATCGTAATTGTGATTTCAGACTGCAAAAGTTAAAGAAAAATAAAGCAGACATTTAGCAGATCAAGTGAAGACCTTAAAAAGCGGCTAGGCCATTGAGTTGTCGGGTTTACAAAATTTCGATGTCCAATTGCACCGAGCATTTATCATTCTTCATTGATGTTTTATGATAATGGAGACTGGATTACATACAAGTAATAAAAAAATAAAATTAAGAACCACTTTTAACACAGTTTAATCTAGTAACCCTATATGCGATATAAACGTTACCTATTTTAAAACGTTAGTACCTGGGCGACCGAGCTTTGCTCGGTTACATCTCAAACATTAACTACATTTTTTTATAACTTGAACATAAAAAAACAAAAGTAAGTCACCGAGTGGGATTCGAACCCGTAACACTCTTTCTAGCGGTCCGCATCTAAAACCGGTGAGCCAAACGGAAAGCGGCCGGTGCGACGAAATTAGTGACGTGACGATATTCTGATATGCATGAAATAAATAATACATAAAACGCATGAAAACTCGAAAACACGCGTTTTCCCAAACATAAGACTAATCTAGATCGATTGTTTACCCCCGAAAACCCCCATATACCAATTTTCAGCAAAATCGTTAGAGCCGTTTTCGAGATCACAGAAATATATAAATAAATATACAAGAATTGCTCGTTTAAAGGTATAAGATTACTTAACTCATTGTTAATCCAGCTGAACGACTTTCAGTTGTTTTACAAAACCGAGCTGTAATGCTAAACAGAGGTTTTGACAAACAGCGGATTATACAATCCAACTGCGACAGATACACCCCCATTTTCTTGATTGGCTATTCCTATCTGCGTGGTACGAGATGCAGCCGCTATATAGTTCAAGTTTGTCCTTTCTCCCAGACCAGCATAGTATCTCTTTCATGGTGGAAGAAGAAGATTACATACATACATACTATCACGTCTTTATCCCTAATGGGGCAGACAGAGCATTTTGGGTCTTGCGGTTCTATGCAGAGCCCAGGGCCGCAAGACCCAAAAGCCACTTTTAGCGTCATGGTGGGCGATAAGATGGAAAAGCAATCAATACAATGATGGGTTGCTAGCCGCATCGCCTGTTAACATGATTTGCATTTTTGCCCATCCCCTCGATCGGCTTTTACGATCTGCGTGGGAAGAGAAGCAGCTGGTACTTTCTAAGTTTTTTTTTTATTTCTCCCAGACCAGCATGGGAAAAGAAGATTCACTTCGTATAATCGCGTGTTAATAATTCTTTGATTCCCTTGTGAAGTGGGGACTTGTCAAAACAAATCCAGCGCGCAGTCGCCGCCTGTTGATTTGGCGATTAATCATTAGTGGTCGGCCACTCGTAATGGATGGTGTTTGGGAGGGTTGCCAGACGAGAGCTATTCCTAAAATAATTATATGTTCTTACGTAACTTGAAAAAATATACTTATCATTGTTACAAAAACTTTGACATCTTTTTATCTGTCAAGAGTAACATGTTCGATGTGACTTACTTTGGGGCTACCTCAATCAGTGTAATTTGTCCCTATATATATTTATATTTACTTATTTGTCTTAACTTTTAGCGCTTAAAGGACTACAGTACCTACCTATAATAAATAATGAAAAAGCAAGCTAGACTGGTGGTGGTTTCATTATTTTATAAGAACAAAATTACTAAGATACAAAAAAGTTTTGGTCTGAAAGCCATGACCTAAATATATTGCTTGAAAAATTTAAAGAAAAAGTACGTTCGACCAGATACAAAATTAATTGTATACACAAAAAAACCGGCCAAGTGCGAGTCGGACTCGCGCACCGAGGGTTCCGTACAAACGAGAATTTGGTATGAATTTCAATTTAATACCTCTACGCGTTTATGAGGAAATGGGTAGTAAGTTTAAAATTATTAAAAAAAAATATATTATGTGATGTAACTAAAAATTTATGGTTTTCGTAATTTTTCCTTTATCTATGCTATAAGACGTTGCTTCGTACCAAATTTCAAGATTCTGAGTTCACGGGAAGCACCCTGTAGGTTTTGATTCCCTTGCAAGTGTCGAAAATTTGCGGCATAAACGGCTGTATCTTTTGATTGCGTTGGCTTAGAAGTTTGATTTTTTCACAGCTTCAAGGGACAGTAGACCTGAGTAATTGATATAAATTTCAGCTTCATACCTCCACGCGTTCCTGAGAAAAAGGGTCTTGACAGACGGACGGACGGACGGACAGACGGACAACAAAGTGATCCTATAAGGGTTCCGTTTTTTCCTTTTGAGGTACGGAACCCTAAAAAACGTATAGTAGTAGTGTAAATTAAAATACATAGGTACAATATAATATTGTATAAAGGCAATTTCAACACCAAACAAAAAACCGACTTCAACACCAAATAACCGAATTTGATGATAAATGATTTCAAACAAAAAAAAAAAATTCTACGTGACCTCGAGTAATCAATGAACATACATGAAAAAAGATTTCACCAAATTGATAACCTTCTTCTTTATTGAAGTCGATATTAGGAGGCCTATGAAAGGAGATATAATGAATTTCTTACCTATACGAATTCTCCTCGGTGTTGATCGCATACTTCTTCGTGGGCAACACCATGACGTTGTCGTAGACCCAGTAGGAGATGGCGCGGGGGTGCGCCTCGGTGTGGCAGTCAACGGTGACGTCAGTGCCGGCCGGCGCGCCCACCAGCTGGTTCGGCACCCAGATCATTGGCGAAACTGTACACAAAACCACAGGTATGGCACTTCATATACCGCATTTACTTGCGTGTTCGCTATTCGCCTCATCATTCGACGAAACATTCGTATTCGCATACCGACGCGAAATACTGTTTTTACCGCATTTACACATTTGTGTTCGCTATACGTCTCGTCATTCGACGAAACATTCCGCGAAACATTTGTGTACTGCACTGTCTACATATGCGAGTTCGTTCTTCGCCTCGTTATTCGCCTCGCGTTTCGCGCGAATGTGTGAATGCGGCAATAGAAGAGGAGTATAATTTATGCCTACTACTACAAACGTACCTATACATCCGTGAACACGTCAATGTGTGTGTGTTTGCCTCCCAACACACACGACAGTGCGCGAATAGGGAACAGGGACGCAAATTGCGCGGAAACCTAGGATTTTTCGTTCTGTATGTATTAAATGCTCAAGACTTTTAAAAATTCTGTAACTAAACACGAATCTTTACGTGTACGATATGAATGAAGACTGGGTCAGAAAATATTATTTTATCTAGTCCGGATAATCTAACTAGATTATCTAAAAACAAATTTTTCACCTCATGAACCAATAGCTGTAGAACCTACAAATATGAGCAGTAGGTTATCTGATGAGTCGTAACTTTCTCATTTACTTACTAACCATTTGTAGTACTTAGTAGTGGTGTTAGTATGTACTTTTAGTATACGCAGACTCGTTAGTTTGACAACAGAACCGATTTACTGGTACAGCCCAAACTCACTTCTCTTTAAATCTCAGCGATAATTTTAAGAGTTCTGTACCCAAAGAGTAAAAACGGGACCCTATTACTAAGACTGCTGTCCGTCCGTCTGTCTGTTCGTCTGCCTGCCCGTTTTCAACTGTCTGCGTTCGTCTGTTTGTCACCAGGCTGATATGATGTATTTCTGTTGCCGCTATAACAACAAATACTAAAACAGAATATCTCCCCGGGGCTCCATACAACAAACTTGTTTTTTTTATAGATAAAGGTACGGAACCTTTCTTGCGCAATTCCGACTCGCATAAAGAATATTTGGCAAGTTTAATCGATCTGGTTGTAATCAATAACTAGCACGTCAACAGAAGTAAAAAATGTAAATGCGATAAAATTAAAATTGAATCATAACATTACAGATGCTTATCATACAAATCAACAAAAACACCCTTTTTCTACTCCTGTACTGTTATTTGTCTTTTAAATGGTTCTGAACAGTAATATAAGAACATTGATGATATGATTGCAGAAAAAAGCCTATACTCTATTCCTCATAATAGCACATGTGTCGTTATTTCGCTAAAAAGATACGCCTAGCCATAGACCTAGAACTTTTTTTTCTATAGATTTACCATACTGCCAACTCGTGCTGCCAACATAAGAAAAAATGTTTTGTTTTTAACATAGTCACTAAAAAGACGTCAATTAAAAAAAAATGTTTACCATAGATACAATATAGATCAGTACTTGTATATTCTAAATCTGATTTACCAAACATACTTCAAACATTTTCATATTTTTCTTTGTTTGTTTTTGTATTTTATTAAGTAAATATAGTCGTAGAAAAAGTATTGTATGCAACGTTGTATAAGTACGTCAAAAAATGCTCGATGGCGTGTCCTTACGATGTTCGCCAAGGCTCGCATCGTAACCTGCGCCACTCGCATTTTTTGACAGTTCTTATACAACTGTTGCATAAAATACTATTTGTCTAACTACCGTTCCATAGCAAAATTATAAAGCCCCCAGCTTATAGGAAATTACTCTCAATTATCCTCAGAAGATATGAAGCGACACAGTCCGGCTCCATCCATCTCAAAAGCAATTTAAGTTTCAATAAGTGATCGATAGCGCGATTTTTCACACTCGTATAATAAAACGCACACTTTGGATTGAGAAATGAGGACATTCTCATTTCTCAGTTTATGGTTGCAATTTCCACGAAAATATCACCGTCGGTGCGTGAAACGTTTTAATATTCTACGAGGCTTTAAAATATTTATAAAGTTCCAGGTTTCTTTTATGTCCTTATGGGGATGACTTCATTATGAAGGGTGCGCGCTTGTTTTTTGTTTCCGTGAGGTTGGAATTTGGGGAAGATAGGTTGAGGGGCGCGATGTTTTTAGTGGAATTATGACGCTTCTTTGTCGTAAAGTGACTCAAGTGTGATCTTTACAGCTACTCTGAGCTTTACTTAATTTTATTTATACAATGTCCTTTCTTATTAAGTAGAAATATTTTAAGGGGTGATTCAGTCTATCATTTAGATCAACTTTTTGCAATAAATGTATATCCAAATACAAAAAAGAGAATTAATTTTCCATTGTTATGATATTACATAATAGACGTGACTACTTTGATTTGTTTGAGAACCCAATTTTATTTTTCATATTTCGATATACATTTATTGGGAAAAGTTGTTTTAAATAATGGACTAAATCACCCCTTAAAAATATTTTTACTTTAACTAAGGATAATGCATATACGTACGTATGTACATTATCAATTTTTGACAACATAAATCCACTGACTATTCATTTGTTTCCCTTGATCTTTTAGGTTATCTTTTAGGTTTTCAATTCAATAAAGCAGAATCAGAATGTGGTCTCGCCAAATTATTGTTGCTAAAAATATTGTTTTAGACTTAAAATATTTCTTATTATAGAATTTTGAAGTAAAGTGTTAACAAAGACAGTTACGATTTTAATTTAGTTTTGCACTGAGTGTTGTATACATATACCTTGTAAATAGTACGTTTGTGTACATATTTCAATTTATTATAATGTTTATCGTCATCATTTTAAGCGCTATTTACCTCAGATAGGCCTGGGGCGAAGTAAATTTCTCCAAACAGGTTAACTCATCGTATGATAAAAAAATCAATTCTTGAATAAATAGAGTAAATTTTGGTGATATTTACATGTTACGAAACGTGTAAACAGAAAATTTTGTTGATATTTATTACATGTTACGAACGTGAAACGATATTGTTAGTCCTCGGTGCTGAACCAACACAGACAAAGCGATCGCGATATCCCGCTAATTCTGGACGGTTAATCCGGACCCACACTTTAAACAAACAAGATAATACGATAGTTTATAACAACTTAGGGATACAATACTCGCAGAACAGATGATGCTGTGGATTTAACAGAAACTGAACCAAACTACATTATGAGTTACGAGTATATTCTAGAAATTAATTAGATTGTCATTACATTTTTAGTTAATAGAATTTACTTGTTTTTTGTAAGTATAAGTGGCCAACACCGGTTTCAGGTTTTTTAGACTGCCTAAAGGCATCTGACATCGCTTAACGATGGGTATACAATGATGACAGCCGGGACCAACGGTTTATATGTGCCTTCCGAAGCACGAAGGAGCTTAAGATTTTTTGTATGCCACTTGTGGTCACCTATCCAAGTGCGGACCACGCCCGGTGTCGCTTTACTTGCAAAAGCGCTAGTAATGCGAACTTCCGCCGAGCCACTGAAATGCTCAATATAATTTACTTTGTCTACGGAAGTCAAAGATGAATGTTATTTAATTTCGATTACTTTGTGACCCCGAACTGGTGGCACAAGAACACAAAGTAGTTGAAATCAAACAGTTTTTTTGTCAAAAACTTGTATAACTCTTACTTTTTGTATAGCTTTTAAACCCGTCATATATGAAATTAACCATGACACCAACTAAGGGCTGGAAATTAACCAAGAGAATCATATGAACGTCATGCATTCTAGATTCTTCTAAAGACTTCTTATTCTCGGCACCACCACTGGATTGACTGGTAGATAAAGCCGCTTTAAGTCCGCCTATTACATTTGTAATAAAGTTAAATAAATAAAAAGTACTTCCCAAATTCAATTTTCAAACCCGAAAAAAAGAGGAGTGTTATAATTTTGACAATAATCTTTGTCAGTCTGTGTGTCTGTGACATTCTAGAGCTCAAACGGATGGAACGACTTCAATGCAGTTTTTACGTAAAAGCAACTTCCCTTGCAGTGGTTCTTAGCCATGTTTGATGAAATCGATTTAGTCGTTTGAAATTTATTAGGAGTTAACGCTTCAATGTGAGGGGTTTGTTATTTAGGTACCTGACAAATAAAATAGATGTCGCTACGGATATGAATTCCACTTAACATCGCTTAGAATATTTTGTAGTTTCGCCACTTATCACTAGATGGTCACCATCATCATCTTTAGGTCTTTTAAGTCTCCACTGCAGGAGCACGACCCTCTGTGTAATACCAGAGCCATACTTGGCCAGAGCAGCCAGAGGACTTAGCCTACACTCTCCTCGCTGGTCAGACGGGTTAGAGAAGTCTCATTGATGTTTATAAGCTTTGTTTAGCTTGTATTCCCTAAGTCGCCTTAAACGACATCCAAAAAAAGACTTGGTCCTATTATAATCTGCCGAATAGCACACGATGATGGTGGAGTCGTTTGGTTTTTTTTTTTTTAATTTGCCTATTAAATTGTTACAAACAAACTTGTTACAAGCTTTTATAATTGTTTGTTGACTAGAACCAGCGTCAATATAACCGACAAGCAAGATATAAAACGACGTTACTCGGTATGTACTGCTACTTCGTATTTTTCTAACGTTATCAAGTTTCCAAACCACAATTTCCACAATGCAATTTCCATCCGATCGCAGTGATTTCCATTCCGTTTTTTCCGTGCAGCCGGTTGCACCGCGGAAAAATATTATCTTTCAATTATCGCGGCCATCTTGTCCTTTATTTAGTCAGCTGAATAGAATCACAGAGGAAATTGTTGTTGAGATACCAAGTCGCAGAAATTTTGGTTAGCTTGTTGTCGCACTTTTAACCCCTGACAAAAAAGAGGGATGTCTCTGTCGATCTGTTTTTATATCTATCAGTCTGTGGTATCATAGCGCTCGAACGGACAGACCGATTGCGATGCGGTTTTTGTGAAAAAAAGCAACAGTTCCCTTGCGGTTCTTCTTAGGTATGATTGTTGAAAATCAGTTAAGCAGTTAAAAAGTTATTGGGTGTTAACTCTTGAAAATCAGGGCTTTCTCTAGTAAATAATAAATGGTGAAATTAATATCCAGTTGTCAGTGTTGTTGTTTGTTTAAATTGTTTAGCAAATAAACGTGTAAATTATTACATTCCTTAATTTCCTATTTTGAAAAGACCCCTACACTGCTTCCATACACTGGCCCAACACGCTCTTGGCTGGCTATTTTAAATAACATATGCAATAATTTAAAGACTTAAAAAAGTACCTGCAAATTCATACTTTTGGAATACATCATTTTAACTTTAATAATTGATTTATTTAAAAAAAAAAGACTGATGATTTTATATCTCCGAATTTAATCTACTCTGTAACTGGGGACTTGTTATACAATTGAAAATAAAGGGAAGCTGTCGTTGCGGAGATTTCTCTTTCATTTGAGGAAATTTTATTTACTGTTGTTATTTTACGGCTCACGCTGGTTGTTATCGTTAATTAACTATTTAATAGAATGCCGAGTTTAAATGACATTATCTTCGTTTTGGTTTGATGTAACCAAATTTCGTCATTTTTATGGAGAGTTTATTCACTTTTTCTGAACTTTTTAATGCTTCAGGCACGTTAAGTCATTCGCCTAGGATAACATTAGTCTTTGTCAGCCGTCAAGCTATGTCAGATGCTATTAGTTAGCTAGCTTTTAAATACAGAACGGAATCACCTAAAATCCTACGCAATAAGCGTTCCCGTTCCCAGTCCCCACACCTCTCGCCTCGTTCTTGCTTTGTAGAAGTGGCTGCAGGCGCTTGCAGCCGACTAATACTCTAATTGCCGGCCTAATGCCAGAGTATGATAGTCTTCCAGAATAAAAGTGTTGTTTTTGTAAAGAGAAATCGCACTGTCAAATATTTTACAAACTGTCTATCGTCATCCACCAGACTAAATTATCTTTGTAGGCTGATCACCTGATTGTCTGATAAGTAAGATGATCCGTGCTTCTGAGGGCACGTTAAGCCGTCGGTCCCGGTCACTGTCTTTGACATTGGTCGTTACCTTAAACCATGTCAGAGGCCTTTAAGGTGGTTTAAAATTCTGACACTAGTGTTAGTCACTAACACACACGATAAGAAGAAGACTAAATTATCATTACAGTGTCCCAGCTAAGTTAGTTCGTTCAGACATTGACAGTAAAATTAAAGCTAAGAATTGACTAGATAACTGGGTCAAAAATAAACCATTCGGTACAGTTCGTAAAATGAAACGTCACAAAATAGCGTTACTTTTCATTGATCATATCCATTTTTAACATGATTTCAGATGTATTAATGCAAAAAAACTGATATTAATAGCACTATTTGACTTCAAAAAAGCATGACGTCACCCTTACTTATTTCATGCAAATCAAAGTTTAAAAAAAACTGTCTGATTCGACTTGTTGTCATCCAGCGGATTGTGAAGTCAACTATGAGCAGGTTGGCACACAAACAGAGAGGTTTATCCCGAACAGTGGGTTCTTAGAAGCTGGTAGAGATTCGTAAGCATTACTTACATTCAACGTCGACGATGATCCTCTTAGAGACCGAGGGCGGGATGGCATTGGTGGCGATGCACAGGTACGCGCCCATCTCCGTCCGGCTGATGCGCTGCAGACTCAGCATGTCGCCTTCGTACACTGTCACTGTGGACAACATTAACATTGGTCTCTTTAGTACTTAATATGCTTGACACAATGTTACAGAGTTAATATTATTACATACATACATACATACATACTATCACGTCTTTATCCCTAATGGGGCAGACAGAGCATTTTGGGTCTTGCGGCTCTATGCAGAGCCTAGGGCCGCAAGACTCAAAAGCCACTTTTAGCGTCATGGTGGGCGAGAAGATGGAAAAGCAATCAATACAATGACGGGTTGCTAGCCGCATCGCCTATTAAAATGATTCGCATTTTTACCCATTCCCTCGATCGGCTTTTACGATCTGCGCGGGAAGAGAAGCAGCTATCTCATATTAATATCTCTTAATAATCGTCATTATTTTGTTGCACAATTGTTGACGTCAAATGGTTACTTACAGCTAAGTTTACTACCGCTTCCAAAGCTTCCTTCTGTACACTTATATAAAAACCCAGATCCCATATTATAATCCCATCGTTAGAATGTGTCGCCAATATAATAAAATCTTGGTTACTAATAGACACATTTAGCGCGGGAAAGGAAAGAGTTAATCTACACTGTTATCATCCCACGACAAAGGATAGTCTTCGAATTTTCATTAAAGATCATATAAGTCATGATTAAGTGTCTACTTTTAAGCATGACAAGTGACCGACTGTTTAACAAAACCATTGTTCGTACAACACTTGAACAGCTAAAAAGAAGGATTTTCCCATAATCACTGCGCTGGGCAAATGGATTGATGATTGTATTCGGTGGTAAAAGTCTTTGCACCGAGGAAGCTGCTGTCTGTTACCTGTTAACCTACACAAAATCAATTCATATTTTTGACATAAGTGAACATAGAAGTCCTCCAGTTATAGTTAATTCTTATTCGGTTCACGAAAGCAATTAGCAAGGAAAAGAAACCAAGCAGCGAGATTTATAAGTGCAGCTCTCGATAAGATAAATAGGATAAATATTTTAATTTTGTTTTCCAACCCTTCCGAAGCAGACAAGAAAGGGATCTTTTAATTACCAACTTTAATAGAAGATAATAAAGTTTGTTTCCCAAGGTTGGTTCCCAAACGTGACCATGACGGTTAAATTATATTCAAACTTGGGATGGCGAAAAAGTTTAATTTTTTTCATTCAGCCCTTGATGATAAATGGGCAGTTGGTTCATTAAAAGGCGGGCGGCATCGCCGCCTCAAAGGGATGTTTACGTGAGGCCGACGGTTAAACAATCTAGCTTAAAAAGTCATAAAAATTAAAAATTCGGGCCGCGTATGCCGCATCAAGTACGTAATGAGTTCTGTGTTTACACGAGAAACAGAACGCGCAGATGTTACGCTGCGTAACTTCAGTATGGTTAATGGAATTATTTGCTACTGTTGTTTTTATAAATAGTGATTTGCCAGGCATATTAAAAACCCCTGAATTTATAACCGATTCATTTGTAAACGCCATCTAATGAAAGGCGGAGGAACTAAATAGTAGAATTTTTCCTAATCGCCCACGTAACGTATACGTAGCGCATCTATTATTTGACACGCAAACTACAAAAACCCCAACTTTTAAGCGATAACTTAATATCTTTTAGATGGCCCATCCGATTTTCATCAAACATAGCTAAGAACCACCGCAGGGGAACTTGCTTTCACGTAAAAACCGCATCAAAGTTAGTCAACAACTTTGTTGGGTAACAAAAGTACAGCACAAAAAGGGGCCACATTCGACTGAGGATGAGGATGTTGCGATGGATATATATATATATGTGGGATAGGGTTAGAAATGTATATGTGGAGGGAAGTATAACCAATAAATTGGTTGTCATGGTTTGAACGTGTGATAAGAAGAGAGGATCAAAAAGCAAAAAATGAACTATAAATATGAAGGTAAATGGAAAAAGGGGAAGGCGAAGACCAATGCAGAGGTGGATGGAATGTATAAAGCAAGATATGGGGGTAGTAGGTAGTACACGTTACTAAAACAGGAAATGTGTGAGGACTGTGGAAGGAAAATGCCGTGTGGTTTCCGGCAGAGTAGAATAGGACCACTCCAAGTCCTCCCTTGGATGTTGTTGAAGGTAACTTAGGAAATACAAGCTAAACAAAGCTTAAAAACATCAATGAGTCCTCTCCAACCCGTCTGGCCAGCGAGAAGAGTGTAGGCCAAAGTACTCTGGCTGCTTTGGCCGAGGGTCGTGCTCCTTTAGTAGAGACAAAAAGACCTGATGATGACATGTTTCACTTCTGTGGTCTCGACCTGTGTTCACATCTGACTAAGAATGTAATAAACGAGGTTGTATTAAGCTCTGTGTACCACAAGCGCTAAATATTAAGCTTAATCTCCGTAATTTGTTTTAGGCGCTTTAATTTTTTGCTGAGGGTTCACTTCTGTGGTTTCTCTTTTCTGTGTTCACATCTGACCGGTCCCAGAGGTATGAATGTAATGAGAGAGGTTGTATAACGCAATTACTGTGTGCGCACTGGGGCTAAATTTTAAGCTGCATCGTATAATAGCTGTGTAGCTGGTGAGGCTGCAATTATACTTTTAAAAGCTAGTTTGGCTTTTATTATACAACTTTTGAGGAAGGAAATGCTAGGATAAACAATAACTACGATGCTCATAATAGTAGATTTTTTAGTTAGTTAACATTATTTGATAATTTTTTTTACTGAAATTTTACTGTAATTTGTGAGACTATTAATGTTTCTATTTTACGCGTGTTTAGACAAGATATTGAAATTTATTTTTAATTGATTAATTTAGCGTTAAAATTAGGTCTTTAAAAATATCAAAAAACAATGATCTTGACATTAATCATCATCATTTCGTACTTAGAAAGATCGTTAATTAACTTTATTTATTTAATTTAATAACTTTTCTTACATTATTTATTTAACTTTTCTTGCACAAAATAAAATTTGTATAGCTGAGCACAAAGGGGGACTTAATTCTCAAAGCATTATCTAAAAGCTAACGTTTGGTTGTTAGAAAAATTCAGGTGGGCGCAAAATAATGGGTTGGGTAAAAAGGACAGATGTTGAATATAATACAGATAAATAATAAAAAATTACTTTGTAACTACCGTAGACCTGTAGTGCACTACTTACTAAAATACTACTAGAATAATAGGTACATAGATAATATAAAGTATAAATGCATTAATAACGCAAGTTATTAAAAAGAGAGAGTTTTAAATATTTAATTTTTTCAAATTAAAAAAGGAAGCGATTATACAGTAACATTAAATTAGTACTCAAAAACTAAAATAAATACTCAACTTCTGAAAAGATTTTGGGTGTAAATCTTTTCAGAATTACTCCCACAAAACATTAAATTAGTACTTAAAAACTAAAATAAATACTCAACTTCTGAAAAGATTTTGGGTGTAAAACTTTTCAGAATTACTACCACAAAAATAATACTACCCTAACCTAACCTCATTCATTACAAGACTAAATCGCAATCAGTACAAATTGCTAACCCGTCAAATAAAGAGTGCCTTTGCGACCACATTAATCCACACAAAAGACAGCGAATCGAAAACATCGACGGGATAATTAATACCCTCAGCCCTTCGAAATAATCATAGCTGGCGGTGACACGGAGGGCCCCGTACCACACACAATTAACGAGAGGGCCCTTCACACCACACGTCCCCAATTTTCCTGTACAAGAAAATGGCTCTTTAAATTAAACTCGATTTTTGGCCGCCTTTGTGCACCGCCAACGAGTTCCCGTTTAATTTGCCGAGAATACTCAGCTTTTCTGTACTACAATTATCTGGTTTTTTCTGGTTTAATCCGCCCCGAGTGGGATTACATCGGTTTAAAGTCGTTGTATTATGATATCAGAAATGAGTGCTTGTAATGTAATTCGCTGGGAATTCTCACTTAACATGGATTCTATTATGAAGTCTATATTTATAGCCACGACGATGCAAAAGGGATTTGTCTCACATTTACAATAAAAACATTATGGATGGAAAAGTGGAAGCCAAGAGAGGAAAAGGAAGACCAAGAAAGTGGTTCATGAATGAAGTAAAAGAAATGGCAGAAGTTGTGTCGTATAGGGAAGTCAAGCATTTAGCGGAAAATAGGGAGACAAGGAAAATACTCCACCGACAAGAACCTAGTTCTTAAATTTTTTGATAATGATACTAATCATTGTCTTGTGGTTTCCGGCAGAGTAAAATAGGGCCTCTCCATGTCCTCCCGTGGATATCGTAAAGGATGACTTAGGAAATACAAGCTAAACAAAGCTTATAAACATCAATGAGACCTCAGAAACCCGTCTGGCCAGCGAGGAGAGTGTAGGGTAAGTCCTCTGGCTGCTCTAGACAAGTATGACTTAAGTTCAGAGAGGGTTGTGCTCCTGTAGTGGAGACGATAAGACCTGATGATGATGATGATACAAATTTCGTCTTTATCTCATGCAGCTTTACGTCCGAAAGGCATAAAGAGGTGGCGTTACAAAAGAATCAAAATAGTGGCGGTAGCTAGCCGCATTGCCTATTGATATTATTCAGATTTTTCGATCAGCTTCGATCTCGATCAACTTTAACAATTTGAACAACTGATATGAACGTACGTTTTTTGTGTTTTCTCTAAAATAAACCTAGTTTATCATGGGAAACAGGCGTACATACATACTATCACGTCTTTATCCCTAATGGGGCAGACAGAGCATTTTGGGTCTTGCGGTTCTATGCAGAGCCCAGGGGCGCAAGACCCAAAAGCCACTTTTAGCGTCATGGTGGGCGAGAAGATGGAAAAGCAATCAATACAGTGATGGGTTGCTAGCCGCATCGCCTGTTAACATGAATTGCATTTTTGCCCATACAACAGGCGTAAAATATGTAAATAAGTATATGTTTAAAGAAAAGGCCAGTAATTAACCAATTTATTAAACAAGCAGTTTAACTCTCCAGACGGTATTCTCCACAAACAATGGTAATAAATAAAAGCAACTCATTCCGGATTAACTGGGATCAACTCGGATAATAGATACTCGTCTTCACCTTGTTAGGAGTTTAAACGCATTAGTTACACACACAGTCATGTACTTAGTGTGTTTAATTAAATTATGTTTTGACAATAGAGCTATACTGTGGTGACGACAACGTAATGAGAATTGAGAATATAATTTCTTATGTAGGGTGCTATTAAATGCCTATGTGCTACTTTAGGATTTTGTGTATTTAGTTATTTCAGTTATTTGATATAGACTTTATAAACACATATTTCCAAATAATTGGCCAAGTGCGAGTCGGTCAAGTAAAAAATCGCGTTTGTTATATGGGAGCCCCCCTTAAATATTTATTTCATTTTGTTTTTAGTATTTGTTCTTATAGCAGCAACAGAAATACATAATTTGTGAAATTTCAACTGTCTAGATATCGCAGTTCTTGAGTTAATGCCTGGTGACAGACAGACGGACAGACGAACAGACAGCGAAGTCTTAGTAATAGGGTCCCGTTTTTACCCTTTGGGTACGGAACCCTAATATATCCAATATCCAGAAGAAATAGACGAAGAATGACAATCTCTTCAGCATTATAGTAGACAAAAAGATAGAAGAAAAAAAGAAAAAATAAAAGACCGAATAAAAGTTACAAGTTAGAAGAGAGGAATGGAGGCATCCCTACTTAACACCACCAAGCTCTTAAATTATGAGAAGAAGAGCTAGAAGCCAATATTTGTGAAAACTTTGTAAATGAAGTTCTTTAGCTGCGCTCCCCAAGACCGTGTATAGTAGTGAAGAATTACCGGCCAAGTGCGAAACGAACTCGCACACAAAAGGTTCCGTACCATTATCTATAAAAATCACGTATGTTGTATGGGAGCTCCTAAAATATTTTTTTCATCATCATTATCATCATTTCAGCCGCATAACGTCCACTGCTGGACATAGGCCTCTCCCAAAGATTTCCAAAATGACTGATCAAGAGCGGCCTGCATCCAGGGCTTTCTAGCGACCCTGGTCAGGTCATCTGAACACCTTGTAGGTGGGTGCCCTACGCTTCGCTTGTTAGCGGGGTTGGTAGCCGGATCCCATCCGGGGATTCTTAGCACCCCCTGCCCCGCCGTTACCATGACCGCTACCGGAGTTAGGAATAGCGGGGCTGCCGGGTACTGGGGGCCTGGTCATTTTTTGTCTATCCATGAGGCATTGCCATACTCGCCACGCTTGGCAGGCGGGTTGGCGAGCGCAGTGGGAGTCACTATCGTACTTCCGACGCTGCTTAAATCCTTTAGTCGCCTTTAACGACATCCACAGGAGGAAATGGAGTGGTTCTATTTTAGGCCGGAAACCACACAGCAAATATTTTTTTAGAGTAACTCAATTATCTTTTTTTAAAGTTTTTTTTTTTTTTTTTTTTATGTTATAAGTCGGCAAACGAGCAAGCGAGCCTCCTGATGGTAAAAGGTCATCGCTGCCCATGGACACATACAACACCGGAGGTGCCTTCTATGCGTTGCCGGCCTTTTAGAGTCCTATTAACACACCTTTTGAAGAACCCCATGTTGTAGCGCAAAGGAAACACCTCAGCTGGAAGCTTATTCCACATCTGACACGTCCTGGGGAAAAATGAACGTGATGCCCTAGTGGTTTTTGGATACCAGGCGTCTAAGATATGGGGGTGAGCTCTTTCTCTGTGACGCGAGGTGCGGTGGTAAAATCGTGACGGTGGCACCAAATTGAAAAGTTCCTCAGAACACTCCCCGTTGTAGAGACGATAGAACATACATAAAGAGCCCACGTCTCTCCGGTGTCTTAGTGTTTCTAATCTGTCTGTAAGTTTGGGATCGTCGACAATACGTACAGCCCGACGTTGGATCGAGTCAAGTGGAAGGAGTTGGTATTCTGGTGCTCCAGCCCAGAGAAACGAGCAGTACTCCATGTGTGGTCGGACTTGGGCTTTGTAAAGTAAAAGCCTGTGACCCGGTGTAAAGAACTTCTTCGCTCTGTTGAGCACACCAAGTTTTTTAGACGCCAGTTTGGCTTTATTCTCCAAATGACCCCGGTATTGGACTTCGCTCGATATTTCGACACCTAGGATCCCAATACTTTTAGAGATCGTTAGGGGAGTGTTCTGAAATTGAGGCGCTACAGTAAAAGGGGTTTTCTTGGCAGAAAATGCGCAAACTTGTGTCTTAGAAGGGTTAAAGGAGACTAAATTCTCACCACCCCATTCGGAGACTTTCTCGAGGGTGGAATCAATCTCAGACACAAGCTTAGTTCTGCTCTCTGCAACGGTTGCTGGGGTCATTTTCGCACGACCATTGTAATGTGCATCGCTCGTACTGTCATCCGCATAACAATGAATGTTACCAGAAAGTAACATGTCATTGATATGCAGAAGGAACAAAGTAGGGGATAACACAGAACCCTGGGGAACGCCAGCATTGATTGGCATAGTTTCAGAGCATAGGCCGTCTACAACGACTTGTATGCTACGCCCAGATAAGAAGCTGGCGATCCAAGTGCATAACCCTTCGGACAGCCCATAGGATGGTAACTTCGATAGAAGTGCCTTATGCCAAACCCGATCGAAGGCCTTGGTGATGTCTAGACTGCCTGCTAATGCTTCCCCCTTACTCTCAATGGCAGCTGCCCATTGGTGTGTGAGATATATCAGAAGGTCACCAGCACCGCGGCCGTGGCGAAAGCCGTACTGACGATCGCTAATAAGCTGGTTTGCTTCTAGATAACCGAGAAGCTGCGTATTAATTACGCGCTCCATCACCTTGGAGAGCAAAGAGGTAATAGCAATAGGCCGATAGTTGGATGGGTCTGTGCGATCACCCTTCTTGGGAATAGGATGAACAAAGGCTACCTTCCATGAAGATGGTACTTTTCCGGTTTTATAAGAGAGCAGGAATAGGCGCGTTAAAACCGGCGTCAGCTCCGGGGCACAATTACGTAGCACTAAAGCAGGGATACCATCTGGCCCGCTAGACTTGTTGACATCGAGGGAACAAAGAGCACGCCGCACTGAAAGTACTAACAACTGCACTAAAGTGACTATACAACGGAATATTCTGTGAACATTTTACCTGTTGCCATTATTAATATCCGCGTTTGTTGTATGGAAGCCTCTCTTTAATATATTTTTTTGTTTTTAGTATTTTTTGTTTTTAGTATTTGTGGTTATGACGGCAACAGTCATATATTATTTGCAAAAATTTCAACTATCTAGCTGTCACGGTTCATGAGATACAGCCTGGTGACGGAAAGACAGATAGACATACGGACGGACGGTGGAGTCTTAGTAATAGGGTTCTGTTTTTATCCTTCGGGTACGGAACCCTTTAAACCATTATACCAATAGAAGTCATTTGAAACAAATTATCGTGGAACTTTTTATTCGATCTGTAACGTCCAATCGCGAGCGAGCATTTTCGAGAAAGACACAGAGTTATCGCCGCTTTTCTATTGCCCGACGGCAGAGAATAATGGTGTCTATCTAAACTAATACCTCTTTGCGACTGTGTCTACGAGCGGGAGACACTTTTATTGACTGTGTGTAATGTGTTTTAATGTTACATACATACTATCGCCTCTTTATCCCTAAGCGGGCGTCCAGCCTCTTTACAGAATGACTGATTATGAACAAAAAGACAGACTCGCACCTCTACTTTCGTGCTCGCACGAATTCGACTGACGTATGACAAAAAAAGTAAAAAGAGAGGAGCACTAGACAGGAGTTTTTGGCAGGAAGTCAAAGGGTTCAGTTGGACTTTGCTTTAAATTGTTTTGCCAATTGATTCTACTGGACTTTATAATTTGAAATTGGCGTAGTTTGGTGTTATAAATGCTCATTCTCATGGACAATGTGTGAAATGTTTAAAGTGGACAGTCTTAGTGCTAGTGATGAACGACGACCTCCATGGCCTAATGGTCAACACGCTAGACCGCCAACCCGGAGGTCCTGGGTTCGATCCCCAGCCAGGTCAAGTTGGAAAATGGCCTTTTTTCAATTTTTCCTGGGTCTTGGATTTTTATCTATATATGTATTTGTTATAAAATATAGTATCGTTGAGTTAGTATCCTATAGCACAAGTCTCGAACTTACCTTAGGGCTAGCTCAATCAGTGTAATTTGTCCCTATATATTTATTTATTATTTATTTATTTAGTGATATATATCTGCGGATATTGGAAGTCTAAGTATTTAAGGCCATACAAGTTATCTCCTGCTTCAATTTAATTGTACGCAACGGGCAAGAAACTAGTACCATGTAAATGGATCTTTAAACTAAAATAAATGTTCACTGCGCACGATATAAAGCCCATGGCGTCTCTGATATTACTTTTTTTCAAAAGCTAAATAGAAACGAACGACGAAAAGATTTTATATTATTGATCTTACTTATTATATTTCTCAAAAATCGGTAGAGAAACCAGACTATATCCGGACATACGAAAGAATTTTCGCCCAGGAGACGGTCTCGTTTTGCGCTTGCTTGGTAAACTATGAATAGTTTATGTCGTCAAAAAGTCCGTTCAGAAGTCATCTGTAGAGTAGAAATATTTGTAAAGCGCACACCGGGGTGAGATACATTACAAAAGTAAAGGTATTACATCTGTAGTTGGAACAAAGTACTAAGTTGAGACAATCTCAATAGACGACAATCGTCTTGCAAATCAGACTTATTTATTATTTCTCGTTTAATTCTTACCTTTCTTAGTTTTAGCATCTGAGATTCGTTTACCTACATAATCTTAGGCGATAGACACACAGCTCCACAGCACGCTGTGTCGCGCAGGGCCGCCATCAAAAAACGACGCGCGGAGACGCGGTGTCAGTGTGTTTTCTTGTCCTATGCATCTTTTCTATACTAATTGAGATACTTGGATACAGTTCGGCCCTAGGGTGCGGAGCAGTGTGCGAATCACCTTCATCATCAGTTCTTTTTATGTTCACTGCAGGAGCATGACCCTCTCTGTACTACCATACTTGGCCAGAGCAGCCAGATGACTTGGCCTACACTCTCCTCGCTGGTCACACGAGTTGGAGAAGTCTTACTGATGTTTATAAGCTTTGTTTAGCTTGTATTTCCTAAGTCGCCTTCTCGACATCCACGGAAGGACTTGGAGTGGCCCTATTTTGCCGGAAACCTAGGTAAGCTGCGAATCGCTTCATGCGCCGTGTACTTATGACGTCTGCAGACTAAACTTATTTCTCTAAAAGCATCAATCTGTCCATTTCTATAAATGATCTTACCTTTCTTCCTCTTGTCAACTGAGATGGGCTGGCCATCTTCTCTTCTCCACATGATCTTAGGTGCCGGGAACCCATCTGCCTTGCAGACCAGACTTATGTTCTGGTTTTCTCTAACAGCTACTGCGGATTGCGTGCTCTCTTCGTCCAGGATATTTGGAGGCACTGAGGGAAAAATAAATTATGTTAGGCTTATGTAACAGAGTTCACTCTGTTTTAGTTTTTTGCGTACCTTTTTTTAAATTGTTATTGTTTTATACATCAATTCTTTTTCTTATAACATTGATTTTAAACAAGGTTTGAAAAATTCCAAAGTAAATTGCCCTCAATTCCGTTGTTAAATAGTGTGTAGTTTCTCGTAAGCAATTACGAGTATAATGTTTCTTTAACAGGAAGCAAGTAAATAGAGATGATTGTAAGAAGAAATATCGAGAACTAAAAGGTTAAATCAGGTAGTTTATTACCGTGATAAATTTAGTTGTTTTAAATTAAAACTATTTGCACGTAGATGCTTATCAAAATAATACTATAAGCTTTGTAACTTGTAGACTTTGCGAGTCTAACTATAGACCAGGCATAGCCTAAAACTAACTATATGTTCACCTTGTACTATACAACCTCCATTTAAAAAAAACTTAATATCGTACCAGGTCACGAAATTTCACGAGAAAATAAAACTTGTAAAGAACCTTAGACAGATAAAGAAAGTATTTTTGTCCAATCTGGAATGGTCTCTGTTTGAATTTTACTACACTGTAAATTAATTTATAGAAGTTTGAAACAAAAAGGAATCTTTTGTTGATCCAAGCCAGCGAAGCGTCTCAGTTTCGAGATTGGCCAAAAACGCTTTTGCCCGTCTGTCCGTCATTTAGAACAGACAGACAACTATCTTGTTGTTCTCGCTTATAGGTAGCATTTCTCAACCGATCCCCGTGAAATTTTGTGAGACGGTTCGAAAATTATAGACAATTATTTGTCGATGCAGTTTTTCAAAATTTTTAAAATGGTGAAATTATGGAGGTTAAAAATTTCAAAAATATTATATTTCAGCCGTTATAAAACACAAACCTTTTTTGTTCTCCTTATTAAGACGCTACATTTCCGTCTGAACAATTTTTTTATTAGATAAACTTCGACGGATTGGCGTGGCTCGCAAGGTCTACAGCTCACAGCGCCACTAGTTTTACTCATATTAACGTGACACATCATCCAATTTGTCAAACACCGAAACCGAGAAAGCAACAAACACGTCGAAAGTCTCTCAGAGCAGTTTCAATTTTAGAAACATCGCAAAAACAACTTTTTCTAACTGGCGGACTTTTAAGTGGAAGGTTTTTTATATAGCGCCAATAGGTCACATTTTTCAACCGATTTTCGTAAAATTTTGTGAGGCAGTTCAAAAATAATGTACTTAAGTATACATTTTAGGTCTATTCAGTTTTTCGATTTTTTTTTAAA
The DNA here is from genome assembly GCA_963555685.1 of Acrobasis consociella. NCBI lineage: Eukaryota > Metazoa > Arthropoda > Insecta > Lepidoptera > Pyralidae > Acrobasis > Acrobasis consociella. The sequence goes on along the minus strand of OY743111.1, from coordinate 21,320,373 downwards.
ATGGCAGAAATATGGACGTTAAAAAGTTCAAAAATATTATACCTATTATAGTTCAGCCTTTTTGATTTTTTGTTATCCTTTAAGATGCAAAGTTATTGTCTCAACGACTTTTTTATGCGATAAAATTCATAGGATCGCTTTGACTGGCTTTGTCTACAGCTCACAGAGCCACTAGTTTTACTCCAATTTGTCAAACACCAAACCGAGAAAGCAACAAACACGTCGAAGGTCTCTCAGAGCAGTTTCAATTTGAGAAACATCGCAAAAACAACTATTTCTAACTGGCGGAGTGTCCTAACTGTCGATCGGGGGCTCTCAGTCTTTTATATAGCCGCAGTTTGGAGCGACTTTTAAGTGGGGAGCGGTTTTTTGCGTTTTATCCCGTTTTATTTTGGCTCCCGGGGCGACGATCTATTTCCACCGGAATTATTAATTTGGATATAATGTGGACTTGGATTTAAGATTGTGACTATGTTTTAAATATATAAAACTTTAAAACGTTTTTGTTACTGTTGGGTGGATTTTTATAAGCAGCGTTAGATTCTTTTGAGATACAAATTTTTAATTGTTTATTCAGCAATTAGGCTTTAACAGAGCACTTTTACACGCCAATAAGTAACTATAATTTAAATAACGTGTTGTGTAATATATTAAAATTAAATTATTTTTGACGTGATAACGTCTTTAAAATCGTTTTAGTCGGGTGACATGTTCAGAAACTTGTGTCACACCAAAACCTCACGAGCGCGATCGCAGGTATAACGAGAGAGAGACGGACCGATCTCCCGTCTCATCTCGAGCGCTGCCAGTCATTCCGTGAAACGACGTTATCACGTAAACATCTCGATCGTAAACCTACTTTACAAACAACCAATTTTTTTTAAAACGCTACCGATACAAACGTTTCACAACAACCACTGCTAATAAGAAACGCCATAAGAAACTCATTTTCACATTATTGGTCGCCTACTCGCTAGAAGGACTTTATCATATTATTATGTATTTTTATTTATAAATACTTATAATATAATACAATATTGATATATTAAATGACTATAATATTTTTGATCTAATTAGTTTCATTAAATAAGCATCACCACGTCCAATATTCTGAATTCATTATACATACAATCTACTAGTTGAATTTATACAACAACTTTTCACAAAAACATTTCTAAGTGGATTTCTGTAATAGTTATAATAAATGAAGATGTAGGTTCAACTTTTCTTGATCAAAACTTATTGTTGAATTTACAATAAGGAAAACAACAGACTAACAGAACAGTTTCAATTTGAGCCTCATCGCAAAAACAGCAGTCGCTTACATAACCGAGTAACTTTTAATTTGCCCATGTGTCGAACTAATTACCGTAAGCATTCTTCATTGAATCGTATGAGTGCAAATTATAATAAAATTTGTAATGAAATTGACATTTTCAGCGCATCGGCCAATATGATCAAAACATTTTTCTTTACTAAGTAATATAAAATTATGTAATTTAATTGATAATGTATTAATTCCTTAATTTAATGTAATTTAATTCTCTATTTAAAATGATTGAGAGCATTTTATATAATATGCATGCTGTGTTCGCTCCAAGTAGGTTGGCAACTTGTATGCTCTTATTTGTATTTGTATAAGTTTGTGTGTTGTTCAGCCAGTTAGCGAACCAAATAAATAAAAAAAAAAAAACTATGCCTAACTGCCGATAGGGGACTCTCAGTCTTTTATATAGCTGCAGTTTGGATAGACTTTTAAGTGGGGAGCAGTTTTTTGCAGTTTATCTCCGTTTAATTGTGACTCCCGGGCGTTGATATACTTTCAACGTGTTTGTTAATTTGGATAGAATGTCGTCTTAGATTATTTGATGTTCATATACTTATAACGAAGTTTTTGTTACTCTTTTGTTAATCGTTATTTGCTATAGCAATTAAGTTTCCATAGTTAGGCAAAAGCTTCTCCTTTTTGTTTCCAATTACTTCTATCTTCAGCTGTTTTACTCCGTTCATTGTCAAAAGTTATATTAGCAGACTCATCTTGATCTGACTCCTTAACCTGGATTTCACCACGTCTATTCAATATTCATCCTAATCCTTATATTATTATCCTGTAATGGATCATACAAACAACTCAGAAAGTAAAGCTTCGTATCACATCCGACTTAACCTTCCTGAATTTTCCGAGGTCCAGTGCCGCCCATTTGAAATAAATCATTTGAAAGGAAACGGAGTAAAATTGTCTCTTAACTAAGCCGTAGATAACCCTTTAAACTATTTTACGAACTATACTTTATAGTTTAAAGTAAGAACGTGAAGCTTTCCTCCGAACATTTGCGAAAAACGGCCACTTTTAGCTAATGTGCGAAGAAAAGCTTAAGGAGACCGTGAAAGCATTACTGAGAATTTTATCCTGAACAAAGTAACACTGTCTGTTCCTCGAGATACGAGGGCGCACTAAATTTCACGGAGATTAAATTAATATTTTATAAAGTTTCAATTTATGTTCAAAGGCGAGCTACTTGTCTGCAATAAAAATAATTATGTGGCTTAGGGGAGCAAGGCAAGCTTATTTTAAACCCTTTTAGATATTAAAAGGGAAGTAATTAAAACTTTCGAAAACGAGCCCAGTACGCCTTATCAATTTTTTATTATTTTTTGTTAGTACCACCCCATTATACTTTATAACCCGGGGTCATTATCCTATCAGTCCTGAAATTGGTTTTGTTACAAGGAAGATATTTTGGAGTTTTGATCTAATTAGAGCGACCGCTCGAAATAATACCCGGTAGTGAAAAATACCGGAAATGGGATTTATTTTAAAATACGTAGATGGATTAACTAGTTACAGTATTCTTGTTGAAACATTTACATAAAGATTTTGCTAACGACTTTGCTTTGTAAATTTTATTAAAAGAAGGATAAGTAAAGAGAAGAAGAAATTATAATCGTATTAAAATTTACATCATGACTAATCAAAATTCTTGAGGGATAATTATTCGTCTAGTTATCATATGCAAGGCATATATACAACGCAATACAATTAGACCGAGAGAAGATAGAGTGACGATATTAAAAAAATAATGAGAAACGGCGCGCGGTGGATGGAAACAGAATCGTTTGGGCACGAAGACAAATGTAAATTTGACCTGCTAAGATGTAGGTAATGCAATAAAAAGGTTTAATTTCACATTGAATGTATCGTATAATGCTTTCTTTTTTATAATTTTTCCCCTAAATAAAGTTTTTGAAGTGAAAACTTCTTTAGCAGCGTTGAGCACTTTTTTTGGAATGGGTAAAAAATTATAAACTCGCGTCAGGACACGTGGCCTGATCGAAAATTCGTAAGACGGCGCAGGGCGCTTGCGCGAATGTTCGTGTGTGTTTATGTTACATCGTGCTACGCGCATTCATGGATGGTGACAGCTGATGGCTCGACCGTCCGTGTAGTGGCCATACTGCAGTGTATTTGAAAATGATTTTGTTGAAAATGAATTTGGTCATGCTTGTGACATTTGTGACAGACTGTGGTTCAGAAAAGATTTGAAATAATTTATACTGATAATTAAAGCAATTCGTGCAAAATTATTCCCTAACCATTCCAAAATATCAAAAATGCACAACGTTAATATTCAAGTTTTCACTTCTGCCGGCACTCCCAGAGTGCAACCCGTCGTTTTTTTTTATGTAGCACGTCATCATGTTCGTCTATAACGTTTTGTACAATGTATATAAATAAACCGCAATTACAAATACCTACAAATTCACGTACAGTGAGAACTTAAAAAAATATATTACAGGTTTTTAGACTATTTTATTTGCGTTGCTAATACTGTTACCTACATTCAATATAATACAGTACTCGTATACAGGACATTATTATCTTAAAAACTAGGAAATGCGCAAAAGGCGGCGATATCCCTAAGCAATTTCTTCCAAGCAATCTCGCTATACATATAAAAGTGATAGAAAATTTTGTAGTACATCGTTTTTTTTTTTTTTAACTAAGTTGCCTACTAATATTAACTGCTAAAGTGAGTCTGTATATTTTTTTGTTTGTTAAAACTTCACGCATCAACCACTGAACTTAATTAAACAAAATTTTATATGGATATAGTTTGATAACCAGGGAAGGACATAGAATAGTTTTTATCCCGAAATTCCCACGGGCACAGCTAGTAGAGTTATCTTCTTCTTATCGTGTGTGTTAGTGACTACCACTAGCGTCAGAGTTTTTAAACCGCCTTAAAGGCCTCTGACATGGTTTTAGGTAACGACCAATGTCAAAGACAGTGACCGGGACCGACGGCTTAACGTGCCCTCCGAAGCACGGATCATCTTATTTATCAGACAATCAGGTGATCAGCCTGCAATGTCCTAACCAAACTAGGACAACAACACAAAGTCGTTGCCCCCGCTGGGAATCGAACCCGCGACCTCCGGGTATGAGCCAAACACTCCAACCATTACACCACGGAGGCAGTTAATAGAGATTAAGTAGAGTTATAAAGTTGATAAACAAGAACTTACCAACAACTTGTAGATAGCCCACTTGGCTGATCATGGGGTTTGTATTCACTTGACACATGTAGTACCCTCTGTCTTCCTGCTGCACTTGGTTGACGTGCAGCAACCAAGTCATGGCGTTATCGTGGGACACGCTGAACCTCGCCAGCCGCGTGATGACGTGCCGGTGGATGGTCAGGATCATCTGCCGGTCGATGTGGATCCATGCCACCTGGGGACAATGAAAAAAGTTAGTCTACTCTATGCAAATATGCAAACAAAGCGTATAGGCAACGCTTGGTTAGACGACTTGCTTGGTTAGAGGTGGTTAGAAGACTTGACCAAGGTAGCTAGAAAGCACTGTTTGCAGGTTTAGGATCGGTCATTTTAGAAATAGCGTAGGACCCCATCTACAATGAGGTCAGACAACCTGACCGAGGTCACTGGAAAGCGCTGCTTGCAGGCCGCTTCACGTCGGTCATTTTGGAAATCCTTTAAAGATACCTATGTTCAGCAGTGGACGTTATGCGGCTGAAATGATGAGTCCAATCTACGAAATCTCCGTCACTGTTTTTGATCCTCACGGCCGCGACTTGTACCTCTGAGTTAGTACTCGTGTACGGTCATTTTCAACTACCACCAGGTAGTGGAAAAACATAGAAAAGAAACTTGTACACTAGTTTTATAAGTGTGTAACAACGACTATTGTCATTAGATGACAATAGCCCTTGTAACACACTGAGTTTCGGCTAATTCCTATAGGCAGCTCAAAAAATCTAACAGTGTTGTTACAACTATACGTATACCTTTCAGGATTTACAAAAAGGGCATGAAACTATTCAGGGTCGTCCAAGCATGTGTGGCATTGTCCTAATCTTACAGGCATTCATAGGCAACCATTGACCACCAGGTTGGCTTTATGCCAGTTAAATGACATACAAATTATCAAGATAGTTTAATGGATTTAGGTGTTACTTCGTGAAAGTCAAAGTTACGTGCTCTTAGATTTCAACTAACCAAGTAATTTAGCTTTGTGTTTATAGAAATTATTGCCGGTCAGCGCTTACCTACTACAATTAGTCCCAGCGTACCCGCCACCAATATTTGATGCATACCTCTGCCTGTGCTGCTGTACCTACTCATCATCATCAGGTATTTTGGTCTCCACTGCAGAAGCACGACCCTCTCTGTACTACCAGAGCCACTTGGTAAGAGCAAATAGAGGACTTGGCCTACACTCCCTTCACTGGCCAGGCGGGTTGGAAAGGTCTCATTGATGTTTATGAGCTTTGTTTAGCTTGTAGTTCCTAAGTTGTCTTCCACGGGAGAAATTAGAATGACCCTATTAAATAATGAATGAATGAATGAATGACCCTATAAAAGTTAATACATACGAAAATGCTGGCCTGTCTATGTTAGGGTTATCGTGCGTGGTCTTTTAAAGCCATGGTTGCTGGAGGCCCTAAGAAGTGAATAAGAACTTGGGCGATACCTGTCGGTGTCCGTCGCGCGCAGAATCCAGTTCATAGTCTCGCGGGCAACTCTCGCTCATCTGAAAGAGCCCTTATTGTTTCGCTGAACAAACTAAGGATCGATTTTTACAATCTTTTCGGCAGTTCACGAAAAAAATTACGTACATTTAACTTTCCTAGATTCCCCAGATCCACATATATTGCAAAAACAACAATTAAAATAAACACACGTTATATTAAAATTATTATTTTAACCCAAAACTTTCGTATTTGCTAAACCGCGCTTCAAGTAACAAAATTCAATACACTCGCAAATATTTTCGGAAGCCAACTTTGTGCGATAAAAGTTTCATATATAAAATAGAACTTTGTTCCGTTGCGATATTTACAGGGGTTGCCGGCCGGCCGCACCGGTGTAAATTTAACCTAACTTACAAATAAAAATAGTGCGGAATTGACACTTCATAATTACTTCTCAGCGGCAGCGTCCTGAGCGCAATGACTCTAATAGCATTTGCTGTTGTAGCAATTACCTATTGGTTTGCTCAGAGTGGTGATTATAAGCAAATCCTCTTTTTATTGGGAGGGGTCTTTAGTCCAGCATTGGACTGCTTTAGGCTGATAAAAAAAAATGAATGAATTCTCAGACGTACTTTAATAAGCATTTCAAAGTGTCGATGTACGTACAAAATTTTAACAGTTTTTTCCATAAACATAAGGAACAGTAGGAAAGGATCAGCCTCTACAAACATTCTGCGACCAAATTGCAGACGTTGTAAAAAAAGGAGAGGTGAAAAGAACCCTTAACTGTAAAACATGTGTGAAAATATTGAGGAGTGTAGATGAATCAAAAGAGGTTTGTCAGGATCGCAGCAAGTGGGGGTCCATAGTCTCTGCCTACCCCTGTGGGAAACAGGCATCATATTATGTATGTATGTAGAAACATATCCAAGTAAAAATTTCACATATTCGAATAATATTAAATGGAGACCTCTAACTTGCACAGACAACTAGTGAATAGGATTTCTCACTATATTTTCATTTATTGTAAGAAAGTGGTGGGTAAATAAATGGCCGTACACTGTTACAATTCTATAACGTAGTTATTTTGGCTGCAGCTTAGTCAGGAAATTGGAATTCTACCACACAGTGTGCACTTGTTCCCGATAAGGTGTCGCCGATTTAAACGTCCTATATAATTTGCATCTTTCCGATTAATATAGACTGCATTTAAGTATACATACATACATACATACATACTATCACGTCTTTATCCCTAATCGGGCAGACAGAGCATTTTGGGTCTTGTCTTTTAAGTATACATGAGATGGTAACGAGATGGGACCTCGAGACTGCTTTAAGTGACTTTTAAACTCCGTGGCGTGGTGGTATATGTTTGTCCGCAACCCAAAGGTTCCAGGTTCGATCCCCGGTCAGGGCAAAATGGAAAATGGCCTTTTTCAAATTGTCCTGGGTCTTAGATGTTGATCTATATATGTATTTGTCATAAAATATAGTATCGTTGAGTTAGTATCCCATAACACAAGTCTCGAACTTACTTTGGGTTTAGCTCAATCAGTGTGATTTGTCCCTATATATTTATTTATTTAATATATTGTGAAACGGGCCCGTAGAACTGCTGCTACTGAGGATCCCTATTGCGTAGCTGAATAAAACGAGGTTTCAACTTTTAAGGATAGATAGCATTTCTTGACAGTGTCAAGTTTATTTGCTAGGCAAATTAAAAAATTTACCCGACATCACCATCTAGTGATAAATGGCAGAACTTAATAATATTCTAACAGAAGTAAAGAATTTTAATGAGAACAAAAAATGAAATTGATATCCGTAGCACCACGCTATTATTTGCCAGGTAAATTGCAAAACTCTTTAAAGCGTTAACACCTAATATCCCTTAAACGTCTAAACCGATTTAAATCAAATATGGCTAAAAAACACTGCAAGAGAAGTTGCTTTCACGTAAGAAACCAGATTGATATCGATTTATTCCTTCCAGCGCTACGATGTCACAAACAGACAGATAGACCGACAGACATTAGCTTAAAACTTATAACACCCCTCTTTTTTGTAGGGGGTTAAAATACGACACGCACGCGCAGCTGTTCGCTCGCGTAGCGCAGATGACCAGTAGTGCGATTTTTCATACGCGGAGTCTCTAAACGAACGGTTTTTTATATGGAAAAACCATTCGTTTAGGTTACTCCGCGTTTCAAAAATGGCACTTTGTAAAGTAAGCCGCGCCGCCCGTCCGCTCGCGCGAGTTAGTGTTGCCAGCAACTACAAGGGTAATAGTAGAATACTTACCCTTATTTTGCGACTCACAATCAAATTATCTGTGCAAGCCAAAAGTTGATTGGAGATAAATGTCATGAGTGATAGATAGATTTGATAGAAGATAGGTGCAGAAAAGAAAGGCCGACCCTTCAGTGTGGCAAGTGACAAATAATGACAAAGGATTTTAAAAAATGACGATCTAGCTTATTGCTGTGTGGTCTACAGTCTTTGCTTACCCCCATTAGTAGGTAGTTAAATTTTTGCTGTAGAGAGCACTAGAAAAGTTATTCAACCTAACATCCACGACCCACTCCCACTCAAGTTGATTCCGAAATCCCCAAAAGCAGATAACTGGCGCGACCTCAAAGCCTCAGCACAAACAAATCTGGGAACTAAGTCTCGCAACGCACACTGTTTACTTTGACAAAGTCGCAGCGGCGCTAAATTCGCCCGTCGCCGCCGCAGCATACAACCGTATCGCTGCCGCACTGCGCAACAGTCAATATGTTGCATATTTTATAAGCGTTCTCAACTTTACGCCGACTGTATCTGCCTTTATGTCGGAGTCAGATTGCGAGGAAGAAGTTTGTTTTCATGGCGTTGGATTATTTAAGCGGTACGTGTAGGTTGATTGAGTTTGTACGAGGAATCGATATGACCAATGCCACGAGCCGATTCTCTTGAAGATAATCTACAAAATAGTATTATTTAACTATATATTTCATCGGAATATAGAGCTCAGTAACGCTCCACTTCAGTCGAGTCTCATTTTAATTAAATACGAGCGACGCGACATATGATAGCGATTGTTCGCGATCCTGCTTAGCGACGGTCGGCGACTAGAGTCGTTAACTATCGCACAACTTATGTGTACCTATACTTATGTGCTACAAAATGTTGCCAGTATGTAATAAACAACCGACGGTGACCGTTGGTAACCGTCAGCGACAGCGACGGGCGACAGTTCGTATATTTGTAAGTGTGCGCCCTAAGAGCGCAGTATACAGGCTGCAATTGAAATCATTAGCATTAATTTAACTTATTATCAACAACACTGCAATAAATGCAGTAATTAAAAAGTATCAAAAAGTAAGGAAAATGACCAATGTATCAAAACACTTCGAGTCGTGCGCGCGTACTGATACCTACGAGCCGCAAGGTCAGAGACCTCGGACGGATACAGCTGAGCGGCGCGAACGGCCGGCATACAAAAGTAGACTTTAATTTACGTAAATAAGGTATGTCGAGTGGGGACGGGTCGTGTCACACGTAGGTACGTTTGAAGTAGGAACGAATGTTAAGGTATTACGACGCGGCGAAATTGATACTATTTATTTTTCGTGAATTTAATGACGATTAGTTTTTTTTATTTATATATGTCAGTAATGAACAAGGGACATAGGTGTTCCCTAAGCATTTCACCATCAGGTCATTTTTAGTCTCCACTGCAGGAGCACGACCCTCTCCATATCTACTTAGAGCCTACTTGGCCAGAGCAGCCAGAGGACTTAGCCTACACTCTCCACGCTGGCCCGAAGGGTCGGGAAGATCTCATTATATTTATATGCTTTCTTTAGCTTGCATCCCCTAAGTCGCCTTCTAAGAAATCAACGGAAAGACTTCGAGTGATCCTATTCTAATCTGCCGGATACCACACGGCGATACCTAAGTATAATATCACTTCACTTCAAGTCTTCCCGTGAATGTCGTAGAAGGCGACTTAGCAAATAGAAGCCAAGCATTTCTTAAGAGATCTATAATGGAAGCTATATTCTTATAATGTTTCACGGCAATTGTACTCAAGTCGCCTGACCTTCATCGCACCTATAAATACGTGATTGCGATTCTAAACCCTTTTCGTCTCAGTGGACATCGGTTCGTCACGATTAACTTCGCCCCTTGCCATTTCAATGAGGTAATCCGCCAATGAATATAGTAGTTTTTACGTTATCTTTGTAAGCACTGGTTAACGAGATACTCTAAGGGATTTGAAAAGGGGTAGAAAGTTTGAAATGTCGCCTAGAACTTTGTCAATAAATTTAATTTTATATTTTCTGTTTTAGTGTACTGAGTCAGGTTTATTACTACTGTAAAGTGGTAGATAATTTACGACTGTACTCAGTCATAACTGCAAAATTGGCGCAAAGCGTGCTGAATTTCAAAATTGGTTGTAAAATATTGTAATCTTTACTTTTTAAATAGCCCTGTTAAGAAAGGGAAGTAACGAAAAGATATGTAGGTACCTTTGTCCTTATTCACTTAATTATCTGACTCCAAAGATATCACTGAAGCTACGGAAGATAGAAGGATATCTAAAGCTGCAAGTCACAAATTAAATTGTAATATTTCATCATAGTTGGTTTTTAAATTAACAATGTTCAGTAAATACGGTAAATACATGGAAACGTCAAAAGAATCAGGGTTTAAAGAATAATATACACAAGTTACAAAGCTATTTTAGAGGCCAAAAAGTTTGATGCAGGCAAAACCGCCCTTCGAAAGACGCATTTGGATGAAAAGAACATCGACAGCAAAAAGAAACGCAGTCTAAACCCTTGCTTTATTATATAACTATTTTATTATTTCTGTTTTTCCCAAAGGCTGACTGGTAGAGAATGCGTTAGCATTAAGTCCACCTTTTGTACCATTATGGTCAATAAAGATTTAATAAATAAATAAATAAATAACTAGCTGCATCCCGCAGTGTTACCCTCGGTATATATATATAATTGGCCAAGCACGTGTCGGACGACGCGCAGTGTAGGGTTCCGTAGTTGCGAATGCGGACTTTGAGTTTATGTCACTAAAAACGTCTAAAAACGAATTACCTATTGAATTGGTATAAAATTTCCCTTTCTTTATGTTCTTCTTCTTCTTCTTAGCGAGTCGGAATGGCGATTTTATGTTGGTCGCCTATAACTTTTTTATTTGTCAACCCTAATTAGCTCTGATAGTTTTCCTTTAAACTTCGTTTACATACTATAGATGTGATTTTTTTCACTTGTCTATTATATAACCCTATATATGATAGAGGGGGGAAACTTGACTCTAATAAAAATTTGCACTATAATACCAAATATTTCAGAAACAGATGCCTAAATCGAAAAATTGTTCCCAAGCTTACAATACTTTTAAAAGATCTAGTCAACAATATTCCGCATGAAGGGTTAGTCAAGAAAATACAGGGAACAATTGCACTTTACCTCAATTATTGTAATAGGCATCTCAGGGAGGTATAGGTAACAAAGGAAAGAAAGCAGCGTCTCATCTCATGTCACCATATCGTGAGGTTGGTTATTATGGGCAGACTTATTTCTCTATTGTTTTTCCATCTTCTCGCCCACCATGACGCTAAAAATGGCTTTTGGGTCTTGCGGCCCTGGGCTCTGCATAGAACCGCAAGACCCAAAATGCTCTGTCTGCCCCATTAGGGATAAAGACGTGATAGTATGTATGTATGTATGTTATTTCTCTACTATAGGAAGAAAATTTAAGTTTAAAACTGGTATTTAGTCCCTAAGGCCTAAAGAAAAAGAAAGTGAGTAATCTAAAAATAAAAAAATAACGCAACTTTTCACACAAACAAATTCTATTAATCTAATATTCTTCAATAAAAAATATTTATAATAACATATATCTCACTCTTTCACTTCAAAAACAGTCCAATTTCTTTACCAGTCTGCGAAAAGGTTGAGATGGAGTAAGTCGGGATTATAATACCCCTTTTTGTGCCACTATCGAGTGGCATAAAAAGGGGCTTGCAATAAATATTGTAATACTCAAAGAACATTGGTTATTGTTCTTGCCCTCTATGTGATGTAGGCTTAAGTTTGCGAATCTTTTCAACGCTAAGAAAAATATGATGAATAAGTACATTTCACTTCATCGTCGGGCTAATAAAAACTAAAATAACCGACCAAGTGCGAATAGGATTCGCGCACTAAGGGTTCCGTACCATTTTCTATGAAAAATCGCGTTTGTTGTATGGGAGCCCCCCTTAAATATTTATTTAATTTTGTTTTTAGTATTTGTTGTTATAGCGGCAACAGTCAACTGTCTAGCTATCGCGGTTCTTGAGATACAACCTGGTGACAGACAGACGGACAGACGGACAGACGAACAGACGGACAGACAGCAAAGTCTTAGAAATAGGGTCCCGTTTTTACCCTTTTTGTACGGAACCCTAAAAAGTACATTTCATTAGACCTACTTACTACATAATAAAGTATTAAAAAAATACAGTAATAACAATAAACATGACCTATTAGTCTTTTAGGTACCCACTTGAAATCTATCTTAGTTTTGACGGTACTTAATTTCTACAGTCTAATTTTTTGCATTGAAATAAATACTACGGTAAAATTTAAACAAGTACTTAAGCCTGTACAATCGGGAATATGTTAGATGTTGTTTTTTAGGATTTATTGTTCTAAATTCAATTTGTAATTTGTGCATATTTATGTAATCCTTTTATTTTTGTAATTTAAGACGAAAAACATACTATTTTATTATTTTCGATACACAAAATGGTAGATTTTCTTTCAATTTAGACAAATCAAACAACATAATTATCTCAAGCTTATAAACTGACTGCAGAGCGAACCTAAGACATATACATACAATAGATAAATATAACCCTCCTTCTAGCCTAGTCGCGTAAAAGCAATAATTAAAGGCATATTAGTCATTTACCATAGATGTAAAAACTTGTAACACTGAATCAATATGGTTTACTCGAACCCCCTAAGTATGTGTAGGGCGGAGGAATAAAAAGCCGAGCTTAAGGCAGCTTTGCGAACTTGCCGCTCAGCTTGTTCGAGTGACGCGATTAAAGAGGATTACAAGACAACTTTATGACGAATGGGACTTTATTAGCGAGGTGTTTGTATTACTTAGAACATTGAATATTGACAGGAAGTTACTAGGAGAAGGGCCGCAATATTTTTTTAAAACTAAAAACCAACTTTACCCCCAAACTACACAATTGATTTTAATATTTTTTTCCGTAGAATCACCTCAGAAGTATACTCTTTCAAATAGAAAAAAAACTTTCCAAATCGGTCCAGGCGTCTAGTGACATAAGATATCTCAAACTCCTCTGTACTTTGGAAGGTATGTTAAAACGCTGGTCACCATTATCATTTTTTATGGCTGTCTTTAACTAGAGGTAACTTAACAATCTAACTCTAGTATTAGCATACACACGATAAACAAAGAGCATATATGTAACAATCATGTAACACCGAATAAACATGGTTTACTGGAACCGGCTAACTGTGTGTAGGGCGGAGGAATAAAAAGCCGAGCTTAAGGCAGCTTTGCGAACTTGCCGCTCAGCTTGTTCGAGTGACGCGATTAAAGAGGATTACAAGACAACTTTATGACGAATGGGACTTTATTAGCGAGGTGTTTGTATAATTTAGAACATTGAATATTGGCAGGAAGTCACTAGGAAAAGCTCTGATTGAAGAATAGGGATGTGGCTAAATTTTTTTTGCTCATTAGATAGATTATTAAATTGTTACGGCACACATAGTTTTTATTTTTCTGATTAGAAAATAATGACTTTAATCGTCTAAGCGTCTTCAAATAATCGGTGAACATACATAAAAATAGACCGCGACGAATTGTTAACCTCCTGCTTCTTTAAGAAGTCCATTTATTAGTGTGTTTATTAAGTACTTAAAATAAATAAAATAAATATATAGGAACAAATTACACTGATTGAGCTAGCCCCAAAGTAAGTTCGAGACTTGTGTTATGGGATACTAACTCAACGATACTATATTTTATAACAAATACATATATAGATAAACATCCAAGACCCAGGACAATTTGAAAAAGGTCATTTTCCAACTTGCCCTGACCGGCAATCGAACCCGGAACCTCTGGATGGCGGACTAGCATGGTGACCACTACGCCACGGAGGTCGTCAACTTACATCGTTAAGCGCCAATCGCACATAAAATAATTTATTGTTTTCCTAACTAGTAGAGAAGGTCACGTTTTGCACCATTGTGGTCAATAAAGATATACTCCATATTCATAAAATAATACAAACTTTTGTTGTACCTATTTTAGTTAAAACATTTTTTTTTATTTTTGATTAAAACTAACGTGAGGTACACTCATTGTTTTATTTAGAGAACAACAAAACAAAACATATTTTGTCCCTTTCAAGAGTGAAAGAGACAAACTATTTGACTTTAAAAGAACGAGACAAAGCATATTTTAACTAATATAAGTATTGCAGGTTATGCAAACGTTTGTAATTTTTACTGAAAAAGGGGGTTAATAAATAAAAAGGCACAGCTGCGGTTGCGACGCCGGTTGCCAATAAACTTATTTCAAAACCAATAGATATAGAAACGATGAGAAACTAAGCACTCGCAGCCGGCCTAATGAAGTTGTCCTCATAAATCTGCGATTTGCACAATACCGACTATTAACAGCTTGCGAACTGTGATTAAGTGACGTCATTACTCATCCTTCGGTTTACAGTAAAGTGGCATTTAAAGTAACTGCCTGAAGTGAAGATGCTTTAATTTAGTTATTTATATATTGACATTGATTCTCGATATAAACTAATGAAATTTGCTATTTCATAAGCTTATATCGAGATTTACCATCTTTTCTGCTACGGCCTAAAGGTGAACTGATAGACTTAGCATTAAGTTCTACCTTTTGTAATCTTAGGATTTTAAGTGCAATGATAAAATAATAAATAAGCGGTCAAGTGCGAGTCGGACTCGCCCATGAATGGTTCCGTAGTAGTTTTTTTTTAAATTTTTATATTTGAGTTGATTGAATGGAAAGGTAAATTGCAGTTTATGACATTAAAAAAAAAATCCTTACTAGATCTTGTTCAAACCAATTTTCGCTGGTAGTTTTCATGGTAATGAACATCATATATCTTTTTTAGTTTTATCATTCTCTTATTTTAGAAGTTACGGGGGGGGGGGGGGGGGGGACACACTTTTTTCCTTACCAAGTTTCAACAGTATAGGTCTTATAGTTTCAGAAAAAAGTGGCTGTGACATACGGACGGACAGACAGACAGACATGACGAATCTATAAGGGTTCCGTTTTTGCCATTTGGCTACGGAACCCTAAAAAGTAAGACGTTATTGCTGCACATACGCGATTAATAGTTACAAATAATCAAAGTACTTAAGTCTCGAATGGTAACTGTATACTGGCAAGCGAAGCGTAGAATACCCACCAATAAGTTTTCATAAGTTCTCAAATGTTTGACTGTAACCTACTCTTTCGACTAGTGAAAACGGCTTCCCGCATGTGTTACGGAAGTCTCTCACACCCTAAATTCGAGCTACATTAACTAGTAGAAAGATTACCCGCAAGTTCAGAAGTCTCCCGCACCCCGAATGCGTGTCAGAACGATCAATGAAAATAAGCCTTTTGATTAAAACTAACGTGAGACCCATGCTGGTCTGGGACAAATAAAAAAAACTTAGAATGTACCAGCTGCTTATCTTCCCACGCAGATCGTAAAAGCCGATCGAGGGAATGGGCAAAAATGCAAATCCTGTTAACAGGCGATGCGGCTAGCAACCCATCACTGTATTGATTGCTTTTCCATCTTCTCGCCCACCATGACGCTAAAAGTGGCTTTTGGGTCTTGCGGCCCTAGGCTCTGCATAGAACCGCAAGACCCAAAATGCTCTGTCTGCCCCATTAGGGATAAAGACGTGATAGTATGTATGTATGTAACGTGAGACATAGACATTATTGGAATAAGTTATCGGATTCGCCCTGATGAAGACCTCCGGATAAGGTCGAAACATGTCGGCCAGTAGCTGACTCTATACGTGAGCAACCCGTTAACTCATTCCAATAAAATAAGCTTTAACACTCATTATATTATTGAAGTAAAGTCAAAGATAATATAACTACTAACATATCAGGTACCAAACGCCATAGAAATTATTGGATGGCCCGTAAGTAGGCAAAACGGAAGTTGCGGGATAGCCTCATAGAGATGGCAGCACACACGACTAGCTAAAAAGTGACAAATAAAGTGTTGAATAAGCCTTAAAAATATTTATTGCATTTTATGTAAGTTTTTTTTTTCTTTATAATTACTCATTGGATTTATTTATCATAATTATCAACACATTAAAATTAAAACAAATTACATTTCATGATCAAAATAATAGAAAGTAAAATTTACAAACTTAGCGTTTCCGGTGCAAAGGTGCCCAGAACACTGGCCGCGTTACCGCGCTGGATAGCAATGGCTATTCTTTGCACCAGAAACGAGCCAGAACGTGAGTTCCCAGTCTTTTCTGAAATTCGTTGACCTATCTCCCTTATAAGGCGCTTAGCGTCCGAACCCCAACTGCCCATGGTCTCTACGGCTATGGGTAGAAAACAATCATTTCATGTAAGTTATATTTCATTAATTACAGTTCTACTTTTTTACAGACAAAATATTTTTACTGTTTTATTATATGTACAAAATAAATATTTACATAGGTATACAATAATTATATAACTAAAAACTAAATAACTACTTAAATTACAAAACTATAAACTAAAATAATCTAATTAAAAATAAAACGTTATATTAAATAAAAAATAGACCCTAGATCGCTACGGTCGCAGGGCAAGGTACCTAAAAGACTGGCGGCATTGCCTCGTTGTAAGGCCAGCCTTTTTAGGGTTCCGTAGCCAAATGGCAAAAACGGAACCCTTATAGATTCGTCATGTCTGTCTGTCTGTCTGTCTGTCCGTCCGTATGTCACAGCTACTTTTTTCCAAAACTTTAAGACCTATACTGTTGAAACTTGGTAAGTAGATGTATTATGTGAACCGCATTAAGGTTTTGACACAAAAATAGAAAAAAAACAATAAATTTTGGGGGTTCCCCATACTTAGAACTGAAACTCAAAAAAATATTTTTCATCAAACCCATACGTGTGGGGTATCTATGGATAGGTCTTCAGAAATGATATTGAGGTTTCAAATATCATTTTATTCTAAACCGAATACTTTGCGCGAGAGACACTTCCAAAGTGGAAAAAAGTGTGTCCCCCCCCGTAACTTCTAAAATAACATACACACTATCACGTCTTTATCCCTAATGGGGCAGACAGAGCATTTTGGGTCTTGCGGCTCTATGCAGAGCCTAGGGCCGCAAGACTCAAAAGCCACTTTTAGCGTCACGGTGGGCGAAAAGCTGGAAAAGTAATCAATACAGTGACGGGTTGCTAGCCGCATCGCCTGTTAAAATGATTCGCATTTTTGCCCATTCCCTCGATCGGCTTTTACGATCTGCGCGGGAAGAGAAGCAGCTGGTACATTCTAAGTTTTTTCGTTTCTCCCAGACCAGCATGGGAGGACTTCTAAAATAAGAGAATGATAAAACTAAAAAAAATATATGATGTTCATTACCATAAAAACTACCAGCGAAAATTGGTTTGAACAAGATCTAGTAAGTAGTTTTTTTTTAATATGTCATAAACTGCAATTTACCTTTCATTCAATCAACTCAAATATAAAAATTTAAAAAAAATACTACATGACTTTTATATTATGTTATTTGCTACTACGGAACCCTTCATGGGCGCTTATTCAGTTCTACTTTATTTAAATAACAGTAATAATATATTTTAATTTATTACCTATAGAGCCACCTAATGACAAGAAAGAGAAATAATTATGTTTTTAAGGCGATGTGTAGGCATGGTAAATAATGCATTTACAGTGTGTTATTGCAGAGTATAATGTAATAAGTTGCGATATTTATGGCGTAATGCGGCTCATAATGCGGTAGTAAATTAAATTTTCAGTTATCGCTACATCGCAATTTTGGAGCTACAAAGCCCAAATGCATTTTGATTTTCACTGCTTTTAAGTTAGTGTTATATTAATTTATTAAAATTTCAATATTATTTTAAATTAATACCTTATTCATGTTTTGTTTTAGATATTTCCAAATACTTAATATATATTACTTAGTATATAACACACTTGCCGTGTGGTTTCCGGCAGGGTAGAATAGGGCCACTCCAAGACCTCCCGTGGATGTCGTAGAAGGCGACTTATGGAATACGAGCTAAACAAAGCTTATAAACATCAACGAGACCTCTCCAACCCGTCTGGCCAGCGTGGAGAGTTTAGGCCAAGACCTCTGGCAGCTCTCGGGTAGTACAGAGAGGGTCGTGCTCCTGCAGTGGAGACCAAAAGACCTGATGATGATGATGATGATATAACACACACAAAAACACTTGAAAACTTTTTGTTTTTAATAATAATTGGGAGTCGCTACATATCTTTTTTATGTATGTTTACCGATTTTTCCAAGATGCCAAGATCGTTTTAGAAAATTCTTTTTTGTTTGAAACTAAAATTATAAAGTTTCTATGGAACCACATAACAGGTGTAGGTACCTTATTAAAATTGGTTGTACGTAGTTTGGAGGTGAAGTCGGTTTTGAGTTTTAAAAAATTATAAAAGATATAGAAAATACTATTTGTCACATTGAGCGACTTCAATTAAAAATGTCATGTAAACTCCCATGCTGGTCTGGGAGAAATAAAAAAACTTAGAATGTACCAGCTGCTTCTCTTCCCACGCACACCGTAAAAGCCGATCGAGAGAATGGGCAAAAATGCAAATCGTGTTAACAGGCGATGCGGCTAGTAACCCATCACTGTATTGATTGCTTTTCCATCTTCTCGCCCACCATGACGCTAAAAGTGGCTTTTGGGTCTTGCGGCCCTGGGCTCTGCATAGAACCGCAAGATCCAAAATGCTCTGTCTGCCCAATTAGGGATAAAGACGTGATAGTATGTATGTATGTATGTATGTATGTATGTAAAAAGTTTCAGAAATTTTATAAAAATCGACGAAAAAAATACACCTCGCCGGTTGCGCAAACCCGCCAAAATCACTTTCAGGAAATATAATCCGACTGTAAAAAGTAAGGTGTATTTGATTAGAGTCCCTCAGGAAGGCCCTATATTTCTCTCGTCGCGTTAAATTGATTCTCAATGATGCCCTTTTAGCGGAACCTAATAACTTTTTGAGAGTTATTTTATAGCGCTGGGTTATTTTTATTTGCCGCAGTAAGTCTGACTCGTGCGAGGATTTTTTGAAATGTGTGGAGAATGCGAAAAGTAGGTACATTGATTTGTTAAAGGCCCATTTAGACGGTGCAAGTTTCTTGCGTGTTGCATACAATTTTATTGAAGCAATAAATGATTTGTATGGCTGACATTTCGTTTAGAACATGCAAGTTGTGTATTGCTGCAATAAAATGGCATGCAACGGGCAAGAAACTTGCACCGTCTAAATGGGACTTAAGAGTGGTCTATACAGAGAGGCTGATAGTTTGGTTCCTTAGGGCTTTTACCACAGATCGTAATGTATAAATGTTCAATTTTTAAAATTGACTTAGCTCCCAAACTACTTACCGATTTTAATAAAATTTCTATGGGACAAACTCGCAAGTATATTTGAAACAAAAAAAAAATCTAAAAATTAAATAAATTAATCAAAAGAAAATATAAATCGGTCCAGGCGTCTTTCAATAATCGGTGAATATACATTAAAAAGTGTGAGTGTAGGCCAAATCCTCTGACTGCTCTGTCCAAGAACAGAGAGGGTCGTGTTCCTGCAGTGGAAACTCAAAAGACCTAATGATGATGATACATAAAAAAAGATTACGTCAAATTGATCCTCTTTTTTTGGAAGTCAGTTAAAAATAAGATCAGGAACGTCGCTGGCTAAAACAGTACTTTTTGATCGTTTGTTCAATAATGGTTGGATCTCATCTGTCTCTACTGTCATTTATACTGTCTCTCTCGCTCCAGTAAACGATGGTTCAAGCAGCAGAAAAGGATAGCTGCTATAGATAGATAGATAGAATAAATGTTATATCTATCTATCTATCTATCTATAGCAGCACAGAAAAGTGACGGTAAGGGAGTCGGACAGAAAAACAGCAACAACGTTTGTCTGTATACTCAACAATTATCAGGTCTTTATAGTCTCCACTGCAGGAAAACGACCCTTTACTAGAGCCATATTTGGTAAGAGAAGCCAGACGATTTGGCCTACACTCTCTTCGCTGACCAGACAGGTTGGAGAGGTCTCATTGATGTTTATAAGCTTTGTTTAGCTTGTATTTCCTAAGTCACCTTCTACGACATCCACGAAAGGACTTGGAGTGGCCCTATTCTACTCCGCCGGAAACTACACGACTTCTTCTTATCGTGTGTGTTAGGGACTAACACTAGTGTCAGAGTTTTTAAACCGCCTTAAGCCTCTGAAATGGTTTTAGGTAACAACCAATGTCAAAGACAGTGACCAGGACCGACGGCTTAACGTGCCCTCCTAAGCACGGATCATCTTACTTATCAGACAATCAGGTGATCAGCCTACAATGTCCTAACCAAACTGGGACAACAACACAAAGTCGTTGCCCTCGCCGGGAATCGAACCCGTGACCTCCGGGTATGAGCCGAACGCTCTAACCACTACACCACGGAGGCAGGACCACACGGCAATATCTGCATACTATGTCCGAAGATAACTCAATGATTGGTACTGCATTAAATTTGATATAGACCCAGACAATTTTCTTTAAGTTTCAAATATGCGGTCGCAAGTGGTTTTAGTAGTGGTCGTTTGGAAAGAAACGCAAGCGAGAAAGTTGTTTGGCGTAGAACTTTGGTCTACGGCGTAGCTCTTCAATCTACAGCGTAGCACTTCGATCAATGGCGTAGCAGGTCGGTGCTACGTATACGATGTGTTGATAAATAAAATGAGATGGTATATGAAGGTCCATTAAGATGGTGTATTTTTCTTGTCTGTTGCATACCATTTTTAATTCAAAAAAGGAAAAATATATGAATTTGTTGAAAACTTTTATGTTTTTTTTTATGTAGGTATGTTCACAGATTACTTAAAGACGCCTGGAACAATATAGAAAATTATTTTTTATTGATAGGTGGTCCCATAGAAATTATATCAATATCGGTTGTGTACACCGACCGTTGTTGAAATCAGTTATAAGGAATGATCGGAATAGGTAGTGCAATTTAGGGTGAATGACCTTAAACATTATAATCATATGGATATGCCTGTGGCGATGCGGGATTCAAAGAATTGTTATGATCGAATGTATTTCTTCTGAAATTTTTACATCATTACTATACATAGGTATAGCTTTATGCATTGTTATATAATAGCTGTATATTAAAGAAAAAAATATACATACAACATAAAAATATTTTATTTTATTTAGTTGAAGTTTTCTATTAACTCACTCTGAGATATTTACTTTATACATACATACATACATACTATCACGTCTTTATCCCTAATGGGGCAGACAGAGCATTTTGGGTCTTGCGGTTATGTAGAGCCCAGGGCCGCAAGACCCAAAAGCCACTTTTAGCGTCATGGTGGGCGAGAAGATGGAAAAGCAATCAATACAGTAATGGGTTGCTAGCCGCATCGCCTGTTAACATGATTTGCATTTTTGCCCATTTCCTCGATCGGCTTTTACGATCTGCGTGGGAAGAGAAGCAGCAACATTTTAAGTTTTTTTATTTCTCCCAGACCAGCATGGGAGCTATGGGAGCATTTACTTTATATCTTACGATACCTGCTATGCACGAGTGTTACTGCGAGATACTTACTACTCAACGTAAATTATAAGAAAAAAATTACGATATGCAACGTGGAAGGGACATACCTGTAATAAATCGAACCACGGGCTACAATAGATCACTATAGTATAATGAAATTAAAATAACAGTCGCAAATTTAAAAATAAATTCGGCATTTCCATACGAAAGTGTGCAGCCGGCCAGACAATTTGTACGGGAATGTAGATTTTTTTGTTGTTTTTTGACTGTTATTTTTTAATCACCATACTATATTGATTTAGTATAGCATGTGGTTTGATTTATTACGGTTGACAACCCGTAATAAATCGAACCACACCTTCCACGTTGTTTAGTAATATTTTTCCCAAGGTACCTAACGGTAATTTTAAAAAAGTCAGATTCCATTTTTAATAATTTTCGAATAAAAAAAACAAAAACAATATCAACTTATCATTCCTATTTTCAATATCATATGCTTTCTTTGACATTGAAATGAATTACAATTATTATTTTTTTCCACATTTTCAACCGTCTATTCCTTTTTACGTCTAAAATCCATTTATATGTCGAAAATGATCTTTATGTCCTAATGACGTCTAAATCTCAACAAACCAGGGAACATAAGTGATACGAAATCCTATTATAGGGCATAGAGCAATAAAAAGATAAGACAGTACTTACTAAATATCATGTTGTCTTTTTCTCCCGAACATAGTAACAATGATTTTTACCGTCCTTATCAATCACGACGACAATAATCAATACATTTACCTGGTAGCTTGAAATTCTTGGTGTTAACTAATTTAAATAAAGTTAAAAAATAATTTCTGCGTGTTTGTAAAGCTTAGCGTCAATATACACCAACTTTAATAAATAACATACCTAACGAAGTATATTCTATTCTTAGAACTCGTAACTTGTTGGTCTTATTCATTTCCGATATTTTTTAATAAATAAATAAATCCCGACTAAGCGGGATTTAAAGGCATATCAAATCAAATCAAATCAAATATATCTTTATTATCATAGGATATTTAAAATATCTCTTAATAATCGTCATTATTTTGTTGCTCTATTGTTGACGTCAAATAGTTACTTACAGCAAAGTTTACTACCGCTTCCAAAGCGCTAGTGCAGAAGAAGCGGTAACAAACTGCACTGCACCTCTTCTCCAAGGACGTCAACTCACAATTAAATTAATACTGTCACGAGAGTGGGTTGGGGATAGGAAAGGAAACACCAATCCTATGGAATAGTGCCTTTATTTACGACTCTAGGGTACTCACAGTTGTCACAGGTACGTACGCGGGAATGTCACTGTACTGTCACACACACGGAAACGTCACTGCACTGTCTTGCGCGTGGAAACGTCACTGCACTGTCACGCGCGGTAATGTCACTGCACTGTCACACGCGTAAACGTCACTGCACTGTCACGCGCGGAAACGTCTCTCGCGCGTATTTACTGCACTGAACACTTCACTTCACTCACTATTACACTTTACTTTTTACTCACTACTTCCACTTTTACTTTTCTTCCTTTTTCTTCTTCCTTCTTCCTTCTTCAGATTTTACTTTCAAACTAAACTGGCGTAGGCCGCGCCTTGTTCTGCTTATATACCCCCCGGATGCGAACAATATCGCATCAAAGTTCTAAACTTAAGTCATAAATTTTCTTTTGTCTTCTTTTATTTCTGGCCCGTATTTTCATTCCAATTTAATCTAGAGTTATCTAGAAACTTCTTACAAAACTTCAAAAACACTATTCGTGACTGTGATTTGAACCTGGGGTCTATGGATTCACAGTCCAACACCAAGACCGCTAGGCCAATCGTGTGCTGACGTGAGTGACGAAATTTCCCTTTAGATGAATTCTCGTAGTTTGAATTTGTGACGTTGACAATTTGACATTGTCATTATCACTTATCATCCTACGCGACACTGCCCCCTCTCGAGACATGATCGTCCCGATCATTATTGCTTCCATGATAACGTGCCAATCGATCCACATGAACTATTTTGAGAGGACTGCGAGGATTACGCTGAATTCGGTAGGTCACGTCGTTAATTCTGGTGATAATTTTGTAAGGTCCTTCCCAACTTGGTTGTAGCTTTGGAGATTTCCCTTTTCTCCTCACCGGATTATGAAGCCAAACCAGTGTTCCTTCCTCGAAGCTGAGGCCATTAGCTCTTCGATCGTAACGAGTCTTCATCCGTTCACTAGCTTTAAGCCCAGCCTCTCTAATCTGCTCATAGACGTCAACCATCTTAATCCGAAGGTCATTAGCGTAGTCGGTTATTCCTTTTGGGGTATCTGGTGGACAACTTGATAACAAATCAGCTGGCAATTTCAATTCTCTTCCAAAATTGGCATATGCTGGAGTAACTGTAGTGGTCTCATGCACCACAGTCCTATAAGATAAGAGGAATAGTGCAATATACTCGTCCCAGTTTTTCTGATGGCTTTCTACCACTTTTGCCAGATGCCGTTCCAATGTTTGGTTAAACCTCTCAACCATTCCATCTGACTGCGGGTGATACGGCGTCGTCCGAGTCTTATGGATTCCCATGATTTCACAGACTTCTCGGAATACCTGTGATTCAAAGTTTCGACCCTGATCACTGTGCATCTCCAATGGCACACCAAATCTACAGAATACTTCGTTCACAAGCTTTGTCGCTACGGTGGTAGCCTCCTGATTAGGTAATGCAAATGCTTCAGGCCATTTCGTGAAGTAGTCCATTACTACCAAAATGTACCGGTTGCCAGCATTCGTAATTGGAAACGGTCCGGCTATGTCAAGAGCTACTCGTTCCCAAGGAGCTCCAACATTATACAACCTCATGGCTCCTCTGCTTCTAGTTTGTGGTCCCTTAACTGCCGCACAACTCTGACATTTACGGCACCAGTCTTCTACATCATCTCGGCAGTGTAACCAGTAGAAACGTTCTTTAATTTTTGTGAGAGTTCTTCTTATCCCCAGGTGTCCGCCGGAAGTACCATCATGGAAAGTTTTTAAAATCTCCCTTATCTTCTCTCTGGGGACGACCAATTGTAGATGGCAATCTTTACCTTGAGTACTTTCCCATTTTCGGTAGAGTAATCCATCGTGTAACACCAGGCTATCCCATTGCGCCCAAAGACTCTTTGTAGCCGTACTGTATTTGGCCACTTCTGACCATTTTGGTTTAGTTCCACTTCGTAGCCAGTTCAATAGTGGTTGAAAGTCTTTATCATGTTCCTGAGCCTTTTTCATGGCGTCATTAGTCCAATTTTCATCTACGGAATCAGTACGGATTAGCCGGATGTTTACTTTTTCCTTCTCTTCCTGCCGATTGCAATGCTTGCAGTCCTCCAGGCAAGGTCTTCGAGACAGAGCATCCGCATTGCCATGACTCTTTCCTCCTCGATGCTCAATTTCAAACTCATACTCTTGGAGTAGCTCAATCCACCTGGCCACCTGCCCTTCAGGATTTCTGAATTCCAATAACCATTTCAATGCAGCATGATCAGTCCTTACCAGAAATTTGCGGCCAAGCAAATATTTCTTAAAATGTTGCAATGTCTTAACCACAGCCAACAATTCTCTGCGAGTTACGCAGTAATTTCTCTCTGGCCTTGAAAGAGATTTGCTGAAGTAGGCGATTACTACTTCCTGATCTCCTCTTTGCTGAGATAGAACACCTCCAATACCGGTGTTACTTGCATCAGCGTCTACAATAAACTTGCCTTCTATGTCAGGATATCCGAGGATAGGGGTTTCACATAGACGCATTTTGAGGTCCTGAAAAGCTTGCTCACAATCTTCATCCCAAGAAAATGCTCGTTTCTCTTCTGTCAACCGATGTAATGGCTTCGCGATATCGGAAAATCCTCTTACGAATCTTCGATAGTAAGAGCATAGACCCAAAAATGCTCGTACCTGTGTCTTATCTGTTGGTGTTGGCCAATCTTTTACTGCACTTATTTTAGTAGGGTCAGTGGCAATACCTTGTTCTGAAATAACGTGACCCAAGTAGTTGACCTGACGTTGAAAAAATGAACATTTCTTTGGACTTAGCTTCAAATTTGCACTCTGTAGTTTTGAAAACACGCTTTCAAGCTTCTTGAGATGATCATCAAAATCTCTTCCCATTATAATGATGTCATCTAAATAGACTAAACAGGTTTCTCCTAGCATACCTGCCAGCACATGTTCCATCAACCTTTCAAATGTTGCTGGCGCGTTACATAGTCCAAATGGCATAGTTTTGAACTGCCTTAAACCCTTGCCGGTTGAAAACGCAGTCTTCTCTTTATCCTTAGGATCCAAATCTACTTGCCAATACCCACTTTTTAAATCAAGAGTAGAGAACCAAGTCATGCCACAAAGTGAATCCAAAGTGTCATTGATTCTTGGAAGTGGGTAACTGTCCTTTTTAGTTACATCGTTCAATCGCCGATAGTCCACACAGAACCTAGTCGATCCATCCTTTTTTTTTACTAATACTATCGGAGAGCACCATGGGCTTGATGAAGGTTCTATCACGCCATTCTTCTTCATCTCTTGGATCATGTCCTCAACTTCCTGCTCACGGGCAAAAGGAACAGGTCTTGGTCTCTGCCGGATGGGTGCTGTATCTCCTGTATCAATTTTATGTCTTACCAAACCAGTTCTGCCAATATCTCCATCATTTTTAGAGAATAAATTGCTATATTTCAACAAGAAGTTTCTTGCTTTTATTAATTGCAATTTAGTAAGATTACCCTTGCAACCCTCCAGAAACCTTGCGACATTTTCTTCCTGATTCGTAATTTTCCGCTTTTGCCCCTCTTCACACTTCCTCAACCAGGCTACTTCATCACAGTTTCCTACAATCGTTCCCTTTCGCAGTTTTTGCTCCACGTCATGAGGATTCAGAACAGGTACCAACGCAACTTGGCCACTTCCAACTAAGGTTCTAGCCGGAATCCATGATGCGTCTGAGATTCCTCCCTCTATAATGGCACATCTCCGTGGTCCGCTTCCATTATTAGGCGGAAGCATAACAGGGACCATCGTTTGGGATCTAGGACTAAGGACAGTGTCTCTCAAACATAACACCTTACCAAAATTTCCTCCTTTCATCGGAATTTCATCATTGCCATGTTTTAGAACACCATTTTTCAAGTCAATATTGCACTGATGATTTTGCAGAAAGTCCAAACCAATAATGCAATCGTCGGAGATGCCTGCGACAACCACTCTTTGCCAATAAAGTGTTGCCCCGATCTTAATGGCTACAATTTTTTCTCCTTCAGATGGGATTCGTTAGCCGGTAGCAGTAGTTAACGTGATATTTTTATTCGCTTGAATATACCGACCTCCAATGTCCTTAAGTCTGTGGTTGCTTATGACTGTCCGTGAAGCTCCAGTGTCTAATGTCAACTGGCAAGGTTTCCCATTGACTAAACCGTCTATCACTAGAGTATTTCCGTCGTTAGTCTGCTTCACAAGAATTTCTGGGGCTTTAGTACTACCGGCCAGCGCCCACCCCACAGCCCTGGCCTTCTTTAGTTTTCCTGTGGCTGCTCCGACGTCGAAACCGCTGCATCCACTTGACGTCGGAAAGTTGTACGTTCACGCTTCGGGCAAGTGCTTCGAATATGACCCCGCTCTCCACACTCATAGCACATCGGGTTGTAGGGTCGTCGTCTACTGTTTTCTGTGATTACAACCTCTCGAAGCCTTAGAGCTCGTGAGTCATGACGAACCGCTTCTACTTCCAAAGCGTGAGCCACTGCTTCTTTCAAGGTGGTGTGGTGATCCAGTCGTACAGCCGCCCTGACTTCGGGATCCCGTATCCCATCAATAAAAACCTGCAACAGCATCTCCTCCACGACAGATGGTGATGAATGATATGCCTTGCGGACCAGTCTTTCCACTTCCACGGACCACTGTTGTAAGGTCTCGCTAGCCCGCTGACAACGATCTTTGAGTTGCGCCCTGTATACATGCTCCAGGTGGCTGTCACCGTATCTGGCTTCCAGAGCGCCTATGAGTTCGTCGTAGGTGACCTCTTTCTTTCCAGCGCCGAGTGCTTCCAATACGGACAGAGCGTCATCTCGAAGTGCCAGGGTCAATGCAGACTGCGCGTCCTGCTCATCCCAATGGCTGGCTTTTTTAATTGTCTCCAACTGCAATTTAAAAGCAGCCCAAGAGGATTTGCCGTCGTAGGGTGGCACCTTTAAGTTTTTGGTAAAAGGAGCGACTACAGAGCTAGTGACAGGGCCAGACTCTTTGAGAAGTTTAACTTCCTTACCAAGCTGTTGAAGCGTCCCTTTCACTTCAGCAACTTCCTCTTTTACTTCTGTAACTTCCTCCTTTACTTCTGCAACTTCCTTCTCGAAGTCATCCATCCGGGCTGTGTTGGCCCGAACCGCGGCCAAAACATCTTTGGAAAAGGACTGAAGTTGCTCCTCCTGACGGCGTGCTTGCTCCTCCTGGCGGTGTGCTTGCTCCTCCTGCAGCGCCCGTATTTGCTCCTCCTGGCGGCGTGCTTGCTCCTCCTGGCGGCGTGCTTGCTCCTCCTGGCGGTGTGCTTGCTCCTCCTGCAGCGCCCGTATTTGCTCCTCCTGGCGGCGTGCTTGCTCCTCCTGGCGGCGTGCTTGCTCCTCCTGGCGGTGTGCTTGGTCCTCCTGCAGCGCCCGTATTTGTTCTTGCATCATGACAGTAATCTGCTGCAGGAACGCGTTCATTTCCAATGGAGCGGCTGGTGGGACGGCCGCTGATGTTGTCGCGGCTCCGCCAGAGTTGGACTCCTCGAGCGATTGTTCCTCTGCCGCTGCAGCTCCCGCTCGAGTGGTTACCCCTCTCTCATTTCTAGGCACGATCGGCATCTTTCCTATCCCACTTCGGACACCAATTGTCACGAGAGTGGGTTGGGGATAGGAAAGGAAACACCAATCCTATGGAATAGTGCCTTTATTTACGACTCTAGGGTACTCACAGTTGTCACAGGTACGTACGCGGGAATGTCACTGTACTGTCACACACACGGAAACGTCACTGCACTGTCTTGCGCGTGGAAACGTCACTGCACTGTCACGCGCGGTAATGTCACTGCACTGTCACACGCGTAAACGTCACTGCACTGTCACGCGCGGAAACGTCTCTCGCGCGTATTTACTGCACTGAACACTTCACTTCACTCACTATTACACTTTACTTTTTACTCACTACTTCCACTTTTACTTTTCTTCCTTTTTCTTCTTCCTTCTTCCTTCTTCAGATTTTACTTTCAAACTAAACTGGCGTAGGCCGCGCCTTGTTCTGCTTATATACCCCCCGGATGCGAACAATATCGCATCAAAGTTCTAAACTTAAGTCATAAATTTTCTTTTGTCTTCTTTTATTTCTGGCCCGTATTTTCATTCCAATTTAATCTAGAGTTATCTAGAAACTTCTTACAAAACTTCAAAAACACTATTCGTGACTGTGATTTGAACCTGGGGTCTATGGATTCACAGTCCAACACCAAGACCGCTAGGCCAATCGTGTGCTGACGTGAGTGACGAAATTTCCCTTTAGATGAATTCTCGTAGTTTGAATTTGTGACGTTGACAATTTGACATTGTCATTATCACTTATCATCCTACGCGACAATACTTAAAGTTAATGTGGACAGAGAATACATTGTTTTGTTTGTTATGTCATATCATAATTTAAATTTAATTTTTAGAATGTCAAAATTTTAAAGTAATGTCAAGTTGTAGATTCAGTTTGTACAAAATGTACCAAATTATGACATTTTCGAGTACCTATATTACAAACTTTTAGAGGGACTCGCGTCAAGCTCAAGCCAGACTTTTTTGTCTTTAAGGTAGTCATCGGTCCTATAATAAGCCTTCTCACAAAGTACTTTTTTTACATAAGTTTTAAATCTTTTGTCTGGCATATCAAGGATCGATTTTGGCAATTTATTATAAAAAAGTATACAGTTCCCCATAAACGTCTTATTAATTGTTTTAAGCCTATAAAACGGGGCAACTAAGTCATTCTTATTACGTAAGTTTCTATCGGTAAAATCGCTTACTTTATTGTATGAGGAAATATTTTTCCTTACATACATTATGTTTTCAAATATATACTGTGATGCTAAGGTAAGTATATCTATTTCCTTGAATAATTCTCTGAGTGAGTCTCTAGATCCTAACCCGTAAATAGCACGAATTGCCCGTTTTTGTAAAATAAAAATAGTCTGAATATCGGCTGCATTCCCCCACAGGAGTATGCCGTAAGACATTACACTATGAAAGAAACTAAAGTACACTAGTCTAGCAGTTGCTACATCTGTCAATTGTCTTATTCTCCTAACAGCATAAGCCGCAGAACTAAGCCTATTTGAAAGTTTAGTTATATGAGCACCCCATTGAAGTTTCGAGTCTATTGTAATTCCTAAGAAGGTAGTACTTTCAACAAGATCGAGTTTTTCACCATCTATCATTATGTCAACGCAGCCCTGTCTCACATTGGGAAGAGAAAATCGAACGCATTGAGTCTTTTTCGCATTTAACATGAGATTATTGGCAGAAAACCAATCAGAAATGGAAGACAAGGTGTGTATCCATATTAATATTACATCATGAAATCCCACAAAATTGCACTACCTATTCCGATCACTGAAGGTTTGAAAATTATATTGAAGCAATAAATGTGGCCGACGTTTTGTTTAAACCGACAATAACTTAATTACGGGCTAGATCATATTGTGTGATTTGTCCCTATATATATTATTTACTAGTAGTTCGCCACGAACTTAGACCTCGCGATTATTATTCCAAAGGGAAAGCCTCCGCTGCTGGCGCTGGTTGCTGAATTGGTTGCCGGCGCTGGTATAACACGATCTGTGTCTGTGTTACTTTCGCCTTTAGCTTGAGTCGCTTGTGTTTTGTTCACAGGAAACCTACGAACCTAACCTACACTTCACGGCAAATTTTGAGTGCTGGCACCGGCTCTGCTGCCGGAAATATAACCTCCGGTTCCCAATAGTGATATTTTAGGAGCCGGCGCCGGCAGCGGAGGCACTCTCTATTCCAAAATATAATCGTTAATTTACTAAATCAATTTTAATGTCCAGTGAAACTGTTATTTAATGAAACAATCATCATCGTGGTCCCAAATTTTAGAATAATGAACCTGATTTGATAAATTTTCTTCTTTTCTTAAAAATAGTGGTCAAGACATTGGCCTTGTAACTCGGAGGTCGCGGGTTTGATTCCCACGGGAAACATGCATTTTTAAGAAAGTTGTTCAGTAGCCCGGACTGAATTCACCCGTAAATAATTTTAATATATTTTGTAAGAAGATTTGTATTGTATATCCGTCACGGCTCAGTCAGCTAGACTTCGCGAGTCACCCTAAACCCCTTCAAGTATAACGTATAAAAAGTTGTACAGATAAAAAAGTTGTTTTATAGTGGCAACAAAAAAGTCTAATGACATTTTTGAAAATATTTTGAAATGGCGGATATATGACAGTTTAAAAATTTTAAACCCCCATATTTCAGCCATTTTAGAAAATTTCGAAAAACTGGCTCGACAAAAAAATTCTATTTAGTTGCTTAACCTGCTTACAAAATTTCATGAGAATCGGTTAAGAAATGCGACCTGTAGGCGAGAACAGACAGACAGACAGACGGACAAAAGAATTTTTGGCTTATCTCGAAACTGAGACGCTTCGCTCGCTTCGCTCGCTCGGTCAATTATTATTGTGCCCAAATAAACTGCAATTAAGTTTAAAAATTATGCAACTCAAATTTGATTTTATGGATGTAAAGGCTCCCACGGGCGCTCTATTGTTCTAGTAACAAAATTTGTGAATTTGCCGCTAATGCCGCGCGGAATAATTAGCGGCATTTACAGTAAATAACAGTTTCCATGAATAAGTTAATTGGCAGGCCGTAGCTTGCGATAAATGTGATCAAAAGCTCGAGAGAAGGTTTGATGTTCGATTCTGATTGTTCTGGTTATGGCCAATAGATTTATGCTAAATATCAGAAGGGTCAAATATAAAGGTAAATTTTCTTTCAATGTTCAACCAGTTAAACTGAAATTTTGCATTAGTACTTTGGCCTCACAATAAAAGCTTGTAAAAAAATTAAATATTTAATTTAAAAAAAAATATTTGATTAACAATTCTATTTTTGTCCGTTGAAACTTGAACAAAAATACTTTCGGTCTGGCTATTCTTCTCTCTATCTCATTTCAGCGTATTTCCAGTTGCATCCTTAACTGTAATTCTGTGAAGCCCAGGTTCCGCTTTCCGGCTTCGTAGGGACTTCTCCACTCGGCACAGTCTTGACCATCCTTGGTTGGAAGACGATTAGCACGCATATTATTATCATATTTGACGACGTTAAGCCAGCACTTCTTGGGTCTACCACGCCTGGAGTCACGGCGGGGGCAGCATGGATAAACATTTGTTCCTCACGTAACTTGCTGGTTTCCGCAGGACGTGACTGTTCCAGCGTAGGCAACTTTCTTGCAGTTTGTCTGCTATGTCACGGTCATGAACGCTGCCGCGGATGCGAGTGTTTCTTACTGACTGGCTATTCTTCTCTGTAGGTCGAATGTATCAGCCGATTTTCGTAAATTTTGTGGGCAAGTTTGATAATCCTACTAATATTATAAATGCGAAAATGAGTTTGTATATTTGTTTGTTTGTTACCACTTCATGCTTTACCCACTATACCTGTAGGACATAGGATAGTTTTTATCCCGCAATTCCTACAGAGAGCAAAGCCCACGGGCACAGCTAGTTATAAATGTTTTTTTAGGCAATTCAGATTTTCTAAAATGATTTCAAAACGACGGAGCCATGGCGGGTTTAGTTTTAATCTAGAAAATGACAGCCTCACAAGGGCCTAATTAACGCTAAGCTGGACAGTTACTACAGCCACTTGTAATGTAAATAAGTAGGGATAAACTTTGAACAAGAAAAAAAACTCATCCGCAAAACATCCTCAAGATCCATTTATGATTAGATTGCCACTATTGTTTCGCAAACCGTTTTATTTCAACAATTACGTGGCCCCGCTTCCCTGCCATCCATCTACGGGAGCGAACTGTCATATTCCGCCCCTACAGCAATTTAGTGGGGGTGGAAGGAGGGGAGGGTAACGACCACCGACACACACGTACCGACACTGTAGAAAAGAAACCTTAAACAATTTTTGGCTTAGGTGAAGAGTGTCAAATTTAATTTAAAAAAGGTTTTCCTGAAAACCGCTGCTGCGGTGGCCTAAGGTTTTTTTACTTTGCTGCTTAATTTCATCCTACTTTTTCTCATTTGGCAGACGTTTCGGTGATGTTATTATATACTAGCTGTGCCCGCGGGCTTCGCTCCCCGTGGAAATTTCAAGATAAACAGTACCCTATGTCCTTCTTCGAGTCTCAAACTATATCCATACCAAATTTCATCCAAATCGGTTCAGTAGTTGAATCGTGAAGAGGTAACAAACAAACATACAAACTCACTTTCGCATTTATAATATTAGTAGGATTCTTCCAGTGGTTTTACCTAAAAAATGCGGGATGCAGGCTGTTGGACCCAACCCACACTTAACCAAAGATAACATGCAGAATCGATAAGCACAGCGGTAGCCCTACCGCTGTGCTTATCGAACAGCTGAAATGATGATTATGCAAGTTATGATTGAATTTAAATTTTATGCTAAACATTCCGGATTGTTGAAAATATCAATGCGTATGTAGCGGGAGCGAGGTGATATGCTCGACCGCTACAAAAGGTAGATCTTCCCGTCAGGCATGGTGTTGCGCCTGGGGAACCGCGGCTCCGACGGTGTATCGTCGGAGGTTGTATATATAGTCAGTTGCAACCAGAACTCTGAGATCGAGATGTAGATTCTGCTGGCGCCATCTCGTATGATTCTTGTGAACTATGGCTCATCGTTGTTTGTGGTTTTTAGTTCCTCGTAGTGGCGTTAATGTCGCCACACGTGTATGTTTTGCTCTTCTGTTCTATCGACATTTACAACCAAGACTTGCAGTGTAACAATTAACTTATTCATGAAAGGAGGCTTCCAAATTATTTATTTTATTTTACGACTTCTATTATCTCGACTCGGCTCGTAAATACGGAGTACCTAACAATTTTCGAGCACGTAATTGAAAGGGTTATTTCGGCTAATTTGTTACTTTTGAATAATAACTTCTGAGTAATTTGCCTGAGTTAGATAGGATAGTATTAGTCGAGTTAATTAAGGGTTTGGTTGTAAAGATGGTAAGTTTAGTTATTGAGTAGAATTATAATTACATTATTATAATTTAGGCGGATTAAATAAATAAAACTGAGTTAAACTCGCGTGGGGATGATTCCGTACTATGCTGAAGTCAATCATATTTGAAATCCTCACAGTAAGACGTGAGTTACTTACTACTAGAGCTATCTAGTGGTGTTTTAGTGAACCATTTGCCGTAATTTAACGTATTATATTGACTATATATATTCTACAAGCAATGAACTATATAATTTTGTATTTTAAGCTAAATTTTGCTTATTGGTTTGTTAGTAATGGTGTTTGAATAGTGCTTGACAGTCGCGTCCCCAAGTGACTTTTGCGATCTGCGATACTTTATGAAGCGTAAAAATCTTTTCTGCCTTGCCCTGTTTTAAGTCGATACTACCTTGCGATTTTTCGAAGTAAGTGACAACGTCATTCTGGAAGACGAAGGATGAAGCAGGTGTATCTTGCTGGAGCGGTTGGCGACTATTGGTCATCAATCCTACTAATATCATAACTGCGAAAGGGAATTTATATATTAGTTTGATACCTTTCAACCTTCAACCACTGAACCAATTTAGATGAAATTCGATATAAATAGTTTGATACCCAAGGAAGGACATAGAATAATTTTTATCCTGAAATTCCCACGGGGAGCTAAGCCCCAGGCACAGCTAGTTCATCTATGTTTTGTAAGTAACTTACAGTATGTACTTATTTTCTAAAGCTATTAGAGCCAATACTAATAATTGTTATTCGTATTTGTTACTCGTATTTGTTTTATTTGCCTTCTTTGTTAGCTCAGGTATTCAATCCTGAACTGATATTTCTAGTCTTTTTATGCAATGAAAATATAAGTTTCCCGTGGATCTATCAATTTTTGACAGTACACTTTATATAAATCCAGGGGTAAAAATACATTCATAAAACTGGTCAATAATAGTGCAAATAACATGGGAAAAAATGCTTTATTTTATGGCTAAAAAAGAAAAAACTAAAACAGCATTTTCGAAAAAAGCCCTTAATGTTTATTTTTTTTTAAATTTGTTATTTTTGTTTATTTAAATATGATTAGTTTGATATTTTATGACCATTTACGTATTTTAAGTACCTTTATAGTTTTTATAAAAATAAATATTGATTTTCGCTCTATCAAAAGTAGCTCTATTATCACGAAGAAGTTGACTTAAAAATAAACTTATCTATTATACAGTTTTTTTTTCATTATATACCAAAAAGAAAAAACAATAGATCATAAAACATTAAAAAATATTTAACAAGCAAATTCATTATTAAAAAATAAATTTACATCACTGTGCATTTAAGGAATATAGAAAAACTATCTACGTACCAAGTTTATTTCCAATTCATTCAGCCGTTTTGACGCGAAAGCGGTACAAACATCCATACATCATACACCTACGTAACTGTGTCTATATCTGACTAAACTATCTCTACCTGCATCGTTACCCTGACTCGGGAATCAATCGGGCTCCCTCGGGAAATCCACCGAGCTCATACGGCCTCTCATTAATCTTGTGCCTGCGTCTGAATTGTGAATATGAAATATTGTGCATCTCTTTGCCCACTTTGTTTATCTCTGTTTACCGTAGCAATGATGGATATATTTTGTTTACGTTCAATGCTTTGAAAAAAAATGCTTTTTGGATACTTGCGTTTATAAATTGAAGAGATTAGACCTTTGTAAACGTAGAATTCCGATTTTAGGAATCAATATCAAAAGGGCAAAACCAGGACCCTATTTCTAAGACTCCGCTGTCCGTCTGTCACCAGGTTGTATCTCATGAATTATTCTTATTATATTTCTGTTGCCGCTATACTAACCAATGCTAAAAACAGATTAAAAAATATTTAAGGGAGGCTCCCTTACAACAGACGCTTGAAATATTCAAAAAATGTTCAGTTGAAATATTTATAATCATCATTTCAGCCTTATAATTTTCACTGTTGGTTGTTAGTCTTCTTCCAAAAATAAATAATTAAATTGAATATTAATTAAATATTTAAGTGGGGCTCCCATACAACAAACGTGATTTTTTATAGTACGGAACCCTTAGTGCCCGTTCTTTAACAATTTCAGTGACGAAAAGATATTCACATTTTCATATTTTTGTCTACTGGTATTGTAAGAAAAATATGTTACCTTCGGATAGATTTAAGATAACAAAAACTAAATTCTTAGCAAGATATTTCATATATTATTTGCTTACGCTAGCTTATCACAAACCTAAAAAATATATTTCTTTTGAATAAACATGAGGCTTGTGATCTTTCTATGGACTGTGTGATTTATTTACTTCTACTTATATTTCGTTATATAATAAAATATCCTTTGTAGCTTAGATCTTGTTTATATAAATCATTTTTTCTCTTAGACTACAGTCAACAAAAAGATTTACAAACTTGTTATTGTACAGGTTTTACAAGATGTATACATCTTGTAAAACCTCTACAATATGTGAAATTCATACCATACTCCTACAATCTTCATTATCTTCATCTTTAAGTCTTTTAAGCCTCCACTGCACAAGCACGACCGTCTCTGTACTACTAAAGCCATACCTGGCCAGAGCAGCCAGATGATTTGGCCTACACTCTCCACGTTGGCGACGGGTTGGAGAAGACTCCTTGATGTTTATAAGCTTTGTTTAGCTTTTATTCCCTTACCCGCCTTTTACGACATCCACGTAAAGACTTTGAGAGGTCCTATTCTTCTCTGCCGGAAACCATACACGGCGATACCTATGATACATAATTTTTTTTACGTGTAAAAGAAGACGAGGTAAAAAGTACCCGTAACTGAAGGGCATGTATGAAGAGATTGATGAGTGTAGATAAAGCGAAGGAGGTTTGTCAGTATCTTAGCAAGTGGAGGTCCATAGTCTCTGACCTACCGTTGTGTTAAACAGGCTTGATATTATGTGTGTATGTACACCTAATTTTGACCACCTGCGATGGGCTGCACCTAGTTCTAGCCGGAATGATAAAGGCTAAACCTAGTTCTAGCCGAAGATAAGTGGGACATCTAAGTGTAGCCATCTGAGACCGGCTGCACCTAGTTGTAGCCGGCTAAACCTAGGCGTAGCCGCATTTCGGGTTTTAGCCGTAACATATACACCATGTTAACGTGAAAATGAATACCGTATTTAAATTCCGCATAATATGTTGGAAGTAATCTGATTGGAGGCTCGTTCGCATTAATCTTGAAAAGTGAATAAAATCGCTTGGTGGCGCGATTTCCCCGGAGCCCGGCGAAGGCTGCAGCGATCGTTATCAGTTCACACGTGCATTCATCGGGCTTTTGATGATTGCCGTTTAAAATGTTGCAAATAATACAAAAATGTTACTATATACATTTTTATTATTTGGTAATACCGAAATATTGAAACCAACCAACCAAAATTCAAATGCAGTGATTTGACCTTTACAGACACTTTTATTTGTCAACAAGTATGATGTATATTACGTGTAGCGTATATTAAAATTTAATTAATTTTAAAAAAAAAGCTGCGGTGTTACTGCCTGGCATGATGAAAACTAGACCACAGAGATCAACAACTTGTATGGTGTCTGAGAATGAAAGCTGATAAAATTGTCTACAACTTTGGCTTTCACTTTTTATCTATCTCCAATCGTTGCCAAAATTTCGTACAACGCACCGTTTTCGAGATGTAAGCAAAACACCAAAAAACGGGACCTTCTTTGTGCCCTCCCCCCGCGGGCTCACCTCGGAGGGGTAAGGACTTTTAGTATGTTTATCTCCTAACTAGTCCTAACAAAGCTGCCAAGTCAAAATTTCTGCTTTCGACTTTTCCATCCACAATTATTCGTTGACTGTACTAGTATACGACGTCCGATGTTGCTGCAGCCACAGCGAATGCAGCAGCATGGGAGGGATCATGCATCGACTGTTGGTGGCGGGTGCACACGGGCTGTTGGTGGCAGGTATGCTGTGACTAACAGTAGTGAATAGCGACCACGTACTGGCAAGCGAAGCGTAGGGCACCCACCTACAAGGTGGTAAGATGACCTGACCAGGGTAGCTGGAAAGCGCTGGATGCAGGCCGCTCTTGATCGGTTATTTCGGAAATCTTTGGGTGAGGCCTACATATGTCCAGCAGTGGACGTTATGCGGCTGATATGATGATGATGATATGATGGGTTACTAATGACGTACCTTGTAAGTCCCGAGATGCTCAACGACGCACGGGAGGCTGGCATCTCTGCCCAGCGCGACGGTCACGTTGGGGATGGGCTCCGCGAAGCGAGGCTCCTCGGTCAGCACTGTCGACAGAGAGGACCGTCATCAGCAACGTATGTAGTAAACTATCATAGAAATATATTCTATAGGAGCCTTTATATTATCCTTTCAACACATAGGCCTCCTCCATATCTTTTCATCTTTGTCTCTTCATTACCACCTGCATCTAGTTGCGGCCTATGCGTGACGCTTAAAAGGGAACTGTTATTTATTTAAAAATGGAGTTGAAAACTACAATAAACATAAAAAATATAGGTATAGGTGGTAGAAAACTTTTAAAATTATCTATTAGGTATATTTCAATTCAAAAATTCATTTTTTTTTAATGTTTCAAGATTGTTTTGTTACCCTTATTAGGACGCAATTTTTTTGTCTGAACAACTTTCTTATCCGATAAACTTTAACGTATCGGGGTAACATGCGAGGTCTATTGTATAGCTCACAGAGCGACTAGTAATATTAGTACTATCTCATATTTTAAGTTCAGTCATTTATTTCAAAAGTGAAGATTTGTAATTGGCACTTAGTATTTAAGAGTGTGTTATATAGAAATAATGCTGTAAATCTTCCTAAGAAAATAAAATAAATAATAAAATAAAATAGTATGGAAGTATGGATACAATATATTTTTTATTATAAAGATGACTTAAAAGACTACTTGCGTTTAAGACCATTCGCGACAACTCTATATAACTAGCTTGCAAAAGCTAGTAATGGAAAAAACAGTCATAAGCTTAAGTTGATGACGATACAATTGTTTTGACTAAACCTGAATTTTAAGCAAAACTCCAAACAAAATAACATTAAGTCAACCAGAATATAAAAAGGTCTACAAACGTACCGCATTAAAACAAAACAAATACGCTAGCTTTGAAATAATACGATCATTTTCATAAACACAGCCTCATTATACAAACAGTGTAGTGTTTCATTAAAAACAGACTCACGCAGGTACGATTAAGGGTTTCACGGAATACCAATGTAAGCGTAATGACGATACAACGAATTGGGAATTTAATTTGAATAAATTGAATTTTAAATTGTCCGACAATGGCGGCGCGAGCTTCAGTTTGACCTTATATTAAAGACAATGAGGACAATTTCTTATATTTCTTGTAACTTCTTTCTTCCATGCGTGTTTGGGAGATAAGAATGACTTAGAATGTAAGAAATACGTATCGACTACGTAACGTGAAGCTTTTCTTTGCACATTTGTGTAGTGTATGTACTTGTTTTTATTATTATTCGACTTACACCTTGTAACCTTTTCTATGTAGACCTTCTTCTTCATTTTCTTAGTTACACCTAGCTTATTCATCCTTGATCTAGGCAGGTGCACCTTCCCCCCCGATGTGGTTCTCATCTTGTCGCGATGGGGGGGCTCAGTACCTGCGGTTGCCTCGGCCGCAGGGAAGCTAAGAGGAACCCATTGCCCGGGTTGAGGCTTAGGCCTCCCCGGGCCCGGCGGAGGCCATTCCTGGCGGGAATGGCCTGGCTGTGAGGGAAGGGGGGTGACGACGACCCCCCTACCATCACAGCCGTGGTAGGGGTCGCGGGGGAAGAGGAGTGTCGGTGTGTCGTTGCCGCTCGCCCTATCCTCCGCGACCAAGCGCGGCCGTGGCGCTTGGCACGGCATCGGTGGGGCCGCAGGGGAAGAGGAGTGTCGGTGTTACGTTGCCGCTCTCCCTATCCCCTGCGGCCGGCTGTGTGGGCCCCGGTCGCCGTCAGGTGGACTGGGGCAGGGCCTGCTTCCGCAAGCCCCAAATTATGAGGGCTGGTTGGACGGTGGAAACGGGATTCCATCGTCCAACGGACAGCCCTCCGGAGTGGAAGGCAGGCGCGTGTGCGTGTCAGCGCGTCTGTCCTTGGGCCAAGAGGCCAAGGCGGCGGTTACTCCGGCCCCTCTGATTCAGCAGAGGGTGCCGTGAGGCTGTTGGCGATCCGGGGCCGCTTAAGTAGGACACCGCGGAGTTTTTAGTGGTAACACCACATAACCTTACCGGTGTCCCGTAACCGGTAAGGTATCCGAAGGGATTTTCTCCGCGTCGAAAAAAAAAAAAAAGGCAGGTGCACCTTATGATATAGATAGATAGATAGATACATTC
The DNA here is from genome assembly GCA_963555685.1 of Acrobasis consociella. Lineage (NCBI taxonomy): Eukaryota > Metazoa > Arthropoda > Insecta > Lepidoptera > Pyralidae > Acrobasis > Acrobasis consociella. Next base: position 21,279,812 of record OY743111.1, on the reverse strand, counting down.
ATTTATTTGCAGCTATAACACACATAAATACAAAAACTATACAAAAAACTAAAATTTTGTATATATGTACCTATGTACTATTTGTGCACTATATATAAACCATGTTCTCTACAATAAAGCATTCAGTTATCGAACGTCTTCGACCGTGTTTCATAAGAACACCGCTTCGTACTACCACCACAGTTGCCAAAAATTTCCACTTTTGACAAATGTGCGAAGAAATGTTTCATAAACAGTCGTTCATAAAATTGTTTGAAGGGTTATTTAGAACTTGGTCAGGACTAAATATTTAACGGAGATATAATAATCTCCGTTTCCTTCCAAATAACTAGTTTGTTAAAAATGTGCTCAACCAAGTGCGTAACTGAATTTAAATACTTGCTTTTTTATTGCGAAGGAAATAGGTACCTCCATACGTATAAATGTTTCACAATACCTAGAATACTACAAAATATTGATTTTTTTAATTCATAACTTCGTCTGCAATGCTTTTAACTTAGTTTAAAATAAAAATAAAACATGTAAACGTAACAAAATGTGAACTAAAGTTACATCGAAAAATTATAATACTTGATGCTACCAAAGAATATACATATTTCATTGCATTTTTTAGTTTTTTTTTTTATATAGCCTGTGTAGTATCCCATAGTTAAGCGAAGACCTCCCCTTCTTGTTTTTACGATTCACGATCCATAGCATATCCAAGAAAAAAATACAAATACAAATTATAGAAAATAGAAGAGGGAAAATGTTCGGTCATCTACTACGCCACGATGCGTTCTTTAAAACATTAATGAAAGGAAAAATAGAAGGAAAGAGAGGAGTAGGAAAACCCAGACGAAAATTTATAGACCAAATAAAAGAAAAATTAAACGTGAAAACATATAAAGAGGTTAAGAACTTAGCGGAAGGAAGAGAGACATGGAAAGCACTCCACCGACAAGAGCCCAGCTCTTAAATATAAGAAGAAGTATCCCATAGTTAAGCGAAGACCTCCCCTTCTTGCTTTTACGATTTACTATCCATAGCATATCCAAAAATAATATTCCTATTAAAATTGAACAAGCCAACCGTCAAACTAATTCTTCATACTCTTAACAATACTAATGACGTGAATATAATGACTCAGTTATTCAAAACTACCACATAAACATCATCATGTCAGCCGCACCACGTCCACTGCTGGACATAGGCCCTCCCAAAGATTTCCAAAATGAGCTATCTAGAGCGGCATCCAGCGCCTTCCAGCGACCTTGGTTAGGTCGTCAGGCTACGCTTCGCTTGCCTGTACGTGATCGTCATTCGAGAACCTTTTTGCTCCATTGGCTATGGTTCGTCGCGCTATGTGTCCCGCCCACTGCCATTTCAACGAGCTAATCCGCTGGGCTATGTCAGTAACTTTAGTTCTACGAATTTCCTCATTTCTGATTCGATCACGTGGAGAAACACCGAGCATAGCCCTTTCCATAGCGCGTTGCACGACCTTAAGCCTTTCTATAAGACCCATAGTAAGGGACTATGTTTCAGAGTCATAAGTCATCACATAAACATACTTGATGCTAAATATACAGAAAGACTTAAAGAATCTTTTGACGTCAAAGTAACTTTTATCACAATATGCGTAGCAAATATTAGTCTTATTTAATCAACTCTAGAAGTTAATGCGTCTTATATAGCATCTTACGATTGCATGTTTTGGAATGGTTTTTATACAAGTATAAACTGAGAGACAATTTGAGCCTTTGGGACGATGTGGTCCACGTTCCTGTTTCTTTTTAACCAACTTCCAAAGAAAAGGAGATTGTCAATTCCTGACCAGGGTCGCTGGAAAGCGCTATATGCAGGCAGATCTTAATTGGTCACTTTGGAAATCTTTGGGAGAGGCCTATGTCCAGCAGTGGACGTTATGCGGCTGAAATGATGATGATGATACATATATGTATGTTTAGTATGTTCACCGATTAATCAAAGACGCCTGGACTGATTTAGAATATATTTTTTTTGTTGGAAGGGCATACTTCTCCGGGGGTCCCATTGAATCTTTTTTAGAATCTGTAATGTACTTTGGGTGAAGTCGGTTTTTAGTTATAAAAAATTGTTCTTCATTTCCTAAATCATCCAATTTCCTCCTTTCTCCACTTCTTAATTTTCCAACTTTCCTTTCTCGTCTCATAAAGATTCGAGTAATGTAACATGATGCATCTCTGTGTAATAAGAGTAACAGTTTTAAAATATCTATATAAAACAAAACGCTTGACAAGTTGTTGAACACATTTTATTTTCAACATACATACATACATACTATCATGTCTTTATCCCTAATGGGGCAGACAGAGCATTTTGGGTCTTGCGGCTCTATGCAGAGCCTAGGGCCGCAAGACTCAAAAGCCACTTTTAGCGTCATGGTGGGCGAGAAGATGGAAAAGCAATCAATACAGTGACGGGTTGCTAGCCGCATCGCCTGTTAAAATGATTCGCATTTTTGCCCATTCCCTCGATCGGCTTTTACGATCTGCGCAGGAAGAGAAGCAGCTGGTACATTCTACACAACAAGTTTTTTTGTTTCTCCCAGACCAGCATGGGAGATTTTCAAAATGTTTAAAAATAGATATTATTTAAATTTTTCTCACAAACGTGCAACTATATCGTTGGTACCTAACAAGGCAAAACAAATTGTATGAAAAACATAAAATTAACAATTTAAGATTTATGTTACTTTCACAATAAATTGCTTAACCTGTTAATATTATGAAAATATATTTTTTAAAACCTTTTGGTTCCAAAAAAACCAGCTAAGTGCGAATCGGACTCACGCACAAAGATTTCCGTAACATTATCTATCAAAAATTACGTTTGTTGGATTTGAGCTCCACTCAAATATTAATTTTATTCTGTTTTGGGCATTTGTTACTACAGCGGCAATAGAAATACATCATCTGTGAAAATTTCAACTGTCTAGCTATCACGGTACATAATATACAGCCTGATGACAAACAGACAGACAATGGAGTAATAGGGTCCCGTTTTTATATAACGACTGCTTATTTCAATGTATTAACATTACAACAAAAGATATGAATATCTTCGTTGGAAGATTACAATCGGGCATATTCGGAGAGCACCGTAATAATAATTATTCTTCAAAGACGTATCGTCAACAGGATATTTGCTTTGAGACTCAATCACAAAACATGTTATTATTTGCGAAGGAAATATTAGCGGAACATTTTATATTGGGAAAATACGTCACGCTAATATTTACCTCGCAAATAATATGTTTCGTCTTATTGACTCTGGGTTTATACAAACTTTGTTAATGTCGCAGTTGAAATGGGCAGATCATCATCATTAGGTCTTTTTAGGGTTCCATAGCCAAGTGGCAAAAAACGGAACCCTTATGGATTCGTCATGTCTGTCTGTCTTTCTGTCTGTCTGTCCGTCCGTATGTCATAGCCACGTTTTTCCGAAACTATAAAAACTATACTGTTGAAACTTGGTAAGTAGATGTATTCTGTGAACCGCATTAAGATTTTCAAAACAAAAATAGAAAAACAACCATAAATTTTGGGGGTTCCTCATACTTAGAATTGAAACTCAAAAATTTATTTTTTCATCAAAACCATACATTTGGGGTATCTATGGATAGGTCTTAAAAAATGGTGTTGAGGTTTCATATATCATTTTTTTCGCAACTGAATAGTTTGCGCGAGAGACACTTCCAAAGTGGAAATGTGTCCCCCCCGTAACTTCTAAAATAAGAATCTTTGCTTAGCTATTAAATTGGGTAGATGACTGAGTCACAAATAAATTATTAAGTTCATAAAATAAAACATTACAAAATAGTGTCACTTTTCATTGTTCATATAAAGGGAGCCCAGTAAAAAAAATTCTACTTAAAATTAAAATTACTCGCAATCTAGCGGGGCAGGGTAAGAGAAAGAGGTAGGTCCAATGGACGCGCGGGATTTGCGGATTTGTTATTCACCGGATCCGCAGTAGAACGATTGTCAAATGCGGCAACTAGGCAACTTATCTTACCGTGGGTGAAAAAGTTTCGAAAAGAGGGAACAAATGTTGAATCAGCCTGCGCCAGGACCATCAACATATTGTGAACGGTAGATTTTTAGTAGTTTTAGTAGGCGCAAGTAATACCGCGGGGCGCAGCCAGTAGCAAAATTATAGTGCTGACTGAACTGCCTCTTTGGTGTAGTGGTTAGAGCGTTCGGCTCATAACCGGAGGTCGCGGGTTTGATTCCCGGCGGGGGCAACGACTTTGTGTTGTTGTCCTAGTTTAGTCACACTAGTAGAACATTGTAGGCTGATCACCTAATTCTCCGATAAGTAAGATGATCCATGCTTCGGAGGGCACGTTAAGCCGTCGGTCCCGGTCACTGTCTTTAACATTGGTCGTTACCTAAAACCATGACAGAGGCCTTTAAGGCGGTTTAAAAACTCTGACACTAGTGTTAGTCACTAACACACACGATCAGAAGTGCTGACTAATTTCAATGCAGTTTTATTAACAGGAAAGCAACTTTTCTTTAGGCGGTTCATAGCCATGTATGTTTAAAATCGGTTCAGTTTTTTTAAAGTTATTGGGTGATAACGCTTAAAAAAAATTTGTTATTTACCTGACAAATAATAAATGGCGCTATGATATCAATATAGTATGTAGTTCCGCCACTTGTCGCTAGATGGTGTTGTAAGAGTGTTTTTAATTTGCCTTTAGCAAAAAAACTTGTTACTTACGGGTACGAAAACCCTAAAAAGAAATGAAAAAATTCAAAGTCAACCCCAAAAATGATATCAACCCTCAAGTTGTTTCCTACAAACTTGGCTAATAAACAATGTTTCGCCTGTCATCACCAAGCGGGCGTTGATTAAAAATGTCACTCCGCGCTGTATCGCTCGTCTTGTTTGCTTAAAGCCCGAGTTAGGCGATTAACTTCAAAAGATCCCCGATTAAAATACTTGCGGTCACCCGAACGCGACGGCGTTTGAAAATGAGCTTTAGAGTATAAAATTTAAAAGCGATTATTGAAAAAATTACGTTGCCATTGTTGTGCAACATCGAGCCACTTTCTTTTTTATGGAACACTAGCTGTGCCCGTGGGCTTCGCTCCCGGTGGGAATTTTGGGATAAAAACTATCCTAGGTCCTTCCCTGGGTATCAAGCTATATCCATATTAAATTTGATCTAAATAAGTTCAGTGGTCGAAGCGTGAAGTGGTAACAAACAAATATACAAACTCACTTTCGCATTTATTAGTAGGATGGGAATGTTTATTGATATCATCATGATCATCGTCATTTCAGCCGTATATCGTCAACTGCCGGACATAGGCCTTTCCCAAAGATTTTCAAAATGACCGATCTAGAGCGGCCTGCATCCTTGTGGGTGGGTGGTTGCCAGAACGCTGTCGCCATTCGAGAACATGTTTGCCTCATCGGCCTTCTGTTCATCGCGGTATGTGACCCACCCACGGCCTTGTTCAACGAGCTGAACCACTTCGCCATTCGGGAACATGTTGACCCATCGGCCATCGCTTCGTTCGTCCGCGCTATGTATCCCGTCCACTGCCACTTCAACGATCCAATCCGCTGGGTTATGTCAATTACTTCTGTTCTCTTACAAATTCCGTCATTTTTGATTCGATCACTCTCCATAATTAGTCTCAAATAGTAAACTGTGTCAATTTAAAAGTTACCTCGGAAAGGCAGTATCGTGCTGCATTAGGTACCGATTGCTTGCGGCACATGTACAAATACAACCCTTTTAAAATCACACAAAATCATTTAATCTCGTAACGCGTACGACTACAACCCGGATTAATCGTAAATGGTAATCTGATAAATGATAATAAGCCTGTGATTCCGAATAACAGCGAGTTTCATTAATCGTTCGCGGAAGGGAATTTAAAGATTGTTTAATTGAACTGAATCGTGATAATTTAATAATCCATTTCCAGGAAACCGTTCACTTTATTTAAATGTAATTTTCTCTTTCCATGGCGCTATTTTGTAAAATCAACCGTTCATTTATTCATTCCAACCACCTTGTGGTTTCCGGCAGAGTAGAATAGGGCCACGCCAAGTCCTTCCGTGGATGTCGTAGAAGGTGACTTAGGAAATACAAGCTAAACAAAGCTTATAAATATCAATGAGACCTCTCCATCTAGTCTGACCAGCGAGGAGAGTGTAGGCTAAATTTATCTGGCTGCTCTGGCCAAGTATGGCCTTGGTAGTACAGAGAGAATCGTGCTCCTGCAGTGGAGACTAAAAGACCTGATGATGGATTCATCAAGTGTGTTCATAATGACACTGGTGTCAGATTGTACGAGCAGTCTCAAGGCATACAGCGTAGCTCAGTGATTAGTAACAACAGTCATTAGGTCTCTTCGATGTTTTCTCTGTTCTGGGAGAAAAGAAAAAACTTAGAATGTATTAGCTGCTTCTCTTCCTACGCAGATCGTAGAAGCCGATATAGGGACTGGTCGAAAATTTACATCATATAAAAGACGTTGCGGCTAGCAACCCATCACTATTTGATTTCTTTTTCCAACATCACGCCACAAGTGTCTTGCGGACCTTGGTACTGTATGCTGTTTTCCGTCACTGAAATCGAGTGATGGTATGTATTTGAACTGAGTACGCTACGATTTTTAACCAAAAGTCACCCGCACTTCGAAACTTCGAATTGTATCTAAGTTTTACTACTTTGCAAAACGAAAAATATGGGTCCTTTATTTTTGGATAATCTAGTTGACGGACAAAATAAAACAACATATTTATTACACAGTCTACATCCCTATTCACGCAACACAAGACATGGTAACATTGAATATGAGATATATATTAGCAAAAAGTATTTTGTTAGCTTTAAAGCAGATACGGCGTGTAGGTCTGTAGGTTAATGGGCGCTTTAATATAAGAACAGTACTTAGTTGAGCCATCTTTGCTCGATAATATACAAGAAGAACAAGAGATACTATAATGTATAAATATTAGCTTTTTCATCCCAAAACCCTATTAATATAATACTTAATAATTTATTTAAACGAAACGCTATAAAAATCATGTCATCTTAATAATGTCTAAAATGTCAGTCTTATACGGTAACAAACAAGCCATACCCGGGCCGTCACCCGGTTGTTTACCGCTGGTTTAAAATAAAAATAGTACGAAAAGATAACACTTCATTTGTTTAAAAATATCCGTCTAATACGGTTAAAAACAAGCCATACATAACACCCGGGCCATTGCCTGGTTGTTTACCGCTGGTTTAAAATAAAAATAGTACGAAAAGATAACACTCCATTTGTTTAAAAATATCCGTCTAATACGGTAACAAACAAGCCATACATAACACCCGGGCCGTCACCCGGTTGTTTACCGCTGGTTTATAATAAAAATAGTTCGAAAATGCAACACTCCATTTGTTTAAAAATATCCGTCTAATACGGTAACAAACAAGCCATACATAACACACGGGCCGTCACCCGGTTGTTTACCGCTGGTTTAAAATAAAAATAGTAAGAAAAGATAACACTTCATTTGTTCAAAAATATCCGTCTAATACGGTAACAAACAAGCCATACATAACACCCGGGCCCATCACCAGCTTGTTTACCGCTGGTAGAAAAAAAAATTGTACAGAAGGACACGTTTTGATGTGTTTAATGTCCGTGCAATTGGTTGCAAACAGCCATACATAACACTGGTTGTTTACCGCCTGTTATAGGTAAAAACAATACGGACATAATATTCGGTTTAATAAAAATGGCCGTCTAACATGCTATCAAACAAGCCATATCTACTTACATCCCATAATGCCGGGTCTCGTCAATCGGTTGTTTACAGCTGGTTAGACTGTTATATATTATGTCTATCAGTAATAAATAAGCGACTAGTTTTTGTATGTAATTCAAGTTATATTTATTTTTGACTAAGCGAGCGAGCGTCTCAGTTATGAGTTTGACCAAAAATGATTTTCGGCTGTCCGTGAGTTTGTCTGTTTGACTGTTCTCGCCTACAAGTCACATTTCTCCACTGACTCTCGTGAAATATTGTGAGACGGTTCAAAAATTATACAGAACATTTTTGCCGATTTAGTTTTTTGAAAATCTTTAAACAGACGGCAATATGAGAACTGAAGTCTTTGAAAATAGTATATTTTAGCCAGTTCGGATTTTTTTTAAATGCCACAACGCGTTTTTTTTCCTCTTATTAAGACGCAACTTTTTTTGTCTGTACAACTTTTTTATCCGATATACTTAAACGGACAGAGGTGACTTGTGAGGTCTACTGCTCACAGAGCCACTAGTAGCAGTATCGTATGACATTCTGTACTCTCTTTCTTTGTACCCAGTTGTTTACGCACCGGGCCGGTCGCAAAATATTTTAACACCCGGATAAATTAACCCCCGCTGCGAAAACGTTTGTTTAAGTGGTAACGATATTTTCAATGAAGATTACGGGGGTTAGATGGAGGGGTGTGACCGACTACAACAAAAGAGGGTTGTTGAAAACTGAGTTTTCTTTAGTACAACTTTATTTAAAGGATTTTATTCATAAACATATAAATAACTTTAATACCATTGACAGACCGTGCTAATTGGAAAAGAAAAAGCCGAAAAGTGGACCCCGGGCTTTACAGATCCATAACAGATCAGGATGCAACTGGGAATACGCTTAAGATGAGAGAGAGAGAGAGAGAGAGAGAACGTAAAAAACATTGACAAAATATCCTGTACTTAAACTAAATATAACTATTAATAAAAATACATACTAAACATAACATTTTAATTTACTATAAGTGTAGAGTTTAGATTTTACACAGTTGATATTGGTACTGATGCAACGATTTCCAAAATAAACTTTTGAAAAAAACATTAATGTTATTCAAAATTTAAAAATATATTATTTGAAATATTTCGAATAGGTACGTTAAGTTTAAACTATCTTATATCACGCGCCATGAAACTTAAATCGTGGCTTTGATACACTTAATAAAACTTAACAGACCCCACATTAATCGAGTACGAAACTCCGAAATTGCCATCCGCCGCAACTAATTTGATAACCAATTCATCTGATACACTCAATATGAGCTTAAATTTAATTAGTGAACTCCCAAAATAATGTCTTCATTAAGCTCGTGCCCTTTGAAGCTTTTATTTGAAAAGTTTCGTGTAATTTGGAAGTTAGTTATCAACCTTCGATTGTCTGTCTGGGTGCCGTGTTTCTTTTGTATTGTGGGAGTTATTGTCAAACTTTTTTAAAAGGGATGATTAAGTAGATTTTCGGAAATCATTGCATCAGTATTTTAACTGTTAAAAATCTAAACTCTACACTTATATTTACTATAAGTGTAGAGTTTAGATTTTAAACAGTTGAAATACTGATGCAATGATTTCAGAAATTAACTTACGAATAAAATAATGCAATACTAAAATTGAAAATTAGGTAATACTTCGAATAGGTACGTCAACTTTAAACTATCTTATTTCACGCCCCATAAAACTTAAATCGTATCTTTAACACGCTTAATAGAACTAAACTTGCGAAAAAAACATTAATGTCATTCAAAATTTAAAAATATGTTATACTTAGAATAGGTACGTTAAATTTAAACTATCTTATTTCACGCGCCAAGAAACTTAAATCATAGCTTTGATACACTTAATAAAACTTAACAGACCCCACATTAATCGAGTACGAAACTCCGAAATTGCCATCCGCCGCAACTAATTTGATAACCAATTCATCTGATACACTTAATATGAGCTTAAATTTAATTAGAGAACTTCCAAAATATTGTCTTCATTAAGCTCGTGCCCTTTGAAGCTTTTATTTGAAAAGTTTCGTGTAATTTGGAAGTTAGTTATCAACCTTCGATTGTCTGTCTGACGGGTGCCGTGTTTCTTTTGTATTGTGGAGTTATTGTTAAACGTTTTTAAAAGGGATGATTAAATAGATTTTCGGAAATCATTGCAACAGTATTTTAAAATATTTACTATAAGTGTAGAGTTTAGATTTTTAAATATTTAATATAAGTGTAGAGTTTAGAATTTAAACAGTTGAAATACTGATGCAAGGATTTCCAAAACGAACTTACGAAAAAAAAATGTCATCCTAAATTTATAAAATAGGTAATATACTTTGAATATGTACGTAAAGTTTAAGCTATCTTATTTCACGCGCCATGAAACTTAAATCGTAGCTTTGATACACTTAATAAAACTTAACAGACCCCACATTAATCGAGTACGAAACTCCGAAATTGCCATCCACCGCAACTAATTTGATAACCAATTCATCTGATACACTCAATATGAGCTTAAATTTAATTAGTGAACTCCCAAAATATTGTCTTCATTAAGCTCGTGCCCTTTGAAGCTTTTATTTGAAAAGTTTCGTGTAATTTGGAAGTTAGTTATCAACCTTCGACTGTCTGTCTGGATGCCGTGTTTCTTTTGTATTGTGGGAGTTATTGTCAAACTTTTTTAAAAGGGATGATTAAGTAGATTTTCGGAAATCATTGCATCAGTATTTTAACTGTTAAAAATCTAAACTCTACACTTATATTTACTATAAGTGTAGAGTTTAGATATTAAAATATTTACTATATGTGTAGAGTTTAGGATTTAAAATAAAATAATAATAAAATAATGCAATAAAAAAATTGAAAATTAGGTAATAATTCGAATAGGTACGTCAACTTTAAACTATCTTATTTCACGCCCCATAAAACTTAAATCGTAGCTTTAATACACTTAATAGAACTTAATAGACCCCACATTAATCGAGTACGAAACTCCGAAATTGCCATCCGCCGCAACTAATTTGATAACCAATTCATCTGATACACTCAATATGAGCTTAAATTTAATTAGAGAACTTCCAAAATATTGTCTTCATTAAGCTCGTGCCCTTTGAAGCTTTTATTTGAAAAGTTTCGTGTAATTTGGAAGTTAGTTATCAACCTTCGATTGTCTGTCTGACGGGTGCCGTGTTTCTTTTGAATTGTGGGAGTTATTGTTAAACTTTTGTTAAAGGGATGATTAAGTAGTTTTTTTAAATGTACAATCAAATAGGGTTGATGACTGGGTGAGAAAAGTATGATTGTTATTAGTCCCTCTTTTAGATTATCTAAAAATAATGAACCCATTTATTATTTCAGTTCATCAAAAAAGTAGAAATTCACAAAGAAACGGAGTATCTAAGTTAAAGAGTGGGGACTTGCGACGTCAGCGCTAAATAAAAATCGTACTTAGCCGTGACGTCATGTAAAATTTAAATGCACTGTATCTTTGTTAATTTTTTTTAAAGTAAATAAAAAATACTTGTGCAATATTTTTTTTAATAATCTTACTGATGGGCCTCTAATATCTTGACATTCATGTATATTGTCCAACCCGTCTGGCCAACGTGGAGAGTGTAGGCCAAATCTTCTAGCTTCTCTAGCATCATGAGTACAGAGAGGGTCGTGCTCCTGCAGTGGAGTCTAAAAAGACATGATGATGATTTCTCACCTTGACATATGATAGTGATGATTTGGATGACGCTGATGGCGAAGCTCTTGCAAGGCCCTCGTCGCCCGAACATTTTCACCAACCAATCTGCTCTGAGTGCAGCCTCATGTAGTATCTGAAACAACATACACACACTTTTTATAAACTAAAAAGTAAAAAATATAAAGCTTCAATACATTTAATAAAACAGTAAAAAAATCAAAAATCAAATCAAATCATTTTTATTTCAGGCAACATAATATTATTTACAATATTAAAGGCCCATAGAATAAATACCTTACAGACTAGCATAGATATAATTATATAATATATACCTTAGCCTAAAATATATATAATATAATAAAAATTAACTATTTATTGTTTTTGTGACGCATTGCACTGTTTGCTGGTGTCAGGTAACCGTCTGCGATATTTCCGGAACACGACACCCTTCGGCCAGAAATCTTCCTTGGTGAAGGTCACCAGCTGAGCAGTTGGAACTCGCACCACGTATGAATTAAAATTCACGTTGTGACGCGATTCCAACTTCACTACCCTCAGGGTGAAATGAGTCTTTACTCTCATGTATTCCACCAACTCCTCGATCTTAGTTGAGTAATGTAGGCGGGACACATAGAGCAAGGTCGTAGGCACGGCAGCACGCAGGAGCATATTTGGGCCACTGAGCGCAGTACCGCACTTGTTACGGCTTGGACTGGGCTTCTTCCGCTTCTTTTCCACCTTGATGAAGCCATCCTGGTCGTCAGACGCCTTTTGAGGAGCCGATACGGAAGTGGGTCCCACTTTTGGAACTACCTCTACCTTGCGTTGAGGTAACTGCTGTTTCCCGGGAGGTTGGCTTGCAGCAGTCGCGTAAGCACGAGAAAATGACTGTGTCATTAAATTAAATATATTTCCAAAAAAAACATAGGGCTATGGAGACATAGTAATAGAGTAAGAATTTAAAAAATGTCTGTCTGTTTGTCTGTTTGTACTCGAATGACATTTTTTTTGTTATATAGATGTTAAGCCTGGGCAACATACACAGTTTATATGATTTTGGAAATTGGAACACCTGATGCACAACCATAATGGTCCAGCTAAACTATAAGAAATATAAAAATGACGCCTTAGCAAAAGTTGTTCAGCCTGATGAGCATTTTCCATACCTAGACATAAAGTCCAAGTGAATGAAGTCGCGGGCTTCGGCTAGTAATTCATATAAATAATCTTTGTTTGATTTTAAAATTTTTATTGTTCAGAATATCTTAGGAGCAACCAATTAAGCGTGTTTATGCTTATGCCAAGAAGGGATCAACCAAGCACCAGAAATGAGATGCCAGAATTACTGAACCGATTATTTTCAGAGAGAGCAAATAAAATTAGAAAAACAAACTAGCTAAAACTGTTTGGCTATAGTTTCATGATCTGCCTGACGTTAACTCATTCTGAAATTGCATTTGTGCTAAATATTTTTTTTAAATTAAAAACTAACTTCACCTCCAAACTACATTGCTGATTTTAATAAAATTTCTACGGAACCATTTTACAAGTTAGTTCTTTTAAACAAAAAGAGAATTTTCTAAATTGGCCAAGGAGTCTTCAAATAATTAATCGGTGAACGTTATCTTTTTTTTACGTATGTTCATACGTAAAAAAAAGATCGCGGCGAATTGATAACGTCTTCCTTTTTAGAAGTTGGTCAAAAACCAGCTGCCTCGCCATAGTTTGAGTCGCCTTTTACGACATTTACAGATGTGTTTGTATGGTATATACCTAAAAACACGCGGCAGGTCTACACGGAAACACTATCAGATAAAATCAAAAAGAAAAATCAATTGAAACGGAATTCAATGAAACAGAACCACATAATAAATTAACTGATTTCCAATGCGCTATGATTGATTACGATCGTGATAAATACTGAACGCGATAAAATATTGAATTGATTTATTGAAAGATTATTTATCGGCGGACTTTATATTTAGATATCTTGACGTTCGAAAATAAGTGACAAATTATATGTAGAGAAATAAATCATTTGCCTTCTTTATTGGACACAAAACTGAAATATCCTGCTAACCTTGTCTTTTTGTGTTAAGACATGGACTCCTACAAAAGGTACCAAGATTTGCAGCTTGGTAAAGAGTCATGGAGCGAGTCATGCTCGCTATCAAACTAACAAAAAATCATTAGTACTACATATTAGCCGTGTGACAGTGACGTGCACAAATGTTTTTGACAGGGTAAGCACTAATCTTACCCAAATTAGGAGAACGGCTGCATATCTAGTATTCGATATAATATTAGGGTGGCTAAATACAGGGTAGATAAATGTGTCTGTATGACATGCACGTAATGACGGAAGTGTAGAATACGATTTATCACCACTTAGTGAGTGACTTAGGAAGGCATAGGTAACAGAGAATAAGAGATTATGGGCAAATCCTCCCTCATTGGAAGAGACATTTAATTTAACTGTAGATTGATATATTTTTTATTGTGATAAAAAAGTAAAAATGTATACAATATATGGATATTGCATAGGAACCAACCCCCATCTGTAATAGCGAGACTGCCTAGCATGTCTGCCTAGTGTCTTCAAGTCAAGATAACAATCTTGACTTGTAGACACAACCGATTTTTAATTGTTTGTCGGAGGCCTACTTTTTACGTGACACTACTTATGTCATCATCATAATCTTCCTCGCCCTATCCCTATATATTTGGGGTCGGCTCTGTTTGTCAATTCCCTCCATACTTTTCTATCATTTACCATATTTGTACCAATCCCCCACTCTTCCATGTCCCGCTTTACACATTCCCCCCACATTTTTCTAGGTGGTCCTCTATCTCTGTGGCAATAGCTTAAACGTGGATGACGTTTAAGCTAACTATTTTATTTGCCAGATGTTCGGCATCTCGCCTCTTAACATGGCCGTACCAAGTTAAACGGTGGCTTTTTAACTTTTCTACCAGTCAGTGTTACCTTTAAACTTCTTTTATTTATTAATTAATATACTATTATGTTATGTATAAGATATATAACTACGTACCATAATATAACCTCAAATAGCGAGGGTGCTTAGTGCGGCACTCGAGCTGAGCCGTTATTAAGTGCCGATTGTTCACGCCACACGATTAATAATGGTTACGCAGTAATCGCCGGGTTAACTATGTGGGAGCGGATTAGGTTTGCACGTGGATATATCACATCTCACAATATTATTGTTTGAAGCGAGTGGAATGTCCTTGTGTTTCAAAATTTGCCTTTGTGAGAGAAAACAATTCTGATCACTTTTGGTTTTACGTGGTTTATTTTATTAGCCTACGAGCTGTGCCCATGGGCTTCGCTTCCCGTTGGAATTTCGGGATAAAAACTATCCTTTGTTCTTCCCTGGGTATCAAACTATATCCATATCAAAGGTTCAGTGGTTGAAGCGTGAAGTGGTAACAAACCAACTCATATACAAACTCACTCTCGCATTTATAATATTAGTAAGATATAGGATATAGCAGGATAGGATTGGATAGGAACCAGCCCCTGTCTGGAATAGCGAGAGTGCCTAACACGTTACTCGATCTGAGTAGTATTACCTTGACTTGTAGACACAGCAAATTTTTAATCGGACACCGTTATAGTGGGCCTACTGTTCACGCGATACTACATGCTAAGTTATGTATAAGCTATTTTAACTACATACCATGATATAACCTCAAATAGCGAGGGTGCTTAGTGCGGCACTCGAGCTGAGCCGTTATTAAGTGCCGATTGTTCACGCCACACGATTAATAATGGTTACGCAGTAATCGCCGGGTTAACTATGTGGGAGCGGATTAGGTTTGCACGTGGATATATCACATCTCACAATATTATTGTTTTGAAGCGAGAGGAATGTCCTTGTTTCAAAATTTGCCTTTGTGGGAGAAAACAGTTCTGAACACTTTTGGTTTTGGGTGGTTTATTTTATTAGCCTACGAGCTGTGCCTATGGGCTTCGCTCCTCGTTGGAATTTCGGGATAAAAACTATCCTTTGTCCTTCCCTGGGTATCAAACTATATCCATATCAAAGGTTCAGTGGTTGAAGCGTGAAGTGGTAACAAACCAACTCATATACAAACTCACTCTCGCATTTATAATATTAGTAAGATATAAGATATAGTAGGATAGGATTGGATAGGAACCAGCCCCTGTCTGGAATAGCGAGAGTGCCTAGCACGTTACTCGATCTGAGTAGTATTACCTTGACTTGTAGACACAGTAAATTTTTAATCGGATACCGCTATGGCGGGCCTACTGTTCACGTGACACTACTGTTAAGTTATGTATAAGATAACCACATACCATAATATAACCTCAAATAGCGAGGGTGCTTAGTGCGGCACTCGAGCTGAGCCGTTATTAAGTGCCGATTGTTCACGCCACACGATTAATAATGGTTACGCAGTAATCGCCGGGTTAACTATGTGGGAGCGGATTAGGTTTGCACGTGGAGATATCACATCTCACAATATTATTGTTTTGAAGCAAGAGGAATGTCCTTGTGTTTCAAAAGTTGTCTTTGTGGAAGAAAACATATACATATACATACATATATCGGGTATTGCTATACCTAATAGAAGGCCTCAACAACTTGCATTGTAAAATGTGTTTTTAACTTTTTACTGAATAAATGATTTATTTATTTCTTTATTATTTATATTTACCTCTATGGGGACAAATTACACGTATTGATCTAGCCCCAAAGTAAGTTTGAGACTTGTGTTATGGGATACTAACTCAAAGATACTATATTTTGTAACAAATACATACTATATAGATAAATATCCATGACAATTCTAAAAAAAATATAAACTGAAAACCGACTTCACCCCCTAAGTACACGACTGATTTTGACAAATTTCTACGGAATTACTTCCATAGAAGTAGAATTTTTTACTGCGTAAAAACACCACACTAGACGAGGGCGACAGATAATATGATAAGTGTCATCTTCATAAGAGCAAAAGAGATAGCATCAATTTGACAATGAGACAAGTTTTCATACAAAACATGTCACCCATTGTCACCCTGGCTCGAACATTGTTACACGAAAATTTGATTTTCCAAATTGTAAACTGTGTTAATTTATAAGTTATCTTATACTGGAAAGATGGTATCGTTCTGCTTTACCCATAGTTTGTGTAGTAGGTACAAATACAACCCATAAAAAGTTACACAGAAATATTTCGTATCTGGTCACATTTTACAATACTCTATATCCATCTTATACCTTCTAAATCTATGATTACTTTGCAAGTATACTCTTTCAACCATAATTAGAATTTTCCAAATCAGTCCAGATATCTTCAAATAATCAGTGAACGTACATAAAAAGGATCGCGACGAATTTAAAAACTCCTCCTCTTTTTAAAGTCTGGTTGAAAAGCTCTGAAGCAGCACATTTAAGAAAGAAACTAGAAACGTAGTAAAATTATGAAGAAACTGCGGTAGTTCTCTCACAAAGCGAACTAAGTTGCTACAAACGATGATATGAGGTCGCCAAGCGGCGAGCGCAAAAGTTTTGGTCAGGGCCGCAAGTCACATAAAATATAGATAACGATGTAACGTTGGTAACAATACTTAAACTTTTCTTTAGTATTATGCCAACATTGTTGGTTTTTCAAGATTAACGACTGTTTCTTATACTAGCTGTACCCGCGGGCTTCGTTCCCCGTGGGAATTTCGGAATAAAGAGTACCTTATGTCCTTCCTTGAGTCTCAAACTATATCCATACCAAATTTCGTCCAAATCGGTTCAGTAGTTTAAGCGTGAAGTGGTAACAAACAAACAAATATACGAACTCACTATCGCATTTATAATATTAATATGATTGTCATTAAAAAGTGAACCCCTGAAGCATTTATCCGCGATAAAATTTATATAGCGCTATCATCTATCACTATCTCGCTCAATGTAATAATAACGAGCAGAATGGCACTAGTCCATCACGCGATGTCAACAAATATACGAACTCACTATCGCATTTATAATATTAATATGATTGTCATTAAAAAGTGAACCCCTGAAGCATTTATCCGCGATAACATTTATATAGCGCTATCATCTATCACTATCTCGCTCAACATAATAATAACGAGCAGAATGGCACTAGTCCATCACGCGATGTCAACTTTATCTGGGTTTATAAACGGTGCCATGCTATCGGGACTGTATGCTCTTTAAGTAAGCGCTTCTAATCGGATGATCGTCTAACTTTAAAAAGGTAGGTTATAAATTCTAATGTATATAGGTATGTTTTTTATGAATCCCTGTTAACTTGAAGACGCTTAGTCAAATTTGGAATATTCTTATTGGAATTTGAATTTATTTTTGTTGATTGAAAGGGCATACTTGTTAGGTGGTCCTATAGTAATCTTTATTTAGTTAGATATTGAAGTCGATTTTTGATTTTAGAAAATTATTATTATATGTTTTTCTTTTCCCCTATTTATTTTAAGAATTCCAAACATTATTAGACAGAGAGCTAGCGTACGATTCCCGCCCGTCGTCCCTGCCTCGCGCCTCGCCCGAGGCACCTCGGAAGTCACCCTCGCTCGTGCCCAGAAACTTGATTTATCCGCCGATCAAATTCAATTGTGTCGGACGAGAAATTGACTAAAAATTCTGCCGCCGCCGCGAGACTTTTATGGATTTCAATTGTTCCATTTTGAGGTTATCTGGAGATTGTTAAGGTCGTGTATTAGGAGATTAGGTAAGGATGTATTGTTGGTTTTTCGTATCAAAAAGCAGCAAAAAATAGTAATACACTGAAATTTTGAAAAAAAAACTGTTTTACCATTTTTGTGTCATTATTCATTTGTATGCAGATCATTTCTGTTTTTCATTTTTAGAGTTTTTTAGGGTTCCGTAGTAAACAAGGAACCCTTATAGTTTCGCCATGTCTGTCTGTCAAAGTCAAAGTCAAAGTCAAAGTCAAAGTCAAATTCATTTATTTATCTTTGGATATTTGTATCACTTGATATTGTCACTTTTTTTCCTTTCGATTTCTTATATGGTAAATGTTGACGTCAGATCATTTACTTATAGCTAAGTTTACTGCCGCTTCCAAAGCGCAAGTACAGAAGAAACGGTAACAAACTGTACTGCAGCATTTTCTCCAATAACGTCAACTTACAATTATACTGGTATTAAAATAAGATATGTGGACTGAGAATACATTGTTATGTCATAATTATAAATTAAGCATGATGTCAAGTTTAAAATTAATGTCAATTTGTAAATTTTGTACTAAAACATGTACAGAATGTTCTTAAATTATGACATTTGTGAATGTACAATTACAAACCTTTAAGAGGGACCCGCGCCAAGCTCAAGCCAGACATTTTTGTCTCTAAGGTAATCATCGGTTCCGTAATAAGCTTTATCACAGAGTACTTTCTTAACATAAACTTTAAATTTTCTATCTGGCATACTAAGAACCGATTCTGGCAATTTATTATAAAACTTTATACAGTTTCCCATAGACGACTTACTAACTGTCTGTCTGTCTGTCTGTCCGCGGTCCTACTCAGAAACTACAATTACTAGAAAGCTGTGATTTGGCATGGATATGTATATTAATCATGGCGAAAAAGTCGTAAAATAAAATCTGGAAAAATATTTTTTTTAGGTTAGCTGCCATACAAGTAAAGAGGTAGTCAATATTTTTTTCTCGACAAACACATTGTGTGGGGTGTCGTTGAATAGGTCTTTAAAAAACATTGTGAGCTTGTTACCACCATTTTTGGATTTAGGGATCCGTTTCTGAAATATTTGGGTTTAAAGTAAAAAATTTGTTGGAGGCAAGTGTCCCCCCCCTCTATCTGCTAAACGGTTATATATGGCCACGTGAAAAAATTCACAGCTATAGTATATTTAATGTAGTTTAAAGGAAAACTATCAGAGCTAAGTAGGGTATACAAATTAAAAAGTTATAGGCGATCAACTTATAAAATGTACTCGGAAAAAGAAATTTCATACAAATTCAATAGATAATTCGTTTTTAAACGTTTTTAGTGGCATAAACTCAAAGTTGGCATTCGGAACTACGGAACCCTACAATCCGCGTGGCCCGACACGCACTTGGCTAATTATTTTAAATTCTATCGCAAAATGTATTATAGGTGCCATGTATTTTTGCTATTAGAACATATTTTGTGGTATATAATTAATTTTGCGATTCATTATTTACATTAAAGTTCGGTTATAAATCCACGCATGTTTGTTAGTTACAGCTGAAGTGAGTAAAAACACAATGTAACAAAATAAAATAAAACATTTCCTTTTGTTTAAGCAAAAAAATAGAAAAAAGAAGCAGAAAAGAACGATAAATTTGAGACGCAAACAGATACGAAACGAGGCTGAAATGAAAAATACACAATTACGTTAAATGTAAAAACATACAAAGGCACATTTATACAGATATCACACCACAAAGGGCAAATTATCCATAAATATTGTCGCGCCCCCGGCTAAACACGTCGGAGCTACTTCGCAAATACCGATAAAATGTTGGCCAAATATTTTTCACAAATTTTCAAATCCAATATGTTCGCAGCGTTGGAGTAAATTGAGACTTAGCGCGGGGTAATAGAGTTGTGAATTGAATGATGATGGCGGGTACACCCGCAAGCGAACATCGTCAGTAATTCATCTTTGTTGGATTGCCTCGCGGCTGGGTTCAGACTGGGCTACTTTGTAGCTGCTTTGGAACTTCGGTGTCGTAATTGGCGATTGATTGTAAATGTTTTCAGTTAATCCGCTTTGGCTTTTGCTTTTATTTGAAGATTTGTTTAATGATTTTAAAGGTTTACTTTGGTTTGCTATCATTTACTTAAAAGCCAACTGGAGTTAAGATTTTAATATTTAATTACATACTTTAAAATGTGATAGTGTAACTAAGTATTTTTACATGGTTTTCCCGTAGTGTAACAGGAAAAGGCCTACTAGTTCCGATCAGTTTTTTTTTATTGTTAGGAAGAGCGGCGGCCCGACTGTTTTACTGGGCTCAACGGATTACTAGTCGGCTTTTTCCGATTACATTACGTGAGTAAAACCGTATTATAATACTCAGATGTCATCCCACGTTAGTTTTAACAATATTATATAAAAATGTGTTTATCCTCAAAACGAAGGAAGATTTTCCTTCAAAAGTTGGTATATTTTTCTTTGTATAAATATTTCAGAGCTAAGCAGTTAGCACGAAATAGCTTTTAGAGTTAAAGCACGTGACATGTGGAAATATATTTTTATTTCAAAGAATCCAAGATTGCTAGATAGGTGGGTATTACGAGTTTCTGTCTAGTATTTTCGAGTTGGAAACCTACTTTTCTACAGTAACATCAGATCTCATCTCTATCATCATTTCTTAGCAAACATCAGAATCCAAGATAGCTGGATGCGTGTGTATTACGAGTTTCGATCTAGTGTTTCGAGTTGGGAACCTACTTTTTTCTACAATATCATCAAATCTCATTTCCATCATCATTTCTCAGCATACTTCAGAATCCAAGATGGCTGGATGGGTGTGTATTACGAGTTTCTATCTAGTATTTTCGAGTTGGGAACCATACTCTTCTACACTATCATCAGATCTTATCTCCATTATAATTTTTCTTCTTTTTCTTATCCCACTCTACGTACAGCATGTTTACTTCCATTTTACTCGAACCTTAGTCATTTCACCATCACATCCCTACCAGTCATATCCTATATCACCTTTTTAGTCATTTCAACCGGTACATCCTTACTAGTTATCCCGATTCATACAGTCTATTCACCTTTTCCCTGACCATCATTTTAATTTCTTATTGTTCTTAATGTTTACAACTTTTTTCAAACTGTTATTTTCTTCTCTCCTCATAACGTGATCGATCATGCAATCCTAATCTATTTTATTATGCATTGCTACTAATTCTCATTTTATTTATTTATATTACATTAAATATTATGTATAGAATTGAACGTGAAGTATACAGATAAGTTAGTTTTTTCATTATCATATTACTTATCAGCCTACATCGACAATTAAACTTTGTAATTATAATTTCAGCTGCATAACGTCCACTGCTGGACATAGGCCTCTCCCAAAGATTTCCAAAATTACCGATCTAGAGCTGCTTGCATCCAAACTTTTCAAGATTGCCTTTTTATTAGTTGATTATAAATAAGGAGATGAAAGAACCAAACCCAATGTGTCGGGCACGCACGACCATGCAAGTGCACTGAGCTCCGACGCATGGCTTGTTTGTATGGACTGTTAATGTCTGAAATAAATATTTTTATTTTATTTTATTTATAGCTAAGAAGCAATTGGGAATTGAATAAATATTCATTATCTAATACCTATCATAAAATTACGCTTTTTGACTAACATTTTTTAGATAACCAACTCGGGTAAGCAGTCAATCGATCCTCTTCCAATCTAGCAAGGTGTGAAGTGGATAAGATTAATAGTCGGGGAGCGTGCGTCTCGCCCTACTGCTCGATGGCCTTCACTGTGCTGACAGATAATCTGATAAGTAGAGCTAATTCAATGAAAGACTTTTTTCATCATCATCATCAGGTCTTATTGTCTCCACTGTAGAAGCATGACCCTCTATAGTACCAGAGCCATACTTGGCCAGAGCAGCCAGAGGCTTTGGCCTACACTCTCCTCGCTGGCCAGACGGATTGGAGAGGTCTCATTGATGTTCATAAGCTTTGTTTAGCTTGTATTTACTAAGTCACCTTCTACGACATCCACGGAAGGATTTGGAGTGGCCCTTTTCTACTCTGCCGGAAACCACACTTTTTTATATTTCAACAAAGAAAATTACAGTTCCAAGACCCTCGCAATATAGCACTCGTGTTGAAATCAGTAAAAAATAATCTCTTATTAATATTTATTTTTTTACGTTAGTAAAAAAATAAATAGTCTATTGTTAAATAGACACAAATAAAAACATATGTGTGGTAGTTATTGCCATTGTTTTTCATGTTTAAGTTGTTGCCAAGTTTATTAATAACCACCGAAGTGCGAGTTGGAGTCGCGCCCGCAATACCTCATATATAAAAATTTCAACTGTCTAGCTATCACGGTTGATAAGATACAGCCTGGTAAAAGACAGACGAACAGACGGATGGAGAGACAAACAGCGGAGTATTAGTACTAGGATCCTGTTTCTACCCTTTGGGTGCGAAACCCTAAAAAGCTATGAAATGTGTACTGATAAAATTGGTTAATTTTTAATTTTCTTTTTGTGTTATATATTTTTTGTGTCATATATTTGTTGTGTTTGTATCTCTAATAAATCATTTTATTTATTTTATTTATTTATTTATAAATTATCAAATACATTTTGCATACAGCGGCAGTGCAGTTTGTTGCCGCTTCGTCTGCTTTAAATTTCTAGGCGGAAGCAGCAGAAACTTAGCTGTAAGTAGCGATTTGACGTCAACAGTTATGTTAAATCAAAGTGAGTATTATTACGGGCGAATTCGACCAAACATTAAGTTACACCAGAATAACTATTTGTCACGTTGTGATTCTTTTATTCACGGAACGAAACCGTGAATGGGTTTATGGTCGTGGCTGTATAGAATTTGTTCTTATGCCATGTTTACTTCTTCAACGTCAAATGTCACTTTGACATTTGTAGTGTTATGACGCATGACGTTTCCTCAATTTGTGGGAAAATAAATTTGGTTTGGTCATATTTACGAAACAATAAGTAAGCAGAATTGCAAAATACAGATATATTTTTATTTGAACGTTCATTCAAATAAATCATAGGAGTGGTGATACAGGTTCTGCATTGTTATTCGCCTCGAAGAAGGCCAGCAGTGGATTGTTGTCGTTTGCTTTTGGGGAAACCTCTCGTCGACAATGTAGATTCGGTTTTAAAGACTGCAACTGGAAAGAAGCGATTTCCGGTGTTGGTCGTAGAGGACAAAGGTCGGCGAGATGTCGCCGCTCCACGTTTTATGGGTCTGGAGAAAACGTCGTAAGCTCAACAGCATTTTGTTTTGGGCTCTGCTGCGGCAGTAAGAAAATCTTTAAGTTTTCGCTGGTACGTATTTGAAACATAACCTGTCGTTGGAAAATTCGACTGTCACATGTCTGATGTCGTAGACTGAATTTCATCTTATTGTCCTTTTCAGCTCAAGAATATTTCTGCAGAGCTGGGATGGTTGGGATCCGTTGTTCTAAAAACCTTTAGAAAATTGGAACAGGTGAGATATTTTCTTTGTCCTAAGACAGGCAAGCCACGAAGGTAAATGCTTACCTACATTTCTCATTGTCAGACATTAACCGTGAATTTTCTTTGTTCCAGCGGAATGGGATTCTCATTTTGATTCACATCTTCATTTTCATTTTTATTTTCCTTTGGATTGAATTTTGGATTCAATCACCCAAGAAGTCTTTCTTCAAATTGTGTTGTCTTCCGCTGGTTGCAAGGGATGGAATCTTGGACCATGCTATTGTAAGAAGGTGACGTTCACCGAGCAAGACTTAATTTATCAAGGTGACTCTGCGATGATCAGGTCGGTCTACACTCCATTTACTATTATTTTCTAATCAAAGAAGTAACTAGAAACTCAAAGTATTTCTCCGTGGTGATCAATCATACAACTTCTATTGTACCAGATGCTGTGAATACTATAGTACCTATTTACAAATAGATAATTATTTAAAGTGTGTATGTAGGTGGTCAAATTTAGAACCTGCCCTGAATTACTGTATTTAGACTGAGCTAGAATATTGTAACGGCAAATTTGGACTACCCTACATTTGGTTTTATAAGTGTATGTACCTAATTTAGTATCTATTGTGAAAAATATATAATTGGTATTGATAGTCTATTAAATTATTATTTAATACCCCATAGGAACCAAGCTATTCATATATATTTTATCAGGGGTCGCCCACCTTTCCGGGTATTTTTTTAGTGCTGCTACCAGCCAGGGCACCCCGTGATATATTCTTATGTTAATTTAAATCTTTGAATTTCATTCTATACCTGGAGTAAGTCATGAGTAAGTAATCCTTTGTATTTTTAATCTATGGTTGAGGAATGAGTGATGTATATTCATCACAAAATCCGTATAATATTCTTTCCATAGATTGATTTGGATTACAAAGACCATTTAATTTAGCATGAGATAATTGTCAAATAGCATTTGAAAGATGTCACATCTTCACAGATGTCATCTCATCAGCTGTTAATAGTCCGCCATTTAAAATGCTCCCAGATAACTTTACTATTCCTAGACAAATGGCAGTATAAATAGGTTACTTTGGAATAGACATACATAACATGTTATTCTTGGATTAGTAATTGGTAAAACCCAAAATCCCAGAGTTATTCTAGAGTATTTTGCCATTTGTTCTCGGAATAAATTTTAAGCTACAAACACTTTGGTCAAATCCGCCCTAAGAGATATATCCTATGATAATAATACGATAATAATGTTATATGTCGATTGAATTCAATTTGTAAGGCATAAAAGATTTAATAAACATTCAAGACTTACAAAACCTTTCCTTAAACGTTTTATCTTCGAATTTCCATCGGATATAGGGTTGCCGAGCTTCCGGATTTTCGAAAACATCCAAAGATGTGTTGAATATTGATATTTGGGACAAATAAAGAAAAAACAAGTAAAAGGTGTACCTACGTTTATTTTATTGCTATTTTAGCCAGATAGTTTTTAAAAAGGTTTTCAAAAGTCCTTCTCATAAGTGTTAAGTACCTATTCTAGTCTTGAATGATCATAATTAAAGGGTTTTTCTAAGTAAGTCTATTCCTATAGTTAAGGTTTTGATTAAAAGATATTTCATTTATTTTTAAATATGAAATAGGCAGATATTATTTCTAAATGTAGACTGTTGTTTAAATTTTAAAGTACTAGAAACGTATAAAACTGATTCATGTGATGTTTAATACTAATTGAATTACATTTCCAAATATTGTCCATCAGAAAAAAGTAAGTATAAATTCTTCAAATAGATTTCCCGTGGCACCCCTAATCGCAGCAAACGAGCGGATACGGCGATCCTTTCAATTTTTCCCCAAATATGAATATTTTCAAGGGTTATAATGCGATTAAATTGAAAATCTTAAACCGGCGGGTAATAAGGAGCGTGACTGCGAACATTTTTGCCTCATCTTGTTATATTAAAGCGGTTTAGGAAACATCCCGCAAATGAGTGGAGGCTTGAGGCACAAACCATGTAGGGAACAGAAGTGAGACTACTTAGTATACACCTGTATGAATACTAGGACAAGCACTGATGTGAAATTCGTAGTATGTTAGCGCTTAGTGATTTAAGGAAGCAGCTGTAGTGAAGGACTTTTGTACGGCAAGTTTGGAAATAAAAATCAGTGGCGTAGTTTTCTTGCAATAACGACACACATCGAGGCTAGTATGTAAAAAATCTTGATGTTACAAAAACGTCGTAAAAAGCGAAATTTGGTAACGTCTACTAAAAGTCTCACTTCCACAGATCCACAGATCATAAACTAATATCGGCGCCAGCTTAGACCCTAGCTTTTGTGAAAGAAGTCCTCGATAATACAAAATAGCGCTTCATTATCGCGACTATTAACTCAATAGTAGAATTTTAAAGGTCAGGCATAAAGCATTGATTTACCCACTGTTAAGAGCTGCAAAGAAAATCAACCAAAGCTGTATTAAACTATGTTAGAACATTAGATCAAATAAATTTTAGTGTTTCATTTCCACGCTCTCCCTAGTTTATCCTCCTGATGATTTGGGGAGTAAAAAATATAAAAGGGAATTGAAATATTTGGAGGATCGAAGTGGTCGTGACAGGCGGTTTTTACTGGAAATAATTTCCTATTATATCTGTGAGCCATTGTACCTGCTGAATAGTGCTATGGAGATTACGCGGTTATGATAAAGTCTTTGAAGTCAATGTGTTCTTGAGATGTCTGCATTTTTGTGACGGGATTTTGTATAAATCAGTTTTGTTTTGGTTAGAGATCAATACGCCATGTTTCTAGCCGTGTGGTTTTCGGCAGAGTAGAATAGCACCACTCCAAGTCTTCCCGTGGATGTTATAGATGACGATTTAGGAAATACAAGGTAAACAAAGCTTATAAACATCAATGAGACCTTTCCAACTCGTCTGGCCAGCGTGGAGAGTGTAGACCAAATCCTCTGGCTGCTCTGGCCAAGTATGGATCTGGTACTATAGATAGGGTCGTGCTCCTACTGTGGAGAGAAAAAAGCCCTGATTGCAATACATGTAAATGGCAGACTTAAAGCCAGGGCTTTTTTACCAGTCAACTAACAGGTGATGCTGAAAAAGTAATCTTTTGGGGTAATTACAACAGAAATTAACTAAAAAAGACAAGAAAAGTAAGGAGTAAACTTTTACTCATAGACATAAAAACTACTTATACTCGTATTAGCCGCTGGCAGTTTTCGAAAACAATGTGAACGCACCTCTTTACCTTATTTCTTATGATTATTTATGTATTGCGGTTTTAAGCATTTTAGCAGTTTTCTTGAAATGACTGAAATATGACATTTTAATATAGTATAGGCATAGTCTGCTGAGACACTTTTTTAACCCCTATATTTCCGCCACCTTACATAATTTCGAAAAGCTGAATCAAAAAAAAACATATACTTATCTAACTTGCTTACAACATTTCACTAAAATCGGTTGAGAAACAAGTCCTGTAGGCGAGAACAGACAGACAAACAAAAGCATTTTTGGCCAATTTCAAAACTGAGACGCTTCGATGGCTAAATAATTTTCAAAGAAACCAAACACAAATACGATCGTAGGCAGATTCTCCCAACCATGTAATTTATAACAATCCCTGAGCCACTTTGATTTAAGACTCAATTTAATCTTAATAGTTCTTATTTCAGCCAGCCAACTTTATCCGCTGTTTCCACAGTCATATTTCTTCCAAGATAGTTTAACTTTAAACTTAAAGTTACTTTAAAATTTACTGCAGCACTAGTTTCAATTAAATTACTGAATGGAATGAATTTCATGTTTATTTATTCGCCGTCAGAAAGCTTCATTTGTAACACTTATTCTTCTTAATGTTATGCTATAATGTGTTCTTGTCAGTAAAATATTCACCGTATTTTTCGTTTTTCCACGTTGTTATTATATCAATAGGTAAAGAAGGTATATCTTAACAAGGTTTTTAAAAAATAAATTTCTACAAGCTTTTATTGAGCGGCCAAAGTATCAGAATAGATACATACAAAATATCACGCCTGTTTCCCACAGGGGTAGGCAAAGACTATGGACCACCACTTGCTACGAACCCGGCAAACCTCTTTTGCTTCATCTAAACTCATCAAACTCAAATAGTTACTTGACTTCATAATATTGTACTGTCATCCATATTAAACAAGTATGCAAAATTTCAGCTAAATCGGTTGGGGATAACTGGTTGCAAGTTCTCTTACGGTGGTTCTTAGCTATGTTTGATGAAGATTGGATAAGCCGTTTAAATTTTATTGGGGATTAACACTTGAAAGTCAGGGCTTCCTCCAGGAAAAAAAGAAAGAAATATGGCTTTACGGATATCAAGTCATATCGGTTGTTTCGCTACGCATAACTAGATGGCATTCTTGATAGTCGGGACTTTTTTAATTTGCCTAAAAATGAACTTGTTAATATGTACAAGTTCACGTTTCTTTCTCTTCAGAAGAGTCTTCATGTTTTAAAGGTTTCAAAACTAGCTAAATCTATTTAAGAAATGGTTTATTTGCCATAGATTTCGATAACATAGAACTTTCTACAGCACTGTAAAAAAATCCCAGCTCTATAGAAAAAATACACAGTACCATCATTAGCAAAATATCACATAATATAATACCTACCTAATCTTCCTAACACTTAATTAGGTAAATTCCCTCGACAGTGGTCATCCCTCGCAGAAATATGAAACGTCATTAACACTGGCACTTTATTTATCTCTAGGGCTGCGATGAGCAATTGTTTTTATTTTTTTACCATAGACATAGCAAAAGCACAGAACTTATATTGAAAAGAGACACCATTAACACTACTTGCACTTTATTTATTAAGCCGCGTTAGCAATTAGGTTAACCGATAAAGACCCGGACGACGTTAATAAATGTCCACGTTCATTGTCTTATTATTGTGTCTGGTATTGGCGGTAATAGAACGGTTAATAATACTAGATTAACACATCTAAAACTGTCGTCTAGTGTTATAATAAATTTACATAAATGTTTACCAAAGTTCAGCTTTAACAGATTTTTCAAAAATAATCAAATGTTAATAATTAGCAAATGCTAAACAAATCTGTGTAATCCTTCTGGCCAAGTATGGTTCTGGTAGTTCAGAAAGGGTCGTGCTTCTGCAGTGGAGACAAAAATACCTGATGATGATGATGATGATAAAACAAACCTATTTTATTTAAGACTAGCCGAAGAACGCGACTTCGTTCGCGTGGAATTTATGTCTCTGGAAAATGCTCAACAACTTTTACTAAGGCGGCATTTTTATATCTCTTATAGTTTAGCTGGACCATTATGGTTCTGCATCAGGCGTTCCATTTTCCAAAATCATTTATACCCTATATGTTGCCCAGGCTTAATAGCTATATAACAAAAAAAGTTTCATTCGAATCAGTCCAGTATTTCCGGAGATTAGCGTGTACAAACAGACAAACAGACAAACAGACAAACAGACAAACAGACAAACAGACAAACAGACAAACAGACAAACAGACAAACAGACAAACAGACAAACAGACAAACAGACAAACAGACAAACAGACAAACAGACAAACAGACAAACAGACAAACAGACAAACAGACAAACAGACAAACAGACAAACAGACAAACAGACAAACAGACAAACAGACAAACAGACAAACAGACAAACAGACAAACAGACAAACAGACAAACAGACAAACAGACAAACAGACAAACAGACAAACAGACAAACAGACAAACAGACAAACAGACAAACAGACAAACAGACAAACAGACAAACAGACAAACAGACAAACAGACAAACAGACAAACAGACAAACAGACAAACAGACAAACAGACAAACAGACAAACAGACAAACAGACAAACAGACAAACAGACAAACAGACAAACAGACAAACAGACAAACAGACAAACAGACAAACAGACAAACAGACAAACAGACAAACAGACAAACAGACAAACAGACAAACAGACAAACAGACAAACAGACAAACAGACAAACAGACAAACAGACAAACAGACAAACAGACAAACAGACAAACAGACAAACAGACAAACAGACAAACAGACAAACAGACAAACAGACAAACAGACAAACAGACAAACAGACAAACAGACAAACAGACAAACAGACAAACAGACAAACAGACAAACAGACAAACAGACAAACAGACAAACAGACAAACAGACAAACAGACAAACAGACAAACAGACAAACAGACAAACAGACAAACAGACAAACAGACAAACAGACAAACAGACAAACAGACAAACAGACAAACAGACAAACAGACAAACAGACAAACAGACAAACAGACAAACAGACAAACAGACAAACAGACAAACAGACAAACAGACAAACAGACAAACAGACAAACAGACAAACAGACAAACAGACAAACAGACAAACAGACAAACAGACAAACAGACAAACAGACAAACAGACAAACAGACAAACAGACAAACAGACAAACAGACAAACAGACAAACAGACAAACAGACAAACAGACAAACAGACAAACAGACAAACAGACAAACAGACAAACACACACAGACAAACAGACAAACAGACAAACAGACAAACAGACAAACAGACAAACAGACAAACAGACAAACAGACAAACAGACAAACAGACAAACAGACAAACAGACATACAGACAAACAGACAAACAGACAAACAGACAAACAGACACACATTTTTTTTTTAATTCTTACTCTATTACTATGTCTCCATCGCCCCCCAAATTTTTTTTTGGAAATATATTTAATGTACAGACACACTTTTTACTGTTTTATTATATGTATGTATAGATATATGTTTCTCTGACAAATATGTTGTGGATGGACAAGACATATTCTACTAAAATAAATTAAACAATCGTTTGTTATATCTTAATAAATACCAGGATTATAAAACTTATATAATATTGAACTGTCTAAACGTGTAACTTTAAAAGTTACGACTACATGCGGCTAAACACAAAAACTATCTACAATAATTCCAGTTTCACTTAGGTATGCGCATTGATCTGACAGTTCTATCTTTCAAGAAGTCTATGGCGGTCATTTTGTATAAATGGCAGGGGTGAATTGGCCAGTGAAATTGTGAGGGCTGCGTTATGGTGCTAAATTATTGGTTATGGTCTCGCGGCTAACAGAGTAGGTGTGTGGGGAATCGTTTGATTGTAGGATGAGTAATTTCCAAAATGTATACTGTGGTTTTGAAGAGCAATTTGTTTTTATTGGAGACTATAAAGATAGAAAGTGTTCAGAAGTTAATACATGTAATCTTGGCTTTTCTATGCTGTCTAGTTCTTTGGAAGGAAAGTTGTTTTCCTTTCTGTGTTGATTCTAATAAAATTAGACCAAGTGCGTGTCGGGCCACGTGCAAGGTAGGGCTTTGGTTTTTTTTGTTTTAATATTATATTTATAACTTGACATTACGTGTAATGAATATTGTAAAATAAATTGTTCATTAAAAATAATAAAATGGTTTAACCATTATTTTTTTTTTATGAATTTTGGCAAGTTTTTTATTAAATAGAATCTTTTAAAGTACGTTTGACTTTTCATGTTCAATTATTATCATTTATCAATTTATCTTATACCTTTAAACGAGCAATTCTTGTATATTTATTTATATATTTATATGTATGTATCTTCTCGCCCACCATGACGCTAAAAGTGGCTTTTGGGTCTTGCGGCCCTGGGCTCTGCATAGAACCGCAAGACCCAAAATGCTCTGTCTGCCCCATTAGGGATAAAGACGTGATAGTATGTATGTATGTATTTATATGTATATAAATTTTTGTGATCTCGGAACCGGCTCTAACGATTTTGCTAAAATTTGGTATACGGGGGTTTTCGGGGGTAAACAATCGATCTAGACAAGTCTTATGTTTGGGAAAACGCGTGTTTTCGAGTTCTCATGTGTTTTTTTTTTCCACGCAGATTATGGTTGCTAATTTCGTCCTACCGGCCCACAATCCGCCAAGCCCAGTGTTTAAAACACGGACGGCAAGAAAGAGTGTTACGGGGTCGAATCCCACTCGGTGACTTACTTTTGTTTTTTTATGTTGAAGTTTATATATAATTTTTTAATTTTCATTGTTTTTAGACAAGTTTAAAAGAATGTAGTTAATGTTTGAGATATAACCGAGCTAAGCTCGGTCGCCCAGGTACTCATTTTGTAATGCGTCATATTTCAAGTCGGACTTGCGCACGAAGAGTTCCATACCATTAAGTATATCTATAAAAATCACACGTGTTGTATGGGAGCCCCACTTAAATATTTATTTTATTGTGTTAGTATTTGTTGTTAAAGCGGCAAAAGAAATACACCTTCTTTGAAAATTTCAATTGTCTAGCTATCACAGTTTATGAGAGACAGAGAGCAGAGCAAAGTCTTAGTAATAGGGTCCAGTTTTTACCCTTTGGATACGGAACCCTAAAAATAACTCTTAGTTAAAATATCTCCACAATTTAAATGTAGCTCCGACAATACATTAGCTGGTTTACAAACTCGTTAATAGCGTTAATAGCTGTACCCTAGCGACTCTTGTCCAGGCCATATTTCAATTTGCAGCTAAAGGACGCTGTGAATCGCGGCCACACATTACTGCCAAACTTTTATAAAATTATATTAATCTGTTTAATCTGAACAGAAAAGACATAGCACATAATATCTATAGTATAGATAGGTACACTATCACGTGTCTAAAGGAGTGGCCATTTAATGTATTTTATAAATTTAAATAAAATCGGCCTCTGACTTTAATGTATTTATTTATTGACTAGGTAAAGCTACATATATATTTAAAATCACCCGCGTACTTCTACTTTAGGTTAAAACTGAAAACCAGTTTAATCACGCTGAGTTTTGGCTTTTTTGCACTGCTGCAGCTCATTCATTTATAATGTTATAGCTTGTTAGTTTATTTGTATGTGATGCAATTTTAGTATATAAAATTTCTCTATTCTATCTAGACTTCTAGATAATCTATCTAGACTTAGTCTAGTAGCAATACCCAGGGGTCATGTTTAGCGCATTGGTAAGCGTGAAGATAGAAGAAAGGAATAAAAATAATTATAGATTGATATCACGAAATGACATCGATCGGCTTTGCAATATATAGGTACGTGAAAAAAAGCAGCTGGTATTTTCTTCGTTTCTTTTCTTCCAGATCAACATTGAAGAAAAAACATAAAAAATGGGCCTAGAAATTGCGGTCACAAAAAAAAACTGTATTTTTTATTAAAAGCAGCATAATCTTCATCGACAATTACCGCGAAATAAAGACGCAATATTCAAGGGACGTAAAAAATTATCATCACCTCATTCTCTTTGCAAATAAAAAGTGAGTTTGGAGTAATTTTTTTACAAGCTTTACACACAGCGGCAATAAAACCGCCTCGGCGCGGCGGCCCGGCGATATTTCATTTTATGTCTCACTCGAGAAGGCGTGGCGCAGTGAGCTTTGTTTGAGTTAGATGTCGCATTTTTTCGCGCTGGTCTGGAAAAAAAACTTGAAATTAACCAGCTACTTCTTTTCTCGCGCATATCTTAAAAGTATTAAAGGAAATGGTAAAAAATGCGAATCTTGTTTTAATTCATGATATTATATCATTAATTTAAACTCTTTTATAGAAATGCTTTACACAAATTGAAAATTGCATCAAAAATTGCATCAAAATCGTCCCATAGTTTCAGAGAAGGCCACAAACACACACAAGCACTCATTTGCCGATACGTTTTTCCTGCTTTTCATGGGTGTACAATACAATACAAATACTCGTTATTGCACCACAAACAAAAGAAAATAATAAAACACAAAAAAGGGCAAGAAATATGATACAATAACGGACTTATCGCTCAAAGTCAAAGTCAAAGTCAAGAAGTGATATATACCTATATACATGCATATAAAATCTCTTAAAGTAATGTTTTACATGTAAATGGAAAATGCACCAAAACCGGCTCATGTTTCAGAGTAGGCCACAGACACACACACGCACTCATTCGCCGAACAATTGCAACATCTATAGACGTGTTGTTCAAAGGTTTGGGGAGTCCGCCCTGTTTGTGACACTCGGAATGAAAGTTTAAATGTCGGCGGAAAGTAATGCGGCCTACGTGGCGGAGTCTAGCTGTATGGCGAGAGTTGTGGCCCTCTTTATAGGGAACCAGTGGCCCGCCTTGGTCTTGCATGAGTGTTCAATACAGTACAAATGCTCTTTGTCGCACCCTAAACATAAGAAAAATAAAAAACACAAAAAGGGACAGAACCTCAACCTTTGTGTAGAGGAACTAGTGTTATATCCATGCTTATAAAACTTTTTAAAGAAATGCTTTACATGTTAAATGAAATTGCACCAAAATCGGCTCGTAGTTTTAGAGTAGGCCCATTCACACACACACTGATTTGCCGATACGTTTTTAAAACTCTTGCAACATCTACAGACATGTTGCTCAAAGGTTTGGGGAGTCCGCCCTGTCTGTGACACTCGGAATGAAAGTTTAAATGTCGGCGAAAAGTAATGCGGCCTACGTGGAGCGAGTCTAGCTGCATGGCGAGAGTTGTGGCCCTCTTTATGGGGACTTATGGCCTGTACGGGATTACGTGTAATTTTGGAGGACATAAAAATGGAATTTTATCGCGGCTTTGTGAAGATATTGTTTTGGGTGTTAAACTCTTACTTTTGTGTGACTATTTTTAAATAAAATATTTTAATGGCACTTTTTTAAAAGTTTAAGCTTACATATATACTTTCATGCCTTTTCACACAGGGGTTAAGACAGAGACTAAGGACCTCTAACTTAAAGTCGATTTCAAAAGATTTACTTATTTAGTCATAAAAGCTAAGATAAAAATTAACCAGTATAATACAATGCTAATGGCAAAAAACAAACAGAACTTAACAACATATAAATAATTGAGCATTCATCTGAGTTACTATTTTTGTTTTATTCTTCTATTACCCAAGCTTCTGGATTTTACAACACTGTCTAACTGCCCTGACTAACAAACATGCTAAGAATAAGGTGACTGTATTGGAAAAAACGGTTTATTTGCTTTTATGTTGGTACGCTTTTCAGCAATGAATCCATAGGGACCCGGTCTTTTCAGGCGTTTATGAGGCCAAAGCCAACATGAAGGCCTTTTAGTACCTTTATTTGTTTATTTTTACTTTTATTATTAATTTTAAAAGTTTCAAAGAACAAGAAATCAAATTGTTACCAAAGACACTTAAACCCGAATTCCTTTGCAAATGAGCTTCACACTGCAGCGTCTAAGCATAAAATAGTAAAAATATAGAACTGACTTTTTACAAAGTTAATACTTTTATAAAATAAGTACAGTAGATGTATAAAAGTTATTCGGCGAAAGTGAACATCAGAGATTTTAGATCTACATATTTGGACTTCGAAGTTTTAATTATCTTGTATTACAAATAATTCAGAAACCAGCACATTCAGAAAGTAGTTCTCAAAAAATTGCACATTACGTAATATCTTATTATAAAAGCTACTACAACTTATCTATCTCGGTAATTTAATATTTTATCGAAAGCATACTTTTTGTATTATTAATGTTATTAAGTTTAATTTACATCTATGATAGTTTTGATGTTGCAAGAAAAGTGACGTTATAAAGTGAGAAGGCCGAAGAAAAGATGGAAGGACGACATTGAATACTACATGAGTGAATAGCAGGAAGTGAATTGGTTGTCTGGTAGAAAATAATACCGCCCATTGTACATTCGTGTGTTTTTTTCTGTATATATTTGAACAAATGTATTTTTTTTGGTGTACAATAAAGTATTACTTAACTTAGCAGCAAGCTGTATTATATCGTGAATCGTGAAAGGAAGAAGAGAAGGTCTTTGCCCAACAATGGGATACTACTTAGGCTATACACGATACTATACTAAAGATGTTTAATCCAAGAGTCTTTAAAAAAGAGTTGTTTAAAGAAGTTTATTTTTTATTGAGCCCGCACAGTCTCCTCTACTTTTCTGTATTTTCCGTAATTCTAGCTGCATCGACTCGACTACATTTACTTTCGGACTCGCAGACTCGCTGATAGTTCACTGATCTTAGCACAACATCTCAGGAACTACAGTTAATTAACTACATTGTATCACGTTATCCGGACTCTATTCTGAAACTTCAAATTTATAATTTACTTCAAAAATCGAGCGAAGTAAACGACGTAAAAATAAAATAAACGTAAATAGTTAAATAATAACTAATAATTCTTATAAAACACTACATGGTGATAACCATAGATGTAACAGTGAAAAAAATCTAGGTCTATGGTAATAACTGATGGCGCTGGAATAACATTGTTGCTTTTTTTTCTCTTTTTATACCCCTACAAAAAAGAGGGATGTCATAAGTCTGTATGTGACTTCGTATCGCTCGAATGGATAATTTCTATGCACTTTTACGTAAAAGTGTACTTACTTAAAAGGCTTAAAAGCCACAATTAAGTAAGCACACAGAAATGAGATAAAATGTCAGTCAAATATTTGAAGTAAATCTGTTATATAAAAAGGCTAATTAAATCATTTTAGCGAAGATTCTGTCTGAATTCAAGTTCTTTAAAATTTAAATTCCAAAGAAATGCTTAAAAGTACAAATCATTCTTTGAGGTAAACAACCTAAAGGTTTTGATCGCAATGTTCGAGTAAATTAATACAGGAGCTTGATAGATTCATAAGAGTACCTACTAGCGCTTTCACATGGTCAGCACCTCGGGCGTGGGCGCTAATTGGATAGGTTGGACAGAGGTACAAATATCTCACATCTAATGGGATTTGCTATCATCAATTAATGCATTATGTTCCCCTCTAAGGCTGCGTTTCCACTGAAGCGGAGCAGAGCGGAGAGGAGAGAAATTGACCAATCACAATGCTCGAAATCTCCGCTCCGCTTCAATTCAAACAGCGGAGATTTCGAGCATTGTGATTGATCAATTTCTCTCCTCTCCGCTCTGCTCTGCTTCAGCGGAAACGCAGCCTTACGCTTTAGGAATGATCCTGTAAAGTTAATGGGTGTAAGAAAAATATAAATAAATAAATAAATTATTAGATAGATGTCGTCAAGCTGTGTCCTCTAGTTCACTACAGTGTGATTATTGTCGCTAAATGACAGTGACTGAACTTAGTTCGATGCTCTTATCCTCACTCAATAAGAAGCTATGTTAGATGCCTTTAACTAACTCTGAAATGCATCCTATACCGCTTCCGGCACGACTTTTTTATTTATTTAATTAATTCGTTTTTGATATGTTTCATGTTTATTACTTCATTTTAATATCCTTTTGGTATTTAATAAAATAAAGAAAAACTGTTTCATAGATAATTTCTGTGTTTTTATTTTTTGTCCATGCCAAGTCAACTTTCTCGCGAATACAAATCATAGAGCCAAAATCCATATTTATTTAAAAAATATTTTATGGATTGGTTAAATGGTCAAATTGACATGAAATAATTTGCATAAAATACGAAATTAAACATTCTTTTGTAATTCATAAACAAAAATAATAAAATTATTGTATTTTATATTATAGGCTTTTCTTCAAAAATTCTGTCTTTTTTGCCATAATGAAAAGTAATATTTATTTCTTTCTTTCTCATGTTATTGGGACTATTATTAACTACTGATGAAAGCTTTATGAAAGTCGAAAATGCATTTAAGGTTTAAACCATCGAAAATCTTACATCAGTTTTGGGGTTCTCTATTTTGTCTCATAATTTTTTTATTCATAATTAAAGATCTTGTAATATTTTTTTCCATAATAATCATATGTCCGAATGATGCCTAGCCCTAACATAATATCACGTGCCCGAAAGTTGTAATCCCAAAATACAACGTGCTATAACTTTTGTTGCTATAAATATTATGATTCATAATATTCAAAATGTCTATTCTTTTTTCCAATAATTATCACGTGTCCTAATTTCGAACATACCATAATTATGAAAAAAAAAAACAATAAATTCCTTTGCTATAAGATAGAAAGCCTAACGAACCTAACCTACACTCGACGGCAAAGTGGTTTTTATGTCTGTGTTAATTTCGCCCTAAGCTTGAGTCGCTCGCTCGATTCGCTTACTTGCTCGTGTCTTGGTCACAGGAAACCTAACGATCCTAACCTACACTCCACGGCATAGTGGTTTTTGTGTCTTTGTTACTTTCACCCTGAGTTAGAGTCGCTCGCTCGCTCCTGTCTTGGTCACAAGAAACCTAATGAACCTAACCACACTCTACGGCAAAGTGGTTTTTGTGTCTGTGTTACTCTCGCTCTAAACTTAAGTCGCTCGCTCGCTTCGCTTACTTGCTCGTGTCTTGGTCACAGGAAACCTAACGATCCTAACCTACACTCCACGGCAAAGTGGTTTTTGTGTCTGTGTTACTTTCGCTCTAAGCTTGAGTCACTCACTCGCTCGCTCGTATCTTGGTCACAGGAAAACTAACGAACCTAACTTTAACTTCTAATTTTAACCTAGTGTTTTAAGCTAACAATCTTATTACAAATTAACATTCGGACTAACATACATTATAGAATACAACACCTAGGACATGTGACTTTATAGCATCCAAAATTAGAAAATTCAATTATTATAGCAATTCATAGTATCCCTTAGCAAGGCCTGGCAATTATTTTATCTTTATATACAGATAATGGTAGTTTGGATGATAATGAAAAAACTAATTTCTTATTTTTTTTTATTCATTCAATTTCCTATAAAAAAAACCGTATGGTCTAGACATGATCACTGCCCATTTAAATGTATATGATGTGGATTATATCTGACCACTGCCCAGTTAGGTCACAACATGTAAGTATGGAAAAAATAAAGGTGAATCCACATAAAAATTAAGGAATTTTAAATCTAAGCCTAATATTATAAAGAGGTTGTGTGTTTCTTTGTATAAAACCTTATTTAAACATCAATGTAACCCCGAGGTATCAAAATTTTGGGTATAAACGGCATTGCCGAATCCTTACTAATATTATAAATGCCAAAGTGTGTATGTATGTATGTATGTATGTATGATCCATTTTCACGTTAAAACGGCTGGACCAATTTTGATGAAATTTAACGTAGAGTTATATTGGACCATGGAGAAGAACATAGGCTGGGTATCGGTTATTCTGCGATCCAAGAACCTATCTATCTACCATACGAAATATGATGAAATTTGATGTGTAAATATGGTTTTGCCTTTATTTATATAGATAGGAGCTTGTAGGACAGTGGTTACATAATAACCACAATAAGTTTTTCCAGATAGGCAGAGGTCACATGTTGAACACAAACTTTCGGCGTAAATATTTCAAAGAAAAACAAATAGGTATCATGTAAAACCGAAACATATTACATATAATTCAACCTATCTGCTATTATAAAAACACAAATACTATCACTTCGCGGGATTATTTCCGCCATAATATTAAACCACACTTTCAATTTGCACAAAAATTCGCCGTTCGACCAATATTTTGACTTTGACAAGCGAAATGTCAAGTATTTTTCTAGAGGCGTATTTTTTTTTAATTTTTTGCCCGGTGGAGTAGGAAATGCCGTCTGAGGCAACCTATGTCTGACAATTAAAAAAAAAAAAGGCGTATTTTTTTTTTCGTTCAGAAATCAACTGTATCATAGACAATAGACGGATGACATTTTGTGGTATCTAGCTAGCATCTGCTCATCAGAAAAAAAATATTTCTGAGGTGGTTCGCTATGGAACACTGCCTGGCTAAGGGTTAAGGCACAAAAGTGTTATGATTCAAGATAATTAGTTAAATTACAGATATTTGAACATAACTGATTCTGAAGATTATTGCAAACTTGTTATGGATTATGACATTCGGACATAAAATTTTTGGATAAGAAATGGAGTACCCAGTTTTGGTCTTCAGTAAAACAATTAAACAACTAAAACAAAGTCTTTTAAATCCACATTCCCTTGGAAATGAGCTCTCAACTGCGCCGTGTCGAGTACAATTACTCCAGAGCGTCGGCATCTGATAGTTTGCTGATCGGAACGGGTTCGAGTTAATTAACTGGACTGAGGGACCTCGACCGCATACCGCGACGAACCGATGGCTCATAGGGCAAAAAGGTTCTCCAATGGCGACCACGTACAGGCAAGCGAAGCGTAGGACACCCACTCACAAGGTGTTCTGACGACCAAGATAGCTGGAAGACGATGGATGCAAGCCGCTCTAGATCGGTTATTTTGAAAATCTTTCGGAGTGGCCTATGTCCAGCAGTGGACGTTGTGCGGCTGAAATGATGATGATGATGATGAGGGATCTCGCATACTAGATGGTTACGACCATGACCAGTGGCCGCAACGACCAGACTAATGTTAAGTTTATTAAAAACCTCGACTGTCAATAACGCCATCTAGTGATGAGGAACGGAACTGAGTGCGAATTTATATCCGTAGCGCCATTTATTTTTTGCTAGCGACCGCCCTGACTTTCAAGCGTTAACCCTCAATAAATTAAAAGTCGGTACTGATTTTCATTAACATAGCTAACTATCGAAAGAGAACTTGCTTTCATTCAAAAACCCGCATTGATATCGGTCCATCCGTTCGAGCGCATCGACGCACAAATAGGCAGACCGACAGACATTAGCGTCAAACTTATGACAGATTAAAAGGAAATTCAATATTGTTGGATTTTTTTGGAATCCAAGATGGCGTCCGAATTTTTACATTTTAACTTAATTCGCTTAAAACGTCATACTACAACGCAAGCGCAAAGAACCCCTTGGAATTTAAAACTGCATTTAGATTTTGAATACAAGATGGCCGGTTAGGCGCCCACACATATTTAAACATTTCCTTCACTGACAGCAATTCTTAACCCAACTTCAACAGCCGCACGAAAAGCCGCAGGCAGCTTGCAGCCCGCGCAATAACCAAAAAGCTAGTTATTATTTATACCTAACAGGGTAAGCAGAGCCTTGGGCCATAAGACCCAAAGGCCACGATTAGCGTGATGGTGGGCGTTCGATGCTATTCATATTCCCGCACTGTCCTTCGATTGGCTTTTACGGGAAGATAAGCAATAGTTGTGTACAATAAATAACTCGTGAGATCTGAAATGGATATTCTAAGACAATCTTCAGAATACTTTGTCATATTTTTATTTTATCGCGTAGAAGCTAAGAGCTGTGATGAAAGGTATTTGATTTCGCGGCGACGAGACATCCTTATTGAATTACTGGTACAGTTATACCGACTATCATTCATAGAACTTGGATTATTGTTGAATCAATATGTACTTTATATACTAAAGTAATGTAGGATTCAAGTTTCAAAGTAGGAGCTCAAGTTACTTAACAAGTTTGTTTGCCAGGCAAATTAAAAAAACAATCCCGACTATCAAGCCGCTACCCCTCGTAATTTAGGAAGCGCTGAAGCGATTTTCAGTTTGATTTGATTTTAAATTCATAGCGCCTTTTAGTTTTTATGTAAACCCTTAAATTCTTAAAAAATATTTTCTATCATCATAAATTTAAGGGTTAAATATTTCGAGCTCCTCCTTAATTCGTTAAGCCATTGGCCCTGACTGTCACCATTGTATAGCAGTCATGAAGTTACCTCATGATAGCAGTATTCAAGATATTTCAGCTCAGAAATCCATCACCAGTGTGGGCCACTTACATATGCAAAAAACTAAACGGTCAATGACCTCCTCAAAATAGATCTAAATATTTCGCAGCGTGTAAAACAAAACTGCTGCTAAGACCTTTCAGGGAAGTAATTAAAATGCCCATTTTCTTCCGCTTCCACTTGGATTGAATACTTTTAGAAGCTTTTTGTTTATTTTACAGTCTTGAAATTTCCTGCAGTTTCCTTCAAGAATGATTTTTATTAATTAATTTGTGCTTTTAATTTAAAATCCCTAAAGAAAAATGGGTGTTACTTGACGCTAACGTCGCTCTGCCTGTCATATATCATCGCGGTAGCGCTCGATCGGAGGGACCGCCGATTTTGATTCGGTTTTTTATACAAAAAATAACTAAATATCAATTTTCATCTGTAAACTAAACTTAACAATACCCAGTAAATAATAGCGAGTGTTGAAACAGTGGCTGGTAATTCTATAAACTCGAGTCTTATAAGAAAAGTTAATTAAAAATGGACGGCTAACGGACAGGAAAAACTGAGGCGCTTTTACTCGAGAAAACTTCGAGAGACGTTTCTGGGTAAAGTGGACTGTATAGCGGCGTATCATATTATCTTCCAAGATGGTCTACAAGTAAAAAAACAAAAATAATAAAATGAAAAATGATATTTTTTACCAACTTTTTAAGAGAAGGAGGTTATCAATTCACCGAGATTATTCAAAGGTGCCTGGACCGATCCGAAAAATTTTCGTTTGAAAGGGTATATATTTATAAGGGTACTTGTCAAAGTCGTTGTAGTCCCATAGAAATTTTATCAAAATCGGTTTCATAGTTTGGGGATAATGTCGGTATTTAATTTTGAAACATATAAGGCATTTAAAATCCAGTATTGAATTAAATGCTCTTCTTTTCGTGTCAATTATATGATATTTCTGTTTTATTGACAACCTCTATTATCGGAAGTTGCACATAGGTCAGCCAAAAGTACAGGTGTAATTACATGGTAAGGGCACCCCGGACATGAAAGATTGGGACATTGTTTATAGACAGAAGCCGCACTCGCACTGTTTATAATGCGAGCTGTCCAGTATTTTCTACCTGACCATAAAGACCAAGAGTAGAAAAGTTTAATAAATAACCCTTTTTACGTGTCAATGGATAATTTGCACCCAAGTCTACATCCGTTTTGTATCCGTATTGTATAATGTAAAAGAGTTGTATGATTTATCTCTCACTTCTTTCTTACTAATCTTAGGGCATTCCCAGCTCACTTCTGTCTGTAAACTGAGACGTAAGGTACACAATACACTAATACATATATAATTTTCCTATTCAAAACATCTTAAATCAATCAATATCCCAAACGCTACATAATTGGCGCACCTTAAATTTGTATCCTCAACTTTGTATCGAGAGGGCGGGCGTTCAATAAAATAAACTTCGAGCCTACCCTTTCAATGGCGGGCCGTGGGCCCCGGTCCCTTGGGAGCTGAAGCCATTGTGAACAATGTCCCGTCACACTCCGATTTGCGAGTTTGTATCGTGTGCGATTGCTTGCGTGTCCCACTTTGAGAGGGAACCGTTCCTAATAGATTTTTGGGTAAACAAACGGAAAGTTGCATTGGGAATCAAGAAGACGCCGATTTAGCTGCAAAAATATAAACACAAAAGTTTACAATTATTATCATACTAGCTGCACTCTGCGGTGTTACACGCGCCTAAAGTAGCCTATATGTTACTCCAGGGAGTCAGCTTCCTGCATATCAAAATTGGTCCAACCGTTTGCGCGTGAAGAAGTAACAAACATACACACACACAAATTTTCGCGTTTATAATACTACCGTGATTTTACAAATTATACAAAAAGTGAGACAGTATAAATAAATAAATAAATAAATATATGGGGACAAATTACACTGATTGAGCTAGCCCCAAAGTAAGTTCGAGACTTGTGTTATGGGATACTAACTCAACGATACTATATTTTATAACAAATACATACATAGATAAACATCCAAGACCCAGGACAATTTGAAAAAGGCCATTTTCCAACTTGCCCTGACCGGGGATCGAACCCGGGACCTCTGGGTGGCGGACTAACATGTTGACCACTACGCCACGGAGGTCGTCATATTGTATTAATTATCAGTATGATATTCATCTCTCGAAATACTGTCATATACCTATAGTTTTCATAATCATCTTTAGGTCTTTCTAGTTTTCACTGCAGGAGCACGACCCTCCCTGTACTACTAGAGCCATACTTGGCCAGAGCAGCCAGAGGGTTTGGCCTACACTCCACGCCAGCGAGATGTGTTGGAGAGATCTTATTGATGTTTATAAGCTTTGGTTAGCTTATAAGTCGCCTTCTATAACATCCACAGACCGACTTGAAGTGTTTCCGTCTTGCCGGAAATCAAACGGCAATTTAAAAAAAAACGACGGGTTGCACTCTGGGAGTGCCGGCAGAAGTGAAAACTTGAATATTAACGTTGTGCATTTTTGATATTTTGGAATGGTTAGGGAATAATTTTGCACGAATTATCAGTATAAAATATTTCAAATCTTTTCTGAACCACAGTCTGTCAAAAATGTCACAAGCATGACCAAATTCATTTTCAACAAAATCATTTTCAAATACACAGCAGTATGGCCACTACA
The DNA here is from genome assembly GCA_963555685.1 of Acrobasis consociella. Lineage (NCBI taxonomy): Eukaryota > Metazoa > Arthropoda > Insecta > Lepidoptera > Pyralidae > Acrobasis > Acrobasis consociella. The sequence goes on along the minus strand of OY743111.1, from coordinate 21,235,706 downwards.
CAGACGGTCGAGCCATCAGCTGTCACCATCCATGGATGCGCGTAGCACGCTGTAACATAAACACACACGAACATTCGCGCAAGCGCCCTGCGCCGTCTTACGAAATTTCGATCAGGCCACGTGTCCTGACGCAAGTTTAAGATTTTTTACCCATTCCAAAAAAAGTGCACAACGCCGCTAAAGAAGTTTTCACTTCAAAAATATACGTTTAAGTATTTAGTCTAGATACTACGTAGGTACTTATTGTAAGTCACCTAAGTTACCTCAAATCTGTTCTGGTACCTAATACAATGTTACGTGATGTCTGTTACTTATGCGAAACACGGCTTATGAATACATAATATTATAACTTATTAAACTAAATAGGAGATGGTTATGCTGCTCGTTAGTAATAGTTTATTTTACCAAAACAGAATGTTGTAAGATATACTAAAGAAACGAAAAAGAAGGTTTACGTCTTTACATGTGAACCAAAGCACAGAGTCGCGGCACCTAAAGGCCACACTTTGCAACGTGAACTTATACATACATACTATCACGTCTTTATCCCTAATGGGGCAGACAGAGCATTTTGGGTCTTGCGACTCTATGCAGAGCCCAGGGCCGCAAAAACCAAAAGCCACTTTTAGCGTCATCGTGGGCGAGAAGATGGAAAAGCAATCAATACAGTGATGGGTTGCTAGCCGCATCGCCTGTTAACATGATTCGCATTTTTGCCCATTCCCTCGATCGGCTTTTACGATCTGCGCGGGAAGAGAAGCAGCTGGTAGATTCTAAGTTTTTTCTTTTCTCCCAGACCAGCATGGGAATGGTGAACTTATAGTTGATGAGAAAATTAAATGATTGAAATAAATACCTATCACAGGTGATAAAGTCTGCCGCCACGAGTAAATTTTTCCAAAAACTACACTTTTTTCCTATTACATAAATAATTTAACGTCACATATATTTTAAAATAAATCAACATCTATTTTTTTATAAAATCCATATGTACCACATTTATGCGAATGTACTTTAAACGTATCATTATCATCATCAGGTATTTATAGTCTCCACTGCAGGAGCACGACCCTTTCTGTACTACTAGAGCCATACTTGGCCAACGCAGTCAGAGGATTTGGCCTATACTCTCCTCGCTGGCCAGATGGGTTGGAGAGGTCTCATTGATCTTTATAAGCTTTGTTTAGCTTGTTAAGTCGCCTACTACGACATCCACGGGAAGACTTGAAGCGGTGCTATTCTAATTTACCGGAAACCTCACGGTATTTAAAATAATTAAAACCGTATTGACACAACACACTTAAAAAATTCTTTAATCAAATATGAAATACTAGCTGTGCCCGTGGGCGTCGCTCCCCGTACGAATTTCGGGATAAAAATCATCTTCTATCCTTCCCTGGGTACCAATCTATATCCTTATCAAATTTTATCTAAATAGGTTTAGTGGTTGAAGCGTGAAGTGGTAACAAACAAACAAATATAAAAACTCACTTTCGAATTTATAATATTAGTAGGACTGGATTTACCAACTGAATATTTTCATATTTACCAACAAATTGTAGGCTATCAATGTCACCCCCAAATTATACAAAGCCGCACAAGATTGGGCAAACATCGTACTTTGTTTGCAAACATTTCTCCGCCTAATTAACCAACACAATCATTATGAAAAAGTAGCAATGAACAAACTTCTACGCCACTCACTTTACAATGTGTGGTACAATTAATAAGCTAAGCGATTATAATGATGGTGAGCCTGTTTTCCCATTTTAGTTTGTCCACCGAAATTCACCGGTTAAGAGGCTACCTGAATTTTCCGGGGTCCAGTTGTACTGCCATTAGAAAATTCAGTTCAACTACTGGCTACAATTTAAAGTGACAACGTGAAGCTTTTCTACACACATATGCCAAATACACCAACTTTACGTAGCCCCTTAAACATTTGTTCCTTCCACGTTTCGCCGACAGAATGCTTCGTTTCAGTACGCTTGTCCGAAGAGTGAGCCAAAAGAAACAATTCAATTCAAAGTACTGAGTGAATGGGTGTCACATTTACAAGACCATTGCCACCTAAATCACTGTAATATTTAGTTAGAAGGTAAAATAATAGTGTATTTTCATTAACGTGCATGGTACTATTGATAGCGTAGTTCGTTTCAAATTCAATTCAATTCAAATTCTATTTGTTCTATCTCAAGGTATTATTTATGTGGGAACTCAAAACTAAGAAAGGCATAGGTATAGTTAAATGACTGGCAGTTTTCAACCGACTTCCATAAAAGTTTTGTTTAAAGGGGTATACATGTGAGGTGGTCCCATATAAATTTTATCAACATAAGTCGTTTAGTATGAGAGTGATGTCAGTTTTTGATTATGAAGAATTATAAAATGTAAACTGTGTCTCCTTAGATATTCCTGTGTTGTCTATTTATAACTTTCCATTTCTTCGAATAATCAGTGAATAAATATATAAAAAAAAGATCGCGACGATTTGATACCTCCTTCTTTTTTGGGAGTCAGTTTAAAATATCTGTGTTGTCTATTTAAACCGTCACGATTAAAATTTTAGGGCAAATGACGAACTTTCTTTGACTTAAGCCACACTTTCAAAGAATCACACCGAAGTAAGAGAACTTACTTACATTATGAGTTTGCAGTTCCGAATGCTAACGAGAAACAGTAATTTGGTGTAATATTGTGTAATTTACATTACGGTAACACATATACTTATTTATATATTCGATGCCGTGTGGTTTCCGGTAGGGTAGAATAGGGCCACTCCAAGTCCTCCCGTGGATGTCGTAGAAGGTAACTAAAGAAATACAAGCTGAACAAAGCTTATAAACATCAATGAGACCTCTCCAACCTGTCTGGCCAGCGTGGAGAGTGTAGGCCAAGTCCTCTGGCTGCTTTGGCCAAGTATGGCTCTAGTAGTACAGAAAGGGTCGTGCTACATTGTGTATAACATAATAACCCAGTCTTTCTGAGTTGTATATTAATACAACTGAAATGTATAAGAAAATATGAGCATTACGCATAGCCGACCACCTGATGACACCTATGAATGATTACCGTACTCTGAGGGAGGAGTTAGGTGCCCAACTGTCTTGCCTAGTTTCACCTAGTTTAATGTTGTTTTTTACTGTCTCTCATCACAACATCTTAATTACCTAAAGTTTGAAGAAAATAACTATATAATTACCAAATGAAATTAAAAAAAAATTGTACAAACTCTTATTATGAATCTAATTTTAAAATAAGTTTTTTTTAGACATAATTTTTTGTATAACTTTTTATTTTGAAACCAAAGTTCTTAATACGGCAAATGAAGTAGGCTCAAACGACAACTTTTTATCTCCGTTATCAGACCCTTGTCATCGTTTACCATAAAGAGCTTAAGGCAAATCAAACGAGTTTTACTCGATAAGGTTATGTTATTTTATAACTGAATTCTGTCGAATATCTCCCGGCTCCATCACCAAAACAGCTCATTTACTCAATAATATAGTATTGTCATCCGATTTACACAAATATGCAAAATTTGCAAAAATTTCAGCTCAATCGGTTGAAGATATCTAATTAAAAATTGAGTTGCAAGATTTTACTTAAACAAACATACATACAAGATACATTGCAAGTTACATAGAAGCTTGTAAAAAATATTTTTTTAGAACTCAATTGAAAATTTTAATTCATTGAATTCACTCGGTTACATCCTCAGATCCTTCAGAGCCGGGAATCCGCTACCTAACCTAGGTGAATTAACGAGGTCTTCTTCTTCTTCTTATCGTGTGTGTTAGTGACTAACACTAGTGTCAGAGTTTTTAAACCGCCATCAAGGCCTCTAACATGGTTTTAAGTAACGACTAATGTCAAAGATAGTGACCGGGACGGACGGCTTAACGTACCCTCCGAAGCACGGATCATCTTACATAACAGACAGACAGGTTATAAGCCTACAATGTCCTAACCAAACTAAGACAACAACACAAAGTCGTTGCCCCCGCCGAAAATCGAACCCGCGACCTCCGGGTATGAGCCGAACGCTCTAACTACTACACAACGGAGGCAGGTAACTTTTTAAAGACCGAAGAGAGTTTTATGTTGCTTCATATAAGCTGTTCGCTTACAAATAACTTTCCATATAGGGGCTGTAGTCGCAGCGTATACAAATTAGGTTGTACGTCGCCCGGAGTGTCGACTTATTAGACTTGATTAAACGCCCGACAACGTAACCAATTTCCATCGTGTCAAATTTATGTGTTGAGTTCGGCTCAAATTGTATTGTTTGGGAATTATGATTTTATTGTCAGTATTGAAATACTAACCGCAAGTTAATTGATTTTTACCTTTTTATGCCAGAATTGTGTAAAAAATTATTAAATAAAATGGAAGTAAGAAAATAATATTTTTGACTAACCAAAGCCCGTGACTTTGTTTCGTGGACTTTAAGACTCCGGAAAATGCTCAGAAAGCTAAACGACTTTTGTTAAAGCGTCATTTTTATATATCTTACAGTTTAGATGGACTATTGTGGTTCTGCATCAGGTGTTCCATTTTCCAAAATCAATAATACCCCAATATATTGCCCAGGCTTAACAGCTATATAACAAAAAAAATCATTCGAATCCGTTCAGTATTTCCGGAGATTAGCGAGTACAAACAGACAGACATTTTTTTTTAATTCTTGCCCCAAATATTTTTTTGGAAATATATTCAATATACAGACACTTTATTTACGTGTATAGATGTAGGTATGGGTAAAGAAACAGCGAACAAAAAGCACAAAAAATACTTCATCGAAAATAAATTCTATTAGACGGTACTTAAAGCTACCTTTATCTCTTTTTCCGTCAATACCGTTACTACGTTACTTAAAGCTGATTGTTGGGTCAATAAAAGCCTGCTGTCACCATGTGACAATCATGTTTTTACATCACACACAAAAAAAAATGCATTTTGTGCTATAAAACAAGATGAGTTGATGGAATGCTTCAAGTTATCTGCAATAGTGATATAGTTCTCTGCACAAAATATTGCAAAGCTAGCATATAACGAATTTGTACATATACCGACTTTTGAAATTTTAATTATAAATGTGTCTACAATTGTTTTCAGTCTCAGATGGCGTGTCACTCGGAAAAGAGAAATTTCTCGGAAAAATGACAAGGAACGTTTCGCCGACGTCGGATAATTTGATCAGCTCGCGTCCGAGGAGAAAAGTTAATTAACAATAGTAACTGATGGAAAACTAGGAACGTGAACGTTTAAGAATCTTTAGAAACTGGAAGGAAAGTGGTTTCGTATATACGAGAATCTACTCTATAGAATTTATTGTTTAATTTTTTATTATACATTTTAGTTTATAGTTTTATTTTCATTTAGGCAGTTTGTTTGGGTTTTAGTTAAATTAATTATCTAATGTACTGTAAAACTTCATTCTACAATTTTTTATTTATGTATTAAAAAACTGTAATGTTGAATAATTATTTGTTTATATACAATTTCTCTGTTCTTCTTTTTTTTAAATCATCATGTAAATTTTAGAACAAGACGTATTAAATGAACAAAATACTATTCTTTTGTCAATTCAAAAGTGTCACAATATTTACGTGCTGCATTTGTCTTTCCAAAATGTTCATTTATGTTTGTATAAAAACCGACAAACATATATATTTTTCTGTAAACTAAAGTTTGTTTTTTCGAAATAAGGCTAGTAAGAAAAGTTGTTCAAATTAACAATCCGGATCACTTTTTAAGAACATCTTGACAGGACATTACACCCGTTAAAATGTCTGACCAACGTGGAGCAATCTTAGACAGCCAATGGGCCGGAAACCCCTTAGTTCACGGTTTCGACCTCTTCTCTCGAGGGCCACTTGACTCAAGGCGAAGTCTTACTTGTGACTGAAGAGGGCGTAAATGTGATTAAATAGACCTATTTCTGCTTGATTGCCTATAATGGAACGGTTTGTAAAATGTGCCTTCAATTGAAAAATTATATTACAAGACATTTCGTCAAACTTTTAAACGTGTAAAAAATTATACACAAAAGTCTTTGCCATGTCCCTTTACCAGTAATGCTGTTCATATATTTCATGCAATTTCTGGTAACGATTTTTTTTACTTTTGATCTTAATAATCTTTTTTTAATCGCGGTAAAAAAGATAATAAAATATACCTAATTACAATCAATACATATTTTTTGGCCCTTCTTAATTTTTTATTTTATATATGTATTTATTTATATATAAAAAAATATACTATTCAATGTGTATTGAATTTTCTTAATTTTCTTTTCTTCATTTATTTTATAGAGTGTAATAATTATACTCTAAACTATACATATATATTATAATTTAAACACACCAAGGATATTTTAAAGGGCTTTCTACACTTTATATTTTTTATAGTATAGGTAGCAATAAGCTATAATAATTAAACTATTTAGAATCTTCTTGACTTTAATGCCTGTGTTTATCTAGCAGGCAACGAGTCCGATTGTTTGTCACTGACATGTTCAGGGTTTCAGAAATCTTGCGGTAGATATCCAATTTAGATTACTACAGTACAATAAGCTATTCTGTTTTTGTAATTAGATTTAGAAGAAACAATTGATGGCCAAATGAATCTATTACGAGTGCTCGTAAATTAACAATATTATTAACGTAAACTAATATCACTATAATAAGATTAATAAAAGGTAAGTCAAGTACTTAATTGAAGTAAAATTGTACAATCTTATTGCAATTAAAGGAAGATAAAATAAATACCTATGTATGTGTAAATAATTTCTCGTTTGTTGTCTTTAAATATTATCTTTTGTAGAAATAAAGAAAACTCCTCCAAAACATTTTATGTAGAGTAATGTCAAGACGAGTAGTCATATTATATTGCTTGCACTGTAAAAAAGTTATCACATCTCATGGAGAGCCAAACTCATAACTCTAACCGTCCTAACGTAATGCTCACGTACTGTTACAAATGTTTACAAACCTTTTTTTAATATTATAAAATATAAACATAACAAAAATTGTTCAAAAATAAAAACTGACTTCAATCTTAAACTATGAACAGATTTTGATAAAATTCCTCTAGAACAACTTGACAAAGAATATATAGGTAGTCTTTCAAACAAAAAAAGAATTTTCTACATAGTTTAAGGCGTCTTCGAGTAATCGTTAATCATACATACAAAAGAAGATCGCGACTAATTGTTTATACTAAATTATTAATATGGTTAAATGATGTAGATAAATAAGCGGCCAAGTGCGAGTCGGACTCGCCCATGAAGGGTTCCGTAGTAATATATTTTTTATTTATTTTTATGTTTGAGTTAATTGAATGAAAGGTAAATTGCAGTTTATGACATATAAAAAAAAAACTTCTTACTAGATTTTGTTCAAACCAAATTTCGCTGGTAGTTTTCATGGTAATGAACATCATATGTTTTTTTTAGTTTTATCATTCTCTTATTTTAGAAGTTACGGGGGGGGGGACACACTTTTTTCCACTTTGGAAGTGTCTCTCGCGCAAAGTATTCGGTTTAGAATAAAATGATATTAGAAACCTCAATATCATTTTTAAAGACCTTTCCATAGATACCCCACACGTATGGGTTTGATGAAAAATATTTTTTTGAGTTTCAGTCCTAAGTATGGGGAACCCCCAAAATTTATTGTTTTTTTTCTATTTTTGTGTCAAAACCTTAATGCGGTTCACATAATACATTTACTTACCAAGTTTCAACAGTATAGGTCTTATAGTTTCGGAAAAAAGTGGCTGTGACATACGGACGGACAGACAGACAGACAGACATGACGAATCTATAAGGGTTCCGTTTTTGCCATTTGGCTACGGAACCCTAAAAAGATACTAAAAGGCCTCTTCATGTTGGCTTTGCCATGTAGTTTCCGGCAGAGTAGAATAGGGCCACTCCAAGTCCTTCCGTGGATGTCGTAGAAGGCGACTTAGGGAATACAAGCTAAACAAAGCTTATAAACATCAATGAGACCTCTCCAACCCGTCTAGCCAGCATGGAGATTTCGCCTTTCCGCCAATGCGGTGATACGTATGAGCAAACACTCAGACGTACCTCCGAGTTAGAAAAAGAGCTGGGAGAGGCATATAGACTCATAAGTAGTTATGAGCAAGATGCCCAGTCGCGTCAGTCAGCGGAGGTGTCCAGCCTCTTTGACGAGCTCATTGATAGTGTCCCTGTGCCTCCCTCAACAAATTCCTCAGTAATTGATCTCACTAGTGAGACAGCATGCAATAATAATTACTTAGATAATTCAAATGCCATGAGAAGTCACAACAAAGTTAAAAAACATTTAAAAATTTGTAAAAAAATCAAGAAAACCAATAATAAATTAAAGATAAATCTCAGGAAATCATGTTTATTAAAATCCAGTTCATTAAATTGTAAATTACAAACAGAGCTAGACTTATGTAATGAAAAATTGGCGGAAAGTCAAGAGTTGTATGAGGTCAACAGGATTAGACTTGAGTCTCATATTATTAAATTGCAGGAGGACTACTCCTCATTATTTTCTAAGTATAATAATCAACAAAAACAAAATACTGAGCACATGCTGACTGTGGAGAAATTGATTAGCGACAGCAGGTACAATCAAGAAACCCTTGATTTATTAGCTAAGCAATGTACTTGCGGGCAGCTCAACCAGCCCACCATCAGTGTCCCCACACCAGAGCTCTCTCCTTGTGACAGTAATTTGTGCAATAATGTGTCTGATTGCGTTGACCTCATGGAACCTCCATGTAATACAATAGTTTTTTCTGATAGTATGGGTCGCAATATGGGTTGCATGCTTAACACACTTCTTGATAACAATTGTGTTAATTACTGCTTCCCGAATGCAACCTATACCCAAATTTTAGATAAAATTAAATTAACCAAAATAAATAGTAAATCTACTGTTGTATTACTGATAGGCAATAGTAATAGAATAGGAAAAAAAGAAATAATCAGCTGTATGGATTATTTAACTAAACTAGAAGTAGGCAAAATAATTTTATGTGCATTTCCATATATACGTTGCCAGTCTCCAACAAATAATAAAAATAATAGAAACATTCACTATCTCAATACTTTGATTCATAATATAACATGTCGTTATAGTGATAAATTAGTGTTTTTTGACACCAATAATTTCATAGGTGAATGTGATCTGACAAAAGATAATATTTATCTTTCAAAATATTCTAGACGTAAGATTGCTACGTTAGTAGCAAATAATATTAATTTTTGGACGAGTTTACATTGTAAACGAAAACCTAGTTTTAAGACGCCTACCGATTTACCAGGAATATGTGATGGTAAATCTGTAGACTTGACGGCAGTTTTAAACTGAACATTAAGACAACGGAAAGGCCTCATGAACTAAGAATAGTACATCAAAATTTAGAAGGTTTTTCCGGCAAAGAATTATTAGTTGAATTATTTCTTGAAGAATTGGATGTTGACATTTTATGTTTGACTGAACATTGGCTGTATGAGAGTCAGATGATGTTCAGCCTAAACAACTATAATATTGTTAGCTGCTTTAACAGGAAGTCTGCTCAGCGAGGGGGTTCCATAATTTTTGTAAAAGATTCTTTCCGTAGCAAAGAGCGGACGGATATTGTCAGACTTTCTGTTGAGCGCGTTTGTGAGGTGACCTGTGCCGAGCTAGATCATCATATAATTATTTGTGTATACAGTCCTCCTAATAGTGATTTTAAAAGTTTTCTTAAAACAATGGACCAGGTACTTAAGTCCTGTTCATCTAGTAAAAAGAATTTAATTGTTTGCGGAGATTTTAATGTTGATATCTTAGTAGATAATCCAAAAAGTACAAAATTTCTAAATCTTTTTAAATGTTATGAATTAGTAAACGTATTCTTTGAGCCAACACGAATCACTGCTACATCTGCTACTTGTCTAGACAATTTTTTTAGTAATATTAAATATTCTGTTAAATCAGTTATTAATAAACTGCCTTCTGATCATTCAGGTGTATATGTAGTTTATGTCAAGGAGTCCAAAGGCAAGTCCAGCATTTTGAACAAAGATAAGACTTTTTGTAGGCCGATTACTTCTAAAAATATACAAAAACTAAAAAATAATTTAGATAACAAATTGTTGTCGGTCGTTTACACAGGAAAAAATCCTGACGACCATTACAACAAACTATTTAACGTTATTACCTCAGAATATTCAAAAACTTTGAAACAAAAACAAGTTGTAGTGCATAGAAAATTACAGTTTAGTGAGTGGGCTACTACCGGCATCTACATAAGTAGGAGCAGGCTTTATGACTTATATTCCCAAAAACAATATAATTTTAGTCCTTCCTTTCTAGAATATGTTAAAAATTATTCCAAAATATTTAAAAAAGTTTGTAGACAAGCCAAGGCAAATCGTATAAGTAGAAAAATAAATAATGCTCCTAACAAAATAAAAGAAACTTGGAATGTTATAAATAAAGAAACGGGTAAAAATAAAGCCAAAGAAAATATCTGTCAAATCAAATCTTGTGGTAAGACTATTACTAAAACTGAAGAAATAGTAAATATTTTTGATAATTTCTTTACTAACATTCCTTTGGAACTTACTTCTAATGTGAATTCTAGCCCCCAGCGTGCTGAAGCCTTGCTTAAGAATAATGTTAGGCCTTGTGATTCTAAATTTAAATTTAAGCATATTGGCCCCAAAGATATAATAGATGCATTTAAACAGTTAAATTTAAAAAAATCTGAAGACCATTGGGGCATGTCAGTTGCTGTAGTAAGCCATATCATAAATATCATAGCTGCTGATTTAGCTTTTATATTTAACGAATGTATTGATGAAGGCATATTTCCTAACCTAATGAAATGTAGTAAACTAATCCCCTTATTTAAAAAAGGAGAAAAAACAGATCCTGGCAACTACAGACCTATATCTATCCTGCCAGTTTTGAGTAAGGTGTTCGAAAAGATAATGCTCAATCAAATGCTTCTTCATTTTAAGACCTACAACCTTTTCCATAGCCAACAATTCGGCTTTACTGGCGGGAAATCGACCACCGATGCGGGAGTAGCACTTGTTACTCATATATACGACGCATGGGAGAACAAAAATGATGGAATTGGTTCATTTTGTGATCTCTCCAAAGCATTTGATTGCGTAGATCATCCGACACTTTTGCTTAAATTTCGTCAATACGGTTTTGATGATAATTCAATAAAACTTATACAATCTTATCTAACAGATAGGCATCAGACTGTTGATTTAAATGGCATAAAATCGCACGGATCTAATGTTAAGATAGGCGTACCGCAAGGTTCAATTCTTGGACCTTTCCTTTTCTTGGTTTATGTCAATGACTTGCCTTACATGGTTGAGAAGCAGGCTGGCATAGTGCTGTTTGCTGATGACACCTCGCTTATATTCAAACTTGATCGACATAGCACAAACGCTAGCGCGGTGAACAGCACCTTGTCTTCCATTTCTGATTGGTTTTCTGCCAATAATCTCATGTTAAATGCGAAAAAGACTCAATGCGTTCGATTTTCTCTTCCGAATGTGAGACAGGGCTGCGTTGACATAATGATAGATGGTCAAAAACTCGATCTTGTTGAAAGTACTACCTTCTTAGGAATTACAATAGACTCGAAACTTCAATGGGGTGCTCATATAACTAAACTTTCAAATAGGCTTAGTTCTGCGGCTTATGCTGTTAGGAGAATAAGACAATTGACAGATGTAGCAACTGCTAGACTAGTGTACTTTAGTTACTTTCATAGTGTAATGTCTTACGGCATACTCCTGTGGGGGAATGCAGCCGATATTCAGACTATTTTTATTTTACAAAAACGGGCAATTCGTGCTATTTACGGGTTAGGATCTAGAGACTCACTCAGAGAATTATTCAAGGAAATAGATATACTTACCTTAGCATCACAGTATATATTTGAAAACATAATGTATGTAAGGAAAAATATTTCCTCATACAATAAAGTAAGTGATTTTACCGATAGAAACTTACGTAATAAGAATGACTTAGTTGCCCCGTTTTATAGGCTTAAAACAATTAATAAGACGTTTATGGGGAACTGTATACTTTTTTATAATAAATTGCCAAAATCGATCCTTGATATGCCAGACAAAAGATTCAAAACTTATGTAAAGAAAGTACTTTGTGAGAAGGCTTATTATAGGACCGATGACTACCTTAAAGACAAAAATGTCTGGCTTGAGCTTGACGCGGGTCCCTCTAAAAGTTTGTAATATAGGTACTCGAAAATGTCATAATTTGGTACATTTTGTACAAACTGAATCTACAACTTGACATTACTTTAAAATTTTGACATTCTAAAAATTAAATTTAAATTATGATATGACATAAAAAACAAAACAATGTATTCTCTGTCCACATTAACTTTAAGGATTAATTTAATTGTGAGTTGACGTCCTTGGAGAAGAGGTGCAGTGCAGTTTGTTACCGCTTCTTCTGCACTAGCGCTTTGGAAGCGGTAGTAAACTTAGCTGTAAGTAACTATTTGACGTCAACAATAGTGCAACAAAATAATGACGATTATTAAGAGATATTTTAAATATCCTATGATAATAAAGATATATTTGATTTGATTTGATTTGATTTGGAGAGTGTAGGTCAAGACCTCTGGCAGCTCTGACTAAGTTTGGCTCGGGTAGTACAGAGAGGGTCGTGCTCCTGTAGTGGAGACAAAAAGACCTGCTGATGATGATGATGATGTTGGCTTTGGCCCCATGAACGCCTCAAAGGATCGGGTCCCCATGGACCCGTGGCTAGTAAGCGTACCAACATAATGATAATAAACATATATACAATTTTACAAAATAACAATATACTATGTAGTTCCGCCACATATAACTACGCTGTCGTCGGATTTTTAATTTGCCTGTAGGAAAAAAACTGTAGTAAATTTCGCACTCCTCTTTTTGTTTGCCTGAGAGATTGCTTTAGCGATAAGGCCGCCTCTTGTACCTCATTACATGTTGTTATTAAATAAGTGTTAAAAATTGTTAATATCTTTTGGTGCAATAAAGTTTTTTGTATTGAACATATATGTTTTGTAAAAAAATTAACAAAACTCTGACTTTTATCCTCAAATCTTTGGCGGGAAACGGCAACCCCGGGTTTTTCCGGCTCACTGGCTCAATGAAAACATTTGCCTTATATTGATCTCCGGATTTGGGTTGAATTAATTGCTTATTAACCTTGTTTAAAGGTTACGGTATTTGATGGGACTAAATCCTCGTTTTGTTAAATATTTGTATATTTGACTAAGTTCTGTCCTTTTTAGGGTTCCGTAACCAAAGTGCAAAAGCGGGACTCTATTACTAAGACTTCGCTGTCTGTCCGTATATCCGTGTGTCTGTCACCGGGCTTTATCTCAAGAACCGCGATAGCTAGACAAAATTTTTAAAAATTATGTATTTCTGTTGCAGCTATAACAAAAAATACTAAAAACAAAATAAAATAAATATTTAAGTGGGGCTCCCGAACAACAAACGCGATTTTTATATATAATGGTACGGAACCCTTAGTGCGCGAATCCGATTCGCACTTGGCCGGTTATTATAAAAATGTTATTTAACTTACAAAGACATGTGTCATTATGTAAACGGTATGTTTTTTGTTTCGAAACAGGTATTCAATATAGGAAGACACGCGCTTTTTCGTATAAGAAGGTACTAAAAAAGTTTCTCAAAAGATACAAGTTGAACTTACCCACGTTGGCTAGTTTTTTCTTTTTCTAAGTTCTGAGTAAAAAGTCGAGAGGTTTAAGAAGCTGGCGAAACTTGCCAGTTTTATTCAATAAGCTCAATTTTATATCATTTTACGCCGTAGCTAGATTAAATTACTTAGTATGAGTAAGTGAATTTTTTTTTATAAATAAGTACCTATGTTTTCGAATCCGTTTTTTGTGTAACAATATTTATTTGTTTCGTAAAGTGTAATGTAATGTATAAATTAGGTAAATTAAAATATGAAGATGTGTGTAAATGAAGATTAGTCTCGGAATGAGCTATTTTTCTCTGAATATATATTACTAGCTGTTTCCGTGGGATTTCAGGATAAATAAATAAATGAATATATAGGGACAAATTACACAGATTAAGCTAGCCCCAAAGTAAGTTCGAGACTTGTGTTATGGGATACTAACTCAACGATACTATATTTTATAACAAATACATATATAGATAAACATCCAAGACCCAGGACAATTTGAAAAAGGCCTTTTTCCAACTTGCCCTGACCGGGAATCGAACCCGGGACCTCTGGGTGGCGGACTAGCATGGTGACCACTACGCCACGGAGGTCGTCAAATAAAAACTATCCAATGTCCTTTCCTGAGTATCAAACTTTACCATATCAAATTTCATCTAAATAGGTGCAGTGGTTGAAGCGTGAAGAGGTAAAAACAAACAAACAAATATACAAACTCACTTTCGCATTTATAATATTACTAGCTGCTGCTGTACCCGCGGGCTTCGCTCCCCGTGGAAATTTCGGGGTAAAGAGTACCCTAGGTCCTTCCCCAAGTCTCAAACTATATCCATACCAAATTTCATTCAAATCGGTTCAGTAGTTTAAGCGTAAGAGGTAACAAACAAACAGACAAATATACAAACTCACTTTCGCATTTATAATATCAGTAATAATAATAATTCGTAGAATAATGTAAATATATTAATTAAAACTAAACCTAACGTTGTTTCACATAATCCTTTCCTAATTATTTCATATTGCCGAATATAAAATATTTCCCTCGCCGCCCTCATCACAATAAACCGTCAAATATGAGTTAGCTCATCTATTTGTAGTGTTCAAATTAAATATCACACTTGATTTTGATAGGAATAAATATTTGCTCGTAACTTGTGCAGTTTACAGATATTCGTTTGATTTTGCCCTGTAGTTTTTTACTTTAAAATTGACGATTAAAATGTTCATTAAATGTTTAATGAACTAGGCTTAAGCTGTATTTTTTTAAATAATTACTTAGAATTTATTGTAATACGTAGAGTAAAGAGTGTAAGTAATACTTGTGAGTGTAAACAGCAATATATAAATAAATAAATAACTAATAATAAATATATAGGGACAAATTACACTGATTGAGTTAGCCCCGAAGTAAATTCGAGACTTGTGATAAGGGATACTAACTCAACGATACTATATTTTATAACAAATACATATATAGATAAACATCCAAGACATATGGAGACGAGATTTAATATTTTTTATGATTATCAAAAGATATTTAAAAAATAAAATTCAATTTTCTAGTATTAACTTCTATTATACCTTAGTAATTTTATTAATTCTCACGCTTCGCTCTAAATAATCTTCTTCTTCTTCTTATATTTAAGAGCTGGGCACTTGTCAGTGGAGTGCTTTCCATGTCTCTCTTTCTTCCGCTAAGTTCTTAACCTCCTGATATGTTTTCACGTTTAATTTTTCTTTTATTCGGTCGAATGTAGCTCAAAATAACAAACCAACTAAATTTTATAGTTGTTATTTCCCCGAGCTCCTCTATTCGTGGTATTCGTAGATGAATATAACACCTAATTCTGAATTAGAGGTTTCAAATGTTTGCCCTCCGATACACGTGTGCGGTTTACCATTGTCAAATTTACTCGTTCGCTGAATTCATTGTGAATTATCATTAATTCATTCCTGTCTATAAATAGTTAGTTTATACATAATGTATTGTTTTACTTCAACATTGTTTTTTATTAATATATCCATTCAGAATATTACATAAACATTTTGTCATGCAATTATTGTTTGTCAGTTTTATTTCAAACATATTACACAAAAATAACATTTAAAAAAATGGAAAAACTAAACAAAAATGACAGAAAAAAGACTTTTTATAACATAAAATACATTTTATAATATGGAAAAACTATATTTATTAGACTTTTATATGAATCTTAATTTATTTCCTAAAACTCGTAGAATAGTTTTGTTTTTAATATTGCGTTATTTTTATTTATTTCATGTATTATAAAACTATTAAGTTCCTAAGGTATAAAATATTTTATTTTATTCTAGGTTTGATTTCAAAATAACTTATATAGTGTAATACTCGTATTAATTAAAATTTATTGTCTATCTGATATTTCCATCAACAGATTTATCCTCAACACGCTTCGTCAAAATTATAACAAACTCTTTATTCTTAATGACAGAATATCTAATTGAAATGATAATAAAATTAGCAAACACTTCATTGTCAAAGCTCTTCAGGAGGAAGACGTAAAATTAAGTTAATCAAGCTTCATTCCCAACGAAAACTTCAAAATGAAATGTTCTTCGAGGATCTCCAGTTTATTAATGAAATAAGTTTCATCTCAGTCGTTAATATTTACTTTTAACTAGAAGTTACCTTTCCGAACAAAATCTCATTCTGTTATTAACAAAGTAAACGTTTGTCTGACGCTGTAGCCCTTCGCTTCATCGTGAATATTTAATGAAGAGAACGAAAAGAATTCTTTTTGTCATTCACAAGCATTTAGAATTCTTCATCATTTCGCCATTTTTTGTTTGCTTTAATTCTGTACTTACCTAATTTTTTATTATTTTTTTATTTAGTACGTAATCTCACCTTTTCATTTTTCCAAACTCAGGTATAATCTTCCAAAAGTCCTCGTTCACAAATCCCAAAACACTATTTCCTTAAAATATCTACCATAAAAACAATTCAACATCTCTTAGCCACAGCGAAAAATCCGTCGGAAAGTTCGAAACTTTTGCCGGCGAAAAAAATGTCACTCGAGCAGCGGGGTGGAACGTGCGCACCCCTCGATCACCGGGTAGGCACTGACGGCACACTCCAGCCGCCCGCCTATATCCGACGCACCTCTAAAGGGATCCAGTTCGTTACATAGTAAGATCGAAATTTGATCGCAGTTAGACAGAATGAATGCGCACTAAGACAGCTCGTTGGCTATTTAGCCCGAAAAAGAAGGGGTAGCGCGCATGCGTCCGGTCGTTCAACCCTTGCAGTGGATGCTGCATTCTCTGATGAGGCACATTAAGCTGCGTTATAGAGTTACGTAGGTCAAGAGGCTGGAGAATGCTGAAAGAAAACAGCGCGCGGAATAAATATTTGATCGAGACGCAACTACTCAAACGCTTTTTAAAAATCGTTCCGTTTTTCATTTGAAGTTGTAACTTAGGCTTTTCTTTTTAGTTACGATTAATTATAATCAAATTGGTTTTGAGTTTAAGCATTATTTCGGAGTAAATTTTGATAAAATAAAATATTTAAAATTTTATTCACTGTCCTAATAGTTTAAAATAAGAGTAGTTCAGAATAGTAGCGGTCCTATAAAGCTGCCCTGGGGCACCCCAGGTACGGGTGATTGTAAACTCAGGTAGCAGAATAGATGAAGATCGTACTGTACCCAAGTTGAATACTTTATTTGCCAATCCCGATCCAATCTCGGCAGCTTTTGAAAGTAGCCCCTCAGATGAATAAATCTGTGAATAGGTAAGCAACTGTATCGGCCCAATATTACTGATTTGACGTTAATTGCTTCCGATATAGATGTGGTGCTCGCTAAAATGTTGCTGGCGTCTGAGGGAATTCTATATTATTGCGTGGATATATTTCCTTTTAGCTTTTCTGGGAAAATGTTTAAGTTATTTGAGTTAAAAACAAATATTGTATGACAGAGTAATGGTCAGCATCTTTATAAGTACTTTTCTTTTCTCTATACAAAGTTTGTTTGAAAGAGATTGCTATGCAATAAGTTTGCCTTTGCGTAGTATTTTCTGTATTTTCTCCTAAAATGAAATAATGAATATTTTTATAAAATTAATTTTTATTGGGGTAGCTCCCTATGTAATATGAAAGTCCATTTCTTTTCTCAACTAACCCATCGTATCGTTGAATAGGTCTTTAAAAAATATTGTGAACACCGTTATTCGATTTAAGGATCCATTACTGAAATATTGGGTAGATTGTAATTTTTTGTAAGAGTCAAGTTTTCTTTTAATTAAATAATAGTTATAGGTGATCAGCTACTTAAATGTTCTCAATAATAATAATAATGTATTAAATGTATAATTGTATATTTTGCCCGAGAAAATACGTTTTTAAACGATTTTAGTCGCGTGAACTCAAAGTCCTCATTCGCAACTACGGAAGCCTACACTGCGCGTGGCCCGACACGCACTTAGCCGATTACTTGTAAAATATTTTGATGCACAATAAAAAAATCTTATACCTTAACATAAATAAAGCAACTTTTGATCAGAATAAAGACCCTGGTCTATCAGTTGGCAGTGGCAGTATTCCCCAGAGCGTCTCGATAGCCGTCCATTCACTAATAAATCGGAGCAGCATATTACCGACGTTTCCCGTAATCGGCGTCTGCTCCTGACTTTCATTGACAAATTAGATTGATTCTCTGTATTAATGTACAAATTCGGGCAGCGTTTTGCTACAAACTATTGAGAGTACATATTTATATTATTCTTTCTTTCCATTTTATTACTAAAGATCATTGCAGGCTGATCACCTGATTGTCTGATAAGTAAGACGATCCGTGCTTCGGAGGGCACGTTAAGCCGTCGGTCCCGGTCACTGTCTTTGACATTGGTCGTTACCTAAAACCATGTCAGAGGCCTTTAAGGCGGTTTAAAAACTCTGACACTAGTGTTAGTCACTAACACACACGATAAGAAGAAGATTACTAAAGATTGTTAACCGTGTGGTAGCCGGCAGAGTAGAATAGGGCCACTCCAAGTCTTCCCGTGGATGTCGTAAAAGGCGACTTAGGAACTACAAGCTTATAAACATCACTGAGACCTCTCCAACCCCTCTGGCCAGCATGGAGAGTATAGGCCAAACCCTCTGGCTGCTCTGGCCAAGTATAGCTCTGGTAGTACAGAGAGGGTCGTGCTCCTAATGATGACTAAAGGTTGTGTCGGATGTGTGGAAATTTGGAATGCAAAATTAAACGGTACGCTATATACTCCCTACAATTAAGTTTTTTTATTTATTTATTTGGTTCGCTAACTGGCTGAACTACACACAAGATTATACAAATACAAATAAGAGCATACAATTTGCCAACCTACTTGGAGCGAACACAGCATGTAAGTTCGGATCCAATTATATCATTCGCTGCGTTACTTTGGATCCCGAGCTTTTGGAAGAGCTAAGGAATTATTTTTTGTACATAACCTGAATAGAAAAATGTGGAAGTAGTGGACCTTTTTAAACTGCATTGTTTACTGGTCAATTTTACTTTGTTTAAAGTTATGTGAAGAGCAGTTTTTTTAAACTCAAAATGGGAATGTTTGTCTAGTAATTAGCCTTTGCATGCACTTACATGTCAGTAAGTTAACAAGTTCAAAGTTAAGGACTAGTACATTCCGTCGATTACGTGTAATGTTCATTTATGAGGAACGAAGTTCCAGTTTGGACGGTACGGATTTGGCGAACGGAGGTTTAGGGGCTCGAATTTTTTGAAGGTATTTTTGAGTATTCCACGACAATCGAATTGTTTTAAGGAAAAGCTACTGATCCTTAGTATTTATTATGTATTAAATAAAATAATAAAATAAAAACGACGGGTTGCACTCTGGGAGTGCCGGCAGAAGTGAAAACTTGAATATTAACGTTGTGCATTTTTGATATTTGGAATGGTTAGGGAATAATTTTGCACGAATTGCTTTAATTATCAGTATAAAATGTTTCAAATCTTTTCTGAACCACAATCTGTTACAAATGTCACAAGCATGACCAAATTCATTTTCAACAAAATCATTTTTAAATACACAGCAGTATGGCCACTACACAGACGGTCGAGCCATCAGCTGTCACAATGGATGCGCGTAGCACGCTGTAACATAAACACACACGAACATTCGCGCAAGCGCCCTGCGCCGTCTTACGAATTTTCGATCAGGTCACGTGTCCTGACGTGAGTTTAACATTTTTTACCCATTCCAAAAAAAGTGCACAACGTCGCTAAAGAAGTTTTCATTTCAAAAAAATTAAAAAAAACAATCAACGAACGGCGATATGAAGTGGTATTTCTGTTCGGTCCTCATTTTGTGATTTGAGTCACTCCAGCGTTGTGCGACTAGATTGAAATTCCGCTGGATAACTGCATTTACATTACGAGTAAATGTTTCCATTGAAATCGGAAATGATGCCAAATTGTTCCTTTGTCCAAAATAATGTTAGTTTTTACGGTTACTTTGATGCACTTTTGGTAAAGTAACTGTATCTTAATTTATTTCATTCGCGTTTACATGAATATGCATGTATGCAACGGAAATAACGTTTTCTATATTTTTTTTATTTAGCCGTTTATGTTCCTCTGCTGGTCAAATTTCTGCCCTATTTCCTTCCATAACTCTCTGTCTCTGGTTTTAACTTTTCAATGCTGTTCGAATGCTTTCAAGTCTTCTGCCCATCTCGTCTTTGGTCTACCTCTCTTTATATGTCCATCCATTAGAATCCAGCCTGTGTGTGTGTGTGTGTGTGAAGTGACTTAAGACATCAAAATTAATTGTTATCTTTGTATTAAAAATCGATTTAGGAATAATCTATTTTTCTTTTGCTAGTTTAATCGACTTTTTCTGAATTTATAGAACCAAATTAAAAGAAACATTTAAAAAACTAATAAAACAGCTTTATTCATTTAAAAATACATACAAAAAATACAAAAAAAGTTTGATATCAAAATGAATAAATTGGTATGTTGATTGACATGAGACTTTGCTTTTAATTCATATATAAGTATCTCTATTCACTACTAGACGCTTTCCAAACAGTTATTTAAAAATCGCTCCGGACTCCGAATTAAGGGGGGAAAGTGGTGGGCCAGATTAGGGGGAAGTGGGTACCTTTTTTAATAAGTTAAATATTAAAATTATAAGATAGTTACTTTTAGTAGTATATACATCGGTACATTATAAAATGCAATAAATGAATTGAATTGATAACTACTAGCATAATTGCCACTTTTACTCATCATGTTGGAGATTTTTTTTGTTTGTTTGTTTGTAATAACTTTATTGTACTATGAAAAAACACAATTACATACAAAAACAATAGAATAAATTGACAACGGCGGACTTATCCCATAATGGAATCTCTTCCAGTCAACCGGCGAATAAGAAGATAGGACAATTACTCACAAGAAGGGTATAGAAGGTCGTACTTACACAGGATAAATGAAACTAACATTATATATCTAACTAAATACCTACACATGCATACTTGCTACAAGATATATACTTACAAAAACATTCATAATCATACATAAACCTACATTAATTACATAAATAGATTTTATTAATATTTTTGTTATTTATAGAATAAGGGAATAAAAATAGTGATGAGATGCTAGGTGCGTCACCTATTTAATTAATTTAGATTCTCACCCAACGCCCCTTTTCTTTCGATCGGCTTTTACCATCTATGCGAGAACACAAGCAACTGTTTCACTTACGATTCAATTCTTTTAATAAACACACATTTTATATCTTACTACTCAAAATGTATTAAATATATTAAAATGTAATAAAATCGCAGCCGAATATTCAAGATAAAACATAAAAGGAACCTCAACAAATACCCCGCATGTAAGCCCTTTACTTTATAATGAATACTTTTAATGAATGGCGTTACCTGGTGGAAACCGGATAAAAAGTACGCAATAGAACGAAGCTCATTCACTGACCGGATGAAAAGGGCTAAATCTCGTGAATCGGTTCACCGAGTCATCGTTAGTATACGCCTTAGGGATTATTTACACTATTTTACTTCATACCTATCTTACTGAGGCACGAACAGACTAGTTTATTTGCCAGTTTGTCGCGCAAATTAAAAATACCCCGACTTTTAAATAGTTTCATATTAAACGCCATATAGTGATGTATATATACATGTACCTGGGCGACCGAGCAAAACATTAACTAATTTTTTTTAAACTTGTCTAAAAGCAATACAAAATAAAAAATTATATATAAACTTGAACATAAAAAATTAAAGTAAGTCACCGAGTGGGATTCGAACCCGTAACACTCTTTCTAGCGGTCCAGATCTTAAACCGCTAAGCCAAAACGGTTAGCGGCCGACGCGGCGAAATTAGCGACCATATTCTGCGTGGAAAGAAAAACGCACGAAAACTCGAAAACATGCGTTTTCCCAAACATAAGACTAATCTAGATCGATTGTTTACCCCCGAAAACCCCCATATACCAATTTTCAGCTAAATCGTTAGAAATTTTCGAGATAACAGAAATTTATAAATAAATATACAAGAATTGCTCGTTTAAAGGTATAAGATTGATATAATCGAGCGTCCTTAATTGCCATTTTTGAAATGCGGAGTCACCAGAATGGTTAAAAAACGTTCGTTTAGTAACTCCGCGTTAAAAAAATGGGACCACTAGCGCTGCGGTATGAGGAGACAAAAAAAAATCCCGACACAAAATCCTACTATCCTACTAATCTTATAAATGCGAAAATGAGTTTATATTCTTTTTCTTTGTTTGTTTGTTACCAAGTTCACGCTAAAACTACAGAACCGATTTGGATGAAATTTAATATGGATATCTCTGCAACCCATCACTGTATTGACTGCTTTTCCATCTTCTCGCCCACCATGACGCTAAAAGTGGCTTTTGGGTCTTGCAGCCCTGGGCTCTGCATAGAACCGCAAGACCCAAAATGCTCTGTTTGCCCCATTAGGGATAAAGACGTGATAATATGTATGTATGTATGGATATAGTTTGAGATTTGAGGAAAGACATAAGGTTCTCTTTATCCCGAAATTTCCACGGGGAGCGAAGCCCGCGGGTACAGCTAGTATCTTATAATATGCGGCCAGCCTGCGCCAGGTCTCATCTCAAGTCATAGTATAAATGCGTCTTTACAAACTTTACGACTATATACATTACCTATTCATGAGCCCAGGTAGCTGATAAACAAGCTTCAGTGGACTTAAATATATGATTATGTTTAGAATTCAATGGGACGCTCGCGGCACAAATCTGCTGCGTAGCCCATCCTCTAATACGGTATCGATACTTTGATGTGATGTGGTCTGAAATGAAAGAGTGTGGTAATGTAGGTAAGTTATTTCTTTAACCATATAAGATAAAAATTGAGAGGCTTTTTTGGGTTTTGAGCCATTCAAGACGAAGGTACTCGAATATTGAAATAAGAAATGGTGAATAACTGGCTAAATTCAAGTCCGGACTCGCGCACGAAGAATTTCATAGCATTATCTATAAAAACCACGTTTGTTGTATTGGAACCCCCACCTAAATATATTTTTTTATTTTAGTACTAGCCGAAGCCCGCGACTTCGTTCGCGTGGATTTAATGTCTCTGGAAAATGCTCATCAGGCTGAACAACTTTTACTAAGGCGGCATTTTTATATCTCTTATAGTTTAGCTGGACTATTATGGTTCTGCATCAGGCGTTCCATTTTCCTAAACCATTTATACCCTAAATGTTG
The DNA here is from genome assembly GCA_963555685.1 of Acrobasis consociella. NCBI lineage: Eukaryota > Metazoa > Arthropoda > Insecta > Lepidoptera > Pyralidae > Acrobasis > Acrobasis consociella. The sequence goes on along the minus strand of OY743111.1, from coordinate 21,212,172 downwards.
CCCAGGCTTAATAGCTATATGACAAAATAAGTTTCATTCGAATCCGTCCAGTATTAGCGTTTACAAACAGACAAACAGACATACAGACAAACAGACAAATAGACAAACAGACAAACAGACAAACAGACAAACAGACAAACAGACAAACAGACAAACAGACAAACAGACAAACAGACAAACAGACAAACAGACAAACAGACAAACAAACAAACAGACAAACAGACAAACATTTTTATAAAATTCTTACTCTATTACTACATCTCCATCGCCCCCATTTTTTTTTTGGTAATATATTTAATGTACAGACACACTTTTTTTTACTGTTTTATTATATGTATAGATTTGCTTTTAGAAATATATCATCTGTGAATTTCAACTATCTAGGTATCACGGTTTATAAAATATATCTTGGTGACAGACATACGGACGGACGGACAGCGGACTCTCAGTAATAGGGTCCCGTTTTTACCCTTTGAGTCTTCTTCTTATATTTAAGGGGACGCACCGTGAAAATGGGCATTTTCTATTTCTTATTTCTCAGCGAATATCAGAAATTTAGAACTGATACTTGCTAATAGCATACTAGAACGCTTTTCTAGCATAATTGTGGTTGTGGATACATGATTAGTTAATTTTTGTAACACAAACTTGCTCGTCAAAAACACCTCTACCAAAACGTATATGGTCTAATTTCTCACAAACGAGAGGGACTTCAGCTTTGAAACTTTTTATGCAGATCAGTAATTATGTAATCTTCAAAATTGTGGTTCAAATTTTTTTTTGTTGCTTTATTTTTAATTTTAGAGCTATTTTTCTATAATTGATCAGTTTTGCGTGGCTTTAGATTTCAGTCATATAAGCCCTTTTACCTTCCTGAAAATTATTGTAATTGCCGTCTCGCTTTTTCGCGAGTGTATTTAAATAAACTGTTCTTGTTGCACAGATTTTTGACAGTTATACATCAAATTGTCAGATGGCCGATGGGCCTCGCGGAGCAAGGACGCGTCGCTCTTCACAAAAAAAATGACATTTAATTTCGTAAAATTATTGTCACAGTGTAAAATAATATCACGAATATATATGGGTCGAACAGTCTGTAAACAAACGTGCAAGTAACTTTCATACACTGTGTCACTTGTCATAATGTCAAAGGAAGTGTCAAAGTATAGCGTGGCATAGATTGATTACCTGACAGACATGGTCGGCATAGATTTTTTTTTCATACAAGTACCGTACATACAATATCGATTTATAATATTATAGTTTTATTTAATTACCAGTTTTGTGGCAATAAATTAATTTTATAATAGCCAAAGAAACTTATCTATAGACACTCTTCGGATTTATTTACTTTTAGATTTCGAGAAATATACACGTACATACTGTACCACTGACTGACTGGCTGACTGATTGATATGGTTGTTTGACCTACGCCGTGCTGATAGCCGTAAGGAGTGAAGCTCACTTGCTTGGTGGGGGAGCAGAGAGGGGGGCTTTCTGCTTATCCCTCTAAACAAGCAACCAAGTGAAGCTTTAGACCTAAGGCAGAGGTTACCTACGAGGCCGTAGGCCGAGCCACTTCCACCACGTGCTTCGTCGTTCTTTTTTTTGCAAACCAAGATGGCCGCCGAAAGCATTTTTTTGGAATCCAGGATGGCGTCTGGGCTTTAGAAAATTAAACTTTTTTCGTTAGTATCCATTTTCATTTTATGAACTATATTTCATCCATTATCATTATCCATTTTATGAACTGGAAAAATATCTTAGCCTACCTCAACAGCTGCACGAAAAACCGCGAGCTGCTTGCAGCTTGCGCAACGCCTAAAGAGCTAGTACATTTGTTAAAATTGATATAAAATATCGATGAATAAGTATAAAATATCGTTAGTCTATATACTATATTTGTGGCCTTAAATAACCACAACAATATCGATAGGACTATTGATAATATTGGTTACTGATAGTTTACAATAATATCGATGACAAGTAAAACTATCGACAGTTTTTAGGGTTCCGTTTTAAACAAGGAAACCTTATAGTTTCATCATATCTGTCGGTTTGTCTGTCATCCGACGTTTTATTTAGAGACTATAAGTACTAAAAAAGCTATAATTTGGCATGGATATATTAATCATGCCAAAAAACAGTAAAGTAAAATAGGGAAAATCTTATACCTTTATACAAGCAATTCTTGTATATGTATTTATTTATAAATTTCTATGATCTCGAAAACGGCTCTAACGATTTCGCTGAAAATTGGTATATGGGGGTTTTTGGGGGTAAACAATCGATCTAGATTAGTCTTATGTTTGGGAAAACGCGTGTTTTCGAGTTTCTTTCTACGCAGAATATGGTCGCTAATTTCGTCGCGCCGGCCGCCATCCGTTTAGCTCAGCGGTTAAGGATACTGACTGCTAGAAAGAGTGTTACGGGTTCGAATCCCACTCGGTGACTTACTTTAGTTTTTTTTATGTTCAAGCTTATATATATTTTTTTATTTCGTACTGTTTTTAGACAAGTTTTAAAAAATATAGTTAATGTTTGAGATGAAACCGACCGAGCCAAGCTCGGTCACCCAGGTACTATAATATTGTAGCTCCCATGAAAGTTTTTTTTTTCGACTATCCCATCGTGTAGGGTATCGTTAAATAGGTCTTTCAAAATATTTTGAGCTTGTTAACACCATTTTTTATTTAAGAATCCGTTTCTAGAATATTTGTATTTAATAAAAGTTAAAATAAAACTATCAAACCTAATAAGGGTTAACGAATTTAAAAAAATCATAAAATGAAAATAAAATAAGTTTTTAGACGATTTTGGTGGCGTAGACTTGGCTTGGCCGGACGATTTTACCATTTGGGTACGGAACCCTAAAAAGATAAAAGATCTAGTTTAACTTTAAAAAATTGGGTAAAAATAAAGGACTGAATCACCCTTTCTTGGCACTTGTTTAAAATTTTGCCCATCGTTTACAGTAGCACAACTGTACTATAGACAAATCTGAAAACATAAGATTGTTCTCCTAGCATTTACACTACATAGAGAAAGACTTTAAAACAAATGTAGTGCCTACAGTAGTGCCAATATACAACGTGGAAGGGATATACCCGTAATAAATCGAACCACGGGCTACACTAGACCACTAACTATAATCAAATAAAAATCACAACCAAAAACTAAAAAAAATTGGCATTTCCATACAAAAGTGTGCAGCCGCCTGTAAAATTTGTATGATAATGTCAAATTCGTTTTTTTTTTACTGTTATTTTATAATTATAATAAAGTGATCTAGTATAGCCTGTGGTTCGATTTATTACGGGTATGTCCCTTCCATGCTGTATATTATCTGATTATTTTTTCAACACACTTGCTCGTAAAGTGGCTCTAATTTCATCGGTTTTAGATATAAAAAGTAGGTCATAAAACACGCTTGCGTTATAAACATATTAAAAATTACTAAAAACGGCCACTTTTGACACTTTTTGTAAAGGTTTCTAAAGCTGTTAGTATTTCAATGACTTTCGAGGTTCTAATGAAACTTAAGGATACTAGCTTAAAAATTGTGCGAGGATTTCTGATAATCTAACTTACAGAAAGATAAATTATTTTTTCTGTATTTTCAAGGTCGCTAGCGCTGGTAGCAGCCTTAAAATAAAAATCAGTTTAGATATAAGTGTATTGAAAAACGTCGTGCGATATACGTGTGTATATTAGTTAAAACACTTTCAGCTCTATTACGCCCTCGCATTCGGCTCGGGCTGGAAAATCATCACACACAAAACTTATATCATAACGTACAACTACTTTGCAATTTAAAAAAAAAAATATAACTTACTTTAATATAAATAATTGAATAATGCAGCTCTTTTTATATAGTTACTTATTTACCCCTTAGTAATTTTGTACACATACATGCTGACTTTTTATTGGTTTTGGAAAAAAATCTATTGTAAATAAATTCCTCTATCCATATACTTAATTCAAATTTGTGTATGACATAAGATAAAAGAATCGAGACCACGTAGTTACGCCCGATCAAAAACTACCGCATGACCTCGATGATCTCCGGCCGGCCGGACGGAGGCGGTGCCTGGTGGTACTACTTATTGATCTCACGATTTTACTTTGTTTTTGAATTTTTATTTCGACTAGCTAATTAGTTTTACTAACGACCCTTGTAAAGTGGCCCTTAGCTTCAAAAACAATGAAAAATCTCTGTGTATATTTTAAAATTTAAATAAACTATTTTTGTTTTTTCTAAAGGCTGACCGGTAGACAAAGCCTCAGCATTAGGTCCTTGTACGGACATGACCTTATTCAATTCTTTACAAAAACATAATATGTTACAAAAATGTAAACATATTAGATTTATTTCATTACGTCATGTCTTTCATACTGTAACCTCTATATATTTTTAACTCTATCTGCATTGCGTTTAGACATTACTACAAACCTAGCGGAAAACAACGGACAACTTTTGAATCAATTTTGACAGATTTTGAAAAATAAAAACGTAGAGCCAAGCCTTAAGAGCTGGGCTCTTGTCGGTGGAGTGCTTTCCATGTCTCTCTTCCTTCCGCTAAGTTCTTAACCTCTTTATATGTTTTCTTTGAGTACAGAACTTAAAAAAAATACCAAGTGAGCGGGACTTGAACTCGCGATATTGGTCTAAATACGACCATGATCTAACCTTCCAACGAACTAGAACTCCCATGCTGGTCTGGGAGAAATAAAAAAACTTAGAATGTACCAGCTGCTTCTCTTCCCACGCAGATCGTAAAAGCCGATCGAGGGAATGGGCAAAAATGCAAATCATGTTAACAGGCGATGCGAATAGCAACCCATCACTGTATTGATTGCTTTTCCATCTTCTCGCCCACCATGACGCTAAAAGTGGCTTTTGGGCCTTGCGGCCCTGGGCTTTGCATAGAACCGCAAGACCCAAAATGCTCTGTCTGCCCCATTAGGGATAAAGACGTGATAGTATATATGTATGTATGTAGTATTTTGGCAGAAACAACCGACGAATTTCTCGGAAGTAGGAAGTATAAAATGCAGTTATAATGACGAAGGTTGGAAAAGCATTGGTGGAAGACGCTAAGGATAGATGGTGGTGCGATAGAAGGGAGATACAAAAGACTTTTTTCGCAAAACAACAGTGATGTATGTTGTATTCTTCTTTGTCAGAAAGATTCACCACCACGAGTGCTAAAGGCAAGCCCCTGTTAATTGAGCGGCCCTGGGCTTTGCATAGAACCGCAAGACCCAAAATGCTCTGTCTGCCCCATTAGAGGTAAAGACGTGATAGTATGTATGTATGTATGATCTAACCTGACTCAGACTAAGGTTGCAAGCTCAAGTCTGTGCTCAAGTCCCGCTGACATGCTATTTCTTCACCATTTCTGTTTGTTTTAATTCATGAGATTTAGTCCTTTTTTTTACGTATTCTAAAAAGGAGGACTTAATTAATAAGTCGGATCTTTTTTTTTATGTATGTTCACAACAATTTTTTTATTTTAGCAATAGTTCAAGTATTTTATTCCCTGTTTATCTAAACATCATTCAATTAAACGTGAAAGTCGAGATATTTGTAGTTTGGATGTTTTATATTATTATATTGATGAATAAGCTTGGAGACTTTTTTTCCTAAAAAAATGTTGTTATTTACAGTATTTCTTGTGCAAAAGTTCCTGTAAATGTCTAATTACCGAACAAACATATAAATTTTGAATTTTGATATAGTCTTCTTTTATCCAAACCGACGCAGAAGAATAATGAATAAAAAGTTACCGACATAAAACTATAAGGCAGTACCAATAAGCTCCTTCCTTTTCCGTAAAGCAATAAAGTGAAGTTGGGGGTAGTTGGCGAATGTGCGGACTGTTCCGTACATACGTGAGTTACCGGGCTCGCGGGACACCTGTAATAGCCACTCATACGAATTCACAAACACGGGACCCTAATGTTTTAGTTTATCTTTGAAAGAAGATTAAGAATTGACAACTTTAATGTCATCAATCGTTAAAAAAATATTAACTTTAGTTTAATTTTTTTCAAATTTATTTATTTTTGTAAAAGTGGAACATTTCTATTATTTTTTTCATGTGCCATAATAATATCTAATATACAAATATTAATAGCTTAAATAAAAATATAATATTCTTTTAATAATATAAACCTGATATTGGACATGAAAAAGAAGTGTTCGACATTTACAAAAATAAATTAATCTGAAAAAAAAATCAAAAGTTGACCTTCATTGTACAAAATAGGCATGACGAATATAAAAAAATATTTGGCCTTTGGATAGATTATTAAAATAATATTGTACAATTTTCTTTTTTATCTAAAAAAGAAAAAATGATAAAATTACAGCGCATTTAAATTTCACCGTGACGCAAAGCGCATCAAGTCCCCACTTCGTAACTTTGCATTATTTTCGGACGGACTAATTACAATTACTTTTCTGACCCTTTCGTCACCTCTATATTATTATAATTTATTTTATAGACTAAATAACTAAACCTACCTAAGACTACTTAGCTTTTGTTCCACTTTCAGGTAAGTTGATATTGCCAATTTTGAAGTCCATAGGTTTGTCGTAGCCTATACATACATACATGATATCACGCCTATTTTCCACAGGGGTAGGCAGAGACTATGGACCTCCACTTGCTACACTCATCAATATCTTCATACATGCCCTTCGGCTACGGGTACTTTTTCGTAGCCTATGATTTTAGCATAATGTAAGGGATTTGTAACATGCCTTGCCTCAATTAACAGGAACTTGCCTTTAGCACTCATGATGGTGAATCTTTCTGACAAAGAAGAATACAACATACATCACTGTTGTTTTGCGAGAAAAGTCTTTTGTATCTCCCTTTTATCGCACCACCATCTATCCTTAGCGTCTTGTACCAATGCTCTTCCAACCTCGTCATTATAACTGCATTTTATACTTCCAACTTCCGAGTCGTCAGTTGTTTCTGCCACAATACTACAGCCATTATAAATACATATAGCATCCAGAATATTCGATCAAGACGCTATAAAACGATATTAGAGCCCAGGCTTGGAGTTTGAAACTAGAATCAACCGACCCAAACTGGTTTTGAATTATATTTATCCAGTACGTGAAACAAAAGTGAGCCGGCAAGAAGTTTGCAATCCCGATGTAGAGGCAACCCTATTCCACTTAACGATACAACAATCGAAATCCAACCTTATTAGTTAAACTTTAGAGTTGGAAGTTAAATTTATTTGAAATATTTTTTGTTTATACAAGGGATGTGTGAACTGGTTCGCCAATGTAATATGGAAATTTAATATTTATGAGCGTTTGTTTAAGGTTTATTTTGGGTTGGGTTAGGTGAATTTCTGGAATGCCTCAAGTCACGGTGGTGAACTAAGCTGGGATTCCTCTGGCTTTCGGATTTCTCAGTGTTTTGCGGCGGTTCGTATTAGTAATGCACTGTTTTGTTTCAGTTCCGGGGAGTTACTGCGTGGTTATTTACATTTAACATAGTTTTTACTGTGAATTTACAATTTAACACATTTCTTTCCTTATTGTACAGGAGACTTTTCAGTACTTAAGCTTTCAGTATGGATAATTGGATTTAATGCCTCTTAAACTTATACAAACAAATGTATTTTTTTTATTACAAAAAATATTATTCCGTATTGCTAGAAAATTAGGCATATTTAGGGAAAATGTCAAGAAACTTAACACAAATTAAATAATATATGTAGATAAAACTTTTTTACTAGAAATATGTAAAAATATGAAATGAACAGCTTACTTTTTATACAATCAAACATACCACTAATATTACAAAAATGATTTTAAGTTTAATAATTTAAAACGAATTATTAAACTAAAACAAGTAACTAAACTAAATATTAGAACTAAGTAGTAAGTATGCTAAAAACAAAATTAAATAATATAAAAACTGGACCTGACAGTAGAGAGAAATTGGAATAACAGTAAAAAAAATAAAAACAAATTGGCATTTCCATACGAACGTGTGTAGCCACCGGGCAATTTGTATGGGAATGTCATTTGTTTAGTTTTTTGACTGTTCTTTTATTATCATTATTGTATAGTGATCTAGTATAGCCCGTGGTTCGATTTATTACGGGTATGTCCCTTCCACGTTCTATAAGACATTTTTACCATTTCCTTACATCTTATATAAGCACTAGCTGCACCCGCGGCGTTACCCGCAATATATATATAATAACCGACCAAGTGCGAATCGGGTTCGCACACTAAGGGTTCCGTACCATTATCTACAAAAAAATGCGTTTGCTGTATGGGAGCCCCCCTTAAATATTTATTTTATTTTATTTTTAGTATTTGCTGTTATAGCAGCAACAGAAATACATAACTTATGAAAATTTCAACTGTCTAGCTATTGCGGTTCTTTAGATACAGCCTGGTGACAGACAGACGGACAGACAACGAAGTCTTAGTAATAGGGTCCCGTTTTTACCCTTTGGGTACGGAACCCTAAAAAGTAGCCTATGTATTAATCCAGATTGTCAGCGTCCTGCATACCAAATTTTATCAAAATTATTTCAGCGGTTTGCGCGTGAAGAAGGAACAAACATACACACACTCACAAACTTTCGCCTTAAAAACATTAGTGTTATACACTCAGGTAAAAAACAACTGTTCAGTCATTTATTTCCTGTTGTCATAAACATTAAAATTTCATTTCAAAGAGCTACAAACTGCACAGACCCGGCGCAGCGTTTACGGCAAACAAAGATTATTCGCTGCCACTTCTAACGCTAATTAATGAACGCTGTCTGTTATTCTCAGCTGGTTCAATGCTCAGTTTATAGAGTGTGGATAGCTGCTCAGACGGCTGGGGTAGACGGAGTCAAGTTACGTAAAAATTCAATCTTCATTATCATTAGGTCTTTTTGTCTCTACTGCAGGAGTACGACCCTCTCTGTACTACTAGAGCCATACTTGGCCAAAACAGAAAGAGGACTTGGTCTAAACTCTCCTCGCTAGCCAGACGGGTTGGAGAGGTCTTATTGATGTTTATAAGCTTTGTTTAGCTTGTATTTCCTAAGTCGCCTTTTACGACATCCACGGGAGGACTAGAAGTGGTCCTATTCTACTCTGCTGGAAACCACACGGCAAACTTAAATATTAAGTTAATACATAAGAAAGCAAGAAATAAGCGTTGGGCCAGGCCAAATGTCTACTTAACGACATCTATACATATAATAAAACAGTAAAAAAAGTGTGTCTGTACATTAAATATATTTCCAAAATAAATATTGGGGGCGATGGAGAAGTAGTAATAGAGTAAGAATTAAAAAAAAAATGACTGTCTGTTTGTCTGTTTGTCTGTATGTCTGTTTGTCTGTTTGTACACGCTAATCTCTGAAAATACTGGACGGATTAGAATGAAACTTTTTTTGTTATATAGCTATTAAGCCTGGGCAACATATAGGGTATAAATGATTTTGGAAAATGGAACGCCTGATGCAGGACCATAATGGTCCAGTTAAACTAGAGATATAAAAATGCCGCCTTAGTAAAAGTTGTTCAGCCTGATGAGCATTTTCCAGAAACATTAAATCCACGCGAATGAAGTCGCGGGCTTCGGCTAGTTATATATAAGTATGTAGTAATATCTCAGCCATTTTGAAAAAAAACTTTAAAATGTCACAAAACTTTTTTGTTACCCTTATTGAGACGCAATTTTTTGTCTCGAAAACTTTTGTATCCGATAAATAGTCCGCTAATATTATAGCTATTCTTTTTTTAATGTAGGATTTATCTCTTATTAGACTATTTGCATTTAAGACCATTCGCGACTAACTCATTTTTTAAAATATTATTTTAGTGCCAAAGCTAAAAACTACTAGCGTTTCGGAATGCTACTTCTTGCCTGTGTACTTACAATTATATAGTTTACTTGCTGTGCCCGTGGCCTTCGCTCCCTGTGGGAATTTCGGGATAAAAACTATCCTATGTCCTTCCCTGGGTATCAAACTATATTCAAATCAAATTTCATCTAAATAGGTTCAGTGGTTGAAGTGGTCAAACAAACAAACAAATACACAAACTCACTTTCACATTTATAATAGTAGAAGAAATAGGATACATCAGAATAACACATTAGCTACAATTTATAAAGAAATTGTGTGATCCTGCGCAGACGAAATCGCGGTCACTAGCTAGTACACTGTATAATATGGCGTAGCAGTGTAGATGCTACAGATTCGTAGCACAGGGCTACAGCCTCGTAGCATGCCGCTACGATGTCTACGGCACTGTTATCTAAATATTCGAGGCCATGAGCGTCACAGTCTATGCTTCACGAACGGAATCTCAGGTCTGGCGCAATGGGCGTCCCGGTTCCCCGTCCCCGCACTTCTCCCCCGTTCTCGCCTTGTAAAGGCGGCTGCGTACAAGGCGAAAACGAACGATATTCATTCAGTGCTATTACTTATCCTACTAATATTATAAATGCGAAAGTAAATTTGTATATTTGTTTGTTTGTTTGTTACTTCTTCACGCTTAAACTACTGGACTGATTTGGATTAAATTTGGTATGGATATAGTTTGAGACCCAGGAAAGGACATAGGGTACTCTTTATCCTGAAATTCCCACTGGGAGCGAAGCCCGCGGGTAAAGCTAGTTATATTATAAAGGAAAAAGTTTGTGTCTGTGTATGTTTGTTACTTCTTCACGCGCAAACGGCTGAACCAATTTTGATAAAATTTAGTGTGCTGGAAGCTGATACCCTAGATTAACACATAGGCTACTTTAACCTCGAGTAACACCGCGGGGCGCAGCTAATTTTAAAATAAAAACCAGGTCTAAGGAGCCAATAGTATATTGTTGTGTAATATTTGCTTTATTGTACCACAGCTGCTCCCAAATTCGGTATATTATATCGAAGTGGATGGATTCTTTATGACGTAATTACTGTGACGTCTCGCCACTTTAATTTTGCACCGCGACTAATGCACACACGGCTTTTACGACTTCCAACAATGTTACTTTACAACACCACCATAGTTGCTATAAACAAGTAGGTTAACTTGTGAAACCGGTTTTTGTATAACGTAAACAAAAGCAAACAAAAGAAAATGGTCTTTGCAAGGTTTTTTACTTTTTCAATGAAACAAATGAACCTTTCCTTTTAACAAAGATATAGGGTACTCCGAAATAAATATATATGTTTCTTGCACCTATTGATTTTTTTGAAAGTTTTCTATAAACCAACTTACATAGAATGTCATTTGTATCCCCATAAAAGCAAGTAGTTTATTTCAAATTACTTATTTTTCATTTTGATTCACCAATTATATTAGTACGCATTTGTAATTTTAAAGTTATATTTTGTTTTTACAGGAAAATAATTTACAACATTTAATATGGAACTCGTTGATGTTTCTGGACCCTTCTACAAAATTTGTCAGTTTACATTATTATACGAGGCTATTACAAACCTCTTATCAATGGTTGGGTATAAACTTTTTGAAATCTTGCTTACTTAATTTAAAATACATAAAATATGTACCGAGAATACTAAAAATAAAAGTGGTGCAATGACATTCTTCGTCTCAAAAAAGAAATTTCTTCCAGTTAAGTAGGCCTGTGAGATATTTAAAAGTGATGCAGACAGGCGCGCCTGCTTCTAGTCAATGAATAAACTTCGCATGACCCATGCATCGAATTCCAACCATTATTATTCTAAAAATATATATCAATAGATTTGTTACAATTCTATTAAAAGTAATTTTTAACTAAAACGCTAAGTAAAGTTATTCATCTGTTAGACTATATTACTTTACTATGACACTACAATGTTTCGTGGCACTAATAAACCTGAATAAGATATCATGCACCTAATTGGAAATACAGACTAATTAGCGTAGTTATTTGATTAATTTGACTGAGACTTAATTTAAATACTATGTCTATATGTTAGGCGAGGCAATATGTTGCTACACTTGATAAGACATGACAAATATAAATAAATATATAGGTATATATACACGCTGACTTTTCATTGGTTTTGGAAAAGAAAATGTCGTATAATAAATAAATTACTCTATCCATATATGAAATCCAAATTTGCGTATGACATAAGATAAAAAAGTTGCAAAAATGATTTTCGATCGAGACCACGTAGTACTCGTCCAAAACTGTCGCGTGAACTCGCGTGACCCCATGAACTTCGGGCGGCCGGCCGGTGACGACGCCTGGCGGTGGAACTACTAGTTGATCTCACGATTTTACTTTCGAGGTTTAGTCAACATTTTTTGGTTTTGAATTTGTATTTTGACTAGCTAATTAGGTCTTTGTAATGGCATACTAACTGACACTTGTGTAATGGCAAACTAACTTAACGATACTATATTTTATAACATATACATATAAAAATATAAACATCCAAGATTCAGAACAATTTGTAAAAGACCGTTGTCCAACTTGTCCTTTCCACGGATTGAACCCAGAACCTCTTGGAAGCGGACTAAAATGGCGACTATTACGCTACATAATAAAAGAAAGAAGGGAAAGAGAACTACACATACACATCTACAATCTGCACGGGAAGAGAAGCAGCTAGTACATTCTATCACGAACCCGTCTGCCCAGGGTAGTGAAACTGGGAAAATCCTTTCTTTATTGCGAGATACCTTCAGTCCAGCAGTGGACTAAAAAGAAAGTTTCCAACAACTCAAGAGTCAAATATTTTTTTCTAAACGTAAAAACAATCACTTAAAGGATTTTTATGAAATAAAGACTAATGACGTTATAGTTTCTTGGAGTCAAACCGCGCTCTTAATAATAATAATAATAATACTACCTCTAAAAAGAGAGATTAAAATGAAAAGAACAATAATAAACGGCGTCGGGACGTGACGACCCCATCGCCCACTGGATTCCCAGTGCAGTCAGTCAACGCAGGGCAGCTTGTGGCGAGCTGATGGTGAGTGGCGACACCACGTACCCTACCTCCAGGGGGACCATACACACATGCGCTTACACACACACATACACACAGTTACACACCCCCCGCCTCTGTCTTGCCTTAACTGGCCGGCCAGAGTGGAGTCGCAAGAGCAGGACATACGCTCCAGGGTGGAAGTGTATTGCACGTAATGGCGTAATAACGGGGAAACCCGCTCTCGGGGGTAAGCCCCGTGATGGTGAAACCGGAGCCGCACCTCTCGACACCCTTAGCTGCTCATTGTGTTGCGCCCTGGCCGCATTTTCGTGGCTAGTTAGGGTGCCCACAGGCAGTGTAGCCATCGAGCAGCAAGTCACCATCTATCAGGTTAAAATTACTGTGAGAGATTTTAGGTAGATGTCCGTATCTCACTCCATAACCCAGTTACCCGGCCCACTAACATCCCATCCACATAGCCCAAACCAAGTTAATCCCTCCCTGGCAATAGTTCGGCAGCTATGGAGGACTGTCCGTTAGTGCATCTCAATGGTACATTAAGGGATAGACCTCCGTAGATGCAGCCATCTCACATTTTAGATAAAAAGGTACTAAAAGGCCTCTTCATGTTGGCTTTGGCCCCATGAACGCCTCAAAGGACCGGGTCCCTATGGACCCGTGGCTGAAAAGTGTACCAACATAATAATAATAATAAAGCAGTTATATTAAATACTTGCCGCACTGTTCGAAAATTTCTCTCTTCTGACTCTTAAACATCCTTTCTAACTGGTTACGTTTGGCCACAAGCCCGCGTAAACAGAAAATACCCCAAAACCATCTCTGGGAGAAAAATAAAAACAAAAATATAAATAATAATAATAATAATAATAATTCTCAAAGGAGATACATAATAATAATAATAATAATAGTCAGTAATCATGATTATGGCAGGTGACGTTTCTATTGCAATATCCCAGCATCAATCCATCCCAAATTCATTCCATAATCCTTAAACCTTTCCCTTTTTCATGCAATAGTTTTTTCTTCTGCCAAAACCTATTCAAGGGTACACCTTTCATAGGTATATCCAGGAATAGGTTTTGGCGGGAGCGCCACATGACAACAACTTCTCCAAAGGGCCTCTACGTGTTGGATCTGTATCCCCACGCAAGCCTCTCAAAGGACCGGGGTGAAAAGACCCGTGATTCTCAAAGGAGATACAATAATAATAATAGTATCTCAATGGTACATTAAGGGATAGACCTCCATAGATGCAGCCATCTCACATTTTAGATAAAAAGGTACTAAAAGGCCTCTTCATGTTGGCTTTGGCCCCATGAACGCCTCAAAGGACCGGGTCCCTATGGACCCGTGGCTGAAAAGCGTACCAACATAATAATAATAATAATAATAACCCCCCCGGGGGGCCACCTTGTCGTGGTGGGGGGGCTTACGGGAAGCATGGTACTGGTTAATAAAACTGCCACTTACATCGAGGCTAAATATCATATTACCTAAAATCTGTCACTAACACCTTGACGTCACCCTTCCTAAACCAACGGTCCCAACCCTTTATAAAGAGATATGGAAAGTAATAAAAGAAGATATAGTTTACGGCCGCTGCCCGGGGGTCGCCGGGGCGCACTTGGAGCCGGTGCTGAGTGCCACAGTATGCGAACCATCGGTGAGGGCGAGTTGAGCAGGCGGGCTCCCCTCAATGAAAATGCTACAGCCGACATCATCCCTCATTCACCATCGTCATCCAATAGTCTTTTTCCATCACCCAGCTCATCACCACGATCATTTGAATTAGATACAATAGACCGATCATCGACTGTATCACCCATGTCAGTGGACGTTGTGCAGGAGGCATTAGCCGGCAATGCTGCACCCGCTTCTGACACTAAACGTGCGAGACAAAGATGGACAGATGACATGAATAAGTTCATTTGGCGCACATATTTAATTGCTACAAACATGGAAACAGAGACACGCGGTTATCTAGACGTACTACACCAAAAATTCAATGAAGCTTTTCCCGATGTAAATGCTTCCAAACAAAGATTAGGTGGCCAACGAAGGGCAATAATTAATAACAGGCTACTAACACAAAGTGTCCTAGAGGAAATTAAAAATGACGTAGGTAAGAATTGTCAACAACATAATCTACTCTCACAAAATCAAATACATCCAGCGAGATCCCGTATGTCTTGGTCTAATAACGGTTCATATAATTCCCATAGTATTATCATCCACGGGCGTCATACCAAAGTCACTAATTAAAAGTTTAGATACACTAGACATCCCTGCACATATACTCACTTTAATTCAAAAGGCCGTGATCCTCAACACATGCCGCATCACACGCAAATTCCTTAGCTCCTCCACATTTACCTCAACGTATAGCATACAATAACCCCTTTTACGCTTGGCTTCGGCCCGTGTATAAGGTGTATACCCTCTTTAAGAGGAGAAAAACTTATAAAAAGAATATAATAATAATAAAACTCTTTATTGCACCAAGAATACAGAAAAGTAAATAACAAACACAGTATGCGATGTACAATGGCGGCCTTATCGCAATAGCAATTTCTTAATATAAGTTTTTCCGCAATAATAACTCTAAAATGACGTTAAAAATGGATATGTATGATCAATGACGTTTTATTATATTAAAAGTACTAAATATTTATTTTTGACTCACAAACCTCCCTAATTCAGTCTGTGAAGAAGAAATTTACTAAATGCATACCTATCTAAAACCATAGATTTAGAAGGTATAAGATGGATGGATGTATTGTAAAATAAGTCTAACCTAACTGAAGTTAGTTAACGCCATCTGTAAAGGCTTTGGCACACAGCACAATTACAATTACAGATTTCATATCATTATTAACCTGAAATTTCTAGATCTAATTGATTTTGTGATTACAAGTGAATATGTTTTTGATTTATAATGATAGATTATTTTTTGGCGAGCATACATAAATAAGAAAAAATAAAAGATATTCACTATCAAATTCATATTTTAACTGTAAAGATCAGTTATATGACTACATACGTGCCATTTCTTTGAAATTAAAAAATTTCACCGAAACCTGACTCGTCGTTTTTAATATAAAAGCTAGACTACATTTGTAGTTTACTAGGGTAAGAAAACTTCTGACTTTGCGTCAGACTATCTATGGCCATGCCGTGTGGTTTCCGGCAGAGTAGAAACGGACCACTCCAAGTCCTCCCGTGGATGTCGTAGAAGGCGACTTAAGAAATACAAGCTGACCCAAGCTTCATCAATTAGACCTCTCCAACCCGTCTGGCCAGCGTGGAGAGGCCCAAGTCTTCTGTCTGCTGTGGCCAAGTATGGCTCTGGTAGTACAGAGAGGGTTATACTCCTGCAGTTGAGACTATAAAGAACTGATGATGAGATGATGATATGTATTGGGAAAAGTTGGTTAAAATAATCTGAATCACCCCTTAAAATATTTTTACTTTGACTGATTGACATCGTCTCTAAAATCGTTAAGGGTCCTTCCCGCGCTAGCGACCTTGAAAACACAAAAAAATTAATTTCTCTTTCTGTAAGTGAGATTATCAGAAACCCTCGTACAACTTTTTAGCTGGTATCCTTAAGTTTCATTTGAACCTCGAAAGTCATTGAAATACAATACGCTGTAGTTTCCTTTCCAAAAAATACTAAAAACGGCCACTTTTGACTCTTTTTGTAAAGGTTTCTAAAGCGGATAGTATTTCAATGACTTTCGAGGTTCTAATGAAACTTAAGGATACTAGCTAAAAAGTTGTACGAGGGTTTCTGATAATCTCACTTACAGAAAGAGAAATTTTTTTTTTTTGTGTTTTTAAGGTCGCTAGCGTGGGTAGGAGCCTTAAGTTTAAACTTACGCTTTCGAATCTCAGATTGCTTATATTCAAGAAGCCACAAGATTTTATTGCAAAGACAACTAACTGGTCGTGCTCCTGCAGTGGAGACTAAAAGACCTGATGATGATGATGATCTATTGCCAATAATTCAACTATCACTAAACACCAATCGTCGCTTCTATGTTAGAGCTCTAATGTCTGGCCGTCGATTGCATAATACATGCCTGCACTTACACCGGCGACATCTGGCGACTATACGCTTAGTTTACCACCATCCATGGTTCGATGCCCGATTGGAATATTAACTTGACGAACTATAAACAAACTAGGGACAAAACAGGACAAAGCAAGGCATATTGTGATTAGGACTTAGAGATGATATTTTCTTTCGAGTTAGCATTATCATCATCATCAGATCTTTTAGTCTCCTGCAGAAGCACGACCCTCTCTGTACTACCAGAGTCATACTTAGCCAGAGCAGCCAGACGATTTGGCCTACACTCCCCTCGCTGGCCAGACAAATTGGAGAAGTCTCATTGATGTTTATAAGCTTTGTTAAGCTTGTATTTCCTACTTACTTACTTAGAGACTTAGAGTTGACATTTCAGTCAAGTCAAGCACCGGAGCAACCTGATTTTGGGCGAGTTGCTCCGTGGTTGCCATATATCGATTGCTTTTCCATTATCTAGCTCACCATCACGCTAAAAGTGGCTTTTGAGTCTTACGGGCCTGGGCTTGGTCTGCTAAACGCCTCAAGATACAATATTATCTGTCCGCTCCATTAAGGATCCATTTTGACTCCATTTTAGGGATCTAGTACGGTGGTTTCCCCATTTGCCTTCCGTACCGCAGTATTTGATTCGACAGAAACCCTTCCAAATTCCGCATCTTCGGCCTTCTGCCAATACTGTCACTACTGCTGCCTAGTGACAGAGGAATGCCTATTTACTGGCGGCATTGAATCGCCATGACACAGAGTCGTCATTGGACCTAAGTGGCATTTTTTAGGTAAGCCCGCCCTACTGGACTTCCCACCACGTCCTGCTAACCCTTTAAATCACCATTAAGGATAAAGACATGATATTATGTTTGTATGTAATACAAATATCCGTCAGAAGAAACCATTTTTAAATTACATAAAAATCCTCTTCCATCTCTCATTGTAAGAATTTAACCATCACGCGACCAAAAGTTGTACTTCCAATAAAGGTAACAGCACTCTCGTCAATAAAGCTCATTACACATTAAATTTAAACAGTACAATCGCACACCTACAAGTACATCGTGTGCCTTCCGCCCGTTGCATTGCCCCAATACTGATTCCCAATCACACGTTTACCACACAACTACAAAATCTATTTCGCGATCCACTGCTGATTTTGTTACACCTTATTTTAGATAGGGAGGAATTAAACGAGCAATGTATTTCGAAGTGTTTAGTTAGTAGGGTAAATGCACCAGTTGAGGTACAGGTAGCAGGTAATGCCAGTGATTCATGGAGCGGTGGACGGTGCTGGCTGGACTCATCAATATCGGAAAACGGGCCCGTTTGATACCGCCGATATTACGTGTACGTTCGCTCGTGACGAATTTGCAGCTAAAGGTATTGCAAGTTTGCCCTGGATATTGGAATATCTTTATTAATTACAGTTGGAAATGCCACGTGTATAACTCAGTTAGAGCTCTATTTTATGTAAGTTTTAGCGCTGGTCCGGGTTGTGGGTCACTTGCACTATTTTTAATTTAGTTAATAGATTCAGGTGCTTCTTTTCGGAAGACAAAGTTGCTCTTTGATCTAAAATACATTGTGTGCTTCTGAAACTAGATAGTTCATGCAAACTATTGCCGGCTGGTGTACACCCACTCCTGTTAGTATACCTGCCACCTCCACCGTAGGTTGATGATCTCTTCAACAGCTTGCAGTGTCTTTCGTCTCTCCTCATAACATTGCCAGTACCAACCCAATCATTGCCTGTATTTTTTCTGTCACAGATGCCCCTTCAAACTTCTTTCATACTCATTCTTAATTATTTCCATTGGCGTCACTCCAAGTCCATAATCATAATGAGTTCACAATGGTGCTGGGCATCTTTTTTTGTTTGCGCCATTGAATCCTGGCTCTTCCAAACCAGTTCTTTCTAGCAGTTTGATGCCTCGACCTACCTGACGGACGCCACCCTATATGAAGTTTTGCTAGCCTCTCTGTGTTATGTCACACTGATAAGCAAGCCTCTCCCTTCCACTCATCTCTGTCTTCTGCAATCTCTTGCCACTCAGTGATACCACCTAAGTCATGCTGCCATCTCATACTTGATCTGCTTCTTCACTCTGCTATCTAGCTGTATAAACTTACATTTAATTTAAAAGAACTAGAAAACAGAATAGACGCAAAGTTACCCTGTATTGTTTAAAGTTAAGCATCTTTAAATTTCGAGGCGCTTCGTGCTCTTTGTATCATGTAAATTGTCTACAAAGTTTGTGTCTACCTTTTAAACCCGCCAGTGTGTTAAGGGTTCCGTCACTGTGCTTTACAGAATATATATTTTAACTTTAAAATTTAATAATAACATGGAGCATCGACAATTTCTCAACAAGTTAATATTGTTTTGTTTGCCATCTGCGGCTGACACCTGCTGAAAAGCGCGGCTTATAAGCCGAGAAGAAAATGCATCACTTCTACATTTATTTCAAACTTACCAAAGCCTGCACTTCCTTCGCGTAGATTTTATGACCCCGGAAAATACTTGTACTCATCAGGTTGAACAACTTTTACTAAGGCGTATTTTATATAATTTGTATAGTTCAGATGGACCTTTATGGTTCTTCATTAGGTGTTATATTATTGCCAGATGCCCAAATGTCCAGGCTTAACAGCTATATAACAAAAAAGTTTCATTCGAATCCATTCTTTTCGGAGTTTCCCAGGTAGCATTTATACGTCATTATGTCGTCCGTTTACGGTACTGCTCGACGTAAGAGACGTCATGTTTTGACGTCGGGGGGTCCCAACAGATGACGTCAATTTGTCACAGCCTCAAGACGTCAGTTTATAGACGTTAGAGAGACGTCATATAGGGACGTTACTGGGCCGTACATATTAGGGCAGCCACTGACGTTTGAGTGACGTCATATACTAAATTAATAGGGACGTTACTGGGCCGTACATATTAGGGCAGCCACTGACGTTATACACAGACGTTACTAAGACATACAAGTCAGGAGTAGGACCTACGGGAGCTCATGATATGTACAATGTGTCTTGGGTGTCGCTACCGTCGCACACCGATATGGAAATTAAACCACACTCTACTGCTGAACTCGATTAATTGGAAAGATGCACCAAGTAATAAGATGTACATAAAAGAAACCATAACCAGTTTTAATTTTGAACAGCGCCATCTAGGGATTTTCTAAGAAACTAACACTTGCATACAATATTACTCAAAATAAAAGGTTTTATGGTTATGATTAGAACTATTACCTAATGCTTTTTACGTCTTAATTTTTTACGGAATGGACGAAGTCTAAAACTGCCTAATTTAGAGGAAATAAAATTAATTAACAAAGACTACACGAATTTGGACAGCGGGTATTATATAAGAACACACTTACAGCTGATATCGTTAGCATGGCAATATGCTCCCCTTAGGTAGTTTGGGTGGGTAGTTTGTTAAAAAAGAGAACCGCCCTGGCTATTGAGTGAAATAACGTGCTGGCAAAACTGGCACTAAAGCCTGAGCTGTGCATTTAAGCTCTACGACGGTTCTAAGTTATTGGTCAGGTAGATCAAAAGACTACGGTACGTGTTATATTCTATCCCTTTTCACTCCATCTCGCAAATCCTTACGCGTGATAGTAGGATAGAATTTAGTGCTTAGCATGTAGCATTTACGTTTGCAGGCATCTTACCTACGTATCTTGAAGAGACTCAAGAACTTTTATGGATGAAACTAAAAAGACACAATGTAAGTAGTAAAATCTATATTTAAAATGCAATAAAGGACAGTGGGACACAATTGCCAGAACAATGATACAGGGACCATGTTTTTTAAGACCATAGACTTAAGGACATGGAAAAATGATTTTAACCGTACTTTTACTTAAACTTAACAGGTGGCCAACTTCACAATGCCTTGGCGTCTACCACCGATTCGGTTCCGCTGTTTTTTTCACTTAATTGTATCACTGAGTACATGTTACTTTTACCTTAAAAGTCTTGAACAATAAAACGTCCACGTTGGGACGAATATGGTAGGTACTTACGTCCATATACTGACCCTTCTTACTTCAGTAAAACGTCCTCGTGGCGTCGTATATGGTACGTCCTGATATTGACCCTAAATATACGTCAGTAAGACGTACACTTTGTGGCGAATATGGTACGTCCAAAAACTGACCCTAAATAGACGTCAGCAAAACGTCCTCTTGGCGGCGTATATGGTACGTCCAGATACTTGCCTTTAATTTGACGTAAATACGACGTCCTGCTCAACGCTGACCCTAAACTGACGTCACTTTAACGTCTGCTCTCGACGAATAAATGACCGACCCTATTATGACCTATAAGTGACGTCGCTTATACGTCGCTGACGTCAGTTTGCTACCTGGGTTAGCGTATACAAACAGACAAACAAACAGACAGATATCTTTTTAGGGTTCCGTAGCCAAATGGCAAAAACGGAACCCTTATAGATTCGTCATGTCTGTCTGTCTGTCTGTCTGTCTGTCCGTCCGTATGTCACAGCCACTTTTTTCCGAAACTATAAGACCTACACCGTTAAAACTTGGTAAGTAGATGTATTGTGTGAACCGCATTAAGGTTTTGACACAAAAATAGAAAAAAAAAACAGTAAATTTTGGGGGTTTCCCATACTTAGAACAAAAACTCAAAAAAATATTTTTCATCAAACCCATACGTGTGGGGTATCTATGGATAGGTCTTCAAAAATGATATTGAGGTTTCTAATAGCATTTTTTTCTAAACCGAATACTCTGCGCGAGAGACACTTCCAAAGTGGAAAAAAGTGTGTGTCCCCCCCCCCCCCCCGTAACTTCTAAAATAAGAGAATGATAAAACTAAAAAAAATATATGATGTTCATTACCATGAAAACTACCAGCGAAAATTGGTTTGAACGAGATCTAGTAAGTAGTTTTTTTTTAAAACGTCATCATCATAAACGGCAATTTACCTTTCATTCAATCAACTCAAATATAAAAATTTAAAAAAACATACTACAAGACTCGCACTTGGCCGCTTTTTTCTAATTATTATTCTATTACTATGTCTCTATCATTGTTTTATTTAGAGAAACGGGTTACTCACGTATAGAGTCAGCTACTGCCGACATGTACATGAAACATGTCGGCAGTAGCTGACTCTATACGTGAGTATACATTGTTTTATTTAGAGAAACGGGTTACTCACGTATAGAGTCAGCTACTGCCGACATGTTTCATGTACATGTCGGCAGTAGCTGACTCTATACGTGAGTAACCCGTTTCTCTAAATAAAACAATGAGTGTACCTCACGTTAGTTTTAATCAAAAAAGTCTCTATCATTACATGTACATTGTTATATGCGTAGATGAATGGAAATTTAAAAGAAAGTCCCTCAGTTATAATAAAATCTCGAATATTATAGCAAGTAATTGACTTCATTAATATCAGTATGGCTTTGGTACTACAGAGAGGGTCCTGCTCCTGCAGTGGAGGCAGAAAGACCTGATGATGATGAAATATTTGCATGCCTTATTTAGGTTAAATACAAGACACTAATTATACAATTGTAAGCGTTGCTGCCAGCCGTCCACTCCGAGGCACCGCAGGTCTTTCTGCACCTCATCAGCCCACCTGTACCTAGGGCGACCAACAGGACAATGGCCATTCGGCTTACAAGACCGCAAGAAATGGCGCCATCTAGTGTCGGAGATAAAAGAAAAATTAAACCTGAAAACATATAAAGAGGTTAAAAACTTAGCGGAAGGAAGAGAGACATGGAAAGCACTCCACCGACAAGAGCCCAGCTCTTAGATATAAGAAGAAGAAGTGTCGGAGGCCAAGATCCACTTTGGGTCGCTGCGCCACCGTAGTAAGTAAGTAATTATACAATTGCCATCTTGTAAGGACTGTACAATACAATACAAATACTCTTTATTGCACCATAAACAAAAGGAAATACGAGTACAAAACAGAAAAAATAAATAAGACAGAATTATACTTTACTGTATTTGAGCAAATGAATTATTCTAATCCTATTCTAATTCTTCTTATTCAAAGAGTATCGACAGTTTCTTAGCGAGTTAATATTATGTTGTTTGCCGACGGCAACAGACATTCCCTGAAAGGAAAGGCTTATTAACTAAGAAGGAAATGCAGAAATTCTTCACTTATTTCAAATTCCTGAAAACAGACTAAGCCACCTGCACATTTTAACGAGTTTATTTGCTTGGCAAATAAAAAACGTCGACGAGTTGATATTCGTAGCGCCATCTATTGTTTGCTAGAGAACGCCCGGACTTTCAAGCGTTAACCCAATAACTTTTGATCGGCAGAATCGATTTTATTAAACAAAGCTAATAACCACCGGAAAGGAACAAAAGTAGACACATCTCCAATACACATCAAAACCAGTCCAGACACAGCGCCAAAACCACTCCTTACACATCCCTTTAAAATCCCCAAAAAATGTCTAGTGAGTCTATTGGGATTAAGAATTTTCCCATTAGAACTACTGTTACGTCACAGCCAATCGGTAGTTCTATTTTAGGACGAAATATCCCAGTAGTCCTACCGGTGGAACAAACTTGGTAAGACTACTGGGACTAGCTCAATAAAACCACATGCAAATCGGTCCATCACATACGCTACAATGCTACAGACAGACAGATAGACAAACCGAAAGAGATAAACGTCAACGTTATAACACCAATAACTTAGTTTCTTTGGTCAAAAATAAATTATTTGGCATTGTTAAAAGAATAAAATGTCACAAAAAAATGTCACTTGTCATTGATCATATCCATTATCAACGTGATATTAGATTTAATAATGCGGAAAAACTGATATTAAGAACGCTATTTGACTCTAAGAAACTATGACGTCATTTGTTTTTATTTCATACAAATCCCATAGAAAATGCTGGTTTTGACGTTTAGAAAAAAGTGTCTGATTTGATTAATTGAAAACTTCTTTATTGTCGGGGGTTAAAAACCATAGACATAGTTTTTATATAATAACCGTATCAGCTTCCTCAGCCGAGCAACGGAAAGGCCAAATCTAATATGCTATGAAGCATATAATTAGGCTTGCCCTTTCCGTCACCCGGCTTTTACGATCTGAGTGGGAAGAGAAAAGTTGTCACATTCTAGAATTTTTTCTCTCATCTAGAAGATGAATACTAATATTATAAAAGCAAAAGTTTGTGTGTATGTGTGTGTATGTTTGCGACTTCTTCACGCGCAAACGGTTGGGCCAATTTTGGTAAAATTTGGTATGCAGGAAGCTGACACCTTGGATTAAGGCCATACCTGAATTTTCCAGGGTCCAGGGGCGCCCCCATTTGAAATAAATCATTTGAAAACGTGAAGCTTTTCTACGCACATTTGCGAAAAACTTTTAGGTAATGTCCGTAGAAAAGCTTCACGTTCTCACTTTAAATTATAAACAGTAGTTCATAATATAGTTAAAAGGGTTATCTAGGGTTTGGTCAAGACAAAATTATAAATCATATCACTGTTTCCTTTCAAATGATATGCCTTGACTAGAAACTTAAGGAAACGAAATAGATTGGCACGACCATTTACAAAGCTACATATTGTTAGTTCAGGTACTCATCATATGGCCATTAAAATTTATAATAAAGTCCCGGAGAATATTAGGAAAATAATCAAATATGACAAATTTTGTAAAGAAATAAAAAAGTATTTGATCCAGAGAAGTTTTTATACCATAGACGAATATTTTAAGAGTGCCTAAATTTTGGTTTTAATAAAAATACTAATATATATATTATTATACTATAAACCTACATTACCACTCACTCACTGACTGACTGATTGACATAGTTGTTTGCCCTGTTGCGGGGTTGGTGGGGTTTAGGTTGATGTGTGGTCGTATAGAGGGTGCTCCAGTGAGTACCAGAAAAATCTGACATTTGAGGATTTGCAGAAACCTGATGTGGAAGGGGTACGGCCTGCGAAAACGGTTAAGGTTAGGGGTGTGATTTTTTTTTCAAAATGTAGGGGGTTGTAAGCAATTTGACGACCGTCATTTGTCTTTTTATTTTTTTCAAAATTCAAGATGGCCGCCATACAACGACAATTGTCCTCCATACAAACTTACCCATTTTCTGAACTGGAAACATATCTTAGCCTATCTCAACAGCCCCACGATGAACCGCGGGCTGCTTGCAGCCCGCGCAGCGCCCGAAAAGCTAGTTATATTATATATAGCTGCACTTACCACTGACTCACTGATTGACATAATTGTTTGACCTGTTCCCGACTGACAGGTGTCACAAATGTTATACCATCGTGTACAGGGTGTTTTGAAACCAACCAGAAAAATCCGAAAACTTGAAGATCACCAGATCCTGATGTGGAAGGGGTACGGCCTGCGAAAACGGTTGGGGTTAGGGGCGTGTTTTTTTTTCCAAAATGTAGGGGGTTGTAAGCAATTTGAGGACTGTCTTTTGTTTTTTGATTTTTTTCTAAATTCAAGATGGCCGCCATACCAGGGTAATTCCCCTCCATACAAATTTCATACAAATGGCACCCCCAAAGCAATTTGGCGCAGCCTGAGGCCGAAGGCCGAAGGCGGAGTCCCCTTCGCGAGGCCGAAGGCCGAGCTCCCCCCATCCCCCCCTGAATGCCCCCCCCCCCCCCCCTCCCCCCAAGTAATTTTCACGAGGCCGCAGGCCGAGTGATGCGAGCCCGAAGGGCGAGCTGCGGGCGAGGGCGTAGCCCGAGCCACTTCCCCAAGCGCAGTCAAATTTTTTTAATTTTTGGAAATCCAAGATGGCCGCCGAAAGTCAAATGCTTGCGATTTGGCTGAAAATCAATATCTATATGTTTTTTGAGCAGAAAAATCCAAATTTGAATTTTTTTTTGGAATCCAAGATGGCGGCTGAATTTTAGAAAATGAAATTTATTTCGTTCATAACGTCTCACTGGGACTTCGTAGGGGTCTGAAATTTTGCATGTGGGGGTAAAGCACCTAAAGGAACTCGAAACTGCATTCAGATTTTGGATCCAAGATGGCCGCCCACACATTTTTTCATGTTTTCTCAACTGACTGCAGTTTTCACCCATTTTTTGAACTGGAAATATTTCTTAGCCAACAACCGCCGCACAAAAAACCGCGTGCTGCGTGCAGCACGCGCAGCACCCGAAACACTAGTTATAATATATAAACCTACAATACCACTCACTCACTGACTGATTGACATAGTTGTTTGCCCTGTTGCGGGGTTGGTGGGGTTTAGGTTGATGTGCGGTCGTATAGAGGGTGCTCCAGTGAGTACCAGAAAAATCTGACATTTGAAGATTTGCAGAAACCTGATGTGGAAGGGGTACGGCCTGCAAAAACGGTTGGGGTTAGGGGCGTGATTTTTTTTCCAGAATGTAGGGGGTTGTGAGCAATTTGACGAGCGTCATTTGTTTTTTGATTTTTTTTCAAAATCCAAGATGGCCGCCATACATGGACAATTCCCTTCCATACAAATTTCATACAAACGGCCCCCCAAGTAACTTGGCGAAGCCTGAGGCCGAAGGCCGAAGGCGAAGCCCACCCCCACGAGGCCGCAGGCCGAGCTGTGGAGCGAGGGCGAAGCCCGAGCTCCCCCCCCCCCCTTTGACACCCCCCACATACAAGTAATTTTCACGAGGCCGTAGGCCGAGTGATGCGAGCCCGAAGGGCGAGCTGCGGGCGAGGGCGAAGCCCGAGCCACTATCACAAAGCGCAGCGTCTTTTTTTTTTGGAAATCCAAGATGGCCGCCGAAAGTCAACTGCTTGCGATTTGGCTGAAAATCGATATCTATATGTAGTTTGAGCCCAAAAATCCAAATTTAATATTTTTTTTGGAATTCGAGATGGCGTCTGGATTTTAGAAAATTTAACTTTTTTCGTTCGTAACGTCTCACTGGGACTTCGTAGGGGTCTGAAATTTTGCATGTGGGGGTAAAGCACCCCGCGGAACTCGAAACTGGATTCAGATTTTGGATCCAAGATGGCCGCATCCACACATATTTTGATGTTTTCTTTACTGACTACAGTTTTTACCCATTTTCTAAACTGGAAACATTTTTTAGCCTACCTCAACAGCCGCACGAAAAACCGCGGGCTGCTTGCAGCCCGCGCAGCGCCCGAAAAGCTAGTTATAATATATAAACCTACAATACCACTCACTCACTGACTGATTGACATAGTTGTTTGCCCTGTTGCAGGGTTGGTGGGGTTTGGGTTGATGTGCGGGCGTATAGTGGGTGCTCCAGTGAGTACCAGAAAAATCTGACATTTGAAGATCTGCGGAAACCTGATGTGGAAGGGGTACGGCCTGCAAAAACTATTAAGGTTAGGGGCGTGATTTTTTTTCCATAATGTAGAAGATTATAAGCAATTTGACGACCGTCATTTGTTTTTTGATTTTTTTCAAAATCCAAGATGGCCGCCATACAAGGACGATTTTCCTCAATACAAACTTACCCATTTTTTGAACTGGAAACATATTTAAGCCTACCTCAACAGCCGCACGAAAGACCGCGGGCTGCTTGCAGCCCGCGCAGCGCCCGAAAAGCTAGTATATGTAATGTACTAATTTGATTCTGTAGGAAATGACATTTATATTGCAATTAATGGCATTAATATAATGACGACGTGTTTTATCGGATATAAACGAATTTTTATTTTACTTAATTTTGATGAATTTCCAAATATATTTTAATAATTTTACAAATTTTATTAATATTTTATAATAGGTATAATAAAAGTTGCTTTAATGTATGTAATAATTTGATAATAATGTTATATTGTAATACAGCCTTGAACAAATTGCAATGCCCTGACAGGGCCCATTTGTGCGCTAACACATCATTATTTAAGACCTTATTGTACACCAAATGAAGCAATAAAGAATGATTATGATTATGATGATTATGATTTATTTTAAATTGGGGCGCCACTGGACCCCGGAAAATTCAGGTATCCCTTAACACATAGGTTACTTTTTCCGCGGAGTTAGTCCGGTATTAATATGAAGTTAGCGGTTAGAGAAGGTTAGAACATCAGAGTGTCCGGTAACTAATGACTATTTAACGGGCGGTGATTGCGACCTGCTGAACTTGGAGAGCGAGGATCTCGGTTTATTATATTAACCGGCTACGGTAAAGCCAAAAGGAGGGTTATGTTTTTTGCCGCTACTCGTACTCTATGTACCTAATTTCAAATTATTATTTTTCCTCCACCCAAAGGTTGGCTGGAAGAGATTGCATTTATAGCGATAAGTCCGCCTTTGTGCATATATTGTTTCTTGTTGTTGTTGTAATTTTTTATGTTTATCATGGTGCAATAAAGTTAATTTGTATTGTATTGTATTGTATGTTTCGTACGTTAAGAGATACAAGAAAATAAATGAACATGCAAACATAGTACATGTTATTCATGTTTATCTGTTCACTCGTATCTTTAATGATATACATAGTACTAGCTGCACCCCGCGGTGTTACCCGCGGTAAAAGTACGTACTTCATCATACGTGACGTTATTAGTCTTTATTTCATACAAATGATTTTAGATTTAATATCGCGGAAAAACTGTGGTTAAAAGCGCTATTTGACTTCAAGAAACTATGACGTCATAGTCTTTGTTTCATACAAATGCCTTATAAAATGTTTGTTTTGACGTTTAGAAAAAAGTGTTTGATATAACATGTTGAAAACTTCCTTATTTTTGCTATCCCTTTCTTTTTCTTCTTAGCGTGACGATGTTCATGTGCCGGCACCCTTATCCTTATCTCCTTACTAATATTATAAATGCGAAAGTGAGTTTGTATATTTGTATGTTTGTTACCACTTCACTCTTCAACCACAGAACCTATTTAGATGAAATTAAATATGGATATAGTTTGATACCCAGGAAAGGACATGGAATATTTTTTGTCCTGAAATTCCCACGGAGAGCGAAGCCCACGGGCACAGCTTGTTATTTAATATTCCTCTAGGCTCAGGAATGAGCGATCTGTACTATAGCTGTCTTTAAAATAACATCACGCCGATACAAGAGCAACAAGCATTTAACGCGGGACAAAAGCGCTCCCGAACACGCGTCCCGTCCCATCGGGACCGTACAAAGAACAGTTCTAAAACACAATGCAGTGCAGAGCGTCGATTGCCATAATATTGAGTTTTAGAAGCGAATTCAATTTGGTGTCGTTTCGCCCGCGGCCGACTGTTTTTGTTCTGTGTGAATAGCGTTTTAGAACATGTCTATTTTTTTAAATGACACGTTTTAATACCTAGTATCTAAATTTATTACTTTACGCTATAATATCGGTTCACTAAAACAAACCTTTTTTTAACTTCAATTATATTTGTCTTTGCCGCAATTAAAAAAGCCAGCTGCACTCCGGGAGTGCCGACTGCCGATATAATTGAAAAATTGGTGTTGGTAACAGTGTCGCGAGTTTATTAGTATTCAAAAATGATTTTCGTGCATGACCATCGAGGCTAAATAAGTTTTTACTTTAAAAAAAAATGCTTAGGAACATTATAAAAAAGAAAAACACAAGAAAACATTTAATTTCATATTCCTCTAGGCTCAAGAATGAGCGATCTGTACTATAGCCGTCTTTAAAATAACATCACGCCGATACAAGAGCAACAAGCATTTAACGCGGGACAAAAGCGCTCCCGAACACGCGTCCCGTCCCATCGGGACCGTACAAAGAACAGTTCTAAAACACAATGCAGTGCGGAGCGTCGATTGCCATAATATTGAGTTTTAGAAGCGAATTCAATTTGGTGTCGTTTCGCCCGCGGCCGACCGTTTTTGTTCTGCGAATAGCGTTTTATGAAATTTATATGCTTTTAAAATGTGTGACAGGTTTTAATACCTAGTACCTATGTAGATTAATTGCCGTGGGGTATCTGGCAGAGTAGAATAGGACCACCACGAATACAAGCTAAACAAAGCTTATAAATATCAATGAGGCCTCCAATCAATCTGGCCAGCGTGGACGGTGTAGGCCAAATTCTCTTGCTGCTGTGGCCAAGTATGGCTCTGGTAGTGCAGAGAGGTTCGTGCCCTGCAGTGGACACTAAAAAGACCTGATGATGATGATGATGATGATGATGATTTAGATTGATTACTTTACGCTATAACTTTTATTTTGTCTGTGTCATTCCGGGAGTGCCGAATGCCGATAGAAGTGAAAACTTGGTGTTGGTAACAGTGTCGCGAGTTTAAAAGTATTCAAAAATTATTTCCGTGCATGACCATTGCGCCTAAATAAGTTTTCACTTCAAAAAAATGCTTAGGAATATTATTAAAAAAAGAAACAAAAACTAATTACGTATCTATCAATCAGCTTCTATGAATTTGCCACAGTGATTGCATTTGCTTACGAAACAAATTAATGGCTTGTGAATTAATTTGAGCCAATCACAGCGGGCGATATACTATCTAAATCGTTAAATTAATCTGGCGCGAACTAATCATGGCGCTTAATTACTTCAGCCATAGATCATATTGTGACTGGATGATATAACTGAATTTATTATTACCATCATCATCACTATCAGGTCTTTTTGTCTCCAGTGCAGGAGCACGACCCTCTCTGTACTGCAAGAGCCATACTTGGCCACAGCAGCCGGAGGAATTGGTGTACACTCTCCTCGCTGGCCAGACGGGTTTGAGAGGTCTCATTGATGTTTGTAAGCTTTGGTTAGCTTGTTTTTCCTAAGTCAACTTCTACGACATCCACGGGAGGACTTGGAGTGGCCCTATTGTACTCTGCCGGAAACCACACGGCAAAATTTAATTCAAATTTATTATACTTCGATTAAATATATAAAGATTTTATGTTATCTACAAACTCACAGGCTGAGCTTTTAAGCGCAGAAATAAAACACTCAATTTAAGATTTAATTTGTGTTGTATTTTTTTATTTTCTCTTATAGATAGATAAATAGATAGATAGATAAAACTCTCTTCGCAATAAATTCCTTAATTATGATTTTTTAAAGTAAATATATTATGTTTTAGCAAGGACCTTAATTTTGTTTCGTCTAACGTTTCGAATAAGAGTTACATCCGTGGTGGTCGCAGACAAAGTGGCTGGAGTGCAGCGGTGTTTCCTTGTTGACGGCGAACGAAGATTTTTATATTTTTGATCTTGACACTACCCCCATTTTAAAATGTCACTACCTACATAATCTTTATTATATTTACACATAATCCCGGTATACACTACACTACTTGTATCTATTTTGCTAAGCCCTTTTATATAATAAATTAATAATGTGTTCAAACCGCGATAATTTAAAAACCAATACTTCGTTTATGTCGCATTTTTTTTTAAATATATTGAGACAAATTACACTGATTGAGCTAGCCCCAAAGTAAGTTCGAGACTTGTGTTATGAGATACTAACTCAACGATACTATATTTTATAACAAATACATATATAGATAAACATCCAAGACCCAGGACAATTTAAAAAAGGCCATTTTTCAACTTGCCCTGACCGGCGATCGAACCCGGAACCTCTGGGTGGCGGACTAGCATGGTGACCATACATGACAGAAGTGTATGGCTGATAAATTTCAAACAGTACTAAAATACGTTAAATAGACACTTAAAAAATTAAGTTTAAAAAAAAAGGTCGCGGGACTATAAGAAATTCTCAAGAAAGCTACAAAGCGAAATAAATTTAATGGAGTCTTCGATTGGCGTCAATTAGATTAGTTCTGGAATTTATCGGCTTATAGACGCTTACGGACGACTGAAGACACAGAGAAGATACCCAATAGAGGCAAATTTATATACAAAGTGGTACTTTTGTATATAAATATATATTGACAAAATCACACAGATTGAGCTAGCCCAAAATAAGGGTCGAGGTTTGTGATGTGGGATACTAACTCAACGATACTATATTTAATAACAAATACATTGATATAGATAAACACCCAAGACCCATGTTTATCTGAAAAAGATCAATTTCCATCCTTACCTGACTGGAGATTGAACCCGGGACTTACAATGTGATAGCCTGGCAGGTCGTCGAAGAAGTCTTTAAGTTACATATTACGCCGTTCAAAATTGCGCTCTTTTTTTTTTTATATAAATCTCTGTTTTATTTAGAGAACGGGCTATTCACGTATTGAGTCAGCTACTGCCGACATGTTTCGACCTCATCCGGAGGTCTTCATCAGAGCGAATGTGACGAGAGGCCCGTATACCGCACCGGCTCGCGACACACTGATGTTAGTCGCAGGAGGCGCGGGACTGAACAATGATTGTATCTCACGTTAGTTTTAAGCAAAAAAAAATATATATAAATCTCCATTGTATTTGCTACGTACACAAAAATAATATACACGTACTGAGATTTTATCCAGAATCTATTTTTTCTGAAATTTGTGACAGAATCTCATTACGTGTATATTACTTTCTAAATTAGATCCTTACGTTTTTAAAAATGTACTTTTCTTTCTCATTAATTACATCCCACCAAAAATGACAAAGTAACAGCGCATTAAAACTTCGCTTAATGATACGCCTTCGTACAATTTTAGAAAAATTGTTTCAAATTTAAATGCCCTGGACCTATGCGAATTTTTACAATTTTGCTATACTCCGTATAATAAGTATCCATTAATTTTAGACAATTTTACTGATGGACTAAATAAACATTATTTTACAAGCTTTTATTTAATTTCACCTATCCCGTTGTCTGTCGTAATCAAATCGTGCAAGTTACATTTGACCCACTTCCCGATTTTCTATTGAGCTGTAATTTTGCACGCATACGTATACCACTGACTCACTGACACTGACACTGTTTGCCCTGTTGCCGGGTGGGAGGGGTTTAGGTTGATATGTGGTTGTATATATTTCGTGACAATGCAGTATTACAACGACATGGCAGATCCATGTCATTATTATATCTGATAATTGAGCTGGAAGGTGGCCATAGCAAATCTGTAATGAAATGACGAAATTTCATCGAAATTGGGCTCTTCTGATTCGTTTTGAAGAAAGTCTTTAGATAAAAGCTCGTTTAAATATTTTTTTTTTAATAATTACTTGTCTCTGACCACATAGCCTTAACTGTCCTAAAAAGAGTTAGCTCCGCTGTTTCCATTGAAGCGGAGCAGAGCGGAGAGGAGCTTATCGGTGAATTTACCAATGCTCGCTCCGCCTTAATTTAAACAGCGGAGCGGAGATTTCGAGCATTGTGATTGGTCAATTCACCACTAAGCTCCTCTCCGCTCTGCTCGCGCTCTCTTTACCTCTCACAACATCTCCTCTATGCTAGGACTCCGGTCAGTCGGAATTGACCCAATTATCGCCGTAATTGCTCGTTGGCCTTTCACCGGTCATTATTCGTTCATAATGGGATATTATTCATAAGTAGCTGGATACAATTATCAACGAATTTTTGCTCAGATTTAATAATTTAAAAATTTTAATTTTAATTTCCGCGGCAAAGAAGTTGACACGCCATTCAATCTCAGGTAAAAACAAAAAAAAATTAACTAAAAAAGAAGGAGGTTCTATGTTCGGCTGTAAATTTATATTTTTTGTATGTTCACCGATTTGTCCGTCAATTGTGTACCGATTTTCAAAATTACTTTTTATACGAAAAAGTGCACTTTCGAGGTGATCTCATAGAAATATCATTTAAATCGGTTGTAAAGTTTGGAGGTAAAGTCGGTTTTTAATTTAGAAAAATTATAATTTTCACTGTGAAGAAAATAATCCAAATTAATAGATACACATTTTCGGTGTCCAATTCAAAAGTTTAAAACTCAGCATGAGTATTTTAGAGTATTTGATTCTAATTCAAAACAGCAGCCGTTGTTGTCATGCTGTCGATTAAACTGTAAAATACCGTATTGCATTCACGACGCGGCGGCAAACGGTCGACCGCGCGCAGAATTTTGATCATTGCACTATATTCCGTTCTGGTTCTGATAAATTAATCTGTCATATCTTTATCCCTTTACCTCTCGTATGCCGTTGCGTAGATCTACGCGAGAATGCATTTTTTAACTATTGTGTCTGATATTCCGACATACAAAAGGTTAAGGTTGAACTAGCCGCAGACTCGAACTCACAGGTGGGCGTGGCCAAAAAGTACGCTGTCTCACCTAGCATTGTGACGGGCGAAAGCATTGAGGTGAAATGCACGACAATTCATAGTAAACCGAGCGCGTAAAAAAATACGTAAAGTCCTTTGGGAAAAGGGGTTTTAACATTATGCAAAAACTGCACTAATGAATTACAAAAATAAAATGTTTATATCTTCGATAATTAAACTATGTTGTTATCGACGTTGTTTTAAAGATTTTACACTTCTTGTAAATTACTTATCTACGTCGAAAGTTGCGTAAAAATTAGCAAATAAAACGAATTTTTGATGACTTTCTAATGGCTTTTATTTTACTACTAGCCGAAGCCCGCGACTTCGTTCGTGTGGACTTTATGTCTCTGGAAAATGCTCATCAGGCTGAACAACTTTTACTAAGGCGGCATTTTTATATCTCTTATAGTTTAGCTGGACCACTATGGTTCTGCATCAGGAGTTCCATTTTCCAAAATCATTTATACCCGTTGCCCAGGCTTAATAGCTATATAACAAAAAAAGTTTCATTCGAATCAAATCCGTCCAGTATTTCCGAAGATTAGCGTGTACAAACAGACAAACAGACAAACAGACATACAGACAAACTGACAAACAGACAGACATTTTTTTTTTAATTCTTACTCTATTACTACGTCTCCATCGCCCCCAATATTTTTTTTGGAAATATATTTAATGTACAGACACACTTTTTTTACTGTTTTATTATATGTATATAGATATAGATTATACTAAGACAAAACGATGTCGTTTAAACTTTGGATGTACAATGTCAAAGAGTGGTGGAAATCCTCTCCGAAATTTGTATAGTAAAAAAGTATCGACTAGTTCCACCTCAACGGGTAGGTACTGCCTCCGTGGTGTACTTGTTAGAGCGTTCGGCTCATGCCCGGAGGTCGCGGGTTCGATTCCCGGCGGGGGCAACGACTTTGTGTTGTTGTGCTAGTTTGGTTAGGACATTGCAGGCTGATCACCTGATTGTCTGATAAGTAAGATGATCCGTGCTTCGGAGGGCACGTTAAGCCGTCGGTCCCGGTCACTGTCTTTGACATTGGTCGTTACCTAAAAACCACGTCAGAGGCCTTTAAGGTGGTTTAAAAACTCTGACACTAGTGTTAGTCACTAACACACACGATAAGAAGAAGAAGAACGGGTAGGCAGAGTAAAAGCCACCTTCTACTTAGTAAACACGCAAAGCTATTTTAAACATACTTGCGTGAAAACAAATTCATAAAAGAAAAATATATCTCCAACGAAAAGTTTTTCACTGTGAAAATTTCGAGTGTAAGAATGCGTTTCCAAAACCTTATAGCTTCACGCTTTATGTAAAGAAAAATCTCGCAAGGAAACGCGCGCTGTATCTGAGGGCACTCTAGAAATATCTTTTTAGTCTAGTTTCTTTTTTTTTAAATATTTTACCGTTACTGGTATCCTGGTATCTGGCAACTGTCCTGTCAGAATTAGCTAGTTTAAGTTATGCGGTATCGGGTGCAATTTGTGGTCGTCATGTCACGCTGTCACACCGGAGGTCCCGAGTTCGATCCCCGATCAGGCAAAGATGGTAAAAGACCTTTTTCAAATTTATTTATTTTATTTTATTGTAATAAGATACACATAACAAACTGTCACCAAAGTAACACATTATATACATATTCGATTAAATATTATAGCTAGGCAACAACTCAAAACATGTGTATACAGCTAATTCAAATTTAAAAACAGTTGAGAGCTTAATATAGAAAATAAATATAGGGAGCACCATTGCTGCTAAAAATACTTTAAAGTAGTAGTTCCTATATAACATAATAACTAGATAAGAAATGGAGAAGACAATACAAGACTTCTCCATAAACACTAACAAGAAAATCACTGAGTGCAATTTCACTCAGTGATTTTCCCTACACAAGTAAAAAATAAACACTATATTAATAAACTGTCAGATATCTAAAATCTGACGAATTTTGTTTTTGAAGGAGTACAAAGTGACTCCAAAAATGTCAATGGATTTGTGGTTAAAAACAAGATCATTATATGTTCTACACATTCGAACCACTGGATTATAGTATGAAGTGTTATTTTTATAGACCTCAAGAACAAACAACATATGCGAGGGATTACGTGGCCTATGTCTAGTATTAAAGCTGACAAGGGACAAAAGTGGGGGAGCGTCAATAAGAGCATTAACTATTTTATATAAGCATATTAAATCACAACAACTACGTCGATTGACCAAAGAAGATATGTTAAAATGTTTAAGTCTGTCAGGATACGTAGTCAACTTACGATGGTTGCCAGTTCTAAATGCAACTATTTTCAAAAATCTATTTTGAACTTGTTCAATTCGATCAATGTGAACCTTATAATATGGAGACCAAATCACTGAGTTATACTCAAGGATACTTCTAACAAGTGCAAAATATAGGTATATGAAACCACGAATATTTTTGAACTCTTTAGTGCTTCGAGAAATAAAACCCAACAGTCTGTTACTTCTTGCAACAATATAATCATAGTGATTTCGAAAAGAAAGTTCACTGTCAAATATCACTCCAAGGTCTTTTACCGTATCAGTACGATCAAGTTTGTGGTTACCAATTTTATAATCGAATGAAAACCTATTGTGTTTACGCGTAAAAGAGATCACAAAACACTTTTTAACATTCAGAGACATACCATTTCTGGTACACCAGTCGGACACAACATCAAGGTTATTTTGAAGTATCATAGCGTCACTTTCACTAGCTACAGTATGAAAAATCTTTAAGTCATCTGCATACAGAAGGGCTGGGCAGGTTAACCTATTAGCCAGGTCGTTTATAAAGATATTGAAAAACAATGGGCCTAGATGGGATCCCTGAGGAACGCCAGACAAAACAGTAATAGGAGAGGACAGGTAACCCGCTATAGCGACCAGTTGACTTCTATTTGCTAGATATGATTCAATCCAACGTAACAGATTACCATGTATGCCATACTGCTCTAGCGTACGACAAAGAATAACATGATTCACTTTGTCAAATGCAGTCGAAAAGTCCGTATACAGACTGTCAACCTGTTGTGTCTTAGCAAAAGCCTTGCATAAATAGTCCTTGTACTCCAATAAGTTACTTGTTGTAGATTTGTTTGCCACAAATCCATGCTGTTTCAGAGATAACAGTGGTTTAATGTGATAAAAAATTACATCATAAACTAAGCTTTCAAATATTTTAGCGAAGCAAGACAAAATACTTATCGGCCTGTAGTTCTCACAATGCGTACGGTCGCCTGATTTGTGTACTGGAATTACATGGGCAGTTTTCCAGTAGGAGGGAAAAGTGCCAGACTGTAGAGACATATTATAAATAATAGACAAAGGAACAGATAACTCCTTGCCACAAGTAACAATAAAAGATGGCGGAATACCGTCAGGTCCAGAACCCTTACTAGAGTCTAATTTCTTAATCTTTGACAAAATGTCATCAACAGTTACTTGAGATATATTAACAGAATTCCCATATTGAACACGGTCATTAGGTTCCGCCACAGACCCAGTAGAAGAGCTCACATAAACCGAACCAAAATATTGGGCAAAAAGATCACAAGTTTCAGTGTTATTAGATGATGATACATTACCCAATTTCACAGATTCTGGGATTGAATTGAGTTTCTTTTTACTGTTGATATACCTCCAAAAAGATTTAACATTATCTTTGAGACCATCCTCTACATATGTGACATACTGTTCATAGCATGACTTAATAAGTTTTTTACACCTAGATCTTAAAAGAGCAAAGGCGTCATAATCTCTGGGGTTGCCATAACGCTTAAAAAGTCTGTGATATTTATTTTTTTCAGCCAAACACTTTTTAAGTGGTAAACTAAACCATTTCGGGCAATTACTAGAGTCAGCTTTAATTAATGGAGTGTGGCGATTAATTATCCCCCTTAACTGAACGTAAAAAATATCTACTGCTGCATCTACATTAGAACTAGATAATAATTGAGCCCAATTAATATTATTCAGATCCATTTTTATCTTATCAAAATCGCATTTCTTGTAATTGAGTCGTTTAACAACACGAGGCTTCATAGTATTAGATGATTCACCAACACAGGTAACATCAACCAAAATACTCGGGTGATGTTTATCCAATCGAGTTAAGGGGTCTGCAGACTTGACTTTAATATTGGAGTGATTAGACAGTACAAGATCAAGTAAACGATTGTTATTATTGGGAATGTGATTGAATTGTTTTAAATTACAAAGAGACAATGTATCAATTAGTAAGCTTGACTTAAAATCTTTAGGGTCACATGGTAACATTATATTAGATGAGCCGGACTTAGACCACGAAATCTCTGGCATATTAAAATCACCAATACATATAAAGTCCTGATTATCGTCGGAATGCAAAACGATGTTATATAACCTGTCATAAAACTCCTGTCGTTTAGCAATAGGAATATCAGGAGGTAAGTAACATATACAAATATTTATAACTTTTTTATTAGTGTCATCTTGAATACTTAACCACAAATCCTCAACATTACTTTCCCAGGCAGTTTGACGAACAAACTTGATATTCTTTTTAACTGCTATCGCTATTCCTCCTCCGTCTTTTTTCTGTGAGGTTGTGAGACAACGATCTCGGCGTAATATATTGTAACGGGAGTCGGAAAGCTCAGCATCTAAAACACTTTCATTTAAGTTTGTTTCAGTCAAACATATGAGATCATAACTACAATTTAAAATATTTAAATATAGTTCATTAACTTTAGTTCGAATTCTATTTACGTTCTGATAGTAAATAATCATAATTGAAAAAAATAAAAAATAAAAATATAAATGAGAAAAAACAACCAAAAACTAAAACTTAGATAAGCTAATATTACACTATAATCTACAATCGAGACAAAGAGTCCTCGTTTTTGATTAAAATAGCCCCAGACTGGTCATCTTTGCGTACATAAATACGACCATATTTTATCCACACATATTTATATTGTTTAACAATAGCTTGTTGTCTAGTCTTCTTGTGCAATATCTTACATTCCGGGGAGAGATGCTCTGCTACATAAATCCTGCTAATTTCTCCTTGGAGACCAAGATGGGAAGAATTGAGAGGAGCTTCAGGGTGGGCCTTATTATAGCGCGCAGATGATGATAAAATAGTATCGCGTAAGCGAGGATTGCTTAAAGTCACCAAAATGTTACGTGGTCGTTTCGATGCGCTGTCCATTTTAGCAACACGTCTGCAGGCTTGCACGTGCATGTCCTCAATCGGAACTTTGATCTCAATACATAGTTTTTTAAAGATGGCGACTAAATTCTCACTACGGCTTTCAGGTACAGCCTGGATCTCAATATTGCAACTTCTAGACAATTTTTCTATATTTGATAAGCGGTTATTCAAGTTATTAATTTCTTTCTGCAATGAAATGTTTTTTGATTCGAGAGAGTTAATAATATCGCATTTTTCGTCCAATTGCGCCTTAAGCGATGACTGCTCTCCAGAAATAGATTCAATTGAGGTAGTGTAGTCTTTTTTAACATCCTGGATCATAGCTGACATCTCCGAGTGAACCAATTTCTTTACATCGTTTTGAAAACTGCTTCGAAAGTCACTCATAAAGCTGGCGAAAGAAGCTTGTAATTTGCAGTCAAGTAGCTTGCCAATACTCTCCATTGTAACCGGTTCCGACACGGAACCCATTAATGACGCGCTGTGGTCGCATCCATCCAACGACATGTTAATGGAGCCATCAACATCCCCTGCATTTGTAGGTACTTGATGAAGCTTAACCGGCGTATTTGTGTTTGATTTTGCTCGACGAGTTATGTTGTGACACGAAGGACAAACCCATGAAGCGCGATATTCACTTCCAAGTGACAAAAATTGATCCTTACTTATATTAAGGCATTGGTAATGGTATTTACTGCTACATAGTTTACATTTCATAGCAGAATTAGACGAGATATCATTTCTGCAGGCTTCACAATTCATTGTTGTTGTTATGTCAAACCAATAGTAAAAACAAGATAATAATCGTAGCGACCTCTGCCAGATTCCCCGGCAAACTAATTATTGCCCGAAAAGTAAACAAGAACCACTTATAAGTAGTACTTAGCACACACAGCAAAGCACCCGTGGTAAATGCTCCCTCTATTGAGTGCCTCACGAACTCGTGAGTACGGATCGATTTATTTTGAAATTGACCTGGGTCTTAAATTTTATAGTATTTGTAGTTTTTCAAAACTAAAAACTGACGATACCCCAAACTACACAACCGATGTTAATTAAATTTCCATGGGACTACGTGATAAGTATTCCCTTTCAGTTTTGAAAGGGAAGGAATTTGTTTTTTTTTTTGTTTGAAAGTTTCAAACAAAAAATTTTCAAGTATTGGGATTTAATTTCACGTCCCTCACGTTAACGCCGTGAGTGCACTACCAATAGTGCTACCGTGGCTTCGAGTGCACTACCAATTGTGCTACCCAAGAATTTTCTCATCACATAGTGCACACGCATTCGAAGCATGCGTTATTTTTCATTACTACCCACTATTTAGAATGTGTGGTATTCAACTTAATTCAATTAAGATGAATTAAAAGGATTTGTTTTATTTATTAATTTATAATAATGAAGAACGCACGCTTCAAATACGTGTGTACTATGTGATGAGAAAATTCGTGTATGCAAATGCATATATTTATACTTCAACTTATTCTACTGTACTTCTATATTTTATAAGTACTATAAAGAAGAAAGTAAATAAAAAAGTAACAATAAAAAAATCGCAAATTACAATTGTTTAGTCGCCAAAGCCTTTGCAGACCTGTTATATATAATGATTAAGCTGCTCCAATGACCGCTTAAGATCGATTAATGTAGGGTTGGCGACAGCAAAATAATATTTTTTTAAATTTTGTAAGCTCGTGCTATAGCAGCTATAAATATGAAATTATTACAGAGTTTGTATTTCATTTGCGTGAATAGACATAAAATATAAATTTATTTTGTGTCAAGATAAATCAGACTAGTCCTACTCAAAGAGGTTACGTTGTTTTTTATCAGATATATATACAAATATCTGCCAGCTCCATTATCGGAACAGCAGTTTTACTCCATAATATTGTATTGTTATTTGTCATACACAAGTACCTATGCAAAAATTTAACGCAATCAGTTAAGCATACGTTATAATTGGTTAAAAATTGAGTTGCAAGATTCGACCTAAACAAATATACATACAGAAATACAAGATAAATGCCAAGTTAATAAAAGCTTAAAAAAAAGAGGCTTGGCTGGCAGTCAGTGGTAAAATTAAATCCAAATCGTTAAAACTGTTCCTGCAATTTCGTATGATCTATGGCATTCCTGGATGACCATTGACATGCGCTCGCACATTATAGTTGAAAAAGAAAAATCTTTAAAGTAGCAAGGCTAAGTATGCAATAGGCATGACGAATGGAATCATACTTTTGGTTCATCGGTTAGATTATTCAAAAATATTGTACACGTATTTTTTTCTTTTCTCTGAGAAACTAAAAATGACAAAAATACAGCGCATTGAAATTTCGCGTGACGTTACACTTAAGTACGATTTTTATTGAAGTGTGACGTCGCAAGCCCGGTACTTTGGAAACTCCGGAACTTTGACGCTCCGTATCTTTGTGAATTTTTACTTTTTTGGTAAACTGAAAATTTAGTAATCATCTTAATAATTAATAATCTAAAAAACGGACTAATTACAATCAATCTTTTCGGACCCTGTCGTCACCCCTATTGGGGACCTGCTAGAACGAAGAAGATGTCATAGAGTTCCTCTGATAGTCTTAGTACATACAATTCCATGGGCCTCTAACTACCAACAAACTACCTACAAGTTGTTATGTATGAACTACTTGAACAAATAAACAATACTTTTATTTTATTTATTGACACCCCTATCTTGCAGTCCTCTCAGCCAATCCCGGCCGGCCATTTATCTCCCAACGTTCCGCACATCGTCCGAGACAAACGGCCGCGTATTATTTACAAGGCGCCATTTTACCTGCCCGAGTGATCTGATTGATTCAGACGATTTGAAGACGTCTGTGGATGAAGGGATCCTTTTCCGAACTGGTTGATTATTTGCATTTTTTTCATCGTTTTTTGCAGATTTTTAGGGAATCTTTTTAGCGTACTCGGTTCAGATGTGTTGCTTCGAAGCACAAGGTGAGCGTTTCCACTTTTCTTCTCGTAGTAGATTCTAGTAGTTTTTAGCTTTTGCACTATAAAAAAATTACCTTCAATAAGAAATAAATTTATCCGACAGTGAATAAAATTTTTGACTTTGACTTCTCCAAATATAATGTGCAATATCAAATTTAATACGTATTTTCATATTGATATTTTCTGATATTTATTTACAAGGCGCCATTTTACCTGCCCGAGTGATCTGATTGATTCAAATGATTTGAAGACACGTTTGTGGATAAGTTGTATTAAAATCAATTGGTTGTTTTTGTTTTTTCAGGCTGCCTACGGGCATCTGACATAGCCTGACGACTGTCGTATATTGATCACAGCCGGGATCAACGGCTTATACGTGCCTTTCGAAGCAAAGTGTAGCTCGAGAAAATCCAAGTGCGGACCACGCCCGGTGTCACTTTCCTTGCGAAAGCGCTAGTAATGCGCACTCTTGCCGGGACACCGAGCTTCTCGAGCTTATACGTATGTACTGAATTCAGAATAACCAAATTAGATACCTACGTGTCTAATTTAGTTATTTTCATCATCATCATCATCATGTCTGTCCTTCTTCCGCCCACGGCTGAGCATA
This sequence comes from Acrobasis consociella, assembly GCA_963555685.1. Lineage (NCBI taxonomy): Eukaryota > Metazoa > Arthropoda > Insecta > Lepidoptera > Pyralidae > Acrobasis > Acrobasis consociella. Next base: position 21,169,193 of record OY743111.1, on the reverse strand, counting down.
GTCCTCTCTTCGTCTACGCCACCAATCTCGGTGCTGTGCTGCTCTCATCCAGGTGCGATCCGCGACTTTGACTATATCGTCAACCCATATCATTGCAGGACGTCCGACGTCCGACACTTCTTTTACCCATCCTAGGCCACCATTCTGTTAATGACTTACTCCACCGGCCATCACTCCGGCGTGCCAGGTGACCTGCCCAGTTCCACTTGAGGTTCATGTCCGTTTTTCCGATGTCCCGTACGTTAGTACGTTGTCGGATCACGGTGTTAGTTATTTTGATTTCAACTTATGTTCGTTAGTACATATTATTCTATAATAATATAAAACATAGATACGTACCTATTTACGTATCTCTATGTTTTAATCTTGTAGCGTAGACATATTTGCCAAATTAAATTATGATTCAATATGTATCTCATATCTTTCAATTAATGTTGATTCTATATTAAGTATCGTTATCAGCCTAATATAGAATTTCAATTTAATGAGAAATTGTAATTTTTTTTTAAAGAAATTCTAATAAAGGCCAGCCCATTCTTTATCTTTGTACGGGGTGGTAAATATTAAATATACACCCCATACAAAGATAAAGAATGCTGTCCTACCTTTTAATGAGAACCACAAACAAGAGAAAATACAAATAACGGCCAAGTGCGAGTCGGTTTTGGTCACGTAGGGTACCATTATCTTTAAAAAATTACGTTTGTTGTATGGAAGCCCCACTAATATATTTATTTTATTCTTGTATTAGTATTTTTCGTTACAGCGGCAACAGAAATAGATCACCTGTGAAAGTTACAACTGTGTAGCTATCACGATTCATAAGGTACAGACTGGTGACTGACAGACGAACGGACAGACAGACGGACAGCGGAGTCTTAGTAATAGGGTCCCATTTTTACCCTAAACACAGAAAGACAATAATTGGCCAAGTGCGTGTCGGGCCACGCGCAGTGTAGGGTTCCGTAGTTTTTAGTGGCATGAACTCAAAGTTGGCAAACTTTAAGTTCATGCCACTAAAAAGGTCTAAAATATCTAGGTATCTATATTGGTATGAAATTTTCCTTTTCGAGTATATTTTATAAGTTGATCGCCTATAACTTTTTAATTTGTAAACCCTACTTAGTTCTGATAGTTTTCCTTTAAACTACATTATATAAAAATAAAGCTGTGATTTTTTCACTTGTCCTTATGTAACCGTTTAGCATACAGATGGGGGGGACACGTGACTTTAACAAAAAAAAATCATTTTTAACCTAAATATTTCAGACATGGATCCCTAAATCGAAAAATGGTGTTTCCAAGCTCACAATATTTTTGAAAGACCTATTCAACGACACCACATACAATGTGTTTGTAAAAAAAAAATATTGACTTCCTCTTTACTTGTATGGCAGCTACCCTAAAAAAAATTATTTCCATACAGACAGACAGATAGACATGGCGAAACTATAAGGGTTCCTGGTTTACTACGGAACCCTAAAAATATAGTACAAGTCCGCCTTTCTATCACATTTCTGTCTCTATGTGATACAAAGGCGGACTTATTGGACAGTAATCTCTTCCAGTAAACCTTTGGGTAGAGGAAGAAGTGAATATTAAGAGATAGGTGGCGCAAAATGTAATTTTAAGTGTGTGTTATACATACAAATTCATTCGCCCAAATCGTTTACTGCATAATGTTCGAATTTTGTTTTTTTTTTATTTTGATGCGGCAGACATAGTCTTAGGCCATAATATCCAAAGACTTAGTTCAGACTGAAGTTGAGTAGGTAATAAAGGCAATAAAAACACTAAGAGGTAGCTAGCCGCATCATTCTCAATTGAAAATTCTATTACCTATCTCCCTAGGGAACAATCGCTCTTTATTGTTGGAGTAAACAGGCTAGCTCTCGGATTTCATAATAAGTATACTACAGGCGCTGCAAGTATTATATTTCATTGATATCGAGAACTAAACTTCTATAGGATTTACTGTAGATACCTTTTATTTTTTTCTACGAACTAAACAATATTATTTTATAATGGTCCGAGAAAAAAGAAACAAATCAACCAAGAGCGCGTCAGACTCGCACAAGAAGGGTTTCGTACTATTCTTCTCTGGTTGCGTCACACTTGAGGTAATTAAGTACTTAGTCTACATAATTGTATGTATAATTAGTATATATATTATATATCTATGTCTATGTAAGTTTATGAGTATAAAATATATGTATGTGTATGTAATGTTGTTATTATATCTGTATAATCTTTTAAGGTATCTAGTTCGTACTTACTTTTACCTTTTAATTCAGTAAATGTCCTCTCAATCTATTGCAGGTTGACTGGAAGAGATCCCTACATGGGATAAGTCCGCCTTTGTATATTTGCTCTTTCGAATTTTTTGTACTATACAATAAAGTTATTACAAACAAACAAACAAACAAAATTATCTATAAAAAGTCGCGTTTTTGTAGGAGAGCCCCGTTAAATATTCATTTTATTATAATTAAGGTATTTACTTTTAAAGTGAATATTTAACTAAATCAACAAAATATTCTAAGAATATCCCAAGCATCTACCTATTGCCATTAGGCAAAAAAGTCACGTTTATTTTATGAGAGCTTCGTGAAACTCATTGATGGGGCTATGGGATCTTTAAGAGAATATGCTCTTTAAGATTATAGCTTAATGATACAAACTTTGTTCTAGCTACAGTCTATTTGTCTGTATTAAGGCGGGCTACATACGGCGCCACTGCACAGCGTCGTGTTAAACATTAATGTTTGCAGGAGCTGTAATGTCTTTGACTGGGCTATGGGATCTTTGAGAGAAGATACACATTTCATAAGAGAATATGCCTTTAAGATTGTACTTAGTGAAATGATTCAAACTTTCTTGTAGCCACAGTCCACTCTGTCTGTATTAAGGCGGGCTACACACGGCGGCACTGCGCAGCGTTGTGTTAAACATTAATGTATGCAAGAGTTGTAACGCCTTTGACTGGGCTATGGGATCTTTGAGAGAACATACATATTTAATGAGAGAATATGCCTTTAAGATTGTAGTTAAATGATTCAAACTTTTTTCTAGCTACAGTCCACTCTGTCTGTGTTAAGGCGGGCTACACACGGCGGCACTGCGCAGCGTTGTGTTAAACATTAATGTATGCAAGAGTTGTAACGCCTTTGACTGGGCTATGGGATCTTTGAGAGAACATACATATTTAATGAGAGAATATGCCTTTAAAATTGTAGTTAAATGATTCAAACTTTGTTCTAGCTACAGTCTATCTGTCTGTCTTAAGGCGGGCTACAAACGGCACCACTGCGCAGCGTTGTGTTAAACATTAATGTATGCAAGAGTTGTAACGCATTTGACTGGGCTATGGGATCTTTGAGAGAACATACACATTTAATGAAAGAATATGCCTTAAAGATTGTAGTTAAATGATTCAAACTTTCTTCTAGCAACAGCCTATTTGTCTGGGTTAAGGCGGGCTGCATACAGCGCCATTGCGCAGCGTCGTGTTTTTTTTTGGACTTTACCATTGTATACGTACTTAATTAGTCTTTGTATGACTGCACAACTTCTTTTTGCGATAGACACCTGAGTCTTGATGCTAGGACCGCTGACAGGTTAAGGGGACACGGTCGCGCGTACTTACGTATTTGGTGTCGGTTTTTGTCAGCGCGATCCGGCTGACCGAGCATAGAAGACAGGGTTCCCTATTAAAACTCTATAAATTGGCGAACCTCTGCTACCTGTGCTAAATGTGCATTTTTTAATGAATTAAACTTTTATTGATTTTTTTTGTGAACTTAAACTTGCTTCTCTGCATATTTCATCCAAACTTGCTAGCAAAATTATTAGGAAACTTTTAACATGAAACCTTAAAGAAATAGCTTACTTTTCATATTCAAACCCGAACAATCGTCGGCGAGCGTCAAATTCTTTTGTCGGCGAAACGTTTGCCGTCAAAATATCCGGAAAGTGAAATATAGCGTAACGTTACTCCACCCGATGTGGATTATTGCGGTAACGAGAATTTCCAACTGGCATTGCAAACGGATGCACGTAGGACTATCTCGATGCACTTAGTGCTGGGGACTTTCTTCACGAAAACACTAGACTTAAGTCACTAAACTATGACTCGCAAGATTCGACCTTAAACGTAAAAGGATGAGATTGACAATTGATTGATACTCGTTAAATTTCCTGATCAGATCCTAAGATAGATGAAGGTTGTAAGATTATAGATGGATTATTGCATTTTAGACTTTGTGCAGCCAGAAATAAACTGGTTTATCTAATAGGGTTGCCTCTCAGCCATTTGTGGACTAAACTGTGGGCTGAATGCGTCGTGAGTAAGAATGCTTTTTATTTTCAATTAGGTTTAATGAAATCTACGATCGTGACTTTTTTCATCAGTCAATGGTTATTGAGAGCTCTTTTGAGATGTTTGGCTTAACTGTGCGAGATGGTATGGCTTTTTTATTTAGCTTGGAATCGTTTATAAACTGTGACACTATAGGTTCGCTTGAGTTTTCCGTTTATTAATTTATCCCTTTCTTGAATATCTCCCGGCTCCATAATAGGAGCAGCTCATTTACTCCATAATATTGTCTTATCATCCGACTGCAATATAATATTGCAATAATACACAATTATGCAACATTTCAGCTAAATCTGTTTAGGATAAGTTGAAAATGGAGTTGCAAGATTTGACCTAAACAAACATACGAGTAATGTATACGTTTACAAGTAGATATACAAGATACATTGTAATTTAAATAAGGGCTTGTAAAAATCAAAGCGTATTTCACTGTAAATACTTATTTAGTGTGATTTCAGCTATGAATTGACATCATTTCGTGATGTAACTATTTCAAACGTGGCATTTAAATCCCGTGTATTGTAAATACTCATTTAGTTTGATTTCATTTATGAATTGACATCATTTCGTGATGTAACCATCTCAAACCTGGCATTTGAATCCCGAGCTTATTTGCTTCTCCTGGGATGTCTTCGTACACATTTGCTACCTCTTATTACAAGTGGAGCTACATTTATGTAGCTCTTAGTTTAATTAATTTCTCTAGTTTTTAATTTCTAAGGTATTTATAAGATTTGATTTAAAATATATGTATACCTATTATCGATATACTGCTAATCGCTATGTGTCAAGAATGCCATCTAGTGATAAGAAGCGGAACTACCGAAACGACTTAATATCCGTAGCGTCATTTATTTTTTGCTAGGGACAGCCCTGACTTTTAAGCGTTGACCATCAATAACTTGTGAACGGCTAAACGGATTTTCATCAAACATACACACAGCTAAGAACCACCGTAAGATAACTTAAATAAAATCCGCATCGAAATCAGTCCATTCGTTAGAGCGCTACGAAGCTACAAACAGCCAAACTAATAAAACATCCCTTTTTTTCGGCGGTTAAAAACCAGTAAAACTTAGAATGTACCAGCTGCTTCTCTTCCCATGCAGATCGTAAAAGCCGATCGAGGGAATGGGCAAAAATGCAAATCATGTTAACAGGCGATGCGGCTAGCAACCCATCACTGTATTGATTGCTTTTCCATCTTCTCGCCCACCATGACGCTAAAAGTGGCTTTTGGGTCTTGCGGCCCTGGGCTCTGCATAGAACCGCAAGACCCAAAATGCTCTGTCTGCCCCATTAGGGATAAAGACGTGATAGTATGTATGTATTTATGTAAAAACCAGTAACCTCGTCAAATCACCTAGCTTAGGTAGCGGACCCGTAAAATACATCCATCATAAAATTCTTTTGCAGATATTTCTATATCAATTCAATACTGAACAAAAGGCCTCCGTCAATATACCGGGTGATTTAGAACCTCATAGCCAAAGGCAAGTAAAAGCGAAATAAAAAGTAAATATTTTCTCAAATGTACATAATAATGAACGTTCAAAAGTCAAGTCCACGGGTCAAGTTCAACTAAAAGGTCATACAAATTATTATTATGCATGAGTGAATACGGGAAAGCCAAGAAGTTGTGATTCATCATCAGGTCTTTTTTGTCTCCACTGAGCCAGAGGCTTATTTGGCCAGAGCAGCCAGAGGACTTGGCCTACACTCTCCTCGCTGGCCAAGTGGGTTGGAGAGGTCTCACTGATGTTTATAAGCTTTGGTTAGCTTTTTTTTTTATGTTATAAGTCGGCAAACAAGCAAGCGAGCCTCCTGATGGTAAAAGGTCATCGCTGCCCATGGACACATACAACACCGGAGGTGCCGTCTATGCGTTGCCGGCCTTTTAGAGTCCTATTAACACACCTTTTGAAGAACCCCATGTTGTAGCGCAAAGGAAACACCTCAGCTGGAAGCTTATTCCACATCTGACACGTCCTGGGGAAAAATGAACGTGATGCCCTAGTGGTTTTTGGATACCAGGCGTCTAAGATATGGGGGTGAGCTCTCTCTCTGTGACGCGAGGTGCGGTGGTAAAATCGTGACGGTGGCACCAAATCGAAAAGTTCCTCAGAACACTCCCCGTTGTAGAGACGATAGAACATACATAAAGAGCCCACGTCTCTCCGGTGTCTTAGTGTTTCTAATCTGTCTGTAAGTTTGGGATCGTCGACAATACGAACAGCCCGACGTTGGATCGAATCAAGTGGAAGGAGTTGGTATTCTGGTGCTCCAGCCCAGAGAAACGAGCAGTACTCCATGCGTGGTCGGACTTGGGCTTTGTAAAGTAAAAGCCTGTGACCCGGTGTAAAGTACTTCTTCGCTCTGTTGAGCACACCAAGTTTTTTAGACGCCAGTTTGGCTTTATTCTCCAAATGACCCCGGTATTGGACTTCGCTCGATATTTCGACTCCTAGGATCCCAATACTTTTAGAGATCGTTAGGGGAGTGTTCTGAAATTGAGGCGCTACAGTAAAAGGGGTTTTCTTGGCAGAAAATGCGCAAACTTGTGTCTTAGAAGGGTTAAAGGAGACTAAATTCTCACCACCCCATTCGGAGACTTTCTCGAGGGTGGAATCAATCTCAGACACAAGCTTAGTTCTGCTCTCTGCAACGGTTGCTGGGGTCATTTTCGCACGACCATTGTAATGTGCATCGCTCGTACTGTCATCCGCATAACAATGAATGTTACCAGAAAGTAACATGTCATTGATATGCAGAAGGAACAAAATCGTATTTTCTAAGTCGCCTTCTACGATTTCCACGGGAGGACCTCTACTCTGTCGGAAACTACATGGCAAAGAAGTTATGATTATAATTGGAACGAAGTTCCTTATCACGCGTTGCGAAAGGGGGCTAGACGGACCAAAAGTTGTAACGACACTTTTTGCTATAGTTGTAAGCCGTGTGGCGTGCGCGTGTTTCTCTGTCTGTCTCTCTCTCTCTCATAGAAAGCAAGTCAGTTATTTTACTTTGTTCCATCCGGGTGTCCCTTGACACCTCTCAAGTATTTTTGGAACGAAGTTCCTTATCGCGCGTTGTGAAAGGAGGCTAGACGGAAAAAATTAAGACCAAAAGTTGTAACGACACTTTTTGCTATAGTTGTAAGCCGTGCGGCGTGTGCGTGTTTCTCTATCTGTCTCTCTCTCATACGAACTTCGTTTTATCAAGGTGTCCCTTGACACCTTTCAAGTTTTATTTAAATTATGACTGGACTTTGGTCTTGAATGTATAATTTTTCATACGAGTAACAAGTAAAGATATCAGCCGTCCAATGCATAGATACCTACCAAATTTTCCCATTTGAATTTTTCTACAATACGTTGGTAAAAAACATAATAAAATCTCTCCTAAGACTTGTTGAAGGTCGTTTGTCTATCTATTATCAGAATTATTAGACCAAATCTCCTGAACTGAATTAGTACGATGTTAACATTATAGCGACATGGTTCTAATTCTCAGATGACAATGATTATAGTTTCATAGGTATGTAATCTACGTCGGCGGGTAATTGGACAGAGGCGGGAGTGTTATGTATCAAGACACGCAGTAGTGTCAAGCCAAGTACAAGCCAGTCAGTCGGGTCAGCTGGAAGAAATTTCTCTAGAAATAAGTAGCACCACAGTAGTGTCAAGCCAAGTACAAGCCAGTCAGTCGGGTCAGCTGGAAGAAATTTCTTTAAAAATAATTAGCACCAATGTACTATGTTTACTTTTATAAGGTTATAATTGTAACATGAACAATAAAATAAATAAGAAGCCAAGAAAAGGCACTACTTGCTTGTAAAAATATTACATGAATCATTTGGTGCGACTTCTTATAACTCAAAATCTATTTAACATAAACACATGAAATGGTTTATTGGTTTATATATCAAGACCCCAAGATAAACAACTCCTAAACCCAGCTTAAAAGTTGTATTGTTTATTGTATATGTTTGTTGTATTGTGTAATAAATTAGGCTATTCAAAATAATAAATATCAAAAAGCATAAAACTAGAAAATATATTGGAATACAAAACAACATACATCTAAATAACAATACAGAATTATTTAACCTGAAACTGTTTTTAAAATAAAATTTCGAGTCAAAATCTCGAAAGTTCCAGAACCTCATTACCTGTGGTTATTGAATACCGCAAGGAAATTTCCTCATCGCAAGAAATTCAAATGCGAACAGTCGAAGGCTGCAGTTTTAAATTTCCTGTTGAACTTCGGCCGATGCGTGAATACGGAATGAGGAAGTGCGGCGATGCAACTGGTACACTTTACGACGTACGACACGACAAAACATAAATGCGAGGAGCTCGGTGGTCCAGCGGGAGTGCGCATTGCTAGCGCTTACGCAAGTAAAGCGACACCAGGCGTGGTCCGCTCTTAGATGGGTGACCACAAGTGGCATAAAAATTCTCGAGCTCCTCCGTGCTCCGGGAGGCATGTCTAAGCCGTTGGTCCCGGTTGTAATCATGTCGTCAAGCTATATGAAATGCCTTTAGGCAGCCTGAAAAACCTGACAACAGTGTTGGCCACTTACACGAACGATAAACAATGACAACAACATAAATTTAAATAAAATTAAGACATGAGTTGCTTCAAAAAGAGCGTAAAAATATTTTTTCTGTGACAACAATATAGGTTTGTTTAGCATTCATGATGCTTGATGATGAGAGGTGGAAAGTATGCTTTTTGGATACTTTATCCTATTTAGGATAAGACAAGAACCTAGTTCTTAAATTTGTTGATGATGATTATGCTCTATATGCTATTTAGGAAAAGTAACTACCGTAAGATAGTGATAAAAAACGCACTAGCTAGCCGACAGTAGTTCGTTACGCGACTGAGTCCCTTTCTGTAAAGCAAATGTCGAGATTAGCCTTCAGATAGATTCTATCTTCTCCCTGCTGTTTTCGGGATCATATCAACAACAGTACTTAATGGGCCGTTCTCATGTCACAACGAAGAAAAGTCTACTAAGTAGTTTTTTATAGACTTGTCGAGGTTGCCGGGTTAGAGATAGCTACTTTTTTACAGCTCTTATGTTGGATAATGTCGTCTAACTTGTGCAACCAATATGGACATTGGATGATCATCAGATCTTTCTGTCTCCACTGCAGGAGCACGACCCTCTCTGTACTACCAGAGCCATACTTGGCCAGAGCCGCCAGAGGACTTGGCCTACACTTTCCATGCTGGTCAGACGGGTTGGAGAGGTCTCACTGATTGTACGGGTTTGGTTTGTACATTGAAGTATGGTAGATAAAGATAAAGTCTTGAGATGGTAATTAGATAAATGTTTATTACAAATATAACTATACGTATAAAATATAGTAAAAGGATTAAAATGTAAAACTTATAGTAAAATTAAGAGTAAATGAAAATGGTAAAATTATGGTAAATAATTGAAATGGTAATGGTTAGAGAGCACACGCGAATATGGTTAGATGGTTGTTAATGTACTGACTGAGAAATGAGTTTGAGTAAAATAAGTAAAATTAGGCCGCGGCGACAATATGCTGACGGCGTACTTGCGCGGTGTCAATGTACGTACAAACCGTACATAGTCCCGAACGAGAAAGAAAATATTTAAAATGATAGATGGATTTTGGTGCGTTAATGAGATGATAACAAGTGTGAATCAATATTTTGGTGATTAACAAGGTGATTGAACATAGATATTATTTAAAATTATAGTCTCTAAGAGTCCGATTGGTTAACCGATTCACTGAACTGGTAACGAAATTTTGGTGAGGTAGCCCTATCTACTCTCGCACTGAATTTAGCGACTTTTTCATTAACACTAACACTAGGGGAATTTTTATCACTAACACTAGGGACTGAAGTCTGATCACTAGGACCACTCACTTGAACACTCACACACTGGACGCTGGAAGAGCCTGCGGCGGCGGCGTCAAGGCCGCCGGCCGCTCGGCGCTCCGCGCGCCGCGTGCGCACGCGCCGGCACCCCCACGCAGTCAAAACAATGCAGCCTATGCCTGCTATTACGTAGCTGATAACGTAATGATGAACGTCATGGTAGGAAATTTGATTTGAAATACCTGGATCGGACTTCATTTCTTTAATTTGGTTACCGATGGTTTTAAGATCTTCCTTAAACTGGTTTGGTTCATAATCAGGAATAGCATTAGGAAGAGATACATTAATAATATGGTTGACTGGTGGAATTGCAGGCGAAATAATATCTGGTTCAATGGTAAGCTGACTGGTTTGTTGTTTATGTGGAATTATTGTGAGAGAATCTCCCTTGATGATACAGCTTTCTGTAAGAGTTATAACACCTGCCTGGTTTAATGTTTCTGCCGTAATCTGGTTTCCGCATATGACCCGAATCGGGCAAACACCACAACAAGAAAAGAGGTACGTGTTAATTCTGTGAAGCTGGAGCCAAGAATTGCTACAAGACAGAGTATTGGTTTTGCAGTTATTAGTATTAGAGTTTTTCACACACGGGATTTGGTTTGTTTCTAGTTGGTAAAGGGGACTGTGTAAAGAACATAAATACGTGTTTTCATCGACTTGAATGCAATGATTGAAGTCATTGTCCGATAATGGCACGTACAAGTCTTGCTGCAAATTCATAGCAATGTAATTGGATATAGGCACTAGGGTTACCATGGTTTCGTTAATTTCTCTCGGGATAGGGATTAACTGGTAAATGTCATAAAGACTTCTACTTACAAGTGGAATTTTAATTTCGAAAATGAAATACTCCTTGGTGATTCTTGTACGCACCTTAAGAAGATGATAAATCTTAGATAAGTTGTTTTGGATGTTATCGATGGGAAGAGAAAGATCTTTGGTCAAATGCCCAACGATGATGTTGAGCTGATAAAGAAGTTGTTCAGGTGATAGCAGATGGATATTAAAATTTCCATAGAAGGTATTGGTGACGGTATCTAGAAGGGTAGTTTGAATGTTCTTTAAATCATTTAAGATGTTAGTGGCAATTATAGAAGACATTGCGAAATCATTACTATCAGCAACGTTTTGGATTTCCTTCTTCAACTCGTTGGCAGTCTTTTCTAGAGATATAAGATGTTGGTTGAATATTTTGTGTTGCTTGTCTATGGCACCTTCTGTTCTCTTTAATAAATTATATTCCGCTTCCGCTATTGATGTCTGATTTTTCCATAAGTTGACGAGATGTTTTTGGTTACTTCTCAATAAGTCAATATCTCTGCTGTATTGTTCTGCGAAAGTTTCATCTAATATCCCGAATAACGTGTGGGCAACGTAACCAACACCGTTTATGAGCCCGCGACGCTGTCTAGCTTTCGATGTGACCTGCTGACCGAGTAATAATTTGTTATAATAATTATACTCCTCATACTTATGATGTAATTGTAATAGGATCACGTCGCATTGTATTTTTCTGTTGGTATTCGAACATATGGTTTCTAAATGGTCTATATACTTGCTAAATAATTCGTCACTCTGCCAATATGGTTCTAAATCATAATAAACGATAAGTTTCCATTCGTCCCGAACTAAGAACATGGATGAGATTTTATCGAAGTAGAACATGCTTTGGTTGGTTTTCAAACTTGTTATGTTATAATTATAATCTGCTTTGCTCGGAGTAATTATAAGGAAGATAAGGGTAAATAGGAGTGACAAATAATTGCAAGAATTCTTGTATCTTCGGCGTTGTCGGGTGTCCGAAGGCGTACTAATGATTACGTCAGATTTGATATTACGTTCGGCGTCACAGCTTACGTCAGGCGTGACGTAGGTCTTTGTGTCAATTCCCTTTGAATGTTCCGGTTGGTTTTCGTGAACGGGTAAAATGGATAACTTTATAACTGGTCGTTTCAGGAAACCATTCTTGGTTTTTAGGGTAACGACTCTGGTGTGGCCGTCTTTTCCTGGGTGCAGCTCTACAACTCGACCTAAAGCCCACTTTCCAGGTGGTAGATTGGCGTCATTTATGATGACGATGTCGTCGATCTTAAGACTTTCACTAGGTTTTCTCCATTTACATCTTGCTGTCAACTGGGATAGGTATTCCATTTTCCATCGCTTCCAAATGTCCTGAAATATTTTCTGAGTGAGTTGCCACCTGGTACGTGCGTCTCGCTCTGTTTCAATAATGGTTAGTACAGGTCCACTGGCAAGGAAATGAGAAGGTGTAAGGTAGTTAAGGTCGTCTGGATCTTCCGTAAGCGGACAAAGCGGCCGGGAGTTAAGGCACGCTTCGATCTGGGTTAGAACGGTGGTGAATTCTTCAAACGTCAGTCTTTGTTCACCGACAACTCGCTTCAAGTGATGTTTGACACTTTTAACATTCGATTCCCAGAGTCCTCCAGCAGAAGGCCAGGAGGCAACGTTATAATGCCATTGAATCCCCATGTCTGCAATCTCTGCTCTAAAATCGTTGTTAAATATCTGGTACAGTTCCTCCAATTCCTTTTGAAGGACACGATTTGCTCCGACGAAGTTGGTCCCATTATCGCTATAAATATGTTGTGGTAACCCCCGTCTAGCGGCCATACGACGTAATGAAGCTAAAAATGCTGAAGTGGTAAGGTCTGAGACTAATTCTAAATGTATGGCCTTGGTTACCATACAAACAAACAGAGCGACGTAACCTTTGGTCGACTTGGCTCCACGGCCCCTGTTGGTTTTGATAAGAAAGTACCCGGTATAATCAGTTCCGATCCTGGAGAATGGCCTTGAGGCGGCCTCGGTACGGACCATCGGCAAGTTTCCCATTAGTGGTGGTTGAATACTGGGATTGTGGCGTCTACATTTCACACACAGGCGAAGCCGTTTTTTGGTAGCTCGGTTTCCGCCTATAATCCAGTACCGTTGTCTCAACATTGCAGCTGTCAATCTCGCGCCCCCATGCAGACATTTTTGGTGAGCTTCGTCTATTAACAAGTCGGTTACTCTATGGTTATATGGTAATATGATAGGGTGTTTCATATCTTGCCCAATGTTTGCGTGTTCCAGCCGTCCGCCTACGCGTAATAATCCAGACTGATCAACAAACGGGTTAAGGTTATGAATTTTACTATTTTTATGAACTTGGTTTTGGTTTCTCAATTGGGCTATTTCTTCTGCGAACTCCATGTGCTGTATGTTTTTAATTATCATATTTCTAGCCCGCAATAATTCTAAGGTAGTCAAGTAGGGTTCATTGTTCCTATGACGTAATCTCATTATCCAAGCGAGTATACGTGCGACTCGTGAGAAAGTGCTGTTTTTGGTAATTAGAGAATGCAATATGTTATTGTCGAGTGAATGACTGACTACATTAGTTTGTTTACTTTTTTCACACATCTTTAATTCTTCTTCGGTGGTAAATGGTTTTGTGTTATAGTATTGGTGATCGATATTTTGCGTTAAGAGCCATGTTGGACCTCGCCACCATAAATAATGTTGCCTTAGTTGTGATGCGTACAGTCCTCTACTAGCACAATCAGCCGGGTTATCTTCCGACTTTACGTATCTCCAACAGCTGGCGGGCATAACTTCAGTGGTTTTCCGGACCCTATTCGCTACGAACGGCTTCCATCGACTTGGTTCCCCGTTGAGCCATCCTAGAACGACCATAGAGTCAACCCAACCGTATATATCTATTTGGTAATTAAGTAAACAATCTTTTACTTTGTGCATGAGCCTACTTAACAGGTGAGCACCGCAAAGTTCTAATTTTGGAAGTGTTATTGGTTTACTAGCAGGTACGAGTCTAGCTTTACTCATGACAAAGTTAACGGATGTGGAGTCTCCTCTGGTGATTTTACAGTATACTACACATGCATATGCCTTGGTGGATGCGTCACAGAACCCGTGGAGTTCAATGTTGTCAGCTTCTCTGGTTCCGAGCCATCTTAGTAGTTGTAGGTGGTTTATTTCCTGTATATCGGCTTTTATTTTAGTCCATTCTTTACATATATCTTCCGGTAATTTACTATCCCATTCTTTCTGAGTTTGCCAGACAGATTGAAATAGCAGCTTTAATTTAGTGGTTAGGGGTGACAAAAAACCTAGGGGATCAAAAATTTTCGAAATATCCGATAACAGGGATCTTTTTGTAGGATGGTTATCAGAAAAATTATATTTTGATGCAAAACTAAATATGTCGTCGTGTGGAGTCCAACGTAGCCCTAAAGTTTTAGTTGGTTCGTCTTGCGGCTTAAACTCGAAGTGGTCTTGGTCTTGGGATTGTTTTGGTATTAATTCCTTTATATTAGATCTCCACTTTCTAAGATTGAACCCGCCAGATTTGAATAATTGGATGAGGTCCTTTTGCAATGCTACTCCCTCAGGAATACTAAAAACGCCGTGAAGGACATCGTCCATATACATAGACTCTTCTAGGACTTTAACGGCCTTGGTATTCTGGTAATTCGACAGCTCGTCACTAGCGAGTTGCTTCAAAGTCATCATCGACAGAAATGGTGCGGACTTGGTACCATAAGTGACAGTGGTAAGTTGGTATTCTTTGATTGGACTCGTAGGTGTGTTCCTCCAAACGATCATTTGGTATTTTTGGTCATCTTCATGCATTCTGATTTGCCGATACATTTTTTCTAAATCTGCAACGAAGGCGTATGGGTACTGTCTCCATTTTAAAATTAGGGCTTGTAGGTCCTGTTGTAAATTAGGACCCACTTCCATTAAGTCATTCAAGCTAAAACCGCTGGTCATTTTACTAGAAGCATTAAAAACGACTCTAAGAGCCGTGGTAGTAGAGTCCGAACGCAATACACCATGATGCGGTAGGAAACAAGAAGGTGTCGAGTTACTGGCGCCGACGGCTGGTTTCATATGTCCTAAAGCGCGATATTCATTCATAAACAATCTATAATCTTTCTCCAATTGTTTATTTTTAGAAAATTTCCTTTCTAGTTGACGAAACTGGGCGATCGCTAAAGATTTGGAAGAGCCCAATTTTTCTTCAAAATCTGGTTTAAACGGGATTCTGACGTGGTATCGCCCTTCTTCATCTCTTCTGGTGGTTGATTTGTAGAACTTAATGCAGCGGTCGTCAGCTTCCGATAGGGATGGTTGTTGAGAAATATCCTCTATGTCCCAAAACTTATGTAGGTCGTCTATTTGGTTGATGACAACGTTACAGTGAAAGCTTTGTTGCATATTTCCGCATAATATCCACCCTAACTGAGTTTCTTGTGCCACAGGTAATAAAGGATTAATTTTTATAATTCCGCTCATAAGGATTAATGCATAAACATCGACGCCTAATAATAAATCAATGGGTCGGCTTTCGTAAAAGTGAGGATCGGCTAATGGGATGGAATCTAGATAACTCCAAGATGGTTTTGGGAAGGACTGATTTGGTAACTGATGTATCAATTTATTCATGATAAACGCGTCAATACACAATGAAAAATCATTATGAAGGGAGGACATCTGTATGGTTAAGATGCCTTTACAGTTATTTTCGTTAGTGCCGACCCCGAATATGATTCCCTTGCATCGTTTTCGTGATAACCTTAATCTTTGTGCAGCATTCTCCGTTATCAAAGATGTCTGGGAGCCCTGGTCGATGAGCGCACGCATGGTGAGTTGTGACCCATCTGCGGCCTGAACTTTGATCAACGCTGTCGCTAGGAGAGTATCTCTATCTGCTACACAATCCTGCGTCGCATGACATGATTTCCGGTCATTGCTCGTACTGGTGCTAGGTACTGGTGTTGCAACGTCTTGTTTTATCGAAAACATGTTATGAATCAGCGAATTATGGTTTTTGTTGCAAAAACGGCAAGTTTTGTTAGATTGACATTCTTTACCTTGGTGATCAATTAAGCAATTTTTGCATAAGTTCGATTTGGAAATTGTTTTTTGTTGAATCTCTGGCCTAGATTCACGGAAAGATTTGCAAAAATAAATTGCATGATTTTCTTTGCAATGAGGACATTTATTAGACGACACGTGTAAAGACTTGTATGAAAATGGTTTGGTTGATTTGATATGCTGGCTATTGGAGGAATTTTGGTTAAATGTTTTCTTATACCGCGATTCTTCCTGTGGTGTTGGTTTGCTTGTTTCTTGTTTGCGTCTGGACACCTCTAGGCTCGTGAATTTTATTTCCAAAAACTGTAAAAAGTCCTTAAGAAGGGGTAATTCTTTCGGATTAGGAAGACTTTCCACGTAGTCGTTGAGGGTCTCTGGGTCGAGCTTTTGAGACAACAGATGCACAATGAGCGGATCCCACGACGATGTGTCTATGCCTAGTTTCTTGATTGCATGCAAACATTCGTTGGTGGTATCGTGTAGTCGCTTGATTGAAGCGGTGGTTTGTACTTGGATGGTAGGAAGGCCTAAAAGGGTGCTGAGATGCGAAGTGAAAATTAATTTCTTGTTATTATAACGATGATTAAGAATTTCCCAAGATATTTGATAATTTTCTGAGCTAATATTAAGATGTTGAATTAGCTTGTCTGCTTCGCCCTTCAGTTTGCTTTTAAGAAATTGAAGCTTTTGCGCGCTAGACAGAGACGGATTATTATGAATGGTCTCCACGAACAAATCTTTAAATGATGTCCACTGCTGGTAACTGCCACTGAATGACGGTAAATCCAATTTTGGAGTGGATTTTTCTCGGTGTGACACGGACCACATTTTCTCGTTGATAGATCTTTTCGTATGCTTAAAGAGGTCTTCATACCTTGTGAACTGGACTTCGTAAGGTTGATGGTCACCTTCAAGTTCACTGTCGATCTCCCAATGCAGAGAATCGATGACTTCCCAACGAGAATGTAGCATCTTGAGTGCATCTTCAAATTCCCACTTGTCGGACAATACGTTCACGTCAATGCTAGAAATGGTTCGCGCAAATGCCTTAAAGTTACTAGTTTGCTTTCGCAATAAATCATCTAACCTACTATTCGTTCCCTCAGATTTAGAAGGAATAGACAAAGTTGGTACAGAAGCCGAAGGAAAACTTAATGGGGTTGCTGGTTTTATAATAGGGGTAGATGGTTTAGAAGTTGGAATTGAGGTAGAGGGAAGCATTTCCTCTACCTGATAACCCTGTAAAAATTGCCTAGTATTTTGATAAAACTCGCTAGTTCGCTCATAATTTCTCTCCTCAAAATATACATGGTTCCTATCCTCAATCAAATTACACAACTGCAAATGATTAGTCTGAAACTCTTTCCAGTAACTATCAAGAGTCTCCAGCTTCCTCCTAATTGCATCTGGTGTTTTACGATCACGACCATCTTTCTTGAAGTTAATCAGCAGTTTATCCATGGCTGCCATGATCTGAGCTTGGGTTGCAAGTAAGCCCTCCATGATTCTGGTAATTTCAAACAAGTGATAAAAAAGGAAAGATCTTACTTGAAGTTACGGCTTACGCTGGCTGTGCGAGCTCTGGTTAGCTCAGCACTGGTTTTGGTGAACTTCTTGTGTAGCTTAGCAACGGTAATGCCCAGCTACGTTGTGAACTAGACCTGGTAACGCCTAGTTCTGGTAATCTGGTTCTGGTAACTTGCAACGATAGTTCGTAAGCACTGAACTGGTAATGTTCAAGGCGCTGGTTCACTTAGTGTCTTCTCAACGAGTGTTTAAGTCCGCGTACCGAAAATACTTTTTAATACACAAACACGCACTAACTACACTCACTGGGTAAATAAACTAAGCAAAAAGGAATCGAAGGACCATTAAATGTACGGGTTTGGTTTGTACATTGAAGTATGGTAGATAAAGATAAAGTCTTGAGATGGTAATTAGATAAATGTTTATTACAAATATAACTATACGTATAAAATATAGTAAAAGGATTAAAAGGTAAAACTTATAGTAAAATTAAGAGTAAATGAAAATGGTAAAATTATGGTAAATAATTGAAATGGTAATGGTTAGAGAGCACACGCGAATATGGTTAGATGGTTGTTAATGTACTGACTGAGAAATGAGTTTGAGTAAAATAAGTAAAATTAGGCCGCGGCGACAATATGTTTATAAGCTTTGATTAGCTTGTAATCTGTAAGTCGCCTTTTACGACATCCACGGGAGGACTTGGAGTGGTCCTATTCTACTCTGCCGGATACCACACGGTAATCCTTCTATCCTACTAATATTATAAATGCGAAAGCGAGTTTGTATATTTGTTTGTTTGTTACCTCTTCACGCTACTGAACCGATTTGGATAAAATTTGGTATGGATATTGTTTGAGACTCGCGGAAGGACATTGAGTACTCTTCATTCCGAAATTCCTAAGGGGAGCGAAGCCCGCGGGTGCAGCTAGTCTTGTTCATAAATCTGTTCGTGATTGAAATCTCCCGGCAAGAAAATTTTGTATTTTTCTTCCAACATAGATTCAGAGACAAGAGAAGGGTGGACGCCGATAAAACATTGTTTTGCTTTCTACGTCCGACCACTATATAATTATTGTAGAGAATATATGCTTCACATTCTATCCTACTAATATTATTAATGCGAAAGTGAGTCAATTTGTTTGTTATCACTTCACGCTTCAACCACTGAACTTATTTAGATGAAATTTGATATGGATATAGTTTGTTACCCAGAGAAGGACATAGGATAGTTTCTATCCCGAAATTCCCACGGAGAGCGAGGCCTACGGTCACAGATAATTCGCTATAATCGTATCGTGGTCGGACGTATTAAGCAAGAACATGGCACAACAGCTCGGCGGCACTTTGTTCGTTTGAATAACTCCGTATTGTTGACACAGCGTTTATGTAAGCTTAGTACTCGAGAAGCATTGTTATACTGTAATTATAATTTAGTTCAAATTACCAAGAGAAGAGGACTTTCAAATATTAATTAATTATTCAAGTTAATTCTCGGTTTGGGCTTATGTTTCGATTTTGTGTAACCTCTAGAACCTTTACTTGATCGAGCGAGTGAAAAGAGCAAAGTGTCAGCAAAAATTCTTTTGTAGGCCAAGTCCTGCCAAGTATAGCTCTGGTAGTACAGAGAGGGTCGTGCTCCTGCTGTAGAGACAAAAAGACCTGACGATGATGATGAGGATGATGTATCCGGATGTCCAATTGTCCACCAGATGTCCGTCTGATCTCGCCTAAAGGTTGCATTTCTCAAACTTTGTTGACAGATTCAATTAAATCATATATATAGATGTTTTGTCGATTCATTATTTCTAAATTTTTCACAATAGCGGAAATGTGGCAGTTGATAACTAAAACTAGCGGCCAAGTGCGAGTCGCACTCGCCCATGAAGGGTTCCGTAGCAGCAAGTAACATAATATAAAAGTCCTATAGTATGTTTTTATTAATATTTAAGTTGATTAAATGAGAATCAAATTGCGGTTTACGATTTATGACGTATTAAAAAAAAACTAGGTACCAGATCTCGTTCAAACCAATTTTTGCTGGTAGTTTGCATGGTAATGAACATCATATATTTTTTTTAGTTTTATCATTCTCTTATTTTAGAAATTACAGGGGAGACACACATTTTTCCACTTTGGAAGTGACTCTTGCGCAAACTATTCAGTTTAGAAAAAAATGATATAAGAAACCTCAATATTATTTTTGAAGACCTATCCATAGATACCCCACACGTATGGGTTTGATGAAAAATATTTTTTTGAGTTTCAGTTCTAAGTATAGGGAACCCGCAAAATTTGTTTTTTTTTTTCTATTTTTGTGTGAAAATCTTAATGCGGTTCACAGAATACATCTACTTACCAAGTTTCAAAAGTATAGTTCTTATAATTTCGGAAAAAAGTGGCTGTGACATATAGACGGACAGACAGACAGACATGACGAATCTATAAGGGTCCCGTTTTTGCCATTTGGCTACGGAACCCTAAAAAGGTTGATTATCTGAGATACAAGAACATTCCTAGTTCAGGTGTTAACCTACCATAATCTAATTATTTTATTTTAAACCTTTAGATCTGCTTAAAGACAAAATTCTTGTATGAAGTATTTATTTGTTTACATTGCATGTTCTTGATTATGGTGAGCAATGAACGTTATTATGATTATAACTACTTTCCCTTGAGATATTCTATCTGAGTCGTATCCTCTACCAGAGGAGCTGCCTGGAAGAAGCTGCAAAACTTCACGAAAGTTTCTACGAAACTTGTTGCTCGCCAATTCTTGTTAAACGTCGCTTCAAGTTAATATGAATACCAAATAGGACGCTAACTTGTATGCATTTGGCTATTTTCAGTCTTTGTTTTGTAACTACAGTGCCGCAAACTATAATAATACAACATAATAATTTAATGAAAGTTGATAAAGGTGTCGGTGAACAAAGGGCTGGCAATTACTTCGCCCAAGAAATAAGCATTGCTGTATAGTTACATTTGAGGTGAGATATGCTGCCAGCCTTTTGGGTACTTTACTGCAGGGAAATGATTGCACTTTTAGGTTTCTGTAGTAAACAAGGAACCCTTATAGTTTCGCCATGTCTGTCTGTCTGTCCGTCCGAGGTCCTATTTAGATACTACATATAAGTACTAGAAATCTGTAATTTGGCATGGACATGTATATCAATAATGGCAAAAAAGTCGTAAAATAAAATATGGAAAAAAAATATATTTACGTTAAAAGTGAAAATTTTTGATGAAGTCACGTGTCCCCCCATCTGTCTTCTAAACGGTTATAAATGGACACGTGAAAAAAATCACAGCTATAGTATATATTATGTAGTTTAAAGCAAAACTATCAAAACTAAGTAGGGTTAACAAATTAAAAAGTTTTAGGCGATCAATTTATAAAATGTACTCGGAAAGGAAAATTTCATACAAATTTAATAGATACTTACGTTTTAGACGTTTTTAGTGGCATGAACTCAAAGTTGGCATTGTTACAACTACAGGACCCTACATTGCGCGTGGCCCGACACGCACTTGGCCAATTATTGTTTAAAAGTTTTTCTTTCTTAATTGGCTCAGTTAAATTAAGATTTTTAATTCAATTAATTTTCAAACTAAATATATCAAGTGCAGAAATGACCCCATCAAAAGTACATTGAATTAAGCGGTAACTAAAAATTACATCTTTTTTTCCTCATCACCACTTAGACATCTAAAGGATGTTTTATTACGAACAAAGCCGCGGGTAACAGCTAGTAAAGTAAACATATATGAAACGAAGGTATTATTTTCGGCGAAGAATGTTCAACATTGAAATGTTTATAATCTATACACGTCAACAATTTAGTTTTCATAACGTGTAATGTTCATTTAAATTTAAATTATTTAAAGAAAAGCTACCGATGCCAGCGCATTGCAACGACCACTACTGAGAAGAAGCAAAACGGCTGACGAGTCTCTCTTGGCAACACCCGTAGACGTTTATTGTATGTACATTCTTACTATTTTTGTTGTTCTACATCAGTGGTTCCCAAACTTATTTTGTCTACTGCCCACTTTGAGAATAAATATTTTTTTAGCGCCCCCATTTTTTCACCTATTTAAAAACCACTATAACTTCAAATTAAATTAATTAATTATTGTGACCTATATATGTATATTAACGGAGAATTCTAAACGAAACTTTTACTATAACCCGCAACTTTAATAAAATAGGACAGATATATGAACTACGCGGAGAGAAATATAGAACCGAGTTTGAGCAATCTTTTAATTCATATTAGTTGATGTTCACAAGTTGTTGTTGAGAGTCGAGAGCTCTTGCAGTCGTTGTTTAAGAGGCCTCCTAGCTAAATAAAGCTCCTAGCAAAAAAAAAAAACATTTTCTTTCTGGGTCTCTTACCGCCCTTGAGACCTGCAGCGCCCACAAGGGGGCGTTATCGCCCACTTTGGGAAAGACTGTTCTACATTCTCACTGAACTTTTGGCTTCTCCGACCGTGTTGTAAACTGCACTGTTTACCCACAGTTGCACTTGCACCGAGCTTGCACGGTTTGCACCTGATAAATAAAATGTGCGAACTAGTTTTGTTCCGGGAAAACAAACTTAAGTCACTGTTTTGTATAAAATTACAATGTTACTGTTGTTTTCTAAGATAAGACTTCCTGGGGTCATATTGTTGCTTTACAGCAATAGATTAAGTTAACTCAGGAATTTAAGAGAAAGAATGGGTACAACGAGCGTTGGAATATGTACTTACTCTATGTTTATGTGTCATCATCATCATTTTCATCATCATCATCATTTCAGCCGCATAACGTCCACTGCTGGACATAGGCCTCTCCCAAAGATTTCCAAAATGACCGATCAAGAGCGGCCTGCATCCAGCGCTTTCCAGCGACCCTGGTCAGGTCATCTGATCAGTAGGTGGGTGCCCTACGCTTCGCTTGCCAGTACGCTGTCGCCATTCAAGAACCTTTTTGCCCCATCGGCCATCGGTTCGTCGCGCTTGTGTCCCGCCCACTGCCACTTCAACGAGCTAATCCCCTTGGCTATGTCAGTGACTTTTGTTCTCCTACGGATTTTCTCATTTCTGATTATCATCTGACTCTATTCCTAACTCCGGTAGCGGTCATGGTAATGGCGGGGCAGGGGTGCTAAGAATCATCATCATCTTTATAAGGTAATTTTAGTCTCCACTGCAGAAGCACAACCCTCTCTGTACTACCAGAGCCATACTTAGCCAGAGTAATCAGAGGATTTTGCCTACACTCGTCTTGCTGGCCAGACGGGTTGGAGAGGTCCTAATAAAGTTTATCTGCTTTGTTTAGCTGTATTCTTCGAACTGTATTCCTCTTCGACGACCTCCGTAGCGTAGTGGTCACCATGCTAGTCCGCCACCCAGAGGTCCCGGGTTCGATTCCCGGTCAGGGCAAGTTGGAAAATGGCCTTTTTCAAATTGTCCTGGGTCTTGGATGTTTATCTATATATGTATTTGTTATAAAATATAGCATCGTTAAGTTAGTATCCCATAACACAAGTCTCGAACTTACTTTGGGGCTAGCTCAATCAGTGTAATTTGGCCCTATATATTTATTTATTCCCTTAGTCCCCTAAGTTTTCTACGACATCTTACAATAACCAATAGTTCCTCAGTATATAGTCCCAACCATTTTGTCCAAACAATGTTTTCAATGCGAGTGCTACGCTGCGCTCCAGAATACTTCGATTCGTGAAGCTGAAATGATTCTATCTCTGTAATAAAAGCATGAATCTCATTTCCCGCCATAAATAGTGGAAGTTCGATGAGCTCACAAAAGTACAGCGGGCTGGACATTAATTTCGCACGCGGCACGAACGCTAAATCACGAGAGACTTACAATCCCACTTTATATTCTGGATCTATTGGCGGCGCAGACATTAAAGCTAATAGATTACAGGATGTCTCAATCACTTAATTCTGGTAAAGCAGCAGATAGAAACGTATCATGTAAGCTGTAGTGGATCCTTAGGCACAGGCTGTAAGATGCTTTTGTGTAGTAATATTTCAATACGTTATGTTATAATTTGAATTAAAAAGATTTGTTTTGTTAAAAAAGATCATTTTTTGTTCGAGGCCAAATAAGCCAAAAACTGATGGAGTTGCGTTTTACTCAATGAAGTTGTGTTGTTTTATATCTAAGTTCTCCCGGCTCCATTATAAGATCAGTTAATCAATTGCAATATGCATATTTTAGCTCAAACGGTTGAAGATAACTGGTCGAAAATTCAGTTGCAAGATTTGACCTAAACGAACATACAAGATACATAAGACGCATTGCAAGTTAAATAAAAGCTTGTAATAAATCAAACGTCAGTTATCAACGAATAAACAAAGGCACATCATGTCTATATGCATCAATGAACATAAAGTGTCTAGACCAGCAAAAAAGACCTAAAAAAATATTTGTTTGCATAGAAAATTGCAAATGACAAATAGCAAAGCTAGAAAATCGAACCAATATACGTATATTGCTTCAAGCGTTTTATGGTTATCCTCGCAAAATGAGGTCACGCGTGACTTGCGTGGTCTATTTAGATAGTTGGTCCGCGATCGGAATTCTGAATTAGAATTTAAAATATATCGGTTCAGGAGGTGCAAGATGAAATATTAAATGATGTTTTTTCCCGATTGGCTGCAGCTGCGGCGGTAGTAAAAAAGATACGTGACGCGGGACGAATGTCTGAGCTGAGTACTGGGACACACATACCTACTGAGTTCGAGCTTTCCATCTCGAAATAAGTTGTAATTTTTGCTAAGGATCTTTGCTTCAGAAAAGCAGTGGAAGTCAAAACCTAAAGCTTAAAAAAGAGAATTTGTGTTAAAATTATACATACAAAGCGACTAAAAAGCAACAAATGTTCGAGAGTATAAAAATATTTGATTACACCATGAAAATAAACTAACAAACAGTCAAAACTTAGTAAATGTTTAACGTTGTTACTGTTCTGATATAAAAGCAGCATAATATTTAAAGGTATTTGTAATGGAGTCAGTGGGAACGTTGCCAACTCGCACCCGTCTCTGGGCGATACTTCAGACGGAACAAGGTTGTATGCTGCAGAATATTAAACTCAAATCAAAGCTACGTTCTAAGTACAATTAAAAGTTTAAAAGTTAATTTTTATATTTCTAAACCGGGTAAAAATAGTGAATAATACTTAAAAACGGTATGATTTATAAAGGAAATTCTAATGGAGTCAGTGGGAACGTTTCCAACTCGCACCCGTCTCTAGGCGATACTTCAGACGGAACAAGGTTGTATGCTGCAGAATATTAAACTCAAATCAAAGCTACGTTCTAAGTACAATTAAAAGTAAACGTAAATATTTCCAAACCGGGAGAAAATCGTAAATAATACTTGAAAACGGTATGATTTGTAAAGAAAATTGTATTGGAGTCAGTGGGAACGTTTCCAACTCGCACCCGTCTCTGGGCAATGCTTCCGACGGAATAAGGTTTAAACACTAATCTTAGCTACGTTTTTAGTTCAAAAATTAGTGTTTATGTTTGTAAGTCGGGAGTGAATGTTGAATAATACTTGAAAACGGTATGATTTGTTAAGAAAATTGTAGCTGAGTCAGTGGGAACATTGCCAGCTCGCACGCATCTCTCGGCGCCACTTCAGATGGAACGAGGTTGTATGTTGCAGAAAAATTAACACAAATCAGCTACTTAGTTCCTTTGATTATCTTAGTTCAAAGTAGATTTAATTAAGTGCTGCTTAATTTGTAAACCAAGAGTTGTATAATAAAAGTGGTGTGCTTGTGAAAATAATTTGTAGCGAAGTCAGTAGAAACGTTGCCAGCTCGCGTCTTATCGTCCAGATACCGGAACAAGGTTGAATTACAACAAACAAACTAATTACAGAGCAACATTTTTAGTTGTAAAAGGTTGAACTTACTTTTTATGGTTTTAAACCTAGTACGACATTATTATCAAAGGGGTATAATTTATAAACGAATTTGTAGCTGAATGTCTCTGGGCGATATTTTAGACGCCGGAACAAGGTTGAATTATAACATACAAACTCAAATCACATAACAACATTTTTATTTTAAAAAGGTTGTTTCTAACCTAGGAAAAGCAATAAATAATAAAAAAAAAGAAATTTGTAGTGGAGTCAGTGGGAACGTTGCCAACTCATACGCGTCTCTGAGCGATACTTCAGACCCCGGAATAAGGTTGGATTACAACAAACAAACTCAAATCACAGAGGTATATTTTTAGTTTAATAATTGGCCAAGTGCGTGTCGGGCCACGCGCAGTGTAGGATTCCGTAGTTCCGAATGCCAACTTTGAGTTTATGCCACTAAAAACGTTTAATAGCTAATTATCTATTGAATTTGTATGAAATTTCTTTGTCCGAGTACATTTTATAAGTTGATCGCCTATAACTTTTTAATTTGTATACCCTACTTAGCTCTGATAGTTTTCCTTTAAACTACATTATATATACTATAGCTGTGAATTTTTTCACGTGGCCATATATAACCGTTTAGCAGATAGAAGGGGGGGGGACACTTGCCTCCAACAAAAATTTTCACTTTAAACCCAAATATTTCAGAAACAGATCCCTAAAGTTATTACATATTAAGGAGAGAGATAGCTGTAAGCCGTATTTTAAAGATTTAAAAATTCTGACATTGCCATGCATATATATCTTCGAAACCAGCAAATTTGTACGAAAATACCCCCAGTACTACACAAAAAAAGACGACTTACCGCGACGCTATCCTACAAGGAAAAAGAATATGTTAGCTAGGCCAAATTCTACTCGTAATTTAGAAATTTTTAACTCCGGTCCGCTTGCAATGTCAATAAAAGTCTATAACACCCTTCCAGATCTGCTAAGAGCAGAGAAGAAAGATACCATTTTTTATAAAAGATTAAAAGCACTGCTTGTAGAAAAAAATTATTACACATTGGACGAGTTTTTTAATGATAAAGATTTGAAAAAATATAAAATAAATGACGAATAACGTATATATTATAAGTACATTGGACAATGGAAAAAATAAATGATAATAATAAAAAGAAAATTGACATTTAAAAGAATAAAACCAACAATATAAATGTAAAGGACATAAATATACGAGTAAATACACAAATATAGCTAATATTGAATGAATTAAAATACTGACTTTGTTATACAAACTGACATTACCTACTCGTATTAAAAAACTACTAAACAAATCAATCTTTATTTAAATAATTACTAACTAATTTTATATTATATAAATACTAACGAAAAATAAAACCGCATGCCGTTCCATATTTTTTCTTTTGCAATGCCCTGTCAGGGCTCATTTTGTACCTACTAACTTAAGAAATGACTATGTAGTAAAGTGTTATATATGTACAATATGAAAAGCAATAAATGAATTGAAATGAAATAAATCCAAAAATGGTGTTAAAAAGCTCACAATGTTTTTGAAAGACCTATTCAACGACAACCCACACAATGTGTTTGTCGAGAAAAAAAATATTGACTACCTCTTTACTTGTATGGCAGCTAACCTAAAAAAAATATTTTTCCAGAATTTATTTTACGACTTTTTTGCCATGATTAATATACATATCCATGCCAAATTACAGCTTTCTAGTACTTGTAGTTTCTGAGTAGGACCGCGGACAGACAGACAGACAGACATGGCGAAACTATAAGGGTTCCTTGTTTACTACGGAACCCTAAAAAGGTTGAACATACTTTTTATGTTTCTATACATTGAATTATAAAATTTAGAAAGTATTTGAGAGTAAAAATATTTGATTACACCATGAAAATAAACTAGCAAACAGTCAAAACTTAGTAAATGTTTAACGTTGTTACTGTTCTGATATAAAAGCAGCATAATTTTTAAAGGTATTTGTAATGGAGTCAGTGGGAACGTTGCCAACTCGCACCCGTCTCTGGGCGATACTTCAGATGGAACAAGGTTGTATGCTGCAGAATATTAAACTCAAATCAAAGCTACGTTCTAAGTACAATTAAAAGTTTAAAAGTTAATTTTTATATTTCTAAACCGGGTAAAAATAGTAAATAATACTTAAAAACGGTATAATTTGTAAAGAAAATTGTAATGGAGTCAGTGGGAACGTTGCCAACTCGCACGCGTCTCTGGGCGATACTTCAGACGCCGGAACAAGGTTGTGTGTTGCGGAAAATTTAATTTGAATCAAAGCTACATTTTTAGTTTAAACGTACTTGTTTAAATACTGTTACGCTTAAAATCCCGAGGGATATATTGTGCAGAAAGCTACCAAGTAATTTTATTTTTTATTTATAAGCGTGTAGATAAAGCGAAAGAGGTTTGTCAGGATTGTAGCAAGTAGAGGTCTATAATCTCTGCCTACCTCTGTGGGAAACAGGCGTGATATCATGTATGTATGTATGTATGTCATTTTGTCATATTCCAAGAAGCGGGTTCTTCCATTCTTCCATGCTGTCCTGGTAGAAAAGAAAAAAACTTAGAATTTACTAGCTGCTTCTCTTCTCTTCAGTATAAATGTATCTGAATACGCTTAACGTTACCTTTGGATCTTACGGCCTCAGCTCTGTCTACCCCGTTAGGGATAAATGCATGGTCATGTATCCATATCTAAGAGTTCTTTGTTGATTCTAACAAGATATACGTTTAAAATAACTAATATCCTACTACAGTTCGGATGCTACGGTGAAACACACACATTCCTTTCAAATATCAATTTACCCTTCCTCTTGGCTTTCCCTTAATCGGGTAAAAAGGTAAGATCCATTGAGACTGCTTTGAGAATCTTGAGATATGTTTGTTTTATATTCAGCATGTTTTCTATTTAGTTAAAGTTTCACAAGAAGTTAGCGTGACTGCAAAATGGAATCTCTGATGAAAACCTTGATTTATGCACATATTTTAAAGATAAGAAACAAGATTTTTCATAACATTGCAGTTAGATTATGACTTGAAAATTCAAGTATGTAGGTATAGTTTAAATGAAGTTTACATCACTAATGGGTTGATTTTATCACTGAAGTAAGAAACTCATACGTTTAAAATACTATATAAAAAGGTGTCATTATGATTTTCGTTGTAACTTAAAAAAAATGGGGTCAATAATATAATTTTTCGACAGTATAAAAATTAGATGCTAAAAGCAATCAAAGTAATACGTCACATCACGTCTTTATCCTTAACTAGCAGTCCATCCCGGCTTCGCCCGTGGTACATACATAGCCTATGTCACTCAGGGATAACATACCTATCCAACAGTGAAAGAATTTTTAAAATCGATCCAGTAGTTTCGGAGCCTATTCAATACAATCAAACAAACAAATCTTTCCTCTTTATAATATTAGTGTAGATATTAGTGTAGATAAGGTTAAGAGATTTGGTGAAATAGATTTGAATAGTTCTACTGCCTGCTTAACTAAATGTTTTGTTGAATATGTAAACTCGTACCCAGACAAGCATATACGATGCAAGAGTATGCTTAAACTCAAGAGAATGATATACGATACCCCAGAGCAATCTAAATATTCAGACACAGAAATTTGGAAGCCAGCGAAAAGAATCCCTTCTACAATATTGCAGTGAAACCAGAGAATGCTCGAGAAAATCCCAAAAAGAGCACTAGTCTATAAAATATTATTTCACAGAGAGACAAAGACATGCTCACTACACATTCGCGCTCCCCTCTCTACTCAATTGTCCTTACATTTTACATTTCTGCATCATATTCCGTCGTCTCGCAATGAAAAGTAAAAACATTGCAGATGATAACCTCGCCACAGAAAATGTAACTTTAAAACTAGAACACAGGTTTGAGATTCGAATGGATGATAATTTCGCAAATTCTGATGCAGGAAAAGACGAGAGTGGCTGAATTGAGGTAGGAGCTAAAGTGCGGAATAAAAGTGAGGAGAGAGGCAAAGAAATAAACTAAAAGTGAGCCGCTGTGAGCCGCGGCGGTTTGGTATCGATGTGTGTATCGGCGTGACTTAATTGCAGCATTTGCCTTTAGCTGCCGAGTTTCGATGTGTTTATTGAAGGGTATCTTGTTTGCTTTGAAGTTTGGTTTTTGTTTTAAGCATTTTAAACTAGCCCAAGGTGTTCAAAAATTTCAATGGGATCAATACATACCGACATTTTCTTTAGGCAAACACTATGAACCTTCCTTTGCTATGATCTTGACAGACCTCTTTTGCCTCATCCACATCCTTTCAATGGGTTCAAGGTATCAATATATCCAGTACTCGTTAGCCTCCTGCTACTATGATTTTAAGGATATACATAGGTCGCCTCTGACGACATCGAATAAAGTCCTTTTAAAAAAAGATTTGTTAAAATATGTGACATTGTAACGAAACTAAAAATTGACCTAAATTACACTAAACCTAAAAAACCAATAAAACTTAAAACTAAAAGAAAATAATTAAAATTATAGATATTTACCTAAATCTAATTGAACAGACCGCAACGCGCGTCATGTTTTAATACGATATCGCATAGGTACCAATGGAGAAACCGGTTCCGACGAGCGGGCGAGCGAGTGAAGACTAACGGTCGACCACTGGTGCGGCGCTCGCGCTGACAGAACGTCAAGTGTACCACTACTTAACTATCTTTTATTGAATTACTGTATTGTTTCTACAAACATTGATTACCTAAATTTGTCTATCTATATTTGCTAAAAAATAGTGATATAAGTGTTATCCCCATAATTTGGGTAAGTGTTGCATAGCCTTATGTTAGTATAGTATAAGAATCTAATTGATTTTATCATGTCAGCTGGTGAAGATAATATGCAAAATACCAACCAGATAAATAAATAACTATATTTTAATTTCCTTTTGAACCACTAATGCGTGCATGTCCTTGCATGACCTTCACCAGATGACAATACAATTTGTAATCATCTTTAGTGAATGAGATTGTTTCATATTCATCCTTCATGCTTATCACATTTATCATTATTAATTCATAAAACGTTTATGTAGTACGATTTACCTAGTGCATATTTAGTGTCACTCATTGAACCCTGCATACCTACCATTTTGTTAAATTCAGACTTACTATCATTGTGATTAAAAAGCTTGTATGCCTCATCATTGATCATTATTCTGTGCTAATAAAATACGCCACTTCCATCTTCAGTCTTCATTCACGCTGCGCTTGGTGACACGAAATGTTGCAGTCACTTTATGAAAGTCGACATTTCTAAAATGTCCGGATTAATGTATTTCAGGGACCACCGTACCGGTACTGGCTGACCTTTTCTACGACGAAGGAGTACTACCTAAGCTGGCACGGACCGAGGCTGCTACTTCCCCATCTATACTTCCTTCTTCTTCTTAACAAGTCGGATCCATACCCATCGGAAACGAAATTTCTACGAGGACCCAGGACAGTGGTGTTTTTATTTATGAACTTTATTAAGCAATCGGTTTCGTGTGTGTAAACGAACCCACTCCCATTCTGTATTAGGTTAGTTTTAGGGTAATATATTGTAATACTTATATATCTTCTGTGTTTTAATTCTAAGTGTTACAACATCAAGTGGTGACAAAGGTGACCACGTAATAGTCGTCATACCGGAGGTCCCGGGTTCGATCCCCGGTCAGTTCAAGATGTAAAATGATCTTCGACGTTTATCTATATTTGTATTTGTTATAAATATAGTACCGTTGAGTAAGTATCCCATAACATACGTCCCGAACTTACTTTAAGGCTAGTAATTTGTTCGTATATATTAATATATTTATTTATAGTGATGTCAGGTTCAATCGACTTTTGTCAGTAGATTATCACTCAGGTTCTTTTGCTCCGTCAAATGTATCCAATAACAGCAGCTCTCCTCTCCAAAAGATTTCCAAAATGACCGATCTAGAGCGGCTTGCATCCAGCGCCTTCCAGTGACCTTGGTCAGGTCGTCACACCACCTTGTGGGTAGGTGTCCTACGCTTCGCTTGCCTGTACGTGGTCACCATTCGAGAACCTTTTTGCCCCATCGGCCTTAGGTTTGTTGCGCTAAATGTCCCACCCACTGCCATTAACAGCAGCTTGTTGGACCTGATTTCCTTATGCTACTATCTGGTATCCCATATTTGAAAACCATCATCACTGCCGATACAAAAATCGCAAAAGAATCGCAAGTTAAAAGTGTAAGCGAAATGCTAGTTGTCATTTTATTTTTGTGCCTTTTTGAGTTACTGGAAACTTTTATCTACTCATACCCAAATGTTATGCTATCTCCTGTGGCTTTCGGTTTTTGAGTCACTTGTAACTTCCTCCTAGTCATACCCAAATGTTATGCTATCCCCTGTGGCTTTGGGTAGACTCCCGAGTGCCGTGGGGCCCAGAATATTGAACCCCAACCGCGGCCGAGACGGCGCGTCAAATATTCTATTGTCTTGTCAGAGATATTGAATAAGAACGTAAACTCGACACCGGCGGATTGAATCGGTTGGTTTGTTTCCATACAATTTTGTTTATGCGGAAGTTATACCTTGTCTGTATATAAGGAAAAAGGGTTTTCAATAAAATCCTACTAATATAATAAACGCGAAAGTTTGTAAGTATGGATGAATTGATAGATGTTTGTTATTCTTTCAAGTAAAAAATACTAAATGGATTTTAATGAAAATTTACAACAATATAGCTTATACATCAGAATAACACATAGGTCACAATATATAAAGATATTGTGTGATAATCCTGCGCAGACGAAGTCGCGGGCACCGCAGCTAGTATCGAATAAAGTAGTACAATAGATAACAGGTAGACCTCCTTAAATTATAAGGCATCGTTGTGCCTCGTTTGTTGTGTGGAGCGTTTACGGTGCGATTAAGTTTCCAACTTTATTTGCCTATAAAAGTCTGATATGGTAAATTTTAATAAACGTACATATTATTATAGAAGCTAATAATGTATCAATGTACATTAACCTTCGTATTCATAAAGTTACCAGTTGCAAAACCTATTTTAGTTAAAACATCTTTTGTTCCTTTCTCTCTTTTTAATATTTGTCACTTTATTAGTCATATCTATTTTAAACATAGTTTTAGAATTATTAATTCACAAAAAGTGACATTAAGCTCTATTTGACTTTAAATAATTGGCCAAGTGCGTGTCGGGCGACGCGCAGTGTACGGTTCCGTAGTTCCGAATGCCAACTTTGAGTTTATGCCACTAAAAACGTTTAAAAACTAATTATCTATTGAATTTGTATGAAATTTCTTTTTCCGAGTACATTTTATAAGTTGATCGCCTATAACTTTTTAATTTTATACCCTACTTAGCTCTGATAGTTTTCCTTTAAACTACATTATATATACTATAGCTGTGAATTTTTTCACGTGGCCATATATAACCGTTTAGCAGATAGAGGGGGGGACACTTGCCTCCAACAAAAATTTTCACTTTAAACCCAAATATTTCAGAAACGGATCCCTAAATCCAAAAATGGTGTTAACAAGCTCACAATGTTTTTGAAAGACCTATTCAACGACAGTCCACACAAAGTGTTTGTCGAGAAAAAAAATATTGACTTCCTCTTTACTTGTATGGCAGCTAACCTAAAAAAAAAATATTTTTCCAGATTTTATTTTAAGACTTTTTTGCCATGATTAATATACATATCCATGCCAAATTACAGCTTTCTAGTACTTGTAGTTTCTGAGTAGGACCGCGGACAGGCAGACAGACCGACAGACAGACATGGCGAAACTATAAGGGTTCCTTGTTTACTACGGAACCCTAAAAAGCATGACGTTACGCTCTCCTATTTCATACTTTATTTTATATATTTTCCAATAGAAAATATTTGTTTTGACGTTTAGAAAAAAGTGTCTGATTTGACTTGTTGTCATATAGCGGATTATAAACATTTTCAGATATAATATACTTTGCAACGTGCTTTTTTTATCCCAACCGCACCCGCAGTGTCCCGTATCGCATCACATGTATGAGCACATCTCGTGTCACTATTGTCGCACGGGGATTACACCGCGTACACTGCGCAGTGATTTATGTCAAAGGTTGTTTATTGCGGCCGTGACTTATTGCTCTAGTTCAGCTAGTGTCTAGTGTAATGATGTTGTATCATTATTCATGTTATATCATCACTAGGCGAAGCCCGTGTAAAGTTTATGACCCCGGATATATAATATGGCTCTATCGCCCCATTTAAAAAAAATAGATATTCAATGTAAAGATACATTTTAACATGATTTCAGATTTATTAATGCACAAAACTGACACAAAGCGCTATTAGACTTCAAAAAAGCATGACGTCACGCTTTCGTATTTCATACAAAGTCCATAGAAAATATTTGTTTTGACGTTTAGAAAAAAGTGTTTGATTTGACTTGTTGTCATTTAGCTGATTGTACTAATTTTCAGTATAACTTATAATATAACTAGGTGTGCCCGTGGGAACTTCGAGATAAAAACTATCCTATGTCCTTCCCTGGGTATCAAACTATATTCATATGAGATTTCACCTTAATAGGTTCAGTGGTTGAATCTAAAAGTGATAACAAAAAAACAAATATACAAACTCACTTTCGCATTTATAATATTAGTAGGATTAGTTGGGATGTACTATGTGTTTTTTATCCCAACGATTAACTTGCCCGCAGCACCCGCAGTGTCCCGTATCGCATCACATGTATGAGCACATCTCGTGACACTATTGTCGCACGGGGATTACACCGCGTACACTGCGCAGTGATTTATGTCAAAGGTTGTTTATTGCAGCCGTAGCTTATTGCTCTAGTTCAGCTAGTGTCTAGTGTAATGATGTTGTATCATTATTCATGTTATATCATCACTAGGCGAAGCCCGCGTGGAGTTTGTGACTAAGGAAAATGCTCGTCAGGCTGAATAAGTTTTGCTAAGGCGTCATTTTTATATTTTTAAAGATTAGCTGGACCATTATGGACTTATTACAATTCCAAAATCGATTGTACCCTATAATGTTGCCCAGGTTTAAGAAAAAAAACGACGGGTTGCACTCTGGGAGTGCCGGCAGAAGTGAAAACTTGAATATTAACGTTGTGCATTTTTGATATTTTGGAACGGTTAGGGAATAATTTTGCACGAATTGCTTTAGTTATCAGTATAAAATATTTCAAATCTTTTCTGAACCACAGTGTGTCACAAATGTCACAAGCATGACACATTACGCACACGAACGTAACGTAACATAAACACACACGAACATTCGCGCAAGCGCCCTGCGCCGTCTTACGAATTTTCGATCAGGACACGTGGTCCTGACGCGAGTTTAAGATTTTTTTACCCATTCCAAAAAAAAAGTGCACAACGCCGCTAAAGAAGTTTTCACTTCAAAAAAGTTGTATAACAAAAAAAGTTTCATTAGACTCCGTCCAGTATTTCCGGGGATAGTAAAAGAGACAAACAAACAGACAAACAACATTTTTTATTATTCCTCTATAACTATAATTCTATCGCCGCTTTTTTGTATTCAATATATAGAGACATTTTTTTCCTGTTTTATTAAATGTATAGATTACCGGGTGGTATTCAGCAGAGTAGAATAGGACTACTCCAAGTCTTCTCTTGGACATCGTAGAAGGCGACTTAGGAATAACAAGCTAAACAAAGCTACGCAACCCGTTTTGATACAATTTATATGGGACCACCTGACAAGTATCACCTGACAATTTCAAAAAAAAAATATTTTTCCATATTGGTCCAGGCGTGTTCGAAAAATCGGTGAAAATACAAAAAAAAGACGCTGCGAATAGAAAACTTCCTCTTTTTTGGAAGTCGGTTGAAAATAGCTTGATTCTAGTACTAAGTGAGCTAAATCGTAACAAACTAAACACTTTTGCCTACAAATAATTAAGCGCTGGACACCAGTCAACAAATTAGCCCCAGTCGATTAACGACCCCGCCGGGGTCTCTACTGCACTATATCTCACTCAAACCCTGTCGCTGTCTCTTTCTAATACTGTGGAAATGAACGAGATGGGCTCATTTTCAGTGACATGATTTGTTCTAGTTAGATTAGTTGGTTCGCTCCTTTTTTGTCTAAACACTTTTGAAATCTTGTGTTTTTTGACTGACTTCAAAAAAGAGAATAAATATAAATATATATAGGGACAAATTACACTGATTGAGCTAGCCCCAAAGTAAGTTCGATACT
Source organism: Acrobasis consociella (assembly GCA_963555685.1). Taxonomy (NCBI): domain Eukaryota; kingdom Metazoa; phylum Arthropoda; class Insecta; order Lepidoptera; family Pyralidae; genus Acrobasis; species Acrobasis consociella. The sequence goes on along the minus strand of OY743111.1, from coordinate 21,133,276 downwards.
TGTGCTATAGGATACTAACTCAACGATACTATATTTTATAACAAATACATATATAGATAAACATCCAAGACCCAGGACAATTTAAAAAGGCCATTTTCCAACTTGCCCTGACCGGGGATCGAACCCGGGACCTCTAGGTGGCGTACTAGCACGGTGACCACTACGCCACGGAGGTCGTCGACAAAGAGGATGTTATCAATTCGTTGCTATCATTTTTTATGAATATTCACCAATTATTAGAAAACGCCTATACCGAATTGGGAGAATTCTTTTTATGTTTGAAAAGGCATACTTGGTCGGTGAATCCAAAGATATTTTATCGAAATCGGTTGTATAGCCCTCTGTGACGCAACTCCATTAAACTGGATGGAGGATCGTTTTATTACTGAGTTCCATCAACTACTATCCGCCTCCATAATCAGATCCTAGGTATCGTCTACTACAAAGTACTCGTCAAGACAAATCAAACGACCCTACTCGACGAAGTTATGTTATTTTATAACTGAGTTCTGTCGAATATATTCCAGCTCTATTATTAGAACAGCTCATCGACTCCGTTAACTTACACAAGTACGCAAAATTTCAGCTCAATCAATTGAGGATAACTGGTTAAAAATTAATTTCCAACATTTGATCTGAACAAACATACACGCGAGATACATCTTCATATATCTTAAAGCGCCTATCGCTAGTAAGTTTATTTCCGTTTTTCCTAAATTCTGACTAGTAGAGAATGCATTAGCATTAAGTCATGTACTGACTGTAGCGGCGCGTGTATATATTTTTGGCTTTGAGTGCCTTAGTGATTTTCCGTTAATGTTGATAATTCGGTGATGAAATTAAAATGCAGTGATCTTTTTGAGAGTTAGATGACAAGTATATTTCGCTTTTTTAATTACAAAGTCATGGATAAAAGGGAAGTGGGAACAATTGTTAACCAATAGTACATGCGCAAAAACGGAATAGGCAGAGTCTCATTGGCTGCCACAGCTGACCGTTAGTCACGTGATGACGTTGGGCGGATGGTTGCGGTGTTCTTCCGTCAGGGGGCTCCCCAGCAGTTGGGTTGCCATTAGGGTAAACAGTACCATAATGGTCAATAAAGATTTAATAAATAAATAAAATACATTGCAAGTTTAATTAAAGCTTGTAAAATAGAGTCAAAACTTGGGTACCAAGCGGAACCACTGCCAGTTCCAGTTAGCAAATATAGTTCCGCTGCAGACGGAAACGGCGACATTATCGTTGCAATCAAATACTCGTTAACACGCCAGTGATATACTCACAACCCCACCTGACAATCCAAACCCGACCCTGTATCAACAACATTAGATTACTTTTACAATGGCAGCGTTGGTGTAACGGGTTAATTTATTAGGTCCAAAGCTAAGTGGCCTTAAACTAGCTGTTTTTATTTTCCAGTGACGTAGACCCCTGGGTTCAGGGATTAAAGGTTGTGACACAGGTCTTGTTGAGTGGTCTTTTAATTATATATTTTCAAGCTAGAGCAGGTGACGATTTTAAGTGGATGTCGTTGAAGCCCCTGTTCTAAATAATGGGTAGTAAAGGATTATACGACTACGTAGTAGGATTTGTGTTATAAAATGGCTTTTTTAAATGTGTTTTTCGTGAATAGATACATTGTTATTGGCTATGAGAGATCGATCTCCAGACCACCTTGTAAATGACTTATCATTATCATCGAAGTCAGTTAAACAGCCGAAAAATAACTTTAAATATTATATTGCCAAACTCTTTACTATTTGGGCAAATGTAAACAAGTAGTCGATAACATATCTAGTATATTTCAATACACTACGGATTTATAGAAACTCTACACTCCTAAAATTTAAGGAACCTCAATTTAAAAAAAAAATTAAAACTTTTTTTATTAGCCTGATGTTGTATCCCTGGGCTGGGCCAGGCCCTACTAAATCATTCTCTCTTTTATAAAATTATTTACGTGCAGATATATGTATGTAAATATACATTGTCCCTTTTTATCAAGTATAAATATTTTATGAGGTGATTTAGTCCATCATTTACACTGGACTGAATTCACCTTTAAAATAGTTTTAGTATATTTTGTTAGACCTTATATAATTATTCTGTCAAATTCATTAAAAGTCCCTCTACTCCTTAAATTGGTCGATTTACAAATTAAAAGGCAGATTTTTTCAATACGGCGGCACATGTCCAATTGAAAAATCAAGCAATAAACAAACGCAGTGGCCTAGCTGTTCCAGCCGAGAGTGGAAACTATGCAAATGCAAGGTTCAGTAGTCGTGTCCCGGTGCCGGCACATATTGGTCAACGGCAGCGACCCGTGGGGCTACACCGGGAGCCAGCTGCTAAATCCCCACATCATCATCATCATCAGTTCTTTTTTGTCTCCATTACAGGAGCCCGTAAATATTTCATCGCCCTTTGATCAAAGTTCGTACCTGCGTGCCCTTTAGGGAGGACTTCACCAGGTTTACATTGTATGCGTTGTTACTACAAAATTATACTTACATTAATGTTATTACTTAATGTTATACATATTTGTCATCATCATCATCAGGTCTTTTTAGTCTCCACTGCAGGAGCACGACCCTCTCTATACTACTAGAGCCATATTTGGTCAGAGCAGCCAGAGGGTTAGCTTACACTCTTCACGCTGGCTAGACGGGTTGGGGAGGTCTTATGATGTTTATAAGCTTTGTTTAGCTTGTATTTCCAAAGTCACCTTGTACGACATCCACGGGAGGACTTGGAGTGGTCCTATTCTACTCTGCCGGAAACCACTTGGCGAAATCCCTACACAAACCTGAACTGTCTGAACCTCTATTAAAGGACAGTATGGTATGAGCGTGCTCTTTACTTTTGTAAGTTTCTTTTTTATCTAAAGCGAATATCGGGCAGAAGTGTCGACCTCATTTGTAAATTGTTTAATACCTACTCTCACATACATAGATATTTTAATAAATAAATTAGTCGTAAGTGCTAAATGTTAGGTTGGCCCGTTAAATTATTTCATGAACATTACGCGCAAAACAGTTTCTTTTTGTTTTATTATTTAAAGCTAATATACTAAAACAAAAAAAAAACTGAAAGAAATACTTTTTTTGCAGCTGACTCCCTGAGCATATCTCTAAATTGAAACAGTAACCCAAACTCTTTTCATAACTAGGTAAAAATATAAAAATAGCCGATTTTTGACCAGCCAGCTCTCCGAGTACACCAGTGTTGACTATCGTCCCCCGTTGAATATGCAGTCTATGGGCGTGCCCTAAACTCTTGTAAGCCTTTGTTGGCCCCGATATTGGATACCCGGACTTTGATACGTTGAAAATATGCATGTTGTTTATACTGTGTGCCGGTGCGTGCGAGCAGGCCATCAATTTTGGGACTTTATTGGACGTTGGACGTCGGTCTATAAGGTGGATGTTTGCAATAATATGCGCGTAATTAATCTAGCCATGAGACAAAGTAGAATACAATTTTTCCTTTCCTACTGGAGTTGAAGAGTAGCGTCCTATGTGCAAAGACTTTGATACATTAAAAATATGCATGTTGTTTATACTGTGTGCCGGTGCGTGCGAGCAGGCCATCAATTTTGGGACTTTATTGGACGTTGGACGTCGGTCTATAAGGTGGATGTTTGCAATAATATGCGCGTAATTAATCTAGCCGTAAGGTAAAGCAGAATACAATTTGTTTTTCCTACTGGAGTAGTAAGAGTAGACTAAAGGTACAGACAGCAGCGCCTTATGTGCAAAGACATTGGTATTTTGAAAATATGCATGTTGTTGATAATGTGCGAGTAGGTCACCAATTTTAGGACTTTATTGGACGTCGGACGTCGGAATATAAGGTGGATGTTGGCAGTAATATGCGCGTAATTAATCTAGCCGTGAGGCAAGATAGAATACAATTTGAATAGTATTTCATATTTCAATTACATCGTTGAGTTAGTATCCCATAACACAAGTCTCAAACTTACTTTGGGACTAGCTTAATCTGTGTGATTTGTACCAAAACAAAACAAAACAAAAAAAAAAAAAAATTGTCCTTTCCTACTGGATGTGTAAGAGAAGACCAAAAGTACGGACAGCAGAGTCTTATGTGCAAAGACGTTGAAAAAATATACATGTTGTTTATACTGTGTGCCGGTGCGTGCGAGCAGGCCATCAATTTTGGGACTTTACTGGACTTCGGACGTCGGACTATGAGGTGGATGTTGGCAGTAATATGCGCGTAATTAATCTAGCCATGAGGCAAAGTAGAATACAATTTTTCCTTTCCTACTGCAGTTGAAGAGTAGCGTCCTATGTGCAAAGACTTTGATACATTAAAAATATGCATGTTGTTTATACTGTGTGCCGGTGCGTGTGAGCAGGCCATCAATTTTGGGACTTTATTGGACGTTGGACGTCGGACTATGAGGTAGATGTTGGCAGTAATATGAGCGTAATTAATCTAGTCGTAAAGCAAAGTAGAGCACAATTTGTCCTTTCGTTCTTGAGTTGTAAGAGTAGACTAGATGTACGGACAGTAGCATCATTTGAGAAAAGACTTTGTTACGTTGAAAATATGCATGTTGTTATAAACAACATGCATATTTTGCATAACAATGTGCGAGTAGGCCATCAATTTTGGGACTTATTTAGGTATTTATTTACCTATAAAACTTTATTGCACTTAATAACAAACATGTATTACATATAATTACAAACAAAGTGGTACAACTGGTGGACTTATCTCAGAAGGAATCTCTTCCAGTCAACCAGAGATAAAAAGGACAGTTTCTATTAACAGGAAGTCAGAAGTACAGAAGAACGAAATCATCATATCATATCATATCATCATCATATTCATACATATAATCATACATATAATAAAATCGTAACCCATCGCTGTCTGTACATGGAAGATAAATGAAAAAAAATACTGTTGGGGGCTTTAGCCATCGCAATAGAACACAAAACAATGATTTTTAGAATTTTTGTCTGTTTATCTGTTTGTCTGTGCGTTTGTGCACGCTAATCTTAGAAACGACTAAACCAATTCAGTTGCGGTTTTCACTAATGTATTGTGATAAGCTTCACTTAAAATTTAGTGTTTGTTTCATTTAAATCCGTTCATAACTAAAAAAGTTATATCAATTTAAAAGAATCACATCATACATTTTTGTTCGAAGAATTGTGTTTATGCACGCTAATCTCAAAAACGACTGAACCTATTCAGTTGCCGTTTTCATAATATATTTTAAAAAGCTTCCCTTAACATATAAAAAGGTAACTTTATATATTTCATTTACTTATTTTTTTATTCATTGAAACTTAATAGCACACTAAAGAGTGGTCATGGTCAAGGACCGAACTCAACGCTTTATGGCGTTCTCTGCTATTAGACCAAGAAGAGGCGGTGTGACAGAGTGCATTTGTACAAAATTAAAGAGTATAAAATCCTAAAAGTATAAATAAGACAATATCAAATTTTTTTAAAGGGACATATTACTATGGACAAAATATATATACAATATACAAACATATATGTATATTAAGCATACAATAAGTACCTTAATAATGAATATATATATCTAAATAAAGTAATAAAACAAAATACGGATTTCTACTAATTATTGCGTTAGTACACCATAAGAAGAAGAGGCTTTTTATAAAAATCACACAAATATTTGCACTTGGAAGTTAAGACCGTCGCCTTTCTCGCTCTTCATCTTGATGTTCACGAAGGTAGACCCCACTCCGCCTGCAGTCACCGTCGCTTTGGCGTTGCCTTGGTCTAGGTCCACTGCTAACACGGCCTGGAAAATTATATCCTTTCTATAGGTACAATTTAGAACAAGCTGTGTACTTGTTATGCCAATAAAACCTATTAATAATAACTGTCCTCTGTTTCTCTGGTCGACTGGAAGAGATCCCTTCTGAGATAAGTCCACCGTTTGTACCGCTGTTATAATTATATATGTTTAATTTGTGTTATTTTAAATGCAATAAAGTTTTTAAATAAATAAATAAGGCCTTGGGTAACGAAAAGGTCAGGCTACATTTTAACTAAACTGTAGGGTTTATAGGAAACATAATACTAGAATTCAAGCAAAATACTTTACGCTAAGCTGTGTAGTTTCTAGTAGAGTAGAATAGGGCCATTCCAAGTCCTACCGTGGATGTTGTAGAAGGCAACTTAGGGAATACAAGCTTAACAAAACATATAAACATCAATTAGACCTCTTCAACCCATCTGGCCAGCAAGGAGAGTGTAGGCCATGTCTTGTGGCTGCTCTGGCCAAGTATGGCTCTGGTAGTACAGGGTCGTTCTCCTGCAGTGGAGACAAAAAGACCTGATGATGATGATGACTTTACGCTTTACTTACAAGAGTTAAAGAAAGTTAGTAATATTCTGACATAAGATTTCGTTGAAACAAAGCCTAATTGTTGCTCCAAATTGGTGAAAACCGATTAAATATAGAATAAGTAAATATAATAAATGGTCGCATCGTTTAAAAATTGCCCAAAATGAGAGGAAAGTGTGATAACAACTTTTAAAATAATCAAACCACCCGGGCATTATTATAATGCTTATCACATAAGGCGGAGCAGCCGCCAACAGCAGTCTCCTTCTTGCAAAGTCATGTAGAGCACGTACCTTATGCAGTAAAAGGTTACAGTGCGGCGGGGTGGCCCTTAGGCCATCCCATAGCCTCCGATAGTATTATGATTATTGTCATGGTGGTTTTCTTTAATGCACGGGCATTATTAAAGTGTCCCAATTTATCACTTGGTGTTGTCAGTGAACAACACAAGATGCAATAATAAAACAATGCATGTCGACCGGACTCCGATGAGACGATACAAAAATACAGACAGAAATATTAATTTTTTTTTATATCTTCAACACAATTTTTAAAACCATTTATTAAATGTTTATGTGATTTTTAACTGCTAATAATAAATTACCTTGATAACTTTAGGCGTTGTATTTTCATCATTGTAAAACACGTTCTTCGTTCTGGTGGTAAGGGGTATTCCGGACAATTTCACATTCTCCACGTAAACCAACTGGGCATTTGTCAGATTACCCAACTGCAAATTTTCTGCCACCACTACACTTAAAAACAAAATTGAGAAAATAACAAACAGCTGCTTTGCCATTTTATTTTTATTTGAACGTTGGCGTTGTACAATCCTTGTTCTCTCTCGTTTCTGATATCTTTATCTTTATTTTTCTTATTTATCTGATTTCCTGTAGATTTTATCTTGAGAGAAACGATAAGCTAAACCCAGATACCTTTATTGATATCAATAGATGTAATTTTGTATTCATGAAAAATCAGTTATCTTTATAAGCGGCAGCGTGTCAGAGCCAAGTTCAAATCTGTTATATTTACACGAACCCTTTCGGGCTATTTTTGATCCCATCATAACTCGAAACCTATTTAACCTAAATACATGAAATTTAGAACATACATGAATTTGTTTTGGTACAATAAAGTTTTACAAACAAACAAAAAAACCAACAAACATAAAGTCCACTAGCTCATCTTGAATCCAAAACTTTAACAATGTAGTTCAAACAGTTAAATGAATGATAAAATTTTATAAATCTGAAATAATTCATGGATTTTTTATTCATGATCAAAAAATAACCTACTTCCATATGACCTGAGAAGTTGATGTTCAGCATCTGGATATACTATATCGCGTTTACAATGGAACAATCAAAAAAATGAATTATGTAGATTTCGTTTTTTTTACATTAATCTATTATTTTCATCATAACATTTAACTTGGCTAGTTCTAGCATGCCTACTTATTTTGGTTATCAACTTATCATCTTTACGTTATACATTATTGTTTTTATAATGTAAGGTCCTATTCTTCTTAATATAAGAATTGCTGGTAAAAAAAATCTATAATCTAGTCTAAGTAATCTAATCAGGTCAAATGTTAAGATTCTTTTAAATAAATTTTAGGATTCTTTACAGAACTTGGAGGCCATTTTGATCTTAATTCTTTTGTTGTATTTTTTTAAACTTGGGTTTCATTTTCACATTTATTTTTTTTGGTGGGTGGGATAGGTTTTACTCTCTTTTTGACTGACTCATATACCTAGATTTTTTATACATAATATGAATTATAAACCTGGAACGCGTGACGTCATAATCGGATACAATTTTCACCAGAAGTTGACGTAAACGGTTTATTTATTTTTTCTAGATCAGCAGGGAAGAAGAACCTATAAAAACGGTAATTATGAAAAAGGACAAAATACTGCCCAAAGGCTAGATTCTTGTCTTCTGAGAGACTAAAAAAATTGACGAAGGAAAGATATACAATAATAAAAAATCAATTTAAAACTTTCATTTATTTATTAAAAAGTGATCAAATGGCGGATTTAACGCTTTATACCGTTATTTCCCATTGGACCAAGAAGAGAAACTATTTTAACAAACTACAAACAAACAAAAGAAAAAAACTAACTTTCGAACCTTCTCAGAAAATTGTACATGAATCGGTTAAGAACCTGTAGGCAAGAACAGCCAGAAATTCCGGACGCTTCGCTCGCATCGGTCAATAAAATAAATATACGATATATATTTATGTACATTTATTAAATATACGTATACATCATTTATTTATTTACTGATACAATACATTTACGGATGTCTACTAATTACTGTGTTATCACTCACTTAAGACACAATAAAAAGCAGAGACTTTTTTAAATCACGCAAATATCTGCACTAGGTAGTTGAGACCACGCCCCAGCTCGCTTTCCATGACGATGTTCACGAAGGTATACCCCACTCCTCCAGCAGTCACAACCACTCTGGCGTTGCTTTGGTCCATGTCCATTACTGTCACGGCCTGGAAAATTGTATTTTCACTCTATAGGTATAATTTAGAACAAGCTGTTGTTAGGCCGTGTGGTTTCCGGCAGAGTAGAATAGGGCCAAGTCCTCTCGTGGATGTCGTAGAAGGCGAATTAGGAAATACAAGCTAAACAAAGCTTATAAACATCAATGAGACCTCTCCAATCCGTCTGGCCAGCGTGAAGAGTGTAGACCAAGACCTTTGGCTGCTCTAGCCAAGTATGTCTCTTGCAGTGGAGACTAAAAAAGACCTGGTGATGATGATGATGATGAGAAAAAGCTGTGTACTTGTTCTACAAATTTTACATTGGATGACAAATTTGTCTGGTCAATACACATTTTGACTAAAGTGTAGGGTTTCTAGAAAACATTAGACTGAAATTCACGCACAACGCTTTACACTATCATTGGAGATATAGCGAGATAGGTAAGCATAAGATTTCAATGAAAGAAAGTCTAAATATTGCTCCAAGTTGATGAAAGCTTCGTAAATATTCGTACAGTAGTTTTTAAGCGCTCTTACAGACCAGTGTCAGTATGCCCGCGACACCTGTCGCCGCGTATCAGTGACCGTTGACGATCTATTCGCCGCACGACACAGGTCGGCGACGGTTGATAACCGGTGACGGTCGCCAACAAGCGCCGACTATCGCCGACCTGTGTCGCGGATATTTGTCGCTGGTCTGTAAGAGCGTTTAAAAACTGCTGGACGGATTACGCGCCAACACAGGCCGGAGACAGTCGCCGACGATGGCCGACCAATGCCGATCTGTGTTGCGGGCATTCTGTCGCTAGTCTGTAAAAGCCCTTAGATGTATGTACATAAAAATATGTGTTACTCTTTTCTTATCACATACACAATTTTTTAAATTTTAACTCATATGTCATACATACATACTATCACGTCTTTATCCCTAATGGGGCAGACAGAGCATTTTGAGTATTGCGGCTCTAAGCAGATAGAAGCTCAGGGCTGCAAGACTCAAAGGCCACTTTTAGCTTGATGTAGGCAAGAAGGTGGATGAAGGAATCAAATAGTGATGGGTTGCTAGCCGCGTCGCCTATTAACATGATTCGATTTTTACCCATTCCCTCGATCGGGGCTCTTACGATCTGCCCGGGCAGAGAAGCGGCTGGTACACTAAGTTTTTCTTTTCTCCCAGACCAGCATGGAAGATTAATTAAATTAAAGAAGATTAAATTTTAATGTTCCCGCGATTTTGACTGTTTTAATAATCATTACTTATGGGTCTTGGATGTTTATCTATATATGTATTTGTTATAAAATATAGTATCGTTGAGTTAGTATCCCATAACACAAGTTTCGAACTTACTTTGGGGCTAGCTCAATCAGTGTGATTTGTCCCTATATATTTATTTATATTTATTTATTTATTATTACCTTAATAACTCTAGGCGCTACACTTTCATCATAGTAAAACACGTTCTTCGTCTTTATCTTAAGGGGTTTCCCGGACGACTTCACATTCTTCACGTAAACCAACTTGGCATCCGTCAGATCACCCAACTGCAAATTTTCTGCCACCACCACACTTATTAACAGAATTGAGAAAATAAGAAATATCAGCTTTCCCATTTTATTTTAATTTTTACGTCTGCGTTGTACAATACTTGTTATGTCTCTCGTTTCTGTTGTGTACCAGAAGATATTATATTTATTTTTCTTACATTATCTTATCTTCTGAAGATTTGATCCTGAAGGAAACGATAAAAAATACCCAGATATCTTAACGGTATCAATAGATAACTAATAATTGGCCAAGTGCGTGTTAGGCCACGTGCAATGTAGGGTTCCGTAGTTGCGAATGCCGACTTTGAGTTCACGCTACTAAAAACGTCTTAAAACTAATTTGGATGAAATTTTCCATTTCCGAGTACATTTTATAAGTTAATCGTCTATAACTTTTTAATTTGTAAACCCTACTTAGCTTTGATAGTTTTCCTTTAAACTTCGTTAAATATACAACAGCTGGGAATTTTTCCTAGTGTTGCATGTGTACACTTGAGCCTAACAGAAAATTGCAAAATCTAAAAAAATATTTCAGAAATGAGTCCCTAAATTGAAGAATAGTGTTCCCAAGCTTGAATATTTTTGAAAGACCTAATCAAAGATACCCACACGATGGATTAGTCGGGTAAAAAATGTCTTCCACTATACTTGTATGAGAGCTACAATAAAAAAAAATCATGGTTTTATTTTACTACTTTTTATACATACGTGTGCAAAATTACAGCTTTCTAGTACATATAGTCTTTGAGTTAAACCGCGGACGGCAAGACAGTTCCTTGTTTACTACGGAACCCTAAAAAGTAATATACGTTGTATGAAAAATGGGCTTTACCCGCTATATGACTCATAGACCTAGATTTTTTTTTATATATGATATGACTTTTGTGACTTTGAGAGGGATTGGTTGGAAGTGGCACATGATTGTCATATTTAGAAGGAGATAGGAGAAACCTCTGCCCAGCAGTGGGACAGTATAGGTTATCAAAAAAAGGGCTTTAGACCTAGAATACGAACGTGATCAATTTTTTTTAAATTAAGTCTTTTAAAGTATGGTTCACGTTTTTTTTTCTCTTTTCTCATTACCAAATAATGACGTAGATACAGCGCATTTAAATTTTGCGTGACGTCACGATTCGGTACGATTTTTAAAAGAAAGTGACGTTAATGGTTTATGTTTTTCTTTTATCCTAGACCTATAAAACACATAGATAACATGAAAAAGGACAAAATAATTACCAAAGTATTTATCACAAATAAGAGTGCTTCTACCATCGTAAATAGGCAATAAGCATCGTTAAACAGCATAAAGATAACAACATCGGAGAAACCCTGAAAAACATGTTAAGATTGCGTATACAAAAAGGAAAAAACATTAAGAAAATTCAATAGCAGACGAGGCAATAAAGCCTTGCCGATTATACCGCAAAGCAGTTGTTATAAAGAAGCCTGCGAACTCGACCAGACTATATAGTAGAATATATATAACGCCCAAGCTTTATAGCTACGCTACGTTATGTTAAATTGCTGGAAAACACCGGCCGTAAATGACAGTTTGCATTTTTTTTGTCTTTAAAAGTAAGTATGTAGTTCTCTTCTTTGATGGTCTAGGACAAAATAAAAACAACTTCTACGTTTCAGAGAAAGTCCTTTAGTTCTTCTTTTTGTTTAGGTGCCGCTTCATTCCTGAAGATAGGCAGTCAGCTCTTTAAATCTTGGTTTGTCCATGGCAAGCCTGAATAGGTAGCTCTACAGTTTTGATACCAGTCCATTGTCGGATGTTCCTCAGCCATGACCTTTTGCGACGACCCACCTTGCGCTTTCCGGCAACTTTAGCCATCATTATGGTGTGGAGTAGATGATATTGTGGGTTTCTTAACACGTGACCAAGATATGTGATTTTTCTTATTTTAATGGTTCGAACGAGTTCTACTTTTTTGCCCACGCGCTATAGAACTTCAACATTAGTTATGTGATCCGTCCAGCTTATGCGTAGCATTCTATGGTACGACCACATCCCAAACGCTTCCAGTTTCTTTCGGAGGTCTTCCTTCAGGGTCCTTGCTTCGCAACCATATAACACAAGAGGCCAAACATAGCACTGAAGCAACCTTGTTCGCAGTCCTTTAGTTAAAGTTGTACTAATGCGTGATGTAGCGCTTACTTGAAATGCGCTGTACCTTCGTCAATTTTTCTTAGTCAAGAAAAATACATGTACAATATCGATCTAGATAGTTTTATCTTATAAAATATCTTTCATCTTATGTCAGGCTCAAGTTTGTATGGAAACCTGGTTTCTTCTTTATCCTTTTTAGGGTTCCGTAGCCAAATGGCAAAAACGGAACCCTTATAGATTCGTCATGTCTGTCTGTCTGTCCGTCCGTATGTCACAGCCACTTTTTTCCGAAACTATAAGACCTATACTTTTGAAACTTGGTAAGTAGATGTATTATGTGAACCGCATTAAGGTTTTGACACAAAAATAGAAAAAAACAGTAAATTTTGGGGGTTCCCCATACTTAGAACTGAAACTCGAAAATTTATTTTTCATCAAACCCATACGTGTGGGGTATCTATGGATAGGTCTTCAAAAATGATATTGAGGTTTTTAATAGCATTTTTTTCTAAACCGAATACTTTGCGCGTGAGACACTTCCAAAGTGGAAAAAAGTGTGTCCCCCCCCCCGTAACTTCTAAAATAAGAGAATGATAAAACTAAATAAAATATATGTTGTTCATTACCATGAAAACTACCAGCAAAAATTGGTTTGAACGAGATCTAGTAAATAGTTTTTTTTTAATACGTCATAAATCGTAAACGGCAATTTACCTTTCATTCAATCAACTCAAATAAAAAAATTAAAAAAGAAACATTTTATATTATGTTATTTGCTACTACGGAACCCTTCATGGGCGAGTCCGACTCGCACTTGGCCGCTTATTTAAAACTAAAACAAAGCTTTGCCTCTATCTACATACGTTTGCTCCTCGTACAAACAGTTTTGAAAAAAATATTGCGTTATCATTAACATTAGGATTAAAGTCATCAAGAGAATTCCCCTAGGACGCTTGCAATGTTATTTTACTCGCATTTAAATAGCAATTATATTAGAACCTCGCTGTTTTGCATGTTTAGAAACCCTGGGCGTTACCACTTTTTATCACAAATTGCATGCAAACATCTTGACCTTCTTTGAGTTATGAAAGGCAGATTATATTATCATTAGGTAGCAGTCATCGAGCTACGTCAGATGTTTTTAGGTAAGTGACTTGAAAAATCTAGCACTACTGTTGGCCACTCACACACTCTTCATGTCGATTGAATAAAGCTTTGCCTCTACGTTCGTTTGCTCCTCGTCCAAACAGCCTTGCAAGAATTATTGCGTTATCATATAAATAAGGATTTAAGGCATCAAGAGAATTCCCCCAGGACGCTAGCAATGTTATTTTACTCGCAATTCGTTTGTTTTTATTGCGCTTGCAAACCCCAAGATCACAGCATTAATATTACAAAGTGTGACGCCCGATGTATGGGTTTTTATGTCGGTCGCGGTGTTTGCCTGAACAGCAAATAACTATATTACTGTTTGTTTTCTTACTTTTTTCGGAAACTTTATCGCGAACCACGAAGAATGTTCTCGTTTTGAGTATTTATGAATAACTAGCTGGTGCCCGTGACTTCGTCTGCGCAGGATTATCTCATCACAAATCTATACATATAATAAAACAGTAAAAAAGTGTGTCTGTACATTAAATATATTTCCAAAAAAAATATCGGGGGCGATGGAGACATAGTAATAGAGTAAGAATTTAAAAAAAAATGTCTGTCTGTTTGTCTGTTTGTCTGTTTGTCTGTTTGTCTGTTTGTCTGTTTGTACACGCTAATCTCTGGAAATACTGAACGGATTTGAATGAAACTTTTTTTGTTATATAGCTATTAAGTCTAGGCAACATATAGGGTATAATTGATTTTGGAAAATGGAACTCCTGATGCGGGACCATAATGTTCCAGCTAAAGTATAAGAAATGTAAAAATGACGCCTTAGCAAAAGTTTTTCGACCTGATCAGCATTTTTTGTTGAGGTATAAAAATCGAAGATCTGGAACACCTGATGCAGAACCATCATGGTCCAGCTAAACTATAAAAAATATAAAAATGACGCATTAGCAAAAGTAGTTCAGCTTGATGAGCATTTTTTGTTGAGGTATAAAAATCAAAGATCTGGAACACCTGATGCAGAACCATAATGGTCCAGCTAAGCTATAAGAAATGTAAAAATGACGCCTTAGCAAAAGTTTTTCAACCTGATCAGCATTTTTTGTTGAGGTATAAAAATCGAAGATCTGGAACACCTGATGCAGAACCATCATGGTCCAGCTAAACTATAAAAAATATAAAAATGACGCCTTAGCAAAAGTAGTTCAGCTTGATGAGCATTTTTTGTTGAGGTATAAAAATCAAAGATCTGGAACACCTGATGCAGAACCATAATGGTCCAGCTAAGCTATAAGAAATATAAAAATGACGCCTTAGCATAAGTTGTTTTGCCAGATAAACATTTTTTGTTGACGTATAAAATTCAAAGATCTGTAAAAGAGATGTATAAAAATCGAAGAACTGGAACACCTAATGCAGAACCAAGTTAAATTTATTTGCATAAACATGTGTTGCGACAACATCTGTTGTGAAAATCTAAGAGAGTTAAAGTTGTTTAGCATAATATAATAACATAAGCTGGGAGTACCTCCACGTGGTGAAGGCGGTAACAGTTTGGGCCTAATTTTTTATATAGACTTGCCTGAACTGGCTAAAACTCCCATTTATGTATAATGTAGAATATGCCTTCGGGCTTATGTTATTTTTGGTGCTTCCTTATTTCGTTTCCCGTTTATCTTCGTGACACGGCAGCCTACCCGGTAACGCAGGGGAGCAGTCACTTAGATTTGCAAAGAAAATATTTTGACTTCATTTCTCTTTATACTAATAGCCATGCCTAGAAAGAGGTCAAATCTTTCACAATATTCAAAAGCAGCTAAAAGATTGAGGATCATTAGGTCCCAAGAATCTAATGAAGAACGTCAGGCAAGACTTAATGCTGTTCGAGAACATCAGGCAGCATCTCGCTCCGCGGAATCCTCTTTGGATCGCGAAGCACGACTGAGCGCTGATCGTGAGCGTCTTGCGTCGTCTCGCATTTCAGAAACTTACACACAGAGAGAATCACGATTGAGTTCTCAGCGTGTTTACGCATCTACATCTAGGTCTCTAGAGACCAGTGAAGAACGCGGAGAACGACTGAGAACTGATCGAGATCGTCATGCATTGTCTCGCGAGTCGGAAACATTCACCGAGAGAGAATCACGCTTGAGTTCCCAGCGTATTTACGCATCTACGTCTAGGTCTCTAGAGACCAGTGAGGAACGTGGAGAGCGACTGAGAACTGATCGAGATCGTCATGCATTGTCTCGCGAGTCGGAAACATTCACCGAGAGAGAATCACGCTTGAGTTCCCAGCGTATTTACGCATCTACGTCTAGGTCTCTAGAGACCAGTGAGGAACGTGGAGAGCGACTGAGAACTGATCGAGATCGTCATGCATTGTCTCGCGAGTCGGAAACATTCACCGAGAGAGAATCACGCTTGAGTTCCCAGCGTATTTACGCATCTACGTCTAGGTCTCTAGAGACCAGTGAGGAACGTGGAGAGCGACTGAGAACTGATCGAGATCGTCATGCATTGTCTCGCGAGTCGGAAACATTCACCGATAGAGAATCACGCTTGAGTTCCCAGCGTATTTACGCATCTACGGCTAGGTCTCTAGAGACCACTGAGGAACTCGAAGCGCGACTGAGTGCTGATCGAGATAGTCATGCATTGTCCCGAATCCGTACGCAACAAAATCTCCAGAATTTATTAGAAAGTGAGAGAGAGAGAATTTCTGGGGTACGGCATGAAGAGACAGAAGAACAGCGCAATGACCGTTTAAATTCTGATCGTCTTCGACATTCTCTAAACCGAATGTCAATTTCATCTGAAGAATCGGATGAGTCTCAAGAAGTATTCGTAGAGCCTGGTGATCTTCCCTGGGTGGAAAAAGAAAGGAGTGCATTTACGTATACTCCTATGATTAACTACGCTACATATTCTGCCATCGGAGGTATGATTGTAAATTGTTCTTTTTGTGAAGCTTTGAAATGGCAAAAAGAAACAAATGGAATGTGTTGCTCAGGGGGTAAAGTGCATATTGACATTTTAAAAAATCCTCCCGAGATACTAAGATCTCTGCTAAACGGCGACCATCCACAGTCAAAAGATTTTTTAGATAATATCCGTTTGTATAATAACGCATTTCAGATGACATCTTTTGGTGCAAAGCAGATATCAGAGGGACCGTTCATGCCAACATTCAAGGTGCAAGGCCAAGTCTACCACCTTATTGGTTCCTTATTGCCTGAAAATGACCCTAAGTTTCTCCAAATATATTTTGTATCAGATTATCAAGATCAGGCAAATATTAGAAATCAGAACTTTCCGCAACTTGACAATGGTCTGATTGCACTGCTTCAAAACATGTTGCATCAAGTGAATCCCTACGTACATAGTTTTAAGGCAGCATTAGAATCTATCCCCCCCGGACAAAGCAACAATTATAAATTTGTAATTAACGCTGATAAACGACCGGTTGCTGGACATCGTGGTAGGTATAATGCCCCAGCCACGAACGAAGTTGCAGCTGTTTTAGCTGATCAAGAATGTGAGCGACGTGATATTGTGTTACGCACTCGAGATAATCGCCTGCAGCGTATTTCTGAAACACATCGATCTTACGATGCACTTCAGTACCCCTTAATTTATTGCCAAGGAGAAGACGGTTATAACTTTGCCATTCCTCAAATCGATCCTGCCACAGGAGAGCCAAACTTAAATAAAAAAGTTTCAGCTCAACAATTTTATTCTTACCTGCTACAAGTTAGACGCAATCGCTTTATTTATTTACAAAGGTTTCGTGGTCTATTTAGTCAGTTCATTGTAGACATGTACGCTAAAATTGAAACAGAGCGATTAGTATATATTCGCACAAACCAAAGGCGTTTACGCGCTGAAGAATACGTGCATTTGCGTGATGCTATGCAGCAAGATACAGAGTTAGAAAACGTAGGCCGTTTGGTTATCCTTCCATCCACCTTCACTGGCGGTCCCCGGTACATGCACGAGCGTACCCAAGACGCTTTCTGCTACGTCAGGAAGTATGGGCGACCCGATCTTTTCATAACGTAACGACTAATCCAAAGTGGCGTGAAATAACTCTAGAACTTTGTGCGGGACAAACGTTATTCGATCGACACGACCTGACAGCCAGAATATTCCACTTGAAATTAAAGCTAATGATGGACCTCCTGACTAAAGAAAGCATCTTTGGTACGGCTCTGTGTTACATGTACAGCGTGGAGTGGCAGAAACGTGGCTTGCCTCATGCCCACATTCTTCTCTGGTTGGTTGAAAAAGTACGTCCTAACGACATCGACAAGTTAATAAGTGCGGAGTTTCCAAATCCAGCGGAAGATCCTGTACTGTACGATATTGTTAAAACACACATGGTGCATGGCCCCTGTGGCACTATAGACAGGACCTCTCCGTGCATGCAAGAAGGTCGTTGCACGAAAAAATATCCCCGTGCATTTACAGAAGAAACTGTAACAGGTGAAAATGGATATCCATTATATCGTCGACGTTCACCAAATCAGGGTGGATTTACTGCGGAAGTCAAAGTACGTAGACAATCGATTTTTGTGAATAATAGTTGGGTCGTCCCTTATTCGCCTATTTTATCAAAAATATTTAGTGCACACATTAACGTTGAAATTTGCAATAGTGTAGAAGACATAAAATATATTTGTAAGTATGTAAACAAGGGGAGTGATCAAGCAACATTCGCTTTACAAGGAATTGACCGGGATGAAGTGACCAGGTATCAATCCGGTCGCTATATAAGTACCTCTGAAGCTATTTGGCGAATACTAGGATTTCCTATTCATGAACGCCACCCCACGGTCATGCATCTGGATGTTCATTTGGAAAATGGGCAGCGAATATATTTCGATCCTAGCAATGTTAGAGACCGTATAGAAAATCCACGTCATACGACGCTCTTGGCGTTTTTTAAATTGTGTCAAGACGATGACTTTGCAAAAACTTTGACTTATGACCAGGTGCCATCTTATTACACCTACAATAAACAGACAGGTACTTTCAATAGACGTCGACGTGGTCAACCGGTTGAAGGATTTCCAGGCATTTTTAAAGACGCTGCTCTGGGAAGAGTGTATACAGTGCATCCTAATAGTGGAGAATGTTATTATTTGCGCCTGTTGCTCCATATTGTTCGTGGACCAACTTCTTTCTCTATTTTAAAAACTGTTGATGGTGTAGAGCATCCTTCGTTTCAAGCAACTTGCAGGGCACTCCATCTTCTTGACGACGATCAACACTGGGACAATACTCTCGAGGAAGCCTGTGTCAGCGATAGCCCCAGTCGTTTACGAAATTTGTTTGCCATAATATTAGTATTTTGTGCTCTCTCGGACCCTTTAAGATTATGGGAAAAGTACAAGATATCTTTTTCTGAAGACTTTTTACGCATTTTAAGGTGTAATGGTGAAGAAGATATTAGTCCAACTGATGACAGAGTGTTAAATAGTTCCATATGTTCTATACAAGATACTGTCTATTCAATTGGGGGCAACTCCCTAAGCGCTTACGGCCTACCTGTTCCCCAAGCAGAACCCAATCAACCACGCATGAATCGAGAGTATGTAGCTGAAACAAGCTACCGTTCCAATGAATTAACTGCTGTAGTTAATGACAGCAGGTCAAATTTTACAACGGAACAAAGGGAAATATTTGATTTAGTGGTGCAAAGTGTTTTGAACAACGAAGGGAAGCTGTTCTTCTTAGATGGAGGGACTGGAAAAACTTACCTGATAAGAGCAATCCTCGCTGAAATCAGGCGTCAAAATAAGATTGCTCTCGCAGTGGCATCGTCAGGTATTGCGGCCACATTACTTCCAGGCGGGAAGACGGCACATACAATGTTCAAAATCCCAATCGATTTAGATCGAACTGAAACACCGACATGCTCTGTGACACGAAACTGTGACAAAGCGAAGGTGTTTCAGGATTGCTGTCTAATCGTTTGGGATGAATGCACAATGGCCAACAAAAAGGCAGTAGAAGCTGTAGATAGAACGTTGCGAGACATTTGTCGAGATAACAGGCCAATGGGTAATGTCACATTTTTGTTTTCGGGAGATTTTCGACAAACCCTTCCAGTTATAAGTCGAGGCACTAGGGCAGATGAGATTAACTCCTAATTAAAACAATCTTATCTGTGGCCTGAAATACAAAAGCTCAGATTGACAATTAATATGAGAGCCCAGCTTGGCGGTAGTTCACATGCCCAAGAGTTTTCAAGAATATTATTAAAAGTTGGGGAAGGTCTCCTTCCTGAAGATAATGGTCAGGTGAGTCTCCCCGAAATACTTGGCACAGTTGTTTCCTCCGAAGAAGAACTTATACGTTCAGTATTTTTAGACCTTTAGAACATAACGAACCAGGAAAATTCTTGGTTATGTGATAGAGCCATATTGACACCAAAAAATGAACAAAGCGCAGCGATTAATTCGCTGTAATTTAAAAAATTATGGCGCAAATTATTGGGGATGAAGTGGTTTATACTTCCTTGGATAGTGTAGTTGATCAAGACGACGCCACCAATTATCCAGTTGAGTTTCTAAATTCACTTGCTGCCAGTGGTCTCCCTGCTCACAAAATAAAGCTTAAAGTCGGAGTTCCGATAATGCTGATGCGAAACTTAACTCCGCCGAAACTGTGTAACGGAACCCGACTTAAAGTCAATGCTTTGCAACGAAATATAATTGAAGCTGAGATTCTCACTGGGAGTGGTGCCGGTGAAACTGTATTTATTCCACGTATACCACTTATCCCCAACAATTTTCCGTTTCAATTTAAACGTACACAGTTCCCTGTGACCACTTGCTTTGCTATGACAATAAATAAGTCGCAGGGTCAAACGCTTAAAGCCGCTGGTGTCGACCTAAGAATTGGTTGTTTTTCGCATGGCCAACTTTATGTGGCTTTCTCCAGGGTTAGTAACGCTTCAGGTCTTTTCATATTGGCTCCGGAAGGAAAGACTCCAAATATAGTTTATAAAGAAAATTTTTGAACTATGTTTACAATATGAAATAAAATATATATTTACTTCTAATATATAGTACTACTACAAGTATTTGCTTATGTATATAATCTACGTTAGTTCGTATTTATAATAATACGCCGGTGTCAAAGTCCACGCGAACGAAGTCGCGGGCATCAGCTAGTATATTAATAAATTGTTTCCTTTATGTTATTCTGATATATAAGCTATATTATTGTAAAGTTTCATTGAAATCCATTAAGTAGTTTTTACGTGAAAGAGTAACAAACACTTATACTTACAAACTTGCGCGTTTAAAATATTAGTAGGATTGCTCTATTATATTTACCTACTTTAAGTAGGGAGTTTAAACAAGATAGTGATAAAAGATAGCAAATTGATAAATGGTGTCGCCGATTCCACTCTAAGGAGACTTAGGGCGGATTTGGCCGAATATTAACCTTTTTAGTGTTGACAATAGAAAGACAATAATTAATTTATACCGGGAGCCGGTATAGATACACTAAAAAGGTTAAGTTACACCTGTATAACTATTTTTGGGATAATTTTAATCTTTGAATTTATTCTCTACTCGTAGTTACTTCATTGACGTTTTTCCTTTCTATTTTTGGAGTAAGTTATCCTTGGTATTGTTTCTATAGATAAATAAGTGATGTATAATCCGACAAAAATGTGTACAATACTTTTTCCAAGAATTGACTTTACCTTTTTTATATAGCATGAAATAAATGTTAAATACAAAAAAAACTGTTCAGACCATGCGTTACAGATGTCATCTCATTAGCATTCTGTTATTATAATACTTTCTCTAATATGATCCGTGCTTCGGAGGGCACGTTAAGCCGTCGGTCCAGATCATTGTCTTTGACATTGGTCGTTACCTAAAACCATGTCAGAGGCCTTTAAGGTGGTTTAAAAACTCTGACACTAGTGTTAGTCACTAACACACACGATAAAAAGAAGACTATACTGAGAAAATTGGCACTATAAATAGCTTACTCTGCAATAGACATCTTATTTTTGGAACAGTAATTAGCAAAATGCAAAATCGAGTTATTCTGGAGTATTAAGCCATTGTTTTATTCTCTGAATAAATTTTAAACTAGTTTGGTGGAATTCGTTCTCACAGTCGAATTTTGAAGTACCTGTATGTAAACCATACACCCACACCATGTATTGTATAGAATTAAATAAATGCGAATCGGTCTCACGTTTCAATTATCTATAAAAAATCACGTTTGTTGTATAGAAACCTCATTTAAATATTTATTTTATTTTGTTTTCAGTACTTTTTTGTTATAGAGGCAAAAAAATAATTATATATTTTTTTAATATAAAAAAATATTATGTGAAAATTTCAACTATCTAGCTATCATGATTCATGAGATACAGCCAAGTGACAGACAGATAGGCAGACAGACGGACAGCGGAGTCTTAGTAATAGGGTCCTATATTTACCCTTTGGGTACGGAACTCTCAAAAGTAAAAAAAGGATTATTCCTGTTAGTACTCAATTGTAATTGCTATCATTTGGCTACATCGCATTACAAAGACAACAAACAACCCAAACCCGGCCCCTACCCTAAGGCACTGCGCGTTCCGAAGAAAGTTGCGTAATTAAACCCAACGATACATTATTTAGGGCGGACTAACTTCATCCGCTTAAAAACATAATGTACAGCGGATCCAAAAAGTTGCACAGCAAAATATCGTGTTTCAAGAAGAATCACTGGAACCTTGGTCCTAAAGTCGCATGCAGACGCACGTGGTTAGTGTCCGTGTTTCAGTACCAACATTCTTCTTCTTTGCGTGTCGATGGTTTTTTGTTTTTATATTCTTTTAGCCCAATATATATTGAACTACTCTGACAATGTCGTCAGTACCTGCATTTAAGTCGTCCGGGGTGAAGGTAGTAGGGTACCCTGGGCAAGGTTCTCGAATATCGACCACGTATTGGTAAGCGAAGCGTAGAACACCCACTCACAAGGTGTTCTGACGACCTGATCAAGGTCGCTGAAAGGCACTGGATGCAAGCCGCTCTAGATCGGTCATTTTGGAAAAAGCCAGCAGTGGACGTTATGCGGCTGAAATTATGAATCATCTTCCACCTGGACAAAAGCTCTCCTAGCGACCTACTTGGAAACGTAGCCTAGTTAGTGATTTCTAAGCAGGCTCGGGCAAATCGTGTCCAGATGGCAGTTCCTCTTTTAGTGTAATAAAATTGGGTACAGTGTGGTCCTCTTTCCAGAGTTTTATCGTGGCTTTTTTGATATCACAGTCCAAGGCCTTTGTGTCAAACAACATTAAACGTTGCGAAGTGATGATTAAGTCTCATTTGGTTTGAAATGGAAATAGGACGACTATCGCATTATTTTATGGTCCATCACTGTACGTGCATAATAGAGTCGCTCTTAGACAGAGCGTATGAGTAGCATATAATCTTTAGTGTATCATTTTTTGAAGAAAGGTGCGTATTTAGATCTAACAATACATAATTTAGATTGTACTGTGTAATGTTTGTTTGGTTTACTTCTTTGCACTCACAATAAAATAAATAATGTAAAACTAATCCTTAAAATTACACAGCGTAATAATATCTTTGCATCCCTCGGCACTTACATTAAGTAGATATCGATTGTATAGTGCCTCAGCCAAAAAGTCTAAAATCATATATTTATTTTTAGATATTTTTATCACTTATTGTCAATTATTAATTTCGCAAGCTTTTATTTAGTTTCACCTATTGTCTGTATGTCTCACTGCCTGTCTGTAATCCAATCTTGCAAGTTAAATTTGATCCACTACCCGGTTTCCAATTAAGCTGAAATTTTGCTCACGTATGTATATCGCATGACAATGCAAAACTATGATAAAATGAAACTGCTCTGAAGATGGACCCGAAAGGTGGCAATAGGAACTCTGTAATGAAACGACGCAACCCTAATGAGTTTGGGCTCGTATGATTTGCCTTAAAAAGCACTTTAGACAAAAGCTTGTTATAAAAATATTTTTTTATAAATAAGTACTTGTATCTTTCGATTTCATAATAGTTGTTGACGTCAGAATATTTACTTACAGCAAAGTCCCTAAGCAACAGTTCAGACGTAAGTATGTATTTTTTTACAGGTGGTCTAACGACCCGACCAAGGTCGCTGGAAGGCGCTGGATGCAAGCCGCTCTACATCAGTTATTTTGGGAATTTTTGGGAGAGGCCTATGTCCAGCAGTGGACGTTATGCGGCTGAAATTAAGTAGGTATTTCATTGCATTAGCCTTAGTGAAAGATGTCCCAGTTCCGTAACCTTTTTAATGCGCAGTTGCGCACAAGTGCCGTACCGTGTTATCACGTCGTAAAATAAAAATAATGACCGGCCGCGTGGCGCACTGTATTTGCGTACTGTGTGACTGTGTGCGTCCATACCGCTTTATTTTATTTTTATTTTGCTTTTACGGTGTGTGTGCTTTTATTGCCGGCATTTGTACGTCCGTAAATCATATAATGTGGTACTTTCTAACGTCGCAAAGAAAAGCTTACTCGTAAAGAATTGTCTTTACGCAAGCAGAGACAATATGTAGTTTTTAGATAGATTGCTGTTTTATATTTGTTTGTACCTATATCACCAAATTAGCTAATAATATTTGTAAAATATGGTTTTTGGCGAAAACGGTTTTCTTACCCTTACACAATTATAGCCAATTTCGGTAAAAAAACCCTAACTTTCAAGCGTTTAGATATAACTTTTCAACCTTTAAACCGATTTTTATCAAAGATAGCTATGAACCAACGCAAGGAAACTTGCTTTCACTTTTAAAAAACTACATTGAAATCGGTCTCTTTGTTTGAGAGCTAGAATGCCACAGATATACAAACAGATATCGGTTAGGTACAGGTAGTTTAAGAATTACTGTGGGTATGTTCGCATCGATTCTGTCTTGGCAGTCTGGAATATACTTTGGTTAAGTAACACGCGGGTTTGTCTTAGCTCCTCTTAGTACCTAAATACCTAGTTCCCAGAGAACCTATAGCCAGGATATAATACTTATAAATAAAAAATTGGTTGTTTGTAAAGTAGGTTTACGATCGAGATGTTTACGTGATAACGTCGTTTCACGGAATGACTGGCAGCGCTCGAGATGAGACGGGAGATCGGTCCGTCTCTCTCTCGTTATACCTGCGATCGCGCTCGTGAGGTTTTGGTGTGACACAAGTTTCTGAACATGTCACCCGACTAAAACGATTTTAAAGACGTTATCACGTCAAAACCCTCATTTTTGTCCGGAGCTAAAAAGGCAAAGCACCAATAACATCCAACAAAATATAACTTTAAAATGCGACTGGAAATAAAGCGTCACATCCACTCCCCCAAACCCTACATGAAAAAGTGATTCGGTGTCAGGCGCCAATTTATTCCGGACTATGGCTTTATCAAAAGTTGGACATTAGCACCAGATGTGGCCCCTCTTAAACTTTTTCGGCGACACAGAGATGAAATGGATCGCTCTGCCGTTTGTTACGATTGTTTTTTTGCCATTTCCAGGACTTTGAGTCGTTTATATCAATGTCAGATCAAGTTTTGGTGATAAGATATACATGTAAATTCAAGGTGATATGGATAATTTTTTAAAACAAAAAGCTGACTTTGATTCCTGACAGTCACTCATATGGGGATATAGATAATAAAAAAGTAAAAAGAATGGCGACCACGTAAGGAAAAGAGCAGCGCAGGACACCTCAGGTAACACCCTAGGTGATCAAACGACCTGAGCAAGGTTGCAGGGAGTCGCTGGGAGCAAGCCGCTTCCAGTCGGTCGTTTTGGAAATCCTTGGAGGCCTATGTCCAGCGGACTTTCTGTGGCTGATACGATGATGATAATAGTTGCACTGCTATGCTGAAGATCCGTACGGGTAGTAGTAGTAGTATATGTGAGGCTCTAGAACACCGTTTCAACAACACTGATCTTTCTATTCCGTACGGAATACGCTCCGGGTAGACAGAGCCCGTACAACATCACTCGCTTAATCGTACCGATCTCTCATTTCACAGCACGGATGCTCCTCGTACGGGTTGCCCATATTACGACCGAACCCGTGGACCGAACCGTACTAAAAATGAATTTGAAATTAATAAAGTTACAGGTAACACACAGGTAACAGTAGCAGTCAAGTCTGTACAGACTTCGCAAGTCAACCGGTTAAAGTTTGACGGAAGATGTTCAGACAAAAAGTTGCGTCTTTATAGGTAACAATAGTAACGACATTTTAAAAAAACGAAATAGCTGAAAAATTTCGAAAATTTAATCGACAAAAAATTCTATATCATTTTCGGTCCTATTAATAAATTTTCACGAGAGTCGGTTGAGAAATGGGACCTGTAGGCTAGAACAGATAGACAGACGCACAAAAGTATTTTTGGCCTATCTCGAAACTCAGACGCTTTACTCGGTCAATATACTCAGGTCCGACACCAAAAACAGGAGTGAGTCGCAGCTTCTGAGGCTTCGCATAATTAAATAGTGATTTGGAGCACGGCAACTTTGTTAATAAGGTTACTTTGCATGTGCTAGCAACTACAGACATGGATACACTATCATGTATTTCTCCCTAACGGCGCAAATAGTCCCTAGGCACAGAATTAATAATAGTATCCCTGGGCTATAAGAAATAGTTTAGGAGACTATGTCGTAAGAAGTGTTGCAAAGTTAATACTTAGCAATTAGTTAATGACAAAATATAGTAGTTTTACATCTTGAACTCAGGCTCTTCTTCTTGCATTCTTTCAGTCCAAGCACAACCTAGTTTTAGGGGCTTCTCTAAGATAAAACTGTTGTCTATTTAAATATATTTTATTAACTTCAGAATCCACTTCAATTGGGATGTGGCCTGGGGAAAAATATATTATTTTATTTAGTTCGTCAACTAGATTATCCAAAAATAGAGAACCCATTATTTTTTCTCTAAGATAAGGTTGTAAAAATTAACATAGATACTGAGCTTCGAAGTTTCGTATTTGTTTACGTCACTTTTGGTTAAAAATTGTAGCTGATTGTGACATCCTTTTTGGATGTCGGTTAAAAACGTCTATCAGAACGGTGTTTGTGTTTAGTCTATTTCCCTACAAGCTCGCACCGAGCACTCTTCACTGAGGGCCCTCGTGACTCGAGGCCACTTCATCGAGATGGTTTTGGCTTGGAATAATCTATTCATATATTATATTGTTTACACAGTCCAAAACTGTGACGACCTTATAGTTGTAAACGATAAAACGAATGTTTCAGTGTCATTAAGTGCAGAAATAGTAAGTCTCTTCTTACTATTTCTGCATAACTTAACTAAAATTAACTAAAATAACTTAAATTACTATACTATCACGTCTTTATCCCTAATGGGGCAGACAGAGCATTTTTGAGTCTTGCGGCTCTAAGCAGATAGAGCCCAGGGCTGCAAGACTCAAAGGCCACTTAATTAAAATTAAAATAATATATATGTGTGTGAAATTTACCTTATTACTAACATAGTATATAAGAATTTTACTAACAAAATGTATGAGTTTTAATTACTTGAATAAAGAATTTATTATTATAACCCCAAATTTTTGTTTTGGAAATATATTCATTATACAGACACATTTCTTTACTATTTTATTTTATGCATAGATTTCAATTTAAGTGTACGTTACTACCTACTTGAGTAGTTATAATTATGGGCGAAATCGACCAAACTAGTTAAAAATTTAATCCGAGCATACATGGCAAAATACTCTAGTATAATTGGGTTTTGCTGTTTACCAATTACTAATCCAAGATTAAGATATCATTCCGAGTAAGCTATTTATACCGCCAGTTGTCTAGGAATAGTAAATTTATCTGGGAGTATTTTAATGGCTTACTGTGAACAGCTAATGAGATGACATCTGTGATATTTGTCATTTGATCTTATCCTAAATTAAATGATCTTCGCAATCCAAGTCAATATATGCAAAGAGTATTATACAGTTTTTTGTCGGGTTATACATTCATTCACCATTCATTCCTCAACCATAGACCAAGGATTACTTACTCCAAGAATAGAATATGGATTAACGTCAACGAAGTTAATCGAGGTTAAATACAAAGATGAAAATTATCCCAAAAATAGTGGTGTAACGTAATGTTTGGTCGTATTAAATCAAAAATCTATCAAACCATTACTTTTATCACCAAGGCAAAATAAGGTAGCATTTCCAAACAATGGCCAGCATTTACGGTCATTCTCATGGTACTCAGTACTACTCAGTGGGAGAACGTTGAGAGGGCAATATTGGCTATACACGTGAATAGCCTCCCTAAGCTCTATTCAATGGATGTGTTTGCTTTCAAAATATTGTTGACATTCCCATGGGAGTAAATTTCTCATATTACGTCCTGGTGAGTGAAACTAAATGAAGTATCTTGAATATTTTCGACGATTGCTACTGCACTTACATAGGTAACCACAAACGGCAAATAAATTTGTATTAATATTTAATAATCTATTTTGTGTTCGACATAATTTTGATAAACAGTAGACTGTAGAATCAATAACAAACAATAGCTACAAAATATTTTATGATCTTCTTCTTCTTATCGTGTGTGTTAGTGACTAACACTAGTGTCAGAGTTTTTAAACCGCCTTAAAGGCCTCTGACATGGTTTTAGTTAACGACCAATGTCAAAGACAGTGACCGGGACCGACGGCTTAACGTGCCCTCCGAAGCACGGATCATCTTATCAGACAGTCAAGTGATCAGCCTACAGTGTCCTAACCAAACTAGGACAACAACACAAAGTTGTTGCCCCCGCCGGGAATCGAAACCGCGACCTCCAGGTATGAGCCGAACGCTCTAACCACTACACCACGGAGGCAGCTTTTATGATAATCTTAAACTTCAAAATTTATATTTTTTACAAGATAAATATTTAAGGTAGCTCCAAGGATACTCAACTTATTTTTTGATTGATTTGTAATAGTTTTGTTGGTGTTGAATCGTTGCTCATTAAATGTTATTTAACAACGTCAATTACAATTTAATTGGTATGAAATGTTGACTATATATGGATGAAATATTAAAAAAAGACGTGTGGCACTCGGGGACTGCCGCGGTAAAGCTATTGCAAACAAGGAAGGACGGCAACGTCGCAAACGGACGACGGAGACGAAGCGGCAACCTACATGGTAGGCGGAGTGGGGAGCGTGAGGTTTTTTCGTTACGGAATTTCTAGATTCGGTCCCCGCGCTCAAGGCCCGCGATAGAAGCTATGCAATAGCTTAAAATTTCAGGTGCCTAAGCTAATATTGATTGCAAATACAGTGATCAAGGTACAAATTGAAATCTCTTGACAAAATATTTAAAATTATTCATAATAATACCTTACACAATACCTTTTACTTCATACAATGACTCTATACAATCTATCCATATTATGCTAAAGATATAATAGCGCAACTAAAAATGGAGAATAAAATTGCTAACCTTGAAAAACCTAATTTAAACAAAATATTTCTAAAACCTACTTGATTACTAAAAAATACAAATATAACTCGACATAAAGCACAAAATATTCCAAGTCGCCGCCGGTGAAACAACGAGTAACTTAATCCTAACTTTTAAACAGCAAATTAATGAGGCTATCCATAAGATGTGGCGATAGCGACGTCTTCAAAAAGCCAGGTAAATAGGTAAATAGCCGATAACATCGTCCGCTGAGACAAAGGAGTGTACTCAAAGGCGTATCGTTGTTTTTCCCGGCGACTGAGCGCAGGCTTATCTGTTGCGTTTAGAAATCATGCAGGCATGCGGAGTGTAAAGGAGTTTTAATCGTTTGAGTTTATTTTTAAAATGAATTTAAAAAAGAGGAGGTTATTTATTCAACGTGTATGTATTTTTTATATGTTACATATCACAGCATTGTTTTTTTTTTGTAATTGACACTTATCGCGGTGCAGCGCTAAGTCTGCTTTAAGTCCTCCGTCCTTCAAATCCTTAGTGCTAGATTCGCTAAGTGTCATTCTAATTTATTCATACTTATAGGCAAGTAGTAGTACAAGAGTAGTACGAGTACGTGCTTCAAATTAAATCATGTATATCGCCCGAAGTAAAAATTTTAATGTACCCGAGTGGCACACCCTACTTTTCATCTCTATCTATGAGAAAAACTAGCTAATACAAAACAGAATATAAATAAAAGTAGAACAGAAGATACTAACATTTATTTGATGTCGTTTTCATTTAAGAAATACTAAGAAATATTCTTTTGAACGGCACCAACTTCTAATAAAATTTTCACTCATTACTTTGTTTGCGTGCTCTTTCATATTTTTTATTTTTATTTTGTATATTTTATATTTACTATCGGCTTAAACTTACTAAAAAGTTTTCTTTACACAAATAATTATATATCAATAAAATATAACGTAAAACTTCTATGATTACTTTCAATCAAAGACAAAAGTTGCGCTTTTTAAAATATACTTATTTCTTTTTTGTAAGCGAAGAACAAAAATGTTTATCTACATACATCTATGTTAACGACGATATATATTTCAAATTTAAAAAATTGCGACGCCTGTGCCCTTTATTTATTAAAACTAAATTCTTTTTTTTTTTTGCTAGACTGCCAACATTATTTTTCAATCTACATGGATAACATCCGTATTCAGTTTTTAAATAATGTTTTAATCCCTAAAGATTTTCTTTTTCACTTTTCAATCCCGAGAGAATCAGCAGTAACTTTAGCACCAAATATATATTATAAAAATGTTATGGGATGAAAACGTCGTTTTTTGCTGTTACTTGTTTATGTAAAGTATAGTGTATAGCAGGCGCGTCGCTACTTAGAGACTGAGTTATTGTGCCCTGCCTTTACAGGCTGAAGTGATTGTCACAAAGACGCGGCTGCCCGTGACAGCCATTGTTGCGGTGCGCTGCGCACGAGGCATACCCGCACTTTTTGCAGGCTCCTGCCTGACTACGCAACGCACCGTTACGAGGGTGCAGGGGGGTTACTCCATAAATACGTTAGTCGTACGGAAGTGAAGTCCTATTTCTATGTCGAACCAAATTAGATTTTATCATTATGCGTTAGTGCTAAAGGTTGCTTATCAGGCCAAACAACTTTTTCTAAGGTGCCATTTTTATATTTCTTACAGTTTAGCTGGACCATTACGGTTCTGCATCAGGTTTTCCATTTTACATACATACTATCACGTCTTTATCCCTGATGTTATCATTATGCGTTAGTGCTAAAGGTTGCTTGACTATACGCAGTAAGACCATTTTGCGTACCGCTTTTTTAGTAGCCCTCCTGTATTGGTTGAGACTGAATACAAATACTGTTGAGTGTAGTAAGGGTTACTTTGGCGCAGTGGTTGTAGTGCAAGGAAATACGAGTGTCTTGTATGTTTTTTTTTTGCGACTGACTATTCGAATAGTACCATCATATTAT
This sequence comes from Acrobasis consociella, assembly GCA_963555685.1. Lineage (NCBI taxonomy): Eukaryota > Metazoa > Arthropoda > Insecta > Lepidoptera > Pyralidae > Acrobasis > Acrobasis consociella. The sequence goes on along the minus strand of OY743111.1, from coordinate 21,102,175 downwards.
ACGACGTGGAAGGTATATACTCGTAATAGATCGTACCATGGCTATACAAGATCACTATAATCCTACTTACATTATAAACGCAAAAGTTTGTAAGTATGGATGGATGGATTTTTGTTACTCTTTCACGTAGAAACTTACTGAATGGATTTTAATGAAACATTACAATAATATCCTATCCTAATATTATTATTAATGCGAAAGTGAGTTTGTATATTTGTTTGTTTGTAATTTAACGCTTCAACCACTGAACCTATTTATATGAAATTTTATATGGATATAGATTGATACCCAGGGAAGGACAAAGAATAGTTTTTATCCCGAAATTATATTATATATAAATGCGCTGATATATTTAAGAGACGGAGTTATCGGCTATTTAACCATTTACCTGGCCTTTAAAAGACGTCGCTATCGCTTCATCTCATGAATGGTCTTATTATTTTTCTGTTTACAAGTTGGGATTAAGTTACTCGTTGTTTAAGCTTGTCTCGCCGGCGGCGATTTGGAATTATTTTATGCTTTTTTCGCCCTTTGTTGAAGTTATGTGCTCATGCTTAGTTTTTCTATAGTATTATCACGAAAAAAAATACGAATTTTTAAAAATTATTTTATCTTCAATCGGAAATTTTAAAATTCCGACTCCAAGGTTGTGGAATGGTTCAAAAATATATTATTTTGTTTAGTTAGTCCGTCAACTAGATTATCCAAAAGTTAGGAGAAGAAGTCAAAATTCACGAAGATACAGCGCTTCGAAGTTTCGGAGTGGGGGTGATTTACGTCACCGTTGGTTAAAAATCGTAGCCAATCGTGACGTCACGCGAAATTTTAAATACGCTGTATCTGCGACATTATTTGCTAATGAGGAAAAAAAAAACGTACACCTACAATACTTTTTAATAATCTATCTTCTTCTTCTTATATTTAAGAGCTGGGCTCTTGTCGGTGGAGTGCTTTCCATGTCTCTCTTCCTTCCGCTAAGTTCTTAACCTCTTTATATGTTTTCACGTTTAATTTTTCTTTTATTTGGTCTATAAATTGTCCACTGGATTTTCCTACTCTAGGAGTAGGAGTAGGAATCTATCTAATGAGCCAAAAATATTTTTGGTCCACTTCTCTATTCCCGTCGAACACAAAACTAGGAGTTGTTATAAAAAGCGGTAACAAGTTGAACGACAAGCAATCCAAAGTTGCGCCGTCAATCAGCGGCCGCGCACAAACAGCGCAAACAATTGCCAAGCGAAAATAGCAATTGTGGATTTGTTCCGTCATCCCCTGATTTGTTAAACAACTTCGCAGCTGAAATGGACCAAGTTCCTTTGCGTACAATGCCCTGTATTATCTACCACAGTCTAAAAGTGTAACTCAGTAAATTTACTGAAAATAGCAGTGTGGTAGAATGTTGTGTTGTTTGTTATTACACTGTGGTTGTTTGGTAATGAGTTTCAAATATGTACAGCAATGAGAGTTGTCACGGAGAACGCTGTAATTTCCATTTCGTGATTGGAACTCCCCGGCGACACCTGAGACGGCGTTTGTCAAACCCTCGACCATTTGCTCTGTTTTTGTAAACATCAAATATTTAAGGGATTAGAAGACTTATGCAAAGTTGCAGGAAAACGGCTAGATGCAGGCCGCTTCCAATCGGTCGCTTTGGGAATCCTTGCGGGAGGAGATTTTTACTGCTGATACGTTGATGAAAACCTCTCCAACCCGTCAAGCCGCAGCGTGGAGAGTGAAGGCCAAGTCCCCTGGCTGCTCTGGCCAAGTATGACTCTGGTAGTACGGAGAGGGTTGTGCGCATGCAGTGGTGACGGAGGGACCTGCAGATGATGATGATGATGAAGATGATTTTTCAAATTATTCTTTTCTTAACCCACTTGGAATAAAAACATGAACTTCTACATTTTACTTTAAAATTCTCGCTAATTAAATGTCTGGAACGCACTCCGCCTACATTTATTATGCTCATTTATATTCATAGCAAGTTCTGCAGGCTGAAATGTGTGTCGCTTACTGCCTATACCTTTTTCTTTTTTAAAGGGTTACCCAAAGGGTAAACGGGACCCTATTACTAACACTCCACTTTCTGTCTGACTGTCCGTCAGTCTGTTTCTCGCCAAGCTTTATCTCATTACCCGTGACAGCTAGACAGTTGAAATTTTCGCAGATGATGTATTTTTGTTACCTCTATAAGATCAAATATAAAAACAACTTAAATATTTAAGTAGGCCCATACCATTAACGTACAAATATAGCTTAAATAAAGATTTACAGTATCCGAACATTTGGTCATCCGAATGTATAACATAAAATAAAATAAAAATGTATGTTAAAAATCCGCAAAAAAATCTGCGGCTCCGTATAAAATTAAATACCTGCCTTTTTTAAAATGTGTGAAGCACTGCAGATATTTTTAGAGATTTCAGCGATGGGAAAAATCGATAAATGGAACCTACACGAGCTACCCAATATTACCTTAACGGATCGGGCAGGGTTTTTTTACATACTGTATACCACATAAATCTCATATAAAAAAAAAATAAGATACATTCAAAGAAATCTACCATCTTATTCGAAACATAATAATGCATTGTTTATTAATGCCAGTTGGTGCTTATTATAAGCCGTAAGTATCTACTTACACGGCTTCTACCCCTTATAAACAATACTATGTCTGAGTCGTTCACAATAGTCAGTCAGACAAAGGCCACGTCTCCACCAGTCTAGTTTAACTTTAAAATCGTTTTGTAGTAAAGTGGTTAGACGCTCGTCTTATACTTAAAGCGGGACAAGCTCTGTTTCACTTCATTTTCTGTTGGTATAAAGTGCATTTGTTCTATCAAGATATTATTTTCTTTGCTTATATTAAGAATGTATAAAACGTGAAAGAGGATACGGAATTTTCTATACGCGAGTAGATAGTTTTATAGGAAGATAATACTTATCAGAGTATTTTCATAACATTTTATGAAAAATTTGGAAAGCTGGTTTTGGAAAGAAGAAAAGGTATAGAAAGTTCCAGCTGCTTCTTCTCGCATAAATTCTAGAAATCTATCTAAGGAATGGGCATTAACTGTAAAGATTTTTAAACCTCTCACTATTTCAGGTTTATCTTTTTAATCCGTATGTCAATCTTAAAATATCCCAAACAACAAAAGCTAGAAATGTAATATATAAAAGGCAAATAATAAATAAATATAAAATATTTTGCATTTTTTGTCTTGTGGTTTCTGCCAAAGTAGAATATAGGGCCACTCCGAGTCCTCTCGTGGATGTCGTAGAAGGCGACTTAAGAAATAAAAGATGAACGAAGCTTATAAACATCCAACCCGTCTGGCCAGCGAGGAGAGTGTAGGCTATTCCTTTGGCTGCTCTGGCTAAGTATGGCTCTTAGAGAGAGATAGAGAGAGTCGTGCTCCTGCAGTGGAGACAAAAAGACCTGATAATGATGAAGATGATAAATTATAATAATTGGAAAAGGTCGGGCAAATTCATAAGTATGATTCTTTGTTTTAGTTTATATTGTTCGTACTCCGAAATACTACTTTTTTTAAATTCACCTGTTCGTAGACTGATAAAATAGTCCCCAAGGGCTTTTCTACCTCGCGACTTGAAGCCAGCCTTAAGTCCGCCATTTACGTGTACTATAATAAATATACAGGGACAAATTACACAGATTGAGCTAGCCCCAAAGTAAGTTCGAGACTTGTGTTATGGGATACTAACTCAATGATACTATATTTTATAACAAATACATATATAGATAAACATCCAATACCGAGGATAATTTGAAAAAGGCCATATTCCGACTCGCCCTGACCGGGAATCGAACCCGGGTGGCGGACTAGCACTGTGACCACTACGCCACGGAGGTCGACTATAAATAAATAAATTCATCAAAACCGTTAGATGCTTGTTGAGAGTTACACTTAGGTAAAATAATAAGCAAAAGCCAGTACTATAGTCATACAAACCACGAAAGTATCATTCGGTATGAATTCAGAAATCCCAGCGCAGCTCGCACCCTTTCATAATTATTCAAAGGCCACGCTTCGTTATAATTTTCGAGCTGTAATTACGCGGCATTATGTTTAATTTTCATGCGTTCGTTGGACGCGTATTGTAAGCCAACGATTATATTATAAGACCTTTTAGTGGCATATTTGCCCTGTTAGCACAATTGCTGTTAGTTTGCCGAATGCATTCGCAGAATAGTTTTGTTCAAAACATGTTGTGTTTTTGAAGCACAGTCTTAAATATCTGTGCTCAAATCCTACTAATATTATAAATGCGAAAGTGAGTTTCTATATTGCTTTGTTTGTTTTTTACTACTTCACTGTTTAACCACTGAACCTATTTAGATGAAAACCTATTGATATGGATATAGTTTGATAGTTTTTATCCCAAAATTTCTACTAGCAACTAGGTTTGTATAAATTTACGAAATTTATTCGTAGATGGACAGTGTTAATCACAAATTGATAAGTTTTCGAATTTGAGTTAGGAATCCCTAGAACAGCTATTACGGAAAGAGAAAAATTTTTTTTTTTTCAGTTTTTCCCATACCAACATGAAATTAAATAGAATAGACTGAGAAATATGTTGTCGCATATACTAATTGTAAATGAAACCGGCAGCTGCGGACTGGTCGCTGAGAACCCCCATTTGCATCTCATCAGATGCTATGAATACGGAATGAAGACAAAGCAATGGGATGAAGAAGTAAACTTATAAGGAGGTTCAGTCTTAACCTCCTTATACATTACATAACTTCTTCTTTTTCTTGTGCCTCATTATCATTTCGTAGCATATGTTGATCCATAGTCTCTGCGCCATTATGTATGTATACGACGTGGATGGGACATACCCTTAATAAATCAAACCACGGGCTATAATAGATCTTTATAGTAAAATGGAATTAGATTGTTTTTTGACAATTTTTTTTTTATATTTTGTTTGTTTGTTTTTTGAAGTGAAAACTTCTTTAGCGGCGTTGTGCACTTTTTTTTGAAATGGGTAAAAAATGTTAAACTCGCGTCAGGACACGTGAGCTGATCGAAAATTCGTAAGACGGATGGAGAGTAGACAGCTGGCGCGGCGTAGGAGGGGTAGTATCCCCCCGTCTTTCTACGGCACGGCGAAAATGTATGCGCTTGCGCGAATGTTCGTGTGTTTATGTTACAGCGTGCTACGCGCATCCATGGATGGTGACAGCTGATGGCTCGACCGTCTGTGTAGTGGCCATACTGCTGTGTTTTCACTTCTGCCGGCACTCCCAGAGTGCAACCCGTCGTTTTTTTTTTGTAATAACTTTATTGTACTATGAAAAAACACAATTACGTACAAAAACAATAGAATAAATTGACAACGGCGGACTTATCCCATAATGGAATCTCTTCCAGTCAACCGGCGAATAAAAAGATAGGACAATTACTCACAAGAAGGGTATAGAAGGTCGTACTTACACAGGATAAATGAAACTAACATTATATCTAACTAAATACCTACACCTATATTTTATTATGCTATAGGGATTTAGTATAGCCTGTGGTGTTACAGGTCCTTTTTATGTCGTATACTAAATATTAAATTAAAAAGCAAAAAACTACACTAAAAGTTTGTTTAAAAAGTACTAAAACCTAAAAGATATATTTTCTCGAACAAGGCTTTATGGCCGTCAATAAAGCGGTCATGGCTAACCGAAAAATATCATCTTACACTGCAACGTAGGAGCTTACCTATTAAGTGCATTAAGCTTTTAACACATGTCTAATTCAGCACCCGTTACCCAACTTTCAGTCACAACCTAAACTTTTCTGCTACAGCATATTGAACTTTATGATTAAGGCAAGTTAGTTCAAATTTGCAAGTAAGGGTTGTTTATATAGGATGTTTAAAAAGTTTTTAGTGCGAGAGCTGGAGTGTTGGGGCAGGCGTGAAGTTAGCCCGTCTCATTTATTATTGAGGGTATTACCGGAGTTTTAGAGAGGATCGTACAGCCTTCGTTTTTTTAATTTGTTTAGAGCTATCATGGTAGTTGTTAGTCGGTATGGCGTAATGAAGTTTGATGGCTCGAAAGGGAGCTGTTTAGTCGGGTCGAGAGATAATATTAATATTTAGAAATGGTAGGTTTGATAATTGCGGCGCGAAATTAGTTGGCAGTGGATTTGGGGTTAATTTTATGGAGCAAGGAAGAAGCAAATTTTTATGTGCATTGTTTTGAATTATATGTATTGTGATAAAATGAAAATGAGAACAGTTAAGTTAGAGCTTCGAATTTTATACTGTCTCTCCCAAGGATTTCCAAAGTGATTGATCTAGAGTTTATCTAATTTGATTTAATTTACATAAGTGTCAAAACTCATAATAAAATAAGATTGTTAGGAGTAAAATTCGCCCCGAAGAACGTCAAAATCAGAAAATAATACCAGTTTCCACACAAACATTAACTCAACAGACATAAGAAGTAAATTGGTTTTTGTTCCAAGAACCCGCTAATTAGAATTTTATAAAAGTTTAAGATTACCTTTAATAATTTATAAAATAGAAGAAGCTACTGAATTTTAAAACATACCACCAACATTAAGTTAATCTGGTGGAAAAAAAATAAAATAATAACAAATACAATAACCGGCCAAGTGCAAGCTGGACTCGAACGATGGGTTCCGTATCACTATCATTCATACCATTATCCTTAAAAAATCACATTTTTGTACGGGTGACTCACTTCAATATTTATTTTATTATGTTTTTAGTATTTGCTATTATGGCGGCAACAGAAGTATGAAAATTTCAGACAGTGGAGTTTTAGGGTCCCGTTTTTATCCTTTGGGTAAGGAACCCTAAAAAAGGTAAAGGGCAATAAGCGACACACATTTCAGCCTTCTGAACTTGCTATGAATTTAAATGAGCAAAATAAATGTAGGCGAAGTGCGTTCAAGGCACGGCTCAGTCCAGACATTTAATTAGCAGCAGAATTTTAAAATAAAATGTTAATAGGGTGTAATTTCACGATTTTATTTGTTTGTTTGTTTTTAATAATTTTACTGTACCAGGAAACAAAATAATACATAAAATTCGAAAGAGAAAACATACAACGGCTGACTTATAGCATATAGGGATCTCTTTCAGACAACCTGGAAGAGATCTCTATGTGGGATAAATTGACAGATATTTACCTACTAAAAGTAATGATTCTCCCTAAATCAAGGTAGATTCATTGTTATCTACAATTAATCAAAAGTCAAAGTCAAGTAAATGTTAAAATCTAATTCATTTACGTTTTTTTTTTAAAATTAGCCTTCACTGTAGTTAATTAAACCATTTTCAGAGTATTCTCATCTCTTTAAGACTTTCTAAAAATCTCCCAAAGGCAACCTTTCTAAAGCAACTAACAAACAGACATTACAAAATATTGTTAAACACAATTTAATGGTATCGCGCGAACTTGTTAAGTAATATGGATTTCACTTTCAGGGCCCACTTTCCCAGCTAGTTGCCGGGCGTTCAGAAGTGTCGTAAACTCGACCGTAAAACTCTCAGACGCCGGCCGTGAATAATCCCTTACATATTTGATGTTTACAAAAACAGGGCAAATGGTCGGGGGTTTGACAAACGCCGTCTCAGGTGTCGCCGGGGAGTTCCAATCACGAAATGGAAATTACAGCGTTCTCCGTGACAACTCTCATTGCTGTACATATTTGAAACTCATTACCAAACAACCACAGTGTAATAACAAACAACACAAGATTCTACCACACTGCTATTTTCAGTAAATTTACTGAGTTACATTTTTAGACTGTGGTAATACAGGGCATTGTATGCGAAGGAACTTGGTCCATTTCAGCTGCGAAGTTGTTTAACAAATCAGGGGATGACGGAACAAATCCACAATTGCTATTTTCGCTTGGCAATTGTTTGCGCTGTTTGTGCGCGGCCGCTGATTGACGGCGCAACTTTGGATTGCTTGTCGTTCAACTTGTTACCGCTTTTTATAACAACTCCTTGTTTTGTGTTCGACGAGAATTGGTGTGGAAATATTTGTGATTTTAAGTACTGGCTTTGCTCTTTTAATTTTAATCAGTGTACTTTTATTTAGTCATAGAGCAAATAGCAAGGTTTGCTACTTTACTACGCTACTCTCTTTGAACTAATATTACATAATGTGCTGTGCCCGTTTCGATGTTTTCTTTTACCGATTGTTACTTCCAAGCCAGTCTGAGAGAAAAGGAAAAATTTAGCCGCTGCTTCTTTTCTCGCGCAGATCGCAGAAACCGATCGAGGGAAAGGGTGAAAATGCTTATCATTTTAATATACGATACGGCTAGCAATCACAATTTTGATTCCTTTTTCCACCTTCTTGCCTAGCATCTACGCTTAAAGTTGCCTTTGACTCTTGCAGCTCTGGGCTCTATCTGCTTAGAGCTACAAATTGCTCTGTTTACCCCGTTAGGGAGAAAGACGTGAGAGAATATATGTTTATATTTTTTTTTCACCAGAAGCAGGTGGTGGAAGATGAAAACACCACATGCACATGTGTACAAACTCAGCGGTAGAAGTAGTGAGATTCGAACTTGTATCTCAGAGACGTGACTTGGAGCCAGTGCCTATTAACCTCTAGGCTACCATCGTTTCTTTTAAATTAGACATTCATCATCATCATACTCGTATCAGAATTAAAAACCTTAAAACCATAAACCATTTCGAATGGATATCTGTTGAAGAAAAAAGTACACATGCGTCTTCTCTCAAATTAATTACGATCTACACTGGTATCAGGTTTTCTCAACGATCCTGTGGGTATTTAGATGGAAGTATAATTATATATGTATTAATAATATAATTAAGTAGTCTATATATATTAATACTGTATATTATGTATTGTATATTTTATCATATCTATGTATTTGTATTTAATGTGTTGTAACTAGACGCGTTTCTTTTATTACTTTAGCTGTAGTAATTAAGTGCCTGTTATTTATTCGTACGCCTACCACATACCTAGTTTTTTCTCTTTTAATCCCGAAGGTTGACTGGTAGAGAATGCTATTAGCATTAATTCCGCCTTCTGTACCATGTTGCTTTGGTAAATAAAGTACAAATAAAAAAAAAAATATCAGCCACAGGAAATCCATTGCTGGACATCTACTGGCAAATCGATAGTTTTATTCGAAAACTGCCAATCTATCGATATCGATAGCTGTTTTAGAGCAATACTTCCTTTCCCAACAATACTATCGATACTATTGCTAGGCTATTGACAGTGGATTATCGAGTGGCAAAAATTGGAACAAGGATTTCTAAAACGGCCGGAAGCGGCCTGCACCCAGCGTTTACCTGCAACCTTGCTTAGGTCGTCCGACTACCTAGCAGGTGGATGTCCTGCGCTGCGCTTCTTTCGGCATCTGGTCTGTTTTGAGTCTCCACTGCAGGAGCACGACCCTCTCTGTACCAGAGCCATACTTGGCCAGAGCAGCCAGACGATTTATCCTTTACTATCCTCGCTGGCCAGACGGGTTAGAGAGATCTCATTTATGTTTACAAGTTATTGGAACGTAGTTCTTTATCGCGCGTTGCGAAAGGAGGCTAGACGGAAAAAATTAAGACCAAAAGTTGTAACGACACTTTTTGGTATAGTTGTAAGCCGTACGGCGTGCGCGTGTTTCTCTTCTGTCTCTCTCTCTCCTAATTAATCGAAAGGAACTTCGTTCCATCCGGGTGTCCCTTGACACCTCTCAAGGTTTTTTTTAAACTTTTATTTCCTTAGTCACCTTTTGGGACGTCCACGGGAAGTCTTGGAGTGGTTATTTTTTACTTTACCGAAAACCAGGCGGCTAAACCTTACGACTATTCAATCTCACAGCTTTCCCGCCGAGTTTTCTCATATATCATAACCAAAAAATAACACCCCACACATTTTTTCCAGCAATTCTGTAAAAGTGCATCCGCAACCATGCAAATTCCGGGAGTTATCTTGCGTGCGAATAATCCGCATTGCCATTCATTGCGATAGATAAAACACATTTTTATTTCCCTATGCAAAAATTCTGCATTTCAACACTCAAATCGCAAGCCAACCATACGAGTTTAAGCTTTATTCAAAGTGGTTAAAGTAGACATTGAATTGTGTGAGATGGTGGATTTCAATGTTGAAAACGAAAATATTTCAGCGTTTTGTGAAAGATCGGGATATTGTTACGATGTTTTCTTTGTTAGTCTGTGAATTGAATGATCAATAAATTATCAGTTGCACTTTATTGGAACGAAGTTCCTTATCGCGCGTTGCGAAAGGGGGCTAGACGAAATGATTTAGACCAAAAGTTGTAACTACACTTTTTGCTATAGTTGTAAGCCGTGCGGTGTGCGCGTGTTTTTCTGTCTGTCTCTCTCTCTCTCTCTCTCTCTCATTAATCGAAAGGAACTTCGTACCATCCGGGTGTCCCTTGACACCTCTCAAGTTTTTATTTCTCAACTTTCACCTTTTATTGTTTAGAGCAAATATGTAAAGAAAGCTTTACGTTCTCACTTTAAACTGTGAACAGTAGTTTATAAAATAGATTGTAGAGTTATCTAGGGCTTGTTCAAGACAAAAATTTTAATGATATCTCTGTTTCTTTTCAAATAAAATCTTATACCTTTAAACGAGCAATTCTTGTATGTATATATATATATTTATAAATTTCTGTGATCTCGAAAACGGCTCTAACGATTTCGCAGAAAATTTGTATATGGGGGTTTTCGGGGGTAAACAATCGATCTAGATTAGTTTTATGTTTGGGAAAACGCGTGTTTTCGAGTTTTCATGCGTTTTTCTTTCCACGCAGAATATGGTCGCTAATTTCGACGCGCTGCCCGCCTTGATTTTAGCTCAGTGGTTAAGGATACCGATCGCTAGAAATAATGTTACGGGTTCGAATCCGTTTAAGTTATATATAATTTTTTATTTTGCATTGTTTTTAGAAAAGTTTAAAAAAAATAGTTAATGTTTGAGGTGTAACCGAGCAAAGCTCGGTCGCCCAGGTACTATTTCTAATAGGGGCAATACAGGTCCCCAAAAAATCAAGTACCCCTAATAGGTGATGCGGCTAGCTACCACGCTTAAAGTAGACTTAGGGTCTTACAGCTTTGTCTGCTTAGAGTCGCAAAACCCAAAATGCTCTGTCTGCCCCATTAGGGATAAAGACGTTATAGTGTGTATAAGTTTGTATTCTTATAAAGTTGACGACACCAACGCAAACTTCGTTTCAAACACGATTTATCAATGAATTCACAAAAATTGTTGTTATAAAAAGAAGTCCTAGAAAGAGGTCATATAATTTCTAAAGTACCTAAGCTCAATTCCAGCCAATAGCATGACGTAGCAGGCGTAATCCGAGCCCAGACCAATCTAGGTACAATACATTAACGACTTTAGGGTTCCGAAGTCCAGACAAGGAATCCTTATAGTTTGATCTGTACAGTGTACGTCCGCGAATTTGCTAAGAGGTTGTTAGTAAATACTAGAAAGATTGCCCTCCGGTATTATAATCAAATCGTATGTAGTGCTTTCGCAAGTTAAACAACCACTGATTTGGTCAAATCGAATCAAATCAATGAATGCGAATAAATCGCATTCATGTAGAAATAGATGGTACATACCTATTTTAGGCTCTGTACATGAACCCTGTTAGGTTAGGTTAGGACAAAAAACAGGTTAAACACTTTGTTCATTTTTAAAGAATTCTAACATACTTGGATGGTGTCACAAGTGACATTAAAATTTCTCAAGCTCCTACAAAAGCACGTATATTTGTTGGTCCTGGCTGTCATTGTAGTAGTCAAGCTTTGTCAGGTGCCTATTGGTACCATGAAGTTAGAGGGTAAAAGCCTCTACCTTCATGATCAGTACCCTAACAAATATGACATAAGTGCTGGCCACTTACACACAGATATTTAAAAAAAAAAAGATTCTAAACCAGCGGCATAAAGTTTCTATGTTGTGACTTGCAACTTCGGAACCCTACACTGCATGGCCCGAGTCCCGACATACACTTGGCCAGTTATTTTATATACAGATCTCATTTCAGATGTCTATCTGAAATGAATTGTTATCTAAATGGAATGCCACGTTTTGTTAGGCTTAAGTAAGATTAAGTAGAATCTGGTATTATTTCTATTGAAGGTAGGTCGATGTTATTTTTATCCATTTATTTGTACATACATACATACATACTATCACGTCTTTATCCCTAATGGGGCAGACAGAGCATTTTGGGTCTTGCGGTTCTGCAGAGCCCAGGGCCGCAAGACCCAAAAGCCACTTTTAGCGTCATGGTGGGCGAGAAGATGGAAAAGCAATCAATACAGTGATGGGTTGCTAGCCGCATCGCCTGTTAACATGATTTGCATTTTTGCCCATTCCCTCGATCGGCTTTTACGATCTGCGTGGGAAGAGAAGCAGCTGGTACATTCTAAGTTTTTTAAATTAATAATTTTGATTTTATGAATACTTTCTGTCCGTAGTAAGTATCGATTAAAACTAATCATCATCTGGTCTTTTTGTCACCATTGCCAGAGCACGACCCTCTCTGTACTACTAAAGTCACACTTGGCCAGAGCAGCCAGAGGATTTAGCCTTACACTCTCCTCGCTGGCCAAACAGGTTGAAGAGGTCTCATGATGTTTATAAACTTTGTTTAGCTTGAAGGTATTTCCCAAGTCGCCTTTTACGACATCCACGGAAAAACTTGAAGTAGTCCTATTCTACTCTGCTAGAAAATACACGGCTTAAACATATATTGTATTTTTAAAAGTACTGTACTTTTCTCACATATATTTATGTGAGAATGTTACTGCTTATTCCTTTAGTCGCCTCTTACGACATCCGCAGGAAGTGAAAGAGTAGTCCTTTTCAAGGTCGGAAGCCACACACCTTCATATCATGGGGATACTTGATTTTTTAGGGGCATAGTGAAATTTAAAACACATTTAAAAATTTAAAGCTTGGTCATAACAACATTTCAAACGATATTTCCGTTTTCTTTCAAATAATGAATTTCAAAGGGCCAGAATTGGACTCAGAAAAATTCATGTAGGTATCTCCCCTTTTCAGGCCGAAAACCACAGCCGCCATCTTAATTTGCAGTTTATAAATTATATACCGAAACATAGTGACTTATTCTGTTGTCATTTCCAGTCACCAAATCGTTCATAACGAAAAAGGAAAACGGATGAGCACCATTTGTTGCAGGCGAAGAAAAACTCATTACGTGCCCAAAATTTTGAGATCCGCCACATCCATCACGCGGTGACAGATGTAAATTCCGCTAAGCATTTCATTAGTGGACCCATATTTTTCCTACTCAGGTGCTCTGGATCTACGCAATCACGCTGCTGAGAAATGGTGCCTACCACAGACGTTTAAGAAATAGAGAGAGGATGTTAACATCTTCGAAACATACATACATACATACTATCACGTCTTTATCCCTAATGGGGCAGACAGAGCATTTTGGGTCCTGCGGTTCTATGCAGAGCCAAGGGCCGCAAGACCCAAAAGCCACTTTTAGCGTTATGGTGGGCGAGACGATGGAAAAGCAATCAATACAGTGATGGGTTGCTAGCCGCATCGCCTGTTAACATGATTCGCATTTTTGCCCATTCCCTCGATCGGCTTTTACGATCAGCGCGGGAAGAGAAGCAGCTTGTACATTCTAAGTTTTTTTTATATTTCTCCCAGACCAGCATGGGGACATCTTCGATTTAACTATATATTACGAGTGACAGTACACCCTAGACACCTGTGGGCAACCTGTAGGGTTACTCCTCAAAATAACACATTAGTCGTACAATAGTGACGTCCAATTCCAAATTAGACTTTATCATCATACGTTAGAGCTCAGTTTTGCTTAACACTGAAACGCAGATACGCAGTGACGTCTGTCTTGCTTACCGCTTTTAAAGTAACCCCCCTGTGTTGTGCAATAATTGGCGACCATCGCGGTCTGTCACTGAAGGGTGCTGAAGGGTGGGATACATGATGTAACGCACGACGTAGTCGTAGGTCGCGACAGGTGCCACGGGCGTACTTTCGCTTGTCTGTTAGAGCGCTAAGAAATATATTTGCAAGGATGTCATGACAATCAGATCGTTATAAAAGCATTGCTGATGATTAACTTCTATCTACTTCTTTTTCATCTTAGCATGGCCCGTTACCGATTGCATCCTCACCTTTGCTGGATCTAATATATCCGTACTTAGTATTATGTGTTCTGCACTCAGAACACACTGCTTATTTAACTTCTAGAAGAAAAAAGAGAAACTGCTCTCAGTTTCCCCGTTTTCTTCTAGAAATTAAATAAGTAGCTAAATCAATGGTCACCTTAGAATTCCAAAATTCTAATGCAAATTGTTCTATTCACTTGGCTGAACTTAATGTATAGGAAATGCATTTTTTTAAATAACATTTGTTTTATACCGACCATATTTTGTTCATGTTCAGGAATGAATCAAAATAGTGACGATTGGCTAGCCGCATAGTCTATAAACATGATAACCACTTTCGCCAATCTCCTCGATCGACTTTTACAGACCAGCAAGAGCCACCATACTGCAGTCTATTTGGATAAGTCATCATTAGGATCACCCATCGTGACTCAATTCAATCAGATTGCTTCCCTGCCAAATTTGCCGATTTGTCTTGCGATCGCTGGGGCAGGTGCCGTATTGATGTATTGCTTAAGTTTTTTAACCTTAATTTTATACATTTTTTTTATAAATTTCGTGATTTAAACTTTTTTGTTTAATATTTCACGATGAGCATGGTAACCTAGTCCCCTAGTCCTGTAATTAGGTGATATATCTGTAGTTAGCTAATTAACTAACTAATTGTGATTGTGCACCATCTTTATATTCTTTGCCAAATTTATAAGAAACCAACAAAATAGGACGGCTTTTAAATAATACAAAACAAAAAACAGTGGCACTCCATTCGTGCCGATGGAAGTGAAAACTTGGTGTCGGTTTCGGTAACAATGTCGCTAGGTCAATGATTTTTTCCTATCTCAAAAAATGCCCAAGGCGCCTTAAGAAGCTTTCACTTCAAAAAAATCATCAAAATGCTTCAAAATTGGCAAAGATATCCCGTAACATACAAACAAAAAAATATTATAACCTCAAAAAAAAAACCTCAAGAATAGAAGTTGGTTAAAAACAAAAAGACAGGCACCTTTATGGCTCAAGCGACAGACGGCTGTTAACTAATGAATGCTGTGAAGCTCCCGCCACAATCCCGGCTTATGTAAATTATATTGTCATCTTCAAGAATACGCATTAACTCGTGACGCGCACGCAGCGGCGCAAGTCAGCGAATACATCTTTTTTATTAAAATTTGCTGGTCTAATCTATATCTATATGTATACATATAATACAACAGTAAAAAAAGTGTGTCTGTACATTAAATATATTTCCAAAAAAAATATTGAGGGCGATGGAGACGCAGTAATAGAGTAAGAATTAAAACAAAATGTCTGTCTGTTTGTCTGTATGTCTGTATGTATGTCTCCAGAAATACTGGACGGATTCGAATAAAACTTTTTTTGATATATAGCTATTAAGCCTGGGCAACATATAGGGTATAAGTGATTTTGGAAAATGGAACTCCTAATGCAGAACCATAATGGTGCAGCTAAACTATAAGAGATATAAAAATACCGCCTTAGTAAAAATTGTTCAGCCTGATGAGCATTTTCCAGAGACATAAAGTCCACGCGAACGAAGTCGCGGGCTTCGGCTAGTAGAAAATAAAATTCTTATCACACCAGATAACCCATTCTGCATTACGTTGCCTATGTATGGTAAACTGTTTTGTTAAACGTAATTCATTGATAATCCAGCTGAAATATGTACAGCTGTTTAACAAACCGAGCTGCAATGCGTTTAATAGCTAATAGAAAAGTATTTATTATTATGCAACCTTATTATGCGAGATTATCTATTCTGCATTAATGTCTAAACGTGGTAAGCTGTATTGTTAAACGTAACACATTGATAATCCAGCTGAAATAGGTTCAGCTGTTTAACTAAACCGAGCTGCAATGTTCAGCTAGAGGTTTTGTCTACACCATCACGGCTTTATGAGCATTTTGGATCTTGGGGCCCTGAGCAGTAAGAAACCATGGCCGCAAGATTCAAAGGCTAAACGCAGCACGTTAAAATAAAAAATACTCTTGAGTGCCTTTGAGTTTTGCTATTTAATGAGACTAAAATAGTTTTCATGTAAGATCTATACAAATTAATAACCAGCTTTCTTGGTACTCTGCCTCGCGGTCACGCGTTGGAGGCTCTTTTTATTTGTTATTTATATTTTATTAAATTAAAAAACGCAGACAATATGAAAATCTCTCCTTAGAAATTACATTTTTGTGCCCTTCGACGTAAAAACGATGGGTCTATGGGGCCCAGAAGCAAGGTCTTATGTGACTGAGACTTCAACGTAATTGACGATGTTACAACGTTTCCGCGTAATTGGCGATGTTACAGCGATCCAAGGACGCCCGTCCTTGGATCGTTTCTGTTTCTTTGTTTAAATAATTTTTATTGCGATGCTTAGGGGTAATGCTGCCAGACTTCTGGGTATCCTGCCTCACGACGAGATGCGTAGAGTTTCTTTGTTATTTATAATTTTTGTTTTATTTAAATTTGTGACTTGCGTAAAATGTTTTTTACCAATAAAGAGTATTAAAAAATATGGGACATAAAAGGCAAGGAAAAAATGTAAACATGAAATTAACGACTACGTTCTTATCGGCGGAGTACTTTAACCCAGATACCTTTTAAACGTTCCCTCCTTTGACTTGTGTTCGGATTCTAAACAGAGACGTAATTTCTGGAAAATATATGTATGTTATAAGCCCCCTCGTTTAGACGCAACACAAACAACTACTCTAGTACTCTCATTAAAAATTATCCTTATGAACGGGGACCTTTTTTGTCAATGTGTCTAGTGGAGATTGTATGGGAGTGAGAGCTAGATTATTATTAAACAGAACTATTATGCATTTACTAGATAGTCTACACAATATACTAGGAAGCGACGTTTGAATTTTATCAGGGCAGCCCAGCATCGCCTTTTCTATGGGAGAACTTGGGGGTATCGTGGTGAGTACGCAGTGCTAGCGCTATCGCTAGTTAAGCAATACCAGGCGTAGCCCACATTTGTATGGGTGACCACAAGTAGTACAAAATTATTTTGAGCTTCTCTGTGCTTCGAAAGGCATGTTAAAAAATTGTTTTTGGCCCCAGCTGTCATCTTTGTATGGGATGTCAGATGCCTAAAACATCTGTTACCAATTTTCGCTATATACAATCTTTTATTCAGTTTCACCTGTACTGTCGTCTGTCTGTCTGAAATCAAATTCTGCAAGTTAAATTTTACCCACTTCCCGGTTTCCGGTTAAGCTGAAATTTTGCACGCATACGTAGTGTAACAATGCAATATAATGACGAAATGGAGATCTGATGATGGACATAGAACAAAATTATTTCGAGCTTCTCTTCCCTGAGCTTCGAAAGCATGTTAAATACCTGTTGGTCCCAGCTGTCATCATTGTATGGCATATCAAAGTACGTCAAATGCCTTAAGGCTAACTTTAAAAATTTGGCACCAGTGTCTGCTACTTACTTACCTACATGAATACCCCATGGTACCCTTTACGTATCCCAAAAAAATCATGCCGACATTTCCCTTACACCAAATCACCTCTATTATTCATAATAATGTCTCACATATGAGGCCCTAAGCTCGGAAATTAGAGCGGCCATGCCGGCCGGCAATTGCGGACAATTTAAATTATTGCAAAGGACTGCCCTAATTGTTGTACGTAACTTTGTGACCCGTCGGCGGAACGGGTC
The DNA here is from genome assembly GCA_963555685.1 of Acrobasis consociella. NCBI lineage: Eukaryota > Metazoa > Arthropoda > Insecta > Lepidoptera > Pyralidae > Acrobasis > Acrobasis consociella. Next base: position 21,084,285 of record OY743111.1, on the reverse strand, counting down.
GCGTTGTAAACCGCTGTAACACCCTAACTAGTTAATGTAACTAAAACTAGCTATAGTGGTTGTTGCTTTTCGTGTGTGGAAGTGGCTAACACTGATGTCAGATTTTTCAAGCTTACTTAGCTTGACAACGTCTATACAATAGCGATAGTTAAAACTAACGGCTGATTGTGCCTTCCAAAGCCCAAAACATCGAGAAGTTTTATGTCTTTTCGCCACTCGTCCAAGTACAGATAACGCCCGGGCTGCTTAAATTGAGAAAGTGCTCGAGCTTCTAACCCTTTAAGTACATAACCCTAAAAATCATGCCAATGTTTCCCCCACACCAAATCACCTCTATTATTCATAATAATGTCTCACATATGAGGCCCTAAGCTCGAAAATTAGAGCGGCCATGCCGGCCGGCAATTGCGGACATTTAAATTATTGCAAAGGACTGCCCTAATTGTTGTACGTAACTTTGTGACCCGTTGGCGGAACGGGTCGCGTTGTAAACCGCTGTTACTTCTTAACTAGTTTATGTAACTAAAACTAACTATACTGGTTATTGCTTTTCGTGTACAGTTGAAAGTGCCTTCCGAAGCACACAAGATATCGAGAAGTTTTATGCCACGTGGCCACCCATCCAAGTACAGACGACGCACGGGGCTGCTCAATTTGCGGAAGCGCTAGCAACGCCTACTTCTGCCTTGCCACCGAGCTCCTTACCCTTTCATACATAAGTTCATGGCCCTAAAAATCGTACCAATCTTTCCCCCACACCAAATCACCTCTATTATTCATAATAATGTTTCACATATGAGGCCCTAAGCTCGGGAACTAGAGCGGCCATGCCGGCCGGCAATTGCGGACATTTAAATTATTGCAAAGGACTGCCCTAATTGTTGTACGTAACTTTGTGACCCGTCGGCGGAACGGGTTGCGTTGTGGAGGTGGGGTTTGTAAACCGTTGTCACTTCCTAACTAGTTTATGTAACTAAAAGATTATACAACGTATTTATTTTTTTAAATTTTAAAACTACTTCCAAAAGAGGAGGAGGTTATTAATTTATCGCGATCTTTTTTTTGTTTATTTGTTTGTTAAATCTTTATTGTACATAAACACAAGACACAAAAATACAAGTTAGACGTAGAAAACAGAACAAAGACTATCTTTTTTAAAATATGTTGACGATTATTTAAAGACGTCTGTGCTTATTTGGAACATTCTTTTATGTTTGAAAGGGTATACTTTTGAGGTGATCTCATAGAAATTTTATCAAAATCGGTTGTATAATTTGGAGTGAATTCGGGTTTGTTTTGAAATATTATTATTGACCACTTATAGCAAATGCATTCTCGACCAGATGCCTTTTATACGAAAACAAATTGTAACTCCTTCTTGTAATGATTTTCCATCTCCTTGTATGGAAAAACAGCTTGTTGGTGGAAATGCTTATTATATGATAAATGGAAGATTTCGCTATTTTACAAGTTATTGATAAGTTTTACCTATAACGTTGTCTGTCTGTCTGTCTATCTGTAATCAAATCCTGCAACTTAAATTTGACTTACTTCCCTGTTTCCAATTGAGCTGAAATTTTGCACGCAGAAGCACCTATATCGAGTGGCAATAAAATATAATGATGACATGGAGCTGATCTGATGATGGAGCTGGAAGGTAGCCTTAGGAACTCTGTAATGACATGACGTAATCCCATCGAGTTTGGGCTTATTGCATTTGTTTTTGAACAAAAAAAGCTTGTGCGAAAATATGTCTTCTTTTTCTAAAAACAATTTTTTGTAAGTAAAAGGGGTTTTAAAAAAATATTTTGCTAACTTTATGATCTTTGTACACGTGGCACCGCTGAGAAAATATCAGTCGGTAATATAATAACATAACGTGTTGCTATATCTATAACACGGAACAAGTTATCTGTTGTGTAATTGTGTAATAATAATAATTGTTTAAAAATTAAAAAATAATTGTTTAAAAATTAATATAACACGGAACAAGTTATCTGTTAATAAGTATAATAAATGGTTACCTACAATACAGGCCACGCCTAGTGTAGGAACCAAAAGGATGTTTAATATACTTTAATTATTCTGCTCCCACGAAAAGAAAAGTTTTTATGTTTAGATGGAAACCTACTGGATTTTTATTTTGTCAAGTGTTTGAGACTCTTTCTATTTTTGAAAATTGTAAAAAGTGAGGAGATAAATAAATAAAGATTTATCTAAAATCAAACCACAACTTCTTTAACTCTAAAAATACTGTTCCAACACGATTACACGACTATTTCAGATAGAAAATAAAGAAACCAGAATTCTACGACTATAATATTTTCGATTTGATTCCTATCCAAAAATTTAATCGTCTCGCATTCTGTACATTCAAAAAGCGGTTTTAAACCTTTGGAATAAAGTTTAAATCTGTTCATTGTGAGCACAAACTTGCATTTGCAATGAAAATAAAAAATGTTAGTGTTTTATCTAAAGCGCAATGAATAGAAAATGCAAAGGCAGATTATTTCTCACGCAGATAACTCGCCAGAATTTATTTTGCCGAGTGGTTCTACTGAAATTTGTGAGGAACACTTCGTATTAAAATAGTTTTCTTGTGAAATATTTTGTACCTGTTGCTTCAGTATTTGTTTAGTTTATTTAAATCTAACTTTTCATGTTTTAATTTCATAAAATAGAGCTTATAAGACAAGTTTTATTTTGGGGCTAGCTTAATATGCGTGATCTATTTTTAGGGTTCCGTACCGAAAGGGTAAAAACGGGACACTATTACTAAGACTCCGGCTGACCGTCCGTTCTCTGTTTGCCTTTCTGTCTGTATCTCATGAACCGTGAAAGCTAGACAGCGAAAATTTTCTTTCGTCTTTATCATGAAATTACGTTCGTGAGGACACTTGGCCAGTCTCCCACGACCGGATCATGGGTGAATTGGGATATTTGACTGTGGTAGAGTTAACCCCGTGATTCTCTTGAGAATCTCCAACTAGGTGATATTACGAGAATTCAGGAAACAAGTAGAAAAACTAAACGAGCCTTCACAATGCTCAGCGTTCTGCTAGTTGAAAGTAAAATCGTATCATTATATAGTATTCTAAATTTCATTGCTTAGTAATGAAAAAACTTAGAATGTACCAGCTGCTTCTCTTCCCGCGCAGATCATAAATGCCGATCGAGGGAATGGGCAAAAATGCGAATCATGTTAACAGGCGATGTGGCTAGCAACCCATCCGCTAAAAGTGGCTTTTGGGTCTTGCGGCCCTGGGTTCTGCATAGAGCCGCTAGACCCAAAATGCTCTGTCTGCCCCATTAGGGATAAAGACGTGATAGTATGTATGTATGTATTGCTTAGTAACAGTGTGGTGATCCATGAATAGTAAGCGCAGCGTAGGTCGTCGATATCAGGAAAATCGTGGGTCGAATGTGGATGAGAGTAGCTCAGGACAGTGGTAAATGGCATTCATTGGAAGAGGCATATTTCCAGCAGAGGTTTGAGACTGCAGATGATGATGATGAAAGTATTTTAAATATCCAAAACAATTTTTGCAAGACGATCCAATCCTCTAAAAATTTTCCCCTAATTTTAAGAAGGCCCAATTTACAGCTTGTTTCAACAGCAATGCATTTAAAAACACTGCCAAGGGAGGACTTACCGTTGTTTACGACGTTTCTATTCTAAAAATTGCGGTTAAAATTTATATTTTCATTGCGAAAATTGTTTTTGCTAAATTATTCATTGTCTCGACCAAAGTTCACGCAAAAAGTTTAGATTAAAGTTGTGTTGAAAGTTAGATAAAGTTTCTTGAGATGTTCAGACAAATGATGTGGTTAATTTAGTTTAACCCTTATGTTTATAATCTATATAACTTATCTGAGGTTCTTTTATGTGTAAACATTTGATTAAGTTTAACAATCAAAATTTTAAATTAGGAAATACAAGCTAAACAAAGCTTATGAATATCAATGAGACCTCTCCAACCCATCTAGCCAGCAAGGAGAGTGTAGGCCAGGTCCTCTTGCTGCTCTGGCCAAGTGTACACTGGCTCTGGTAGTACAGAGAGGTTCGTGCTCCTGCAGTGGAGACTAAAAAGACCTGATGATGATGAATTATCAAAATAAAAGACCGCATTTCTTACACGATAACTTTACACAGAAGTGAGCTAAAATGATAAATAACTAACCAACTAATTTAAAGTTTTAAGAAACTTCGACTTTCTGCTTATTCTTTATTATAATGTTGCTGTGTTTATTTAACCAGTAAGTTAGTCGGGTAAGTAAGTACAATTGGACATTCGTATCTTTTACGTAGTTTGCCAATACCGAAAACATAACCTATAGAAAATGCAACAAAGCTCTTACATGTACACTCAAAATCTCCTTTATGTCGCATGCTTGCGGACCTTACCGCATTCCTGAATCAGCAACCAGAATGTGATGTGTTTGCTGATGGAGCTAGTATAAATGTAAGGAACCTCTTAAGATGAATTTTAAAAATCCTCGTGGTTCGCGGATCGAAATAAGTGGAATTTTAAATGTCCTCTTGGTCCGATAGCCGAACTAAGTGGAATTAAAAAATCCTGATTGTCCGACATGTTGGACATCAAAATTCCTCGTCAGCCAAAATGACGAAAGTGAGTCGAATTGTATTACATTTTTTTATATACTTATAAATAAAGTAATTTAAGTTATAAGTTTAGTTTTAGTTAATTTTCTTGTTTATTTTATTAATATATAAAGAAAAAATAATTAATTAGATTTGTAAGTACTTATGATACCAGTAATTATGACACCTGTTGTACCAATGGCAAAAGTTGTTCAGTATCATGGACTGAATTCACATTAAAAATAGTTTCAGTATATTTTGTTACACCATAGATTTTGCTATACATTCTAACATTCTCTAGATATGTATTGTAATTGGTGAACACCGTTGTATTTAGTTTCTCAATAAATAAATAAATGAATAAATGTAGTGCTCGTAGTGTAGGCTAGCAGTGTGAGCCAGCAATATCTTTGGAGAGTGCGCTAAATATTTGATGGAGCGGTAAGTTATTGCCCCGACGTGTGCTGCCTGCAGATGTCACTGAGATTGTGTTATACTATCGCTTGCTATTTCATATAGGAGATAGGTGTACACAAACATCAATATTTCATAGATATTGAGCACTCATTTGTTTGAGTTTCCATGGAAAAATTATTTTTTTTATCGCATATCGTTTTTAGTGTTTCGTACCCGAAGTGTAAAAACGGGACCGTATTACTAAGCCTCGCTGTCTTTCTGTCAGTTATTAAACTGTATTACATGAACCATGATAGCTAGACAGTTGAAATTTTCACAGATGATGTGTTTCTGTTGCTGCTGTAACAACAATTTTTTTTTTCAATATTGAGTACAAAGCCCTTCGTCCTTCGAGTCCAACTTGGCCAGTTTTTTTTTTTCTGGGTAAGCTGTTCAATATCACTTACCAAACCATGCAAAAATATTCTTTGATTGAACCTACTTTGTTTTCTTCAGCCACTAGTTAGAGGAACTAAAGGCTTATTTTAATTGGTCTTCAAACTCATGCCATGCGGCACGCATGCGGGTAAACGTTTAAGCTAGCTGATGTTCTTCACATCCTTTTTAACCCTAATCGACCAAGTCGTGAGGAAGCGTCCTCTGCCTCTACGTCCTTTGGCTGAATGTGCTTATCACCTCCTTTCAGTCTGCTGTCTCCCATCTGCTTCTGAATTTTGGCAACTTCAAATGACCCGCAGATGTGCCTGTTCTAAACCTTATCTCGTAAGGTAATGCCTCCCGCCCATCTTAGCATCTAGATTTCCGCACAGTGAATTTTTGGCTCTTGGCAACGAATTGATGTACAGTCGATATACAGCATGTGGGGTATGATATGACCGCAGTTGGCGTAACGGCCACTGTATCATCATTATCAGGTATTTTTGTCTCCACTGCAGTAACACGACCCTCTCCGTACTACCAGAGCCATACTTTGCTAGAGCACCCAGACGATTTGGCCTACACTCTCTACGCTGGCCAGACGTGTTGGAGAGGTCCTATTGATGTTTATAAGTTTTGTTTAGCTCTACACTATCCTCGCTGGCCAGACGGGTTGGAGAGGTCTCATTGATATTTCTAAGCATTGTTTAGCTTGTATTCCTAAGTCGCCTTCTACGACATCCACGGGAAGACTTGGAGTGGTCCTATTCTATTCTGCTGGAAACCACACGGCCACTGTATCGACTTATGGCTTTCATTGGTCGGTATCCCGCGTACAAGGAGTACCTACATGCTTATCGATTGAGTTATCTACCAATGAAAATAAGCCATGAGTCTGGACGCACCGACATATTACAGTAAAGTTACTCCTAGCCATATATAGACTCTATAGACATAGATTTTTTTTACCTCCTAGCAGACCTGCCACCACAGTCCAATCAAGTTAGTACCAATAATTGATACATGCCCCTGCATATACTGCATAGCATCATCGGCTGTCTTATTCACGTCATGTGTTTCATCTCTTTACAAGATATCTTCGGGCTTAAACAAGCTGTTGCTTTTGGCGTTCAATCAATCAACGAATGCACTACTAAAAAAAGTTTACTTGAATTATTCAGGTCTGCCATCCTAATATTATAAACGCGAAAGTTTGTAAGTATGGATGGATGTTTGTTACTCTTTCACGTAAAAACTACTGAATGGATTTTAATGAAACTTTACAATATAGCTTATACACCAGAATAACACATAGGCTACAATTTATAAAGATATTGTGTGACAATCCTGCGGAGATGAAGTCGCGGGCACCAGCTAGTTTAAAATAAATTAGTTAAAAGGAAACGGAGAAATCATATTGACCAAGCCCTTCAAACTATTTTATGAACTACTGTGTACAGTTTAAATCAAGAACGTGAAGATTTTCTTAGCACATTTGCGAAATATAACCTCTTTCAAATGTGCGAAGAAATGGGGGCAGTACTGAACCCCGAAAATTAATTTATAACTTTCTGTAACACTCTGTAAATATAAGTATTCAAGCCCTGGATCGCTAAATTTAACAGCCGTGCTTATTAACTTTTTTATGAGTCTTTTTGTCTTCACTTCAGGAGCACGACCCTCTCTGTACTACCAGAGCCGTCTGGCCAGCCTACACTCTCCTCGCTGGCCAGACGGGTTGGAGAGGTCTCATTGATGTTTATAAGCTTTGTTTAGCTTGTATTTCCTAAGTCGCCATCTAAGACATCCACGGGAGGACTTGGAGAGGTCCTATTCTACTCTGCCAGATACGACACGGCAATAGTAAACATTTATTGCACGCCTGCAACGCATTAAGCGAAGCGTTTGAAGTAGTGTTCTACTCTCAACATGCCAGGGGCATTCGATCATGCGATCTAACCAGTTTATCTTTGTAAACCTTACACCATGTATAATTGTATATCTTATACTATGTATAATTGTACATCTTATTCAAGTACAGCTAAGTTCAAAAAGCCAATCGGCTGAAGTTAGACTCAATGGAAAGTTAGTTGGAAGTAATACGATGTGCCAAAACTGGTGCGAACCGCACTATAATATTCATAACCTGAGACAATGTTGGCAACTTGGAAAATCCAGATACTGTGCGACGCGAGTCAGAAGCGACGGCGGTTTTGCTATAATAAAAAAAATACCTTTATTTTCAGACGACTTTATCCATAGAAAAATTACCACCTAAATTCATTCAATTAAATAGTTTAAAGTAAAAATTAAAATCAGGATAGTTAGTCCATAGAAACATTAATTAATTCATTCAATTAATTAGTTGAAGTAAAAATTATAGTAAAATAAATTAAACATTTAAATAAATCAGAATTCAAAAAATATATATTTATACTTAATGCAACCCGAATAAATTAAAATAACATGAAAAAATAAATAAACAATAGGGGTGACGACAGGGTCCGAAAAGTATAATTAGTCCGTCTTTTAGATTATCCAAAAATAGTGGACCCGTATTTTTCATTTGTAAAAATTCACAAAGATACGGAGCATCAAAGTTCCGGAGTGGGGGCTTGTGACGTTACACTTAAGTAAAAATCGTGCTTAAGTGTGACGTCACGCGAAATTTCAATGCGCTGTATCTTTGCCATTTTTGGTTTCTCAGAGAAAAGAAAAAATGCGTGTCAATATTTTATAATAATCTAACCGATGGACCAAAAATGTTTTTCCATTTGTCATGCCTATTATAAATATACTACATACTTACATAATCTGCCTTTTTGTGACGAGGCGTACATTTATATTAACCAACAAGGAAAGACCATTTTACCCGTGCTGTTTTTTTAAACCTCAGACAAAAAAGAGGGGTGTTATAAGGTTGACGCTAATATCTGTCTGTCTGTCTATAGTTCTCGAACGGATTGACCGATTTCAATGCGTTCTTTTTTGCATGAAAGCAAGTTTCCTTTTTTGTTATAAAATAAAATCAGTTAAGACGTTTAAAAGTTTTGGGAGATTTAACGCTTGAAAATCAGAGTTCTTACTGCCACTCAGTGGTACCTGGAAGAGGCAAAATATAGTGCGGTTTGAGCCAATCGACACGAAAATGGAGGGTTTTCCCCTGGCAAATAATAGATGGCGCTACGGATATTAATTGGAATATATAGTTCCACTATTCATCCCTAGATGGCGTTCTTGAAATTCGTTTTTTTTTATTTTGCCTACAAAATAAACAAAATAAAATTGTCTTTTTATGAAATGGCTAACTTTCTTTATCAACGTGCGGCCATCGACTGGTAGCGGGCAATGACATTCAAATCGGAGATTCTTATAAGTATTTTTAGTTAATATGATTATTTTGCAAAAAAATTACATGGTTATTTAAAAAAATCTTAATTAATATTTTCATTTATTTAGTAATTCTACTAATGCTAAAGCTAGAAATGGGCTTCCACCTTTTCCACTTGCACCGCACTGCACTCTTTCCCTAGGGTGTACTTTATCATATTTTATAAAAATTTAAACTCCAACTTCAGAATTCGTATAAGATGGAATGGAGGATATTCTACAAGAAACTACTGTTCTCGAACAAAATATTTTTCCATACAACAAAACTGCAGTGGAAATTTCAAATTGATTTTGCATTTTATATCGTGAGCTTGCATTCTCAGTTGCTTTAGTGGTAGTATATAGTCCTTACGATACGTCCCTTAGTTCAATCAACTTGGCTTTGAATTTTTAACCCCTGACAAAAAAGACAAATGTCACAAGTTTGATGCTAACGTCTGTCGGTCTGTGTGTCTATCTGTGTAATCGTAGCGCTCGAATGGCTGCACCAATTTCGCTGAGTTTTCTTACGTAAAAGCAAGTGCATTTGCGGTTTTTAGCTACGTTTGATATAATTCGGTACTGCCGTTCAAAAGTTATCATGTTATTGCTTGAAAATCTGGGTTTTTGCCTCTTAAATAAAAGATGGTGCTACGGATACGTTACATTGGCGATATCTTAAGGTCATACCCAAATTTTCCGGGGTCCAGTGCGAACGTGAAGCTTTTCTACGCACATTGCGAAAAACGGCCCCTTTTAGCTAATGTGCGTAGAAAAGCTTCACGTTCGCACTTTAAATTATAAACAGTAGTTCATAAAATAGTTAAAAGGGTTATCTAGGGTTTGGTCAAGACAAAATTTTAAATGATATCACCGTTTACTTTCAAATGATTTACTTTAAATGAGGGCGCTACTGGACCCCGGAAAATTCAGGTAGCCCCTTAATAATAGATAACACAACATAAATAAATTACATACAATGTTATTTCTTTGGAAACGATTTAAAAGTCGGGGGTTTTTTGATTTGTCTATCAAATAAACTTGTATAACTGTTCCTAATACGGTACTTTATTTATGCATGGGAGATTTTATGATGATATTTTATCCATTTACGTGAAATCTTTACATTTTTATTAAAGAAAATGCGTACATCTATGCGAGAACTTATTGTTTAAGTATTATGCTCTTTTCTTATCGTGTGTGTTAGTGACTAACACTGTGTCAGAGTTTTTAAACCGCCTTAAAGGTTTTAAGTAACGACCAATGTCAAAGACAGTGACCGGGACCGACGGCTTAACGTGCCCTCCGAAGCACGAATCATCTTACTTATCAGACAATCACGTGATCAGCCTACAATGTCTTAACCAAACTAGGACAACAACACAAGTCGTAGCCCCCGCCGGGAATCGAACCCGCGACCTCCGAGTATGAGCCGAACGCTCTAACCACTACACCACGGAGGCAGTTTTTTGCTGTTAACAGAGTATTATGGTATACAAGTGGGTTAAAGGTTAGCAATGTTCATATATTTAATACTTGACAGTATCTCAACCTCATTGTCTTTACCATTTACCTTGATACTTTGACATTTACAATTATCACTTTCTGTGACTCATATCCTCACGTATCAAAACTACCTTTTTTTACACAAACTAAATGTTTGTTGGTTATAATTTCTTATCGTATATCAAATTTAAAATAGTAGTTCGCCACGAACTTAGACCTCGCGATTATATCTTCTACAATCAAGCAAAGCAAGCAAGCAATCCAATACACGACAATTGAACACAATTAACTGACTAAACAAATTTAACAAAACTTTAAACAAGCAAGACAACAAAAAGTCATACGATTCTAGAAAAAATCAAGTCAATCTTGTAAACTTATGAAAAAATAACCATAGCGAGTTGAGTTTTTGTTGGACATCTACCTACATAGTTATTGCTTTTTGTGAACTATATGGTATTGAATGTACTTACGCAACGCAACAAATATTTGTCAATTTTCTTCTTTTCTTAAAAATAGTGGTCAAGACATTGGCCTTGTAACTCGGAAGTCGCGGGTTTAATTCCCACGGGAGACATGTATTTTTAAGAAAGTTGTTCAGTAACCTGGACTGAATTCAATATTTTGTAAGAAGATTTTGTATTGTATATCCGTTACGGCTCAGTCAGCTAGACTTCGCGAGTCACCCTAAACCCGTTTAAGTATAACGTATAAAAAAGTTGTCCAGACAAAAAAGTTGTTCAATTAAAAAAAATGCGTTTTTATAATGGCAACAAAAAAGTCTAATGAAATTTTTGAAAATATTTTGAAATGGCGGATATATGACAATTTTAAAATTTTAAACCCCCATATTTCAGCCATTTTGAAAAATTTCGGAAAACTGGCTCGACAAAAAAATTCTATTTAGTTGCTGAGCCTGCTTACAAAATTTTATGAGAATCGGTTAAGAAATGCGACCTGTAGGCGAGAACAGCCAGACAGACAGACAGACAGACAGACAGACAGACAGACAGACGGACGAAAGAATTTTTGGCTAATCTCGAAACTGAGACGCTTCGCTCGCTTCGCTCGCTCGGTCAATAATAAGTTAAACAATAAATAAATAAATATACACTTACGGACAAATCGCACAGGTCACAAATCACAAAGTAAGTTCAAGGTATATATGGGATACTAACTCAACGATACTATATTTTATAGCCAATTTGAAAAAGATCATTTTCCATCTTGACCTGACCAGGGATCGAACCCGGGACATCCGGTGTGACAGCGTGGCATGTGGACCACTAGGCCATAGAGGTCGTCAATTAAGTATTATTCTTCTTAGAGTACCGACTCGCACTTAGCTGGTTATTTCTTCATAAACCTTTAAAGTCTAAAGCTGGACTAGACGGCTCCTAATAAAGGGAGTTTGCCCATTACCACCACGTTGGGCAGACGACTTGATGATAATGAGCTAATTAGCATTATCTCGGCACAGAGGTCAACATTGCTTCTCATACTCTAATAACTATAATTACCTCCCTCGAGAAGCAGTGATTTAGAGAAAGCGTTCGATAAAGTAAATTGGAAACTAATGATGAAGGCGCTTAAGAATGCTGGCATAGACTACAGAGACAGGAGAATAATCAAAGAACTGTATAAAGAACAAGAGACAATAACCTTAATTAGCCTGTCTTTTTTCATTATTACTTTCTAAGTAATAATGAAAAAAGCTAAGCTAAAATACGACAGGGAGTGAGGCAGGGTTGCCCACTTTCTCCACTAATATTCAATCTATTTATAGAAGCAGCAATATCTCAAATCAAAGACCAAGATTTAGGAGGAGTTAGTATTAATGGAGAAAAGATACATTTCGTAAGATTTGCAGATGGCATAGCAGCCCTTGGAAGCAGTTCACAACAATTAGAAAAGTTAATAGAAGCAATGAACAATATTTTTAAAGAACATAAATTGAGTATAAAAATAAATAAAACAAAGTCCTTAATTGTCTCGAAGTCAGGTCCAGTAATTAAAAATATCCAACTTAATAATAAAACAATAGACCAAGTTTAAAGTTTTAAATATTTAGGAACTATTATCAACGAAGAGGCAAGATGCTCAGAAGATATTGAGAAGAGGATTGCTATTGTAAAAAGTACATTTAAGAGTAAAAAAATATATATTTTGTTCTGGTATTAAATAAAGTTTACGTAAAAGATTTATTAAAACATTTATATGGAGCACTGCTTCGTATGGATGTGAAACGTGGACGATGACCAAAAAGGATAGAGATTGATTAAAAGCATTTGAAATGTGGTGCTGCAGGAAAATGAAAAAATAAGTTAGATAGAAAAAATTACAAATGAGAAGGTACTAGAGGATGTGAGAGAGAAAAGACAAATTATAGAAAATAGAAGAGGGAAAATGTTCGGTCATCTACTACGCCACGATGCGTTCTTTAAAACAAGAGTGGAAGGAAAAATAGAAAGAAAGAGATGAGTAGGAAAACCCAAAAGAAAATTTATAGACCAAATAAAAGAAAAATTAAACGTGAAAACATATAAACAGGTTAAGAACTTAGCGGAAGGAAGAGAGACATGGAAAGCACTCCACCGACAAGAGCCCAGCTCTTAAATATAAGAAGAAGAAGACCTCAGTCGCCAATTAAGACACGCGGATAAGGATAAGGGGGTGACAAATCATATTCTTATCTGCCATCACCACACGGACATATTTATTCATCTTTCGATCTTCAAAGTCTCCACTGCAGGAGCACGACTCTTTCTGCACTATTAGAGCCATACTTAACCAAGGTAGCCAGAAGAATTGGCTAACACTCCCTCGCTGACCGACTGAAATTTTGTTTAGCTTGTATTCCCTATGTCGCCTTCTACGACATCTACGAAAAGACTTGGAGTGGTCCTATTCTACTCTGCCGGAACCCACACGGCATATTTATTCAAATGATTTTAATAACCAGATTCCCACGAGCCTACGAATATCATTCACCTATCTCATCTCGAGAGAGGCTCATTTTCAGCCAAATCTAATAGCACCCGCTAATCTGATTCAGCAATATAGGCGGGCAATCACAGAGAGCGGTAGTTTATTCGATAAGTTCGTTATAATTCGACAAGTAACATCTTTAGTTGAGACGGTAATGGATCGCCTCGGCGGGTTTTCTAACGTTTGTGAAGGTTTTGATTAGCTGAGAGATTAACTGATATATTACAATCATTTTATTGTTTTGTTGATTACTAGTTGCGCCCTGCGGTATTGCCTGCTAGCCTATGTGTTAATCGAGGTTGTTAGCTTCCGGCATACCAAATTTTATCAAAACTGATCCAGTCGTTTGCGCGTGAAGAAGGAACAAACATTCAAGAAAAGACTTGGAGTGGTCCTATTCTACTCGTGCATCACCACACGGCATATTAATTCAAATGATTTCAATAACAGGATTCCCACGAGCTTACGAATATCATTCACCTATCTCATCTCGAGAGAGGCTCATTTTCAGCCAAATCTAATAGCACCCGCTAATCTGATTCAGCAATAAAGGCGGGCAATCACAGAGAGCGGTAGTTTATTCGATAAGTTCGTTATAATTCGACAAGTAACATCTTTAGTTCGGCGGGTTTTCTAACGTTTGTGAAGGTTTTGATTAGCTGAGAGATTTACCGATATATTACACTCATTTTATTGTTTTGTTGAGTACTAGTTGCGCCCTGCGGTATTGCCTGCTAGCCTATGTGTTAATCGAGGGTGTCAGCTTCCGACATACTTAATTTTATCAAAACTGATCCAGTCGTTTGCGCGTGAAGAAGTAACAAACATTCACGAAAAGACTTGGAGTGGTCCTATTCTACTCTGGCATCACTACATGGCATATTAATTCAAATGATTTCAATAACAGGATTCCCACGAGCTTACGAATATCATTCACCTATCTCATCTCTAGAGAGGCTCATTTCCAGCAGAATCTAATAGCACCCGCTAATCTGATTCAGCAATAAAGGCGGGCAATCACAGAGAGCGGTAGTTTATTCGATAAGTTCGTTATAATTCGACAAGCAACATCTTTAGTTGAGACGGTAATGGATCGCCTCGGCGGGTTTTCTAACGTTTGTGAAGGTTTTGATTAGCTGAGAGATTTACCGATATATTACACTCATTTTATTGTTTTGATGAGTACTAGTTGCGCCCTGTGGTATTGCCTGCTAGCCTATGTGTTAATCGAGGTTGTTAGCTTCCGACATACAAAATTTTATCAAAACTGATCCAGTCGTTTGTGCGTGAAGAAGTAACAAACATTCACGAAAAGACTTGGAGTGGTCCTATTCTACTCTGGCATCACTACATGGCATATTAATTCAAATGATTTCAATAACCAGGTTCCCACGAGCTTACGAATATCATTCACCTATCTCATCTCTAGAGAGGCTCATTTCTAGCCAAATCTAATAGCACCCGCTAATCTATTCAGCAATAAAGGCGGGCAATCACAGAGAGCGGTAGTTTATTCGATAAGTTCGTTATAATTCGACAAGTAACATCTTTAGTTGAGACGGTAATGGATCGCCTCGGCGGGTTTTCTAACGTTTGTGAAGGTTTTGATTAGCTGATTCACTGATATTACATTCATCTTAAGTTTTATTGATTGCTAACTAATGTCTGCAACTTCGTTTGCGACAAAAATGCTCATCAAGTTGAACAACTTTTGCTTAGGCGTCATTATATTTCTTACAGTCAAGCTGGGCCAGTACGGTTCTGCATCAGAAGTTCCATTTTCCAAAATCAATTATGTGTATATATTGTACTAGCTGTTGCCCGCGACTTCGTCATCGTGGACGATTTTAAAATAGTCATAATAATTAACTGTGAACGGTTTAAATTGTGCAATAAATAAAACCTATAACTACTAAAAATATATTTTATTATAAATAGTCGTTAAGATTTCTACTTCTGTATTTCGTGTATATATCTTTCCATAGCTCGTAGGCCTTGGGGTTGGGAAGGGGACCCATTTTAGACGGGTCTTGTATGTACAAAAATCTTAATTCTTCTTTATCACTTGGTTTCCACCGAACTGGTAAATTAGTCTGGGATGGAGGAGTAGGATCTCTGAAACAATATCACAAATAAAGTTAAATAGCTGTGCCCGTGGGCTTCGCTCCCAGTGGGAATTTTGGGATGAAAACTATCCTATGTCCTTCCCTGGGTATCAAACTATATCCATATCAAATTTCATCTAAATAGGTTCAGTGGTTGAAGAGTGAAGTGCAAACAAACAAAAAAACAAACAAACAAACAAACTAACTAACTAACAAACTAACAAACAAATATACAAACTCACTTTCGGATTAATAATATCAGTAGGATAGTAGGATTAGTCACACATCGCCCGCTAAAAATATATTACTACCTAGGCCAGATGACATAACAAAATGTTTATTAATTATTAATTATTACTATAATCTATTTAGTTTATATTTATTATTACTGCAGACTTTTACATTGTCATTACAGTTTACACCAATGCGATAATATAAGACTACTTATCAATCATTAATTTCTCTGCAATGTTTGCTAATTTCGTCATCGAACGCCTATGATTGAATATTGAATACCTGCTACGACTTCGACTCAGGCAACTAACTGTATCATTTATCTTTTATTTAGATGCCAACTTTCTTATCATATATCTGGTTTTCTTTCTTTACAAAAAGAGAATGCTTTAGCTTTGAGTTACCATATTGTAGCCTTTAGCTTAGTACAGTTTTAAGTAAATTAATCATTGCTGTCATCTAAGACATGATTTTGAATCTCACTCACCCATATTTAGCAAAATTTGTCCAAAGTGTAGTCATAAAGTCTATCATTTCCTGATCTTTACTGTTTTTGAAAGGCCAAACTCTTGCGTCGAAGAGATAAAACAAATCATCTCCATGACAGGATCCTTTTTCCTTTGCATATCCTGTACGTCCCTTCACAACATTCCTTCCACCTTGATAATTAAAATAATAATTATATACAGAAGCATTATTAGTAGATAAATACATTTCACTTTCCATTATAATTGGAATCTCAAAATAAAGGTGCGTGTAAATGTCTGAGACATTCAAAATGTTTTTCAAACTTATTCGTTCTTTTCCAAAATAAAATTCTTTAACTTTCTCAGCAAGAGCGGCAGCTTCATTCTCATCTTTGAAAACTAAATCTGACGCAAATAAATATCTTATATTTCTCTCTTCCAAAGTTTCAGCGTTATCTCCGGCTATTAAAAACAAACCTTCGTTGCTTACAGAACCTATTATCACAGGAATATTCTTTGGCTTATTTAATAACAGGTTATATGGCAAATCACTTAATACGGGCTCAACGCCTGGAATAGGCTTTTCGATGCAAGGCAGCTGAAGAAGCTGCGTATCAAAGTACATTCCTAAAGGTTTCTCTGGCTTTAATTTGATTAATTCTTTGTACGGTAATTCTGATAGAATTTTGAAAATTTCACGAGGATCTTCTGTTTCATATCCTAGTTCTTTAGTCAAGAGACTTGCAATCCATACTGGTTTCCTATTTATTGACCAATTAGATAATGAAGTACCACTTTGTATAATGGCTCTATTGAATAACCCATTAGTAGCTTCACTGGCTATCAAAATAGCTGATGACGTTGCTCCAGCACTTTCACCAAAAATAGTAATATTATCGGGATCTCCCCCAAAGGAAGCTATATTTTTCTTAATCCATCTTAAAGCTGCAATTTGGTCTTTAAGACCTGCGTTTCCTGGGGCATCTTCTGTACCTAAACAAATAAATCCTAAAGCTCCAAGTCTGTAGTTAAATGTGACTATAATTACGTCATGTCTGACTAGAAATTCTGGGGCGTAGAGGAGTTTTCCACCACTTCCGATTATAAATGCCCCTCCGTGGATGTAGACCATTACGGGGAGGGGTCTTTGAGCAAATGCGGGTACGTATACATTTATTTTGAGACAATCTTCTGTGCCTATGACCCCGATGGGTGTAGGTTGAGGACATGCGTATATTTCTTCTGTGGCTTTAAAAACTCCTTCCCAAGAGGGAGGAGGCGATGGCGCCTGGAAAAAAATCGACAATTATTGGCGAGATTAAAAAAAACATATATATAATTCAAATTTTATTAACAAAGACAATAAAGCTTTTAGCTTTTAGGCATTCAAGTGCAGTACTGAACTAAAATTAACTAAATGCCCGCTCACTTAATATTTTCACCATTGCTTATTTCATTATTTAACAAAGAAAATGTTTCGCTGTACCAACACAATTTTCATAGCTTACTATAATGTCTAGGTTCATACAGTGAGTTATGATATCATTGTATGCTAATGAGTAAAAATGGCATACCTATTTAATCACTAACTGACATGTTTGTTTTTGAAGTGAAAACTTCTTTAGCGGCGCTGTGCACTTTTTTTGGAATGGGTAAAAAATGTTAAACTCGCGTCAGGACACGCTCGCGTCAGGACACGTGACCTGATCGAAAATTCGTAAGACGGATGGAGAGTAGACAGCTGGCGCGGCGTAGGAGAGGGAGTATCCCCCTCTCTTTCTACGGCGCGGCGAAAATGTATGCCTGCGCCTGCTGTTTCGTATATCAAAAATGCACAACGTTAATATTCAAGTTTTCATTTCTGCCGGCACTCCCAGAGTGCAACCAGTTGTTTTTTTTTGTACTGAACAGAATGGCTGCAGCGACAAAACAAAAAAAATCTTGATAAATTAATAAGAAGTGCAAAATTATGAATAAATATATACGGATAAATCACACAGAATCAGCTATCACCAAAACAAAATAAGTTCGAGACTTGTGTTAAAGGATACTAATTTAACGATACTATATTTTATAATATAAAAATACATATATATAAATAAACATCAATACTATAAGTCATTTTGTTACTACCCTACAAAAAGTTATTTTGTAAAGTGCCCTGCAGTTAGTATTGCCTTCTATATGTAGGTATAAGTCGAGAAAAATGTGTATTTATGAATAAATTAAATAGGTAGTTTTAGTAAGTGTGAATAAATTTTTTGCGAGTTGGATGTGCGTACAAACCTTGAATGGTTTTTGCACATCCCATTTTGATGTAATAATATATTTTTTTGTAAATAAATAAATAAAATAAAATAAATAAAAAATAAAAATGAATACTAAAAATAAATATTTACGTCACAAAACCACTGAAACTCACCTTAAATCGAGTACTAGAATTAGTACTCGCGTACGGAATGCCCATGTATTCGAAAAACGTTCCATCTGCACTGATTTTACCGGTCAAAGTCCCTTGCGCAATCGTGACCTCGGGCGACGGCTGGTCTACCAAGTTCATGGCGAAAAGCGTAAATAACACAATCCTCTTGCCGTACCTCATGTTGTCACACTGACACCGATTTTACGTTTATTACGTATCAAAACTTATCTACATTCACTGTTATCTTAAGAGATAAGTGTGTTAACCTCATTATATCACTTGGTAAGTCTGTAACATTAGTTATTTCATCAAAATATAAGTGTTTTGATTAAAAAAACCTGTTAACACGTGATTAATGAGTTTGGAATCGTCTGACATGACCGTCGCGTTGTAGTTTTGGCCTTCAACTGTCGGCGAATCGATGACGCGACGGCGTGACGTATGAGAGATAAGGATAGCAGTATCTTAAGCGCTTTGTACACGGCAGCTATAATGTACATTTGTAAGATGTACATTTCAGCACGATACATTTCATTACATATTTCTATAAATAAATAAATATATAGGGACAAATTACACTGATTGAGCTAGCCCCAAAGTAAGTTCGAGACTTGTGTTATGGGATACTAACTCAACGATACTATATTTTATAACAAATACATAAATAGATAAATATCCAAGACCCAGAACAATTTGAAAAAGGCCATTTTCCAACTTGCCTTGACTGGGAATCGAACCCGGGACCTCTGGGTGGCGGACTAGCATGGTGACCACTACGCCACGGAGGTCGTCAAATTCTATAGAAATCGTCAGGAGTCTATTACCACCACGACAGATATAATGTATATTTTGCATCTAACTATTTCTATGGAAAGATGTAATGAGATGTATCGTGCTATAATGTCTTTACATCATTAGTTGCCGTGTAGAAAGCCCTTTATAGATAATAAATAAGGTTAGGTGCATAGATACAGGAGGCACAATAGATTCCGCGTTAAGATTCAAAAGTACAAACTGTTTTGAATCGTTGTAGATATTTTTTTGATTTAGTTTTTAATTCTACTAAATCGAAAGGTCACCTAAATATAAGTCAATGGCATTAGACCAGTGGTTCCCAAACTTATTTTGTCTACTGCCCACTTTGAGAATAAATATTTTTTAGCGCCCCCATTGTTTTCACCTATTTAAAAACCAGCCAACTGATACAGGAATGCACAATTCGGGTTATTTAACAAAAACTTGTTAAAACATGATAGATATCTACGAGTACTAATAACTATTAAAATGCGAAAGTGTGTCTGTTGCCTTTTTATTTGTTTGTTTGTGTCTACTTTCATTACGAAACGGAGCGACCGATTGACATGATTTTCATTTTTCCTATATTCAATAAAATAGGACAGATATATGAACTAGGCGGAGAGAAATATAGAACCGAGTTTGAGCAATTTTTTAATTCGTATTAGTTGATGTTCACAAGTTGTTGTTGAGAGTCGAGAGCTTTTGCAGTCGTTGTTTAAGAGGCCTCCTAGCTAAATAAAGCTCCTAGCAAAAAAAAAAAACATTTTCTTTCTGGGTCTCTTACCGCCCCCCTTGAGACCTGCAGCGCCCACAAGGGGGCGTTATCGCCCACTTTGGGAACCACTGCATTAGACTATGTGATATAAATTCTGTCGTATGGACGGAACGGGCTCCCGAAATTTGGCTGCCGTTTAAACGTCCGTTTAACTCAACTCAGCTTCAAATCTAAAAATTATGTACAATTTAAGAAATTAAAGTTTTTTATTATTTCTATGTTATCTCTGTATTATTAGTAACAATGAAATTCGCAATGCAGTACTAACGACTTTATTTCACAGATATTATGATATCGATAAAAATCTTTGAAACGCAATCATAATTATTATTGTCATATTTTTCTGTAACAAGTGAGAAAATAAAGTCTAAGGTATGTTCTTATCGGTGCAGGATTTTCCATTCGCATTATTTATCCTATATTTAACGAACTTCGAAAAAGGAGAAGTTATAAATTCGACGAATTTTTTAAATGTATTTCACCAATTATTCAAAGATGTCTTAACCGATTTCAAAAATTCTTTTTTTGTGTACTTGCCAGGTGGTTCCATAGAAATGTTATCAAAATTGGTTGAATAGTTTGGTGGGGATGACAGATTTTAGTTTTGAAAAAATTATCAATTAAATGTGTGACCTACGTCACGAGTTGTGCCTCTTTTACTGCATCCATGAATTACCTTCTCGGTCTTCCTTTTCCTCTCTTGGCTTCCACCTTTATTTTAAACTAGCCGAAGCCCGCGACTTCGTTCGCGTCGACTTTATGTCTCTGGAAAATGCTCATCAGGCTGAACAACTTTTACTAAGGCGACATTTTTATATCTCTTATAGTTTAGCTGGACCATTATAGTTCTGCATCAGGTGTTCTATTTTCCAAAATCATTTATACCCTATATGTTGCCCAGGCTTAAGAGCTTTATAACAAAAAAAGTTTCATTTGAATCCATCCAGTATTTCCGGAGATTAGCGTGTACAAACAGACAAACAGACAAACAGACAGACTTTTTTTTTTTATTCTTACTCTATTACAATGTCTCCATCGCCCCCAATATTTTTTTTGGAAATATATTTAATGTACAGACACACTTTTTTTACTGTTTTATTATATGTATAGATGTTCGCGTGAATTCAGGGCTAGAAGTTATAAAATTATTTCTTGGTAACAAATCTACCCTTGTGTAGGCACAGTGTAGCCCCAGTAATGAATTTGTAATGAAATCACGTTACACGACCCTTACAATAGAAATAAAGGTATTAAATAACAACTGCAAAATACAGACAGTACAGAATTAACGTCTTCACACTCTGGACAAAAAAAAACTTAGTTTTTAAACACACCTGTACTAGCTCTCAAATTTGAAAACGAATGTGAAAACCACTAACGTGGTTGCCGCTTTTTAACTCACGCAACACCAGGGTAACAGAATAAATATAAGTTTAACATACAGGTCTTGGATAACCAATACCATAACCACGCTGGTCTGGGAGAAACGAAAAAACTTAGAATGTACCAGCTGCTTCTCTTCCCGCGCAGATCGTAAAAGCCGATCGAGGGAATGGGCAAAAATGCGAATTATTTTAACAGGCGATGCGGCTAGCAACCCGTCACTGTATTGATTGCTTTTCCATCTTCTCGCCTACCATAACGCTAAAAGTGGCTTTTGAGTCTTGCGGCCCTGGGCTCTGCTTAGAGCCGCAAGACCCAAAATGCTCTGTCTGCCCCATTAGGGATAAAGACGTGATAGTATGTATATAAGTATGTATAACATACAGAATGGAATCTCTCCCCGTTTCCCCAGCCTTGCACTTCTCCCTCAATCTCGCCTTGTAGAGGCAGTTTGTGCAGGCGCCTGCAGCCGCCCGCGCATCCTCCTCCACAAGGTGCGGACGGAAAACAAACAAGGTGTATGTCTTCTTCTTATCTTGTGTGTTAGTGACTAACACTAGTGTCAGAGTTTTTAAACCGCCTTAAAGGCCTCTAATGGTAACGACCAATGTCAAAGACAGTGACCGGGACCGATGGCTTAACGTGCCCTCCGAAGCACGGATCATCTTACTTCTCAGACAATCAGGTGATCAGCCTGTAATGCATGTATCCACTGCAGGAGGACGACCTTCTCTGTACTACTAGAGCCATACTTAGCCAGAGCAGCCAGAGGACTCGGCTTACCCTCTCCTCGCTGGCCAGGCGAATACTTCTCTATACTCGATACTTTTCTCCAGCCACGGTCACGCACGAAAGGGTTAAATTTGCAGTTTACGCTGTAACTTGTTTGAGTTAGGCAGCGAGCACGTTTGGACCACATTCGGTTTGACATTAAAAAGTCGTAATGCGATAGGGATAATACAAAAGTATATTTTTTTCTATTTGAGAGAGAAAGAGAGCAGATGGACTAAGTGTACTTGGACAATCTGATGTTTTTATTTCGTAGGTAGTATAGGCTCTGTAAGCTGTAAGCTTCGAGTCACTTTGACACGTTACAAAATTATACATCATAATAAGGATAGATTTTTTGAAGTAGCTGAAAATAACATTTTAAAAGTTTTCGACCATAATAGTATGCCATTTTTAAAAATTTTGAATAACTGAATCGACAATTTCGAATCTGTTGCGTTAATAACATAGCTGAAAATCAGCGCAGAAACTTTCTCTACTACTTGAAAAAACCGCATCAAAATCGATCCATTCAAAAACGTCAAATTTATAACACCTCTCTTTTTAATGGGAGTTAACAAAACACTTCAAACTAGAGTCACATCAAGACGTAACTCTTAATCCCTAGCTCATAGGTATGCTACCCTCAGATCACTTACTTTGAAGATTAGTCGACCGCCGTTATGCTGACACACCGTCTCTGATGCAAATGCTTTTAATCTTAGAGCCTACTGTAAGATTTTTACTAAATATATGTTCTTTGAAATAAATTTAAACTAAACTTATTAAAATTTAATTTAAAACTGAATAAGAACTAAAATTTAAAAATAAATAAAATGGAGTCCCACTAAAATATTACCCCTCCGCCAGACGTAGCTAAAAGGCTGGCAGCATTGCCACGTTGTATGGCAAAGTTAATTGTTTGAGCCAGATAGTTATCAGCCCTTTGTTCACGGGATACATGGAATAGACGTTTAGAAATTAATTAATATGTACTTAAATAGATGAGGACAAAAAAGAGAATAAAAAAATTGCAACAGAAGTGGAGCAATGCTTTTGTGTGCATTATTTAAAAAATAAAACACGTACAGTTTCCGTGTACATAAATTGGCCAGACGGGTTGGAAAGGTCTTATTAATGTTTATAAGCATTGTTTAGCTTGTATTTCCTAAATCGCTTTCTACGACATCCACGGGAGGACTTGGCCCTATTCTACTCTGCCAGAAACCACACGTTATGAACAACAAGACAGTTCGAATTTATCAATCGAACGTACAGATCTCGCAGCAGGCTCCCAAGCTCTGGTATCAATTCAAGAGCCGGCAATTGGTTCAGCAGATTCCTGCCTCTTTCGCATTTTAAGCGCCGATGCTAAAGTTTCTTCCAAGATTACCATCGAACTGCCGTTACGGGGTTTACAACCATAACATGGTTTGGAGGTGTTATTCTAATGGGTTGTTTAACCTACTTTTTCTTTGACCTCCTTTTAATACATCCCAGCGCGTTCCTTGATTTCTGATTGTATTCTTAGTTGTGCTACTCCAGAGCCCGAGAAGGGCTTCACTTTTTTTCCATATATATATATATATTTCTGCCATATTACCCCATGCTGGTCTGGGAGAAATAAAAAACACTTAGAATGTACCAGCTGCTTTTCTTCCCACGCAGATCGTAAAAGCCGATCGAGGGAATGGGCAAAAATGCAAATCATGTTAACAGGCGATGCGGCTAGCAAACCATCACTGTATTGATCGCTTTTCCATCTTCTCGCCCACCATGACGCTAAAACTGGCTTTTGGGTCTTGCGGCCCTAGGCTCTGCATAGAACCGCAAGACCCAAAATGCTCTGTCTGCCCCATTAGGTATAGAGACGTGATAGTATGTATGTATATATATTTTTGACAAATCACACAGATTGAATTAGCCCCAAAGTCAGTTGAAACTTGTGTTACAGAATACTATCTCAACGATACTATAAAACTGGCCATTACCTGACGTCAATTTCCCTGGGGATTTTTTTCGTGTGTGTAAGCAAGTAAGGCCAACGCTGGTATCAGATTTTTCAAGCTGCCTCAAGGCATCTGACAGAGGCTGACGTCTGTCATACAATGATAACAGCCTGGACTGATGACGTATACGTGCTTCCCGAAGCACGGAGCAGCTCGAGAAATTTTTATGATAGTTGTGAGCATCCATCCAATCCACCCATCCAAGTGTGGATCCCGCCCGGTATCACTTATAAACTAAGTTTTACTTTTTGGATTTTCCCTTAAAAATGCACAAGCACCTACTCGTATAAAGGAGTTTGCTTCTGAGCCATGACATCAGTACTGTTTCAATTAATCACAGCATTCACGGCTTACTGTGTCTGTCACACGCAGTTTTGATGTTCTTAATTAAATAACCATACATTTAATTTCATTTATTATTTCGTTTAGCAATGTTTACATTGTGTTGGAATTACTTAAAGCTACTTTCTAGTAGCGGTATGAAAACAAACAATTTATACACATTTTAAGTTATTATACCTGAGTAGAGTAAAAGTAAGACTGACGACCGAGAAGTGAAAAAGAAACATACTATAACGACAAGGACCACTAAGATCTTAAATTAGAAGAAAAAGTTAAAAGAAAAGGAAAACTCTTAAATTTATACGTATTAAAAAATCTACACCGCTATTAACATCATTAACATCAACAGTTCAGAACTTAGACAACGAACCTGAACTTTCAAACCAAATTTTTGTTTTTCGTGTGTGTAAGTGGCCAACACTGATGTCAGATTTTTTAGGCTGTCTAAATTCATATGGTATAGGTTGACGACTGCTATACAATGATAATAGCCGGCGTTTAGGTTTAAAATGTCCAAATCCCAAAATGTCTAGAGGGTGCAGAACGTCCATATCCCAGTAAGTCAAATCTCAAAAGGTTAAAATTCCAGAATTTCGACATAATTATATATACAGTGTTTGTATTTTATTCATTATCAAGTATTAGTAATGGTACTAGTGTATATTTTATTATGTATAATGAAGAACGGAGGAGCTCGAGAATTTTTATGCCACATGTGGTCAACCATCCATGCGCGTGCCACGCGCGGTGCCGCTTTACTTGCTATGTATGTATAGTAGGTATGTTTAATGCGTACTTCCGCCGTACCATCAAACTCCTACAACAAAAAAACTGTTAAGTTAATACGTATAAAAAAAGCTAATACCTACCTACACCACCAATAACATCATTAACATCAACAGTTCAGAACTTAGACAACGAACCTGAACTTTCAAACCAAATGTCCGCAGAAGATTGTCCGCTCTTCAGGCGATTCGTCAACGTCATATCGCGAGATAAAGCACCAAACGCCACTTTGTAATATCTCGTAGATTTATGACGGAGCCACACACTTAACGATTATTTAGCGGGGGATGAACTCTTTTTATCTCATTCATATTTAAATATGATAGGTTGATAAATTGGCTCAAGTTTGCAGGGCGGGATAGCGCGGCTTTGGAATGCCCTTCGACGAGATATGGATCTTTATAGACATAAATTTAGTGTTCGAAAAGTGTTTTTCTTTTTAATTTTTGTAAAATTAAAAGAGATGTATAAAGCTGTAAGTTTAAGTTGGTTAAAGTTTTGTAGAGCTCATCAGATTAAATAGAAGGCCAACTTTTTTTTATTTTGCAAAGGCCGCGTTCAGCATGGTGCTAGTATCGTGGAGTCTTTTACCTACTTATTATTTGTGTAACATATTTTTATTCTATGCTGGTCTTTGAGGAAAGAAAAAACTTAGAATGTACACGCTTCTTGTCTTCCCGCTCAGATCGTAAAAGCTGATCGAGGGAATGGGCAAAAATTTCTACCTTCTCGCCCACCGTCACGCTAAAAGAGGATTACGAATCTTACAGCCGTGAGCTCTGTCTGCTAAGAGCCGCAATACCCAAAGTGCATTGTCTGCTCCAATAGGGATAAAGACGTAATAGTATGTGTTAAACGCCCAAATGTTAGCATTCCTTCATACAAAAATCATTCAAATACAGCTGGCGACGTGCCTGCTCCGCAGTTTTCGCAAAATTACAATTCCAGTTTAAGTGCAAGAATATTGGCACTCGTGTGTGCCGAAACAAAACTAGTTCCGTTTTAAAACGGCGCGCGTGTTGAAGTGGCCGCCGCTGCCGTGTTTTAATGGAGGGCATAGTGTGTGTGTAAAAAGCAACTGTGTTGTTATAAACTAACCAACCCGAAATTAAGATGCTTCGCTCGCTTGGTCAATTATTCGTGTAACAACATCTTCCCGTAAGTATATATTTTTTATAAAACTTTTTCTTCCATGCCGGTCTGGGAAAAAAGGAAAAACTTAGAATGTACCAGCTTTTTCTCTTCCTGCGCCGATCATAGAAGCCGATCAAGGAGAAAAGCAAAAATGGAATGATATTAATAGGCGATGCGGCTTGCATTTTGATTCCTTTTTCCACCTTCTCATCCACCATTACGGCCCAGTCTTACGGCCTTGGGCTCTGTCTGCCGCAATACCCAAAGTGCATTGTCTGCTCCAATAGGGATTAAGACGTAATAGTATGTGTTAAATGGCCAAATGTTAGCATTCTTTCATAAAAAATACATTCATATACAGCTGGCGACGTGCCTGCTTCGCAGTTTTCGCAAAATTACAATTCCAGTTTAATTGCAAGAATATTGGCGTTAAAGTGGCCGCCGCAGTGTTTTAATGAATGGCATTGTATGAGTGTGTGTGTGTGTGTGTGTGTGTTATAAAATGACATACGTTTTCATAAAAAATTCCGAAATCGCAAAAAAATCTGCTGTTTCGTACATTTTGGTGTTTAATTTTGTGTGGAGAAAAAAGGAAAAAACTGGTACATCTTAATGTACCAGCTTTTTTTCCCGCGCCGATCAAGGGAATAGGCAACAATTGAATTATTTTATGTAATAGACGATGCCGCTAGCAATTCGATTTCTTTTTCCATCTTCTCACCCACCATTACGCTAAAAGTGGTTTTTGACTCTTACGGCCCTAGGCTCTGTCTGCTTAGAGCCGCAATACCTAAAGTGCATTGTCTGCTTCAATAGGGATAAAGACGTAATAGTATGTGTTAAACGCCCAAATGTTAGCATTCCTTCATAAAAAAATCATTCATATACAGCTGGCGACGTGCCTGCTCCGCAGTTTTCGCAAAATTACAATTCCAGTTTAATTGCAAGAATATTGGCACTCGTGTGTGCCGAAACAAAACTAGTTCCGTTTTAAAACGGCGCGCGTGTTGAAGTGGCCGCCGCCGTGTTTCATTGTGTGTGTAAAAAGCAACTGTGTTATAAACTAACCTACGATTTTATAAAAAAAAATACATACATACATCTTTATCCCTAATGGAGTAGACAGAGTCTTGTAGCTCTAATCAGACAGAGAGCCCAGGGCTGCAAGACTCAAAGGCCACTTTTAGCTTGATGAGGGCAAGAATGTGTTGAAGTGATGGGTTGCTAGCCGCATTGCCCATTAACATGATTCGATCTTTTTCCCATGCCCTCAATCGGCTCTTGCGATCTGCCCGGGAAGAGAAGTAGCTGGTACATTCTAAGTTTCTTTTCTCCCAGACCAGCATAGAAACAAAAACAACAGTCATTCCGCTAAGGTAATGTTGGGTAACTTGTGTAGGTTCCATTTATCGGTTTCTCCCATCCGTAAAACCACAAAACATTTTAAAATTTACGAAGTATGAAGAATGTCTTCTTAAATTAATGAATACTTATAATAAAATTTTGATACATTATAACATATTATAACGCTTGTGAACGTGTTAATAAACATAAATTACGTAACAAGAAATACTAAGTAGTCAAAAAAGCGAAATCGCCCAGAAGTGCGGTTTTTGAAACGCGGAGTCACCTAAACGAATAGTTTTTCCATACAAAAAACCGTTCGTTTGGTGACCCCGCGTTTGAAAAATCGTACCACAGTACCTCCCGACAGCACCCATTCTCGAGTTGACGCACGGACCAGCCAACGCTAAACTTAACCATATTGGAGAGAATCTAACGATTTGACCAGCGACCCCACCACCAGATTGGACATTTTAGTGAGCATATCAAGTAATTATTAAAACAATATTTTTTTATATATAAGACTCTTCTCAAGACGAATTAAACGAGCCCAAACTCAATGGAATGGCATCGTTTCATTACAGAGTTTCTATGGCTACCTTCATCATCAGATCAGTCATGTCAATATAATATTGCATAGTCACACGACATACATATGCATGCCATATTCCAGCTCAAACGAAAACCGGGAAGTCAGTCAAATTTAACTTGCAAGATTTGATTGCAGACAGAACGACAGACAGGCAGACAACGGGACAGGTAAAACTAAATAAAAGCTTGTAAAAAGCCCGATCTCGTAGACCTTAAGTCAAACAAGTCTTATTATATGGTAAATACTCTTCCAGTTACGCATGGTACTCCATATTATCACATCTTTATCCCTATTGGGGCAGACAGAGCATTTTGGGTCTTGCGGTTCTATGCAGAGATGCATAAATGATGAAGCATGGTACTTATTTCCTGAAATCCTCACCTATCACCTATCGCCTATCACCCTCAATCCTGCCTATTGCCAGTGGTGCTATTTTCAAACGCGGAGTCACTAAACGAACGATTTTTTGTATGGAAAGCCATTCGTTTAGGTGACTCAGCGTTTCAAAACTAGCACTTCAGGACGTCGCAAAGCCGTACGTTTCAAAATTAAATCGCTTCACTTTTTTTTACTTTTTATTCGGATTCAAGTCCTCGTACGAAAATGTTGAATTATTCAGGGGGAGGCTCCGCACCGAATATTAATTGGTGGGTCTCGACTTTGTAATTATTACACCCAGTTTTAGGTGTTTTATTTGAAGTGGTAAAGTTAAGAAGATTCGAGTAACTTCTATGTCTGTATGGGAATAAAGGTAAACTCCTTATATCTACAATGTCCTTTTTAATTAAGTACAAATATTTTATGGGGTGATTCAGTCCATCATTTCGAACAACTATTCCCAATAAATGTATATCGAAATACGAAAAAATTTTTTCATTTTTGATAGTAATGACATCACGTGACTACTTCGATTTGTATGAAAACCTAAAATTTTTTTTACGTATTTCGATATACATACATTGGGAAAAGTTGTTCAAAATGATGGACAGAACCACCCCTTAAAATATTTGTACTTAATTAAAAAGGACATTGTATAAAAAAAATTGTGCATTTTTGTATTGTTCTTATAGCGGCAACATACATCATCTGTGACAATTATATATATATATATATAAATTCATAAGATGGTAACAGACACACAAATAGACTGACGGGCGGACAGCAAAGTAATAGGGTCTTCAGGCGACCCTTAAAAACTAAACATAAAAGTTACGAAAAATCACTCAAACTTTGTATAAATAGTTATACATTTATTGTTGACAAAAGTTACTGATAAAGCTTTGAGGATTAGTTGCAATTTGGCAAGCAACAGTCATCATCATCACCATCATTTCAGCATGTTTTTTATTAATTTTAATAATTTCTGAAATGACAAAAATGAATAAATATATATAAGGCCAAATTACACCGATTGGGCTATCCCCAAAGCAAGCTGAAACTTGTAGTAGATACCATACTCAACGACATTATATAATATAAAAATCTGCTTCCACTTACAATCCAAACGGTAAGAAAATTATCCAGACGCCTGCAACCGTGATCTCATCCAAACGTTTTGCCGCCTCGTACGTTACACACGGGCTTTAAAAACAATAAATTACCTACTTGGAGCAGCTTAAGAGCGCGCTCGAGACAATAATAAATGATAATAAATGTACGCTTGTGACATGTCGTCATTTTATCATGACGTTGATTGATCGCCCGCCAAGCACCTCCATTTATTAAATGTATTAAAACTCGTTTGGTTTCATTCATGTTGAAATTAAGTTGGGAAACTTTGTGAAGTTGCTGTCTTTGGGTTGGTCTACATCTAAGAGAGAGAGAGAGAGAGAGAGAGAGCGAGCGACGGAACGCTATAGCCTGGCTATAGCACAATACCTTTCCGTAAGTAAATATTTATAAAAAGTAGTACATACATACATACATACATACTATCACGTCTTTCCCTAATGGGGCAGACAGAGCATTTTGGGATTTGCGGTTCTATGCAGAGCCCAGGGCCGCAACACCCAAAAGCCACTTTTAGCGTCATGGTGGGCGAGAAGATGGAAAAGCAATCAATACAGTGATGGGTTGCTAGCCGCATCGCCTGTTAAATGATTTGCATTTTTGCCCATTCCCTCGATCGGCTTTTACGATCTGCGTGGGAAGAGAAGCAGCTGGTGCATTCTAAGTTTTTTTATTTCTCCCTGACCAGCATGGGAGTCTCCCATAATCATAAAAAGTAGTAACTCATTTTGACGCTTCCTTTAAAATTTACCAACCTGTTTCTGTATCGCCAACATATTAACGCCTTGTTTGCTTGGTTGTAATAAATTTATTGTACTATGAAAAAACACAATTACATACAATAACAATAGAATAAATTGACAACGGCGGATTTATCCCATAATGGAATCTCCTTTTTACGAACATTTTTTTTTTCTTTTCTTGATTATGGCGGTCAAACTTCGTTGAAGCTTATTTTGCCAGTGTCTAGTAATATCTCTTCTTTATTCCTAATCCTAAACCCTTAACTATACAATCAAAGGTTGGTATAGGTCCTTTGATTGCTTCACGGGAGCTTCTGGCGACAAATCTATACGAGTCCACTGGTTTTCATAGCCGATTGAGTGGCGGACGGCGCCCAAAGACGCCCACCGCAGTCCGCAAATAAATATCACTACAACCACTATGACTGTCCACTTTAAACATTTCACATATTGTCCATGAGAATGAGCATTTATAACACCAAAGTACACCAATTTCATATTATAAAATCCACTAGAATCAATTTGCAAAACAATTTAAAGCAAACTCCAACTGGACCCCTTGACTTCTCGCCAAAAACTCCTTTTACGAACATTCTTGGATAAACATAGATTATTCTTCTTATCTCTACTCTCCATATTACAGAGTCAGGATCTAAAGCCCAGGTAAAAAACCTCCGTGCTTCGGAAGGCACTTAGGCACTTTATGCCATTGATCGCCACTGACATCAATCAGTCGTCAAGCTGTGTCAGATGACTGTTGGCAGCTTCGAAAATTTTACACCACGTGATGACCTCTTACATGGAGAATAAAGAATCAAGTCTTCCAGAAACGTCACATTAAATAAAACACCTAAAATTGGCTGTTAATAATTACAAAGCTAAAGCAAACCAATTAATATTCGGTATGGAACCCCCCTGAATAATTCAACATTTTCGTACAAGGACTTGAAACCGAATAAAAAGTAAAAAAATAAATAAAACTGAAGCGATTTAATTTGAAACATACGGCTTTGGGACGTCCCGGAATCCTGTGACGCCAATTATGAGTTAGGTTTTAAAAAGGAATATTCATTTTTAAACCTCGACTAAAAAAAGAGGCGTTTTAATGTTTGACGCTACGTCTGTTGGTCTCTGCGTCTATTTGTCTGTCTGTCTGTCTCGTAGCGCCCGAAAGGATGGACTGATTTCGATGCGTTCTTTTAAAGATGAAAAAAAAAATTGCTAAGAAAAATAATTTCAACTCTTTCAAGCGATAACCCCCAATAACTTTTAAGCGGCTAAACCAATTTTTTATCAAACATAGCTAAAAATCAGCGCAAGGAAACTTACTTTCACGCACAAAAAACCGCATCGAATTGGTCCATCCGTTCGAGCACTTCGATGCTACAGACAGACAGACATTAGCATCAAATTTGTAACACTCCTCTTTTCTGTCAGGTGTTAAAAAGTTTTACTACGATTATATACATCAATTTATATTCAACTAACGCTGTAAAAGCTGTTACAATTGAATCCAGCGAACGAATAGAAAATGTTAAACACAATTTTCTAGAAATTGACAACCAAAAACGGAACGCCAAAACCTTTTCAGCATTTATTGCATTTTAACAGTAAAATGTTATTGCAGCAGAGCTGCGAGCACTTCAAAGCACGAATTCGGAAAATAAAAGGGAAAAATGAAAAATTACCTAACACTTGAAAAGTAAACTAACGTAAATGCAAGCTGAAAATTCCCGTCGCGGCGTCTCACAGAAACCTTACTCTTTCCATTCGCAGTTTTGGTCTAAGTGAAGAGTTACAAGCGGTGCACTTTGATAATATCAGAATTTCGAGCGCATAGGTACCTACATACAGTAATTCTTTATATCTTGCGTCAAACTACTTTTGGAGTGATAAGCATCGTAGTGTTCGAAATAATATAAAACCCTACCGCCCTGCCTATCTGACCCTTCTTGGGAATTAAATAAGATTTTGAAAAAAAAAAACATTTTTTTCTTAATACGTTTTATTGTGGGACCTAAGTACATATACAAGACAAATGCAATGAGCTCAAAGTCAATAGGGTTGCGTCGTTTTATTACAGAGTTTCTATGGCCACCTTATAGCTTCATCATCAGCTTCATGTCAACATAATATTTTGCTGTCACGCAATACACATATGTGTGCAAAATTTCAGCTCAACCGGAAACCGGGAAGTAGGTCAAATTTAACATGCAAGATTTCTTTACAGATAGACAGACAGACGACGTGTTAGGTGAAACTAATTAAAAGCTTGTAAAATTTAATTGTAATAAAACAAAAAATTTAAATGCTGTTTTACCAGCTGGGACCTTAAATTTGTTTAGTTTTAATTGAGTTAATTTGTGTATTATGATATAAATTTTCTATTTATTAATAAGTGAATTGATAATATCAATACATTGTTGAACTAAATGTTTTACTAACTTCTTTAGTCGCCATCGCCACTTTACGATATCCACAGGAACACAGGTCCAATTCGAGGTCGAAAACTACATCGCTTTAATATTATATTCGTTAGTTACACAGATAATACAAACAATCGCTACATTTGCCAACTTGTCCCACACCCTAAACTCAAGCGGTCCCACTCGCGGCGCCGTCAAGAGCGAATGCAAAAAACGTCGCTAGTGCCCTTAAAATGTGGTAATTAAGAGTTATTTTCACTCGGCAAGTCACAAGACCTAAATATTGCTATGCGACGTTGGCTGCCTATTTCTTTGGCTTTGAAACTCGCAGAATAAAATTGAAATGCAGATTACAAAATCTTGTGGCATAGGATTGCTCGGTATGTTTTATTCTACGGTTTTTCTCATGTGTTTGGAGAAGAAAAATTAATCAAAATAAAGATGGGTTCGGTATTAGTGATTCGCATTATTGCTCACTCTCTCATCGAGAGAGTCGGCTTTTACGATCCGCGCAGGAAGAGAAGCAGCTAGTACTTTCTTAGATTTTTTCTTTCTCTCAGACCAGCATAGATATATATTGAATGTCAGATAAAAAATATGGTCCACTTCTATATTCATAAGTTACAATTTTATTTGCTATACGCAAAATAAAAAACCTCCCACGACGCCATCTAGTGGTAAGTGGGGGAACTACATAATACATGGATATCATAGCGCCATCTACTATTTGTCAGATGAATTACCAAACCCTGACTTTGAAGCGTTTTCACCCAATAACCCTTAAAAGGACTGAACCGATTTCTATTAAATATGGCTAAGAACTACTGCAATATAAATTGCTTTCAATTATAAAAACAAAATTGATCCATCCGTTCGAACTCTACGATACCATCAAACTTATAGTGTCTTTTTTTATAGGGGAGCTAAAAACCGAACTGCATTGTGAAACCTGTAAAACTGCGCCTAAACCCACCTCGAGCCACTTAACCGGTGGCACATTACCTTATTTCCATTGGGAAATCAAGCGAGCTCCGCCGCAGGGTTAAGCTCCAGCCCCCACTTATCACTACTATTTTAGGGGTGCGAAATTGATGCAAATTTGACAAGACTGTGATTTTCATCTTCATTGTTTGTAGAATGTTGTTCAGATAATTTTTAGATATGAAAAATATGTTGTATAAAAACACACAAAGAGAAAGTTGGTGTTTTTTTTTTGGCAAGAGGTTTTATATAATGTGGAAAGAATATACTCGTAATAAATTAAACCATGGGCTATACTAGATAATAAAATTAAAATAACAGTCAAAAAACCAAAATAAATTTGACATTCCCATACAAATTGCCCGGGCGGCTGTTCCTTTACTTCGTTTAAATAATAATAATAATAATTCCTTTATTTCAGGCAATAGCATTGTACTTACAAATTTTGTACAATGCCAGAGACCCATATTATAAATACCTTATAACTAACATACATACTATATATAATTACTATCCTAATTTACACGTATTGTCGGTGACGTGTGACGCACGGTATCGTCGGGCAGCCGACCTCGGAACCTCCGAAATACGACACCCTGCGGCCAGAAGTCCTCCTTCATGAAGGTTGGCAGATGATGCGTCGGCACTCTCACCACATATGAATTAAAATTCGCTTTGTGGCGAGACTGCAGCCGTTCAACCCTCAAGGTGAAGTTAGACTTCTTTCGGACGTAGTCCACGACCTCCTCTACCCTCGTAGACCAGTGCAGACGGGACACGTACAGCTGCGTCGATGGTACGGCAGGACGCAGCGGCCCGAAAGCCCGTTCTCTTACTGTTATATATTTCATTATACTATAGTTATCTAGTATAGTCCGTATTCGATTAATATGGGTAGGTCCCTTCCACGTTGCACACTTAAATGTGTAATGTGCAGTGCAATGCGGTGAAAAACTAACTTAGACCCGTATCTAAGGGTCAGTAAAAATACTCACAAAATACATTCCAGAAAATTCAGATTGTAGAAACCAATCGAGGGACTGGGTGAATTTGCGAATCATATTTATAGGCGATGCAGCTAGCAACCCATCACCATTTGATTCCGTATTCCACCTTCTCGCCCACCGTCACGGTAAAAGTGGCCTTAGAGTTCGCTCCAAGGAGGTTGGAAACTTGTATGGCCTCTTATTTTTATTTGTATAATCTTGTGTGTTGTTCAGACAGTTAGCAAAAAAAAAAAAGATTCTTGCGGACCTGGGCACCGTTTGCTTAGATCCGCAAGAGCCCAAATGCTCTATCTGCCCCGTTAAGGATAAAAACTTGATAGTATGTATGTATGTATTATGTGAAATTTTTCAGTCCGAGTGAAAATTGTACTGATATTTAGGTTCTACTAATTTTCAGTTGTTTCATTTGAGAATTCCTTGTTTATTGGCTATAATTTCATAGAAAATTAACAACAATTGACTACCTTTTCGAATATAACTGTTGACCTATTAAAGATGGTATCAGGACATCGTAAACCCACCTGACCGAATGCCATAACTTTCAATAACAGTGTTAAGAATACTTTACATTTGCCTGTGCATGTGAAGGGAGAAATTAAATACTTCAAGCTTCAAGTCGGGTTCTGCAGTGCAGTTTGTTACCGCTTCTTCTGCACTAGCGCTTTGGAAGCGGTAGTAAACTTAGCTGTAAGTAACCTTTTGACGTCAACAAATTGTGCAACAAAACAATGACGATTATTAAAATATATTATAAATATCCTATTATAATAAAGATATATTTCAATTGAATTTGAATTTGGAAAATAAAGCCTGCTATACACGGCTAGAGTAATTTAGGCGTTACATTGATTTGCAGGCCTGCCTATGATAAAAATAGTAACAATGAAACTAGCAACGTAACGTTACTCGCCCAAAAAAGTCACCTATAACGACCACTAAGGTAGTAATGAAATCCATTGGATCTGGTTCGATCCATCACCGACTATAGGCCAGGAGTGGCAACGGGATGATGGATAATTTACTTGATTATTGCAGAGTATTTATACTAAAACATTGTACAGTATTATATTGAATCTACACGTCAAGTTGTATCTGTCGACGCGATGTGCTAAATTAACAAAATAGAATAAATAAAATAAATAAATAAATATATAGGGACAAATTACACTGATTGAGTTAGCCCCAAAGTAAGTTCGAGACTTGTGTCATGGGATACTAACTCAACGATACTATATTTTATAACAAATACATATATAGATAAACATCCAAGACCCAGGACAATTTGAAAAAGGCCATTTTCCAACTTGCCCTGACCGGGAATCGAACCCGGGACCTCTGGGTGGCGGACTAGCATGGTGACCACTACGCCACGGAGGTCGTCGAATATTTGCTTATATTAATTAAATATAATATATTCTTGTGTATTTATTTATCATGTACGCTCATAAGAAAGATGCTGTCCTACTACTTTTTAGAGAAAGAATTAAAAACACTTTTTTTGTGAGTGTAGGTGTTGTACAACACTGTTGTGGCCACGACGATATCGTTTGCCACTTGGTCACCGATCCAAGAATAAACCACACCAGGAGTTGCCAATCTTGTTTCAAGTACCCCGTTAAAAATGTTTGTAAAATTTATTTACGATAAACAGGTAAAAAAATCTAGTTCTAGGTCTATGTATCTGTATTTGAAGCCTTTGTTAAACAATTTACGTGTTTGCCTGGTGTTTGTCACGTTTGATGAAAATCTGGATTGACGGAATTGACGTTGTGTTCGACAAATAATTTGATTGTGAATGCTTGTCAAAAAGGAACTCAGTATTTTTGTAACCGACTTCAAAAAAGGAGGAGGTTCGGCATTATCTTTTATGTTTTTTTTTTATGTATGTTGTGTACTGCTTTCTCGAGACGCCTGGACCAATTTGGAAAATTATTTTTTGAGATGGGAAAAACCATTGAACTCCCGACACTGTTACCGAAATCAACATCAAGTTTTTACTTCT
Organism: Acrobasis consociella; assembly: GCA_963555685.1. NCBI lineage: Eukaryota > Metazoa > Arthropoda > Insecta > Lepidoptera > Pyralidae > Acrobasis > Acrobasis consociella. Next base: position 21,047,158 of record OY743111.1, on the reverse strand, counting down.
GTCGGCATTCTCGGGAAGCCGCTGTTTCTGTTTTTTAGGGTTCCGTAGTAAACAAGGAACCCTTATAGTTTCGCCATGTCTGTCTGTCTGTCTGTCTGTCCGTCCGCGGTCCTACTCAGAAACTATAAGTACTAGAAAGCTGTATTTTGACATGGATATGTAATGTATATCAGTCATGGCGAAAAAGTCGTAAAATAAATTATGGAAAATCTTTTTTTTTAGGGTAGCTGCCATGCAAGTAAAGACTTTTCTTTTCTTTTCTCTACAAACGTATTGTGTGGGGTATCGTTGAATAGATTTTTCAAAAATATTGTGAGCTTGGGAACACCATTTTTCGATTTAGGGATCCGTGTCATAAATATTTAGGTTTCAAGTAATTTTTTTTTGTTAAAGTCACGTGTCCCCCCATCTATCTGCTAAACGGTTATATATGGACACGTGAAAAAAATCAAAGCTATAGTATATATAATGTAGTTTAAAGGAAAACTATCAGAGCTCAGTAGGGTTAACAAATTAAAAAGTTATAGGTGATCAACTTATAAAATGTACTCGAAAAGGAAAATTTCATACAAATTCAATACTTAGCCGTTTTAGACTGCAAGTTGGCTTTTACAACTACGGAACCCTATACTGCGCGTGGCCCGCACACGCACTTGGCCAATTATTTTTTTTGTATGATAACCAATTAATCGAAAGCACCCTAACCAATTTAAAAAATTATTTGGTTTGAAAGGGCATACTTTCCTATAATAATTTTACAAAAATCGATTGTGCAGTTTGATGTTGAAATCGGTTTTTAGTTTTAAAAAATTGTTAATATACTAGTAGTTCGCCATGAACTTAGACCTCGCGAATATTATTCCAAAGGATGTGCCTCCGCTGCCGGCGCTGATCGCCGAATTGGCTGCCGGCGCCGGTATAACACGATCTGTGTCTGTAGTAAGATATGCATTTTTAAGAAAGTTGTTCAGTAACCCGGACTGAATTCACCCTTAAATAGTTTCAGTATATTTTGTAAGAAGATTTGTATTTTATATCCGTCACGGCTCAGTCAGCTAGACTTCGCGAGTCATCCTAAACCCGTTCAAGTATAACGTATAAAAAAGTTGTTCAGACAAAAAAGTTGTTATATATTATTAGTTATTCGTGTGTTGAAGTTAACTTTCTTTGTTTTCAGGGCACATAAAGAGCTCGCTCGTGTCGAGTCGAAAATATACGAGATCTAGGAACCCTTCTTTTTCTTATGTTGAGGAGCTGGTCAGTGGAGTGCTTTCCATGTCTCTCTAACTACATTAGAGGTACCAGGTCTTCTCACCAGGCATTAATCATCTGCGACAAGAAAGAAGAAAAGAAGTGTACAATATTCTTTACTCAAGTGACGCCCCATGCAGATACAAAGAAAGAAGCGTGTATAACATTTTTACGTGTTTTATCGCATCGCGTTATTTTATTTGTATCGCTCGGATTCTAAAGGTTATGGCCTAATATTCAGTTTATAGTTCCGTCTGATAACAGAGAATGGCGATAAGATTGGAAATTATCATGTTGCGTGGGTTTATGCTATTTTTGCTGGTATTCGCATTTTGTTATTGTTTGTTTTGGTTTGGGAGAAATGAAAGAAGGTGGTTGTCGTGCTACACGGTGAGAACGTACGGAACGTAAGTAATGGTTTCTCACTGCAATCTCGTAAAAAAGTGTAACACCAAATGCCGAATGGGTGCCATATAGAACTTCTAAAAATATAGAATGTTCCGTTATTACTATTAATAATAGTTACTTTATTCTGCCGTGTGGTTTCCGGCAGAGAAGAATAGGGCCGTTCCAAGACCTCCCGTGTATGTCGTAGAAGGCGACTTAGGGAATACAAGCTAAACAAAGCTTATAAACATCAATGAGACCACTCCAACCCGTCTGGCCAGCGAGGAGAGTGTAGGCCAAGACCTCTAGCAGCTCTGGCCAAGTTTGGCTCGGGTAGTACAGAGAGGGTACTCCTACAGTGGAGACAAAAAGACCTGATAATGATGATGATGACTTTATTCTGCCAAGATCGTAAAAGCTAATCAAGGAATGGGCGTAAATGTAAATCATGTTAAGGGGTTACATTAATTTTTCGGGGTTCAGTGCTACGCCCATTTGAATAAATTATTAGAAAGAAAACGGAGATCTCAATTAAAATGTTCGTCTCATAAAGCCCTAGATAACCTTTTAAACTATTTTATGAACTTTTCTTCGCACATTTATCAAAAGTGGCCGTTTTTCGCAAATGTGCGAAGAAAAGCTTTACGTTCTCACTTTAAACAATAAACAGTAGTTCATGAAATAGTTTTAAAGATTATCAAGGGTTTGAAAGGCTATGAGACCTACATTTTAAATTATATCTTCCTTTTTCAGACCCCGGAAATTTCATGTGTCCCACCTATTTCTCTTCGCTCAATAGGCCATTAGCTCTGACTCTGTCAACATCGTTACGCATAAATACGTCATAATCTATCTAAACTTAACATTAAATTACACTTCAAGTTAAACAAAATAAGTATTTTCATTCAAAGTATCATATTTCACTACAGTAACTATTTTGTTCTATAAAGCAGTCTTTGGAGCCAGGCCGCGTCCCCTGGGAACAAGAACGTATGGCTGCAGTTGTGTGCATAATTCACTTTATTGCAGCGGTGCAGCTCTTTCGGGGAGCCGGCTTATTGGAGGCTTGCGCATTATAGCTAATGAGATTTTATAGCGTTTGGGAAATATGTCGTGCGCGGAAACCCAAATTTTAAGTGACATAATATCTATTTTAAATGACATAATATCCCATGCTGGTCTGGGAGAAATAAAAAAACTTAGAATGTACCAGCTGCTTCTCATCCCACGCAGATCGTAAAAGCCGATCGAGGGAATGGGCAAAAATGCAAATCATGTTAACAGGCGATGCGGCTAGCAACCCATCACTGTATTGATTGCTTTCCCATCTTCTCGCCCACCATGACGCTAAAAGTGGCTTTTGGGTCTTGCGGCTCTGGGCTCTGCATAGAGCCGCAAGACCCAAAATGATCTGTCTGCCCCATTAGGGATAAAGACGTGATAGTATGTATGTATAATATCTATCTCATCACATCACGCTAATAATATTATAAAAGCGAAAGTTTCTGAGTGTGTGTGTATGGTTGTTACTTCTTCACGGGCCAATTCTGATAAACTATGGTATGCAGGAAGCTGACACCCTGGATTGACACATAAGCTACTTCAAGCGCGGGATACATCGCAGGGCGCACTATATAGGCGAAAGTTTGTCAGTGTGTGTGTATGGTTGTTACTTCTTCACGCGCAAACGGCTGGACCAATTTTGATAAAATTTGGTTTGCAGGAAGCTGACACCCTGGATTAACACATAAGCTACTTTAGGTGCGGGTAACACCGCGGGGCGCAGATAGTAATATATGTATATTAAATGGCGACCGCATTCTGGCAAGCGAAGCGTAGGACACCCACCCAAAAGGTGGTCGGACGAAGTGCTGGATGCAGGCCGCTCTAGATCGGTCACTTTGGAAATCTTTGGCAGTGGCCTATGTCCAGCAGTGGACGTTATGCGGCTGAAAATATGATGATGATGAAAAATATCTATTTATCTGCGTTTGCTCAAAAAGGAGGTTATAATTTTTTTTATGTATCTTCACCGATTATTCGAAGGCGCCTGGACTAATATGAAAAATTCTTAATTTGTTTAAAAGCGCATACTTGCGAGGTGGTCCTATAGATATTTTATCAAAATCTGCTCTCCATGGTGTAGTGGTTAAAGCGTTTGGCTCAAACCCGGAGGTCGCGGGTTCGATTCCCGGCGGGGGCAACGACTTTGTGTTGTTGTCCTAGTTTGGTTAGGACATTGTAGGCTGATCACCTGATTGTCTGATAAGTAAGATGATCCGTTCTTCGGAGGGCACGTTAAGCCGTCGGTCCCGGTCACTGTCTTTGACATAGGTCGTTACCTAAAACCATGTCAGAGGCCTTAAAGGCGGTTTACTCTGATACTAGTGTTAGTCACTAACACACACACGATAAGAAGAAGAAGATCAAAATCTGCTGTGTAGTTATAGGGGTGAAATAGTTTTTTAGTTTTGAAAAATTAAACGTGACGGTAGAGGCAGATTGCCCGAAACTAATTCTACTATTTTAATTTCTATATCCCAGCATCTCATTCAGCTGGGTAAAGACCGGGAGATAAATAAACCTTTATATTATAATAAAAGTAATAAATTATTTTTTAAATTTACAAACGGAACGAGTACCTTTTAGTCTAGTCTCACGGTAATCCCGTCTCACTCTAAGCAAAAAATACAAAGATTACGAAAATTAAGCTACATAATAAAGAATGAAGAATTACCAGTCAAGTGCGTGTCGGACTCGTGCACGAAGGGTCAAGGAACAATCATTATCAATAAAAAATCACATTCGTTGTAGGGAGACCCACTTATATATTTATTTTATTCTGTTTTTAGTATTTTTTGTTATCATCATGATTATCATCAGGTCTTTTTGTACTCCACTGCAGGAGCACGACCCTCTCTGTGTACTACCCGAGCCAAACTTGGCCAGAGCTGCCAAAGGTCTTGGCCTACACTCTCCACGCTGGCCAGACGGGTTGGAGAGGTCTCATTGATGTTTATAAGCTTTGTTAAGCTTGTATTTCCTAAGTCGCCTGTTACGACATCCACGGGAGGACTTGGAGTGGCTCTATTCTACTCTGCCGGAAACCACACGGCAAGCTATTTTTTGTTATTGCGGCAACAAAAATACGTCATCTGTAAAAATTTAAACATTTTAACTATTACGGTTCATGAGATAAAGCCTGGTGACAGATATACAGATTGACAGACGGACAGCAGAGTTATAGTAATAGGGTCCAGTTTTTATCGTTTGGGTACGGATCCTAAGAATATATCGTTCACTCAATCAAGCAACTTCTACAAAATAAAAAGGTATCTATTCCAGTGAACAAAAAATAAGTTAATACCTGCAAAACATAAATGCGAAAATGGGATCCAAATTCAATTTTATGTTATTGGTGCGGTTGTCGACTTTACCAAAAGAAATAGGTGAGATCTAAATGACTGTAAAAGTCTGTAGAAAGTCTTAAAATTGATTTATTATAATCTATTATCAGTGTGACTCAAGTAGACAACGTATGCGCGCGTCCTCTAGTAATATTCAAAGATTCCTTAGGATGAGGTCGAAACATGTTGGTCAGTAGCAGACTCTACGAGATCAACCCGTTCTTTTCATGCTAATAATATAAAAAATTACTTTATGACTAAGCAAATCATCAAGTCGAGTATAAACATAAAACAAACCATTAACTATAAACTTAATACCATGAAGTTACTTAAAACCATAGTATGATTGGTGGTTATACCTGTATGGTTTACCATACAGTATTAACTTAATGGTTTGCCAGACCAATAATTAAGATATGTCACTTCTGTATCCTTCATACCGTGTGATCTAGACGCAAGGATTTTTAAATATACGGACAGAAAGCTGAGGATTACACTTTAATACACATCCTCGAGATAGAGTAATCTACATGATGGAAATTTAAGTCGTAAAGTTTCGGGAAAATAGTACGTCGCGACTGTTAGCTTTAATATGAATATTTAAACGGATTCCTACGAGAACGGGTATGATATATACGCGAGTTTATAAGAATGATTAAGTTGGCAGTTTATCTTTGTGAATGAGTGTCTTAGAGAACGAGCGAAGTGAGTTGTCTGAGTTTACTGCGATAACCTGGTGTTTGTTTGTATTTGTGAAACGAAATTAGGTATTTATGAACTAAAGTATAAAAATTTTAAATATGAGACTAGTGAAATAAGTTTGAATGATTTGGATAATCAGTCAAAAGGCTGCCAAATCAGGGTAAATACACATACATATGTAGTGCCCGATAAAAATACACAACAGCGACAGTATATTTCACAAAAGAACACAAGATGGCGCCAGCAGTATCCTACATCTCGATCTCAGAGTTAGCCCGATACTATATTTTATAACATATACATATATAAACATCCAAGACGATAGAAATCATTTTCCACTTTGACCTGAACGGAGATCGAACCCGGGACCTCCGGTGTGGCAACGTAGCATGATGACCACGAGACCACAGAAGTCAAATAGGGTGAGAATTCTAGATTTTCAGTTATCATGCCTTTCCAGACAATTTTACGTCTTCTTCTTATCGTGTGTGTTAGTGACTAACACTAGTGTCAGAGTTTTAAACCGCCTTAAAGGCCTCTGACATGGTTTTAGGTACCGACCAATGTCAAAGACAGTGACCGGGACCGACGGCTTAACGTACCCTCCGAAGCACGGATCATCTTACTATCAGACAATTAGGTGATCAGCCTACAATATCCTAACCAAACTAGGAAAACAACATAAAGTCGTTGTCCCCGCCGGGTATGAGCCGAACGCTCTAACCACTACACCACGGAGGTGGACAATTTTACGTATAAGCAATTATGGGCTGTTGTTGCTTCAAAAACTGTGCTAACCTAAGAAACTTGGTTTAAAATGTCTGCCCGTACAACAAAACTCTCGTAACATACACCGTACTAACAGGTTCTACCTCGACTTTGTTACGTTATTCGAAAAGTTGGGCACAATAGCGAGTTATAAATTTTCTATTGGCGGGGCACAGAATGATTGTAAATAGGCAATAAATAGCTGCGACACTTTTGTACTGAACATAGAGTGGGGAATGGTACGGGATGAAATTTAGTACGATACCGACGCTATTTTTAATTAAGTTAACATCTTAATCATAATTTTTGAGGCAAAATGCACACTTTTTAGCAAATTACTTGGCTTAAAAAGTGCTAAATTCTTTTGTGAAGTTACTTGTGTTTTAATGCTCCACGTATTAGCGCTAGCTAGCGTTCGATATTTAGTTGCAATCCACTACATTCCAAAAAGTGAAAACAAATACTTTTTTCTAAATGTAACAAAACAATCATTTTCTATGGGATTTGTATAAAACACTTAACAGTGACATCGAACTGAAAAGGCATCGTTAAACCTAGTGTGGCCATGTATTAAGGCCATACCCAAATTTTCCGGGGTCCAGTGGCGCCGCCATTTAAAATAAATCATTTAAAAGAAAACGGAGATATAATTTAAAATTGTGTCTTGATCAAGTTCTAGATACCTATTCAAAGTATTTTTTAAACTACTTTTTGTAGTTTAAAGTGAGAACGTGAAGCTTTTCTACGCACATTTGCGAAAAACGGCCACTTTTGGCTAATGTGCGTAGAAAAGCTTCACGTCCTCACTTTAAACTATAAACAGTAGTTCATAAAATAGTTTTAAGGGTTATCTAGGGCTTGATCAAGACACAATTTTAAATGATATCTCCGTTTCCTTTCAAATGATTTATTTTAAATGGCGGCGCCACTGGACCCCGGAAAATTTGGGTATGGCCTTAAGGAGAGATGCTAAAGACCTGGCTAAGAAAATGGTCGATCTGGAGGTAGACGGCTGTAGAAGGCCGAGAAAGACGTGAAAAGAATGTGTGAAGACAGATAGGAAGGAACAAGGGGCTAGTGCTAATGTGGTCCACGATAGAATGAAATGAAGAGCATTGAAATAATTATTGGACATCAGAAATCAGAATTATTTTTGATCCAATTCCTACGAGAGGACGCTTGAAGCGTGCCTTCAATTGATTGTCATTTCTTACAAGGGTAAGTCAGCGAGCATAGTGTCGTGTCTGCCTCAAAGTTTTCCCGTATGTTCCATAGAGTCGGTAGTTAGTTGCAATTCCCGCCACGGGCCGCTCGTAAACCGTGTCGAGCGGCAGGTGGTGCCGCGGGGCGCGATGTGTTTACACACATTATGAATGCGCTTCGGCAGTAATGCTGCACTAATAACTGCCTATTGACGGCCGTCGCGCATTGTTTGCGTTTGGGTTCCAATATGAAATTCATTTGTCTGACGTTGATTTGTGTTTGAATTTGACGTTATTTCGGTACGAATTTTACTACCATTAGATTAGTAGTTAATTCATCGCATCTCCTTTGACAACCTTATATGTGATTTTAGTTTTGCGGGCACAATAACTGCAGTTATTAGTATCACGGGACTTACTGCAATTATTATCGTTTTTATTAGATACTATTGCGACGACCCTTCTACCGTCAGTCTACCAGCGACCATGACGACAACTTTATATCTCGGCCAATTGGTTAGTTAGTTAAAATCTTCATTGCACCAAAACATAATACATACAACAGATGTCAAAAGGAGGTCTTATCGCAAATGAAATCTCTTCCAGGCAAACGTAGTACTCGGAGATGTTTGACAAAAACAGGTCTCAAACTTAAGTCATGTTCACTTTAAAAATTGCGCCCATGATAGCGCTTTCGAAAGTACTGAGCCCCTAGCTTATTCTGCATTGCATTACCTCGCAAATTCTGAGAGTAGTCATAGTTCAATAAGTACGAACTTCTGGCTTCATGTACAACAGGTACAGTGGCCCACTAATCAATTATAACATAATGTCGTCGTCCTTATGAATTTTATAGTTGTTATGAAAGTCCAAGATTACAAGATGCGATGAATAGATTAATGTGAATTCCTAATAGATGAAAAACTTTGTACTTGCCGTATGGTTTTCGGCAGAGTAAAATAGGGACATTCCAAGTCCTCCCGTGGATGGCGTAGAAGGCGACTTAGGAAATACAAGTTAAACAAAGCTTATAAATATCATTGAGACCTCTCCAACTCGTCTGGCCAGCGTGGAGAGTGTAGGCCAAGTCCTCTGACTGCTCTTGCCAAGTATGGCTCTGGTAGTACAGAGAGGGTCGTGCTCCTGCAGTGAAGACTAAAAGACCTGATGATGATGAAAAACTTTGTAGGTGTCAGAAAAAACAGATTGGTAGTGTAATTAGTCCTCGCTTGACTCGTACCTTGTAGTCATAAGTCGCGAAAGCCAAACAGTGTAATTAGTGCTCAGTCCGTAGAGCAAGGCTGAAGCCGGACTACTGCGATATTTGTTCCGGACCTACTCTAGTGCCGTACATCTAGAGTCCTGGACATATCAATACATTAAAATAATTGAACGGTAATGTTAAGCCTAACTCATAGCTAACTGTACCTCCTAGTCATAAGTCGCAAAAGCCGCACAGAGTAATTAGTGCTCAGTCCGTAGAGCGAGGCTGAAGCCGGACTACAGCGATCTTTGTCAGGGAACTACGCCACCTGCAGTCTTGGACGTACCGGTACAGCTACATTAACATGTCTTAGGGTAATGTTAAGCTTAACTCGTATCGTAAGTCACAAAAGTCGCACTATGAAATTCATTCTAAGTTCGTAGAGCGAGGCCGAAGCCGGACTATTGCGATTTTTGTTCAGGACCTACTTTAGTACCGTAACGAGCACCCAAAGTCTTGGATACAGGTACATGAACACGTCTGTACCGTAATGTTAAGCTTAACTTGTAGCCGAATGTACTTCACAGTCATAAGTCGCAAAAGCCGCACAGAGTAATTAGTGCTCAGTCCGTAGAGCGAGGCCGAAGCCGGACTATTGTGATTTTTGTTCAGGACTTACTTTAGTACCGTAACGAGCACTTAAAGTCTTGGACGCCCTGATACAGGTACATGAACACGTCTGTACGGTAATGTTAAGCTTAACTTGTAGCCGAATGTACTTCATAGTCATAAGTCGCAAAAGCCGCACAATGTAATTAGTGCTCAGTCCGTAGAGAGAGGCTGAAGCCGGACTACTGCGATCTTTGTCAGGGAACTACGCTAGTGCCGTCCACCTGAAGTACTGGACATACCGGTACAGCTACATTAATATGTCTGTACGGTAATGTTAAGCTTAACTCATAGCTAACTGTACCTTCTAGTTATAAGTCGCAAAAGCCGCACAGTGTAAATACTGCTCAGTCTGTAGAGCGAGGCTGAAGCCGGACTACTGTGATCTGTGTTCGGGACCTACTCTAGTGCCATGTACCTGAAGTCCCGGACATACCGGTACAGATACATTAACATGTCTGTACGGTAATGTTAAGCTTTTACTCGTATTATAAGTCGCAAAAGCCGTACCACGACATTAATCCTCAGTTCGTAGAGCGAAGCCGAAGCCGGACTATTGCGATTTTTGTTCAGGACCTACTTTAGTGCCGTAACGAGCACCTAAAGTCTTGGACGCACCGATTCAGGTACATTAACACGTCTGTACGGTAATGTTAAGCCTAACTCATAGCTAACTGTACCTTCTAGTCATAAGTCGCAAAAGCCGCACAGTGTAATTAGTGCTCATTCCGTAGAACGAGGCTGAAGCCGGACTACTGTGATCTGTGTTCGGGACCTACTCTAGAGCCCTGGACGTATCGATACATTAAAACGTGTGTACGGTAATGTTAAGCTTAACTCGCAGCCGACTGTACCTCCAAGTCATAAGTCGCAAAAGCCGCACAGTGTAATTAGTGCTCAGTCCGTAGAGCGAGGCCGAAGCCGGACTACTGTGATCTTTGTTCCGGACTGGTCGTACTATAGTGCCGTCCAGGTGGACGTACAGGTAAAGATACAAGTATTATTTTTCTACCTTATCCTTATCCCACTTTTTATGTTAGGTCGGCATAGCATGTCAGATTTTTCAATTTTTAAAATTCAAAATTTAAATGTTTATTCAGTAATGAGACTTTTGGAGGCACTTTTACTTTTCAGCAATTTTAGGTAAATTACGTGAGGAGCTCGGTGGCTTGGCCGGAGTGCGCATTGCTAGCGCTTTTGCAAGTAAAGCGACACCGGGCGTGGCCCGAACTTGGATGGGTGACCACAAGTAGCATAAAAAATTCTCGAGGTCGTCCGTGCTTCAATTTTAATTTCAATTTTTTCAATTTCAATTCATTTATTGCTTTTCACATTATACATATATTAGATTACACTACACAGTCACTTCTTAGGTTAGTAGGTACAACATGAACCCTGTCAGGGCATTGCAACAGAAAATAACGGAACGGCATGCGGATTATTTCTTAGTATGTATCAAATTCAATGTTAAAATTATTATGAATAAAAATGTAATTTCTTTTTATTGATGTCTTAAAATTTAATTTAATTTTGGTCATATTTTTTATTTTATTTAATGAGTCGATACTATACTATAATATTTAATAACGTCCAAATGTTGTTTTAATTTAAATGTCAATTATATTAAATGTCAATGCAGATTATGTTATTCGTCATTATCATTTATTGTATATTTTGTCAAATCTTTATCATTAAAAAACTCGTCCAATGTATAATAATTATTATCTATAAGCAGGGCTTTTAATCTTTTAATAAAGATCGAATTCTTCTCCTCTGCTCTAAGCAGGTCTGGGAGGGCATTATAGACTTTAATTGTCATTGCAAGCGGCCCAGAATTAAATATTTCTAAATTACGAGTGTTATTCGGCCTCGCTAACATATTCTTCTTCCTTGTGGGATAGCGTCGCGGTAAATTGTCTTTTTTCGTGTAATATTGGGGATATTTTCTCATAAATTTACTAGTTTCTAAAATGTGCATGGCAATGTCAGTATTTTTAAATTTTTAAAATATGGCCTACAGCTTTCTCTGTCTTTAATATTTTCTATGATACGTATGCATTTCTTTTGAAGAATTAGCAATTTATTCGCGTCGGTACTATTTCCCCAGTGTATTGTATAACCTTATATGTAAGCCACGAATATGCATATGCATAATAAGCTGTTATCGCCGTTTTGTTATTCGTGGATTTTTTGAGTTCCCGAAGTGCGTATGTAAATGTTTGTAATTTGTTTACTATTTTGTCAACTTCAGAAGCACGTATAAGCCGTTGGTCCCAGCTGTCATCATTGTATGGCAGTCGTCAAGCTATGTCAGATGCCTTTAGGCAGCCTGAAAAATATAACACCAGTTTTGGCCACGTAAACACACGATAAAAAAACAAACAAACATTACGTGTAATGTTTATATGAATTATATTAAAGAAAAGTTTCAGACACCAACGCTTCGCAATCTTGTTCTATCATCTTCAGTTAGTGTTGCGAAAAATGTAAAGGATTTTTTTTTTTTCAATCCGTTATATATCCATGAAACATCACAAATGAAACACATTACCCTTCATTTGTGCGGATCAGGGTTTAACAATTATTTGGCATTTTTAGCGACGCGCGCGCGTGCTACATGTTAAAGAAGCCAATCGACGAGCGCTGACTGACGAATTTTGAGGCCGAAATATTTTTCAATGTATGACTATGTTTGTGGGCTTTGGAAATACGCGCTGGACTAAGCGGTATTTTTTACTATTTTATTTTTGTTTGAAATTTGACTAGTGATAAATTGCAACTTGATTAGGACAACGCGCGTTTGAAGCTTTTTCTTTGACATGAAGGAATGCACGTGAACGTGCACCAAAATCACAATCCGGCATAGTAGAATAGATCTACTCGTCCTCCCGTGAATGTCGCAGAAGGTGACTTAGCAAGCGTTTAGCTTGTATTTAGGTTTAAGATATTTATTCTCATTAAGAATTACAAATTCACTTCACATGAGAACAATACAATAAATTCATTACAACAACATTGTCACATTCGGTATGCGCGCACAGATTCACGTACATTGATTCATAGTTAAAATAATTTATAATATGTTACTTGCTTAGTTAACACAAATCGGTGTAGTACCCTCACTTGAATAACAAAAACAATTTCCTTAAGCTTATAAACATCATAAGACCTCTCCAATATGTCTGCCCAGCGAGGAGAATGTATTTCAGCTCTCTGGCTGCTCTGGACAAGTATGGCTCAGGTTATACAAAAAGAGTGGTGCTCCGTTACTGGAGATTACAAGATCTGATGATGAATTCCGAATATAAGTTTTAGATTACACCTGGTAAAGTATTTACCTACTTAAATTAATTATCTGAGCCCGTCAATTTGATATTCTCTGCTAACGAGCTCGATGGCCTGCTAGTACGGTTTGCTAGCGTTTTTGTAAGTAAAGTAAACCTCGGTATGGTCAGCACTTGAATGGGTGACCACAAGAGGCATAAACAATTTCAAAGTCCTCCATGCTTCTGATGGCAGGTTGAGGTCATCGCTGGTTCGACTGTCATCAAAGTTTATGATAATCGATATGTCAATTGTGTCATGCCTTTTAGGCATCTTGAATAATCTGACAACAGCGCTGGCCACTTACACACACGAAAAAAGATTTTAGATTAATTTTGCGTTTCTTGTTCAGATGCCTGTACATTTAAAAGATGAAGATGTTTTACTTAGCAGATAAAACTGCACCTACTGAATAGAATATAAAATATTAAGAGTGTCCTGACCCATAAACTCAAAGAAAATATCAAAGTGAGGAAAGTTGGCGAGTCCCTAAAAATAATTTCGTTCCTTTCCCCACAAATTCCTTTATTAGACGTCGCGCCATAAATCAGCTGCGCGAAAACTAAAAGTTGCGAAAATGATGAAGAGGTTTATTCAGTTAATGCTGGATAACGATCTCGTTTGGAGCTTTTTAGTGCTTTCCAAATTATGTAAGGTTTTTTGTTTTCTTCTATTCTTTATTCAAGGTAAGTCGAGAAAGCACTGGCGATCTCGACGCATTCCAAAACGGGGATACAGACTTACACTGAAACATAACAGATGGAGGCTATAGGAAGGACTTTTTCCAACCGGTTACTAATATTTTGACTTGGCGTAAATGTGGATGATTCTATTTAGTGGAAAATACAAATCACTCTTCGGAGATGTGATCTGAAGATAAAATCAAGTAGAACAGTGCTTGCCAAACTTATTGAGGAATACTTAGATTAGAATCTTCACAAGGTCTTTTTAGTCTCCACTGCAGGAGCACGACCCTATCTGTACTACTAGAGCCATATTTGGTCAGAGCAGCCAGAGTATTTGGCCTACACTATCCACGCTGGCCAGACGGGTTGGAGAGGTAGACGGGTTAGAGAGGTAGTAACGTAGAGGAGTAGTTAGATTAGATTACTTCTAATTAATTAGGTTGACATTAACTTAAAGTAGAATTGAGCAGCGTACCTGACCCGACAGAGTGATGGCAGATAGAGCAAAGCACTGATGGAATGGTGGCCCAGGCCTAGAATGGGTAAGAACCATTCCACCTTGAAACAAAAGAAGGCCTTGGGTTGACGACATAATCAAAGTAGCGAGTTGCACCTGGATGAGCAATACAAAACCGAGCGAGACGTGTGGCGTCGACGAAGAGAGGCCTATGGTCAGCAGTGCACGGAAGAAGGACCCGGATTATAATGAATTGAGTTGACAGAAAAATCTGATATTTTTTATGGTAATTCTTAGTGTTTTTCTCACCAAAGAATAATTTTTCAGAACTAAAAACCGACTTCACCTTCAAACTACACAAACAATTTTCAAAAAATCTATGGGAGCACTGACAAGTTCATCCTCTCAAAAAAAAAAAAAATTCAAAACTGTCCAGGATTCCCTGAAAAGCCGGTGAACATACATAAAAAATAGCGAAAAAGATAGCGACGAATTGAGAACCTCCTACTTTTTGTAAGTCAGTTAACAATTCTCAAGCGTTTTCAAAAAAAATCATCCCTTCCCTATTCCCATGCATACCCATGTCAGTTAACAATACTCCGTCCAGGTCGCAGCCGATGTTAATATTTTAGCAAGCACGTGGGTTGTCAGGAGTGTCGGAAATTAAGAGATATATACAGAAGCGATTGTTCACAAGTTTATATGCAAGGTAAATTGAAAAAACCCGACTTACAGACTTATTAACCCCAATAACTTATAAACGGCTGAACCGTTTTTTATCAAACGTAGCTAAGAACGACCGCAAGGGAACTTGCTTTCTCGTAAAAAAAACGCATCAAAATCGTCCATCCGTTCGAGAGCATCATATGCCACAACAATCAGACACTAGCGTCAAACTTCACCCCTCGAAAGTTTTTTTAACGTGAAAGCAACTTCGTTGAGGTGATTTGATACAAATCAATTCGGTCGCTTGAAAATCGGGGTTTTAGTAATTTTCCTGGCAAATAATAGATGGCGCTACAGATCGTTCCACTATTACCACTAAATGTCGTCTTAATGTTTACATATGAAACTAAAACGCGCTATAAAGTTTTTTTTTTCATAATTATTGACCTTCAGGAGTATTAGTATGTATTCTGTGCCTTCAGCTCCTAATACGCTCTTCAAATCGGTTCAGCAATTTATAAGTTATTTGGGATAAACGCTTGAAAGTCGGGGATTTTTATTTGTCTGGCAAATCAACTTGTTACAAAATGCATTTTTTCGTTCCCAGACTGGTTGATGTCAGGCAGGCCATCAATAGTAAAGCTATAGCCAAATTTAAAACGAGTATTATTTCTCGATTTCGCATAGTTTTCTGCATTTTTGGGTAAGTGACCAATGACGTGCATATTATATTTGGAGAATATAATAAAAAAAAATTAAGTGCACCCCAGGCTCAGCTGAGGATGCGACGCAACTGGAAACGCACTAAAAAACAAAAGAAGCTTTAGCTACATTTCTTTTTTTCCTGATCTACGTGTTCAGTAACATTCACGTCGCCCTGGCTCTGAGACACGATAGGAAATAGTTTTATGTCCCGCTCTAAAATATACAGCGGATGAGACGTGTTATGTTTTTGAGTAGCTCTGTGCTTAGGGAATTTGACTTACCTGTGTTTTAGGGTTCCGTAGTCTCTGTCTGTAAGTTCTAGAAAGCTGTAATTTGGTATGGGTATGTATATTAATTTTAGAGACATAAAGCCCACGCCAATGAAGTTGCGGGCTTCGGCTAATTATATATAAGTAAAATTTTGTAGTAAACTACCCATACAATGTAAATCTGGTGAAGTTCTCCCTAAAGGGCACGCAGGTACGAACTTTGATCAAAGGGCGATGAAATATTCACGGGCCGTCGCCACCAACGGCCATGCCCGCTCCCAGTTTACTATTAATGATGTAAACTTATTGTTTCTGGTTCAGTATAACTTAAATAAAAAAACTTGCACTCCGCGAGTGCCGAAAGAAGTCAAAACTCGAACAATAATTGCGTGTGAAGTTTTTTGTCGTCAGAAAATATTTTAGAGTATACTTGGCCAGAGCAGCAAGAGGACTTGACCTACACTCTTCTCGCTGGCCAGACGAGTTGGAAAGGTCTCATAATGTTTATAAACTTTGTAAAGCTTGTATTTCCTGTCGCCTTCTACGACAACCACGGGAGAACTTGGAGTGGCCCTATTCTACTCTGCCGTAAGCCACACACAAGCCAATAATACATTAAGGATTACACAAAGATAAAAATTCGATAGGCAATTTTTAAGCTGTTTATACTTTAATAAAAACATTTTGAAGGTTTACACAAAAATAAAAAAATACATAGTCAAACAAAAACAAACGAAAATTTACACTCCAATTCCATACAAAATAAATCTACCGGCAAAACTAAAATAATCCTCCAACGTATTCTCCATTTTCGCACTGATTCAAACACTTTGCTAGATTTTTTCTCCAAACATCCCCAATTAAGTGGCAGTTACAAATTAAGAAGTGAGAGAGGTCGTGTAAACACTGTAACGAAGTGCCGGCAATTGGGACACCGCGGCACTTAACGTGGATGCGGCATTATAATTTATTTTTTTAAACTGCCTCCGTGGTGTAGTGGTTAGAGCGTTTGGCTCATACCCGGAGGTCGCTGGTTCGATTCCCAGCGGGGGCAACGACTTTGTGTTGTTGTCCTAGTTTGGTTAGGACATTGCAGGCTGATCACCTGATTGTCTGATAAGTAAGATGATCCGTGCTTCGGAGGGCACGTTAAGCCGTCGGTCCCGGTCACTGTCTTTGACATTGGTCGTTACCTAAAACCATGTCAGAGGCCTTTAAGGCGGTTTAAAAACTCTGACTCTAGTGTTAGTCACTAACACACACGATAAGAAGAAGATTTATTTTTTTAATCAAAAGTTAAAAATTAAGAAGTGGCAAAGGTCGTGTAAACACTGTAACGAAGTGACACTTAAAAAACCACTGCATTTGGAAAGAACCTACGCCCTTTACGCCCTTTTTTATTTAAAATTAAGTTCTTATATATATTAAATTGTTATAAATATTGAAGGTCCTTTGTTCAAACTTATACAAAATGCAAAAGATAAATTTTGTCATATTTTGATGTGAAAAAGGATACCATAAAAGAAACTTAGTTCAGAGGTTAATTCCCAAGAACCCTTCTACTAGCAGATGTGATAATTTAAAAGTACAAAATTACCACATCAATTTTGTATATTGCAGCACTTACATCTCTGAGTTTCAGCCTGCATGTAGGGTCCCCCGCCTCTCATTACGCGCGGGACAAACTGCCGGTCTATTGTATGACTGTGACGCTGATTTTCAAAGTCTGAACACTTACATTTTGTGCTTACATTTTCATAATTCTGACAATCAAATTTTTGTTAACATATATTTTTTTGTTAACAAAGCTTATAAACATCAATGAGACCTCTCCAACCCGTCTGGCCAGCGTGGAGATTTTAGGCCAAGTCCTCTGGCTGCTCTGGCCAAGTATGGCTCTGGTAGTACAGAGAGGGTCGTGCTCCTGCAGTGGAGACAAAAAGAAAATAATGATATGTTTTTAACATCAATACGGCTTGATTGGAATATGATTTATAAATCACGATAAATGTTTGTTAGGCAGCCAAACTATCAACTCACTGCTAGCCTGAAATCCTATCCTTTATTGCACCATTATCTACAGTCCTGCTTGTACAGTCTTATGCTTGCTTTCCCATTAACTTTGTTATACTTATATAGAAATGAATACCTATTTAACGAATGCGCCGTAGCGCACAATAATTGGGTATTTTTCTAAGCCAAACATAAATTATTTTGTACTGATAACAAAATAAAATGTCGCAAAATAATGTCACTGGTCTTTGAACATATCCATTTTAACGTGATTTTAAATTTATTATTGCAGAAAAACTAATATATATATACTGATAATAAGAGCGCTATTTGTCTCCAAAATACTATGACGTCATCTGCCTGTATTTCATAAAAAATCCCATAGAAACTGTCTGTGACTTGTTGGAAAATAGCGTATTGTTAAGCGCCGTACCGTATACCTACATTTTATACAGCCAATAATATAAAAATGTAATCTTAATTGCTTACTAAAAAGTAATAAAAAAAATCAGTAATGAAAATATTAAGTTACGTATTTACTCTTATATTGACAGTTTACCTAAACAAAATTCCATAGAAAAACTCCTTTAAAAAATCCAAACAATCCAAACATTCGCAAAACACGTCGCCCGTTTAAAAAGCGAGTAGCAGACATCATTTTGCCGAGCACATCGATACAATCGTGTATCAGTAACGTATCGACAAAAAACACACCCGTATTTTATATTTCTGATCACGACTTAATCGTAAATATGAAGGGTTGGGCCGCACCTTCTGGCATCTATTGCAAAAAGAGCGTAGCGCACTCTCCATAAAATATATCGGGGGGCAAAACGGCCTGTCTATCCCCGACCATCGCCCCGAAAACGTCGCGAGAACTACATCCATCCTTATCAGTTTACTTACAAAAGAAGAAGACGGAAAACGATACGATTTTGATCTGAAATTTGTTCTACATACCATGGTACGAGGCAGTCGGTACCGTATTACATATTTATGTATGTGAAAGCCAGTTCCCCGCATATGTTTCTAGCTTTTTTATTCGCGTGAATAAAGTGCGTCTCCATGCCTGCTTTTTTCTTAAGGTTTCCTGGGATTAATAATTACGAATGTGTTTTTTGTATGCGGGTGCCGCTGCGAGCGAATGGGTCTAAATATTTCAACGTCAAATGCGAGTAACATTATAATATGGACTCGTATGTGCTGTTCTGGAAATGGTTCTACTTTACTTCCTTTCATTGCGTGATTTTCCATGCTGCTCTGGGAGAAAGGAAAAAAAATGATTCTTTTCCCGCGTAGATCACAAAAACTGAATGGGCGAGATTTGAAACATGTTAATTGGCGATGGTTTTTTTCTCATCTTACGGCCTGGTCTCTATCTACCCCGTCAGGGATAAGAACGTGAAATATCTGTACCTGTAAATTTATATTGCGTCATCAATTTCCGCATCTAGATCATTAGAAATATTTTATTAAATATTATAAAAAACCAAGGAATAAACATTAAGCCGTTGAGCTACTCACCTTGCAGAAAGTACTTTATAATTCCTGTTCGCAACCTACATAATTTATTAGACAACCGACTTTCTTAAAGTACCTTTCAAATCTTTAATGGTTTTACTATTTATGTTCTTAAAAAAACCGTATCTCAGGTATTGAAATACGTTTATTAATTGTATATTTGTATATTATTTTAAACGTATTTCAACACTTTATTTGTCAACTAAAGAATTTAGCTTGAAGAGTTGGATATTCGATATCAGATTGATTTGTAGGGTTTCTTAGCCAAAGGGTAAAAACGGGACCCTATTACTAACTCTCCACCGACCGTTTATCTGTTGCTGTAAAAAATAAAAAAATCTGGCATAGGTGTGTATTATAATCATACCGACAAATCTATACATCTATACATATAATAAAACAGTAAAAAAAGTGTGTCTGTACATTAAATATATTTCCAAAAAAAATATTGAGGGCGATGGAGACATAGTAATAGAGTAAGAATTTAAAAAAAAATGTCTGTCTGTTTGTCTGTTTGTACACGCTAATCTCCGGAAATACTGGACGGATTCGAATGAAACTTTTTTTGTTATATAGCTATTAATCCTGGGCAACATATCCCCCTGACAGTCCACGACCTTATTAAGGTCGAAAGGGATATAGGGTATAAATGATTTTGGAAAATGGAACGCCTGATGCAGAACCATAATGGTCCAGCTAAACTATAAGAGATATAAAAATGTCGCCTTAGTAAAAGTTGTTCAGCCTGATGAGCATTTTCCAGAGACATAAAGTTCACGCGAACGAAGTCGCGGGCTTCATCTAGTTGGTAAATAAAATCGGAGAAAATTAAGTCCAAAAGTTGTAACGACACTTTTTGCTATAGTTGTAAGCCGTGCGGCGTGCGCATGTTTCTCTGTCTGTCTCTCTCTCTCTCTCTCTGTCATAGAAAGCAAGCCAGTTATTTTCGTTTCGTCTTTCTATTTCGCATTGAACAGAGTGGTGTCGCGACGATTATTTTTGTTGATTGAGAGAGTGAGAGAGACATAATAAACAACAAAATATTATTATAACTTTAAAAAAAATATATTACAACTCCTCCACTAATTAATCGAAGGAACTTCTTTCCATCCGGGTACCCCTTGACACCTCTCAAGTTTTTTTTAGGTGTTTCCCATACATGTAAAGTGAGAGTAATTTTTATTCTTTACTAATATCAATCGTGTGGGATATCGTCGGATAAGAAACTGAAATTTTTGTTTTTATAGAGCCTAATATAGAGTTAAGTGCCGCTCCCCTCTCCCCCTCTAACGGTTGTATAAATAATCACGGCAGTAGTATATTCAACCGTGTCTAAAAGAAAACTGTCAGAGCTAAGACGGATTTACAAATTAAAGAGTTATAGGCGACCAACTTTTAAAATATACCCGGAAAAGTAAAATTTCATACAAAATCCACAGATTTGTGTTTTTGACGTTTTTAGTCCCGTAAAGACTGCATTCGCAACTACGGGACCCTACACCACGCTTGGTTCGACACGCACTTGACCAGTTTTATTTCAAAAATAAAGCTTTTAGTGTCTAACACAACAAAACAAGGCTTTAGTTTGTAGCGTTTTTTAGCTTTAGCTTTTTTGGATCTATCAAAAACAGTAAGTAATCAAGTATATATTTTATAAAATAGAAGCAAAAAAACGTAAAAAATATTTAATTTTAACACGTGGAGCATTTATTCTGGCTAACAACAGCTGTCGTCTAGAATAATCAAATGTTTTTTGTAAGGCACAATCACATTATCTGAAATAATATAGACATGAACATGGCTAAGAATATTTTATATTTTCAAAACACATCAAATGGATTAAATTATATTATATTATTATTAAATTCAACAAGGGCCGTTTTAAAAGAATGTTTTTATTTCATTTATGTTTTGTTTTGGGAGTTTAAATGGAAAATTACGTTGCTTGTTTAATTTATTATTTTGTATGAATTCAGTTTGATCCAAAAGCTTCACATAGGTTCAGGTTTTCAAGAAATATTTCTGCAACTCAACCAAAAGAAAAGAATATTCTGAATATTTTTTAGACTTTGAGCACATTTGATATTAGTCTTAATATCGATTTAGACTATATGAGAACTTATTTATTACAATAAAACACTGAATAGCTAGCTAGGTATTTAATTAGAGAGAATTACATCGGCAGCCATTACCATTAGCACACGGGTCAGACTCGGAAGAGGAAGTACTTATTACAGTTGTCAACTTGACAGCTAAGTGTCATAGATCATAGATAAAATAGATGAACAGACTAATCATAAAAAAAGAATCGCCTTTCATTCTCGATTTAACACTGATTTTTCCATGGTGATACAATTACACTCGTTTGGTGATATACCCATAACACAGGCATTTTTTTTTAAATTTAGTGTTATAACGGCTTTTAAACTTACTGTTTCTTTTTACTTACCCTAGTTATTTTTCCTCTTTTACTGATCTATATAAACATATTACAATACTCAATCTAAGAATAAATAATATACTAAATACTTCTTTTTTCACTAACATTATAATAGAATTTTAAATATTGATAACCATGGATAAGTAAGATAAGTAGGTATGGCTCCTGAATCAGGTAAGTTGCAGCGTTTCCGAGACTCTTTGCTATAAATATAAAATATTCGTTTCTTTTCGGTGTTTCTTCTCAGCAGTGGTCGTTGCAAAGCGCTGGTGTCTTCAAATCTTTAGTGATGACGAAGCATATAGCGGATAATGCATTGTTTAAATTTTATATTACTTTTATTTGAGTACATAATAAAATTTGTATTTTCTATTAAATTTGTATATTTTTTTCTTTTCGGAGTAAATTTTATAGTATATTATAAGTTAAACTAAAAAAATCTGATTATCATAGAACACTCCGTTGAAAAAAAAGTAAAAAAAATGGAGCCCCTATAATCCCTCCAAATAATTCCAGCCCCTTATTTATTTATTGACCGAGCGAGCGAAGCGAGTGAGGTCTCTAAATCGAGTTGGGGGCGAAAACACATTGTATGTATGTATGTATGTTTGTACCGCGATAGCAGCCGAACCAATGGTTTGATTTTGATGAAACTTGGTAGGCATGTAGGAAACATCAATAGAATTTTCAAGTTCGTTGGGCATCAAAATCGGTACAGTAGTTTTTGAAATATTAATAAAAATGTCCGGGATTATGTAGCAAACGAAACCATAGCGCGTTCTAACTTTGAATACCGCCATCTAGGGGTTATTTAGGAAACTGAATTGCGAAAAATAATCGCGAGGTCTTAAGTTCGCGGCGAACTGCTAGGTAGTTTACTAAATGTAGCAATTTGTTGAGCAAACTTTGGTTCAATCGATATCGCTGTTTGTTTGTGCTTTTGTTGTAGTATTAGTAATAGTGCCACAAACTAACAAGAGATCAGCGGCAACCAAAGCCCGCGAAGTAGTTTTACGTAGAGAGTCGCAACTAAGGGAATATGCCAGTAGGTACTTCTCGTGCCAATAAGAGCTTTGTCAGCAAGAAACTTCACCCGAACGCTATAAACGCTTGTGTTCACAGCGTAAATACGCAAGGGAAGTACGAAATCAGGAACTATACCCTGAACGCTTAAAGCGCTAGCGTGAAGATTCGAGGGCAAGAATCCTTACCAGAACACGGTTCCCATCCCACGCATGACCCGGTCGTGGAAGACTGGCCAAGTGTCATGCTCACCAACGCAATTTCCACTGTCGCTTGCCTGGGCAATAAATGTGCACAAATCGCAAGGAATCACTTTGAATAAAGTAGTCGTAGACGTTGGCGTTTGCCAAAGAGCCAAGCTAACCCGACACTATACCGAAGATGTCCCGGACAGCTTAAAAACAACAAGGCGGCGGGCGAGGATGGAATCACAGCAGAGCTTCTGAAAGCGGGCGGACCGCTGCTACTGAAAGTCCTTCAGAGGCTCTTTAATTCCATTCTGCTCAAGGGCGTAACAAACAACGAGGGCGAAACATGGGCCGTGCTTCAGTCTCCAGCGATGCTGTATTGACTATCGGTATATCGAGGTGTTGAAGTGCTTATACAGTAACGCCACTATGTTAGTCCGAGTACAGGAGCAGTGGACGACGGCAATTCTACTGCATAGAGGTGTAAACAAGACGTTATATCTTCAAAACTGTTCACCGTTGCACTGGAAGATCAAGCTTCTGGAATGGGAAGGATTTGGAATTGACATCAATGGCGAGTATATCACTCACCTTCGGATTGCCGATGATATCGTTGTCATGGCGAAATCGATGGAAGACTGTATGTATGTGTGTATGTATGTACTATGCTCACAGACCTAAACCGAGTTTCCAAACAGGTGAGCCTTAAAATGATCGATCTAGATCCTTCCAGCTAGAGCGGCTTGCATCCAGCTTCTTCTAGCTATTCTAGATCGGTCATTTTGGAAATCTTTGGGAGACGCCTATGTCCGGCAGTTGACGTTATGCGTCTGAAATGATGATGATGATGATGAGCCTTTAAATGAACATGGACAAAACGAAAGTCATGTCTAATGTCCATGTTGCGCCACTACATTTTTGGTTGGGAGCTCCACCCTCGAAATTATAGACCTGGGTCAATGGATCCAGGCAGGAAGCTTCTGCATCGAGAAAGACGTCTTTCGACGAATCCGACTCGGCTGGGCAGGATTAGGGAAGCTACGCAATGTCTTCTCGTCAGAAATACCTCAGTTTTTTAAGACTAAAGTTTACAAACAATGTGTGTTATCAGTGATGACTTATGGATCTTAAACGTGGTCCCTTACTATGGGTCTCATAAGAGGGCTAAAGGTGCAATGCGCTATGACTGTATGTATGTGTGTATGTATGTACTATGCTCACAGACCTAAACCGAGTTTCCAAACAGGTGAGCCTTAAAATGATCGATCTAGATCCTTCCAGCTAGAGCGGCTTGCATCAAGCTCCTTCTAGCTATTCTAGATCGGTCATTTTGGAAATCCTTGGGAGAGGCCTATGTCCAGCAGTGGACGTTATGCGGCTGAAATGATGATGATGATGAGACGTAGGCGTAAAATAGTTGGCGGCTGGATGTACTTACGTTACTTTTTCAAGATCCAAATGTCTTAGGGATTTGATTTACATTGTTTGAAAAAAAATTATAAAATGAAACTTTTGCAGCTGAGAATAGAAGAATAAAGAAGGTTGGAAAATCTGTTTTCTGCAACGGTATCGAATCGGTAGTGAATAATGTATCACAGTTTCACTGGAAATTAAAATTGGTTCAGTTTTGAAATAATATCGCGAGGTCTAAGTTCGCGGCGAACCACTAGTTTATTTATAAATCACATACAGATTGACAGATTGACAGAATGAATGATTGACTTAAAATGTTCGTGTCGAAAAAAGTGACGGAATTTTTTTTAAATTTTTTTCGCCTAGCCACCATCCGCTAAACCATACCATCCAAAAAGGAACTAAGTTCCAATAAACAAAACACGTTATGATGTACACTAAACTTATCAGTGTATAAAAATGCCTGTCAAGGTCATTTTTTAATTTTCATGCTGTGTTGGGTTGAGCGTCGGAACGACACTAAAAACAATACTGGCCGCTCAATTACCAGTTGTTGTCGTAATCACAGCTATGCTCACGATAAATTCCCGCCACAATGGCGACTTCCTTAACTTTTCGCCCCCAAATAACGAGTTTTTAACTTTGTGGCAAAGCGAAAAATGTCTCTATCTTCTTTGCGTGCTGGTGTGAGAGATAGGCTGAAGCGGAGCGATGTTGAAAGATTTGTAGCTTTTATTTTTAATCTTTCTTATCTTTGTGAGACTCCGAGTGCATTGTTTGACCTCCGTGGTGTATAGTGGTCTGATCACGGAGACGGAAGGTTATCGATGGAATAAACGACGCAAATTCATCGAGTTTGGGCTTATTTTATTTGTCTTAATTAGTATTTGGCCTCACAATTTAAACTTGTACAAAAATGTTATTAAAAAATAACTTATTACAGTATTGGTCGCCAGAGCAGGAAAATAAAACACTTTTCTACTATCTCTTTAGGTACTTATCCTGTCCTACTAATATTTTAAATGCAAAAGTGAGTTTGTATATTTGTTTGATCACGCTTCAGCCACTGAACCTATTTCGATGAAATTTGATATGGATATTGTTTGATACTCAGGGCAGGACATAGGATAGTTTTATCCCTAAATCCCACGGGGAACGAAGACCGCATGCACAGCTAGCAAATAGAAGTGCGAAATTTTAGATGGATGTGCTTGTCAAGATGAACAAGTCCTACTCAATGAGGTTATGTTGTTTTGTTACTGAGTTCCGTGGAATATCTTCCAACTCCATTATCACCACAGCTCATTCAATTGTATTGTCATCCGACTTACACAAGTATGCAAAATTTTAGCTCAAATCAGTTGAGAATAACTAGTTGAAAATTGAGTTGCAAGATTTGACCTAAACAAACATTCATACATGCCTACTTCTTCTTCTTATATTTATTAAGAGCTGGGCTCTAGTTGGTGGAGTGCTTTTCATGTTTCCCTTTCTTCCGATAAGTTCTTAACCTCCTTAAATGTTTTCACGTTTAATTTTTCTTTTATTTGGTCTATAAATTTTCTTCTTGGTTTTCCTATTCCTCTTTTTCCTTCTACTTTTCCTTCCATTATTGTTTTAAAGAACGCATCGTGACGTAGTACATATATACATACCTACATCCAAGATATATTGTATGTTAAATAAAGCTTGTGAAAATGAGTTTATTTCGGCCTTTCTTCTCAGAATCGGTAGCTATTCTTTAATAAAATAATTAAATTTTAAAATACATTACACTTAATTTAAATTATACTTATTGACATCTAAAAGTGCCTGTAAAGACCCAATTACTGAATAAACATTTGAATTTTGAATTTTTGAATCTCTTGTAAATTGCGCCACACGATAAGGGTATCCCGGGGAAATTACAGAAGGGAAACGGCCCTACTTTCAATAAAACTGTCGTCTTTATTTAACAGGGCAAAAGTTATCTCGCGGAGCGTTGCTCACTGCCTCCTGAAGAGCCGAAAAAACAGCCAAGAGTAAGTGGTCTCACATAGTAAGAATTCCTTATGTACTGGCAGGGTCTTGCATTTTGTACGAAGCGATATGATCTTTTACAGCTGAACTGATAACATGGGTTACTACCAACATTGGAGTTTATAAACAAAATAACATTGGAGTTTTCTTTGAAACTTCGACTATTTACGGTATTTAAACGAGTTTAAAGTTGCGTTTTAGACGAGTTTCTACATAAGCTATATGCGTTTGTGACTTTTCGACTAACTAATTTATAGGTATTGTCAAATGCTAATTGATTCCCTTCTATTTCTAATAGTTTTAGTCTATTTTGTTAATTGAGTCCATTAGATCTATAAAGAAGATGAAATTGTCCCATAATAGCCTGCGCGGCGAGAAATAAGTACGCTCCGCGAATAAAAAGTCCGCCGCGGATTTACCGCGTACTCAACGCACACGTATCGCCGTACATACGTACGTCACTCAATACAGCGCACAACGCGTTGCTTCGCCCAGTCACACGAGTTCTATTTTTTCCGTACTTTTGTCCGGTCCGCTCCCTGCATGTCTTCGGTTATTCGGGGGACTTTTTGTACGCGGTACTTTTAATCCCTCGTTTGCGTTACTTGATACAGTTGTGAGCGATCTATTTTAGCAGACAAAAAAGTCCGCGGACAAAAATCCCTCGTCTGCGCAGGCTTTAAGAGTCAAGAAGAGAGAATTGGGTATAGTTCATAAAATAAAACTTCGCAAAAAAGTGTCAATGTCATATCCATTTTTAACACGGTTATAGATTTATTATTGAAGACAATTTAAAATAAGCATGTGGTCTCGCTTTCATATTTAAAATACTTGTTTTGACGTTTAGAAAAAAGTGTCTGATTTGACTTGTAATCTAGCGAAATGTATACATGAAATAAATACTTTGAAAGCATTTATTATTATTTTATCTTCTTTTTTTATGTAAACTACTTGTAAAATCACATTTTACAACTAGTTTACATAAATTTATTGGAAAAAATAAAATTCAAATTAAATAAAAACTTAAATTGTTTGTACTACTTTCCTATTTGTACTACACTGGATACGCCCATCCCCTTAATTAGCTTTAAAGATCTGCGTAGAAAGAGAAGCTACGTAATTTACAGAACATCCTAATTTATTTCTTTCCTCCAAGAAAAAGACGCTGGATAAAGCTAGAAATGATGGTTTTGGTACTACGTGTACGGGTCTCTAAAAAAGCCGCTTTTCGTATCATTATCCTTTCCAGTTGTGTACTAAACTTCGTTAAAAGTAAGGAATATTGTGAATTTAGATCTTGTTGAATGTCCTGCCTCGGCTGCCTCAGCCGCTTAACGAATTCAAAAGATATTTTAATGACTAAATTTTTACACTTTTTTCCCTGACTGCCAAGGAAGGTTTAAGTTTTTGCGTGTATCTTAATTGTATGTATGCATGCATGCTTCTATATTTCTTCATTTTCCAATAGGCTGGAAAGATTTCAAAGTTCTGTTAGGTTTGTCTCAAAATCCAAGTATTCTTAAATAAGTTTCAGAACAAAAAAAAAACCAAAATGGCGGTTTTTAGGCGTTTAAGGGCTGAGTATTTTGCCTTTTGTACTTATAGAATTAGGTTTAAATTACTGTACCACGCGATTAGTAGGCATGACTCAAGTAATGAGAAAGACCTGGATGACAAAAGCTCATGACCGGAAAGGGCATGCATAAGAGGAGACCTACACTCAACGATGGGTGGAGAAAGGTTGAAAAAAGCTAAGGAGAAATATTGCAAAAGCATATAGCGTTTCAAGAAACTCGTATAAACAAATTTATGAGCTAGGCAAACTAAAATAAACCGACTGTCAAGAACGACATGGAACTATACGATTGAATTGATGCTGATTTGAAAAATACCATGCTGCTCCCATGCTGGTCTGGGAGAAATAAAAAAACTTAGAATGTACCAGCTGCTTCTCTTCCCACGCAGATCGTAAAAGCCGATCGAGGGAATGGGCAAAAATGCAAATCATGTTAACAGGCGATGCGGCTAGCAACCCATCACTGTATTGATTGCTTTTCCATCTTCTCGCCCACCATGACGCTAAAAGTGGCTTTTGGGTCTTGCGGCCCTGGGCTCTGCATAGAACCGCAAGACCCAAAATGCTCTGTCTGCCCCATTAGGGATAAAGACGTGATAGTATGTATGTATGTATGTTGAAAAATACAGATATTTTTGCTAGGGAAGACCTTATATTTCAAGCGTTAATCCCCAATAAATTTTAAACTTTTTTTTAACCGATTTTCATCAAACATAGATAGGAACCATCGCAAAAAAGTTGGTTACACGTAAAAAAAACCGCATTGAAATTAGTCCGTCCGTTCAAGCGCTACGATGCAGCAGACAGACAGATACTAGCGTTAAACTCATAGAAGTAGAATTTTTTACTGCGTAATAAGACCACACCAGCCGAGTGCGACAGATAATATGATAAGTGTCATCTTCATAAGAGCAAAAGAGATAGCATCAATTTGACAATGAGACAAGTTTTCATACAAAACATGTCACCCATTGTCACCCTGGCTCGAACATCGTTACACGAAAATTTGATGTTTCACATTGTAAACTGTGTTAATTTATAAGTTATCTTATACTGGAAAGATGGTATCGTACTGCTTTACCCATAGATTGTGTAGTGGGTACAAATACAACCCATAAAAAGTTACACAGAAATATTTCGTTTCAGGTCACATTTTAAAATACTCTATATCAATCTTATACTTTCTAAATCTATGGTTAAACTTATGATAACACCCTTTTTTTCGGGGATTAAAAAGAGAGTAAACAGGACAGCAAACTCAAAGGTGCTTGGTGACCTACATAAAGGTTTAAAACGCTTCTTAAACAACCTATCTGTTGCCCCATCCTGTTTTTTATAGCGGTTAAACCTACGACTTGTTGAATCCATTCCCGGGCATCGTTTATAGTCTCGCACACGCTGTTTCTAGCGTCGTTCTGGTTTATTTGTTACTTACCTGTCTTTATGTTATCTTTATGACATGTGGTTTTCGGCAAAGTAGAATAGAGCCACTCCAAGTGGATGTCGTAGAAGGCGACTTAGGAAATACAAGCTAAACAAAGCTTATAAACATCAATGAGACCTCTTCAATATAGCGTGGAGAGTGTAGGCCACGTCCTTTGGCTGCTCTGGCTATGTATGGCTCCGGTAGTACAGAGAGGGTCGTGCTCCTGCAGTGGAGACCAAAAGACCTGATTATGATGATGATAATGATATGATGTTATCTTTAAAGATAAAAATACTTTCTTTGTTTTTCTGTGAAGTGGCCAGCGCTGGTATTTTTTTTTAACTGCCTTAATGCATCTAATATACTTGACGACTGCCGAGACCAAAGGAGAAGTTTGTTGTTCTTTTTTTTTCCTTTACTGCAATACTAGTGAGATTAAAAAATCCCTGTCATTAAGACCCATTTAGACGGTGCAAATTTCGTGCCAGTTGTATACCGTGTTAAAAAACAATAAATGATTTGTATGGCTGTCGTTTTGTTTAGACTATGCAAATTATCTATTGCTTCAATAAAATGAATCGAAAAGAATCTTGCTACGTCTAAATAGGCCTTAAGCCTTAAGTCAAGTGTAGACTAACTTATTTAAAATGTCGACCTCTGTGGTTTAGTGGTCATCATACCCCGTTGTCATACCGGAGGTCCCGGGTTCGATCCTCGGTCAGGTTAACATGAAAGATGATCTTTTTGAGATTGGGTATTGGATGGTTATCTATACACGTAAAATTACAAATTGTTGGAGCATGTTCAGTCCATTATACTTCTTCTTCTTATCGTGTGTGTTAGTGACTAACACTAGTGTCAGAGTTTTTAAACCGCCTTAAAGGCCTCTGACATGGTTTTAGGTAACGACCATTGCAAAGACAGTGACCGGGACCGACGGCTTAACGTGCCCTCCGAAGCACGGATCATCTTACTTATCAGACAATCAGGTGATCAGCCTGCAATGTCCTAACCAAACTAGGATAACAACACAAAGTCGTTGCCCCCGCCGGGAATCGAACCCGCGACCTCCGAGTATGAGCCGAACGCTCTAACCACTACACCACGGAGGCAGTTACTGAACTTACTATTATACTGAACTACTTTCTATTAAAAAGGTAATAAAAATCAATAAAAATAATTCTTACACCCATACAAAATCCATTCGGCCGAGCGCTGCTTAGTATGGGAAGACGAAAATATTTTTCTTTTAGTTAATTGTTTTTATGGAAAGTAAGTAAATATCGTTGACCAAACTCGCTCCAAAAATGTTGACTGGTTGTTAAAAAGTCATCCTGTATAAAGTATTTGTTATAAAATAGGAACTTAGGTATTCCATAACACAAGTCTCGAATTTACTTTGGAGCAAGCTCAATGTGTGTGATTCGTCCGTTTATTTATTTAAAATCATTGTCATACCCTTTTTAGCATGCCATTGTCGGGACAAAGAGGCATCCGAGGAAGCTTTCAGCCATCTTCACGAAAAGTCTTCAGTGAAACTAATTACTTAAAATTTAAAACATCATAATTTCTAATGTTTTCGTAAACAAAAATAAGGACAAAGTAATGAAAAGCGAAATTTCGCCCATCTGGCCGCGATGCCCGAGATAAATTCATAATTCCGCGCCGTAACAATAAAAACTTTTGGACCTCTCACCTCCTTAATTTGGCAAGTTTGCCGAGTCTCAACTGGCCGGGAAATTATTTTGTTGGTTACTTTGAATTTGTTGTCCCGTGCAGTGTTTGTTTTTAGTGTATTTTAAAGGTTAAACAGCTTAAAAATCCCATGCTGGTCTGGGAGAAATAAAAAAAAACTTAGAATGTACCAGCTGCTTCTCTTCCCACGCAGATCGTAAAAGCCGATCGAGGGAATGGGCAAAAATGCAAATCATGTTAACAGGCGATGCGGCTAGCAACCCATCACTGTATTGATTGCTTTCCATCTTCTCGCCCACCATGACGCTAAAAGTGGCTTTTGGGTCTTGCGGCCCTGGGCTCTGCATAGACCCGCTAGACTCAAAATGCTCTGTCTGCCCCATTAGGGATAAAGACGTGGTAGTATGTATGTATGTATGTATGTAAAAAGCTAGTTAGTGGTCGTCCTTGTCATAATCGGTATTAATCATAGCATTGTCTATAACATAGATTAACAATTACTTATTATTATATTATTGTATTTGTTAGGCAAATTAAACGCCCGACGACACCATCTAGTAATGAGTGTCGGAACTACATATTCTAACTGATGTTAAGTGCAATTGTTATGCGTTGTGTAGTGCCATGAAAATTAAAAATTTGCCAGGAAAATTAAAAAAACTCTACTTTTAAGCGTTTAACCCTCAATAAGTTTTGAAAGGCTGAATCGATTTTAATTAAACATAGCTAAGGACCATCGCTAGGGATCTTCCTTTCACGTAAAAAAACCGCATCGAAATTCGTTGATCCGTTCGAGAGCTACGACTCCACAGACAGACACAAGGAGATACATTGGCATCAAACTTATAATACCTTTTTTGCGGGGGGTTAAACAGTTGGTGGCGCTATCATTCCAGGTCCACTAACTTAGTTAAAACCTTTTTATGTATTTTGTATTATTTTAGTTCATTTTTTATGTAATACTTTTATATAATTATATTATGCGAGTTACTCATTGAAATTCAATGGAGATTAATTTAAGTATAATTTACACTTTCATACATTCTAAGCATTTTATTATTGAACAAACGCGTATGTTGCAAGATAAATAAAAGCTTGTAAAATTGGGTAGTTGTTTCGTATTTAGAGTAGTAATGTTTTAGCAGTGTTCTTAACCGTAAATCTCGCTGAGCGAGCGCCACTGCAGCTCGTATGTTTACAGCAGACTGTATAAATTTGTCTGGCTGTTTTGGTTGGAGCCATTCATGTACATATGGTGGAGTTGCGGGGATGCGGGATAAATAACACTGAGTACAACTGCACTAAATAATATTATTTAGGATCTATGTTAAACACCCCGCTCTTCGTAATTTCCCATCACTTTTTTACAAGCTTTTACTTAACTTGCAATTTATGTTTGTTCGGGTGGAATCTTTGAACTCAATTTTCAACCAGTTATCCTCAACCGATTTAGCTGAAATTTTGTGTGCTTGTGGAAGTCGGATGACAATACAATATTATGAAGTCAATGAGCTGTTCTGATGATGGAGCCGGGAGATATTCGACGGAACTCAGTTATAAAACAACATAACCTCATCGAGTAGGTCTCGCTTAATTTGTCGTGACGAGTACTTTATAGAAGACGATGCTTAGGGTCTGATCACGCAGACGGATGGTGGTCGATAGAACTCAGTTATAAAACGACCCAACACCATCGAGTTTGGGCTTATTTCATTTGTCTTGATAAGTACTTTGGCCACACAATAAAAGCTGGTACAAAAAATGAAATTTTTTCAAAAAACTTATTTCTATATAGCAAGGTAACCTGGAAAAAATTGCTTAGCGATAAGGTCGCCTTTGCGCATTTCCTAGTTTTTAATATAATTGTCTCCCGTATTTATTTTTTGTGTGCAATAAAGGGTATTGTATTGTATTGGTTTGTATTTTATCTAGTTGTGATAAAAGCCTAAAGTTAAACGCATTGTTGAAGAGTTTATGAGATGTACCTAAGAGTATTAGTAGTTGCCATCTGCTCTACCCACGGGATATCACTCTCATATTATAGAGGCGAGGGTTTGTGAGTGAGTGAGCGCAAACTGTTTGAAGATTTTTTGATAAAATTTATATTGCTAAAATAAAAAACCCCGACTTTCAAGCGTTAACTGCAAATAACTTTTAAACGGCTGGGCCGATTTGCATAGCTAAAAATCACTTCTTCATCATCATTATCATCACCATCAAGTCTTTTTGTCTCCACTGCAGAAGCACAACCCTCTCTGTACCACCAGAGCCATAATTGGCACGAGCAGCCAAAGGCTTTGGCCTGCACTCTCCTCGCTGGCCTGAAGGGTTGAAGAGGTCTCATTGACGTTTATAAGCTTTGTTTAGCTTGTATTTCCTATGTCGCCTTCTACCACAACCACGGGAGGTCTTGGAGTGGCCCTAATCTACACTGTCAGAAACCACACCGCAAAACCACTTAATATTTTCAATTGGCTTAGCAAGTAAACTTGTTAGGCAATTTGCTGTATTTTGTAGACGAATTAATTTGAGTAAAGCGACGATAGCTTGATTGGATTTCGCGATTGTATCGGTCGAGCTGGAGCCAATTTAAACTTAACTGCGGTGGACTCCATTGTCTATGCTTTGACCGTTTGCTGGCCTAACTATATACTTAGGTACTAGGCTATAGCCACTGGTACGACCACAGAATACTTACAAGTCATGGAAATCAAAGAAATATCTACTCAATATTGTTAGCGTTATGGTTTAATTTAGCTCGCGACAGAACTCGGAATCTTTTCGTTTAGATACTCAAAAGTGCATTGCAGGCCAGTTTCATTCTTATTACTCTATACAGTATACATACAATTCATGTCACTGAATTTCTGAATTGAATAATATAGGTATATTTTCGATACCTAAACGAAGAGTGGACATCATAATGATAATACAATTATTAGTGTCTCACTAACTTCGATGTTCTATGAAAAAAGAAAAAACTTAAAACGCGGGAGCTGTTTTCTTCTCGATCGAGAGAATGGTCTTTCCCTTTTTCAATCGGACTGCATTAGAATCGTTTCAAACATTAAAAACAAAAAACAATGGCATAAAATTTTCAAAAAGATTTTTTTTTGCTTTTTTAATTAAAAATTAGCAAACGCAAAAGTTGCGGTGAGAAGCGGCGTGTCCCGGTTCCGCGCGGCTGCTCAAGGGTACTCGTCTCGTGACGTCACATTTGTTCATGCCAGAGGTAAAATGCAAGTCAAGTTTTATTAAATTTTGATAATTCACCTCTATTATATTACATATGAGCCGTGTGGTTTCCGGCAGAGTAGAATAGGACCACCCCAAATCTTCCCATGAATATTGTAGAAGGCGACTTAGGAAATATAAGCTAAAAAAAGTTTATAACGTCAATGAGGCCTCTTCAACCTGTGTAACCAGCGTGGAGAGCGTAGGCCAAAGCTTTCGGCTACTCTGGCCAATTAGGGGTCTGGTGGTACAGAGAGAGTCGTGCTCCTGCAGTGGAGAATAAAAAAAACCTAATGATAATGATTATATTGTATCTCCTCTGAAAAGATAGATAAAACATTTATTCGAAGGACAAAAACAACAATAATCACATAAAGAATTTATAAAAAGTACATATAAAAATATTTTTTTTTATTCCCCAAAATAGTATCCTAGGTTATGCGTTATCGAAGCCCCAGCACTGATCTTCCGTTGACACCATAATTGGTGACTACCGGTAGGACTACTGGTAGTACCACGGGTAAGCAGCGGTGCTTTCGCATTCACTTAAACATTCACTCTACACAACTAATGAAAACTAATAAAACTTGTTATACGTACACCTTAATTTGTAACGAAGTCAAACGCTGTAGGACATACAAAATCACCTTCAGTGTGATATTTGAAATGTTAATTACTACTAATTAATTAAACAATTTTCTCGCTTTTCTTCATTATTTTTTATTTTATTTTCAGTGGTATTTTTTGTTTTATATAATATATTAACCAAAAACATACACTGTAAAATGGCCTATTTAAAACAGAGATAATATTAGTAAGGTGGAAAAATTGAATTGCAATCAGATTTCGCCCATTTTCTCCACCGACTTTTACAATTTGGATAAGAAAAAAAGCCGCTAATATATTATATCCTATAAAACTATAAAGATATGATGCAAAATATTCGTAAACATTTCCGAATGGTAGTGGCAAAACGTAAAAATACGAATAAGTACGATTTACGAGGCTGTTTACGACGCGCTTCCGAGTGATAAGGGGCATTAGGAGTCCAAAAGAATACAACGATAGCTTCCCAAAGACGCAAAGGCCTGTGTCACTTCCAGTTCAGGTATCAAAAATATACACCTACATTATTAGAATGCGCGCGGCGACTACTACTGAGAGGAAAATTCAGTGACATGAATCATTTCTCTAGAGTAATAAGAATGAAATTAGCTTGCAATGGACTTCTGGGTATCTTAACCACATTCAGTAGATATTAATTTGAATTTCTTTGCTGATTGAGACTTCTGTACGTGAGTATTAGTCTTATTCTGTGGCTAAGTGGTTAAGGAAAAGCTGTACATCTGGCTTGAGTTCAATGTTCGCTAGGCGCGACTTGTACCTCTGAGTTTGTGATCATGTATAGTAATTTTCAATTACCAGCACTTGCCTCCGGTGAAGGAAACTATCGGAGGAAACCTGCATACTAGTTGTAAAGATATGTTGGTCGCTAGATGATATTCTTGAACTTTCCGATAGATAATAAAATAACATAACTTTACTTAAAATAACATTTGAGACTACTTGCAACTTAGACGAGTTGCTATTTAAAGGAGTTCCGTGTTGCGTTTTAGACGAGTTTCTACAAAGAAGATGACCATTCGACCATTATTAGTACATAGATAATGTAAATATGTCATTACCTCAAGAGATTCTGCATTTTTTCATACTAAACACAACTCGAGCCCACAATGGGCCAATAATATCGAAAGGAAATAATAAATTTTGTGATTTTGGCGAAAGTCGCATCACGATTCTTTCGACATAAATTTCTCCACCAAATACCTAATACACCAACACAACATTTGTCCTTCCAACGGCTCGTAAACAGCACGCTTCGTTTCCGTACGATTGTCCCACCATTTTATCTTTCGACCACACTCTTTCGTGGACCAATAAGTGAGTATATAAAAGAATTGAAAATAAAAATAACAATAAATTTTTACTTGACATTATTTATAAAATTTTAATGATTTCGTTTGTAGAAAATATTGTTTCCTTTGATCTGTTGATCATTAATACAACTGTCAAAGTCTCAATGATAATATGTTACCAATATAACGATGTACTTACTTAATAGGGATGTTGACTAGGTAAAAAATATTTTATTTAGTCCGCCAACTAGAGTTAAAAAAGCTCTGTGCCTGCGTGAATGTAAGAGAGGCCCAGGTCGCGCACCTGGACCAGTATGACGAAGCTGTTAAAAGTGAGTAAAAACTACCCGACACGACAACCCAAGACAGACTGACCTGGCGCCGAGTAACTAAGAGAGCCAACCCCGTATAAAACGGGAAAGTGCTAGGAAAAAAAAATAAGAAGTCCGTCAACTACAGTATCCAGACATAAGGACTCATATTTTTTCGTTTACCAAAGTAGTGAAAATTCACAAAGATAAAGCATTTAAAAGTTTCGGAGTGGATGTAATTTACGTCACCTTTGGGTAAAAATCGTAGCTGATCATGACGTCACGCGAAATTAAATGCGCTGTATCTTCGTCATTATTTGCCAATCAGAGAAAAAAATACGTATGGCATACTTTTTAAGGGACCCTTTTTTTGCATAATTTTTTTGTCCTAATATCCTTTGGCATACTGGGTTTGACATAAAATATTTTGTCATAATAGTTTTTAGGCATAAGTTGTTTTTTGGCATACTGGTAGTTGGGCATAATTATATTTTAGGCTAATTTGTTACGGCATAATGTTAATTGGCATAATCTCCATAGGCATAGTAACTATAAGTTTAATAATAAGGAAATGTATTTCTACGAATAAAATGAGTAAAACGGGAGCGAGCGACTTAAGCTTAGGGCGAAAATAACACAGACACAAAAAAATCTTTGCCACAGAGTATAGGTTAGGTTAGTTAGGTTTCCTGTGACCAAAACACGAGCGAGCGAGCGACTCTAGCTTAGGGCGAAACTAATACATACACAAAAACAACTTACATCCTACTTACATCCTTTTGTGCTTTAAAATGTTAGGGCTAAATAATGATTATGCTTAGGTACATTATGCTTAAAATTACTATGCATACTCCATTATGCGAAAGGACGTTATGCTTAAAAACGATTGTGCATTAAACCAGTATGCTATGTGATATTATAGCTTAAATTTGTATGCACATAAATAGTGATCCACTTTTTAACAATGTAACTAATGAGCTAAAAAAAACTTTTAAGTCTACATCCATATTAATTTGTTGGAAATAAGACCAGACAGATGTCATGACATTACAATTAAAATTATGTCTCGGTTCACAGACGATGCTAAAAATTATATTGTTTTCACAGTGCTCTTAAATTTAACTAGAGAATCGTGACTATTCCAAAACCTTTTTTACCCTCGACAAAATATATAGGAGTGTTATAAGTTTGACGCTTATATCTGTCTGTCTGTAGCATCGTATCGCTCGTACGGATAAGCCGATTTCGATGCATTTTTTCACGAAAAAGGTAGTTCCCTTGCGATGATTCTTAGCTATGTTTAATAAAAATTTATTCAGCTGTTTAATGGGGTTTAACGCTTGAAAGTCGGGGCTTTCTTTTGCAAATAATAGAGTCTAAGTTCAGATATAAAGTCGTATCGGTAGTTCCGCTGCTTATCACTAGATGGCGTTCTTAGCAGTTGGGAGATATCTAATCAGTGAAAATACAAAAATACGTATACCATACATATAAAAAAATTACATTGCAACAAATCATAGTGACGATTATTTAAAAAAAAAAACGACGGGTTGCACTCTGGGAGTGCCGGCAGAAGTGAAAACTTGAATATTAACGTTGTGCATTTGTTACACACACGAACATTCGCGTAAGCGCCCTGCGCCGCCTAAACGAAACAGCAGGCGCAGGTATACATTTTCGCCGCGCCGTAGAAAGAGAGGGGGATACTCCCTCTCCTACGCCGCGCCAGCTGTCTACTCTCCTTCTGTCTTACGAATTTTCGATCAGGTCACGTGTCCTGACGCGAGTTTAACATTTTTTACCCATTCCAAAATAAGTGCACAACGCCGCTAAAGAAGTTTTCACTTGAAAAATTGACACTGACTGCTTTTCTAGATTTTTATATAACCATTGATTTATTTTCTCTCTTTAAATATTTACCCGTCTTGTTTCATTAGAGCGCTTTGTTCTTTAGAATATTAATTTGGATGACATCTCAAACTTACGTGGAATCAATTAGAAAAGTCAGACTGCAAATTAGCTTGTTCACTTCAAATACAGTTTAATTTTGCGAGTAATATATTTAATTGCATGTCTATTGCATTAAGTTCATTTAAAAGCTCTTACTATTTTATTAAATAGTCTCTTTTTGACTATTTTATTTAATTTTAGTTTACTGATTATGATATTTTTAGGGTTCCGTACCCAAAGGGTAAAAACGGGACCCTATTACTAAGACTTCGCTGTCTGTCCGTCTGTCCGTCTGTCTGTCACCAGGCTGTATCTCAAGAACCGCGGTAGCTAGAAAAATGAAATTTTCACAAATTATGTATTTTTGTTGCCGCTATAACAACAAATACTAAAAGCAAAATAAAATAAATATTTTAGGGGGGCTCCCATACAAAAAACTCGATTTGTATAGATAATGGTACGGAACCCTGCGCGCGCGAGTCCGACTCGCACTTGGCCGGTTATTTGTCAATCCCACGGGATCATCACATTTTACCGGGATGAAAATTATTATATGTGTTAATACAGTAGAATGCTATCTAGGTGCATGCTGATTTTATTCTGACCCGTTCAGCCATTTTGGCTAGAAAGAACAGATAGCCTTACATCCTGATATCATACAAACTTTTGTATTTATAATATACTAGCCGAAGCCCGCGACTTCGTTCGCGTGGACTTTATGTCTCTGGAAAATGCTCATCAGGCTGAACAACTTTTACTAAGGCGGCATTTTTATATCTCTTATAGTTTAGCTGGACCATTATGGTTCTGCATCAGGCGTTCCATTTTCCAATATCATTTATACCCTATATGTTGCCCAGGCTTAATAGCTATATAACAAAAAAAGTTTCATTCGAATCCGTCCAGTATTTCCGGAGATTAGCGTGTACAAACAGACAAACAGACAAACAGACATACAGACAAACAGACAAACAGCCACACATTTTTTTTTACATTCTTACTCTATTACTACGTGTCCATCGCCCCCCATATTTTTTTTTGGAAATATATTTAATGTACAGACACACCTTTTTTACTGTTTTATTATATGTATAGATATAGATAGATATAGATGTATAAATTTATCGGTATGATTATTATACACACCTATGCCAGATTTTTTTATTTTTTACAGCAACAGATATACGGTCGTTGGAGAGTTAGTAATAGGGTCCCGTTTTTACCCTTTGGATAAGAAACCCTACAAATCAATCTGATATCGAATATCTAACTCATCAAGCTAAATTCTTTAGTTGACAAATAAAGTATTGAAATACGTTTAAAATAATATACAAATATACTATTAATAAACGTATTTCAATACCTGAGATATATGTATAGATAAGACGATATGGACAAATAATGTAGAGTTAGCTAGCCCGAAAGTAAGTTTAAACTTATATTATTTAGGTACTTAAATGTAAAGGTAACAAGGTAAAAAAGGTAAAATTTTATGTCAGTTGACAATTGAACCCAGAATCTTTAAGGTGGCGGTAGACCGCCACCTTGAAGATTCTGGGTTTCATGCTAGAGCATGTTTTCACCATGGCACACCATGGAGGCCTTATTAGAAAATCTATACATTTAATAAACAGAAAAAAAAGTGCGTCTGTACATTACTTATATATTTCCAAAAAAAAAATTGGGGGCGATGGAGACATAGTAAAAGAGTAAGAATTAATAAAAAATATAAAAATGACACCTCAGCACAAATTGTTCAGCCTGCTATGCATTTTCCAGAGACATAAAGTCCACGCGTACGAAGTCGCGGGCTTCGGCTAGTAATAAAGACGATAAGTTTTTTTCATAATATTTACTCTACTACTATAAAAACAAAATAAAATAAAGCACTTATTGGAAAGTACAGTCAGTCGCGTAAAAGTTGTAAAAAATGCCTCCGCTCCGGCAGTCGGGTCACGCGCTCAATATTGGGAGTGGCCTCGGATCGCTATCAATTTTTCTCGAGAACAGTCTTGGATTTAATTATTCAAACCCCGTCAGTGTGTGATGGCGGGGCCTTGCTTATTTACGCTGCGCCAATGCTGGTAAGTTTTTACGGAGGATTCTATATGCTATCGGCTTTGGGATTGGATTGTTCCATGGTTTGGAAATAAAGTGGTATAAAGCCACAACCAGTTAATTTTTTTCTAAGTTTTAAGTTTTTCTTTTTAACATATCTATGCTTATTTATTATTTCAAACACGTATCTCGAAAGTCTGTATTTTTTCTTATATTTGGAAAATAATCGTTTAAGTCTCTATGTTTTTTTTCTTTAATCTAGACGAATATGAAAGAGCAAGAGAAGCACGTATTATAAAATAAACTTTAATATTTCAGCGTCGTGGGTGTTCGCGTGACCCATGTTTGACCCGACGAGCGCCGACCGAGATGTGAAAATTTAATTCAACCCGCAAACACGGTGCCCGCCGCGGGCGTGACTCCCAGGACGTGTTTCTGCGATGCTGACTGTACTTCACTGTGCTATGTACGTAGTAACCGGTTTATGGATAACACGTTCCGGGACATAAACTAAAGAATAAGGGTGACGACAGAGTCCGAAATGTATGATTGTAATTAGTCCATCGTTTAGATTATCCAAACATAATGGACCCTTATTTTTCAGTTAACCAAAAAAGTAAAAATTCACAAAGATACGGAGCGTCAAAGTTCCGGGAGTGGGGGCTTGCAACGTCACCGCTAAGTAAAAATCATACCCAGCCGTGACGTCATGCGAAATTTATATGCGCTGTATCTTTGTAATTGTTGGTTTCTCAGAGAAAAGAAAAAATAGGTACGTGTACAATATTTTTTAATAATCTAACCGATGGACCAAAAATATTTTTCCATTCATCATGCCTAGATTGTGCGGACAGATATGAAGAAACGGGAAGCTAGTGCAAATATGGTGAATGACAGAAAGATGTCGAAACAGTTAACATGCAGAGCTGACTCCAAATAGGAAAATGGTGAAGAGAATTGCTGTGTGGTGTCGACAGAATTGAATAGGACCAAGTCTTTCCGTCGATGTCGTAGAAGGCGACTTAGAAATACAAGTTAAATAAAGCATTTAAACATCAATAGGACCTCTCCAGCCCATCTGGCTAGCGTGCAGAGAGTAAGCCAAGTTATCTGGCTGCTCTGGCCAAGTAAGGCTCTGGTAGTACAGATAGGGTCGTGCTCCTGTAGTGGAGACTGAAAAGACCTGATAATGATGATGAGGAGAATGAGTTATGACTGGAAAATAGAGATGTCTAATATTTTTCTCATTGATTAGATTAGCAAAAAGTTTTTTGTTTATATTTTTTCTTTTTTCTGATTAGCGAACAATGACATAGATACAGCGCATTTAAATTTATTAGACGTCAAGATCAGCTACGATTTTTAACCAACGGTGACGTAAATAACCCCCGCTCCGAAACTTCGATATTTTTGTGAATTTTCACTACATTGCTTAACAAAATAATTGGGCAAGTGCGTGTCGGGCCACGCGCAGTGTAGGGTTCCGTAGTTGCGAATGCCAACTTTGAGTTCTTGCCACTAAAAACGTCTAAAAACTAATATCTATTGAATTTGTATGAAAATGTCTTTTTTCAAGTACATTTTATAAGTTGATCGCCTTTAACTTTTTAATTTGTATACCCTTCTTGGCTCTGATAGTTTTCCTTCAAACTAAAATGCTATAATTGTGTTTTTTTTCACGTGGCCATATATAACCGTTTAGCAGACAGAGAGGGGGGGACACTTTACTCAAACAAAAATTTGAACTTTAAACCCAAATATTTCAGAAACGGATTCCTAAATCGAAAAATGGTGTTCACAAGCTAACAAGATTTTTGAAAGATCTATTCAACGATACCCCACTCAATGTGTTTGTCAAGAAAAAAAATATTGACTACGTCTTTACTTGTATGGCAGCTACACTGAAAAAATTTTTTTTCCATATTTTATTTTACGACTTTTTTGCCATAATTAATATACATATCCATGCCAAATAACAGCTTTCTAGTACTTATAGTTTCTCTGTAGGACCGTGGACAGACAGACAGACAGACAGACATGGCGAAACTATAAGGGTTCCTTGTTTACTACGGAACCCTAAAAATATAAGTAATTCTTTTTTGAATAATCTAGTTAACTTACTAAATACAAGTGTATTAACAATGTGTATATTGTGTCCTTTTCTACCTCTATAAAATAGTATGTATTTTTTTTACCCAACCCACATCCCTGGTAAATCAATTTTTATCACGCCAGAAGTCTGGAGTGGCGGACTAACCTGTTAAATGAAGGTTATACCATGGAGGTCGTCAAGACTATACAATTACAGATTTGAGCTTTATCTACACCATAAAGTGTGGCCGCAAAAGTATAAACCCACGACAAGTATGTATGTTTTTAATGAAAAAAATATTTTTTAAGGTTCAGAAACACTTAAACACCTAAAATCTTTCTTTAATTACAAGGGCCCGACATGCTGTGATAGAGCGAGACAGTCTTATTGCGACTTCTAAAAGAAGAAAAAGACAAAAGTGCCATGTGTTGTCCTTATCACCGACCGAACATTTTTTCATGGCCGGATTGTATGATCACTTCAAATTGCATATATTTGAAGTGCACCTATAACCCGACCATGAAAAAAATATACGAAGTATCATTAATATGTCTTTTTCTTACTCCCAGTTGCGCGGTGGCAAATCTACACTACTTGTATATTCTAAATCTATGTTTAATTATGCTTTAATTCAAAGTGCACTTCTATAAAGTGTGTACAAAGTACAAACATTAATAAGAAGACGGTATAAATAGAGACGCTGTGACGTATACACCGGTGATGTTATCAGAATAAACTGGCTGTCTGGGTTACCTAGCTCACCAACACCTAAATTACTGAAAGAGGCATTTTCTGAAAGTGCTTTAATTCATAGTGCACTTCTATAAAGTGTGTACAAAGTACAAACATTAATAACAAGACGGTATAAATAGAGACGCTGTGACGTATACACCGGTGATGTTATCAGAATAAACTGGCTGTCTGGGTTACCTAGCTCACCAACACCTAAATTACTGAAAGAGGCATTTTCTGAAAGTCTGAACAAAATTAGCTTGTTGGTTACTGGATTTTTAGGTGAGTATAAATTGACCGTTTCAGCAGCTTGAGTTGTAGCTACTATAAATTTGTTACTTACATTTTACAAAATTTATATCTATACTTTTTTCGTCATCTTTAATTTTATAAATTGTGTAGAAGGATTCAATTCACTTCAATTATTTAATTACTTAATGAGTTCTACTACTTAAAACAAAATATTCGTATACGTTTCGATTCTTTTATTATTTTCTCTTTTTGTGTAGATTGAAAAAGTCATGACCATTTTATCAGTAAGGAAGTTTCCAACAACTCAAATCAGATCCTTTTTTTTTATAATACAAAGACTAATTACATAATAATATTCTTGGAGTCAAATAGCGCTCTTAATATCGAAGTTTTTTCGCAACGATAAATCTAAAATCACGTTGAAAATGGATATGATCAAAGATAGTGTCATCATTTCTTGGCGTTTTATTCTCAGTACCAAATCATTTATTTTTGACGCAGGAAACTTCCTTATTCAACTGCAAAAACTTTAACTAGATATAAAATCAAGTCCCAGGTGTTAAATTTTTTTAACAAGGAAATTTTTGAAGTGGAAACTTCTTTAGCGGCGTTGTGCACTTTTTTTGGAATGGGTAAAAAATGTTAAACTCGCGTCAGGACACGTGACCTGATCGAAAATTCGTAAGACGGATGGAGAGTAGACAGCTGGCGCGGCGTAGGAGAGGGAGTATCCCCCTCTCTTTCTACGGCGCGGCGAAAATGTATGCCTGCGCCTGCTGTTTTGTTTAGGCGGCGCAGGGCGCTTGCGCGAATGTTCGTGTGTGTTTATGTTACAGCGTGCTACGCGCATCCATGGATGGTGACAGCTGATGGCTCGACCGTCTGTGTAGTGGCCATACTGCTGTGTATTTGAAAATGATTTTGTTGAAAATTAATTTGGTCATGCTTGTGACATTTGTGACAGACTGTCGTTCAGAAAAGATTTGAAATATTTTATACTGATAATTAAAGCAATTCGTGCAAAATTATTCCCTAACCATTCCAAAATATCAAAAATGCACAACGTTAATATTCA
This sequence comes from Acrobasis consociella, assembly GCA_963555685.1. NCBI lineage: Eukaryota > Metazoa > Arthropoda > Insecta > Lepidoptera > Pyralidae > Acrobasis > Acrobasis consociella. Next base: position 21,002,527 of record OY743111.1, on the reverse strand, counting down.
AGTTTTCACTTTTGCCGGCACTCCCAGAGTGCAACCCGTCGTTTTTTAGGGTTCCGTAGCCAAATGGCAAAAACGGAACCCTTATAGATTCGTCATGTCTGTCTGTCTGTCTGTCCGTCCGTATGTCACAGACACTTTTTTCCGAAACTATAAGACCTATACTGTTGAAACTTGGTAAGTAGATGTATTATGTGAACCGCATTAAGGTGTTGACACATAAATAGAAAAAAACAATAAATTTTGGGGGCTCCCCATACTTAGAACTATAACTCAAAAAATTATTTTTCATCAAACCCATACGTGTGGGGTATCTATGGAAAGGTCTTCAAAAATGATATTGAGGTTTCTAATATCATTTTTTTCTAAACTGAATACTTTGCGCGAGAGACAATTCCAAAGTGGAAAAAAGTGTGTGTCCCCCCCCGTAACTTCTAAAATAAGAGAATGATAAAACTAAAAAAAATATATGATGTTCATTACCATGAAAACTACCAGCGAAAATTGGTTTGAACGAGATCTAGTAAGTAGTTATTTTTTAATACGTTATAAATCATAAACGGCAATTTACCTTTCATTTAATCAACTCAAATATAAAAATTTTAAAAAACATACTACAATACTTTTATATTATGGTATTTGCTACTACGGAACCCTACATGGGCGAGTCCGACTCGCACTTGGCCGTTTATTTTTTAAATTATGGGTCAAAAAATTGTAAATTTTAATTTTACTAATCTCTTCCAGCAAAATTATACCTCTGTGGCCCCGGAGCAACTCCTGATAACACGGAGAATTTACGGAGAACACTGTATGCAAAGCTTTATAGGTTTGCCGAGAGATTTCATCTAATGCACCGCTATGATAATTTCGGTTTAACAAAGTTGAGTTATACAAATGAGATATTCAAATTGAAACAAGTGATGAAAAATTTCTACATCTAGGGCTTGGTCAAGACAGAATCTTAAATTATACCTCTGTCTCCTTAAATTTTTTTTTTTAAATGTGCGCAGCACTAAACCCCGTGAAATGTATGTGTCCCCTTAACGTGAATGTCTTTGGTTTGAAACCCACGCGTAGCGAAATTTTGTATCACATTTCTTAAATTCTTTAAAAATTCAAGTATTAAAATCCAAATAGGTAATATAAATTTGGATTTCAATGCTCGAATTTTTAAAGATTAAATTGGCCGAAAAAAATTTGAACAAAATAAATTATGTTAAACGATGGTTATGACCATAAAAGTTATGACAAACGCATTAAGAATAAACCATTTTATGAAGAAGTCAGTATTATAATCTATAATTATGGCTATAAGCATTATTACAATAAATATTATGTGAAACAATTATAATGATAAAAAAATTATAAGAAATGAGAGAATCCCATTGTAGATGTTCTGATGAAATGATGACGTAAAGACAAAACATTTCATACATTAGGACTAACCAATTTCAGATTTTCTGCATAGTATTCAAATAAACTCCCATGCTGGTCTGGGAAAAATAAAAAAACTTAGAATGTACCAGCTGCTTCTCTTCCCACGCAGATCGTAAAAGCCGATCGAGGGAATGGGCAAAAATGCAAATCATGTTAACAGGCGATGCGGCTAGCAACCCATCACTGTATTGATTGCTTTTCCATCTTCTCGCCCACCATGACGCTAAAAGTGGCTTTTGGGTCTTGCGGCCCTGGGCTCTGCATAGAACCGCAAGACCCAAAATGCTCTGTCTGCCCCATTAGGGATAAAGACGTGATAGTATGTATGTATGTATTCAAATAAAGTCACTTGCTTCCGTCTGTCTGTCTGTAAGTTATTTTAATGCGGTTTTCATAAATGGATAGAGTAATTTAAGATAAAAGTTTTAAATATCGTGCGAAGTTGGAGCGAACGGTTAGGTTACAATTTAATTTTTAAAAACTAAAATCGTCTTCACCCCCGAACTACACAACTGATTTTGATAACATTTCTACTGGACACCTTAGGAGTATGCCCTTGCAAACAAAAAACGAATTTTCCAAATCATTCTAATCATACATACATACTATCACGTCTTTATCCCTAATGGGGCAGACAGAGCTTTTTGGGTCTTGCGGTTCAAAAGCTACTTTTAGCGTCATGGTGGGCGAGAAGATGGAAAAGCAATCAACACAGTGATGGGTTGCTAGCAGCATCGCCTGTTAACATGATTTGCATTTTTGCCCATTCCCTCGATCGGCTTTTACGATCTGCGTGGAAAGAGAAGCAGCTGGTACATTCTAAGTTTTTTTTATTTCTCCCAGATCAGCATGGATCATTCTATTCATCTTAGAGTAATCGATGGACATATGATAACCCCCTCCTTTTTGGACGTCGTTTTAAATATAAACAAAATCTCAATAGAGTATTATTTCTAACAGCGCCATCTAACGTATTACTCACGAAACAAAACCAGCACATCTTGCTTTCCAGTTTTCGTCATTTTCCACAGGAAACGGTTTTCCAGAGGTTCTGATTCTTTAAAAAGTTTTTATTAGAACCACAGCTTGTTTGTAGTTCAGTTGATAATCACTAGGTGGCGATACAATACACATTTCCGATATTTTGTTTAAAACAAAGGACCAACTTCACCAATAACTTTCCAAGTCGGTCTAAGCGTCTTCAAATGATAATACGTCGAATCAAATGAAAATAACCGGCCAAGTGCTAGTCAGATTCGCGCACTAAGGGTTCTGTACTATTATCTATAAAAAATCGCATTTGTTGTATGGGAGCCACCCTTAAATATTTATTTTATTTAGTTTTTAGTATTTGTTGTTATAGCGGCAACAAAAATACATAATTTGGGAAAATTTCAACTGTCTAGGTATTGCGGTTCTTGAGATACAGCCTGGTGACGGACAGACGGACAGACAGCGAAGACTGAGAAATAGGGTCCCGTTTTTACCCTTTGGGTACTGAACCCTAAAAATAGCCGAGTCGGATTCATTACATTACATGACAGTGTAACTAAGTGTTTATTTCGGTCATCCACCCATCATCCGAGCGTATTTTCCTGGGGTCCACTAACTAACTAAGAAGATTTGATGGTTTTTACACAGAGCGAGTGCCGTCTGACCTCCGCAACACAAAGGGCAAACCAGAACCAATCCTTGGGTAGTTTGGTGATCAAACGCTCGATAGAAAAAAAGTCAATAAGCCTTCTTTATTTTACTTTTAAAAACTCAACTCCTATTTTAATTCTTAAAAAGCAACCAACTTTCTAAGTCTACTTAGTTTGCTAGAAGTTTTTGACAGAAGTTCATAAAAATACTGAAAAGAAACGCTAAAGCAGGCACTCACTCGTGCAAACTTCGTTAAATCCCAACAAAAGCACAGAAAATATTTACTTCTTCCAATCCGCTCAACCAATTCCAAGAAATTCTCGAAAGGAATCCATTTCGCGTCAGTAGAGTTTTATTTTGATTGGAGCTAACGACAGTAACTTGGTACTTTAATTTATAACTTATATGAATAGGGTTGAGAACTCATTACATAGATTTTCTTTATTTTTTGGTTGCTGTACTTACCCCCAAAAGATTGCTTTCTCAGCATCACCTATTGGGTGACTGGTAGAAAAGGCCTCAGGCCTTGAGTCTGTCATTTACATGTATTGTAATAAAGTTAAATAAATAAATAAATAGATTATTAAAAAGTATGGTATAAGTATACATATTTTTTCTTTTCTCTCATTATCAAATAATGACGAAGGGACAGCGGACTAAAATTTCGCGGGACGTAACAATTGGCTAGGTACGACTTTTGACCAACAGTGACGTAAATCATCCTCACTCCCAATCTTCGAAGCGCTGTATCTTTGTGAATTTTGCTAAACGAAAAAATATAGGTAGGTCCTTTATTTTTGGATATTTAATTGACGGACTAAATAAAATAATTTATTTTTGACCCAGTCTACATCCCTATTCTCTTGCTCTAAGAACTAAGTTCTTCAATTTATTGATTATCATCAATAAATCGAAAAAAAGTCAAAAATAATTTGATAATTGATAATTTTTATTTCGATGTTTTATTAGTTTGTTGACGTCAGGTCGCTAACAGCAGTTACAGCTCTAAGTTTATACCGCTTTCTAAGCGCTAGTGTTCCTAAGAGTTATACCTACTTACATACTTATTGCCGTATGTCCCCTGGGTGGGGCAGAGAGCCGCTACAGTACTTCTCAATCTCGTTTAGTCTTAAGCAACGCGCTTCACTTCAGGCCAACATAGCCCAATTGTCTTTTTTTCCGCTGTTACCGACCGTCGCTAGGTCTTCTTTGGCCGACCACGCTTCCTCTTGCCTTGAAGAGTCCATTCCAGGCCCTGCCTTGGAATGTGAGTGAGATCCCTTCTGAGCGTGTGGCCAATCCATGTCCATTGGCGATGCGCTATTTGGTGATCGATCGGATCCTAAGAGCTATAGCTTACAGTAAATTATACTGATACTAAAATTAGATATGTGAACGGAGAATGCATAGTTATGTCATAATTTATATTTAAGAATGATGTCAAATATTCTACAAAAGTAATTTCAATTTGTTAATTTAATACACTTGTGCCGAATGTATTTAAATTTATTACATCTGTGTATATTGCGCCAAACTCAAGCCAGACTTTTTCGTCTCTAAGGTAATCATCGGTTCCGTAATAAACCTTCTCAAAGTACTTTCTTTACTAGATTATGCTATAAGCTTTTTATTTTCTGTCTGGCATATAAAGGACCGATTTTGGCAATTTATTATAATGATGATAAAAAATAACCGGCCAAGTGCGAGTCGGATTCGCGAACGAATGGTTCTGTAACATTATCTATAAAAAATCACATTTGTTGTATGGGAGCCCCATTTAAATATTTATTTTAATTTTATTCTGTTTTTAGTGCTTGTTGGTAAAGTGACAATAGAAATACATTATCTGTGAAAATTTTGACTTTCTAGCTATCACGATTCATGAGTTAAAGCCTGTCTTTGACAGACAGACTGACGGACCAACACCGGAGTCGTAGTAATAATCTCGTTTTTTCCGTTTTGGATGGTTCTCGGGACGGAAACCTAATAAAATTAACATCAAGTAATTGACCTTAAAAAAGTTCATTCGCAAGAATTAAAAATCAAATATTTATCTAGAAATAAGGTCTCTGTAAAACATTGTAAAATATTTTCAAACTTCTTTGTGGACGCCTCTTATTATTCAGATAAACAAAGTTCATTCCCTTAGGGATTGACACAAATCTGTCAGCACAAAATAGAACTTTCGCATGCTGCTATCTTTTTCTGTCGCTCAGGACCGTCATTTGATAGAGCGAGAGAAAAGGACAGAATGCATCAGCATGGCCGGTTCCGTAGCGTTGGGTCGCCCTTTCTCTCTCTAGCATATGACAGTTCTGAGTGACAGAAAAGGATAGCAGAATAGAAGAATGCTGTTCCGTGCTGACAGATGTAGCTCCACCATTAATGGATGGTTTTGGGTAAAAATTATCCTATGTCCTTCCATGGATCTCTTAACCCTTAGCCAGGCCTGGCGATTATTTTATCTTTATATACAGATAATGGTAGATTGGATGATAATAAAAAAACTAATATCTTAATTTTTTTTTATTCCTACAATTTCCTATAAAAAAACCCTCTGGTCTGGATATGACCACTGCCCATTTAAATATACATGATGTGGATTAGATCTGACCACTGCCCAGTTAGGACACAACATGTAAGTATTGAAAAAATAAAGGTGAATGTACATATAAGCATAATATTAAAAAGAGGAAAGATTTGTGTGTTTCTTTGTATAAAAATATTAATAAATATTAATGTCTCTGTGATGTAGTGGTTAAAAGACTCTGACACCAGGGTATCGGTTATTCTTCGATTCAAGAACCTATCTATCTACCAAACAAACTATTTGATGTGTAAATATGGTTTTGCCTTTATTTATATGGATAAACGCTTGTAGGACAGTGGTTACATAATAACCACAATAAGTATTTCCAGATAGGCAGAGGTCACATGTTGACCACAAATTTTCGGCGTAAATATTTCAAAGAAAAACAAATATCATGTAAAACCGAAACATATTACATATAATTCAACCTATCTGCTATTATAAAAACACAAATAATATCACTTACCGGGATTTTTTTCCGCCATAATACTAAAAAACACTTTCAATTTGCACAAAAATTCGCTGTTCGACCAATATTTTGACTTTGACAAGCGAAATGTCAAGTTTTTTTTTTCTAGAGGCGTATTTTTTTTTTCTTTCAGAAATCAACTGTATCATAGACGGATGACATTTTGCGGATTCTAGCTAGCATCTGCTCGTCAGAAAAAAAATATTTCTGAGGTGGTTCGCTAAGTGATCACTACCTGGCTAAGGGTTATGATATCTATACCAAATTTAATCTAAATCTTTTCATTGCTTGAAGCGTGAAGAGTAACAGACAGACAGACAGGCAGACAGACCGACAGAGTTACTTTAGATTTATAGGATAGTAAGGAAGTAAGGATAAGGTAGCCATCGCTGAACCATGTTGGGCAAAGAGGCAAATGCCTCTTTTTCCAAGACTTTCGGTCCTGTGCTACCAAAGCTTTATTTATTTCTTTATTTATCGCTTACATGCACTCATACAGAAGATGGTTAGTAGATAAGTACATGAACCCTGGCAGGGTATTGCGAAATTATAGGAATTGATGTGAGTTTATATAATATTAATTGAATCATATTTAAGTATGCGAAGAAAAAAAAATTAACATACATAAATTCTTAAACATTAAATTAAATTGATTTCAATAGTTAGAAAATATTAGTAAATATAAATAAGATTTAGAGATTTGTTCTTCGTCATTATAGGTTTTTAAGGAATATAAATATTATAATTACTGCAAGTGCGTTGGTCAAATGCTATTTCAAACTTGAACTGCAACTAGAACTACGTACCTATATATTTTGGTGTGTATTGAGTCTTTCTTTAAAACGCTATTCATATTATAATTTGTCATTTAAATATTTATTGACCGAGTAATACCCCTTCGATAATAGTAACCCTTTTACTTTTTAAAGAATTTTTTAACATTTTCTTCCAATGTCATGTGTTTTGGGAACTTATTGTACATCTTGATTGCGCTTCGGTACGGACCCTTTTTATACATTTCTAAGTCTTTTCCTTTAGGTTTACTTACCGGGATCGCTAGTCTGTCTTTCTGCCGTGTGTTTATTGTGTAAGTATCCTTCACTTGTTTAAAGAGGGACATATGTTTTTTTACGAATGAGCATAATTCAAGTATGTAGATTGAGGGTAGTGTAAGAATATTATGTTTTATAAAGTACGGTTGGCAGGTGCATCTGTACGGTAGGTTACATAATATTCGTATACATTTTTTCTGCATAACTAGAAGATCATCTGCATCGGTGCTGTTACCCCAGAGAATCAATCCATATTTCAACCACGAGTATGCATATGCGTAGTATGCTGTCAATGCAGTTTCATAATTTGTGTTAAGTTTTAAGACGCTAAGTGCATATATAAATTTCGAAAGTTTATTCTTTGTTATTTTTATGTGTTTTTTCTAGTCCATAAAAGTATCTATAGTGATTCCCAGTAAATTAAAGTGGCTGACTTCTTCTATTTTTTGGTTTTCAAACGATAGGTTTAAATGTAATGCCTGTTTTTGGTAGGGACGACATTGAATTATTTTGGTTTTTTTATATTTATTTCTAAATGTTGTTTTTCAAGCCATGTTTTTAGTATTTTAGTGGCGTCAGAAAGAATTGCGTTAGCTTCAGCTGTAGTGTCGCACTTCAAGAGTAGCGATACGTCGTCGGCAAACATGATACATAAATTGTCAAGAAATAGTTTTGGTAAGTCATTAATGTACACTATGAAGAGTAGCTATACACCCCAAAACGCTCCCTTGGGGAATAGAGGAGTTAGTGGTTCGTACCTCTGAATGCACCGTTTTAGTTTCGCGTGTGTCAATGTTATGGTGTTCAATATCCACGAATTGTTTTCGGTTCGTCAAGTATGATTTTAGCCATTCGTAAGCTTGTCCCCGTATGCTACAGTTGTATTACGACCTGAGTAATGTTTTATGACACACTTTGTCATAGGCCTTCGTCATATCGAGTAATAGTCCTACTGCATATTTTGACGTGATAACGTCTTTAAAATCGTTTTAGTCGGGTGACATGTTCAGAAACTTGTGTCACACCAAAACCTCACGAGCGCGATCGCAGGTATAACGAGAGAGAAACGGACCGATCTCCCGTCTCATCTCGAGCGCTGCCAGTAATTCCGTGAAACGACGTTATCACGTAAACATCTCGATCGTAAACCTACTTTACAAACAACCAATTTTTTTTATGTATATTATAATATATATTAATATTTCTTTGTATTTATAGACGGCTAATGTTGTTGATCGGTTTTTCCTAAATCCATACTGGTTCTAGCACTTTGTGCTTTTAGTATAGTCAAATGCTATAATTGCTAGATTAATCCTTGGGTGTTCAATCAATAACCGGCCAAGTGCGAGTCTTACTCGCGCACAAAGCGTTTCGTTCATATCTATAAAAAATCACGTTCGTTATATGGGATCCCAAATTAACTATGTATGCCAATTTCAACAGTCTAGCAGCAAAAATTAATAATGTATGCAAATTTTGCGGTTTAAGAGACAGCGTGGGTAATAGACAGACGGACAGACGGACAGTGGAGTCTCAGTAACAGGGTCCCGTTTTTACCCTTTGGGTACGGAAACCTACAAAGGAAAAATTACAGTTACCTCAATCAACATTAACAAATTGCCATTTTGACCAGATGTTTGTTTCAATTTTAAATTAAATTCCCATTTTTCTGTAAAACGATGACTCCAGGCGATTTTCGACAGGTTTACATTGAATTAATTAAAGCGAAAATGTCGAAAATTGGCTGCTGTGTTTTTCTTTATGAATCTAATTACGCATTGTTGACCCATATAATAGGGAGGGGATGACAATTTTGAAAACGCTTATTTTTCTGCTGTTAGTATAAATAATAAATAAATATTTAGGGACAAATTACACTGATTGAGCTGGCCCCAAAGTAAGTTCAAGACTTGTGTTAAGGGATACTAACTCAACGATACTATATTTTATAACAAATACATATATAGATAAACATCCAAGACCCAGGACAATTTAAAAAAGGCCATTTTCCAACTTGCCCTGACCGGGGATCGAACCCGGAACCTCTGGGTGGCGGACTAGCATGGTGACCACTATGCCACGGAGGTCGTCGAATGAGGGTATGATACTCGTTAGGAATAACATATTTTATACCTTTTACCATACCTTAAAAGCAAATTTTTCTTTTCAGTCTATACATTTCGAATCACTTAAAATAGACCCTATACAGCGTGTTTTCGCCATTTCTTTCACCCAAAACATCTGACGTATAAAAAAAATAATGTCATTAGATAGTTGACAAAAAAATTGTCATTGCGGTAAAAAAGGAACACTGTTTTGACAACCGTCGCATCAGAGATACCTGTCCCCTCCTCTATCTATATCTTGAACTTTCTCTTAAACTGAAAATAATAATTTACATGAAAATGTGTATTCAGAGAGATTTTAATGAAGTCTTTTTGAATATACATTTTCATGTTTATATTATTTTCAGTTTAAGAGAAATATCAAGAAGAGCGGTCAGGTATCTCTGATGCTGACAATGATAGAAAATCTGTCAAACTTTCATATGACATTAATACGTCTAACGGTGCATTTTACGTGATTTAACATGAATTTTTTACATTATTTTGACTGCACAAATATCGGTAATTTTTTATATTATAGATGAATGTCATTCCTAACAGCAATCAAAATATTCAAGCGTTTCTAAAATTTACTCCCAACACATTAGTTAGGAAAGTGCTACATATTTACCACACTGAATTAACTTATGTAATACCATTCATTACGTACACATTCCGTGTACACATTACGTACACAGTGCCGTGTGGTTCCCGGCAGAGTAGAATAGGACCACTCCATCTCTTCCTGTGGATGTCGTAAGAGGCGACTAAAGGATAAATCTGACACGAACACCAAAAGAGGCATCCGACGGGCAGCAGCGTTGGAAGCCCGATAGTAACACAATACTGCGCTCGCCAACCCGCCTGCCAAGCGTGGCGAGTATGGCAAAACCCCCCCAATGGAGGTACAACAAAAGACCAGGCCCCCAGTCCCCGGCAGCCCCGCTATTCCTGGCTCCGGTAGCGGTCATGGTAACGGCGGGGCAGGGGGTGCTAAGAATCCCCGGCAGAGATCCGGCTACCACTCCCGTCGACGACTGGCCCTGGTAACACATAACGTCTGCACAATGAGGACTGACGAGAGGTTAGATGAGGTGGAAGAGGAAATAAGTAGGTTACGATGGGACATTGTAGGGTTGTCTGAAGTCCGAAGAGAGGGCGAGGGCACGACAACCCTAGAGTCTGGTAACCTACTCTATCACCGGGAAGGGGACATAAAGAAGTCCCAGCATGGTGTCGGGTTTCTCGTCCACAAGTCCCTCATTAACAACGTCATAACCATCGAGAGTGTCTCTAGCAGGGTAATATACCTGATACTCAGAGTATCTAAAAGATACTCGCTGAAGGTTATACAGGTATATATGCCAACAAAGGATCACTCCGATGAAGAGGTGGAGGAAGTGTATGAGGACATAAGTAAGGCCATACATACTTCTGAAACCTATTTTACGGTTGTTATGGGGGATTTTAACGCGAAACTGGGCAAACGAGGCGATGGAGAGATTAGGCTGGGAAACTTCGGATACGGAGTGCGAAATAACAGGGGACGTAGGCTGGCTGATTTTTTGGAGCAACAGGGACTCTTCGCGATGAACTCTTTCTTCAAGAAGCCGCCACAAAGGAAGTGGACCTGGATAGGTCCAGCAAAGAAGAACCAGCCCCCTGTCAAAAACGAAATCGACTTCATCTTAACGACTAAGAGACGAATATTCAACGATGTCTCAGTGATCAATCGGATCAAAACCGGGAGCGATCACCGAATATTAAGAGGCATCGTGAATATTGATCTCAAGGTCGAAAGATCGCGGCTGATGAAGTCGACGCTCCGACCGACGCAGATCCAAATCGAAAACTCCGAGGGTTTCCAGCTTGAACTATCAAATCGCTTTCAAGGCCTTCAGGATTGCGTTACAGTGGACGAGATAAACCAAGGGTTTATACAAGCTGTCCAAGCGGTGGGATCGAAGGTGTTTAGGTCCCGCCCCAAACAAAGACCTCAGAAAATCTCTGCTGCGACCCTTACCTTAATGGCAGAGCGACGATCAAGGCCGCTGCAGACCTCCGAAGATGCTGAATCATATCGGCAGCTCAACAGACGTATACAAAAGTCCTTGCGACACGACATCCGCTCCTTTAATACTGAGCGTATTAAGGAGACGATAGAGCAGAATAAAGGCTCCAAAGTGTTCGCAAGAGCTATGTCGGTTGGGCAAAGCCGATTGATGAAGCTGAAGACGGAGGACGGCGGCGTGGTGTCGACAAAGGAAGGGGTTCTGGCGGAGATCGAGAGGTTTTATGGACAGCTGTATACCTCAGTTTCACAACCCAGCGGACAAATGGCTGAAGACCCAAGAGCCAAGTTAACCCGACACTATACCGAAGATATCCCGGACATCAGCCTGTACGAGATTAGGATGGCCCTCAAACAGCTTAAAAACAACAAGGCGCCGGGCGAGGATGGAATCACAGCAGAGCTTCTGAAAGCGGGCGGAACGCCGGTACTGAAAGTCCTTCAGAGGCTCTTTAATTCCGTTCTGCTCGAGGGCGTAACGCCGGAAGCGTGGAGCAGGGGCGTGGTGGTCCTGTTCTTCAAAAAGGGAGATAGCACCCTATTGAAGAACTACAGGCCTATCACGCTTCTGAGTCATGTATATAAGTTGTTCTCGAGGGTCATTACGAATCGTCTCGCAAACAGGTTCGATGCCTTCCAGCCTCCCGAACAAGCCGGTTTCCGTAAAGGTTTTAGTACCATGGACCATATTCAAACGCTGCGGCAGGTTATAGAGAAGACGAGGGAGTATAACCGGCCGTTATGCTTGGGGTTCGTGGACTATGAAAAAGCCTTCGATTCGATCGAAACATGGGCCGTACTTCAGTCTCTCCAACGATGCCGTATTGACTATCGGTATATCGAAGTGTTGAAGTGCTTATACAGTAATGCCACTATGTCAGTCCGAGTACAGGAGCAGTGCACGAGGGCAATTCCACTGCATAGAGGTGTAAGACAGGGAGACGTTATATCTCCGAAACTGTTCACCGTTGCACTGGAAGATGCCTTCAAGCTTCTGGAATGGGAAGGATTTGGCATCAACATCAATGGCGAGTATATCACTCACCTTCGATTTGCCGACGATATCGTTGTCATGGCAGAATCGATGGAAGACCTAAGTACTATGCTCGGAGATCTAAATCGAGTTTCCCAACAAGTGGGCCTTAAAATGAACATGGACAAAACGAAAGTAATGTCGAATGTCCATGTTGCGCCCCTACCTGTTTGTGTTGGGAGCTCCACCCTCGAAGCTGTAGACCAGTATATCTACCTGGGTCAATTGATCCAGGCAGGATGTTCCAGCTTCGAGGAAGAGGTCTCTAGACGAATCCGACTCGGCTGGGCAGCGTTCGGGAAGCTACGAAGTGTCTTCTCGTCAAATATACCTCAGTGTCTTAAGACTAAAGTTTACAACCAATGTGTGTTACCAGTGATGACTTATGGCTCTGAAACATGGTCCCTTACTATGGGTCTCATAAGAAGGCTCAAGGTCGTGCAACGCGCTATGGAGAGGGCTATGCTCGGTGTTTCTTTACGTGATCGAATCAGAAATAGGAGATTCGTAGGAGAACTAAAGTCACCGACATAGCCCAGCGGATTAGCTCGTTGAAATGGCAGTGGGCGGGACACATAGCGCGACGAACCGATGGCCGATGGGGCGAAAGGGTTCTCGAATGGCGACCACGTATAGGCAAGCGAAGCGTAGGACACCCACCCACAAGGTGGTCTGACGACCTAACCAAGGTCGCTGGAAGGCGCTGGATGCAAGCAGCTCTAGATCGGTCATTTTGGAAATCTTTGGGAGAGGCCTATGTCCAGCAGTGGACGCTATGCGGCTGAAATGATGATGATGATGATGATGACGTACACATTCAAAATCGTGCGGTAAATATTACTTACCGCACAAGTGCGGTAAAGTGCTTTTTTTAAATGTTTTATGAATAAGATTCTATAAATCTAAAATATCGAATATTATTTTTTAAACATATAATCTCTGAATGCAGCCAGCCTAGACTCATATCGAAACCTTGTTTTACTCAAATTATTCCATTTTATATCTTAGTAGGAGAGTAAAATTCTTGTAACACTAAAATGAATTTATAAACTTGTCGCTTCAAAAAAAAGAACAATTTTAAAAAAATAATCGTTTGGCTGTTGGTGGATTGATTTCTGCGTGTCTCTTATCACTACAGATTCGCGCATGCACGAAATGCACCTATAAAAAAAACTAAGCGCGCCATATTTCAAATATTTTTTTAGCGAGGTTTAAAATTGTTTTACAATTGAAGTTCTTTTTTCCTCACTATTGCGTTGAGAATCGTAGTATGGCACACGTGTGGTATTGTCCATTACAAGTCTCGGCTCCATAGACAAACGCGCGGGCCTCACCCGCGCGTTTGTCAACCCGCCTCGACCGTTGTAATGAACAATTTACCATACTTGTATCATAAACTACTATTAAAATTCTGCGAAAACTGACTATTCATAGTGAACTTGTGTAATATAACGTGGAGCAGTTTTGCCTAGTCAAATACTGCTTTTATAAAACTTGCCTGATGAAATATGCAAACTGAGTTTGTAACTTGGGCATCAAATATTTATTAGTTATTCAGCTTTACACGTCTCTGAAAACGTTTGTTTCATATGCATATATTAATCAAATAACTTAATCATATTTTTTCAAAGTGAGAGGATTGACGTTTCTGGTAATAATTTTTTACGAACTCTGTGGCAAGTGATGTTCATGCCACGCTGTCCTACCGGAGGTCCCGGGTTCAATCGCCAGTCAGGTCAAGATAGTAAATAGTCTTCTTCAGATTCACCTGGGTCTTGGATGTTTATTTATATATGTATGTGTTATAAAATGTAGTATATAACTATAACACAAGTCTCAAACTTAGTTTGGGGCTAGCTCGATCTGTGTGATTTGTCCGTACTTATGTATTCATGCTTTATTATAATACTAGCTGTACCCGCGGGCTTCGCTCCCCGTGGGAATTTCGAAATAAAAACTACCCTATGTCCTTCCCTGAGTCTCAAACTATATCTATACCAAATTTCATCCAAATCGGTTCAGTATTTTAAGCGTGAAGAGGTAACAAACAAACAAACACATATACAAACTCACTTTCGCATTTATAAGTAGGATTAGTAGTAATTAGGATAGCAGGATTGCAAATGCGAAAATTTTTATGGATGTATGGATATTTGTCCCGCATTCATGCCAAAACGGCTGAACGGATAAGAATGAAATGTGTTATGTAGTTGGCTCATTACCTGGCATATAGGATACTTTTTTGTTTTGTTAAAATTTGAAGTTGAATGGTCGTGGAATGGTCAAAAACTTGAACAAGCGAGCGCTTTCGCAAGTCAAGTAACCTAGGGCGTGTCTGAACTAAGATGGTATTTTTTTTGGATATTCTTCTTTCTTCAGACGGCACGTAAAGAGTTGGTTCCAGCTGGCATCATAGTATGACAGACGTGAAGCTATATCATCATCGTCATCATCATCAGGTCTTTTCAGTCTCCACTGCAGGAGCACGACCCTTTCTGTACTACCAAAACCATACTTGGCCAGAGCAGCCAGAGGATTTGGTCTACATTCTCTCCTCGCCTAAGTCGCCTTCTACGGCATCCAAGACTTGGAATGGTCCTATTCTACTCTACCAGAAACCACATGGTGAGAAGCTATGTCAGATGCCTTTCACTAGCTTGAAACATCTTATAACAGACTTAAACTGAATAAAGAGCAAGTAAATAGGTGCCTTCATATGAAAAAAGAAATCGTCAATCATTCATAAAAGGCAGAAATAAAATGCTACGTTTCGCCAAGCCAGCGTGTCGTCAAATTTAACGATTTGGCGGCAGTTTATTGGCTATAAACCTTTGAGAGACCATTGTGATAACGGGACGTTGGGGTCTGCGATAAGAGTTCGAAACTCCTAACTTCCGTATTCAATGCTGGTTTGAGAGAAAGAAAATACATAGAAAGTACCAGCTGCTTTTCTTTCCATGCAAATACATAATAAAAGCCCAGCACCCTTAAGACGCACTTTTTTCACTGTTTTATTTTATGTGTAGATATGCTCGAAGAATGTATTTTTTTAGGGTTATTGTTCATTCGTCACCCTTGTAAATTCGTCACCTACTTAAAATTCCATACAATCAAAGATAATTCCTCACTTGTATAAAAGTATATGCAGATTAGTCACCTGTACCTTATGTTAATAAAATAAAAATAAAAAATGTTGTAGTAAATTCGCCACCCAAGGTTTTTTTTGTAAAATGTACAGCAACAAAATTATAACCCTTCAAATAATAATGTGGCTGTATGACAAGTGATGTCTTTGCCAAATTTTATAATTGAATACACTTTCTTCTTATCTTCTTGTCCGCGGCCAGGTTTGCGGCCAAGAATTAATTTTCATACTTACTTTCCTGGCCTAGGCCGGCAAAGTAATGTATGAGCTAAAATTACAAACGTTGTGTCTTCTTTTTACTACAATATTGCCTACATTTCCGAAAATGTTTGTGAATACTGTTATTTTTTTAATAAAAAAAAAAGACGTGTGGCACTCGGGGACTGCCGCGGTAAAGCTATTGCATTAAGGTGGTTCCGTTCGGTCGGTGAATTTTTACAAGGAAGGACGGCAACGTCGCAAACGGACGTCGGGGACGAAGCGGCAACCTACATGGTAGGCGGAGTGGGAAGCGTGAGGTTTTTTCGTTACGGAATTTCTGGATTCGGTCCCCGCGCTCAAGGCCCGCGATAGAAGCTATGCAATAGCTTAAAAATATTACTGTCTAAGTAAGAGTTATACCACACTGAGGTGTTAATGTTTTTATGTCAAGAATCGAATCGCTGATATCTTCTAAGTATGGTTGAGTTATTTTATGCTTATATTAATTCTTTGGTTGAGTTGTTGAGGGCCTTCACTAAGTTACGCAAGCGCACGCGGCGGGTTCAGTCTATCTCTGTCACAAACGCTTCGTGCGACAAAGACAGGTGACCCGCGAAGGATTCTGCTATCTCTTTCGCATTTAGAGTTTGTGACAGAGATAGACCGAAACCCGCCGCGGGCGCCCGCGTATAGCGAAGGCCCTAAGAGATAATTCAGCAGCGACCGCCGGCGTCACCGTCAAAGTGCTTATCTTTAGAGCGGTCACATACGCCTATGTAGTTTACTTCCAAATCGCCTGACCGTTGTAAACATAAAACAGATTGGTTTTCACGGTTACTGCTCATTTTATTAGGACAAGGAACAACCGAGTATTATGTGGTATCTACACTAATCTACATCTACACTAATATTATAAAGAGGAAAGATTTGTTTGTTTGTTTGTTTGTTTGTTTGATTGTATTGAATAGGCTCCGAAACTACTGGATCGATTTTAAAAATTCTTTCACTGTTGGATAGGTATGTTATCCCTGAGTGACATAGGCTATGTATGTACCACGGGCGAAGCCGGGATGGAATGCTAGTTAGTAATATATGTGGTCAAAAAATGGCTAAAATACACCGGCCTGTCACCTGACATCAATGCTACTAGTTTTCACGCTATGCTATGTTCTCACTCTGCTTCCAGTTTTTTTATATTAATATTACTTATTGCTTTTTCATTTTATAACCAAATTATTTGCAGTTTTGAGAAAATAATTTTTTAAATTGTTATTTTATTATACTATAGTGATCTAGTTTATCCTGTAGGTCGATTTATTATGGGTATGTCCCTTCCACGTTGTATTTTAAAAAATAAACAAAGGTCTTGAAAAAAAATATTTTATTAGAATTTATTATAAGAAAAATTTAAAATAAGAAATAAAAATTTCCAATCAATAATTAAAATTATTATATAATAATTATATTATATTTTAGTGTAAGATGCACTATAGTTTTTGATACTATAAGATATAGTTTAATTCTATAAAATATAATAAAGGTAAAAATTTACTATAGCATAAACAAAGATTTTACTATATAAAGTTTCTCGTATATGAGAAGGAGTACTCAAATCTTTCCTTTGCACTTGTGTAATAATCCCCGCCTTCGTTCAAAATTAGGTATAAATGTTTGCAAACAGTTCAACACTTTCGTAAGACTCAGCTAATTGCGACTGGTATTTCGTGATAGCAATTCAATTTTCCGCCGCAGTAATGTATAAAGGTCTTGAAAATTACATTTTCATTTAACTTCTATTTCGATTGGCAAGTTTGAATCTTCAGAAATATACCTAGCATATTACTTTAAACGAGCAATTATTGTTTTATTTCCATTTATTGAAGATCTTGGAAACTACTCTAACGATATTGATGAAACTAGGCTTAGTTGATATGGTAACGAGAACGACTGTGATCCTGAACGAAGAGTTCATAATTCAAGTCTTGATGAGAAGATAATTGTTTTTTTTTTTCAAAATTTTGTTCTCATCATCTTCATCTCATC
This sequence comes from Acrobasis consociella, assembly GCA_963555685.1. Lineage (NCBI taxonomy): Eukaryota > Metazoa > Arthropoda > Insecta > Lepidoptera > Pyralidae > Acrobasis > Acrobasis consociella. The sequence continues at coordinate 20,984,737 of OY743111.1, read as the reverse complement.
AGCCGCAGGAAGTCCACTGCTGGACATTTTTGTTCGATGAGTACTTAATTAAAATAATTATTATACGATCTACCAATTCTTTTTCAGAGAACCTCTTTTTTGTGTTTTTAATCGAGTAAAGCTCGGCCGGCCAAGTACTTCTTTTAATTTCAATGTGAAAATCAAATATTTATTTTGAAAAGCCTTCGTTAGTAATTTTCCTGGTCAATAATAACAAAATATTTTATGTACAATGAATTTTAGAGGCTTAAATTAGGAGACTAATTTGACGGTCGACTTATTTTTAGTGATTTCCATCTTCCAACATTTTATGAAAGCCTTGGAGCTATTATACACGCTGATTTTTAATTTTTTTTGGAAAAAGAAATGATGTTTAGTAAATAAATCCCTCTATCCATATACGTAATCCAAATTTGTGTATGACTTAAAATAAAAAAGTTGCGAAAATGATTTTCGATCGAGACCACGTAGTTATGCCCGTCCAAACTGCCGCGTGCGGGCGATGACCCCAGCCGTCCGGCCGGCGGCGGCGCCTAGCGACGGCACTACTAATTGACCTCACGATTTTACTTTCGAGTTTTAGTTAACATTTTTTGTTACTGAATTTTTATTTTGACTAGCAAATTAGGTCTTACTAACGATCCTTATGAAGTGGCCTTCGGCTCCAAAACCAATAATAAATCACCGTGTATAAATATAAGTTTGTTAAAATATTTTGGCGAGATGTCAATTCCAATAAATCGTTTGAAAACGTAACATAAAAGCTAACGTTAATTAAAAATGCTTCAAATTCTGTTTGCCTCAAAGGAAATGCAATCCCGTCAAAAACAAAATTGTAAAAACAAGGGAGCCAAAATTCGATTTTTACACGCACGCTGCCTCTTTTTTACTGTTTCTGTTATAGTATTCCTGACAAAGCAATGATTTTTAAAGTTTGTACGTGTAGCAATAGTGATAAGTAATTCTATTGATACCTCTCCGACCCGTCTAGCCAGCAAGGAGAGTGTAGGCCTAGACCTCTGCCTGCTATGGCCACGTATGGCTCTGCTAGTACATAGAGGGTTGTGCTCCTGCAGTAAAAGTAAAGTAAAGTAAAGTAAAAAGTATATTTATTTTCTCCATTAATCTTAAACAGAACTTTAAAGAAACATTAATCTTAAAGACTACTTATAGAATACAAATTGATTTAAGTTATGCTATTGATTAAAGGAGACTGGAGCCTGAAGAAGGCTGAGCCTGTGTCACAGTACTCCATGCCCCCTCACGCAGTGGAGACTAAAAGACCTGATGATGATGACGATGAATCCTATTGATGCATTTCTCGGATCCTTTACTATTATGCGTTTTTTATTTACATGACAGCTCTATCTAGGTCAGTTTATATGTGTGAATTTTGGACGTTGTTCTGGTTATTAGAATTCAAATAAAATAAATTACAAAAAAATATGATTCAAATGTCTTTAGCAACTTTTTTCATTTGAAAATTTAAAAAAAACTGTTTTAATTTGCTTCTGTAAATGTACACACTGCAAGTTATAACCATCTGTAACAGACTGTAATACACGTTTCATACAAGACACCAAAGTTCAATTGAATCGACTCGGGTCGAAGTACTTCAGTAGTAAAATTTCCGTGCTTCTGAAGGCACGTATAAGCCGTTAGTCTGGTTACGTCAGATGCCGTTAGGCAGCAAAAAACTGACACCAGTGTTGGCCACTTACAGACACGAAAAACGACAACAAGTAAAATTTCGAACGGAATTAGTGAGACCATGTCATAGCTCTCGAAACTTGGCGGCCACCCTACGGTGTGTACATATAGTGGCAGCAAAAGATAAATCCAAATTCTGGAAAATAATTAGAGAGAAAAGTACGACAAGGGTCGTTTTGTTGGCTTTCCCTTTCATTCCACGCAAATCTTTATTTCAAAGCTCCTTTGTTCATTTCAAGTACCTAGTAACGAAGTTTTGCATTTAAAGGGGCAATTACATCCACTTTTACCTGACTTTCAAGGAAAGGTTACGTCTTTCGGATGTATCTTGTATTGTATGTATGTCTGTATTTTTTTTTACTAGGTACGTGCTATACAAAAGTAAAGCAACAACGTAATAAAAAAAAATACATTTACTCTTATTAATATTATTATATACTCTAATTATATTACTCTTATCTTTCTGGTCAGAGGTGCCATTCCTAAATTACCAGTCCGGTAGTATAATGGATATGTCATACGGGAACGCGGACCCGGCCTCCCGAGCTGCTATGGACTCACTCCTTTTGTCTTCCGAGTCAGTACTATCCCTTAACCTTTTGTCCTATCCCAATCCCAATTAATCCTGTCCGTTTATATTCATATCTCTTTATATGTTACTTTCTCCCTGCCTTCTTTTTCCATGCCAATCCAAGGTCTGTCGTGCCGTAGATGAGGTATATCAGATGATGAGTGAAAGAAAGATTGATGTGCTGTGTATGTAAATGAGACGAAACGGAAAGGATGCTGAACCACTAAGAGTGGTTCATTCACGGCATATTGGTCAGGAGTACCAGAAACCGCCAAAGGCTGTCAAGGAGTTGGCCTCATCCTTTCCAAAAGAATGACAGAGTGTGTGAGTGAGTATGAATTTGTAAGTTCAAGACTTGTCTGGATTAGAATGAAAGTTGGGTTGAATCGAATATTTATATTGGGAGCGTATGCGCCTACAGAAGGTAAGTCTAAAAGAAATAAAGAAGAAAGAAAATAATTTTGGGATAGTGTGAATGATGTTTTGAGTGGTTGCAAAGACAATGAGAAGATAGTTATGCTAGGTGATTTTAATGGATGGGTTGGTATTAAGCGTGATGGTTATGAAAAGGTATTGGGTTTGTTTGGCGATGAAAGGGAAAATGAAAATGGGAAAAGTTTGCTTGAGGTATGTCTGCAAAAGAATCTTTGTGTGACAAACACTATGTTTGATCACAAAAAGATTCACATGTACACAAGGGAGGAAAACGGAGTGAAGAGTATGATTGATTTTATAATAGTGGACGAATGAATGAAAAAGAATGTGATTGATACAAGGTCTTACCGTGGAGTAGGGATTTCTACAGATCATTATTTGGTAATCTGTAAAATTAGAAACATTTTTAAAAAAATGGCGAAATTTTATATTTAACCCCTCCAACAGGTTGGAACGGATAAAAGTTGAGAAATGACAAGAGGAAGATGCAAAAAAGAAATATAAATCAATACTAATCGAAAAATTTAAGGGAATAGAGGACGAATGTGAGATAGAAAACGTGTGGACAGTATTAAAAGAGGGAATGATTGACACCGCTATTGATGTATGTGGTATGACAAAAAGAAGAAAATGCAAGGATGTGGTAAAAGTATGGTGGGACAAGGAAGTACAAGACGCTGTAAAAAAGAAGAAGAAAGCATGGAAGGATTGGTTGTCAGTACGAGCTGATCGAAGAAATCAGAATGCAAGGGATAGTGATGTATTTGCAGCAAAGCAAGAATATAAGAGGATGAATGTGATTGTGAAAGAGATAATAAAAGAGAAGAAAAAAGAACAAAATGATGATTTTGATATAAGGTTGTCTCAAGACTTTAAAAGTAATATTAAATATTTTTGGAAGAGCGTTAACACAGCTAGAGGTAAAAATACGACCTCTGAGTTAAACAAGATCAGAGACAAAAATGAAAGATTATTAGTTGAGGTACAGAGTGTAGTACATAGATGGAAGGAATATTTTGAAGGACTGTTTGAAAAAGATGAAATGAGAGTACCGGAGCCTGAAAATGACGCACAAGAGAGTGATAAACAAAATTATGATGAGGAAATAAGTATGGATGAAGTAGTGAAAGCATTAAATAGTATAAAAATGGGAAAAGCTGGAGGGTATGATAGGATTACTGTCGAAATGCTGAAGGCTGGACAGGGCATAGTAGCAAGTCAGTTGTGTCACCTTTTCAATCTTTGTTTTTAAAACTGTGTGGTGCCAAAAGATTGGTGCAATGCGGTAATTGTACCGCTGTATAAAGGAAAAGGTTCACAGCAAGACTGTAAAAATTACCGAGGCATTAGTCTTCTCAGCGTTGTCGGCAATTGTATGCAAAGGTCTTGATAGAAAGGGTGGTGAAAAATACCGAAGAGAAGTTATGGGATGTACAAGCGGGATTTAGAAAGGGTATGGGATGCACGGATCAGGTCTTTTCTTTAAGATGCATTTTAGAGAAGCTTTTGGCCAAAGGTCGAAAAGTCTATTGCATCTTCGTAGATTTAGAAAAGGCCTATGACAGAGTGGTGAGAAATTAACTGTGGTCAACATTGTCTGCGTTTGGGCTGAGCAGCCATCCGAGCACTGAAATCTCTTTATAGGAATTCCAGTGCTTGTGTCAGAATTGACGGCGAATACACAGACTGGTTTAACATCGAAAAAGGTGCTAGACAGGGATGTGTAGCGTCGCCTTGGCTGTTCAACTTATTCATGGACAGTTGTTTGACAGATTTGAAAGATGATGAATGTGGTGTTAGAATGGATGAGTTATTAATCAAATGCCTTCTCTATGCCGATGACCAAGTAATACTTGCGGACTCAAAGGAGGAATTACAGAAGATGATAGCTGTTACGAATGATGCATTAGAGAAAAATGGCAAGAAAGTTAATGTCAGTAAAACCAAAGTTATGGTTTTTGAAAAGGACGATAGTGCAACAGAATGCAATATTTTAATAAATGGGGTGAAAGTTGAGCAAGTGAAAGAGTTTGTATACTTGGGATGTATGTTTACAAAAGATGGTAAGCACGAGGGTGACGTTGAAAAAAGAGTGAATGCGGGTAACCAAGTGAATGGAGCGTTGCATTCCTTTATGAGCAGTAGGAAGGTATCAGACAAGGCACGTCTCGCTGTTCATAAAGGAGTACTGATACCTACTTTAATGTACGGTAGTGAGAGTTGGGTATGGCAGAGAAAGCATGAAAGTAGAATAAATGCAGTTGAAATGCGAGCGCTGAGGAGTATGTGTGGTGTTACTTTAAAAGATCGAATACGGAATGATGCCATAAGGGAGCGGTGTGGAGTAAAAGAGGATGTTGTGACAAAAATAGAGAAAGAGATGTTATGATGGTTTGGGCATAAAGAAAGGATGGATGAAAAGAGATTGACGAAAAATATTTATATGTCAAATGTGAAGGGAACAGTAGGAAAAGGTTGGCCTCGGCGAACTTTCTGCGACCAAATTGCAGACGTTCTAAAAAAAGGAGAGGTAAAAAGTACCCGTAACCGAAGGGCATGTATGAAGAGATTGATGAGTTTAGATGAAGCAAAAGAGGTTTGTCAGGATCGTAGCAATTGGAGGTCCATAGTCTCTGCCTACCCCTGCGGTAAACAGGTGTGATATTATGTATGTATGTATGTATGTATCTTTCAAACAGTTAGATGGATAGATTTGTCAGGGTCGTTCAGAAAAACATACATACATACTATCACGTCTATATCCCTAATGGGGCAGACAGAGCATTTTGGGTCTTGCGGCTCTATGCAGAGCCCAGGGCCGCAAGATCCAAAAGCCACTTTTAGCGTCATGGTGGGCGAGAAGATGGAAAAGCAATCAATACAGTGATGGGTTGCTAGCCGCATCGCCTGTTAACATGATTTGCATTTTTGCCCATTCCCTCGATCGGCTTTTACGATCTGCGTGGGAAGAAAAGCAGCTGGTACATTCTAAGTTTTTTTTATTTCTCCCAGACCAGCATGGGAGTTCAGAAAAAGTATTTAAATAACCGGCCAAATGCGAATCGGACTCGCGCATAAAGGGTTCCGTGCCACTATCTATATAAAATCACGCTCGTTGTATGGAAGCCCCATTATAAATATTCATTTTATTCTGTTTTAGTAGGTATTTGTTGTTATAGCAACAGCAACAGAAATACATCATCTGTGAAAATTTCAACTGTCTAGCTATCACGGTTTATGAGATACAGCCTGGAGACAGAGGGACGGACTGACGCACAGCTGAGTCTTAGTAATATTGCCTCCTTTTTATCCCTTGGGTACGGAACCCTAGAAAGAAGAGGTCAGAAGTACCCGTAACTGGCAAGCGGGCATGTATAAAGAGATTCAGTATAGTCTAACTGGACCATTATGGTTTTGCACCAGGATTTCCATTTTCCAATGGGATACTAACTCAAGAAATCGAAAAAAAAATATTTTGAAAAAGGCCATTTCCCAACTTATCCTGACTGAGGATCGAACCCGGAACCTCTGGGTGGCGGACTAGCATGGTGACAACTACGTCACGGAGGTTATCAAATATCAAAATTAATTTATATTTTCGCGTAAAAAAGTGGTAACAATACCTACCTGTTCCTAATAAAACTTTGGTTCTGTCTCCCTTTCGGAAACATCAAACAGAACCACTACAGTCAAACCCAGTAATTCGATCTTGTTAATTGGGTAACGCCCGTAACATCAAAAGTCGGGACAGTTGATCGATTTTATTGTTAGTTCAACCGTTAATTGTTTCAAACGGTTCAACGACATCCAGTTGTTCTATGATCGTTTCGTCGAATTATTTAACAGGTTCATTCATTTATAAAGGCCTTTTAATAAACGAAGGTTTGCCCAAAATCACGACGTTCTTGGTTTTGATTATTCTTTTATTCTGGTCTTCGAGATTGACTCGTCAGGTAAATGATTTAAAAAAAAATACACGTGTTTTTGATAATTCCTTCATTCTGGTCTTTGAGATTGACTAATCAGGTAGATTATTTAAAAAAAAATGGACGTACTTTTTCTTTTTTGTGATCAATTACTTATAACCCATGATGTCACGGTTTTGTACTATCAGGACGTTGATGTTACTCGTACAACCCCCAATCCGGAACTTCAATTCGGTATCTTTCTGAATTTGTACTAATTCGAAAAACCGAAATATATGGGTAGGAATAATAATATACTTTTCTAAACCAATCTATAGTATGATATTCCGCAAAATGAACATTGCAAGTTACTAAATATTTTAACACGGCTTTACTGACTAGTGTAGTCGTTTGAAACTAGTCGACTTTTCCAAACTTTACTACGTGAGTAAAACCGTATATATCATCACACGTCAGTTTTAATAATATTATTTGCAATTTACCTCCAAATTACCAGCCAAAAGCTCTTTTGATGTCTCCTATTTCACCGTATGTTTGTGAACATAAACATAACGAGTATCTTTTAAATAGACTTGCTCAATATTTATCAGGAGCCCCATTCTTGAACACGGGAGACAGAGAAACTAAAAACGTGTACTTACGTCTACAAGTTACGCTCTTATTCCAAGTTTCCAAACTTTATCGTATAACTTTTCTTACGCTGAAAACTTACCAAAGTAGATAGTTGAATAAACATTTAAACTTTCAGCTTTAAAAGGGTAACAGAAGTTAAAGACTTGATAGTTCGCATGACCTCACAGCTTCCTTTCAGGAGCTTATTATCCATATTTTTAAAATAGCGTGTAGAAATCTGGGTTTTATTCCAATCAAAACAGCTGATTTTACAAAAATGCATTTAATATATACTTTATATAGGTAATTATTTAGTAAGAAATCATATTGAATGCAATGCACAGGTTTGGATCTCACACGAGATGAAATATCTACCTACAGCTTTATGTTGGAAAAGATACAGAATAAGTTCTCGAGGTATTTATATTGGAGACAGTATGGAATGTATCCTTTGTATCCTGTGATATATCCCACATTGTTCGTGTTGGGTATACTGGGATAATATTATGTATGAGGTAAGGGAGCTCAGTATGGTGACCTATATTTTTATTCGAGTGGTGAAATAAATAATACAGAAGTGCTTAAAATGGTGGAGTTCTGTGTTTCAAATAAATACGTGGAGCGGCGAAGGCAGCCGTGTCTTTTATTGGTACCACACAGGCGGACTAACTTGGTGAACAAGTCTCCGCTGGCACGCGCGATACACACTCTAAATTTGATTGCAGATAGGACAGACATCTTTAAATGTACTTTGTGTGTACATAATAAGTAATTGCTTTTCTATTTAAAAGATATATCCGAATAGAATAAATGGTTATTTAGTCGCGAATGGTCTTAAACGTAAGTAGTCTATGTAGCAACTCGTCTAAAACGTTCATTGTCTAATATAAATAAATAAATAAAAAACAAAACGGAATGACCAAAAAAAAAACGGAGACAAAGATTTTTTTGAAGTTTTAGTATTGGCAACGAGTTCTCCAAACTCCTAGTCTTTCCAATTGACCCATTTAAAATGTGTCACTATATGGAAGTTGAAGAAATTCAAAAATCACTCAGCGTTTCAAAATAATATGGCCTCAGTGTACAGGTGTGCCGGATGCAAGTGATATCGTCGCCCATGTGTAACAGACACCTGAGATACCTCTTATGCCCTGCTGACTTTTCCCTTAGGCTTTGGTTAAGTTCAAGCTATATTGTGCATTACGGTAATAGAAATAAGGGTGAATAAGGGTTGACAATTAAAATTCGCTGCGCCCGCCGCTGCCGTACCTTTACGGACGAGTTCATCACGACAGTAAAATATTTAAGCTACACGTTATCAAAATCAAGTTACTGTTAAACTCAAGCAGACAAAAGCCCCTCCTAAAGATTTCTAAAATTATCGATCAAGAGCGGCCTGCATCCAGCGCTTTCTAGCGACCTTGGTCATGTCATCTGACCACCTTGTAGGTGGTATACGCTTCGCTTGCCAGCACGCGGTCGCCATCCGAAAAACTTTTTGCCCCATCGGCCATCGGTTCAACACGCTATGTGATCCGCTCACTGCTACGTCAACGAGCTATTCCGCTGGGCTTAATTAGTGACTTTTATTCTCCTACGAATTTCCTCATTTCTGATTCAATCACGTAGGGAAACCCCCAGCATAGCCTCTCTATGACGCGCTGAATGACCTTGAACCTTCACATGAGATCTCGTTTCAGAGCCATAAGTCATCACCGGTAACACACATTGGTTGTAGACTTTAGTCTTGAGGCACAGAGGTATTTTGTACGAGAAGAACTTGCGTAACTTTCCGAACGATGCCCAGACGAGTCGAATTCGTCGAAAGATCAACCGACACAGGTAAATATACTGGTCTACAACTTTGATGGTGGAGCTCAAAGAAAGTTACAACCAGTCATTCATCTCATCTTTAGGTCCTTTAAGTCTCTCTGTCCTACTACTAGAGCCATACTTGGCCAGAGTAGACAGAAGATTTGGCCTACCCTCTCCACGCTGGCTAGACGAGATGGGAAGGTCGAATTTATGTTTAGTAAGCTTTTTTAGCTTGTATTTTCTTAGTCGCCTATTTCGACATCCACGGGAGGACTTGGAGTGGTCCTATTCTACTCTGCCGAAAACCACACGGCGACCCTGGTCCGGTCATCTGACCACCTTCATAGTCATTAAAAAAAATTAATTAATTATTGGTTTTTGCGTGCTCCTCTGTCAAAAAGAAATGAAGATTAAAAATCACCCTCTTGCATCAATTATTCATAAAATTATAATTTAAAATTTAATTTTGATCTCTCATTTTGAAGAATTATATTCATTGTTTTTGCTAGTTAAAATTGGCTTGACCTTGAACAAATTCAAAATTGAAGACGTTTGATTGGATTTAATTATTTATACATTTTCACAATAAACAATTATATTAACAATTGGCGGACTTAACGCTAAAACCGTACTCCCCCAGTCAACCATTTAGTATGATATTTACCAAGAATGTATTTATAATTAAATCACTTGAAATATCTGTTATTTCTCGTTCTATTATTGTCGATAAAGATGATTGACGATGAATTGTCGTTTTGTTTTTAGGGTTCCGTACCCAAATGGCAAAAAACGGAACCCTTATGTATTTTTCATGTCTGTCTGTCTGTCCGTCCGCATGTCACAGCCACTTTTTTCCGAAACTATATACATATATTATATGTTAAAACTTGGTAAGTAGATGTTTCTTCTCTTTGACTTCCTCCCTGGTCCAGTGATCAAGACGTTCGCCTTGTGATCCGGAAGTCGTGGGTTCGAATCCCACGGAAGCATACTTTGTGAAAAGTTGTTTTCAATCTGGTTAGGATATTACAGATTTAAATCACGTGATTATCCGAAAAAAAGAAGATGCAACCGTGAATACGCTCGATGATGATTCAAGCTTTCTTCTCTCAAAAATAATTTTTGATTCATTATTTCGAACTACTTATTATAACTTTTGATTCATTATTTCGAACTATTTGTTATCAACTTATTCCAAGCTATTTATTTCATCACTCACAAAAAAAATGATGCGAGAGTAGAATGTAATTTGTCAAATGTAAAAACTGTCTTCACCCCCAAACTACTCAACAAATTTTGATGGAATTTCTATGTAAACACCTCTCAAGTATACCCTCCTCCGTGCCTCCGTGGTGTAGTGGTTAGAGCGTTTGGCTCATATCCGGAGGTCGCGGGTTCGATTCCCGTTGAGGGCAACGACTTTGTGTTGTTGTCCTAGTTTGGTTAGGACATTGTAGGCTGATCACCTGATTGTCTGATAAGTAAGATGATCCGTGCTTCGGAGGGCACGTTAAGCCGTCGGTCCCGGTCACTGTCTTTGACATTGGTCGTTACCTAAAACCATGTCAGAGGCCTTTAAGGCGGTTTAAAACTCTGACACGAGTAGTGTTAGTCACTAACACACACGATAAGAAGAAGAAGTATACCCTTTTAAACAAAAGAGAAAAAAATCCGTCGGTCTAGGCGTCTTTGAATAAACGGTGAACATACATAACAAAAAGATTGCGACGAATTGATAAACTCTTTCTTTTTTGGAGTCGGAATATATTTGTCACACATTTTATCAGTTTCACCTTACGAAAACTGAGCAAACTAAACCTACAAGGACATTTTTCCTTCGCGCGTGACAGATAAGAAAAACGTGCTTCTGGGAAATAATGGTTAAGTAAACAATTATTTTACCTTTTATCTTTGGCACACTCCAACAAGTTTCAAGGATTCAAAGCTGCAAAATCATGTGGGAAAGCCACGCTGAAAGTATTACTAAAATTTGGTATAAACGATTCATCATCATCATCATCTTGTAACGATATTACAATAAGCTCTTTCATGTTCTTGTCGTTTCCTAAATTTAATTTTCAAATTCCAGACATTCCTTGCTTATCATTTTTGATTCATTCCACTTTCACTCCTGATAAGAAAACAATCTCTTGTAACAGTTTTATTGTACAATAAATATATTTATTCTCTGCTTCTATTAATATCTTGGTCTCCGACCTTTATAAATTTCATGTGGGAACTCACCATTACTAGCTGGGACAGGTGGGTTCTCATAACCTTAGCCCTTCTTCCGCCCACTGCTGAGCATAGGCCTCTCTTCGTCGACGCCACCCATCTCGGTCCTGTGCTGCTCTCATCCAGGTGTGACCTTCGACTTTGATTATGTCGTCAACCCATCGCATAGGCGGACGCCCTAAGCCTCTCTCACCTCTTTCTTTTTTTTCTAGGCACCATTCTGTCAGTGCCTTGCTCCACCTGCCATCACTCCGTCGAACCAGGTACTCAGTTCAACTTTCAGTTCATGACCGTTGTACCAACATCTCGTACTGTTCGTTGTCGGATGACGGCCAAGGCAGCTTTCTTTCATTAAATAAATAAAAATTATGGGATAAGTCTTCCGTTGTCAATTTATTCTATTGTTTTTGTCATTGTGTTTTTCATAGTACAATAAAGTTATTACAAACAAATAAACAAACAAAAATAAATATCATCTGCCAGTTTATTTGCAAATCTAGTTCAAAATAAATAAACCACCTTCTTTTAACTAAGATAAAGCGAAATACATCACTGAATTTTCTTGTTTTAGGAAATTTGTTCAGCTGAGTGCTCATTTGTATGGGTCGGAAAACGTTGCATATGTAAAAGTTGTTTAATTTAAAATTAAAATTCGTATAATTTAAACGTCCTCAAATTTTTATCTACATATTGGGGACGTTTAAATTATGCGTATTCATTAGTGTTGCAGACAATATTATAAAATATCGATAAATCTATCGATACTATTGTGACCTCGGAAAGCAGTCACAATATTGATAGCACTAAATGAAGACAAAGATATCGATAGTATTTATTGATACCGTTGAATTTCGACACTATCGATAGTTTTAAATGAATACTGTCTATACTATTTGTGTGAAGAACCATTATTAGACAAATTAGTATCGACCGCCGATAGTATTTTACTATCGACTATCGATAGTCAAACTCTCGATACAATACTAGTGTTCATTTCCTCAGTAACCTCGTCAAATCACCTAGGTTAGGTAGCGGACCCTGGGTTCTAAAGCTTCACCGCTGAGGATGCAACCGGAAATACGTTCGGATGATCATGATGATTTCCTCACAATATTTTGCTCCTCTATATAATGACGTCATTTCATCTCCAAAAAACCCCACCAACAAAAGTCCAATAAAAGATCAACAAAAGTTTACACGTTGGAGGTATATTCGAACAAGAAGAAAGTTGTTATTTTCTAAATATTAAAAAGATGGGAATTTAAAAATATTACAAATACAACACAAAAAGCCTCAAAAACTGCCTGAAAATCAGGCTTAGAGGAATCTCTAAAATACTAAAAAAAAATTTTTTTTTAGCATTTTGTTATCCAGTTTTTTCTTTCAGTTTTAACGATAGTCAATAGGATCAATAAGGCTTACACCTGGGTGCGTTGAATTGATAAAAAAGAAAAACATTTATTTCAATTCCAAAACCGTAAGATCTATCAATCAAATCAAAGAATCTCTGCCTCCAGAATTCAGGTGTCTATAATACGCTTGTGCCCAAGAGGCATGAACAAATATAGAACAGCAATCTGTCGAACAAATAGGTTATATTTTTACCGTGTACATAGGCTAAGTCCGAAGAATCTACTTAACAACTGTTCGTTCTCACGCAAATAAGTAAAGAAAAGTTTCTCAGAAATCGAAAGATATTTATTTTTACCTGTGATTGTTACTTGAAGGTAAAGTTCTTATAAGGATTGTGTAGTGCCGATATGCGTCGCGAGTAAGTATTTGCAAAAAATATATCTGTTTTACGCTGCTCTGCCTCCCGACTCGTATTGTGCGATAGAGTTGCAAGTCCTGAAGACGATTGCCTATTTTTAGGGTTCCGTAGCCAAATGGCAAAAACGGAACCCTTATGGATTCGTCATGTCTGTCTGTCTGTCTGTCCGTCTGTATGTCACAGACACTTTTTCCGAAACTATAAGACCTATACTGTTGAAACTTGGTAAGTAGATGTATTATGTGAACCGCATTAAGGTTTTGACACAAAAATTGAAAAAAAATAGTAAATTTTGGGGGTTCCCCATACTTAGAACTGAAACTCGAAAATTTATTTTTCATCAAACCCATACGTGTGGGTTATTTATGGATAGGTCTTCAAAAATTATATTGAGGTTTCTACTATCATTTTTTTCTAAACCGAATACTTAAAAGTATGTGTCCCCCCCCCCCCCGTAACTTCTAAAATAAGAGAATGCTAAAACAAAAAAAATATATGATGTTCATAACCATTAAACTTCCAGCGAAAATTGGTTTGAACGAGATCTAGTGAGTAGTTTTTTTTAATATATCATAAATCATAAACGGCAATTTACCCTTCATTCAATCAACTCAAATATATAAGTATAAAAATAAAAATAAAACTTTTATATTATGTTATTTGCTACTACGGAACCCCTCGCACTTGGCCGCTTATTTCCTTCTGAAATATTGTTTCAAGCGATAACGTTTCCACAATTTTGGTGTCATTCGATTCGGTGTACCTTAATCTAAGGTACGTCTTACTTTTTCAGTAATTCGGTTAAATTAAACTTAAATAAATTAAACGCTGCAGGTTTGCTTTTTTAATAAAAAAATGGGATCTTCAGATGCTAATAACTTTGTCGTAAGCAATATTTCTTTAAAATAAAAACGTAGAGCCCTACATATCTAATATAACAACAACATATAAAAATGATATCAAAATTGGTCTTTGTTTAAGAGGAAGAAACGCTATCGCTTTTTGTATGTTAATTTACAGATACACAATCTTCTTAATTATGGTTTATTTATACTTTACCTTGCTTCTTGTAGGACTTAACTTCGGAGACATCTTATTCTAAAAAGAGGCGTACTTTACATAAGTCCAAGAATTATGAATATCCTTCAACCAAATCTCTACTTATCCCTATGGTTGAATGGGAGGGAACGCTTTTAGCGTTAAGTCCGCCACTTGTTAATGTAATTTTATATTGTAGATAAAGTTTTTATAAATAAAAACAGCCAAGTGCGAGTCCGAGTCACTATTATTTAAAAAAATCACGTTTTTTATATGGGAGCTCCCGTTAAATGTTATATATTTTATTTTTAGAATTTTTCGTTTTAGCGGCAACAGAAATATATCATTTGTTAAAATTTCTACTGTATAGCTATCACTATTCATGAGATACAGCCTCGGCTGTTTCTCTACGCGATTGAATCAGAAATAAGGAGGTTTGTAGAAAAACGAAGGTCACTGACAAAGCCATGCAGATTAGCTCATTGAAGTGTGAAGTGGGCGGGGCACATAGCGCGAAGAACCGATAGCCGATGGGGCAGAAAGGTTCTCGAATGGCGGCCACGTACCCACCTGCTAGATGGTCAGACTACCTGAGCAGGTTGCAGGCAGGCGCTGGATGCAGGCCGCTGCCGATTGGTCGATGTGGAAGTCATGTGTGTGTATATATTTGTTACTTCTTCACGCGCAAACGGCTAGACCAATCTTGATAAAATTTTGTATGCAGGACGCTGACATCCTGCATTCACGTAAACTGTTTATTTAAACCGCGGGTAACACCGCGGGTCACAGCTATTAATAAATAAAATTGCTAACTGTTTTATTTATATAACACAGAACGGTTTTAAAGTTACCCGTGAATGTCCTTAGGCACAATTCTGTTACATCCCTTTGAACAAGACTAGGTGTAGGGCTTGCGTATTAACACGGAAAAGCTTTTATCGTTATAGGGCGTCAATAGGCTATTCTTACTTACTATCAAATAGGCCTTATTGCCTCATGCAACTTTATTTGCTAGGCAAATTTAAAAAAACCCTGACTGTCAAGAACGCCACCTAGTGATGATTTTCATAGGCTTTGGAGCCGAAGGCCACTTCATAAGGATCGTTAGTAAGACATAACTAGCTATTTTTAGGGTTCCGTATCCAAAGGGTAAAAACGGGACCCTATTACTAAGACTTCGCTGTCTGTCCGTCTGTCCGTCTGTCTGTCACCAGGCTGTATCTCAAGAACCGCGATAGCTAGACAGTTGAAATTTTCACAAATTATGTATTTCTGTTGCCGCTATAACAACAAATACTAAAAACAAAATGAACTAAATATTACAGCAAACGCGATCTTTTATAGATAATGATACGGAACCCTTAGTGCGCGAATCCAATTTGCACTTGGCCGGTTATTTAAATATGATACGTCTTTATTTTAAAGAAATATTGCATACCACAAAGTTATAACCACCTCAATATCCATATTAAAAGAAAAATACCTTTAGCGTTTTAATTAAAGAGAAAACAGCCTTAGATTAAGATGTACCAAATCAAATGACACCAAAATTGCGTCATTTCGTTAAAATTTATGGTTAGGGAGGCGAGGTAGCTAAATGGCGTAATTCAACGGCGCCGTCGAGACCTATCAAAATCGAAAGATAAAATAATTTCGAAAAGAAAAGCTCGTATGGTAAAAACCATTTTAGCGGTGGGTTTGGCGTGTACGGTTATTCAAAAATGTTAAAAAAAACAGTTACTTGGGCATTCTCGAGCGCGTCAGATATTCATACTACGTATGCCCCAAGTGCCTCTGATAACAACGGTATACTAATCTGCCAGTTTGCGTGGTGGGGGTAGGCATATAAAGTAGTCAAAAATGCAAAAAAAAAAAATTTACTCGAGCGCGTCAGATTTTCGGAAGGGGTGTTAAGTAGGTCCCAAGGAAGCTCCCTTTAAAAAAACTGACGATTTCGGCGTGACGATAAGTTACGATGAATTTTTAAATATGCAAAAAAAACAAGTTTTTTTGAAATACTCGAGCGCGTCAGATTTTCATAGGGGAGGTTTATCTCGGTATCCTGAAAGCATATTTTTTTAATCTGACAAAAAAGTTGGTGGGTTCTCTTAATCTGACCGAAAAAGGTTTTTTGGTTTCTTTTTTTTCCTTTCTTTCTCCTTGATAAAACGGGGAATTTAAGAATGACAATAAAGCGATAGATACAACCAACGTAAATGATTATTTAAACTTTTTTTTGTAAAATGTATCGTTCGCGACTTATATGCCGCAACGCGTTCTTAGGAACACGAAATAGCTCCTCCACACTTCCGGTCATGCGGAAACCGGCAGATTTTGTATTTTTAGTAAGTTTTAGATTATATTCTTCAAAATAAATAATAAAAAAATCGCGCTCGAGAATGCCGGATTAACGTTTTTTTTTTACAAGTTCGCGACCCTATAACTCGGCCGCGTCAAGGACTTATCGTCAGATTAGTTAAATTTAGTCTTTAAACACTAAAATCAACCCCCAATATCTTAATCTGATGCGCTCGAGTATTTCAGACTATCGATTTTTTTTTACTAATCTGATCGTCGATCCTAGGCGCGCGTCACTACATATAGAGCTAAATACTTTACAAGGTTGTTCTATTAGGTCTAAGGTATCTCTCATATCTTAAACTGCCACGCTCGAGTATTGCAGAAAATTCCCCTATTCGCCTCCCTAACTATTAGGGGTATATCGCGCGAAATTTTATTTCAGAAGAAAAAAATACGCAATCGCATCTAACATTTGCAACTCTCTGTATCCCACAATGCGGGTCGGGAGGCAGAGTGGCGTAAAACAGACATCATCATCATCAAGTCTTTTTAGTCTTCACTGCAGGAGCCCGACCCTCTCTGTACTACCAGAGCCATACTTGGCCAGAGCAGTAAGAGGATTTGGCCTTCACTCTCTACGCTGGCCAAAGGGTTGGAGAGGTCTCACTGATGTTTATAAGCTTTGTCTAGCTTGTATTTCCTAAGTCACCTTCTACGACATCCACGGGAAGACTTGGAGTGGTCCTATTCTACTCTGCCGGAAACCACACGGCGAGATGTGCGTGGTGAAACAGACATAGTTTTTGCAAATACCTACTCGCGATGCGTATCGGCACTACACAATCCTCTTAAGCGCTGGACACGTAGAAAAGACGCATCTTAACGCGGACGGGGTGCTCCGTCCTTGCCGTCGCTTGCCGTCGCGAAAAAGACATATGTCTGCGCCCCGTTCGCGTCTTACATCTTTTCAGTCTTTATTTCTTATCGTGTGTGTTAGTGACTGACTAACACTAGAGTCAGAGTTTTTAAACTGCCTTAAAGGCCTCTGACATGGTTTTAGGTAACGACCAATGTCAAAGACAGTGACCGGGACCGACGGCTTAACGTGCCCTCCGAAGCACGGATCATCTTACTTATCAGATAATCAGGTGATCAGCCTGCAATGTCCTAACCAAACTAGGACAACAACACAAAGTTGTTGCCCCCGCTGGGAATCGAACCCGCGACCTCCGGGTATGAGCCAACGCTCTAACCATTACACCACGGAGGCAGGCGCTGGACACGTAGAAAAGACGCGTCTTAACGCGGACTTACATCTTTTCAGTGTGTCCTTACACACGGTCACTTATATCTGCCCCCGAATGTACTTACACTGTTCTCTAGTAAAGATCACGTGTCGTAGATCACGTGGATATGTTAAGGCCAACGTTTCATCTCTATAAATAAGACTGGACGTGCGACTGACGTGTTAACATAGGAAAGCTTTTATAGAAAGGAGACTTCAATAGGCTATATTACCACTTTACCTTTAAGTAGACTATTATAGTTGCATAAGAGGAAGATTATGTTAAAGTATTTTTCATTTCATTATATTTTTCATTCTCCCATGCTGGTCTGGGAGGAATAAAAAAAACTTAGAATGTACCAGCTGCTTTTCTTCCCACGCAGATCGTAAAAGCCGATCGAGGGAATGGCCAAAAATGCAAATCATGTTAACAGGCGATGCGGCTAGCAACCCATCACTGTATTGATTGCTTTTTCATCTTCTCGCCCACCGTGACGCTAAAAGTGGCTTTTGGGTCTTGCGGCCCTGGGCTCTGCATAGAACCACAAGACCCAAAATGCTCTGTCTGCCCCATTAAAGATAAAGACGTGATAGTATGTATGTATGTATTTTTCATTTTCCATGCTAATCAGAGAGATAAAAACAACGTAGAATGTACCACCTGCTTCTCTTCCCGCGCAGGCAAATCGGATTTAGTATACAAGAGTGATGTCAATGAGGTTAATTATCTTATCCCTAAAAACAAAATTTAATCATTAATTTGCGTAAATACTTGAATGAGTAATCAGAATTAGAATTTTCATTACGTTGCTCAAACATTTTTGTTCTGCCATTTTGAACTTAACTGCGACGTAAACTTTTCATTTTCGTCGAGATCAAAAGTGGGCCAGCCAATTAATTACCCAAAAACCTGTAATTACGGTAAGGACTGCATTTAAATTTCGAATTTCAAAGTTGTTTGGCAAGTTTTAGGTAATTTGCATTGCCCTTTTCTTAAAATATGTTGTTTTTATTTGAAACTGACGTTCAAAATGGTTTTGCTTTTTCGAACAATTTCAAGTCAACAGTACCTATTTAGTAAATTATATTCAGGGAGATAAAATACATACTAATTTATTTTCACGTCTTTATCCTTGATGGGGTAGACAGAGCCCATGGTCGCAAGACACAAAGGTCTCGTTTAGCCTGGTGGTGGGAGTTAAAATGGAATAAGGAATCAAGACAGTGATGGATTGCTAGCCGCATCGACGAATCTTGCCCATTCCCTCGATCGGCTTTTATTCCTCAAAATTTCTCTACATAACAGAAATGAGGAGTATTGTTTAAGTATATTCGTAATAATTTTTTTAAACTTAAAACCGACCTCGCCACCGAACTGCAAAACCGATTTTGATGAAATTTCTATGGGACTTCCAGACAAGTAATGCCCTTTTAAATGAAAACTATCCACGTCCAGGTGTTTCGGAATCATTGCTAAACTTATTAAAAAAAACATAAGACATTTCGCCAATTTAATAAAACTCCTCTTTTTGAAATCGGTTAAAAATATCTTATACTACTAATCAACCTCCTACTAATTTTATAAATGCGAAAGTGAGTTTGTATATTTGTTTGTTTATACGTTTGTTTGTTTGTTACCACTTCACGTTTCATTACTGAACAGAAATTAGATATGGATATAGTATTATACCCAGGGAAGGACATTATATAGTTATTCCGAAATTCCCACGGCGAGCGAAGCCCACGAGCACAGCTAGTATTATATAAAAGTAGTAGATTTTTGTATCGTCTATTTTATAGTGTTTGTGAGTGTTGTGGCTCACGGGACAGGTCGTACATATTGAGAGAGACAGTTAGAACAAATGGGACCTCAGGGAATGCTCCGAAAAACAAAATTGAGTGCCTGTCTCTGAGTTCTATAAATATTTACTACTTTTTGGTATAACTATTCGTACTTAATTCATGTAACTTAATTAATTTAAAGTATTTACTCAGTGGGCAGCGAATATAAAAGGTCTAACAAAATATACTGAAACTATTTTAAGTGTGAATTCAGTCCGTAATAGAGAACAATTTTCCCAAAGGATTGAAATATTAAAAAAAAAATGTCTTTCGATAAAACTCGGATCAGCTGATCGGTCAACTTGTATGGGAGGCCAGAAATTACTTTTCATATTTTGATACGTGTTCCTTGGGGAAAATTGTTCAGAATCACGGACTGAATAAGTGCTAGTGCTAACCTAGTATAAATAAATATTAAGGACATATCACACAGATTAAGCTGGCCCCAAAGTAAGTTCGAGACTTGTGTTATGGGATACTAACGCAACGATACTATATTTTATAACAAATACATAATATAGATAAACATCCAAGACCCACGACAATTTGAAAAAGGCCATTTTCCAACTTTCCCTGATCGGGGATCGAACCCGGGACCTCTGGGTGGCGGACTAGCATGCTGACCACTACGCCACGGAGGTCGTCGAATGCAGGTGTTACACTCGTATTTTTAGGGATCTTTCAAGATACTAACTCTCATATTCAAAATTGTCCACAGATCTATGGTTGTTCGCCTTCAATGGATTAGACTGTAACAAAACTTAATATATATATAGGGACAAATTACACAGATTGAGTTAGCCCCAAAGTAAGTTCGAGACTTGTGTTATGGGATACTAACTCAACGATACTATATTTTATAACAAATACATATAGAGAAAAACATCCAAGACCCAGGACAATTTGAAAAAGGCCATTTTCCAACTTGCCCTCACTGGGAATCGAACCGGGTGGCGGACTAGCATGTTGACCACTACGCCACGGAGGTTGTCAATATAAGGGTTCCTTGGTAACAACGGTACCCTAAAACCGCTACGAGCCCAAATGTCACGAAAAGAAAAAAATGTTTCTAAATTTATACCGAGTTCACGTCATTATAACTTTGTTGACTTTGGCATTCTTAGAAACAAATAACGTGAAACTTTTGAATAAAGCTAGTAGCAAGGAAATTCGTGTCAATGCAAATTGCTGAGAATATTTTACTTTGGTGTATTTTGCAAGGCAGCAGTCTCATTTAGAGGCTACTAGCCGAACGCGTGGACGTGGTATGACTCCGGAAAATGCTCATCAGGCTGAAAAACTTTTGCTAAGGCATCATTTTCATATTTCTTATAATTTAGCTGGACCCTTATAGTTCTGCATCAGGTGTTTAATTTTCTGAAATCAATTATACTCTATATGTTGCCCAGCCTTAACAGCTGTATACAAAAAAGTTTTATTTAAATCCGTCCAGAATTGCCGGAGATTAGCATATACAAAAATACAAACAGACAGACATTATTAAAAAATAGCTTACTATGTCTGCATCGCCCCTATTTTTTTTAATGTTTTTTGGAAATGTATTCAATGTACGAACACATTTTTTCTACTAAGTTTCGCCTCAGAACGTCCATTAAAAAAATGTGGTGGGGCTTACGTTACGGTCAATCTGATAATATACAGAACAAACGTTTGGCATACGTTTGGTAATTTTTACGCGTAAACGGCTTGAACAATTTTAATAAAATTCGGTTTGCAGGTAGGTGACACCCTGTATTGACACATAGGCTACTTTACGACACTGAATTTGTATTCTGCTGGATGACATCAAGACAAATAAGACACTTTTTAGGGTTCCGTAGCCAAATGGCAAAAACGAAACCCTTATAGATTCGTCATGTCTGTCTGTCTGTCTGTCCGTCCGTATGTCACAGCCACTTTTTTCCGAAACTACTCGTATAAGACCTATACTGTTGAATCTTGGTAAGTAGATATATTATGTGAACCGCATTAAGGTTTTGACACAAAAATAGAAAAAAAACAATAAATTTTGGGGGTTCCCCATACTTAGAACTGAAACTCAAAAAAATATTTTTCATCAAACCCATACGTGCGGGGTATCTATGGATAGGTCATCAAAAATGAAATTGAGGTTTCTAATATCATTTTATTCTAAACCGAATACTTTGCGCGGGAGACACTTCCGAAGTGGAAAAAAGTGTGTGTGTGTCCCCCCCCCGTAACTTCTAAAATAAGAGAATGATAAAACTAAAAAAAATATATGATGTTCATTTCCATGAAAACTACCAGGGAAAATTAGTTTGAACAAGATCTAGTAAGTACTTTTTTTTTAATATGTCATAAATCATAAACGGCAATTTACCTTTCATTCAATCAACTCAAATATAAAAATTAAAAAAAACATACCACAAGACTTTTATATTATGTTATTTGCTACTACGGAACCCTTCATGGGCGAGTCCGACTCGCACTTGGCCGCTTATTTATTTTATGCCGTTTTTGTTGATAAACCTGTATGATTTGATTTGATTTATAAACCGAATAATTTATTTTTGAGTCATCTACCCAATTTTTCGATGTGTACGTACCTAGCACATTTCTCTAGAGGAAGGTCTCCGCTTGTTAAAGTTACATCTGCCTAAAGTATGCGGTTTAGGGAAAGACGTGATAAATTTGCGCCTTTTGCCCTATAGGCTTTGGGGTGCGGACGCCCGTCAATTATTGTTGTTCCGCACACCTAATTGATGCCTTAGGGGTTCCAAGTGCTGGTGTGTATAACCCCCCCTTTTCTGAAGTTATTTCAATATTAAATTTACATCTTGTTTAGTTTTATATTTTTAGGTATACTTAGTATAAATCATCATCATTCGAGCGTATTTTCCCGGTTGCATCCTCAGCAGCAATGAGAGCCCGGGGTCCACTACCTAACCGAGAAGATTTGACGAGATTACTGGTTTTACACAGAGCGACTGCCGTCTGACCTCCGCAACCTAAATTGTAAACCATGTAACAGCCTAACCTACCTAACGAAAATTCTAATTTTATCGACGCAAACCTAACTCAACTTCTTATATTATCTATATAGATAAAAATATTTATCTTAAACTCGCTGTGTTTGAAATGACGTAATGGCAGTAATCAATCGGACCCAAATTGTGATAAATTGTAGTAACACAAATTCCACGTAACACGTTTAGATTTCCTATTTTTATACGTTTACCTTTTATCTTATTTCACCTATATAAGTACTAAATTATAATATATTTTCAGATTTACTCGTCCAATGTCGTTAGTTATTTATTTATAAATAAAAGTAAAACTTTAGAAAATGAATGGAGTCGAATAAATTAAATAAAATTAAAATTAGATATTTTTAACGAAATCATGTTAATTCATTGCAGCTAGTAGTTATCGAAAACTTACAAAAGTTAATGATTTTCGTCAATAGAATATTATAATGTAATTAAAGGCCGATCTGAAGTATTCTTTCTGTTCTACGTATGAGCATATATTTACATTAGTATATTCATTAGAAGCTCAGTTTTCTAAATTGTGGCCCCCCGTAGGGGAAGTTACAGCACCTCCGCCGCTGAACTTAGTAGACCTCGACTCCAGACTGGACAGTCTTCCTGCCTTGGGACCAATATGCTCAAATATTTATACCATAATATATTAAAATGTAATAAGCCTTATACAGGCAAGAGAGAGTTAAAGAGGGGCAAGGTAATCTTGCAACAGATTCAGCTGCTTCGGAACCTGCATCTTCGCATTATTCCGGTCTGAGCAAAAAAATACCTATTACTTCTAAATCTTCAAATCAACTGAATCCCCAATTGCTAAAAGAGCAAACTACAAATATATGATCCAGTCTGTCTTGTCAGTCAAGATAGTATAAATCTATCGCAATAGGATAACTTGCTACAGGTAGGTATGTAGACGGTATAGAAAGTATCTATTTATCCAAGTGATTAGTAATTACTTCAGTTATAATGTTTTATGAGTATAATATAATACACTTCAGAGAGCAATATAAGTTTAATCATAAAGAGTACACAACCTGTGTTGGTTGAATATATTCAATAGGAATGTTTCCTATTCAAAATAATATGAATAAAATATTGTTGTTTAGAATATACTTCTTTGTCAGAATATAATTTAACTGTTCTACATAATACACGACTTCTCCGTTTTTTATAGAACATTGATAAAATCAAAATCAGATAATTCTAATAAATGTTGTTTTCAACAGAAACCTCTTAATCAAAGGAATACATATTCCAGAGTTGACTTCTCCAAGTACTTTTTAAGTAAATAAATCTGTGCTATCACCAACGAAGAAACGACTTGTCGAGTTTCCGCATTGAATAATCAAGTTAGGGCTAGACTTGCATCACCCAATAAAATAATAGATCAATTCCTGTTCATATGAATAAAGGTAAGTAAACATGTTCTATGTAATCACACAGTATAAAATGTCAATCCATGCAATATGGAACGAACTCACCAAATTCGTACAGGAACTCAGATCGTTGTCAGAAACCACAACACAAAAACTCTTGTCTGTTTAGTTAGTAATAGTACGGACATGATTTATAATCGAATGTAATAATTCTTTTCATTGATAACATTGATCAAATATTTATCACTCAAGCTCAAGCTAACCCATCCATTCTGCGGCCAATAGTACACTAACTAAGTAGTGTTAAGTTCGACTCAACGAAAACTCTTAAAATATAAACAATCACATGCAATAAATTAGTAGGCCCGTCAAAACCATGTCGACGTCCACTCATTAGAAACTCTTAAAATCATTCTCGCTCAGCGATAAATTAGCTTGAACGTCAGTCACAAAAAAGGGCGTCACCCGAAGGTCCCGAATGACTACCTGAGCTGAAGCTTTCGTGAGATTTTACAAATCATCTCGTCTTTATTTCTAACGAGCAGACAGGGCATTGTCTGTGTATTCCTGTTTTAAACAAGAAATGTATGCATTACTTTTGCATGCAATATAAGCAAAAGGTATGTTATGATTTCAAAGCACTCTATCAAGTTAATAGAGTAGGTAGTATATTAGATAAGTATATCTAACTAAGTTTTATATAAAATTACCAAATTCTTAAGATAAAAGTAGTCCAAACAGACTAATCATGCTGATTATTAACCTATTCAAGTTATTTAGTTCCTTATTCTTTTAATAAGAATGTAATCTAGACAATCTTGAATCTAGATTTTGTCTATTACCTAAACAGACTTATGATATGGTATATCATAAACTTTTCTCCATATTGGGAATCGATTCGGGTTCAACACTATGTTTAAATTAATTATAACCATGCAAACACAGAATAGTCTATAAATAATTTGATACTTAAAAGCTGCTTTGAAACCAAATTCCATTCTCACAATATTTTTTCACACATACTTTGAAACCAAAGATTTATTGAGTTTCTTTGCGTCAGCTCTCAGCCATACGCAGAAATGCTTGTCAAGTGTTTGGGAGTGTATGTTACCCATTAAAAATAGAATTTATGACTAGAAAGAGTCAAATAAAATATGTTGAAAAGGGATAGTAATACAATCCACTTTTATTTCTCTATCGATAAACATTTCCTGCAAATGTTGTAATATATTTAACAAAGTTTTAGTTGTTCGAATTTATGCCGAACAGAGCTTCAATGACTCAAAGACTGAAATCTATGAATAACATATGTGCTTAGAAATATTTGAGAATGAAATTAACGAAGCATATTGGCGATTCGTTACAACCATAACCAATCCTTGAGTAGTTTGATGATCAAAAGCTAGATTGCGTTTGGGACCCACAATTTATATGTAACTTCTGAAACACGGAATCATATTTCGTTTCGGATAATCAGGTGATTTAAGCCTGCAATATTGAAACCAGATTGGAAAAACTTTTCACGAAGTATGCTTCCTAGTGGGACTCCTTAACCACTGGAATACAGAGGCAGCCGATAGTTAATATAAATATAAGTAAAGTATAATAATAAGATACTAAGTTATTTATTTTCTGGTGTTTAAAGTGTTCCAAAGGTTTATTTTTACATTTTAGTCCGTTAACACATTACAATGAAAACAAATTACGATTCATGACCAAAATAAAATAAAAAATACGTAAGATACTTAAATATGTTTAATTCATTGTTATTTTGCCAAGTTAGAACAACAGCTGTTAGTGACGTCTATCCTGTGACACAGGTTCTGCCAGTATCAGACTCCAGTCTCCTTAAATATGTACTGAGAATACATACATACTATCACGTCTTTATCCCTAATGGGGCAGACAAAGCATTTTGAGTCTTGCGGTTCTATGCAGAGCCCAGGGCCGCAAGACCCAAAAGCCACTTTTAGCGTTATGGTGGGCGAGAAGATGGAAAAGCAATCAATACAGTGATGGATTGCTAGCCGCATCGCCTGTTAACATGATTCGCATTTTTGCCCATTCCCTCGATCGGCTTTTACGATCTGCGCGGGAAGAGAAGTAGCTGGTACATTCTAAGTTTTTTTATTTCTCCCAGACCAGCATCCAATGGGATGTACTGAGAATCTCGATTAAAAATTGATTTACGTGATAAACAGTACGAAGGTTGTTAAAGAAAATAAATTCTTTTTACTTTTTCTTTTTTGTTTAAAAGGGTATTTATTCCTATCCCTTTATTTACGGCTATGTCCGGTATTTCCAGACGGGAATGCGTAGC
Organism: Acrobasis consociella; assembly: GCA_963555685.1. Classification (NCBI taxonomy): domain Eukaryota; kingdom Metazoa; phylum Arthropoda; class Insecta; order Lepidoptera; family Pyralidae; genus Acrobasis; species Acrobasis consociella. The sequence goes on along the minus strand of OY743111.1, from coordinate 20,958,477 downwards.
GGAACAAAAACAACGACAAATTGCGCTGTATTTTCTACAGCAGCGTCATTTTAATAGTTATTTTAAAATGGACGTGCATAATTGAAAATACATTGTTTTATCGTTATTTTTAAGATTCCGTTGTTAGCAAGGACCCCTTATAGTTTCGACATGTCTGTCTGCGATAGAGAAAGATAGAAAACTGTAATTTGGCATGGATACCTATGTACAATGTGGAAGGGACGTAATCCTACTATATCCTACTTATCCTATCCTACTAATATTATAAATGCGAAAGTGAGTTTGTTTATTTGTTTGCTTGTTACCTCTTCACGCTTAAACTACTGAACCGATTTGGATGAAATTTGGTATGGATATAGTTTGTGACTCCGGGGATGGTCATAGGGGATGGACTTTATCCCGGAATTCCCACGGGGAGCGAAGCCCGCGGGTTCAGCTAGTAATGAATAAATTGAACCACGGGCTGTTTACATTAGATCACTATAGTATTATAAATTTAAAATAACAGTTAAAAATTTAAGAAATAGCCCTTTTTATACAATAGCCGCTCGGGCAATTTGTATGGGAATGACGTAACGTTTTATTTGGTTTTTGACTGTTATTTTTTTATAATTATACCATAGTGATTATGGTTCGATTCATAAAGGGTGTGTCCCTTCTAAGTATAGTATGTATGTAATGCCTTAAGGCAGCCTGAAAAATCTGACACCAATGTTAGCCAACAAAAAAACACGAAAAAGCTTGAAAACATGAAAGTTATTTATTACTTACTACAATAGAATACCTTCACGCATCAAAGACGTAAACTCCTTACGCGGTTTTAAGTCCCAGTTACGTGATTATATAATGCAAAACTGCTCACTATCCGAGTAATAAAACGCGGTACATATATTTTCTTTTGATTTGATTATTATTATTTTGTGCTTGTTGCCTGCATATGCAACCTACATACATGTGTATTTAATGTGTGTTCGGATACGGTGACTGTTTTCTAGATTAAGTACCTTTATAATAATTTTGTTCTCATGTAAATGGATTTATTGCAATCTGTTTATGAGAATAAATTCTTTAAACCTAAACCTACTTACGTCTTTTATTGTGGACTATTTAACTTTTACTTTGTATCTGTCACAATGCGGGGCAAAGGGGTAAATGAAAGATAAATGTTTATATCATCAGTAATCGCAAACCATCCAGTCGGCTGAAGACCTCGTCCGAACTGCTCGTTTTGTATTCATGAAACAATGGCTCTATAGGTAGTATATCTGAGCCTGATGTAGGCTTTTTGGGTCAAAGTATTGTTTTGAAGCGAATATTTTTAATGCTAGGTACGTTTGAAAGTGTACATACGCACCTAAATAATTTATAGGTAGTTCTTTGATTATTCAAGATTTATTTTCAGGTTCATAGTTTTTAGGTTACGTAAAGGGTTAAAAGGAGACCCTATAGTCCGCCACCCAGAGGTCCCGGGTTCAATTCCCGGTCAGGGCAAGTTGGAAAAATGGCCTTTTTCAAATTGTCCTGGGTCTTGGATGTTTATCTATATATGTATTTGTTATAAAATATAGTATCGTTGAGTTAGTATCCCATAACACAAGTCTCGAACTTACTTTGGGGATAGCTCAATCAGTGTAATTTGTCCCTATATATATATTTATTTATTTATTTATTTATAACTAAAACTCTGCTGTCCGTCCGTCTGTCTGTCTGTCACGAGGATGTATCTCATGAATCGTGATAGTGACAGCAAAAAATTTCACAAATGATATATTTCAGTTGCCGCTAAAACAACAAATACTAAAAACAGAATAAAATAAATATTTAAGTGGAACTTCTATACAATAAACGTGACTTTTTATAGATAATGGTACGGAGCCCGTCGTGCGCGAGTCCAACAAGCACTTGCTCGGTTATTTTTTTGTTTGAAACCTTGACACATATTTTACTCTGTACAAAAAGTTGACGTAAGTTGAGTAAAAAAATATATCGACGCCGCACAGCAAACTATACTACTAAAATTAAATGGAAAGTCGACGCGTAAGTTTTTATCTCATTTTGTCGTACATTTCTTATAATAAGCAGAGTCAGAGTTGCTCTAGAAATGGGAATATCTTGTGGGATGATCAGAGTTACTCTAAAAAAACGGCACTGTAAATAGTTTTGTGTAGACACATACATAAAACGTTCTTTTTTTTTCGCTTTCTTAACGTACCTACATACTAAAAATAATTGAATAAGTACGCTTCTATTATTACAATCTAGCCTTTTAACTTAGACTAATTAGTAATTTTACATTGAGACGTAAAACGTGAAAACAAAACCCCTCCTTTATCAAATCAATGGCACCATCAGTCATGGTAAACCAGCCGGTCGGCTAAACGCCCTTCTCATCCGGATTTCCCTTGTTTTGTATTCATGAGCAAACAGTGACTCCATCTAATATCACCTTTTTGGGTCACAGTATTGTTCTGAATCAGTTACTCTTTATGCCACGTTTGAACTTTTTAGATGAAGTAAATAAATAAAGATTAAATAAGCACTGAGCTAGTCTGAAAGTTAATTTAAAAATAACTCAACTTGCACTTTGTAAAACAAAAACTAAAATGCATATAAATTTTGGATTAGAAACTTTTATAAAAACACTATTTTGATAGCCACTCGATAGGTTTCGAATAAAAATAAATAATTTATATCTAAAAATCCACATTTTTTTTGTAACTTCTATCATGATACTGATTACACTCTATACGAAAAAGTTGACGATATAATAAAATATTATACAACCGCGCTAATAAAATTAAATGGGAAGTCGATGCCACGTTTTTATCTTATTTGATTGTATATTTCTTGTAGGATGATCAGAGTAAGAGTTACTCTAAAAAAACCGGCCCACTGCGAATCGGATTCGTGCACTAAGGGTTCCGTTCTATTATCTTTAAAAAATCGCGTTTGTTGTATGGGAGCCCCCCTTGAATATTTATTTTATTTTGTTTTTAGTATTTGTTGTTATAGCGGCAACAGAAATACATAATTTGTGAAAATTTGAACTGTCTAGCTATCGCGGTTCTTGAGATACAGACAAGACAGACGGCAAGACGGACAGACGGACACATGGACAGACAGCAAGTCCTTAGTAGTAGGGTCCCGTTTTTACCATTTAGGTACGGAACGCTAAAAATGGGCACTGTAAAAATAGTTTTGTATAGATACAGACATAAAACATGAAAACAAAACTCCTCCTTCATCAAATCAATGGCACCATCAGTCATGGTAAACCAGCCGGTCGGCCGAACGCCCTTCTCATCCGGATTGCCCTTGTTTTGTATTCATGAGCAAACAGTGACTTCATCTAATATCTCCTTTTTGGGTCACAGTATTGTTCTGAATCAGTTACTTTTATGCCACGTTTGAACTTTTTAGATTTAGTAAATAAACTAGCTTTTCGGGCGCTGCGCGGGCTGCAAGCAGCCCGCGGTTTTACGTGAAGCTATTGGGGTGGGCTAAATAACATGTCCAGTTGAGAAAATGGGTAAGGTTGTATGGGGCAAAATTGTCCTTGTATGGCGGCCATCTTGAATTTTGAAAAAAATAAAAAAACAAATGACGGTCGTCAAATTGCTTATAATCTTCGACATTATGGAAAAAAAACTACACCCCTAACACCAACCGTTTTTGCAGGCCGTACCCCTTTCACATCAGGTTTCCGCAGATCCTCAAATGTCAGATTTTTCTGGTACTCACTGGAGCACCCTCTATGCGACCACACATCAACCTAAACCCCACCAACCCCGCAACAGGGCAAACAACTATGTCAATCAGTCAGTGAGTGAGTCAGTGGTAATGTAGGTTTATATATTATAACTAGCTTTTCGGGCGCTGCGCGGGCTGCAAGCAGCCCGCGGTTCATCGTGGGGCTGTAGAGGTAGGCTAAGATATGTTTCCAGTTCAGAAAATGGGTAAGTTTGTATGGAGGACAATTGTCGTTGTATGGCGGCCATCTTGAATTTTGAAAAAAATAAAAAAACAAATGACGGTCGTGAAATTGCTTATAACCCCCTACATTTTGAAAAAAAAATCACGCCCCTAACCCCAACCGTTTTTGCAGGCCGTACCCCTTCCACATCAGGTTCCCGCAGATCCTCAAATGTCAGATTTTTCTGGTACTCACTGGAGCATCCTCTATACGACCACACATCAACCTAAACCCCACCAACCCCGCAACAGGGCAAACAACTATGTCAATCAGTGAGTGAGTGAGTCAGTGGTATTGTAGGTTTATATATTATAACTAGCTTTTCGGGCGCTGCGCGGGCTGCAAGCAGCCCGCGGTCTTTCGTGCGGCTGTTGAGGTAGGGTAAGACATGTTTCCAGTTCAGAAAATGGGTAAAAACTGCAGTTAGTAAAAGAAACATCAAAATATGTGTGGAGGCGGCCATCTTGGATCCAAAAACTGATTGCAGTTTTGAGTTCCGCGGGGTGCTTTACCCCCATGTACAAAATTTCAGACCCCGACAAAGTCCCAGTGAGACGTTATAATCGAAATAAATTTCATTTTCTAAAACCCAGACGCCATCTTGGATTCCAAAAAAACAGTTGAATTTGGATTTTTGGGGTCAAAACACATACAAATATCGATTTTCAGCCAAATCAGAGGCAGTTGACTTTCGGCGGCCATCTTGGATTTCCAAAAAAAAAAAACACGCTGCGCTTTGTTATAGTGCCTCGGGCTTCGCCCTTGCCCGCAGCTCGCCCTTCGGGCTCGCATCACTCGGCCTGCGGCCTCGTGAAAATTACTTGTAGGGGGGGGTGTCAAAGGGGGGGGGAGGGGAGCTCGGGCTTCGCCCTCGCTCCGCAGCTCGGCCTGCGACCTCGCGGGGGCGCTTCGCCTTCGGCCTTCGGCCTCAGGCTTCGCCAAGTTACTTGGGGGGCCGTTTGTATGAAATTTGTATGGAGGGGAATTGTCCATGTATGGCGGCCATCTTGGATTTAGACAAAAATCAAAAAACAAATGACGGTCGTCAAATTGCTTATAATCTTCTACATTATGGAAAAAAAATCACGCCCCTAACCTTAACCGTTTTTGCAGGCCGTATCCCTTCCACATCAGGTTTCCGCAGATCCTTAAATGTCAGATTTTTCTGGTACTCCATTTAGCACCCTCTATACAACCATACATCAAACTAAACCCCACCAACCCCGCAACAGGGCAAACAACTATGTCAATGAGTCAGTCAGTGAGTGGTAATGTAGGTTTATATATTATAATATAACTAGCTTTTCGGGCGCTGCGCGGGCTGCAAGCAGCCCGCGGTTTTTCGTGCGGCTGTTGAGGTAGGCTAAAAAATGTTTCCAGTTTAGAAAATGGGTAAAAACTGCAGTCAGTAAAGGAAACATCAAAATATGTGTGGAGGCGGCCATCTTGGATCCAAAATCTGAATCCAGTTTCGAGTTCCGCGGGGTGCTTTACCCCCACATGCAAAATTTCAGACCCCTGCGAAGTCCCAGTGAGACGTTATAAAAGAAATAAGTTTAATTTTCTAAAATCCAGACGCCATCTTGGATTCCAAAAAAAATATTGAATTTAGGTTTTTGGGGTCAAATTACATATAGATATCGATTTTCAGCCAAATCGCAAGCAGTTGACTTACGGCGGCCATCTTGGATTTCCAAAATTAAAAAAAAAAGCGGCGCTTATGGGAGTGGCTCGGGCTTCGCCCTCGCCCGCAGCTCGCCCTGCGGGCTCGCATCACTCGGCCTACGGCCTCGTGAAAATTACTTGGAGGGGGGGGTCAAGGGGGGGGGGGGGGAGTGGCTCGGGCTTCGCCCTCGCCCGCAGCTCGGCCTGCGGCCTCGCGGTGTAGGGCTTTCCTTTTGGTCTTTGGCCTCTGGCTGCGCCAAGTTACTTGGGGGGCCGTTTGTATGAATTTTGTATGGAGGGGAATTGTCCATGTATGGCGGCCATCTTGGATTTTGAAAAAAATAAAAAAACGAATGACGCTCGTCAAATTGCTTACAACCCCCTACATTTTCGAAAAAAAATCACGCCCCTAACCCCAACCGTTTTCGCAGGCCGTACCCCTTCCACATCAGGTTTCCGCAGATCCTCAAATGTCAGATTTTTCTGGTACTCACTGGAGCACCCTCTATACGACCGCACATCAACCTAAACCCCACCAACCCCGCAACAGGGCAAACAACTCTGTCAGTGAGTGAGTGAGTGAGTCAGTGGTAATGTAGGTTTATATATTATAACTAGCTTTTCGGGCGCTGCGCGGGCTGCAAGCAGCCCGCGGTTCATCGTGGGGCTGTTGAGGTAAGCTAAGATATGTTTCCAGTTTAAAAAATGGGTAAGTTTGTATGGAGGAAAATTGTCCTTGTATGGCGGCCATCTTGGATTTTGAAAAAAAATAAAAAACAAATGACGATCGTCAAATTGCTTACAACTCCCTACATTTTGGAAAAAAAATCACACCCCTAACCCTAACCGTTTTTGCAGGCCGTACCCCTTCCACATCAGGTTTCTGCAAATCCTCAAATGTCAGATTTTTCTGGTACTCACTGGAGCACCCTCTATACGACCGCACATCAACCTAAACCCCACCAACCCCTTAACAGGGCAAACAACCATGTCAATCAGTGAGTGAGTGAGTCAGTGGTAATGTAGGTTTATATATTATAATATAACTAGCTTTTCGGGCGCTGCGCGGGCTGCAAGCAGCCCGCGGTTCATCGTGGGGCTGTTGAGGTAGGCTAAGATATGTTTCCAGTTCAGAAAATGGGTAAGTTTGTATGGAGGAAATTTGTACTTGTATGGCGGCCATCTTGGATTTTCAAAAAAATCAAAAAACAAATGACGGTCGTCAAATTGCTTATAATCTTCTACATTATGGAAAAAAAATCACGCCCCTAACCTTAACCGTTTTTGCAGGCCATACCCCTTCCACATCAGGTTTCCGCAGATCCTCAAATGTCAGATTTTTCTGGTACTCCATTTAGCACCCTCTATACAACCGCACATCAACCTAAACCCCACCAACCCCGCAACAGGGCAAACAACTATGTCAATGAGTCAGTCAGTGAGTGAGTGGTAATGTAGGTTTATATATTATAACTAGCTTTTCGGGCGCTGCGCGGGCTGCAAGCAGCCCGCGGTCTTTCGTGCAGCTGTTGAGGTAGGGTAAGACACGTTTCCAGTTCAGAAAATGGGTAAAAACTGCAGTCAGTATGGGAAACATCAAAATATGTGTGGGGGCGGCCATCTTGGATCCAAAATCGGAATGCAGTTTCGAGTTCCGCGGGGTGCTTTACCCCCACATGCAAAATTTCAGACCCCTACGAAGTCCCAGTGAGACGTTATAAACGAAATAAGTTTAATTTTCTAAAATCCAGACGCTATCTTGGATTCCAAAAAAAATATTGAATTTAGGTTTTTGGGGTCAAATTACATATAGATATCGATTTTCAGCCAAATCGCAAGCAGTTGACTTTCGGCGGCCATCTTGGATTTCCAAAAAAAAAAAGGGGCTGCGCTTTGTGATAGTGGCTCGGGCTTCGCCCTCGCCCGCAGCTCGCCCTTCGGGCTCGCATCAGAAAATTACTTGCATGGGGGGGGGGGGAGGGGGAGCTCGGGCTTCGCCCTCGCTCCACAGCTCGGCCTGCGGCCTCGCGGGGGTGCTTCGCCTTCGGCCTTCGGCCTCAGGCTACGCCAAGTTACTTGGGGGCCCGTTTGTAGGAAATTTGTATGGAGGGGAATTGTCCATGTATGGCGGCCATCTTGAATTTTAAAAGAAATCAGAAAAGAAATGATGCTCGTCAAATTGCTTGCAACTCCCTACATTTTGGAAAAAAAATCACGCCCCCAACCCCAACCGTCTTTGCAGGCCGTACCCCTTCCACATCAGGTTTCCGCAGATCCTCAAATGTCAGATTTTTCTGGTACTCACTGGAGCACCCTCTATACGACCGCACATCAACCTAAACCCCACCAACCCCGCAACAGGGCAAACAACTCTGTCAGTGAGTGAGTGAGTGAGTCAGTGGTAATGTAGGTTTATATATTATAACTAGCTTTTCGGGCGCTGCGCGGGCTGCAAGCAGCCCGCGGTTCATCGTGGGGCTGTTGAGGTAGTCTAAAATATGTTTCCAATTCAGAAAATGGCTAATTTTGTATGGAGGAAAATTGTCCTTGTATGGCGGCCATCTTGGATTTTGAAAAAAATCAAAAAACAAATGACGGTCGTCAAATTGCTTATATTTTTCTACATTATGGAAAAATAATCACGCCCCTAACCTTAACCGTTTTTGCAGGCCATACCCCTTCCACATCAGGTTTTTGCAGATCTTCAAATGTCAGATTTTTCTGGTACTCACTGGAGCACCCTCTATACGACCACACATCAACCTAAACCGCACCAACCCCGCAACAGGGCAAACAACCATGTCAATCAGTGAGTGAGTGAGTGAGTGGTAATGTAGGTTTATATATTATAATATAACTAGCTTTTCGGGCGCTGCGCGGGCTGCAAGCAGCCCGCGGTTCATCGTGGGGCTGTTGAGGTAGGCTAAGATATGTTTCCAGTTCAGAAAATGGGTAAGTTTGTATGAAGGAAAATTGTCCTTGTACGGCGGCCATATTGGATTTTGAAAAAAAATAAAAAACAAATGACGACCGTCAAATTGCTTACAACCCCCTACATTTTGGAAAAAAAAACACACCCCTAACCCTAACCGTTTTCGCAGGCCGTACCCCTTCCACATCAGGTTTCTGCAGATCTTCAAATGTCAGATTTTTCTGGTACTCACTGGAGCATCCTCTATACGACCACACATCAACCTAAACCCTACCAACCCCGCAACAGGGCAAACAACTATGTCAATCAGTGAGTGAGTGGTATTGTAGGTTTATATATTATAACTAGCTTTTCGGGCGCTGCGCGGGCTGCAAGCAGCCCGCGGTTCATCGTGGGGCTATAGAGGTAGGCTAAGATATGTGTCCAGTTCAGAAAATGGGTAAGTTTGTATGGAGGACAATTGTCGTTGTATGGCGGCCATCTTGAATTTTGGAAAAAATAAAAAAACAAATGACGGTCGTCAAATTGTTTATAATCTTCTACATTATGGAAAAAAAATCACGCCCCTAACCTTAACCGTTTTTGCAGGCCATACCTATTCCACATCAGGTTTCCGCAGATCCTCAAATGTCAGATTTTTCTGGTACTCACTGGAGCACCCTCTATACGACCGCACATCAACCTAAACCCCACCAACCCCGCAACAGGGCAAACAACTATGTCAATCAGTGAGTGAGTGAGTGGTAATGTAGGTTTATATATTATAACTAGCTTTTCGGGCGCTGCGCGGGCTGCAAGCAGCCCGCGGTCTTTCGTGCGGCTTTTGAGGTAGGCTAAATAACATGTCCAGTTGAGAAAATGGGTAAACACTGCAGTCAGTAAAGGAAACATCATAGTATGTGTGGGGGCGGCCATCTTGGATCTAAAATCTGATTCCAGTTCCGAGTTTCGCGGGGTGCTTTACCCCCATGTACAAAATTTCAGAACCCTACGAAGTCCCAGTGAGACGTTATAAACGAAATAAGTTAAATTTTCTAAAATCTAGACGCCATCTTGGATTCCAAAAAAAATGACAAATTTGAGTTTTTCGGCTCAGAATACATGTAGATATCGATTTTCAGCCAAATCGCAAGCAGTTGACTTCCGGCGGCCATCTTGGATTAAAAAAATGCTGCGCTTTAAGATAGTGGCTCGGGCTTCGCCCTCGCCCGCAGCTCGCCCTTCAGGCTCGCATCACTCGGCCTGCGGCCTCGTAAAAATTACTTGGGGGAGGGGTGGTCAAAGGTGGGGGGGGGGGGGTAGAAAGGGGGGGTGGCTGTTGGAGTGGCTCGGGCTTCGCCCTCGCCCGCAGCTCGCCCTTCGGGCTCGCATCGCTCGGCCTCCGGCCTCGTGAAGATTACTTAGGGGGGGGATCCAAGGGGAGGGGGGAGGTGCTCGGGCTTCGCCCTCGCCCGCAGCTCGGCCTGCGGCCTCGCGGGGGTGGCCTTTGATTTTGGCTTTTGGCCTCTGGCTGCTCCTAGTTACTTGGGGTGGCCGTTTGTATGAAATTTGTATGGAGGAAAATTGTCCTAGTATGGCGGCCATCTTGAATTTTGCAAAAAATAAAAAAACAAATGACGCTCGTCAAATTGCTTGCAACCCCCTACATTTTGGAAAAAAAATCACGCCCCCATCCCCAACCGTCTTTGCAGGCCGTACCCCTTCCACATCAGGTTTCTGCAAATCCTCAAATGTCAGATTTTTCTGGTACTCGCTGGAGCACCCTCTATACGACCGCACATCAACCTAAACCCCACCAACCCCGCAACAGGGCAAACAACTATGTCAATCAGTCAGTGAGTGGTATTGTAGGTTTATATATTATAACTAGCTTTTCGGGCGCTGCGCGGGCTGCAAGCAGCCCGCGGTTTTACGTGCAGCTGTTGAGGAGGTGGGCTAAATAACATGTCCAGTTGAAAAAATGGGTAAGGTTGTATGGAGGAAAATTGTCCATGTATGGCGGCCATCTTGAATTTTGAAAAAAATAAAAAAACAAATGACGCTCGTCAAATTGCTTACAACCCTCTACATTTTGGAAAAAAAATCACGCCCCCAACCCTAACGGTTTTCGCAGGCCGTACCCCTTCCACATCAGGTTTCCGCAAATCCTCAAATGTCAGATTTTTCTGGTACTCACTGGAGCACCCTCTATACGACCACACATCAACCTAAACCCCACCAACCCCGCAACAGGGCAAACAACTATGTCAATCAGTCAGTCAGTGAGTGGTAATGTAGGTTTATATATTATAAATAACTAGCTTTTCGGGCGCTGCGCGGGCTGCAAGCAGCCCGCGGTCTATCGTATGGCTGTTGAGGTAGGGTAAGACATGTTTTCAGTTCAGAAAATGGGTAAAAACTGCAGTCAGTAAAGGAAACATCATAATATGTGTGGGGGCGGCCATCTTGGATCCAAAATCTGATTCCAGTTCCGAGTTTCGCGGGGTGCTTTACCCCCACATGCAAAATTTCATTTTCCATCTTGGATTCCAAAAAAAATATTAAATTTGAGTTTTTGGGGTCAAATTACATATAGATATATTTTCAGCCAAATCAGAGGCAGTTGACGTTCGGCGGCCATCTTGGATTTCCAAAAAAAAAAAAAGACGCTTCGCTTTGTGATAGTGGCTCGGGCTTCGCCCTCGCCCGCAGCTCGCCCTTCGGGCTCGCATCACTCGCCCTGCGGCCTCGTGAAAATTACTTGTAGGGGGGGGGTGTCAAAGGGGGGAAGGGGGGAGCTCGGGCTTCGCCCTCGCTCCACAGCTCGGCCTGCGGCCTCGCGGGCACGCTTTACCTTCGGCCTTCGGCCTCAGGCTGCGCCAAGTTACTTGGGGGGCCGTTTGTATGAAATTTGTATGGAGGGGAATTGTCCATGTATGGCGGCCATCTTGAATTTTGAAAGAAATCAAAAAACAAATGATGCTCGTCAAATTGCTTGCAACCCCCTACATTTTGGAAAAAAAATCACGCCCCCAACCCCAACCGTCTTTGCAGGCCGTACCCCTTCCACATCAGGATTCCGCAGATCCTCAAATGTCAGATTTTTCTGGTACTCACTGGAGCACCCTCTATACGACCACACATCAACCTAAACCCCACCAACCCCGCAACAGGGCAAACAACTATGTCAATCAGTGAGTCAGTGGTATTGTAGGTTTATATATTATAATATAACTAGCTTTTCGGGCGCTGCGCGGGCTGCAAGCAGCCCGCAGTTTTTCGTGCGGCTGTTGAGGTGGGCTAAGGAACATGTCCAGTTGAGAAAATGGGTAAAAACTGCAGTCAGTAAAGGAAACATCAAATAATGTGTGGGGGCGGCCATCTTGGATCGAAAATCTGATTCCAGTTCCGAGTTCCGCGGGGCGCTTTACCCCCACATGCAAAATTTCAGACCCCTACGAAGTCCCAGTGAGACGTTATAAACGAAATAAGTTTAATTTTCTAAAATCCAGACGCCATCTTGGATTCCAAAAAAACTGTCAAATTTGGATTTTTCGGCTCAAAATACATATAGATATCGATTTTCAGCCCAATCGCAAGCAGTTGACTTTCGGCGGCCATCTTGGATTTCCAAAATTTAAAAAAAAAGCGGCGCTTGTGGGTGTGGCTCGGGCTTCGCCCTCGCCCGCAGCTCGCCCTGCGGGCTCGCATCACTCGGCCTGCGGCCTCGTGAAAATTACTTGGAGGGGGGGGGGTCAAGGGGGGGGGGGGGAATAGCTCGGGCTTCGCCCTCGCCCGCAGCTCGGCCTGCGGCCTCGCGTTGGAGGGCACTCCTTTTGGTCTTTGGCCTCTGGCTGCGCCAAGTTACTTGGGGGGCCGTTTGTATGAATTTTGTATGGAGGGGAATTGTCCATGTATGGCGGCCATCTTGGATTTTGAAAAAAATAAAAAATAAAATGACGTTCGTCAAATTGCTTACAACCCCCCATATTTTGGAAAAAAAATCACGCCCCTAACCCTAACCGTTTTTGCAGGCCGTACCCCTTCCACATCAAGTTTCTGTAAATCCTCAAATGTCAGATTTTTCTGGTACTCACTGGACCACCCTCTATACGACCACACATCAACTTAAACCCCTACCACCCCGCAACAGGGCAAACAACTATGTCAATCAGTGAGTCAGTGGTATTGTAGGTTTATATATTATAAACTAGCTTTTCGGGCGCTGCGCGGGCTGCAAGCAGCCCGCGGTCTTTCGTGCGGCTGTTGAGGTAGGGTATGACACGTTTCCAGTTCAGAAAATGGATAAAAGTTGCAGTCAGTAAAGGAAACATCATAATATGTGTGGGGGCGGCCATCTTGGATCCAAAATCGGAATGCAGTTTCGAGTTCCGCGGGGTGCTTTACCCCCACATGCAAAATTTCAGACCCCTACGAAGTCCCAGTGAGACGTTATAAAAGAAATAAGTTTAATTTTCTAAAATCCAGACGCCATCTTGGATTCCAAAGAAATTTTGAATTTAGGTTTTTGGGGTCAAATTACATATAGATATCGATTTTCAGCCAAATCGCAAGCAGTTGACTTACGGCGGCCATCTTGGATTTCCGAAAAAAAAAAAAAAGACGCTGCTCTTTGTGATAGTGGCTCGGGCTTCGCCCTCGCCCGCAGCTCGCCCTTCGGGCTCGCATTACTCGGCCTACGGCCTCGTGAAAATTACTTGTAGGGGGAGGTCAAAGGGGGGGGGGGGGGAGCTCGGGCTTCGCCCTCGCTCCACAGCTCGGCCTGCGGCCTCGCGGGGGCGCTTCGCCTTCGGCCTTCGGCCTCAGGCTGCGCCAAGTTACTTGGGGGGCCGTTTGTATGAAATTTGTATGGAGGGGAATTGTCCATGTATGGCGGCCATCTTGAATTTTGAAAGAAATCAAAAAACAAATGATGCTCGTCAAATTGCTTGCAACCCCCTACATTTTGGAAAAAAAATCACGCCCCCAACCCCAACCGTCTTTGCAGGCCGTACCCCTTCCACATCAGGATTCCGCAGATCCTCAAATGTCAGATTTTTCTGGTACTCACTGGAGCACCCTCTATACGACCACACATCAACCTTAACCCCACCAACCCCGCAACAGGGCAAACAACTATGTCAATCAGTGAGTCAGTGGTATTGTAGGTTTATATATTATAACTAGCTTTTCGGGCGCTGCGCGGGCTGCAAGCAGCCCGCGGTTTTTCGTGCGGCTGTTGAGGTAGGCTAAAAAATGTTTCCAGTTTAGAAAATGGGTAAAAACTGCAGTCAGTAAAGGAAACATCAAAATATGTGTGGAGGCGGCCATCTTGGATCCAAAATCTGAATCCAGTTTTGAGTTCCGCGGGGTGCTTTCCCCCACATACAAAATTTCAGACCCCTACGAAGTCCCAGTGAGACGTTATGAACGAAAAAAGTGAAATTTTCCAAAATCCAGACGCCATCTTGAATTCCAAAAAAAATATTAAATTTGGATTTTTGGGCTCAAACTACATATAGATATCGATTTTCAGCCAAATCGCAAGCAGTTGACTTTCGGCGGCCATCTTGGATTTTCAAAAATTAAAAAAAATTGGACTGCGCTAGGGGAAGTGGCTCGGGCTTCGCCCTCGCCCGCAGCTCGCCCTACGGGCTCGCGACACTCGGCCTCCGGCCTCGTGAAAATTACTTGCGGGGAGGGGGGGGAAGGGGGGGGCTGTGGGAGTGGCTCGGGCTTCGCCCTCGCCCGCAGCTCGCCCTTCGGGCTCGCATCGCTCGGCCTCCGGCCTCGTGAAGATTACTTAGGGGGGATCCAAGGGGGAGGGGGGAGTGGCTCGGGCTTCGCCCTCGCCCGCAGCTCGGCCTGCGGCCTCGCGGGGGTGTCCTTTGCTTTTGGCTTTTGGCCTCTGGCTGCGCCTAGTTACTTGGGGGGCCGTTTGTATGAAATTTGTATGGAGGGGATTTGTCCATGTTTGGCGGCCATCTTGAATTTTGAAAGAAATCAAAAAACAAATGATGCTCGTCAAATTGCTTGCAACCCCCTATATTTTGGAAAAAAAATCACGCCCCCAACCCCAACCGTCTTTGCAGGCCGTACCCCTTCCACATCAGGTTTCCGCAGATCCTCAAATGTCAGATTTTTCTGGTACTCACTGGAGCACCCTCTATACGACCGTACATCAACCTTAACCCCACCAACCCCGCAACAGGGCAAACAACTATGTCAGTCAGTCAGTCAGTGGTAATGTAGGTTTATATATTATAACTAGCTTTTCGGGCGTTGCGCGGGCTGCAAGCAGCCCGCGGTCTTTCGTGCGGCTGTTGAGGTAGGGTAAGACATGTTTCCAGTTCAGAAAATGGGTAAAAATTGCAGTCAGTAAAGGAAACATCATAATATGTAAGGGGGCGGCCATCTTGGATCCAAAATCGGAATGCAGTTTCGAGTTCCGCGGGGTGCTTTACCCCCACATGCAAAATTTTAGACCCCTACGAAGTCCCAGTGAGACGTTATAAAAGAAATAAGTTTAATTTTCTAAAATGCAGACGCCATCTTGGATTCCAAAAAAAATATTGAATTTAGGTTTTTGGGGTCAAATTACATTTAGATATCGATTTTCAGCCAAATCGCAAGCAGTTGACTTACGGCGGCCATCTTGGATTTCCTAAAAAAAAAAAAAAGACGCTGCGCTTTGTGATAGTGACTCGGGCTTCGCCCTCGCCCGCAGCTCGCCCTTCGGGCTCGCATCACTCGGCCTGCGGCCTCGTGAAAATTACTTGTAGGGGGGGGGGCAAAGGGGGGAACGGGGAACTCGGGCTTCGCCCTCGCTCCACAGCTCGGCCTGCGGCCTCGCGGGGGCGCTTCGCCTTCGGCCTTCGGCCTCAGGCTGCGCCAAGTTACTTGGGGGGCCTTTTGTATGAAATTTGTATGGAGGGGAATTGTCCATGTATGGCGGCCATCTTGAATTTTGAAAGAAATCAAAAAACAAATGATGCTTGTCAAATTGCTTGCAACCCCCTAGATTTTGAAAAAAAAAATCACGCCCCCAACCCCAACCGTCTTTGCAGGCCGTACCCCTTCCACATCAGGATTCCGCAGATCCTCAAATGTCAGATTTTTCTGGTACTCACTAGAGCACCCTCTATACAACCACACATCAACCTTAACCCCACCAACCCCGCAACAGGGCAAACAACTATGTCAATCAGTGAGTGAGTCAGTGAGTGGTATTGTAGGTTTATATATTATAACTAGCTTTTCGGGCGCTGCGCGGGCTGCAAGCAGCCCGCGGTTCATCGTGGTGCTGTTGAGGTAGGCTAAGATATGTTTCCAGTTCAGAAAATGGGTAAGTTTGTATGGAGGAAAATTGTCCTTGTATGGCGGCCATCTTGAATTTTGGAAAAAATAAAAAAACAAATGACGGTCGTCAAATTGCTTACAACCCCCTACATTTTGGAAAAAAAATCACACCCCTAACCCTTACCGTTTTCGCAGGCCGTACCCCTTCCACATCAGGTTTCTGCAAATCCTCAAATGTCAGATTTTTCTGGTACTCCATTTAGCACCCTCTATACAACCGCACATCAACCTAAACCCCACCAACCCCGCAACAGGGCAAACAACTATGTCAATCAGTGAGTGAGTCAGTGAGTGGTATTGTAGGTTTATATATTATAACTAGCTTTTCGGGCGCTGCGCGGGCTGCAAGCAGCCCGCGGTCTTTCGTGCGGCTGTTGAGGTAGGCTGAAATATGTTTCCAGTTCAGAAAATGGGTAAGTTTGTATGGAGGAAATTTGTCCTTGTATGGCGGCCATCTTGGATTTTGAAAAAATTAAAAAAACAAATGACGGTCGTCAAATTGCTTACAATCTTCTACATTATGGAAAAAAAATCACGCCCCTAACCCAAACCGTTTTTGCAGGCTATACCCCTTCCACATCAGGTTTCCGCAGATCCTCAAATGTCAGATTTTTCTGGTACTCACTGGAGCACCCTCTATACGACCGCACATCAACCTACACCCCACCAACCCCGCAACAGGGCAAACAACTATGTCAATCAGTCAGTCAGTGAGTGGTAATGTAGGTTTATATATTATAACTAGCTTTTCGGGCGCTGCGCGGGCTGCAAGCAGCCCGCGGTTCATCGTGGGGCTGTTGTGGTAGGCTAAGATATGTTTCCAGTTCAGAAAATGGGTTAGTTTGTATGGAGGAAAATTGTCCTTGTATAGCGGCCATCTTGAATTTTGAAAAAAATCAAAAAACAAATGACGCTCGTCAAATTGCTTATAATTTTCTACATTATGGATAAAAAATCACACCCCTAACCCCAACCGTCTTCGCAGGCCGTACCCCTTCCACATCAGGTTTCCGCAAATCCTCAAATGTCAGATTTTTCTGGTACTCACTGGAGCACCCTCTATACGACCGCACATCAACCTTAACCCCACCAACCCCGCAACAGGGCAAACAACTATGTCAATCAGTCAGTGAGTGGTATTGTAGGTTTATATATTATAACTAGCTTTTCGGGCGCTGCGCGGGCTGCAAGCAGCCCGCGGTCTTTCGTGCGGCTGTTGAGGTGGGCTAATGAACATGTCCAGTTGAGAAAATGGGTAAAAACTGCAGTCAATAAGGAAAACATGACAAAATGTATGGGCGGCCATCTTGAATCCAAAATCTGATTGCAGTTTTGAGTTCCGTGGGTTGCTTTAACCCCATGTACAAAATTTCAGACCCGTACGAAGGCCCAGTGAGACGTTATGAACGAAATAAGTTTAATTTTTTAAAATCCAGGCGCCATCTTGGATTCCATAAAAATTGTAAAATTCGGATTTTTCGGCTCAAAATACATTCGGATATCGATTTTCAGCCAAATCGGAGGCAGTTGACTTTCGGCGGCCATGTTGGCATTCCAAAAAAAAAATTCGCGACGTCACGCTTGGTGATGGTGGCTCGGGCTCCGGTCTCGCCCGCAGCTCGCCCTTCGGGCTCGCATCACTCGGCCTGCGGCCTCGTGGAAATTACTTAGGGGGGTGGGGGGTCAAGAGGGGGGGGGGGGGGAGCTCGGCCTTCGGCCTCGCTCGGCAGCTCGGCCTACGGCCTCGCGTGGGGGCTTCGCCTTCGGCCTACGGCCTCAGGCTGCGCCTAATTACTTAGGGGTGCGGTTTGTATGAAATTTGTATGGGGAGAAATTGTCCATGTATGGCGGCCATCTTGGATTTTGAAAAAAATAAAAAAACAAATGCCGGTCGTCAAATTGCTTATAATCTTCTACATTATGGAAAAAAAATCACGCCCCTAACCTTAATAGTTTTTGCAGGCCATACCCCTTCTACATCAGGTTTCTGCAAATCTTCAAATGTCAGATTTTTCTGGTACTCACTGGAGCACTCTCTATACGACCTAACATCAACCTAAACCTCACCAACCCCGCAACAGGGCAAACAACTATGTCAATCAGTCAGTCAGTGAGTGGTAATGTAGGTTTATATATTATAATATAATATATAATAATAAGGACTAAACAAGCATTGAGCTAGTCTTAAAGTTAATTTAAAATAACTCAACTTGCACTTTATAAAACAGACTCAATTTTTCTTTTTCCATATGTTAACGTATCTACATTGTAAATAAACACGCTAAAAATATTACGATCTACCCTAAGTTCAGACTAATGAGTAATTTTACATTGACCTAGTTTTATAAAGTACTTATTTTATAAGAATGTGTCCATCGGCACTTTTCTTAGTGTCTCTATTAAGGGGAAGGCACTATGTTCGCGTGTCTTTTGTTTCCATTGTCACTATTTTTCACTATTATACACATATGACACTAAAATGCCTACAATTTTGGAAAAGAAACTTTCAAAAAGTACTTTACTTTATCCCACTTGATTGGTTTTAAATAAAAATAAATAATTTGTTTCCAAAAATCCATCCATGTGTCGTATGCTGAGTGATTCGAGCCGGTCGGCTAAACGCCCTTCTCATCCGGATTGCCCTTGTTTTGTATTCATGAGCAAACAGTGACTCCATCTCATATCACCTTTTTGGGTCACAGTATTGTTCTGAATCAGTTACTTTTATGCCAGGTTTGAACTTTTTAGATGAAGTAAATAAAATTTATTTACTTCATCTAATGCTTGTTTAATCCTTATTTAATAAGGATTAATTAATAAAAAAATAGGATAATCGCGTTTGTTGTATGGGAGCCCTCCTTGAATATTGATTTTAATTTAATTTTAGTATTTATTGTTATAGCGGCAACCGAAATACATAATTTGTGAAAATTTCAACTGTCTAGCTATCGCGGTTCTTGAGATATAGCCTGGTGACGGCCAGACGGACAGACGGACATATGGACAGACAGCAAATCCTTAGTAATAGGGTCCCGTTTTTACCATTTGGGTACGGAACCCTAAAAATGGGCCCTGTGAAAATAGTTTTGAGTAGATACAGAGTTACAGACATAAAACATGAAAACAAAACACCTCCTTTATCAAATCAATGGCACCATCAGTCATGGCAAACCAGCCGGTCGCCTGAACGCCCTTCTCATCCGGATTGCCCTTGTTTTGTATTCATGAGCAAACAGTGACTCCATCTAATATCACCTTTTTGGGTCACAGTATTGTTCTGAATCAGTTACTCTTTATGCCACGTTTGAACTTTTTAGATGAAGTAAATAAATGAGGACTAAACAAGCACTGAGCTAGACTTAAAGTTAATTTAAAATAACTCAACTAACACTTTATAAAACAGACACAATTTTTTTTCATATTTTAACATATCTATATTGTAAATAAACACGCTAATAATATTACGATCTAGCCTAAATTCAGACTAATGAGTAATTTTACATTGACCTAGTTTATAAAGTACTTATTTTATAAGAATGTGTCCATCGGCACTTTTCTTACTGCCTCTTTTAAGGGGAAGGCACTATGTTCGTGTGTCTTTTGTTTCCATTGTCACTATTTTTCACTATTATACACATATGACACTAAAATGCCTACAATTTTGGAAAAGAAACTTTCAAAAAGTACTTTACTTTATCCCACTTGATTGGTTTTAAATAAAAATAAATAATTTGTTTCCAAAAATCCATCCATGTGTCGTATGCTGAGTGATTCGAGCCGGTCGGCTAAAAGCCCTTCTCATCCGGACTGCCCTTGTTTTGTATTCATGAGCAAACAGTGACTCCATCTAATATCACCTTTTTGGGTCACAGTATTGTTCTGAATCAGTTACTTTTATGCCACGTTTGAACTTTTTAGATGAAGTAAATAAATGAGGACTAAACAAGCACTGAGCTAGTCTGAAAGTTAATTTAAAATAACTCAACTTGCACTTTATAAAACAGACACAATTTTTGAAGTGCAAACTTCTTTAGCGGCGTTGTGCACTTTTTTTGGAATGGATAAAAAATGTTAAACTCGCGTCAGGATACGCTCGCGTCAGGACACGTGACCTGATCGAAAATTCGTAAGACGGATGGAGAGTAGACAGCTGGCGCGGCGTAGGAGAGGGAGTATCCCCCTCTCTTTCTACGGCGCGGCGAAAATGTATGCCTGCGCCTGCTGTTTCGTATATCAAAAATGCACAACGTTAATATTCAAGTTTTCACTTCTGCCGGCACTCCTAGAGTGCAACCCGTCGTTTTTTTTTCCGTATGTTAACGTGTCTATATTGTAAACAAACACGCTAATAATATTACGATCTAGCCTAAATTCAGACTAATGAGTAATTTTACATTGACCTAGTTTTATAAAGTACTTATTTTATAAGAATGTGTCCATCGTAGTGCATCCATCTTACTGTCTTTATTAAGGGGAAGGCACTATGTTCGCGTGTCTTTTGTTTTCATTGTCACTATTTTTCACTATTATACATATGACACTAAAATGTCTACAATTTTGGAAAAGAAACTTTCAAAAAGTACTTTACTTTATCCCACTTGATTGGGTTTTAAATAAAAATAAATAATTTGTTTCCAAAAATCCATCCATGTGTCGTATGCTGAGTGATTCGAGCCGGTCGGCTAAACGCCCTTCTCATCCGGACTGCCCTTGTTTTGTATTCATGAGCAAACAGTGACTCCACCTAATATCACCTTTTTGGGTCACAGTATTGTTCTGAATCAGTTACTTTTATGCCACGTTTGAACTTTTTAGATGAAGTAAATAAATGAGGACTAAACAAGCACTGAGCTAGTCTGAAAGTTAATTTAAAAATAACTCAACTTGCACTTTGTAAAACAGACACTAAAATGCATATAAATTTTGGATTAGAAACTTTTATAAAAACACTATTTTGATAGCCACTCGATAGGTTTCGAATAAAAATAAATAATTTATAACCAAAAATCCACATTTTTTTTGTATATTCTATCGTGATACTGATTACACTCTATACGAAAAAGTTGACGATATAATAAAATATTATTTCGACGCCCCACAGCGTTCAAGGAAGTATCTATACAAACGCGCTGATAAAATTAAATGGGAAGTCGATGCCACGTTTTTATCTTATTTGATTGTATATTTCTTGTAGGATGATCAGAGTAAGAGTTACTCTAAAATAACCGGCCCACTGCGAATCGGATTCGTGCACTAAGGGTTCCGTTCTATTATCTTTAAAAAATCGCGTTTGTTGTATGGGAGCCCCCCTTGAATAGTTATTTTTATTTAATTTTAGTATTTATTGTTATAGCGGCAACAGAAATACATAATTTGTGAAAATTTGAACTGTCTAGCTATCGCGGTTCTTGAGATACAGCCTGGTGACAGACAGACGGCCAGACGGATAGACGGACACATGGACAGACAGCAAATCCTTAGTAATAGGGTCCCGTTTTTACCATTTGGGTACGGAACCCTAACAATGGGCACTGTGAAAATAGTTTTGTGTAGATACAGAGTTACAAACATAAAACATGAAAACAAAACACCTCCTTTATCAAATCAATGGCACCATCAGTCATGGTAAACCAGCCGGTCGGCTAAACGCCCTTCTCATCCGGACTGCCCTTGTTTTGTATTCATGAGCAAACAGTGACTCCATCTAGTATCACCTTTTTGGGTCACACTATTTTTCTAAATCAGTTACTCTTTATGCCACGTTTGAACTTTTTAGATAAGGTAAATAAATAAGGGCTAGACAAGCATTGAGCTAGTCTTAAAGTTAATTTAAAATAAGTCAATTTTCAATTTATAAATAGATATTAAGGGGCTACTTAATTTTTCAGGGGTTTCCCATTTAAATCTATTTTGGAGAAGAAACTTTTATAGAAACTCTTTATCTAGATACCCACTCGACAGGTTTGGAATAAAAATAAATTGTTTCCAATAATCTCCCATTTGTTTTTATTTTGATATATCCAGTGACAATTATGAGACATACATCTATTGGCAGCTCTCGAGCTAGAATCCAACAAGTTGTTTTAGGCAAAGCAAGTTACATAATAATATGTGCAAGTACATAAACACACATGAAAAACACAACCTTCTTACTGGCACAGTCAACACTCAGCAGACCATAAGAGCCAAACTTATGAAGGCATACAATACCACAAACGACCGGTGTTGTACGTACCTGTATGTTAATTGAAACTTTAAAAAAAAATTGGTAGTTAGGTAAGTTAAGGACAATATTTTTTTACGAGTAACATAAGAATAATTGGCCAAGTGCGTGTCGGGCCATGCGCAGTGTAGGGTTCCGTAGTTGCAAATGCCAACTTTGAGTTCATGCCACTATAACGTCTAAGTATCTATTGAATTTGTACGAAATTTTCCTTTTCGAGTACATTTTATAAGTTGATCGCCTATAACTTTTTAATTTGTTAACCCTACTTAGCTCTGATAGTTTTCCTATAAACTACATTATATATACTATAGCTGTGATTTTTTTCACGTGTCCATATATAACCGTTTAGCAGATAGATGGGGGGACACGTAACTTTAACAAAAAATTTCACTTTAAACCTAAATATTTCAGACACGGATCTCTTAATCGAAAAATGGTGTTCCCAAGCTCACAATATTTTTGAAAGACCTTTTTAACGATACCCCACACAATGTGTTTGTAGAGAAAAAAAAAATTGACTTCCTCTTTACGTGTATGGCAGCTACTCTAAAAAAAAATTGTTTCCATATTTTATTTTACGACTTTTTTGCCATGACTGATATACATATCCATGCCAAATTACAGCTTTCTAGTACTTATAGTTTCTGAGTAGGACCGCGGACGGACAGACAGACAGACAGATAGACAGACAGATAGATAGACATGGCGAAACTATAAGGGTTACTTGTTTACTACGGAACCCTAAAAAGCAGGTTGTAGACATAACACAAGTTAACATTTCGGGACAAACAACTCAAATAACATTTTAAAACCTGACAAACATTTCTTATTTTTACAGTAGAGACAACCACGCACTTAAGATTTATAAATAACCTTTTATTAAAATCCTGAGAGCTTTGCCTTGATTTCACATAGATTAATGCATTCCCACTTAGTCTTAATTAAGGAGGAATTGTGAATCTGACGGCTAAATAAAAGTGCTCCAAAAAATAAACAAACATGTTAAGTGAGATTCTCTGTTCTTTATGATATTTTGTGATGGGCAGATGTCGGGTCCTGCGATCCCCCAGAGGGTCACACCAAAGGCGGTACGCAAGACCACGGTACAGATATCTATACAGTATTGTATCTTCATACTTCTTCTTATCGAGTCGAAATGGTTTCAGTGTAGCTTCAATTTCAAATTGTCTTTGACCAGTATGTGGCCACGGTGATCCCTCTGTCATTAGCCTCGTTAAGGTCCTCCATGGTACATGTCGTAGGGCAGCCCGGACACGACAGAAGGTGCTCCATTGATTGGATGGCGCCGCAATCGCAAAGATCATTATCAGCGTGACGCCACCTAACTCGGTTTTCTCTACACCTCCCAACACCAGCACGGAGTCTATTCAGAGACTTCCAGACTGACCAGGGGAGGTCTTTACCCGGTGGAAGTTTTTCTGCAGGTGGAAGGTATGAGTCATAGGGTGGATATTTTTCTAACCACCGGTCAACCCTTGCATTAGAAGCTTCTACGGCTGGTATGCTGGGCTGCCTAAGAAAGCTGTTGTGCATCTTCATACAAACGGTCGGAACGCATGTTATACCTACGCGCCTCGAAGGTCAGCATACACTTGTTCCGTAACTCGACGTACAAACATTCGGGAATGCGCCGCAGTGGCGAACGGTGTTTTGTTGTAAGCAGTAGGCGTGCTATTTGTGAACATTTATTTATTATATTATCTTTTTCTTGTGGGATAATCTTTTTCATTCACCTTACAATCACAAAACTAGTCACTCAAGTAGGTAGATGAAATTAAAATACTGTAGACGGGCAGCCCTAGCGCACGCGTGGCGTAGGTATATTTTTCAAGGACAGCGCCGAGTTGAATTATTGT
The DNA here is from genome assembly GCA_963555685.1 of Acrobasis consociella. Taxonomy (NCBI): domain Eukaryota; kingdom Metazoa; phylum Arthropoda; class Insecta; order Lepidoptera; family Pyralidae; genus Acrobasis; species Acrobasis consociella. The sequence continues at coordinate 20,934,466 of OY743111.1, read as the reverse complement.
AAACTAGCCGAAGCCCGCGACTTCGTTCGCGTGGACTTTATGTCTCTGGAAAATGCTCATCAGGCTGAACAACTTTTACTAAGGCGGCGTTTTTATATTTCTTATAGTTTAGCTGGACCATTATGGTTCTGCATCAGGCGTTCCATTTTCCAAAATCATTTATACCTTATATGTTGCCCAGGCTTAATAGCTATATAACAAAAAAAGTTTCATTCGAATCCGTCCAGTATTTCCGGAGATTAGCGTGTACAAACAGACAAACAGACAAACAGACAAACAGACAAACAGACAAACAGACAAACAGACAAACAGACAAACAGACAAACAGACAAACAGACAAACAGACAAACAGACAAACAGACAAACAGACAAACAGACAAACAGACAAACAGACAAACAGACAAACAGACAAACAGACATACAGACATACAGACAAACAGACAGACATTTTTTTTAAATTCTTACTCTATTACTACGTCTCCATCGCCCCCAATATTTTTTTTGGAAATATATTTAATGTACAGACACACTTTTTTTACTGTTTTATTATATGTATAGATATCTGTACCGTGGCAAGACGGACGTTATTATGTATTCGCGTTTCAGTTTCAAGCAACGATGAGCTTATTTGAAAGACTTATTTGGTTTGACATAGAAGTAGTCACTATCGAACGACTATCGTATGGAGTAACTCTAGTACTTACAAGTAGTTGAAGATTATAAACTGCCTCCGTGATGTAGTGGTTAGAGCGTTCGGCTCATACCCGGAGGTCGCGGGTTCAATTCCCGGCGGGGGCAACGATTTTGTGTTGTTGTCCTAGTTTGGTTAGGACATTGTAGGCTGATCACCTAATTGTCTGATAAGTAAGATCCGTGCTTCGGAGAGCACGTTAAGCCGTCGGTCCCGGTCACTGTCTTTGACATTGGTCATTACCTAAGATCATGTCAGAGGCCTTTAAGGCGGTTTAAAAACTCTGACACTAGTGTTAGTCACTAACACACACGATAAGAAGAAGAAGAAGAAGTTGAAGATTATATGGCGAGTATAGTTAGACTTATTTATGTATTACGACTATGGCTAGACTAACTTCTTGGGACAGGCTAATGTCTGTCACACCGGAGGACCCGAGTTCGATCCTCGGTCAGGTCAAGATGGAATAAGATCTTTTTTGGATTGACGTCTTGGATGTTTATCTATATACACGGTAATTTTTTATTGGTTTTGAAGCTGAAGGCCACTTCATAGGCATCGTTAGTAAGACCTAATTAACTAGTCAAAATAAATATTCAGAAACAAAAAATGTTGTCTAAAACTCGAAAGTAAAATTGTGAGATCGCCGGCCGGCCGGGGTCATCGGCATTACGCAGCTGTTTTGGCCGGGGTAACTACGTGGTCTCGATCGAAAATCATTTACGCAACTTTTTTATCTTGTGACATACAGAAATTTGGATTACGTATTATATGGATAGAGGAATTTATTTACTATACGACATTTTTTTTTTCCAATACCAATGAAAAGTCAGCGTGTATAGGTATGTATTTGTTATAAAATATAATATCGTTGAGTTAGTATCTCATTAAACAAATTTTGTTTGGGTCTCATAAGAAGGCTCAAGGTCGTGCAAGGCGCTATGAGAGAGCTATGATCGGTGTTTTTTAACAACTAAACTAAACAACTTCACGGACATAGCCCAGCGGATTAGCTCGTTGAAATGGCGGTGGCGTGATACATAGCGCAACGAACCTATGGCCGACGGGGCAAAAAGTTTTGCGAATGGCGACCACCTACTGGCAAGCGAAGCGTAGGATGCCCAACCACAAGGAGGTCTGACGACTTGACCAAGGTCGCTGGAAGGCGCTGGAGACAGGCCGCTTTAGATCGGTCATTTTGGAAATCCTTGGGAGAGGCCTATATCCACCAGTGGACGTTAAGCGGCTGAAATAATGGTGAATGAACACAAGACTCGAATTTACTTTTTTTGGGGCTAGCTCAATTTATGTAATATAACCAGCTTTCCAGTATCCTCGTTCTGGTCATCTGGCCACCAAATAGGTGAATATCCTGCGTTGCGTGCTATAATGGAAAAGTGTCAATCATTGAAGTGGCATGTAGCGACGAAGCGATAGCCGATAACTCGATAAGGCAAAAAGGTTCAAATTGGATTCAAACGAACTATATGGCCCAACGCAGAGAACAGACTAAAGGCCCATTTAGACGATGCAAATTTCTTGCCCGTTGCATGCCATTTTATTGCAGCAATAGACAACTTGCATGGTCTAAACGAAATGTCAGCCATACAAATCATTTATTGCTTTAATAAAATTGTATGCAACACGCAAGAAACTTGCACCGTCTAAATGGGCCTTAATCCGTGCCGCACTTTTTAGTCTGTGAATATAGAACCCATGGAATCTTATGCAGTAAAGCACACGACGCGCGCCGGACTTTTTGCGCGTCGTGTCACAGACTAAAAACGGACTTTTTGCACGTCGCGTCACAGACTAAAAACGGACTTTTTGCGCGTCGTGTCACAGACTAAAAACAGACTTTTTGCACGTCGCGTCACAGACTAAAAACGGACTTTTTGCGCGTCGTGTCACAGACTAAAAACAGACTTTTTGCACGTCGCGTCACAGACTAAAAACGGACTTTTTGCGCGTCGTGTCACCGACTAAAAACTGACTTTTTGCGCGTCGTGTCAGACTAAAAAGTGCGTCACGGATAGTCTGTCGTCTACGTTGGGCCATACAGTTCGTTTGAATCCAATTTGAACCTTTTTGCCTTATCGAGTTATCGGCTATCGCTTCGTCGCTACATGCCACTTCAATTATTGACACTTTTCCATCAGCCTAAAAGCAAATTATACAAGGTAATGAAAAGCCGGATTACTGTTTATTTCGATAGCGTATACCAGACTCGCAGTTAATTTGATTGATTGAGATTGGTCGATAAAAGCTTCGCCTAAAGGCTATTAGTATGCTGAAATATATAAAAGACTTTAAATATATTTATTGCTTTTACTTGAACGAATGGCTGTTGAAGCAGAAAGCTTAAATTTTAATATGCAGTACACGTAATTTAAAGTATACTTATGGACGTGTAAAAGTGACCGAAAAGGTCTTTTTACAAAATAAACATTTGAATTTAGAATTTGCTTGTCAAATTATGATTACGGCTGGAACCAGTAAGATCAGCGAACATTTATCAACCTTGAGCTAAGCTGTAGGAAATAGGCACGACGACTGGAAAAAAATTATTTGGCCCATCGATTAGATTAAAAAAGAATAATTTACACGTATTTTTTCTTCTGTCTGAGATACAAAAATTAACGAAGATACAGCGAATTTAAATTTCGCATGACGTCATGGCTAAGTATTTTTTTTATCCGACTTCCCAAAAAGGCGGAGGTTATCAATAATTCGTCGCGACCTTTTTTAACTCTTCAAGCTGCGCCAATACCAGACACAATAGTTAAACAATTGAAGTCGGGAGGAATTCCTGTATGTTACGCCTAGATTAATTTGAAAAAAATCTGTAAGAGAGGGTAATAATATACTATCTGTTAAAAATCGTAGCCAATCGTGACGTCACGCAAAATTTTAATACGCTGTATCTTCGTCATTTTTTGCTAATAGTAAGAGAAAAGATAAAATACATAATACTTTTTAATTTTCTATTTAATGAGCCAAAAAACATATAGTTTACATTCCTATTCGTAAAATTTTCCTCCTTATTGTATCCAGTTCTTATGTGGTTTTAATAAAGAAATTGTTTGCGGTTCTCTGCTAAAGCAGTTTCACGATTTTGTGTCTAAACCTGTGGCACTAAGGCTGTATTTCGAATGGATGTTTATTATTTACTCGAACATTTCCTTGAAGATTGTTGGATGAAGTTATTGTTATAAAATGTCATACGATATTAAGATATATTTCACAAGTAATTGATTCGAATGTTTTTGTTAGACATTAAGGGCGCACATAATGCGACTTTTTGTGAGTAGGTATTTTGACTCCTTTCTATTTCACATCTTATCTTCCATATTTAGGTCTTTTTGACTCTACTGCAGGAGCACGACCCTCTTTGTGCTACTAGAGCCATACTTGGCCAGAACAGCCAGAGGACTTGGCCTACAGTCTCCTCGCTGGCCAGATGGATTGGAGAGGTCTCATTGATGTCTATAAGCTTTAGTTTAGCTAGTAATTCCTAAGTCGCCTTCTACGACATCCACGGAAAGACTTAAAGTGGTTCTATTCTACTTTACCGGAAACCTTTTTTAACTTTGCTTTTATTTAACTTGCAAAGTATATCTAATTAGGTGTAGTTAATATCTGTTACTAAACATATATTTTTTTAAACAGTAACAATAAAATAAAACAAAGTAAATCACTTCCAGGCTAATAGTGTTCATTTCACACAGATACGTAGAATTTGTCACCCTAATATAATATCGGATACTAGATAAAAATGTATTTTGCTTGATATGCAGCCATTCTTGTAATTTAAGTAAGCTTACCCTGTCATGAATCATAAATATTTGTGCACGTCACTGTCCCAGGCAGATAGTTCGGCAGCTATGGCGGACCGTTCAGAGGGCCTATTCATATTGGCTTTAGCCCCATGAACACTTCAAGGAACCACCCCATGAACCCGTGGCTGAAAAGTGTACCAACATAATAATAATATCTGGAATCACGGGAGTGCCCGCGTGAAGACGAGACATCAAAAGCGCTTGGTGCCTAACTTACCTCGAAGCCCGAAGCGTTTCGTCGTATTTTCTTAAAATATTGATTACAACTAAAAAATGCTTACTTCAATACCACAAAATACCCCTCAACCCATTTTATAAAGGGTGGAGAGTTTGTATAGGCTATAAAATGTCCAGTATAACTTACAAAAAGAAATGATATCCCACCAAAACATTTACATTGTAAACTACGAATTAATTCGTAGATTTAGAATATTTATTCGTAGATTGTAAAGTAATGACAAGACGAGGTGTATTGCTTGCACTGTTAAGAAGTTATCAGAGCTCATGGAGTGCCAAGCTCTCTACACACCTTAACTTAACACCCACTATTAAAATAACCAGCTAAGTGCGAGTCGTAATCGCGCATGGAGGGTTCCGTGCCATTATGTATAGAAAATAAAGTTTGTTGTATGGTATATTTTTAGCATTTGTTGTTATAGCTGCAACAGAAATATATGGGATTCCACTAGCCTATTACTAAGACTCCGCCGAGTTGTACAGTTCCGTATCCAAAGGGTAAAAATAAGACCTAATTTTTACCCTATAGATCATCATCAGGTCTTTTTGTCTCCACTGCAGGAGCACGACCCTCTCTGTACTACCCGAGCCAAACTTGGCCAGAGCTGCTAGAGGTCTTGGCCTACACTCTCACAATGGATACGATCTGTAAATAACATGATTTGATACTATAATGTTATTTAGGTACAGTAAACACGAGACCTCTAGGTAAAGCCTTCAGCTTTGGACGGATATAGATAACCCGTATTTACTTAAATCCTTTTTATTCCGAAGTCGTAAAAGCACGTTATGTGGGCTCAAATTTGTCGAAGTGAAAGTAAGACATATAAGTCACGTCCTTTATTTATTTTTTGCCGAGGCTTTACTGCTAATAATGACTACAAGCACGACCTGACTTTGGTTGTGTTTTCGGTTTAATATCTTTATTCACTATGCGACTTAGGAAATACAAGCTAAACAAAGCTTACAAACATCAATGAGACCTCTCCAACCCGTGTGGCCAGCGAGGAGAGTAGGCCGAGTCCTCTTGACTGCTCTGGCCAAGTATAGCTCTGGTAGTACAGAGAGTCATGCTCCTGCAGTGGAGACTAAAAAGACCTGATGATGATGATGATTGTACACTAGCTAGTGCCCGCAACTTCGTTCGCGTGAAATTTAAAAGCAAAAACTTTTTTCTTATAGTCAGATGTTAATGAATCAAAGACTATATGTTGCTCTGAGTTATTGAAAACCACGTAAATATCTGTCCAGTTGTTTCGAAAATTAGCTTGAAAATATATACAGACAATTTATGATATTGGAAATGTCTTTTCGTTCGCTCCATTGTTGCCTCAGATTTCACGAAATCGATATATAAGGGATCCGAGATCGCTCGATTCCCTTATATCTCGGAGATGTAAAGAGTTGTAAAGATAATATGATATTCAAAGAAGGCTCAAAAGATACGTATTCACGAGAGCTGTAAGGTGCAAAAAATAAATTTGAGAAAGTAAAAAACTATAAAGTTGTGACTGAAAGAGTAAAATAAAACAAATATTTTGAAGACTTTTTCCGAATTTTTGATTTTGGCGCTCGACAGACTCGTAGACATTTTCATACAAACGTAGTATTATTTTTAATTTGAAATTACAAGTCAAATTTCGGTAAAATTTTGTAATTTCAAAGAAATTGCATACATCTAGGCATTTAAATAGTTTTCACATTCAAAATATGACATTGAATGAAAGTATAAGTTTCCCATACTGATGGTCAAAATTATTTATAAACTAGATTCTCCTTCAAGTCCATAAAGACTGTAAAAACCAGTTATATGCGTACAAATATGTGCAATTTCTCTGAAATTACAAAATTTCACTAAAATCCGACACGTCGTTTTTAAATAAAAGCAAGACTATGTTTGTCTAGAAAATTAAATTTTGGCCGTTTCGATGTGGTGCGATGCAAACCGATCAGTCTGACACGTAGGTACTTAAGAATGACAACAATATAAACAATAGGTAAAAGGCCTTAGCGAATTGCAAGTATTTCTACAAGTCATTTGTCATTCACCCACGAGTGAAAAGGGTCCAAATACATTACTTACATGAAATATTATCTTCTCTGAAATTTGTTCACGCTCTCATATTTGGATTGAGTGCAAACTCTTGAGGGGTTAGTCGCGAATGGTCTTAAACGCAAGTAGCCTTTGCAGCAACTCGTCTAAAACGCTGATTGTCTACACCGCATGTCGTCATAATAGGAAGTGGTCTTAGGATTAATCTCGTCCAAAAATGAGGTGGTCTAAAGTAGAATTTCAGTTCTAAAGTAGAGTTCATGCCAATAAAGACATTTAGAAACTAATTTTCTATTGAGTTTTAAGACATATACAGCATACACTTCATTATATACTACAGCTATGATTTTTTTCACGGGTCCATTTATAGCTATTTGCAGATAGAGGGGGGGGGGGGGGGGCTGTACTTGACTCTAACAAAAATTTGCATTTTAAAACCAAATATTTCAGAAACGGATCCTTTCATCGCAAAATAGTGCTCACGGCTTATTATATTTTTGAAAAAATTTACTTTGTTTACTACGGAACTTTAGGGTTATGTCAAGTACTTTGGCCTCAGAATAAAAACGTAGCTATACAATTACATTACATACATTTTTTTTTATTTTTTTTTACTAAAACCTTATAATTGCGCTAGTTTTAATGTACTCCTAATAAAAAGTTAAGTAAACAATACTCGTAAAGTCTAGCTTTTGAGAATAAAAAAGTGACATTTAATTTAACACTAAGGACACGATATTAAGAGATATTATAAATATCCTATGATAATAAAGATATATTAAGTCTTTATTATTTCTACTACGCAATTTACTACGGAACTGCTAGAACGATTGTCAAGTCAGTGACATAGACGCACGTTCTTGTATGTAACGTATATGTATCTAGACCAGTTGCAGTAGTAGGCTAAAAAACATCTAAGACTAGCTGCATTTTAGGTAAAGTAACATTTTAGACTACTTGCATTTCGTACGAATTGATATTTAGACCACTTTCAGCAGTAGACATAATAAGATAGGGGACCAGCTGCCATTTAGTCAAAATAACATTTGAGACTACTTGCAACTTAGACGAGTTGCTTATTAAACGAGTTCCGAGTTGCGTTTTAGACGAGTTTCTACAAAGACTATTTGCATTTAAGACCATTCGCGACTAACCCCTCTTGAGGACCTTTGTCACAATAATAGATTAGGGGAAGATCGCCTGTAGGTTGACTGGTAGAAAAGTCCCTAAGCCTTAAGCCCACCTGTTTAAATAATAATATTTAATAATAATAAGTAAATAAATACAATGAACGTGCAATTCATTAGGCGGGATTAAACAGTTTGGGAAGGTGGACGTCTTTTGTTCAATGACGATATAAAAAATATACAAAAGTTACAAGACTTCCACTCCGACCAACTAAACTGATCAACTAGTTGTGCAGAATAGAACTCGATGAAGGGTTTTTACCAATCTAACAAACTCATTGATCATCAATTTTGTTTAGGGAAATATTGTTCCTAATGTACTGACCAATTCAAACGGAACAACTATTTTATTTGTCAACAATTATTTCTTCACCTGACCCCCGCACTCACCGCATACCTGTCACTGAAAGTCCACTGTTGGACATACTTATTCCCCAAGTTTTCCAAAGCGACCAATCGGAAGCGGCATGCGTCCAGCGTATTTCTGTAACTTTGCTCGGCCGACAAACTAGTAGGTGGGTAATTGGGTATTCTACGCTGCGGTTGCCGGTACGTGGTAAATTAGAGAACCTTTCTGCCCCATCGGGCACCCTCACTCAATTAAGGACAATTAATTTGAGTGTACTAAGCGATGATACTCCTATGCTGGTCTGGGAGAAATAAAAAAAAAACTTAGAATGTACCAGCTGCTTCTCTTCCCACGCAGATCGTAAAAGCCGATCGAGGGAATGGGCAAAAATGCAAATCATGTTAACAGACGATGCGGCTAGCAAACCATCACTGTATTGATTGCTTTTCCATCTTCTCGCCCACCATGACGCTAAAAGTGGCTTTTGGGTCTTGCGGCCCTGGGCTCTGCATAGAACCGCAAGACCCAAAATGCTCTGTCTGCCCCATTAGGGATAAAGACGTTATAGTATGTATGTATGTACTAAGGGATAGATAAATAAATAATAGGGCTGTGACAAAAAATTTTTTTGGCTCTCATTAGATACATATTCTTCTTCTTATCGTGTGTGTTAGTGACTAACATTAGTGTCAGAGTTTTTAAACCGCCTTAAAGGCCTCTGACATGGTTTTAAGTAACGACCAATGTCAAAGACAATGACCGGGACCAACGGCTTAACGTGCCCTCCGAAGCACGGATCATCTTACTTATCAGACAATCAGGTGATCAGCCTGCAATGTCCTAACCAAACAAGGACAACAACACAAAGTCGTTGTCCCCGCCGGGAATCGAACCCGCGACCTCCGGGTATGAGCCGAACGCTCTAACCACTACACCACGGAGACAGTTAGATACATCATTAAGAATTTCCTATGGTATACGTATTTTTTATTTTCTCTCATTAGGAAATAATGACGAAGATACAGCGCATTTAATTTTCGTGTGACGTCACGGCGTTAATCACCCCCCTCCAAAAATTCGAAGCGCTATGTATCTTCGTTTATTTGACTACCTTGCTTAACGAAAAAATACGGGTCCTTTATTTTTGGATGAATTACTTGACGGACTAAATAAAAAATATATTTTTGAATCCGTTCACATCCCTATTCTCCAATCTAAACATTTATGTAAACGTAACTATTCATGCAAAATCTTTCCGTTTTATGTCAACGCAAAAGTACAAACTGACACCTTTGTACATTTGTGATATAAATAGGCTTTTCAAACGACTTCTTAAAAGAAAGGAGGTTATCAATTCGTTGCAACCTTTTTTTTGCACGCTTCATAAGCGGTGCGTTCGAGGTACATTGTATATTTATGATCATCGATTATTTATAGACGCCTTATTTGATTTGGAAAATTCATTTCGAAATGTTTATTTGAAAGGGCATATTTGTTATGTGGTCCCATAACGTTTTTATCAAATTCGGTTGTGTGGTTTGGGGATGAAGTTGGTATTAAGTTATGTAAAATTATAGATAACAACTTCAAGAATAAATAATTGGCCAAGTGCGTGTCGGGCCACTTGCAGTGAAAGGTTCCGTAGTTCCGAATGCCAACTTTGAGTTTATGCCACTAAAAACGTTTAAAAACTAATTATCTATTGAATTTGTATGAACTTTCTTTTTCAGAGTACATTTTATAAGTTGATCGCCTATAACTTTTTAATTTGTATACCCTACTTAGCTCTGATAGATTTCCTTTAAACCTTTATAGCTGTGAAATTTTTCACGTGGCCTTATATAACCGTTTAGCAGATAGAGGGGGGAGACACTTGCCTCCAACAAAAATTTTCACTTTAAACCCAAATATTTCAGAAACGGATCCCTAAATCCAAAAATGGTTTTAATAAGCTCACAATGTTTTTGAAAGACCTATTCAACGACACCCCACAAAATTTGCTTGTCGAGAAAAAAAATATTGACTACCTCTTTACTTGTATGGCAGCTAACCTAAAAAAAATATTTTTCCAGATTTTATTTTACGACTTTTTCGCCATGATTAATATACACATCCATGCCAAATTACAGCTTTCTAGTACTTGTAGTTTCTGAGTAGGACCGCGGACAGACAGACAGACAGACAGACATGGCGAAATTATAAGGGTTCCTTGTTTACTACGGAACGCTAAAAAGGACTGCGCAAATTCTTCAATATTACTATGACACCATCGTTACTCGATTATTTAAATATTAACAAAAAACTAAACCGATAAAATGAAATACTAAGCATGTCTTTAGGCAAGAACGTGACCAACTTTCCAATAATTTTATTTTGGCATATCTCCGTTCTTGAAAATGTTCGTTCCAAAATATTTCTTTATTATCATAATAAAGTTAGGTGACTTGTTGATCCATTGTCCAGCGTAAAATAAAGTCAGCCGGCAGGCCGGCAGCGCTCAGTGACATTTAAACGAGAGATTTTCGCATTTATTTGTTGATGATGATATCTGATTTCTTTGGTTTTTATTATGACACAACGTTCGGACAAAATAGATAGATAGATAGATAGATATACAATTTATTCGAAGGACAAAAACAACACAATAAAATTACATAAACAAATTCTTAAAGTACAAATAAAAAGTAAACTTACTTGTCCTCCAAAATGGTCTCCAACTCAGCATATGCTAGGATTTGCATTAGCGAGATCCCAGCGCTGATCTTCCGTTGGAGCCATAATGGGTGCATTCACGGACATTCGCATGACTACATATACAAAAAATATATATATAAAAAATAAAAATACGTTTATCACATACAAGTACCCAATGCTAAAGAAACAACACAATTATTGCATTTAAAATAAATAAAAAAAAAAAAAAAAGTTTGTCATTGACAGTGACAGCTATCAAATGCATTTTGTTGTCACTACGCTAGCCGATATCATGTCGGTATTGTTGTTATTGATAAACACTGATATAACACACAAAAACCTGAGTATTGCAAAATCTCATGGAAAAACAAAAAACATATCCTACTACATACTATACTAAGGATATAATATGTGTACTATACACACTGAGGTACCGAGGACATAATTACCTATATGTATTTTTTCGTTAAAAGAGTGCTTCAAATACAGCTACGAGGTTTAAAATCAACCTGTATTCTCCAAATTCTCCTTGCAAATTCCACCTAAGAACTGTCCTTAAACTCTCTCCTCACAACACCGCATATAGGTTTGTTCCACTTAAATCACCTGTCGAAATTGGCCAGGTTATTTAACTCCACAAAATAGAGTACTTAAATTACCTGAGGTCAGGTTATTTAAGTCGACTACTAAATTATGATACAATTATTCCACTTAAATCACTCATAAATCTCGGGTGGTTTAACTCGACAAAACAGTCAACTTGAATAACCTGTCTGCCCCATCAAGGATAAAGATGTATGTTTATGAAATCTTTGGGAGAGGCCTATGTCCAGCAGTGGATGTTATGCGGCTGAAATGATGATGATGATGATTATGTATGTTTAGCTTATTTTGAGCATTTGATTTGATCCTAGAGAACAACCCATCGCGCGTATAAGTATACGTATCACCTATCGCTATACATACCACCTATACATTCCTTAGACAATATTTTTGGATATAAGTACTCGTAAGTATCATAAATTCTTAAACGCTGACAAAAAAGTTTTATGCTTATGTGTCTGTCTGTGGCATTGTAGCGCTCGAACGGATGGACCGATTTCTATGCGTTTTTTTCATATGAAAGCAAATTCTCTTGCGGTGGTACTTGGCTATATCTTATAAAACTATAAATTAAACGTAAATTTAAAAAAAAATCTAGCAGAGTAGTGTTTTCGCTTATCAGCAGTACCTGGCTTTGATGTTTTAACATAGCACCAATAATAAACGCTGCATAGATATGACACTAATATTATAAAGGCGAAAGTTTGTGAATGTGTGTATGTTTGTCGGGTCCATATTGCTCTCATAAAATTCTAAATCATACTCTTCATCTTACTACCGATTTGTGTTCATACTCTTCATACTTTTTTATTCATACATTTTTATTACTATCATCGGAGCTCATAACATTTAGTGATCATAATTTTTTTCTTCATAACTTTCAATTATCATATTATTTTTATTAATAATGTTGTTACTAATAACATACTACAACTCATAACGTTGTTGTTTAGAATAGTTTACTTTATAAAGGACAAGTATCATAATTTTTGTATTAATAAAAACAATACAAAAAAAATATTTTAACGTAGATTTGTCTTTGTAACGCATAGAAATGGATGACTTCGACCAAAAATAAGATGGGTTTTATAAGTTTGACGTATTTGTCAGTGTGTCTGTCTATTTTTCAAACAAAAATTAGTTTCTGGCGCTTCGCCGGCCGCTGCCGCGGCACGCTCGCTTCGCTCGCTCGGCTCGCGCGCTGTTGGGGTCACAGTTCTAACCTAACCTACTTTTCTGGCAACAATTGGTTTAATTAAACGATTTAACTCTAGTTTTATAAGTTTGTCTTATCTGTCGGTGTGTCTGTTTTCTTTTCTATCAAAAAATAGTTTCTAGCGCTTCGCCGGCCGCTACCGCGGCACGCTCGCTGTTAGGGTCACAGTTCTTAGCTATATCTCATAAAACTATAAATTAAACTTAAATTTAAACAAAAAATCTAGCAAAGTAGTGTTTTTGCTATTTTTTTTTTTGTTGAGCAAAGTAGGAAACATTCACAAAGATACAGCGCTTCAAAGTTTTGGACTAGGGGTTAGTGACTTATGGTGGATATTTTTTTTTACAGTAGGTAAATTTATGTTAATTTTTACTCACTTTTTACAAATTACAATTATATTTTATACTTCGATGTTATTTTTCTTACAATGGTTGTTACATACTGAGGGTGGTTAATTATTTTTGTTTTTCATAGTAATTTAAGAAGACAAATCTATGAAGTTTTTATTAAACATTTTGTAAATGAGTACATATATTTTTTGTACCTACGTACTTTATTCCGACCAAAAAAAAAACTAAACTTCTTGACCCTAGTTGTAGCAAATAAGTTCACAAATCTTGAGATTGAGTTATTTTCTTACTTACGCCAACCATACGCACGCTTCTTTAAAAGAAGAAGAACTCCAAAATTATTATTGACCTGATTTTTAATTGATTTCACTAAATTTTACTAATAAACTTTTATGTAAAAAGATTTTTTGGTTGGAACAAAAAGTACCTAACAATCGCATTCACAAGTCGAATTACGAAGAAATTTTAGTTCACATTGGATTTCATTGCAACGGTAAGTGACGAATAATTTTACTAAAGGTTGTTTTAAGTAAATATATACCAAGAAATAAATAAAAGTCTAGTTTATTTAAATCCTCTAGCCATAGGGTATTTAAGTTGTCTATCTAGTGGATTTAAATCACCTGGGTATTCAGAGTGATTTAGGTTGACCAACTTTGTAGTCGACTTAAATCTCCTGGCCTGAGGTTACTTAAGTACTCTATTTTGTGGAGTTAAATAACCTGGCCAATTTCGACAGGTGATTTAAGTGGAACAAACCCGCATATACTACTCCTTGCTACATGCAGTCAGACTATGGCACTCATAAATAGACTTCTGTATTTAAATAATTGGCTAAGTGCATGTCGGGCCACGCGTTGTGTAGGGTTCCGTAGTTGCGAATACCAACTTTGAGTTCATGCCACTAAAAACGTCTTAAAACGATCATGCATCGTTGATCGTATGTAACTACCTTTTTTATTTATAAACCCTACTAAGCTTTGATAGTTTTCCTTTAAACTTCATTATATATATTATAGCTGTGAATTTTTAAGTGTCCTTAAATAGCAATTTAGAAGATAGAGAGGACACTTGACTCTAACCGAATATTTAAGAAACAGATTGCTAAATTGAAAAATAATGTTTACAAGCTCACGATATTTTTAAAGACCTATTTATTCTATTCAACGATGCCACACATGATGGGTTTGTCGAGAAAAAAAATACTTCCAATTTACATGTATGGGAGGAATCCTAAAACTACTTCTTGGCATGAAAAATATACTTACCATACCAAATTACAACTTTCTAGTACTTACAGTCTCTGAGGAAAACCGCGGACGGACAGACAAAGACATGGCGAAACTATAAGGGTTCCTTGTTTATTATGGAACCCTAAAAAAGCTGAGTAAACGATCATGATATTGGAATATTTTTTTATATTTTTTATTATGTATGTACCTATATATTATATTTTGATCTAGACATAAATGTGTATTTATTTAAGTATTTGTAACACATGTATATTTTATATGTTTGTTTACTTGTAGTTTGTTTAGTTTCATGTTATTTTAATTTTTTTCTTCCAATGTGCCTGTATGCCTTTCTAACATAAACATCTTCTCTAACAGGCCGACTGGAAGAGATCTCTTTTAAGATAAGTAGTGCCTTTGTACAAGCGTTGATAAGTACTTAGTACTTTGTTTTATGTATTTTCTGTACTTTCCATATACATAAATTTGTAAATAAATAAAAAAATCACGTTACTGAAACGTTACTTGCAATATTTTACTAAATCCAAATCAAATTGGGTTTTATATATGAACGTTGGCCCTAGATTTACATGAGCTACAAACCAATAGAGTAAGATAACAAAAAGCGCACACATATTAGTGCTTGTAAAATATGAAAATAAAAGAAATCGACTAAATGGAAACTTTATTTTTTACTAACCGAAGCCCGCGACTTCGTTCGCATGGACTTTATGACTCCGGAAAATGCCCATCAGGCTGAACAAATATACAGATTTTTTTTTAATTCTTACTCTATTACTATGTCTCGCATCCAATATTATTTTTGGAAATATATTTAATGTAAAGGCACACTTTTTTACTGTTTTATTATATGTATATATATATATATATATAATTTTTTAGGTTTGAAAATGCTCGGAATCAGGTTTGCCATTATTCTGTGGCTAAGATATCCGTCCATGTTTCTCTGAAAGCTGTGCGTGCTTGTATTCCGTTTATTTGCAAGTTCTTACCTCATTTTACCAACATGATATAGTTTTAAAAACTAAAACTCAACTACAGTTAGATTCTTGCTAAAAAGTACAAGTAAGTGAATTTAAGACCAGCAGGGTAATCTAGCTAATATTGTATATATTTTTAAAATGTGCTAATTGAGCCCTTTATTGATACCAAATGCGGTATGACTGGTTAATTATATTTTTTAGTTAGTTTAGTAAGAAGTACCAAACTATAGAGGGCGCCATATTGAATTTATTGTGACGTCACAAATAATCTATATAGCCAGCGCACAGCCAAGACGCTTCCAACAATACCTTATTTTTCAAGGCACCATGGATATTATAGGAGATTCGAGGGACCAGATGAATATACATACATAGTGGCGAACCACATAACCCTCTTTTTGGCTTTGTCATAAAAATGACGCAATATGTTATATTTATTACCCAACCAGTGCTGGATAGACTCAGACCTCAAAATATCTTGGGCAATTAACTGAAAAGTAAAAAAAAGTACTAAAGTAAGGTTTCAAGAACCTTTGAGGCTTTTTTGACAGTAAAATCTCTATTTGGTTATAAGCTCTTCGCGTTTCGACGTTCACATTAATCTTCAAAGCCAGCCAATTTGCGGGTTTGGTTAGATTCCCGAGATAAGAACTTGGACCTATCTGTTCAGGCTGATTTCAGTTGACCGGGCAAACGGAGCGTCTCAGATTCGAGATTGGCTAAAATTGCTTTTGTCCGTCTGTCAGTCTGTCTGTCTGCTCTCGCCTATTGTCGCATGTCTCACCCTATTCTCATGAAATTTTGTGAGCCGATAGTTATACTTATAGAAATTTTTGACAATTCAGATTTAAAAAAAATCCATATAACGGAAATAAGGGGTTTGAAAACTTTAGAAAAATAATATATCAGCCACTTTAAAAGTTTTTCAAAAATATAATAAATCTTTATTGTTTCCCTTAGCACCTTTTGGCTGAACAACTTTTTATCCGAGAAACTTCAATAAGTTGAGGGTGACTCGCAAGGTCTACAGCTCCCAGAGCCGCACAGTAAATTTTTACCCGACACACTGACAATTACTCCCATGTTGGTCTGGGAGAAATAAAAAAAAACTTAGAATGTACCAGCTGCTTCTCTTCCCACGCAGATCGTAAAAGCCGATCGAGGGTATGGGCAAAAATGCAAATCATGTTAACAGGCGATGCGGCTAGCAACCCATCACTGTATTGATTGCTTTTCCATCTTCTCGCCCACCATGACGCTAAAAGTGGCTTTTGGGTCTTGCGGCCCTGGGCTCTGCATAGAACTGCAAGACCCAAAATGCTCTGTCTGCCCCATTAGGGATAAAGACGTGATGAATGACGTGACAATAAGGACTGATCTAATGACACTCCTAAAGCTAAAATCCTTAGCCGTTTAAACTTAGCGTGCCCAAAAAATATACATACATAAAACATACACCCGAAATACATAACCCTCCTTCTGCCCCGTCGGATAAATCATCGTCATTTCAGCCGCATAACGTCTACTGCTGGACATAGACCTCACTAAAAGATATCCAAAATGACCGATGAAGAGCCTGCATCCAGCGCCTTTCATTGAGCGACCCTGGTCAGGTCATCTGACCACCTTGTAGGTGGGGTGCCCTACGCTTCGCTTGCCAGTACGCTGTTGCCATTTGAGAACCTTTTGTCCTGTAAATAGTGAAGAGCTTCTAACCGCATCGCCTACCTATTGGTACGATTCAAATGGAAATAAAAGTATACAAAAATAAAGGTAAATAAACGTGTAAATTCAATCGCCTGAAAACACATGTAAATTCAATTATTTAGTGCGATGGCCAAGTCTCGATATATTTATATAAAACATTAAAGAATTTTAATATTGATATGCGTCACTATAAAATGCTGTTAATTATTACGTAACAACTTAATGCTTCGAGTACGGAGATTCCAGACACAATTGATTTTCAATTGTTATGGACCACGATCGTGGTCTTAGAGACTGGACGTATTAAGACAGAAAGTCGCTTAAGTAGAGACTGAATAAATTAATAACCGACTTGGTATTACATGGATCTCACAACTTTTTACCGCAGAACAACTGAGTTGCGAGACTTGGTTTTTTTGACAAGTATTGTTTTTGATGGGATATATTATTCGAGAGTAATCAATGTGGCATTTCACTACGTCTAACAACGAATTAGATGACGTCAGTGCATTAGTGCTTATTTTGTTACATTTGTACGTGATGAAGTAAAAAAACTGTGGCATACACTTAAGACATTATTTTTGACCGAGCGAGAGATCATAAGCGTCTCAGTTTCGAGACCGGTTAAAAATGTTTTTGTTCACCTGTTCTAGCCTAGAGGTTGCTATTCTTGACCGATTTTTGTAAAATTATCTAAGAAAGTTCGAAAATATTTTGTCATAGGGTTGAAAACTTAAAAAATCATATATCAGTCATTTAAAATTTTTTTTTGTTATTTACCCTTATTAAGACGCAACTTTTTTGTCTGAACAACTTTTTTATCCGATAAAGCCACTATAGTTAGTTATAATTACAAGCTTTTATTCAGTTTCACCTGTCCTGTTGTCTGTCTGTCTGTAATCAAACCTTGCAAGATAAATTTGACCTACTTCTCGGTTTCTAATCGTGCTGAAATTTTGCACGGACATGTATATCGCGTGAAAATGATATTTATGACGACGTGAAGCTGACCTGATGATGGTGCTGGAAGGTGGTCACATAAACTTTGTAATGAAACGACGCATCACCATCGGGTTTGGGCTTAAAACATTTGTCCTAATAAGTAATTATGCTTCACATTAAAAGCTTGTACGGATTTTGGAATGAAGTTCTTTATCGCGCGTTGCGAAAGGAGGCTAGACGAAAAAAATAAGACCAAAAGTTGTAACGACACTTTTTGCTATAGTTGTAAGTCATGCGGCGTGCGCGTGTTTCTCTGTCTGTCTCTCTCTCTCCTAATTAATCGAAAGGAACTTCGTTCCATCCGGGTGTCCCTTGACACCTCACAAGTTTTTTTTTTGACGTGATAACGTCTTTAAAATCGTTTTAGTCGGGTGACATGTTCAGAAACTTGTGTCACACCAAAACCTCACGAGCGCGATCGCAGGTATAACGAGAGAGAGACGGACCGATCTCCCGTCTCATCTCGAGCGCTGCCAGTCATTCCGTGAAACGACGTTATCACGTAAACATCTCGATCGTAAACCTACTTTACAAACAAACAATTTTTTACTTTTTTAGTTGTACAAATTGCCATCAAAAGATGGTGAAAAGTGAAGTCAAACCTTGATTACTCCACCGACAAATACACGCACAACAATTATATTAACTTAAAAATTACACCGTCAAATTTATTCATTTGAGCCTGGAATCCTCTCTTGAATTTTTTTATTAATTTAAAAGTGCACAAATGGCCGGAATCAACGTTTATTTTTTTTTCCGGTAGAAATACCTAAACTCGTTTTAGGCTTCGCTCTTGTTTATTCGAAATTCCATAAATTTGTTTACATTATCTCTCATCTTTGACATCAAAAAAGAAAGGATCATCTTAATTTATTCTGTAAAGGAATTCGGAAGGTAATCCAAATCTTTGTAACAGGATTTTTAGTATCTTATTTGTTTATGACATATTTTTTTTAATATACTCCAGGTCGCGGTGATGGATCTTAAAAAAAAATTGTTTATCTAATATGCTTAGTTTTTGGTCTGGAAGAGGACCGCTCAATATCTTCCTGTGAATGTCGTTAGAAGCGACTAAACAACTACCTATGTACAAAAATCTTGTAAAATAACTGTAGTTCCAACTGCCTCCGTGGTGTAGTGGTTAGAGCGTTCGGCTCATACCCGGAGGTCGCGGGTTCGATTCCCGGCGGGGGCAACGACTTTGTGTTGTTGTCTTAGTTTGGTTAGGACATTGTAGGCTGATCACGTGATTGTCTGTTAAGTAAGATGATCCGTGCTTCGGAGGGCACGTTAAGCCGTCGGTCCCGGTCACTGTCTTTGACATTGGTCGTTACCTAAAACCATGTCAGAGGCCTTTAAGGCGGTTTAAAAACTCTGACACTAGTGTTAGTCACTAACACACACGATAAGATGAAGAGCCTCCGGGGTCCAGTAGTCAAGGCATTCGCCTTTTGACCCGGAGGTCGAGGAATCGAATCTCACTGGGAATTTACTTTGTGAAAAGTAGTTTCTTGTCTGGTTAGGATATTGCAGGATTGAATCACCTGATTATCCGAAAGAAAGATGATTCCGTGTTTCGGAAGGCACATATAAACTGTGGGTTTCGAACGCCATTAAGAGTTTGCTCAAACCTATTAGTTGGTTCTGGTCTATCTTTTGGGTTTCGGAGGTCAGACGGCAGTCGCTCTGTGTACAAACCAGTAATTTCGTCAAATCACCTCATTTAGGTAACGGACTCCGGAATCTGAACCAATACCACTGAGGATGCAACCTGGGATAAGCTTGGACGATGATGATGATGATGTTGATAGTTTTTAGAGAAAAGAAACTGAACTGCCTCCGTGGTGTAGTGGTTAGAGCGTTCGGCTCATACCCGGAGGTCGCGGGTTCGATTCCCGGCGGAGGCAACGAATTTGCGTTGTTGTTCTAGTTTGGTTAGGACATTGTAGGCTGATCACCTGATTGTCTGTTAAGTAAGATGATCCGTGCTTCGGAGGGCACGTTAAACCGTCGGTCCCGGTCACTGTCTTTGACATTGGTCGTTGCCTAAAACCACTAAGGTAAAGTAGAGAATCAACAAATTAGCCAATGCAGTGTTCCGGTCATCGGCATGGTGACAAACAACATTTGGATTTATAAGTTAGATTTTAAATTAAGTTTTTAGTTAAATTGTACTTTATTGTTTTTGAAATTAATAAAATAATTTAAGTAATAAAGGTCTAGTAAATAGCTAGAATAATTCAATTAATAAGTCTACCACGCCATTTAATTGAGTAACACAAACTTTATTTCAATAGTCTAAAGTATGCGCCTATTCTATAACGAATTTAACGACAATGCTAGAACGGCTTTTGTGAATGGGTTTACGGGTGGCGAATGTTATTTTCGGCTTAGCTTTTATTGTTAATTGCTTGTGGGCGACTCAGCTGACTTTAAGTTGTAAGTTACTATTATTCATTTCAGGTTTTATCTGAAAACACGACTTTTTAGTTTGTAAGAAAAAGTCGTTTAGAAATAGATTACTCGTTCTTAGGTTCTGGGATAGTCTGCAAAGCTTAAAGATGAAAAACAGACATGGGTCTTAAAGTTGAAAGCCAAGTGCGTGTCATGCCACGTGCAGTGTAGGGTTCCTAATGAATGCTGACTTTGAGATCACACGACTATAAACGTCAAAAAAACTTGTGGCGTTTTATCCGAACGTCACTATTTTTTTACTATGACAGTAGAGTACGGTAACGAAAGACTGATTATTTTTCTTACGACATAAATAAAAACTGCATGTAATCTTGTAAAACTATTCATTAAGCCAGTGGTTAAAGTGCATCGGAAATATACTAGAAGTTTTCCTTAATAACAGCATTTCAAGCAACGCAACCTATCTGCAACAATCATAAATGGGACTATGGGCGATCACCGTAATCTCAGGTAATCTTAGATCCTCGTATCTCTGCTTGGCGTCGAAACTCTTGGTCCGTGGGGTCCAAGTACTAAAAAATTTATTAAAAAATAACCCCTCGGCTTGTCGACGCCGCTGGTGACAAGAGGGCTGGCTCATATCTCGCGCAGAGGATTGCAGTAGCTATTCAGCGCGGGAATGCAGCCAGTGTTCTTGGCACCATGCCACATGATCAAGATTTAGATTTTAAATTTAGATTGTAATTTAGATATTAATTTAGATTTCTAGAAAATGCAAAGTTAGTCACAGATTTTCAAGCTGATCACATTTGAGTATATATTGTTTTTCCCCATAAACTAATCTATTGAATTTGTATGAAATTGTTCGGGTGTAATCATTGTATGGCAGAATGCAAAATCTGACACCAGTGTTAGCACTTACTCACATGAAAAACAAATAGAGTCTAACATCTTGGATGGAAACTCGACCTTTCTACCCTTCTGATGTCATAAAGCCAAAAATATGACTTGTTTCCGCGTTGATACACCAACCATTAGTCTTTCTTCAGACCTCTCATGAATAAGTAAAACTTGGTTTTATTCCAATGTTGCCCTTAAAGTTAGAGAACAGGAAACTAGAAGGCTTATTTATAAAAGTTAAGGTAATTTTAAGTTACGAAAACTTTTTGTAGTTTGCCCCCTGTAGGCGGATGCTTAATTTGGACCTTTTGGATTTTGAAGGTCAGATGATAAAAGTAATAGGTAAAAAGTTATATCGCCTACATGTTTAAGAAAATTTTGAAATGAATAATAGGGATTTAAACTGGGTAAAAAAAAATATTTTATTTAGTCCGGCAACTAGATAATTAAAAAATAAAGGACCCATATTTTTCAATAGTACGAAAACCTTTGTGCGCACATCCGACTCTCACTTGGCCGGTTTTCTTGTACCTGCTTAATTTTTCCTATGACAAAATAGTGTGTACTAAGTACCTGCTTTTATCCGCGCAGATACTAGCTACAGTATGCCCCCGACACATATTTATTTATTTATTAAAATCTTTATTGACCACAATGGTACAAAAGTGAACTTAATGCTAATGCATTCTCTACCAGTCAACCTGTAGGAAAACAGAATTTTTTTATCTTAATGCGATAGGTGCTTAAAGATGTATTTAAAATACACTATTTATTAATACAAGTTTACTTAGATACATACGTATAATACACATACATATACATACACATACATATACATACACATACATATACATACACATATATACTTAGATACAAATTAATACAAGCAAGTGTCGCTCGTTTGTTACAGTCCATAATATCTGCAGTCTTTCAGAAAGATTCCGTAAAAAGACAATTTTGTTCGCGAGTATATCTCTAACAATGTCGCACGGCCTTCTTCAATTTGCGCTTAGAGTAGTCACGTAGGGATTAAAATTTAATTACGACATTTCCTATTCCTCCCACGCGAGTTTGAGAACAAGGTAGGAGCTCGGAAAAAAGTTGAACAAGGAACCTGCTAAGTACTTGATAAATGGAATAAGGAATTTCTTGGGGACGGGAAATAGGCACTGATTGAGAAATAATACGTGTATATTTATAATTACGCAGTGTCGGTACGCAGTGTCGCTACGCAGTGTCGCTACGCAGTGTCGCTACGCAGTGTCTTTGTGTCGAAAATACCTCAGTGTCTCAAGACTAAAGTCTACAACCAATGTGTGTTACCAGTGATGACTTATGACTCTGAAACGTGATCCCTTACTATTGGGTCTCTGAAGAAGGTCAAGGTCTTGCAACGCGCGGTGTTTCGCTACGTGATCGAACCCGAAATGAGGAAATTCGTAGGAGAACTAAAGTCACTGACATAGCCCAGCAGAAATGGCAGTGGGTGGAACACATAGCGTGACTAACCGATGGCCGATAGCTTAAATGGCTACCACGCCCATATACAAGGTGGTCTGACGACCTGACTGAGGTCTCTGGAAGGCGCTCAAAGTCAAAGTCAAAGTCAAAATCATTTATTTATCTTTGGATATTTGTATTACTTGATAATTGACACTTTTTTTCCTTTCGATTTCTTATAAGGTAAATGTTGACGTCAGATCATTTACTTATAGCTAAGTTTACTGCCGCTTCCAAAGCGCAAGTACAGAAGAAACGGTAACAAACTGTACTGCAGCATTTTCTCCAATAACGTCAACTTACAATTATACTGGTATTAAAATTAGATATGTGGACTGAGAATACATTGTTATGTCATAATTATTAATTAAGCATGATTTCAAGTTTAAAATTAATATCAATTTGTAAATTTTGTACTAAAACATGTACAGAATGTTCTTAAATTATGACATTTGTGAATGTACAAATACAAACCTTTAAGAGGGACCCGCGCCAAGCTCAAGCCAGACATTTTTGTCTCTAAGGTAATCATCGGTTCCGTAATAAGCTTTATCACAGAGTACTTTCTTAACATAAACTTT
This sequence comes from Acrobasis consociella, assembly GCA_963555685.1. Classification (NCBI taxonomy): domain Eukaryota; kingdom Metazoa; phylum Arthropoda; class Insecta; order Lepidoptera; family Pyralidae; genus Acrobasis; species Acrobasis consociella. The sequence goes on along the minus strand of OY743111.1, from coordinate 20,910,906 downwards.
AAATTTTCTATCTGGCATACTAAGAACCGATTCTGGCAATTTATTATAAAACTTTATACAGTTTCCCATAAACGACTTACTAACTGCATGCAAGCCGCTCTAGGTCGCGCTGGATGCAAGCCGCTCTAGGTCGGTCATTTTGGAAATCCTTGGAAGAGGCCCATGTCTGGCTGCTCTGGCCAAATATGGCTCTGGTAGTACGTGCTGTACAGTGCTCCTGCAGTGGAGACAAAAAGACCTGATGATGATGATAATGATAATGATGGTGCTGTTTACGGGACCGCGGATATGACTAACGCTCGGGATGGTACGTAGTCCTTATGATATTCATTGCTATTCAGAAAGGCAACGCAGCTAGCGTTATGGTACCTTTAAACCAGGAACAATCCGGGCGGGATATTTCATTTTTATTTTATTTTTTGTTTCTTTTTTAAATATTTGTCCATTTAATCTGTATTTGTATTTCTTACCTATTTTATTAAATAAATTAGTGTTTTATCTTCCTTTAGAGCATTTCAGATTCTGTTGACAGCAGACCCTTGGGCTTACGGCTTGGTAAGCCCACATTTTGTGTTTTAAATCCATCTGTGATATAGAATAGTGTATTTTTAATCTGAGAAAAAGCCGTCTTAGAGTTCTAGCCTAATCAAATTCGCATTTAGTTACGTGATCTTTTCAACTTACCCAAAATATTTCTTTTAATTATTTTTTTTAAACTAAGGATAAACTGTTAATATTTTACGTTCAATTCTTGTGCAAAATTTAAGCCACTAACTATTTACAGACAAATTTGCAGTCCATTTTTTAAAACTTAACACCAAAATATCAATATTCCGCCTCATTCCGCTTTAATTCTCCGCCTCTCGTTCCCCAGTCAGACGAGATATGTAGAAGTCTGCGGGGTACCTCGCAGATCGCCCCGTACCTCATCTTACAGGGCCGTTGGAATACAGAACCTTAATATACTTCCCCAAAAGCCACGTCCAACGTGACAGGGAGAGCGTAGGAATAAATAACCGATTAAGTGCGAGTCAGTCTCGCGCACGTAGGGTTCCGTACCATTATCAATAAAAAATTACATTTGTTGAATGGGAGCCCTATTAATTTTATTTTAATTTAATTAGTCATTTTGAAAGTGAATATACAATAAATATTTTGAGAATGTTTCAAGCGTCTACCTGTTATCAAGCAAAAACGGCAAGAAAATCACTTTTTTATATAAATATAACAAATTAAATATGCATTTTTTCTATTTTTAGTATTTGTTGTTATAGAGGCAACATTTATCTTATGTATATAGCCTGAATACAGAAGATGTACTTCTGGTATACAGCCTGGTGACAGATAGATGTACAGACGAACGGATAAACAGACGGACAGCAGAGTCTTAGTGTTAGGGTCCCGTTCTTCCCCTTTGGGTCATCTCATCAGCTTTAGGTCTTTTAAGTCTCCATCTGCAGAAGCACTACCCACTCTGTACTACTAGAGCCATACTTGGCCAGAGCAACAGAAAAAAAAAATTATTCATAAAAAAAAAAGTTTTGACACTGAACACTGGCAGCAGGGGCCCACCAATTAAGTTTTTATAAACCTGTATCTTGGGAGTCCCGCTCTTTTACATCATAAATCTTTACAAAGTAAATTAAACCACCCCTAAACAAAGTAAACCAAAGAACCCTAAAAAGAATCAAAGTGCCCACGCACGCCGGACGCAACACCGCCGCAGGCGATGTCTTTCTAATACAACACGTAGGTATACGCAGACATCGCACAAATAAGCAACGTGACCATCGCATGGTTTTGATAAGGACACTCCTATTCTATTTAAGACTCATACGATCTTGCGACCTTAGAATAAGGTTTTTTTTTTGTTTTTCGTGTGTGTAAGTGGTTAACACTGGTGTCAGAATTTTCAGGCTGCCTAAAGGGACCTGATATAGCTTGACGACTGCCATACAATGATGGCAGCCGAGATCAACGGTTTATAAGTGCCTTCCAAAGCACGGAGGAGTTTGAGAAACTTTTAATGAAGTGAGTAACACGCCTGGTGTCGCTTTACTGCTCCCGCTGTGCCACCGAGCTCCTCAAACACTTACGCTGTAAAAAAATCTAGGTCTATAGTTTCTGCCTACCCAAGGCCGATGACGATTTTTAGAATTCCGTACCCAATGGGTAGAAACAGGGCCCTATTATTAAGTCTCCGCTGTCTGTCTTTTTGTCCATTTGTCTGTCCGTCTATCTGTCACCAGACTATTTCTTATGAATCGTGATAGCTAGACAGTAAAATTTTTACAGATGATGTATTTCTGTCGCCGCTCTAACAGTAAATACTAAAATGAAACAAATGACCCTTACAACAAATATGATTTTTTATAAATAATGGTACGGAACACTTCGTGCGTGAGTTCAACTCGCATTTGGCCGGTTATTTATTTTACAGATAACATAAATGTTGTTTTTAAAACTTGCAATAACAATTCTAACATTTTCTTCATTCATATATCAAACTCTTGACAAAATATAACAGTTTACATTCATGCCAATCTAACAGTGTTTTATCAGAGAAACACAAAAATTCCGATGTAAAACGTTATAAATAATGCAATTCATAATTCATTCCACGCTGATTTCAAATGAATTATTTATACAGCAAAAAACTTAAAAAGTGAACCGTGACTTTGATTTACGGGAACTATACTCACGTTTGATGCTATCTCTTTCACTTCATAGGTGTGTCCCGTTCTATCCTTCAGGATTTTCCTCCATTCAGTCGAATTCGCAACTTTCCTCAGAGCCCACGTCGAACGGGCCTTGCTAATACCAATACGCGATAAAAAGTTTGTGAAATATTTTAAGTGCATTTTCGGCGTATTTTCAGTATTAAGTTCTAATTTAAGTAATGTGTCAGTATTATTTATGTGTTTAAAATTAATAAATGTGTGTAAAAGTGTGTAAAAATTGTGTAAAACTTAGAAGTGTTTGTATCAAGTGACAAAAAGTTGTCCAAATAAATTTTGAACATTTAAAGTGCTAACTTGATGTTTTTTAAATCATCGTGATTAAGTAGTAGTCTAATATAATGTCATACATAAGTGTAGTAACGAAATAATTAAAAAAATGTGCTATTAAATAAAGTAAAATATAGTGTATGCAAAGAAAATTTAATTTAAAAAGCTTATCGTGGAATATTGCTAAGTGAAGTAGAATGAAAAACTAAAATCATGATTTCAAATGTGACAATACGGGATTTTGTGTCCTTTGAGGGCTTAAAACTGAATGGGTCGGGAGCCGTAAACGGAACTTCCTACGAGGGAGAATTGGACATATTTTTCCAACCGGAAAAAGTGTTAATAACATTGTATGTTCCCATCATTCTGCTGTCGTTCGTGGCAAACATCCTGCTGATCGTTGTTGCTGTAAAATGCAATTATACAAAAAGGTAAGTCACCGACATTTTTATGAAAAGTTATAATAACATATAAGTATTATTAGATCGGTCATTTTGGAAATCTTTAGGAGAGGACTTTGTCCAGCAGTAGACGTTATGCGACTGAAATGATGATGATGATAAAGTATTATTAAGTTTCACTTTCAGTATCGTTTTAACTTATTTACAAAGTTAGTCAAAAAAATTGTTCAACCTCGTTTAGATATAGGTTTTACAAAAATATTTGACTAAATGCTCGTGCTCATGCAGTAGAGACTAAAAAACCTCATGAATATAATAACGTAATACTCATTTAAACTTAAACTATGTGTAAATTAAACTAAAATTGGGTACTTCCTTAGGTCAAAAATAAACTATTTGGTACCTGATTAGTGTTAAGATTATGTTACTGTATGTCACGCGATATACGCATGCAATCAAAATCAGTAACTATATCAATTTTCTTAAAAAGAACTCCTAAAACCGTAAATAAAACGAATTGCCCTTTTTTGTAAAATAAATAAAAATAGTCAGCACATCAGCTGCATTTCCCCATATAAGAATCCTGTAGGACATCAGACTATGAAAGTAAATAAAGTACAAACAGGTTTCCCATAGCTGGTTATATGCTGATACTTTCCTTTCAAACTCCATAAAAGCTCATTAATATCCCAATAAACCTCATTTCAGGAAGTTTACGGTAAACGGAAGGGAGCTTTGTTTGTTGCGGATCAAATATGCATTTAGTACAATTTCAGTACAATTTATTGCCGCTACATTCTATTCTATAACAAAATTAAAACTATAACACTATACAAATAGGGCTTGTTCATTTCCGTCTTCTTTGCCTTCATTTTGTAGCTTTTGAGAACGTTAATTAAAAAGGAGAGTGGAATCGAATTGTAATAAAAATACAATAAAGGCTAAGTGCGTGTCTCGCGCGTGCTTAGTTCTGGAATGACACATTACAATATGGGGATTTTATTTTCCAGTTACAACTTCAACTTAGTCATTGTTTCTAACCTCCGACTTGTAGCTCTCGAACGGATAGACTGATTTTAATGCGGTTTTTTTACGTGAAAGCAAGTTCTTTTGCGGTGATTCTTAGTTATGTTTGATGAGAATCGGTTTAAATATGTTGAAGTTATCGGGGGTTAACGCTTGAAAGTCAGGGGTTTTTCAATTTACCTGGCTAACAATAGATGGCGCTATAGATATTAGTTTCACTTAATATCGGTTGGAATATGTAGTTCCGCCACTTATCACTAAGAAAACAGAGAAATTGTAGATTTGATAGTTTTCCTTAATGGTATGTCTATTTTATACAGTTTTTCTTCAGACAAAAGAAAAAGAAGAGAGAAAAAAAGAGAAAAAAGATGTTTGTCAGGATCTTAGCAAGTGGAGGTCCATAGTCTCTGCCTACCCCTGCGGGAAACAGGCGTGATATTATGTATGTATGTGTTTCTTCAGACATTTCTTCTAGTTTCAAAAATTGAAATGTTTATTCAGTAATTAGACCTTTACAGGTACTTTTACACGTCAGTTAGTATATAGTATTTTATGCAACAGTTGTATAAGAGGGTTCAAAATATGCGAGTGGCGCAGGTTACGATGCGAGCTTTAGCGAGCATCGTAAGGAGGCGCCATCGAGCATTTTTTGACGTACTTATACAACGTTGCATACAATACTTTTTCTACGACTATATTTACTAAATAAAATACAAAACCAAACAAAGAAAATATGAAAATGTTTGACTTACATGTTTGGTAAATCAGATTTAGAATATACAAGTACTGATCTATATGGTATCTATGGTAAACTTTTTTTTTATTGACGTCTTTTTAGTGACTATGTTAAAAAAACATTTTTTTCTTACGTTGGACGTATGGTAAATCTATAGAAAAAAATGTTCTTGGTCTCTGGCTAGCAGTATCGTTTTAGTGAAATAACGACACATGTGCTATTATGAGGCATAGAGTATAGACTTTTTTCTGCAATCATATTATCAATGTTCTTATATTAGTTTTCAGAACCATTTAAAAGACAGATAACAGTACAGGAGTAGAAAAATTTACATTACGTGTAGTGTATACATACACTACATTATGGTAGCATATATGCTACCAATACCAGTGCTTCGCAACGACGCTGCTGAGAACGTTTCCTGCCTATACTACCGAATAAGAACTAGTACTAACGTACAGAAGTCTTACTCAGCAATGCAATTCAAAGAAATATCTACTCAATGTCGTTAGTGATATGGTTTAATTTAGCTCGCGTCAGAACTCGGCACCTTTCGTTTAGATACCTATAGAAGTGCATTGCAAGTCAATTTCATTCTTGTTAGTCTAGTCATATAATCCATGTCACTGAATATACCACTCCTGGTCGCCACGCTCATAGTCATAATGTAGGTATATTTTCGATACTCAAAAGAGACACAGGTCTGCCTATAGTTTAGTGTTTAGATGGATACTCAACCCGATCAACAGATAAATATTTTGCAGAAATATATCTACAATATTTTTTAAAAATCCAGTCGTCAAGCTCATTTTATTGCTGACTTTCAAATGGACGCACGTGGTACGACCAGATGTTGGAAACATTATACCTATTGTTAGCAGACGTTTGTTTATGCGATAGCTTGTTGACGGACGGTCGGACGGAACTAAAATATTGTGATTTCGAGCAATACTTGTTTCAGCTTCTAGTTTTGGATAAGTAAATATTATTTGGAGAGAAGTTTGGCGGCTCTGCAGCTTTTTGGTGTGTAAACAAACCGAAAGCTGATGAGGAAGATTCTCAATCAGTGACTACAGGAAAACACCAATCTACTAAGTGGTCAGACCACCTCAGCTAGGTTGCAGGAAAATAGTATTTGTTTAGGTACGTAAAACAGGCTACAATCGTTTACACAAATATAAATACATACAATACTTATTGAAAGACTGGACTGCAGCCCAAAATATACGCAAACAGCAAGATTACAAATGCACCTAACGTAAACATAATTAAACGTTTGATTTAAATTACAATAATATATAAAATTACATTTGGATGTTTATCTATATATGTATTTGTTATAAAATATAGTATCGTTGAGTTAGTATCCCATAACACAAGTCTCGAACTTACTTTGGGGTTAGCTCAATCTGTGTAATTTGTCCCTATATATTTATTTATTTATTTATTTAAAATTAATATAATATAAAATGCTGGACGTAGGCCACTTTTTATCAGCCATTTTGAAAATGAATATCTCCAGTAGATGACATCGATAAAAAAATATTACATGATGAACATGCAATGGTGCAAAGAAAAACTTAGAAATTTAGAACAATAATTTTGAATGTATGTAACTGCTTTACATCGCGTGCAAATAATGAAATTCGATCTAAGGAATAGCAAAATCTGGTTTATATAGATAGATAAGACGTTTATTTGTAGCTATAGTCACATAATTTCTTTTTATAATTCCACTAAACTTGCTAAATAGCGTATTCGGTTCTCGTGACGGACGAACCTGCCTAAACCGCAAGCGATAAAGACGTGGAATGCTTATGTAACTATAATATTTTACTGAAACCCCAAATGTACTAATAATTGGGTATATAAGTAACAAAAAATAACATCAATATAGAATGAGACGTATTCAATTTCTAAATCGACAGTTCAGTAACTTCATTAATAGAAAAAACATTTTCATCTTTTTACAAAGCAACACAGAATAATGCGAATCTCTATAAATGTCTATGTTAGATGTTCAATATGTGTTTGAAGTATGTTTTTTTACGGCTTTCTCAAATCATGTTCAGATAAAGGTCAAACATACATATTTTCTTTGATTGTAGAATTCTATTATGATAGTTGAGTAAATTCGATTTTTATATAGAAATTAATCTATGGATGTATTCAACATATCATTGTTTCAACAATTTAAATTAGGCCATGTTCGACTGAACATAATGATATAACAATACCTGCTGAATAATTTTTTTCAATTAACTTTTTATATCTTATTTAAATATTACTTTTCTTTTATCTTTTTAACTTTTCAGTTTTTATGTCGTGCCATTTTACCTTGAAAGAAAGCTTCAGTGAAACGGAAAGATAATTTATTTGCAAGTTATGACACTGAAAAGACACTGAACTTGTACTTAAATGACAATGAGATTCCTATTACCAATTTAAAAGTAACCAGATCACGTCACAACTACAATTGGTGTCAAACTGAACAGATTTGTTTTCTCTGACGTTGGGTTGACTAGAAAAGATCCCTTAAAGGGATAAGTCCGCCTTTGCTTTGTTATATACTGTATTTATGTGGTGTCTTTTTTGTACAATAAAGAATTTACATACATACAAACTTAAATATATACTTACGCGGAGATATAAAAAAAGTTGTTCAAACTTATGAGCTTAATTTAAAATTCTCAATTTATAATTGATTAATTTAAAATTACTAAGTAAATTGTTTTTAACCACTGTCTGATTTAGGAAGAAGTAATTAATTTCTACCAATAACTCAATTCAACAATAAACAAAACGGGTATCCCTAATGAGTATTTGAATGTAGAACAGCCTTTTTCTCATTTTCTTTTAACATCGTTCTTTGTGGCCAGCATTTTTAGGAATTATGATTACAAACTCTTTTGCTCAAATAAGTAAAACAAATTTGTATAACCACAAAATTAATTTATTTCCAAAGTTATTTCATACGATAAAGTCGAGGTTTTCATTTCGGACTAGTCGACATGGCAACCTAATATAACTTTTGGTTTCGCTCTGACCATTAAAGGGATTTATTCATATAACAAATTCTTGTGTAATCTATAGGGTAAACCTATATAAACTATTTGAGATTAGTTTACTGGGCAACTTTCGGGTCTTTCCATCCTATCTTATCCTACTAATATTATAAATGTGAAAGTGAGTTTGTATATATTTGTTTGTTTATTACCTATTCGCGCTTAAACTCTTCTTCTTATATTTAGGAGCTGGGCTCTTGTCGGTGGAGTGCTTCAAATAGCTCTCTTCCTTCCGCTACGTTCTTAACCTCTTTATATGTTTTCACGTTTAATTTTTCTTTTATTTGGTCTATAAATTTTCTTCTGGGTTTTCCTACTCCTCTCTTTCCTTCTATTTTTCCATTTTTTCTTTTTTACGCTTAAACTACTGAACCTATTTGGATGAAATTTGGTACGGATATAGTTTGAGACTCGGGGAAGGACATAGGGTACTCTTTATCCCGGAATTCCCACGGGGAGCGAAGCCCTCGGATACAGCTAGTAATATGTAAAGCGATTGATACACAAGCATGGTGATGTAGGTAATAATTTGTAATTACCTACCTCCTTCAGGCAAGAACATCTAATTTGCGTTTTAGGGTTCCGTACCCAAAGGGTACGTACGTAAACGTACAAAAACGGGACCCTATTACTAAGACTCCGCTGTCCGTCTGTAAAACTAAACAAACTACAAATAAACATTACTTAAATAAATATATATGTCTATCTAGAAGGGAATATAGTATTACTTATTTAATATAAAAAATTTAAACTATAATTTAAGATGATTCCAATAAATGTTTTTTATTGCTTTGCATAGGTATGTGCAAAGTTTTTGGCAAAGCCTTATGTGATAAAGCAGTTTAAGTTCCAATGTCTCTATATCCGGCTGTCGCATTCCTTAACCGATTCTCGTAAAATTTTGTGAGCCTTCATAATTTATACCTTCCGTGTGCGATTTGTTCCTCATGAGTAACCAGATAAACTGCCGGGCTAACATATACATAGTGTGTGTATATGTACTGAGTTTTTTATCACAGCATTATGGAACTTGAAGTTCTATGCAGACAGAGTCTTGGCCGCAAGACCCAAAGTGCCACTTCTAGCGTGATCGTGGGCGCGAAGGTGGAAAAGGGAATAAAATTAGTGATGGGTTGCTAGCCGCATCCTCTATAAATATAACTTACATTTCCGCCCTTCCCTCAATCGGCTTCAAAGATCAATACGTATAGGTTATTGTTGTTAGTAATAAATGCATATAAGTTAGAAGCCCCTAAGGGAATTCGATCTGAATCGGAGCCTCCTTAGAGGAGGCTCCGCCACTGCTAGCTGGTGCCCGCGACTTTGGCTGCGCAGAATCTTTATAAATTGTAGCCTATGAGTTATTCTGATGTATAAGCTATATTATTGTAAAGTTGCATTAAAATACATTCAGTAGTTTTTATTTTACGTAAAAGAGTAACAAACATCCATCCATTCATACTTACAAACTTCGCGTTTATAATTTTAGTAGGATAAGTAGGATATTACTTTAAGTATTTGTCTTTGCAACAATAAAAGGGTTGAATTTCGAGTGGGAGCCAAGAGTTATGACTACAGAGAAATTAAATTTTGGGAAACGGGGTATTGTTTCCTAAACAATTGGCGAATAATTGAATTTACCTCATTTTTGTAGGTAAATACTCGCCAAATACTTAACGTTCCTTTTCATGAAATGCCTTTTTATTTTTTTTCTTTTGAACTTAATTAAGTTAACCCGAGAGTGGGCGCGCAATAGAATTTTGCCGCACTGTAAATATATTCTTGTTAAATAGTTATTAACGAGAACCGCACCCATTTGCGCTTTTTAGTAACTGCACCAACTTTTGTCGTGCTGTGCGAAAGTAAGTAAAGTAAAGTAAAAAGTATATTTACTTTCTCCATTAATCTTAAACAGAAGTAAAGACTACTTAAAGAATACAAATTAATTTAAGTCATGCTATAGATTAAAGGGGACTGGAGCCTAAAGAAGGCTGAGCCTGTGTCACAGTACTCCAGTGCTCCCTCACCCGAAAGTATAAATTAATTTATATATAGAGACAAATCATACTGATTGATTTAGCCTCAAAGTGTGCTTAAACTTTTGATATGGAATACTAACTTACTGATACTTTATATCTAATATTAATATTAATTATAATTCGATCAATATTCATAATTATGGTAGATACATTTATTTATTTTATTCATTTATTGTAAGACTAAATAAAACGTTTTTTTACCAATTACAGTATAAAGATTCATATATAACTATACATGTATAAACATTCTTAATTTTTAAAAAAACAAACTTTTGTCAAAAACAATGAACTTTAAAGCGTAAAGTGCTCTTCGAGACGAGTCAAACAAGCCCAAATTCAATGGGATTGCTTTGTGTCATTCATTACAGAGTTCCTATAGCCAACTTCCAGCGCCACCGTCAGATCAGCTCCATGCCATATTGCATTGCCACGCGATATACAGTGCGTGCAAAATTTAAGCAATGCAGCAGAAGTTTGCACCAAAAATGGCATCATAGAAGCTCAAAGTTTCCGTCGATTACGAAAAAAATTTTTTTTTTAATCTGCTACCACAGTATTTCTTTTATAATGTTTATTTTGTTCAAAATTATATTTTTATTAAATGAAATAAATAAATAAATATATATGGACAAATCACACAGATTGAGCTAGCCCCAAAGTTCGAGATCCAAGACCCCGGTCATCAAAAGATCATTTTCCTGTCCGAGGAACTGTCCTTAAAGAATTTGCAACAAATATAATGATTTTCTAAGAACTATTTCTATAGTTATAGAAAGAATAATTTTTTGAAAACCTAAAAATAAATCAATTTAAAATTAACAATAAATATGAGCGGCAAAAAACTCCCTGTGCGCCCACTGAAGATTGATTTGGCTTGACTGGCAAAATAATTAAGCTTCTAAAAATAAACTCGATCATGAAGAATAGTTTCTTTCTCAGACTGATTTTATTGACATTGGCATAAACACACGAGAAATACCATTTACAAGTCAGGACGCTAATGACGTTAATGTAACGAAATCTGATATTTATCTACCTCACCAAAAGGTACCATAAATAACCATACACCTAGGTTTCAAGCTAGATATTTCACGAGGAATAAGAAAGTTTCCAACAACTCGAATTAGATACTGTTTTCTAAACGTCAAAAAAAATTTTTTTTTGTGGGATTTGAAATAAAGCCTAATGACGTCATAGTTTCTTGGAGTCAAATTTTTCGCAATAATAAATATAAAATCATTTTGAAAATGGATATGATCAATGAGGCTCCCATAATAAAATAAACGTGATTTTTTAGAAACTTGTGACAAAAATTGCTTCAAAATGAAATTTAAATTAAATTCAAACTATACAAACTTATTAAAATTTAAATTAAAAATAAATAAGCACTAAAACTAAAAAATTACAAATATGTAGTCCCACTAAAATGTTACCCCTCGGCGTGATGTGACCAAAAGGCTGTCAGCATTGCCACGTTGTATGGCAATGCTGATTCTTTGAGCCAAATACCAACCCTTTATTTTTTATAGATATCGGAACGGAACCCTTCGTGCGCGAGTCCGACTCGAGCTTGGCCGGTTATTTTCATCTACTCGCCTGCCTTTATTACTCCCGGAAACTAACAGTAGTTTCCGTATAATTGGGAAACCACAAAGGCCGAAGTCCTGACTGCCTGCGGCTAAATTGATTTTAATCACGGAAACCTATTTCCTGCAGTGGACGTCATGCTGCTACAACCTTATTTAACAGGCAAATTAAAACATCCGACTTTGAAACGTTCATCCTTCATATGAAGGACCTTCATATCATAACGTATAAACCGCAAAACCGATATGCAAATTGCAAAAAGATATTAGTAGCCGAAGGTCATTAGTTATAAAAAAACTTCAAAGCGCATTTTAGTTTCATAAGTAAACATTCAGACTAATATAATAAAAAAAAAAACGACGGGTTGCACTCTGGGAGTGCCGGCAGAAGTGAAAACTTGAATATTAACGTTGTGCATTTTTGATATTTTGGAATGGTTAGGGAATAATTTTGCACGAATTGCTTTAATTATCAGTATAAAATATTTCAAATCTTTTCTGAACCAGTCTGTCACAAATGTCACAAGCATGACCAAATTCATTTTCAACTAAATCATTTTCAAATACACAGCAGTATGGCCACTACACAGACGGCCGAGCCATCAGCTGTCACCATCCATGGATGCGCGTAGCACGCTGTAACATAAACACACACGAACATTCGCGCAAGTGCCCTGCGCCGTCTTACGAATTTTCGATCAGGCCACGTGTCCTGACGCGAGTCTAATATTTTTTACCCATTCCAAAAAAAGTGCACAACGCCGCTAAAGAAGTTTTCACTTCAAAAAAAAACTGCTTCCGTGGTCTATTGGTCAAGACGTTCGCCTTGAGATCCAGAAATCTTGGATTCGAATCCTACTGGGAAACATTTTTTAAGAAAAATTGTTTTCAGTCTGGTTAGGATATTGCAGGTGTTAGAATAACATAAACAAGCTATATATATTTGTCGGCGAGTTCAAGATAATCCCATTTATTATTGTTTTCGATGTGCAAACAGAAAGTTGTTTACTACAAAACATAACTGCTACATTTTCAAATGTTTCAACAAGTATAAAAGCGGTCGCCCTAGCGACGAGCGGCTCAGTCTTGTGCGGACCGCCGCACTGTGAACATCTCCTTTGTGTAGTTTGTTTCAGCTAGACGATAAGCCCAGGTGGACACAGATTCAATGAGTGGGCCAGGGGTATTCAGACACATGTGGTTGGAATCCATGATACAGCGCGAGGCGGAGCGCTGTATTTATCGTCACACTTTTAGTGAGTTCGGCGAGGTTATAAATTCAGTGTTTCTTAGTTTGGGAGCAGTCTTAATTGTGCAGCTGCAGGATAATGTAAGTTTAATTCTGTTACTATGTTTCTTATTAATTGTGATAATAAATAAGTGTTATTAAAATTGACATTCCTGGTATGTTTGTGAAACCACTTTTACAATTATTCTTTTGTGAAGAAACCGTTATAGAATAACCAATATCTTTGATAAGTACAGATGTAAAGATAGTAATTCTAACCTTAGATAATATGATGTAATAGTGGTTACCCAAGATGAGAATGAGAAATACTGTTGTGATACTTGTGATTGAACTAGTCACGTAGTAAAAACGTGAGAATGTGAAATGTAGACCAAAGCCCTTCAGGCAAGTAGGCGGCCTATACTGACGAGTTTCTTTCGGGGTCTATCTTCTCGAAAAACTAGTGGCCGATTACGAAACCCTGGTAGTTTTAGCTTTGCTTTGAAAAGTTATAAGAAATGTGCTGAGAAAATAGTTGTTTAGAGGGAATATATCATTTATTGAAATAAATTATGTTTTCCTCCCTCACCTGGTATTTCTTTTTCTAACACAGGCTTGAATCACCTGATTATCTGAAAAGAAAGATGATTCCGTGTTTCGGATGGCACGTATAAGCTGTAGGTCCCGAACGCCATCTAGCGTTTGCTCTAACTTATCCAAGGATTGGTTCTGGTTTACCCTTTGGGTTGTGGAGCCTTGTCAAATCACCTAGCTTAGGTAGCGGACCAGCCGGGCTCTGAAACGTTTACCGCTGAGGATGCAAACAGGAATACGCCCGGATGATAATGACGTAAACATTTAGACGGAATCTAGTGATGAATAGTGGATCGATCCGTAGCGCCACCTATTATTTGCTAGAAAAATTACAAATACCCTGACTTTTAAGCGATATAACTAATTTTACTGCCTCCGTGGCGTAGTGGTTAGAGCGTTCGGCTCACACCCGGAGGTCGCGGGTTCAATTCCCGGCGGGGGCAACGACTTTGTGTTGTTGTCCTAGTTTGGTTAGGGCAGGCTGATCACCTGATTGTCTGATAAGTAAGACGATCCGTGCTTCGGAGGGCACGTTAAGCCGTCGGTCCCGGACACTGGCTTTGACATTGATCGTTACCTAAAACCATGTCAGAGGCCTTTAAGGCGGTTTAAAAACTCTGACACTAGTGTTAGTCACTAACACACACGATAAGAAGAAGAAGACTAACTTTAAAGCAGCCGAACCGATTTTTATCAAACATTTAAGAACCACTGCAAGGGAACTAGCCTTAACGTAAAATAAAACGGCATCGAAATTGGTCTATCCTTTCAAGCGCTATGATGCCATAAAAGACAGATAGAAAGATGCGTAAATCATAAAATGACACCTTTTTTTTTGTCGGGAGTTAAAAAAGATGATAAATGGACTTTTAGTGGATGGACGTTGGACGCCTGCCGGCGATGGATATAGAGCGAATGGCACCAGAATAACTCAAAGCAATCTATGTCATAGAGCATGTTAAGGTGTACAGCATGTAGCAGTGGCCTCTCATTCAAAATATCTTATACCTTTAAACGAGCAACTCGGGTATATTTATTTATAAATTTCTGTGATCTCGAAAACGGCTCTAACTATTTCGCTGAAAATTGGTATATAGGAGTTTCCGGGGGTAAACAATCGATTTAGATTAGTCTTATGTTTAAGAAAACGCGTGTTTTCGAGTTTTCATGCCTTTTTCCATCCACGCAGAATATGGTCGCTAATTTCTTAGAAAATTGTTAGAAAGAGTGTTACAGGTTCGAATCCCACTCGGTGACTTACTTTTGTTGTTTTTGTATTGCTTTTCGACAAGTTTAAAAAAAATGTAGTTAATGTTTGAGATGTAACAGAGCAAAGCTCGGTCACCAAGGTACTATTGTTTAAATATACAATATGTAACAAAAACCCTATCCGATCCCTTAAGGTTATGTTGGATAGCTTGTGTAGGTTCTATTTATGACTCTCTCATTCATGATCTCGCAAAAAAAAACTGCGGCTCCATATAAAATTAAATATCTACCGTTCTAAAATGTATGAAGCCCCAGATTTTTGTTTGCGATTTCATGGATGGGAGAAACATAAATAGAACCTACACAAGCCCAAACCCACCATAACCTTAACGAATCAGACAGGGTTTTTTTTTACATATTGTATAGAGACAAATTACACAGATTGAGCTAGCCCCAAAGTAAGTTCGAGACTTGTGTTATGGGATACTAATTCAACGATACTATATTTTAATTAAACATTTTCCAACTCGCGGGGACCGGGGATCGAACCCTGAACCTCTGATCACGGACGTCGACAAACATGTAGCAGAGGCCCTTTATTTAAAATTTCATATTTTGATAACCCTTCGGAATTAGATAGACCTTTACCTTCTATGCCGTTGCGTAAATCTACTCGATTATGCATTGTTTAACAGCTATTGTGTCTGATATTTCAGCAGACAAAGAGTCAAATCATTTAATAAACAACCGTAGAAAGTAATTACCTTAGGACGTTTATTTTATAAATTTTGCCATAGTAGTAATTTTAAGCAGAAACGCTTTTTAAAACTAGGCGGATATCATAAATACTTTTAACGGTTATTCATAATGTCACTAAAAGGTCTGTCCTGAGGTTTAGCAATATGTTAACTATTACCATATTTCATAATCATCATCAGGTCTTTTTGTCTCCACTGCAGGAGCACGACCCTCTCTGTACTACCCGAGCCAAACTCGGCCAGAGCTGCCAGAGGTCTTTAATGAGACCTCTCCAACCCTTCTGGCCAGCGTGGAGAGTGTAGGCAATTGCCTACACTCTCCACGCTGGCCAGACGGGTTGGAGAGATCTTATTGATGTTTATAAGCTTTGTTTAGCTTGTATACCCTACCCGTATAACCATATTTATTTGACTTTATTACAATACATGTAAATGGCAGAGTTATTACCTGCGAAAGCAATCTTTTGAGGACATATTCACATAAACAATTCATTTTAAATAAGGGCGCCACTTCTAAGAAACGTTTCTCCTTTTCACGCTTAAGTTTTGTAGAAGCTCTACGTCGTAGCTCGTAGCTCTGCTACGGCAAAGAACTTTGAAGATAGTCTAGGCTTACAAAGTACCAAGTAATTAGATGCAACTTTGTACTTTATGTTTTATTTATTAATATTTAAGAGTTGGTGAAGTATAAAGTTTCTCTCATTTATCCTTCTAAAGGGTTTAGATAAATTTGTCGCTGCAGTGCCTCGCGCACTGATTATACTAATTATTTTATACAAGAAAATTACACAAAATACAAAAATTGTCCAAAAAAAATTTAAAAACTACTTTTAGTAGTTTTATATGCCACTAAGTTATAAACAGGGGTACCAAATTGTAGACCTACTATCAGTAGCGCTGTCTTTTATTTACAAAACCCCCGAATTTATCAATAAATTCTTGCCCACCTCCTTTCTCACTCGTTTCATTATCTTCAAATTTCCTCGTCCTTCAAATTTCATTTCTAAATAAATTCTTTTATTTTTATACTAGATACATTCCTTGCTCATCACTCTAATACAATAACATCAATCACAATACTAATAACATCTAAGTACTTGTAATTTATTGTATACCTAATATAATCAGTTCCATTATAATTGTTATGAAACAAATTAATTTACCCTTATCGATCTCTTATTCTACGACCTCTATTATACACATTTTATATAGGAACATAACTATACTGAGCTGGGACAGGTGGAGTTTTTATATGGCATTTGATATAGTTTATATGAGAGTTCCTACAAGCTTTTTTATGGTCGAACCGATTTTTATCAAACATAGATAAGAACCACCACAAGAGAACTTGCTTTTACGTAAAAAAAATCTTATTGAAAATTTATCTTTATTTCTTTAATTCTTTATTTATCGCTTACATGCACTCATACAGAAGATGGTAAGTAGGTAAGTACATGAACCCTGGCAGGGTATTGCGAAATTATAGGAATTTATGTGAGTTTATATAATATTAATTGAATCATATTTGTATGCGAAGAAAAAAGAATTAACATACATAAATTCTTAAACATTAAATTAAATTGATTTCAATTGTTAGAAAATATTAGTTAATATAAATAAGATTTCCCATCCGTTCGAGCGTTATGACGCCACAGATCAGTGACGTGCACAAATATTTTTGATAGGGAAGACACTAATCTTACTTATATTACGAAAACGGCTGCATTCAAGCAAAATACATTTTTCACTAGTAGTCAAAAGTCAAGTCAAATTTTTTTATTCAATGTAGGATAAATTTATCTCTTATTGAAGGTAAATTTTTTTTAAATATTATTTTAGTGCAAAAGCTAAAAACTACTAGCGTTTCGGAACGACCACTGCTGGGAAGATTACGCCGAAAGAAACCCAGTTTAGTATTGGTCCCTTCCCAGCCTGATGGGCTATGTTACAATTACAATACAGATTTACACTTAAGCTATACATTTAAATTATACAATTACAATTTGCAGTCAACTATTTCCAAGAATTTTTCTCAGATGATGATAAGTAGTCATTTACATTATAATACGCATTTTTTTAGTAGGTATCCGATATTATAATATTAGGGTGGCACAGGGTAGACAAAGTCTATGTGTCTGTATGAAATGCACGCTACTGCCACAGACAGACAGACATTAGCGCCAAACTTCTAACACCCCTTTTTTTTTGGCAGGGGTTAAAAAAGGTTATCTCTCGTTGTTTATAATATAATAATGGCTTTGATTACAATCAATTACAATTTTTTTTCCGAAACATACTCTAAAACACTTTTTTGCCTGATTGTCGATACAAATCGAGCAATGATCCAGTTTTCATGAAAAGTAATTTTATTTGGTTGATTGAAATGTATTTCCCGGAAAAGTAAATTTTTTCGGTCTCAGCGAAAATGCCACCGCATTTTGATTTTCTCAGTTGCAAACTTTTTTACAATTTTTCCAGGCAGTGAAATATTTTTATTATAGAAGTCGTTTTTTTTCGAGGTCACCATTGTCCTATGGAAAACGTTGTAAATATAGACCTTTTAAAATATTTGTCGGTCAGATATTGACACGACGAACAAAAGAGCGGGAAAATGGGTTCACGAAAATAAAAGAATGCGAATATTATTATAGTCATTAATTAATAAAGTATTTTTCATGCCCAAATGCATATTAAATGATCTAAGCCAAATGCGAATCTATATATATAAAAGAAAGTCGTGTTTGTTACAACACTTATAACTCGAGAACGGCTGGACCGATTGCCATGGTTTTTGATTTGTTGGATTTGTTTCCGTCCCGAATAGCAGAATACATCTTAAAAACAATGAAAACTAGATATGTGTAATGAATACTTAATCATTTCAATAGATGCTGATTTGTTTATTACATGTCAAACATTTGTCGACATTCATTGACTGTTCGGCGGCGGTACGAAGTTCGCCGGGTCAGCTAGTAATAAATAAGAGCTAGTCCTAGTAGTTCTAACAAGTTTGTGCTACCAGTAGGACTGATAAGTATTTTTGTCCCTATAGACCTACCAGTAGTAATTTAAGTCTTACTGGTCGGTCTATAAATACGGGAAATACTAAAGTAATAAAAAACTTGAGAAGTGTCAAGGGACACCCGGATGGAATGAAGTTCCTTTCGATTAATTAGTTAATTTGTTAAAATAATTATAAAGAGATAGACAGACAGATAAACACGCGCACGCCGCACGGCTTACAACTATAGCAAAAGGTGTCGTTACAACTTTTGGTCTTAATTTTTTCCGTCTAGCCCCCTTTCGCAACGCGCGATAAGGAACTTCGTTCCAATTAGAATGAACAACGGTGAAATGACATAATCACTATTTAATACGGTTTAACTCACGTACTGTACTTGAAAGACTAGTTTCGATCGGTTTAGATGATCATCTTTAGAGCGAGTGCTAGGAGGAACGATGACCCGACGGTTTAGCTGTTTCCTAGGTATTTCGTTACGTAGGTAAAGCTATGTTAAATACTTATGTGTTAGCTGGTAAGTGTGTAGTTTAATAAAATTAACGTATCTACCCATAAATAAACTAGTAGTTCGCCACGAACTTAGACCTCGCGATTATATCTTCTACTACCAAGCAAAGCAAGCAAGCAATCCAATACACGACAGTTGAACACAATAAACCGACTAAACAAACTAAACAAAACTTTAAACAAGCAAGACAACAAAAAGTCATACGTTTGTAGAAAAAATCAAGTCAATCTTGTAAACTTATGAAAAAAAAAAACCATAGCGAGTTCTAAGAGTTTTAAAATTTTTGTTGGACATCTACTTATCTTTAAAATAGTGGTCAAGACATTGGCCTTGTAACTCTGAAGTCGCGGGTTTAATTCCCACGGGAGACATGCATTTTTAAGAAAGTTGTTCAGTAACCCGGACTGAATTCACCCACAAATAGTTTCAGTATATTTTGTAATATCGGCTCAGTCAGCTAGACTTCGCGAGTCACCCTAAACTCGTTCAAGTATAACGTATAAAAAAGTTGACCAGACAAAAAAGTTGTTCAAATAAAAAAATTGCGTTTTTATAATGGCAACAAAAAAGTCTTATGACATTTTTGAAAATATTTTAAAATTGCGGATATATGACAGTTTTAAAATTTTAAACACCCATATTTCCGCCTTTTTGAAAAATTTCGAAAATCTGGCTCGACAAAAAAATTCTATTTAGTTGCTGAACCGGCTTACAAAATTTCATAAGAATCGGTTAAGAAATGCGACCTGTAGGCGAGAACAGACAGACAGACAGACAGACAGACAGACAGACAGACGGACAAAAGAATTTTTGGCTAATCTGGAAACTGAGACGCTTCGCTCGCTTCGCTCGCTCGGTCAATAAAGACATTAGAAACTAGCTGTCTCCGTGGGCTTCGCTCCCCGTCGTAATTTCGGTATAAAAACTATCCTATGTCCTTTCTTGGGTATCAAATTTCATTTAATAGGTTCATTGGTTTAAGCGTGAAGTGGTGACAAACAAACGAATATACAAACTTACTTTCGCATTTATAATATTAGTAGGATTGAGAAAAATGAAGTAAACCGATGGGGCAGAAAGGTTCTCCGATGGCGACCGCGTACTAGCAAGCGAAGCGTAGGACACCCACAAACAAGGTGGTCAGATGACCTGACCTACCTAGGTCGTTAGATCGGTCATTTTGAAAATCTAGAGGCCTATGTCCAGCAGTAGACGTTATGCGGCTAAAATGATGATGATGATGAAGTAAAAATAAAACTGTCATTTTTTTATAACAACCTCTTTGTCCCGGATTTCGGCTTTTTGCTCAAGGAATATAGATCATTGGTAATGGTACTAAGGTTGAGATTTGCTTGTTAGCAAAACCATGGGTTGGGAATATTCATATATATATTATTAATGTATATAATTCGCTTGTGTAAGCGAATCCATGAAAAGGGAGCGGTAGGAACTCAATAAAAGAGAAGCTTTGCATATTTTCACTGAGAGCACTTGAATCTAAAGTAACGTCTCTTGAATTTATCGATTTTTTTCTGATCTAAGGAGCTTTAACGCCTTTTATAAGCTTTTATATTAGATACTTGCAATGTACCTTGTATATACATACAAGGTACATTGCAAAACACACATACCTATACAGGTATGTATGTTTATTTAGGTCAAATTTTGCCATTAATTTTTTTTAAAGTTACTCTCAACCAATTGATCTGAAATTTTGTATACTTGAGCAAGTCGTATGACAATATAATTTAACGGAATCAATGAGCTATTCTGATGATGGAACCGGGAGATATTCGACAGAACTAAGTAATTAAACAACATAACCTCATTGAGTAGAACTCTAAATATTAAAGTGTAGTCGGATTGGATTTTAATAATACTAGAAACTAGCTGAGCCCTATGGTTTTACACACGATAGTAGCCTATGTGTTAATCCAGGACTCAGCTTCACGCATAACCTTTTTTTTTTAAATTTGCAATTTTTTTCAGAAGTTTGATCGTGAAGAAGTAACAAACACATACACACACACTCACAAACTTTCGTTCGCTTTTATCTTTCGCTTTTAATTAGTGTGAAGTGTGATATTATGGAGTAGAACTCGTTTGATTTGTCTTGACTAGCACTTTATGGTAGGTGATGTCTAGAGTCTGATCACGAAGGCCTAAGGTGGTCCATGTAACTTTGTAATACTCGTAAAACGACGCATCTCCAATCAAATTTGGCAATATTTCATGTATGTCAATATCTACTTTGCATTCACAATTAAAGTTTGTACAAAAAATGTAATTTTTTCAAAAAATTTTTTTTATCTTAACCTCAGTTAACATTACAAGGGTATATAAAAAAACTTTCCAGCGCTTTCCAGCGCCTTCCAGCTACCTTGGCTAGGTCGTCAGACCACCTTGTGGGTGGGTATCCTACGCTTCGCTTGCCTGTACGTGGTCGGAAGGCGCTGAATGCAAGCCGCTCTTGATCGGTCATTTTGGAAATCTTTGGGAGAAGCCTATGTCCAGCAGTGGACGTTATGCGGCTGAAATGATGATGATTATAAAAAAACTTTAAATGTTTTTAGCTCAGAGTGCAAAATGCCTCAAATGAATCATTTGCTTTTATCATTTATTTTCGTCGTATTATGTACCGAGCCAGCGAAGCGTCTCAGAATTGAGATTGGCCCAAAATGCTTTTGTCGGGTGTCTCGCCTACAGGTCGCATTCCTCAACCTATTCCCGTGAAATTTTGTGAGAAGGTTGGACCATTTGTAGAATTCTTCGGCGAAATAGTTTTTAAAATATTTTTTTAAATGGCGGAAATGTGGGGTTTAGAAACTTTTAAAATATCATATTTCAGCCATTTCGCGTAGATTTGTTGCTAGAAGCTCCCTTGAAGCAATTAAAACCAACCAACCTTTGATTGTATTGTTACGGTTAAGGTTAGGAATAACGTAAGTGAAAAAATTAAAAAATCTTTGAATGACTAGTATCCAGAGTCGTAAAATACCTAATAAAAAAAGGACTTAAACTTCAACGAAAAGTATTTTTTAAATTCAGATAACAAAAATCATGTAAATTCTGCTTCTTCTAAAAAGATAATTTCATTTACACGACGTGACATGAGCAAGCACAACTTTTTTTACCAAAGCAAATTAAAATTCATCCAACTTAATTAGAAAACGATGTGAACACCTCTATACAAATAGTGTGCTAATGGCGTTCACAAAGAACCTTTGAGTCATGGCTATTAGCTAATGTCACTTAGCATTAGTTACGTGTGCCTTTTATGACATAAAGGAGATCGAATTCATTTTTAACCCGCGACAAAAAATGGGGTGTTATGATACAGAAAAATAAACATTAGCGTCAACTTGTAAGTTGACGCTAGTGTCTATTTTTATTAGTATACAATAATAATTTAATTAGTATATCTTACACCTTTAAAAGAGCAATTCTTGAATATTTATAAATTTCTGTGATCTCGAAAACGTCTCTAACGATTTCGCTGGAAATGGGTATATGGGGGTTTTCGGGGGTAAACCATCGATCTAGATTAGTCTTATGTTTGGGAAACGCGTGTTTTCGGGTTTTTATGCGTTTTTCTTTCCAGGCAGAGTTTGGTCGCTAATTTCATCCTGCCGGCCACTATCCGTCTGGCCCAGCGGTTAAGACGCGGATGGCAAAAAAGGGTGTTATGGGTTCGAATCTCACTCGGTGACTTACATTAGTTTTTTTATATTGAAGTTTATATATTTTTTTTTAATTTTTATTGTTTTTAGACATATTTAAAAATATAGTTAATGTTTGAGATGTAACCGAGCAAGGCTCGGTCGCCCAGGAACTATCTATTAATAGACAATAGCGTCAACTCATAAGTTGACGCTATTGTCTATTTTTCTGTCTTGCATACATCGTAGCTCTTGAACGAATGAATGCGGGATTTATTATGTGAAAGCCAGTTTCTTTGCGTTAGTTTTCAGTTATGTTTGATGTAAATCGGTTCAGCCGTTTGAAAGTTATTTGGGGGTAACGTTTAAAAGTCAGGGGTTTCCTTAGCATAATAGGTAACGCTGTGGATTAGGGATATTAATAAAGTAGTTCCACTTCTTTTCATTAAAATAGAGTTTTCAATGTGTTGATGGAGTCTTATTATTTTGTTGAAAATAATAATATATGAAGTCTGCAATATTTTGATGATAGCTTCAATGTTATATATGAAGCCTTCAATTTTTCTATGAAGCTCTCAATGTTTCTATGAAGCCTTCAATATTTTGACGTAATTGGGTAATGTAAAGACGTTGTTTGTTTAAAAATGATCATTTTCAAAGATTAGGGATTATGTCGAATTGATTGTCGTATTACTTCAAATTAATAAATATGGATGATGGCGTGCCAGGCAACTAGGACGCAAACCACACACAGACTGACACACAAACAGATAAACATGATGAGATATGCTTGGTAGGGGCCTGAGTTTCTTTCTCAATAGTGCTCGTCTGTCGTTTGCTAGTAGTTTCTCGCTTTTGCAATAAATACATGTTTTAGTTTATTGTTTTCTTTTGTAAAAGCTTATTATCAAGCGTTTTATTATGAGACCAAAGAAAATGTCAAAACAAATCATAAAGCCCAAAATCGCGCCATTTTTACAACAAATCTTTTTCATGATAATTCGATTTACATTATGTATGAATTTTTTTACTCAAGGAGTAAAACAAGGTAAAACAAATACAGAAGTTAACGTACAATGCACAAAGCGCTCACAATAGTGTTCATTTTCAGACATATTTGTGACATTTCGGAACAGACATCAAAGGAAAAACCGTTTCAACACGTAAGGAAAATGAAATAGCTTGATACGAACATATTTTGTGAGAAATCACTATACATATGCACGTTTATATGCAGCATATGCTTACAAACAAAGGCATATTACATTATTTTTTTATCACTTAAAGGTAAATTCTCGGATAAACAAACATTTTATGTAGATGTGTTAAATCAAAATTCATCGTCATCATCATTTCAGCTGCATAACGTCCACTGCTGGACATAGGCCTCTCCTAAAGATTTCCAAAATGACTGATCAAGAGTGGCCTGCATCGAGCGTTTTCCAGCGACCTCAGCTAGGTCGTCTGACCACCTTGTGGGTGGGTGTCCTACACTTTGTTTGCCAGTACGCGGTCGCCATTCAAAAACCTTTTTGCCCCATCGGCCATCGGTTCGTCGCCCACTGTCACTTCAACGAGCAAATCCAATATGTCAGTGACTTTCATTCTCCAACAAATTTTCTTAAAGATTCAAATATTCAAATATCTCAAGACACAGATACATTTTCACGTCTCTATCCCTGACGGGGCAGACAAAGCCCAGGGCCGTAAGACCCAAAGGCCACGATTAGCGTGATGGTGAAATATCTCAAAAATTTAAATGATCAAAAATTACCTGTTGTAGTTTATATTAAAACTTTTTTTTTAAAGAAAAGCTACCGGTACCGGCGCTTTTGAGCGACCACTGCTGAGAATACTTATTTTCACAGTAATGGTCGCCTACTCGCCCGAAGGCCTTTCTCATGCCTTATTTCTGCTTCGATCACGTAGACAAACACCGAGCATAGCCAAATTCAAATTTATCTTTATTATCATAGGATATTAATAATATCTTTTGATAATCGTCATTGTTTTGTTGCACAATGGTTGACGTCAAATGGTTACTTACAGCTAAGTTTACTACCGCTTCCTAAGCGCTAGTGCAGAAAAAGCGGTCACAAACTGCACTGCAGTATTCTCTTCAAGGACGTCAACTCACAATTAGATTAATATAAAAAGCCCTCTCGACCTTGAGCCTTCTTATGAGACCCATTAGTAAGGCACCGCGTTTCAGAGCCTTATGTCAAAATTAATTATATGCTATTCAGAATCTGGGCTTTCGGAAGCCTAAAGTGAACATTTTCACGCGTATTGTGTGGCTTGTGGTTTCGCTGAGTCTAAGAATAGAACCACTTTAAATCACATCAAATAAACGTTATCATTAATTAGCAGGTGTGAAACGGCAAATTTACGGTAAGCGTGGCAGGCACAAAATTTAAATGTCTATAGACAACTTGATCTATTGATAACATTTTAGCCACTTACACACACAAAAAACAAACAAACACAAATAACAATAATAGAAGGTAAAAGAGGAGTAGGCAAACGCAGAAGAAAATGTATCGACCAAACAAAAGAAAAAATAAATGTGAAAACATATAAGGAAGTTAAGAACTTAGCGGAAGAAAGAGAGACATTAAAAACACTCCACCGACAAGAGCCCAGCTCTTAAATATAAGAAGAAGAACTCAGCCCGATTGTGAGAAAAATTTAAGAAAATTTAAATATAAATTTAATTTTTCAAAACTAAAACCTGATTTCAGCCCCAAATTACACAAACTATTTTGATAAAAATTCTATAGGACCACTTGCCAAAAATGCACTTTTAAACATAAAAAATAATTTTCTTAATTAGTCCAGGCGTGAATAATCGGTAAAAATACATTTAAAAAAACATTGCGACGCATTGATAACCTCTTTCTTGTAAGTCAGTTAAAAATTTACTTCTACGCATTACTAAATAAGAAATTCTTTGTTAAGAAATGGTTTCTGAAAACTGTAAATATTGTTATTTACACCCATAAAAACTTCAGAAAAACGTATGAAAAACGTTAAAACTAGTTTTATTGTGTAAACATATAATTTAAAACAGATGTGAATGGATTGTAGTTTGAAAAACTGCCAGCAGTTGAGTATTTGTGAGTTTTTAGAAATCAGGACCAACGACTTAGGCTGCATTTCCACTGAAGCGGAGCAGAGCGGAGAGGAGGGAAATTGACCGATCACAATGCTTGAAATCTCCACTCCGCTGTTTAAATTGAAGCGGAGCGGAGATTTCGAGCATTGTGATTGGTCAATTTCTCTCCTCTCCGCTCTGCTCCGCTTCAGTGGAAACGCAGCCTTATACGTGCTTTCCAGAGCAGAGAGGAGTTTAAAAGTTTTATTAATGCCACTTGTGGTCACCCATCCAAGAGCGGAACACGCCCGGTGTCACTTGCGAAAGCACTAGTGATGCGCACTCCCGCCAAGCCGCTGAGCTCTTCAGCTCTCAACTTAGCTGTAAGTAAATGATCTGACATGAACATCATCATCATCATCATCAGGTCTTTTTGTCTCCTCTGCTGGAGCACGACCCTCTCTGTACTTACAGACTCATACTTGGCCGAAACAGCCAGAGGACTTGGCCTTCACTCTCCTGGCGAGACGGGTTATAAGCTTTGTTTAGCTTATATTTCCTAAGTCACTTTCTACGACATCCACGGGAGGACTTGGATATTTTTTTCTAATTTGAACCAGGCGTTTTCAGTAATCGAGGAGCATACAACATAATAACCAGCCAAGTGTGAGACAGACTAGGACATGAATCGTTCCGTACCATTATCCATAAAAAACACGATTGTTGTATGGAACTTAAATATTTATTTTATTTCATCTTTAGTGTTTATTGTTAAATACATCATCTGTAAAAATTTAAACCCTCTAGCTATCACGGTTCATGTGAAACAGCCTGGTGACAAACAAATGGGCAGTGGAGTGTTAGTCATAGAGTACTGTTTTAACCCTTAGGCTACGGAAGCTTAAAAAACATAAACATTCGAATAACCTGCTCTTTTTTTGTTCTCGGTAAAAAATTAACGACAAACATACCTCGGTTGCCTGGAAGAGATTGCAGTTGCGATAAGGCCGCCTTTTGACATCTGTTTTATGTATCCAATACTCTGTTACTGTATGTTTTGGTGCAATAAAGATTTTAACTAACTAACTAACTAACGACCTACTACTTGTTTGTTGTTGATACTTGTAGCTTTTGCTCGCAGTTAGTTGGTACGGCATTGTTTTTCTCGAAAACCTCATTTCTGTGAATTGAGAAAACGTCATTTCCTATTATATTAGGTTGACTGTAAACACTCATTACTACGGGCTCAAAAGCGAAAAACAAAATTGTTTACTTTCTTTTAAATTTTCCTAGAGGTGACCGCATTTCATTTGATATTATTTTGTAAGAGGTAATTACCACAAAAGAAAGTAGCAAGAAGCCAAGTTCAATATATAGGTACAACAAAAGAATTGAGATCTACACTGCCAAGTTTTGTTGAGAATACTGAAATTGTTAAGAAGAATCTCAACATTGAAAATAATGATCAACATTAATAATGAAAATACAAATATTGGTAGCGAGAGCTATAAGAAAAAGTGTTTTCCATTTTAGAGTTGCGTTGTAAACAAGGAATAAAAAGGAAAGGAGTTTCGTCGTGTCTGTCTGTTTTTATGTTTGACTCAAGTGAGCTAAAGGGTTGTATAAAAAACGTTAAAAAAAAATTCTACTCCTGTACTGTTACCTGTCTTTTAAATGGTTCTGAACACTAATATAAGAACATTGATAATATGATTGCAGAAAAAAGACTATACTCTATGCCTCATAATAGCACATGTGTCGTTATTTCACTAAAACGATACTGCTAGCCATAGACCAAGAACATTTTTTTCTATAGATTTACCATACTGCCAACATAAGAAAAAAATGATTTTTTAACGTAGTCACTAAAAAGAGGTCAATTAAAAAAAAAGTTTACCATAGATACCATATAGATCAGTACTTGTATATTCTAAATCTGATTTACCAAACATGTAAGTCAAACATTTTCATATTTTCTTTGTTTGGTTTTGTATTTTATTTAGTAAATATAGTCGTAGAAAAAGTATTGTATGCAACGTTGTATAAGTACGTCAAAAAATGCTCGATGGCGCCTCCTTACGATGCTCGCTAAAGCTCGCATCGTAACCTGCGCCACTCGCATATTTTGAACCCTCTTATACAACTGTTGCATAAAATACTATTACGACATTATAATAAACAACGTGAAATTATAATTAATATATATAATTATTATTATACCACGGGCTATACTAGATCACTATAGTATAACGAAATAAAAAAAAAAAAAGTCTAGAATTTAAATTAAAATTCGGCATTTCCATAAATGCGCAGCCGCCTAGGCAATTTGTATGAGAACGTTGAATTTTTTTGGTGTTTAAGTTAAAAAGAAAACTATCAGAACTGAGTTAGTCGATTAACTATTACAAAATGCTTATTATCATGTAAATGACTACTTATCATCATCTGAGAAAAAATCTTGGAAATAGTTGACTGCAAATTGTAATTTTATAATTTAAATGTATAGCTTAAGAGTCCGGCGACCCTAGACTTCTCCATACAAACGTAGTACACGTTTAATTTTGAAACCACATGTCAGATTCCGGTAAAAATTGGTAATTGTAAAGAAATTGCAATTATCTAGGGTTATATTGGGTTTCCTATACTAAAATTATGAACTGGAAAGAAAATATAACGATTTAGAAGTTTCCCATACTAATGGTCAAAAATGATATAAAACACTATATTCTATTTCAAGTTCATATTTTTATCGTCGGAAACTAAATATAAACCTAGATAATTGCAATATCTTTGAAATTACAAAATTTTGCCCAAATCGGACATGTCGTTTTGAAATAAAACGTAGACTACGTTTGTATGGAAAGTTGTATTTTGGTCTAGGGTCGGGGGACCCTTAAGTGTAAATCTGTATTGTAATTTGTAACATAGCCCATCAGGCTGGGTAGGGACCAATACTGAACTGGGTTTCTTTCGGCGTAATCTTCCCAGCAGTGGTCGTTCCGAAACGCTAGTAGTTTTTAGCTTTTGCACTAAAATAATATTTAAAAAAATGACCTTCAATAAGAGATAAATTTATCCTACATTGAATAATTTTTTTTGACTTTGACTTGACTTTGACTAACTTATAAGATGTACTCGGAAAATGATTTTTTTATACAAATACAATAAGTAGGCGTTGCGTGGGTAAGACGTTAACTTAAAGTCGATATTCGCAACTACGGAACCCTACACTGCGCGTGGCTCGCACGCACTTGGCCTTTTTATTATAAGATTTTCTTTATCTAGCGCCGAGGGAATTCAAATGGTTCCTCTTGTATTTTTAATAAATAAAAGTGTAACACATTTTTACAAATATTCACTGATAAAACTTTGAATAAATATATTTTCCATTAGGATTAGTTTGACCTTGTTTTGATTTTCGGAGGTGTATTAGAATCAAATACTAACCTACAAAATAATAAAGGAACTTTTATAAAATAAGTTCTAGATTATAATTTTTAATCATCATTAGGTCTTTTTGTCTCCACTGCAGGAGCATTTTTAATCAACTTCAAAAAAAGAGAGTTTATCAATTCGGGATTTTTTCATGTGTTCGTTTATTGATTAAAAACTTTAGTTTTTTTATTTGATAGGGTAATACTCGTTTGGTCATCCAATATAATTTAACTAACAAATTTTATTAAAGTCGATTGTGTGCGTTTAGGAGAACAGTAGGTTTTTAATTTAAAAAAAATTAGACCATCATCATCTTTAGAATATTAAAAGCGCTGTTGTCTGTGGAGTAGAAATCTTCTTCCATCTATCTCTATCTTCCATTAATTGTTTCACTTCTCTGTCTCTAAGTCACGATGTTCAACTTTAAACCAAAATAAGTAAATGAGACTGATTTACCATACATACAACTACTACTACTACAACCACTCTAAGTTTAATCTTGTACTTTGGGATACTAACTCAATATTTTATAATAAATACAAAATAGATAAACATCCAAGACTTAGGACTATTTGAAAAAGGCCATTTTCCAACCTGCCAGGCTGATGACCGAACCCAGGACCTCCGGATTGGCCGTTTAGTATCGATACTATCGATATGCCTATAGAAAGTTTGGCATTTATCGAATAAAAGTATACATACATACATACATAATATCACGCCTGTTTCCCGCAGGGGTAGGCAGAGACTATGGACTTCCACTTGCTACGATCCTGACAAACCTCTTTTGCTTCATCTAAACTCATCAATCTCTTCATACATGCCCATAAAAGTATCGATTGTAAAACTATCGATTTTTTGGCAACACTAGCCCTAACTTGACGTATCGCATCGCATGGCACTTTCCTGTGTGTATTGCGGGCGCCTGCGTCAATATGACATAGATTGCTGGATTAATTGCCTTCGCCGCAGGCAAACAAACGGCCAATCCTGAGCATGTCGGCAATATGGCCCTCAATTTATTTACAAATGCTATAAAATTGGGGTGATTGTTCATTTGTGATACTGCCAGTGACAATGATACGTAATAAAGAAGCAATATTGCGAAAATGGTACAGAAACATAAAGGCAACCTGCTTGGAAAAATTGTTGCATGGTATTCTAAACAAAATTGATGACTATTGGTGATGATGACATATTTAAAGTCGCGTGTTGCACCTTAATGAGAACAGCAAAGGAACAAGATAGGTAGTGTTAAAGAAGAAATGGAATGCCCAGAAATGAAGAAGGGGTGACAAATATGAATAATGTAAGTCTGACGACCTAATTTAGGTCGCTGGAAGCCACTCTAGATCAATCATTTTGGGAATCCTTGGGAGAGGCCTATGTTCAGCAGTGGACGTTATGCGACAAAAAAAAAAGCTACAAACTACTATCATCTCAAGACGGAAACTGATAAGAAGACACGAAAAAAAAACTCATAAAAAGAAGAAATGGCAATGCCTAGCAGTAAAGACTAGGTGAACTACAACTAATTGCGTTTGAGGACGGTCACTGATAAGGAGAAACTGAGAAATAAACTCATTTAAACAATAATAGCACAGCTAAAGACCGAGGTAGCGGACGAAGCGAGGTGAAACTATACAAACTTAGCAGAACTTTTTAAGTATATTATAAAAGTTCTCCAAAAATTAACTTCTTCGTAAGGTTTTCCCCATTTTACTTTGGTTTAGGTATTTTATTCTTTCTTTACATTAAATTATATACTTGCATTTTCCAGTAAAACATCAACTTGTGTATCTTGTGTCACAGAAAACCAGTTTTTATGTATACAAATATGTGTTAATTAATAATTAAATAGCTTGTATATAGTTAGCAGCCCAGACAACTATGTGTTATTTTGTGAATAACGTTTATATCTTTTTTTCTGTGTATATTTTAATAATTGTAATTTATTTTGGTGTACAATAAAGTATTACTTAACGTTGTGGGCTACGTTATTTTTAAGTCTTTTTATGTAAAATTGTATTTAATCTATACTTTTAATGTAGCTGTTTGTTGTGATTAAATAAAATAAAATAAAACTTTGGTGAGCTATGCTTCGTGAGTTTACATCGAAAACTACGGAGGGTGAGCAAGCGTGAGAGAGCGAAGGGAGCGATCTGTCATGAAAAGCTGCTCGTTCAGCTAGCAAGCATGAACGAGCAGTTGAGCATCACTTAGATTGCTCAATTAATTGCTTTCACCGCCGGCAATTTGACGCCAATGAAATGATCGAAGAGCTCGATGGCCCGACAGATTAAGTGCGCATTACTAGCGCTTTCGCAATAGTGACACTAGGCGTGGTCTACACTTGGATACCTATCCGATTGCGGACCATACCCGAGTTTGTTCGTAGTCTGTACTTAGATACCCATCCAATTGCGGACCATACCCGGGTTTGTTTGTAGTCTGTACTTAGATACCCATCCAATTGCGGACCATACCCGGGTTTGTTCGTAGTCTGTACTTAGATACCCATCTAATTGCGGACCATACCCGGGTTTGCTCGTAGTCTGTACTTGCAGCCAATTGCGGACCATACCCGGGTTTTTATTCACTATTCTACTACTATTCCGGGAGGTCAGTGGTCCGGCGGTAGTGCGCATTGCTAGCGCTTTCGCAAGTGACACCAAGCGTAGTCCGCACTTGGATGGGTGACCACAAGGGGCATAAAAAAACTTCAAGTTCTTTCTTGCTTCGACAGGCACGTATAAGTCCCAGCTGATATCATTGTATGGCAGTCGTCAAGCTATATCAGATGCCTTTAGGCAGCGTGAAAAATTTGACACTAGTGTTGGCCACTTACACACAAAAATTTAACAAACAAATGACAAATATCCTCTTATATTTACAAAGGCTCTAAAATGGTAATTGTTTATTTGAGCATCTGTTAGGGTAAATAATTCGTTTTATTGTAACTTTATTGTACCAAAAATTATACATAAATAGCCAACTGAGTGCATGTCGATCTATATCCAGTGCTGGGTTACAATATGGGACTTTATTTTTATTTTATGTTGACATGTAATAGTAAAATATACTTTATTTTTATTTTGTTTTGACGTAAAATCAAATAAAGGCAGGCCGCTTTCGATCGGTCATTTTGGAAATCTTTGGGTGAGGCCTATGTCTAGCAGAATACGTTGTGCGGCTGAAATGATGATAATGATTATATAAAATAAAGTCAAATGTAAAAAAACACATAAGCTCATGGTTCAGCTAAAGTTCACAGTATCACTTTTTTTAAAGTGTAAAATAGGGAATGAAAGTTTGTATGTAACTCAGCTCAAACGGCAGAACTATGGGAAAATGTAGGATTGTCAAAAATTTGTCCACGCAAGCAAAGCCATGGGCTTCTATAAATTTATCCTACATTGAAGAATAGGCGTGACGAATGGAAAAATATTTTTGATCCATCGGTTAGATTATTAAAAAATATTGTACACGTGTTTTTTCTTTTCTCTGTAAAACCAAAAATGACAAAGCTACAGCGCATATAAATTTCGCGTGACGTCACACTTAAGCACGATTTTTACTTAAGTGTGACGTCGCAAGCCCCCACTCCGGAACTTTAACGCTCCGTATCTTTGTGAATTTTTACTTTTTTGGTAAACTGAAAAATACGGGTCTATTATTTTTGGATAATCTAAAAGACGGACTAATTACAATCTTGGGTTTTAAGTCTTTGCATAATAGCATATAATATAATACATTAAATCACACAGTACAGTGTGATTATATGTTATATAATACAAGTAATTATGCAATCAAATCCTTGACTTAACTTGTCGTGTAGCGCAGAGGAACAATTTATAGCTTCGCCGCACAATTTGGTGTTCCATATTAATTAACACCCATACTGGGACTTCCTAGTATAGGCACGGTAGTATATGTGGTAATCAAAGATCAATAAAGGTATGCTGAACAAAAGGTATGCTATTGATTAGCGATAACAAGAATGGCAATAAGGTGTATTTTTCATCGTTATGTCGTTAGAAATTTAAGTATGTAAGTATTAGTTATATAATACTAAAAACCAACTCACCCCCAAACTATACAACCGATTTTGATAAAAAGTGTATGAAACCATCTAAGAAGTATGCCCTTTCAAACGGAAAATAATTGGTCCAAGTGTCTTCGAATAATTGGTGAACATACATAAAATAAATAGATCTCGAAAAATTTACAACCTCCTTCTTTTTAGAAATCGGTCAGAACTGTACATAAATACAAATATGTAACTAGTAGTTCGCGTCGAACTGTGAACACACGAACCCCGTGTCTCAGCAACCCCTTGTCCAATTTGGCTCATGTTCGAATTTAACTAGATGGTCACTTTTACACGCCCACCAAATTTTATGACACTTCAATCAAAACTAAAAAATATACACAAACGCCGGATTGTTCAAGTAGAGGTTTGTGTATCGCTCGTTTAATAATAAAATAAATAAAGCTGTGTAGCCAACGAGCAGCAAGTCACCATCTACCAGGCTAAAATTATTGTGAGAGATTTTTAGGTAGATGTCCGTATCTCACTCCATAACCCAGTTATCCGGTCCATTAACATCCCATCCACATAGCCCAAACCAAGTCAATCCCTCCCTGGCAATAGTTCGGCAGCTATGGAGGACTGTCCGTTAGTGTATCTCAATGGTACATTAAGGGATAGACCTCCGTAGATGCAGCCATCTCACACTTTAGATAAAAAGGTACTAAAAGGCCTCTTCATTTTGGCTTTGGCCCCATGAACGCCTCAAAGGACCGGGTCCCTATGGACCTGTGGCTGAAAAGCGTACCAACAAAATAAATAATAGGATTGTTACCATTAATCAACGGGTTACTCACGTAGAGAGTCTAATAATGTCTGTGTCTCACGTTAGTTTTAATCAAATAACCGATCAAGTGCTAGACAGACTCGCGCACGAATGGTCCCACTTAAATGTTTATTTTATTCCGTTTTTAGTATTTATCATTATAGTAACCACAGAATCACATCATCTGTGAAAATTTCAACTGTCTAGCTATCACGCTTCATAAGATACAGCCCGTTGACAGATAGAAGGGCAGATGGACAGTGGAGTCTAAGTAGTAGGGTCTCGTTTTTACTCTTTGGGTACAGAACCCTAAAAATATTATGAAAAATAAAAAATTAGGTCAAATACATTATGTAAATCAAGCAGCAGTCGAAAAACTTCAGCTGAATCGCATTAAAAGTGTTTGTGGACTTTTCTTCTTACCTATAAAGAAAACAAGTTTATTTGGTAGGAAAAGTAAAATAAACCCGGCTGTCAAGAACGCCATCTAGTGATGAATTGCGGAACTACGACTTGATATCCGTATCACCATCTATTTTTTGCTAGAAAAAGTCTTGATTTTTAAGCGTTAACCCCCAATAACTTTAAAACAGCTAAACCGATTGTATTAAACATAGATAAGAACCAGTGCAAGTGAACCTGCTTTCACGTAATAAAATCGCATCGAAATCAGTCCTTAGAACGCTACGATGATACAAACAGACAAGCAGACAGACAGGCAGACAGACAGACAGTCAGACAGACCGACAGACATGAGTTTCAAATATAAAACACCTCTCTTTTTTGTCGAGGATAAAAATGGCGGAAAGCCATCTCCGAAACGAAGTACCACAGATATACAGGATGCAATTGAAATCATTAGCAATAATTTAACTCATTAACTTACTCACATAAAGGATATTTTGTACGGTAACAATACTACAATTAATGCAGTAGTTAAAAAGAATCAAAAAGCAAGAAAAATAACCAAAGTATCAAAACACTTCGAGTCCTACAAGCCGCAAGGTCAGCGACCTGCTGCAATACAGCTGAACAGCGGGCGCGGCCGGCATACAAAGCAAACTTTAAGTTACGTGAATAAGGTTGAAAGTCGAGTGGGGACGGGTCGTGTCACAAGAACGCTTGAGTAGAGTAGGTACGTTGAAGTAGGAACGAATGTTAGCGTACTACGACGCGACGAAATTGATACTATTACAATTAATTTCTTTTTATGAATGTAATGACGATTAGTTTATTTATATATAATTACAGTAATGATATCTATCAAAGAGTCTAACGCATGTTTAGAGATTTTCTGTAATGTGAAAATGACAACTTTTGATTGAAGTTTTATTAGTCTTAAATTACTTTGTATCATGGGTATAGTAGATACCTAAAATATTGCCAACGAATTCAATTACACCCTGTATAAAGCCGGAATTGCGCTTTGGTGAGATAATTATTTCCACCATCATCAGTTTTTTTTTTGTCTCCACTGCAGGAGCACGACCCTCTCTGTACTACCCGAGCCAAACTTGGCTAGAGCTGCCAGAGGTCTTGGCCTACACTCTCCACGCTGGCCAGACGGGTTGGAGAGGTCTCCCTAAGTCGCCTTCTAGGACATCCACGGGATGTCTTGGAGTGGCTAGGGCCACTACAGTACAGTAGAATAGGTTCTACTCTGCCGGAAACCACACGGCAATTATTTCCAACGCAGTTCTATTCAGTATACCGTACCAAACTTTAATAGAATTTAACACTAAAGGCATTCTCTTTGAACTGGAATCTGTTAAAGATAAGACAACGTTAATAGTTCCTTACACGAAGATATGAATATTCAACACTACTATACATATTGAATTTGGTAATGTAAAACAGTATTTACATTACTAGTATCAACCTTAAGGCTGCTACCAGCGCTAGCGACCTTGAAAATACAGAAAAAATAATTTCTCTTTCTGTAAGTGAGATTATCAGAAATCCTCGCACAACTTTTAGCTAGTATCCATAAGTTACATTAGAACCTCGAAAGTCATTGAAATACTATCCGCTCTAGAAACCTTTACAAAAAGTGTCAAAAGTGGAAGTTTTTATTATTTTTTACAAAAAAAAACTACAGCTTATTGTATTTTAATGACTTTCGAGGTTCTAATGTTATAACTAACGAGGTTATAACTTAAGGATACTAATAGCTAAAAAGTTGAGTGAGGATTTCTGATAATCTCACTTACAGAAAGAGATTTTTTTTTGTACTTTCAAGGTCGCTAGCGCGGGTAGCAGCCTTAATCTATTCTGAGTTCATCTAACAAGATCTGTCGCTTTGTTCATTACTCTGCGAAAACCTAAAATGGAATTATAATTTGATTTATGTTTCATAATGTAGTACCCGGGCGATCTGAGATCTAAATCGATGAAAAACCAAGGGAAAATGAGTTTATTGATTATTATCAGTATTACATCATCAGGTCTTTCTGTTTCCACTGCAGGAGCATGACCCTCTCTTTATTACCAGAGCTATACGTGGCCACAGCAGCCAGAGGACTTGGCCTACACTCGCCAGGTGGGTTAGAGAGGTCTCATTCTTGTTTACAAGCTTTGTTTAGCTTGTATTTCCTAAGTCGCCTTCTACTACATCCACGGGAGGAAGCTTGGAGTGGCTTTATTCTACTCTGCTGGAAACCACACGGAAACCAGCATAAAAATGCTCGGATTATTATCCAAATATAAATATGGGATAAAAAATTTCAAACCCACGAACCTCACGGTAACACCGAATTAATGTGTTCAAATCCCACTTTTAAATCAAATTAAAGTACTTTACCTCTCAAATCAATCATCCCAAATTAATTTTGAATGGCTGAACTAATTTTCATTAAACATATTCAAAAACCACTGCAAGGGAACTTGCATTAAAATAAATCAATAAAAAGAACGTAAGAAAATTGCATCAAAATCGGTCCGTTTGTTCAAGAGCTACAATGCTAC
The DNA here is from genome assembly GCA_963555685.1 of Acrobasis consociella. Classification (NCBI taxonomy): domain Eukaryota; kingdom Metazoa; phylum Arthropoda; class Insecta; order Lepidoptera; family Pyralidae; genus Acrobasis; species Acrobasis consociella. Next base: position 20,873,718 of record OY743111.1, on the reverse strand, counting down.
AGACAGACACACGGACAGACATTGCCATTAAATTTATAACATCCTTCTTTTTGAGTCGGGGGAATAATATTATGTGCAGAAAAAAACAATCTGTAACAATGTTGCAATAAGATCCATCCTTCAGGCCATACCTCAATTTCCCGGGGTCCAGTGCTGCCCCCCCCCCCCCCCCCCATTTTAATTAAATCATTTAAAAGGAAACGGAGATGTCATTTGAAATTGTGTCTTGACCAAGCTTTAGATACCAAGTATTTTTTTTTAACTACTGTTTTCGAAAAACGGTCACTTTTGGCTAATGTGCATAAAAAGCTTCAAGTTCTTACTTTTAACTATAAAAGCAATAGTATAAAATAGTATTTTAAGCGACAGTTGTATAATAACGGTAAAAAAATGCGAGTGGCGCAGGTTACGACGCGAGCATCGTAAGGAGACGCCACAGAGCATTTTTTGACGTACTTATACAACGTTGCATACAATACTTTTTCTACGACTATATTTACTTATTAAAATATAAAAACAAACAAGAAAAATATGAAAATGCTTGACGTTTATTTAGTAGATACTAAGTAGTATCTATATCTTTTTATCATTTATCTATATGTAATGTATCTTTGGTATTTTTTTTAATTGACTTCTTTTTAGTGACCGTATTAAAAAAATGTTTTTCTTATGTTGGCAGTATGGTAAATTTATGAAAAAAAAAGTTCTAGGTCTATGGCTAGGCTTATCATTTTGGCGAAATAACGACACATGTGCTATTATGAGGAATAGAGTATAGACTTTTTTCTGCAATCATGTAATCATAAGTGCTCGGGATCATTTAAAAGACAGATAACAGTACAGGACTAAAAAAAAATAGTTTAAAGGGTTATCTAGAGCTTGATTGAAACACATTCTTAAATGGTATTTCCGTTCTTACAAATGATTTATTCCAAATGGGGCGCCACTGGACCCCGGAAAATTCGGGTATGGCTGTCATATTCTTGCCCATCTCCTTGCTATCATTTCATTATCTTCAAATTTCATTTCTAAATTTAATTTTTAACCAGTCTTTAAAGTTGAGGTTAATTTTCAGACTCATTCCTTCCTCATCTTTCTGACTCATTCCTCTTTCACTTCTAATACTAATAACATCTAAGTATACGTGTAATTTCTTGTATAATTGTTTAGTACCTGGGCGACCGAGCTTTGCTCGGTTACATCTCAAACATTCACTTGATTTTTTTAAACTTGTCTAAAAACAATACAAAATAAAAAATTATATATAAACTTGAACATAAAAAAAAAACAAAACTCGAAAGCATAAATCTTATTCACGTAATCAGTATAGTTAAATGTAAGACATATTTATGAGAAATATATATTGTTAGAGGGCGCCGAGCGAACGCAGCGCCCCCAATCGCGTTTTATTACATTTCTCAACATATAGACAATATCAAAAAATCCCGACGGACAATCTGTGGTTATTATTAAAGTACGTCTTTTTAAAACATTTGATTATTTTAATTTTATTTCGCTGTAGTTATTATCGACTTGACCGCCAAAAGTGGCTTCTTAACTAAATAAATTTAATGTTTTAAAAAGACGTACTTTAATAATAACCACAGATTGTCCGTTAGGATTTTTTGAAATATTGTCTATATTTGTTGAGAAATGTAATAAAACGCGATTGGAGGCGCTGCGTTCACAAGGCGCCCTCTAAAGGCAATACCCAAATTTTCCGGGGTCCAGTGGCGCCCCCATTTAAAATAAATCATTTGAAAGGAAACGGTGATATCATTTAAATTTTCGTTTTGATCAAACCCTATATAACCCTTGTAAATTATTTATTATTATTTATTTATTTATTTATTTAACTATTTTATGAACTACTGTTTATAATTTAAAGTGCGAACGTCAAGCTTTTCTACGCACATTTGCGAAAAACGGCCACTTTTAGCTACATTTTTTTAAACTTGTCTAAAATCAAATATAAATTAAAAAATGATATAAACTTGTTCATAAAAAAAAACAAAAGTAGTCACCGAGTGAGATTTGAACCCGTAACACTCTTTCTTGCCGTTTTCGATATTCGTAATCTCAATCTTACAGTATTTGCAGAGATATGGGAGAGCATTTGTCACGGAGTAACGCCATCTATTGTCAATTTCTCTTATTACACAGCTCGTGTGCGCTAACTAGGCGTAGTAGTTAGTTTTTATAGCACTATCCGAGAGATGGCGCCACAAAAACTATCCAAAAAACTGTGTTTAAAATTTGTATCGGTTGTACGTATGATATTATTACTATGTGGTATCGGTAAATATTGGTAAATTTTCCGTTTTGCACTATTGCTTCATAAGATAAGTCTCAATAAAATAAAAACTCGAAAGCATAAATCTTATTCACGTAATCAGTATAGTTAAATGTAAGCCATATTTATGAGAAATATATATTGTTATCTCAAACATTAACTACATTTTTTTAAACTTGTCTAAAAACAATGCAAAATAAAAAATTATATATAAACTTAAACACAAAAAAAACAAAAGTAAGTCACCGAGTGGAATTCGAACCCGTAACACTCTTTTTAGTGGTCGGTATCCTTAACCGCTGAGCTAAAAACAGGGCGGTCGGCGCGACGAAATTAGCGACCATATTCTGCGTGGAAAGAAAAACGCATGAAAACTCGGAAACACGCGTTTTCCCAAACAGAAGACTAATCTAGATCGATTGTTTACCCCCGAAAACCCCCATATACCAAATTTCAGCGAAATCGTTAGAGCCGTTTTCGAGATCACGGAAATTTATAAATATATATATATAAATATACAAGAATTGCTCGTTTAAAGGTATAAGATTATTTTATTTCTATGCTATTTCAAAGCAACTACAAAAAAACGACGATTGATTCCTTTTTCCAACTTCTCGCCTATAACCATCATCGATAAATGGCCTTTGTGTCTTGTCGACCGGGGCACTGACTCTTTACAAATTATTAAGTCTATTATAAAATGCGGAGTAACTTTGTTACTTGGTTCAAATAGTTATCCAGCCAAATCAAGTTGACATTCTCAGATGGGCAGTGGCATATAGATTTTAACTTGATTTGGTCGGACAATGGTTTAAACTTAGTACATGACACAGTCTACGTTTTATTGTAAGACTGTGACCGTCTTATTATAAAACACAGACTAACTAGCATTATGCCACTGACTCATCTGAAAATGTCAACTTGATTTGGTGGAATAGTGGTTTAAACCTAGTAACAAAGTTAGTCTGCGTATTATAATAAGACGGTAAATGTTTAGGAGAATTTGACACAAATACGCCGACCGATGAAAGGAATGCTTTATTAGACTCCAAAGCACGCATCGCAGGCAGCCAGAATTTCTATTGTTACCAGTGGAAAGAGAGCAAACGAAGTGCACTACAATTTATATCGAAATATCGTAGATTGGAAGGCTTCTTCTTGCAAAAGGTAATATAAGTTTACCAATAATTTGCTTCTGTTTATTTTATTCATCGTGTCATGGTTTCATGTCCCAGTAGGTCGAAACAGTTGTGACTCCACCTGTCCCAGCTCAGTAAAGGTGTGATCCCACATGAAATGAGTATAGTAGAGGTCGTAGAGCAAGAGACTAAACAGAAGAAGAGTTTTATTTATAACTAGCCGAAGCCCGCGACTTCGTTCGCGTGGACTTTATGTCTCTGGAAAATAAATGCTCATCAGGCTGAACAACTTTTACTAAGGCGCATTTTTATATCTCTTATAGTTTAGCTGGACCATTATGGTTCTGCATCAGGCGTTCCATTTTCCAAAATTATTTATACCCTATATGTTACCCAGGCTTAATAGCTAATAACAAAAAAAGTTTTATTCGAATCCGTCCAGTATTTCCGGAGACTAGCGTGTACAAACAGACAAACAGACAAACAGACAGACATTTTTTTTTAATTCTTACTCTATTACTACTTAAACAATTTTTTTTATAAGATTTATATAAAATATAAAAGCGTTAAGTCATGCTTTTTTGAAGCCAAAAAGCGCTCTAAATGTTGGTTTTTCTAATCAATACCAATTAATCAATGAAGAGTGACATTCTTTTGTAAAGTTTTATATGAACTGTACTGAATAATTTTTACTTTTCACCAAGCATCTAAAATTGTAAGTGTTCGTAGGTATATGATAATAACAAAGTATCCAACATCTAAGAAATTTATTGTAAGTAGGTAACTTACATTAAAAATATCGTAGTTTAGGGTTTTTTAATATTTCGAAAAATAATTATATATACACATTAAATTTTCTTAAATACTAAAATAAAGATTATAAAACTACTCACTACAATACACTACAAACTAATATTTACAAATAAAAAAGGCCCGGTAATTGTTTAGGGTTATTACAAATACAAGCGAAAGATAAAAGCAACTTTACGTCTACTATGAAAGAATAACAATATTTAGGGCTTTAGGCTGACTTTATGAAAAATATTCTTGCAAAGTTCTAAAAAAATATGTTGTTAAGAGGTGCGCACCCTTTGACGAAATATTTCATTTTTGTTGAGAGAATAAACAAGTTTAAGAATAGTTTGGTAAGACCTATCTACATACATCATCATTATCATCATCAGGTCTTTTTGTCTCCACTGCAGGAGCACGACCCTCTCTGTACTACCAGAGCCAAACTTGGCCAGAGCTGCCAGTGGTCTTGGCCTACACTCTCCACGCTGGCCAGACGGGTTGGAGAGGTCTCATTGATGTTCATAAGCTTTGTTAACTTGTATTCCCTAAGTCGCCTTCTACGACATCCTCGGGAGGTCTTTGAGTGTCCCTATTCTACTCTGCCGGAAACCACACGGCAATCTACATACATACATACACAAAATTACGTATTTATCCCTAATGCAGCAGACGAGATATGAAATATCTTTATATAAGTTAGGTAATACGGTAACCTTAACCGATTAAAAAAAAAAGAGAAGGTTATCAATTCGTCGTGCACCGAATATTCGAAGACGCCTGGACCGACTTTTGGTTGAAAGGGTATGAATGCGATGTGGTCCTAAGTTTTGTCAACATTATTTAAGTAGTTTGCCAGTGAAGTCGGTTTAAAAATTATGGTCAATTAATTTTATTTTTTAATTTTTAAGCTATTGCATAGCTTCTATCGCGGGCCTTGAGCGCGGGGACCGAATCCAGAAATTCCGTAACGAAAAAACCTCACGCTCCCGGTTGCCGCTTCGTCTCCGTCCGTTTGCGACGTTGCCGTCCTTCCTTGTTTGCAATAGCTTTACCGCGGCAGTCCCCGAGTGCCACACGTTTTTTTTTTAATCCGAATACGGAAACAAGTTTGATTCTATAAAAGGATCGTCAGATATTTTTTTTTAATTGGGTCCGTTCATACATACTTGTACGTCCTTATCCCATACGGGCTAGACAGAACCAAAGGACCTGTCCATGTTTAAGATAATAGTGCATGTGATGGTGGATATGACTTAGTATAACTAACAGTTCGCATCGAACTGTGAACTCATGAACCTCATATCTCGGCAACAACTCGAGAGATTTGGCTCATGATCAAACTTAAAAAATCTGTTGGCTATATCTACCCAAGTAGCAAAGAAGCTCCGGTCAAAGACACTCAAGTTAACGTCGAACAAACCTCCATACATAATAAAACATTATTAATATAAATTACTTTACTAGTAAATTGGTTTTATAACTTGTTTTGTGCTATATTAGACATGTTATGTACTCATATAATTGGTTAGTTAGGCTATCTATTTGTATTTCTTATTCTTATATAATTTGTCATTTAATGTACCTAACTCACTGTCATGGAATTGTATGTACTTGCGTCGTGCTCACTGTATAAGTACTAATAAATACAATTTAAAAATATTAAAAAAAATGCTGGATTGTTTCAAGGAGGCTCAGAACTTATCGCTTGCGTCACTCGCTCGATTAATAATAATAAAAAGGTACTAAAAGGCCTCTTCATTTTGGCTTTGGCCCCATGAATGCCTCAAAGGACCAGGTCCTCATGGACCCGTGGCTGAATGAAGCGTACCAATATAATATATGTTTACACTGTTGTCATCATCCGAGCGTTTTTCCCAGTTGCATCCTCAGCAGTAATACTTCAGAGCTCGGGGTCCGCTGCCTAACCAAGGAGATTGACGAGGTTACTGATTTTTATACAGAGCTACTGACGATATTTTTTCACTGTATTCGCGGTTAAATCGTCTGAATTAACTTATACAAATGAACTCACAAATATATCAAATTGTCAATAACAAAAGGTAAGATCAGGGCTCCATACAAACAAGTCGTTTATCAAAATATATAGGCATTTGAATTGCGCAGAAGATCCCCGAGAATATATATAGAAGGACGAAGCTCCTCGGCTGTGGCATATTTACACATGTGCCGCCCGCAAGCTATTTATATTTTGCCGCCTCTACCCTACCTAGCTTAGTTTGCCCTAGTTAGATAAAGATACAGATACAAATACATGTAAACGAGACTTAGCATGAACCTTTGCTGTGTTTTGTTTGTTTTCGTGTGTGTAAGTGGCCAACACTGGTCTCAGATTTTTCACCGACCTCTTCAATTTTACCTTTTCTGTTAAGCCTAACGTTTGAATGGCTGGAGTGCAGCAGTGTTCTTTTGTTGCGATGTCTCAAAGCCCGACAGTTTAAAAACCAATCTAGTGCGTCTTTATCCCAAACAGGTTAGACAAAGCCTAAGGCCGTAAAACCTACGTCTGGCAAATGTCTGCCAACCTAATAAGTTGACATGAATGTGGAAAAAAGAGTCAAAATAGTTATGGATTGCTTGGAATTTCCATGAATGTATTCAAATTCCAAAATTTCTTTATTTTTACATAATTTATACATTACACAGTATTAAAATACAGGAAAATAGGCTCCAACATTGTCAGCAAAATATTGTGAGATATATTAGAATAGAACTAAGCAGAGCTTTTATCATAGAACGCCAGAAGTATGTGTGCATGTTTATGTGTATTGCTGATAGATTCAAATTCTTGCTCATTCCCTCAATCGGCTTTTTTGATCGGTATACATTTTTAACCGACTTCCAAAAAGGAAGAGGTTTTCAATTTTTTTTATGTATGTATAAAAGATGCCTGTTATTATATTATTTTCTTGATTGGCAGAGTATACGTGTGAGGTAGTCCCATAGAATTTTTATCAAAATTGGTTCTGTAGTTTGAAGATAAAGTAGGTTCTAACTTCGAATTTGCCGCCCCACTTTTCAGCCCAAGGCTCAGTTTCCTCTGCCTGCTAGTAAATACGCCACTGCTCTTGCCTTAACTCGATAAAGACTGAAGTTACCAGACGAAATAATATGTTAATACAGCGAGGGGAGGATTATTAAGTTATTTTTATTCAATAGGATGTCACAGTTTTTATTAGCTCTATTTAAGGTGCTTCAAAATACGAGGTCACTTTTTAATCTATATTTATTTAACTTTATTAGAATAAAAGTACCTGAATGACAGAGCTTTGCTCGGTTAAATCTCAAACATTAACTACATTTTTAGGGTTCCGTAGCCAAATGGCAAAAACGGAACCCTTATAGATTCGTCATGTCTGTCTGTCTGTCTGTCCGTCCGTATGTCACAGCCACTTTTTTCAGAAACTATAAGACCTATACTGTTGAAACTTGGTAAGTAGATGTATTATGTGAACCGCATTAAGGTTTTGACACAAAAATAGAAAAAAAAACAATAAATTTTGGGGGTTCCCCATACTTAGAACTGAAACTCAAAAAAATATTTTTCATCAAACCCATACGTGTGGGGTATCTATGGATAGGTCTTCAAAAATGATATTGAGGTTTTTAATATCATTTTTTTCTAAACCGAATACTTTGCGCGGGAGACACTTCCAAAGTGGAAAAAAGTGTGTCCCCCCCCCCGTAACTTCTAAAATAAAGGAATTATAAAACTAAAAAAAATACATGATGTTCATTACCATAAAAACTACCAGCGAAAATTGGTTTGAACGATATCTAGTAAGTAGTTTTTTTTTAATACGTCATAAATCATAAACGGCAATTTACCTTTCATTCAATCAACTCAAATATAAAATTTAAAAAAAAACAACTACAACACTTTTATATTATGTTATTTGCTACTACGGAACCCTTCATGGGCGAGTCCGACTCGCACTTGGCCGCTTATTTTAAACTTGTCTAAAAACAATACAAAATAAAAAATTATATATAAACTTGAACATTGAACAAAAAAAAACAAAAGTAAGTCACCGAATGGGATTCGAACCCGTAACACTCTTTTTAGCGGTCCGAATCCTTAACCACTGAGCCAAAAGAATAGCGGCCGGCGCGACAAAATTTGCGACCACATTCTGCGTGGAAAGAAAAACGCATGAAAACTCGAAAACACGCGTTTTCCCAAACATAAGACTAATCTAGATCGATTGTTTACCCCCGAAAACCCCCATATATCAATTTTCAGCGAAATCGTCAGAGCTGTTTTAGAGATCACAGAAATTTATATACATATAAATAAATAAAGTACCTGGGCGACCAAGCTTTGCCCGGTTACATCTCAAACATTAACAATTTTTTTTTTAACTTGTCTAAAAACAATGCAAAATAATAAAAAAATATAAACTTAAACATAAAAAAAAACAAAAGTAAGTCACCGAGTGGGATTCGAACCCGTGACACTCTTTCTAGCGGTCGCTATCCTTAACCGCTGAGCTAATCAAGGCGGTCGCGGCGCGACGAAATTAGCGATCATATTCTGCGTGAAAAGAAAAACGCATGAAAACTCGAAAACACGCGTTTTCCCAAACATAAGACTAATCTAGATCGATTTTTTACCCCCGAAAACCCCCATATACAATTTTTTTGCGAAATCGTTAGAGCTGTTTTCGAGATCAACGAAATTTATATACATATAAATAAATAAATAAATAGATATACAAGAATTGCTCGTTTAAAGGTACAAGATAGGCGGGCTGAAAGCCACAGGCTGTATCTCAGAGACTACAAGTACTAGAAAGCTGTAATTTGGCATGAGTATGTATATTGATCATGCAAAAAAGTGGTAAAATAAAATTTTAAAGAACTAAGTCTTGCTCCCATAAGTACATGTTTAGAAGTTTATAAAAAAAAAAAAAACTTGAGAGGTGTCAAGGGACACCCGGATGGAACGAAGTTCCTTTCGATTAATTAGGAGAGAGAGACAGACAGAGAAACACGCGCACGCCGCACGGCTTACAACTATAGCAAAAAGTGTCGTTACAACTTTTGATCTTAATTTTTCCGTCTACCTCCTTTCGCAACGCGCTATAAGGAACTTCGTTTCAAAAAATTTGATATTTTTAGTAGCGAGAAATCATAGTCCTTGTATCCATCTATCATTATAATGCTCGTAGCTTGACATACATTAGGCCGGTTATATATTTTTATGTTTCTTCCATGCTAATTTGCGGTCGAGATGCATTCTAAGACTGAGTCCCTTTGGGGTAAGCTTCATAGCTAGTATTTTTTGGAACGAAGTTCCTTATCGCGCGTTGCGAAAGGAGGCTAGACGGAAAAAATTAAGACCAAAAGTTGTAACGACACTTTTTGCTATAGTTGTCAGCCGTGCGGCGCTCGGCGTGCGCGTGTTTCTCTGTCCGTCTCTCTCTGTCCCGAACTTCATTCCATCCGGGTGTCCCTTGACACCTCTCAAGTTTTTTTATAAAAGCAATAGTTTATAAAGATGGATATTGTATACTTCCTCCTTTAGAAACATCTGATTTTAATAATCCAAATCTTCTGGCTGCTCTGACCTAGTATGGCTCTGGTAGTACAGAGAGGGTCGTGCTCGTACAGTGTAGACAAAAAAAACTAGAACGAATTGCAGATGTTCTGAAGGAAGGTGATTTAAGGAGTACCCATAACCATAAATCTTGCATGAAAAGAGTTATGAGTGTTGACGACGCGAAAGAGGTTTGCAAGGATCGCAGTAAGTGGAAATATATAGTCTCTGCCCACCCCTACGGGGAACAGGCGTGGAAATATGTATTTATTTATGTAAAAAGATATCTTAGTAGCTGGAACACTACTTCCGCGCTGGTCTGGGAGAAAAGAAAGAGATCATAGGAGCCGATCGAGGAGCTGGGTGTAAATGCGAATTATAATAATAAACCATGCGGCTAGCAACTCATCACTATTTGATTCCTTTTTCCACCTTCTTGCTCACCATCACGCTAAAATGGATTTTGAGTATTGCGGACCTGGGCACTGTCTGCTTAGAGCCGCAAGACCCTAAATACCCTGACTGTTCTGTTATGAATAAAGGAATGATAGTATGTAGTAGCTGGAATATCACTTTTTTGCAGAATAAAAAGTTTATTTCTTTTTTTACTAATCGTATAAGCCGATCTAGGCTAGAATCTAGCTAGTAAATTAATCTTTATCGTCGAATCTCGAAAACTTTTATTTAATGAATTTCTGACGTACTGCTGAAAACAGAAAAAATTGGATAACAAATCTTGATTGCAATACCTTGTAACAATTTACAAAAGCAATCTAAGTTAGGCTAAGTCTAGATCTAACAAAACTAATTGTAACCAGAGAAATAATAATATTTGTGATTTCTTACTGAGATATTTTGTTAGTTATAGTTTGGTCAGGACATTGCAGGCTGATCACCTGATTGTCTGACAAATAAGATGATCCGTGCTTCGGAGGGCACGTTAAGCCGCCGGTCCCGGTCACTGTCTTTGACATTGGTCGTTACCTAAAACCATGTCAGAGGCCTTTAAGGCGGTTTAAAAACTCTGACACTAGTGTTAGTCAGTAACACACACGATAAGAAGAAGAAGACTGAGATATTTTAACTCACTTGAAAAAAAGGAGGTTGTTAATATGACGCGATCTTTTTTTAATGTGTGTTCACAGATTATACAAAGACGCCTCGGCCGATTAGCAAAATTTTTTGTCCGTCCAAATTGACTTGAGAGACCAAATTGTCCTCAATTTGAAATTTAGTCGTTATAAACGAGCAAACATTGTTAACCACGAATAGGACAATAGAGTTGGGTCAAAGCAATCTTAGGACTTGAGAAAATTGGAACATAGTCTGTGTTGAAACTTGACAAATTGAAATTTCGCTGCAACAGATTTGCCATTTCTATTATGTCCCTTCCACGTTGTATAATGTAGCCATTAGCATTTTAAAATGGGGATCGAACCCGAATCTGAGAGGGTCTAAAGAAAGTTTGACCAAGCTCATATCAAGGTCACATGTGACGTTGGGACGGATACATTCATATTGAAATTCAGAAGTCGATCCAAGTCAACGTATGGTAAAATATTCATAATGCGAAACCTTTATATAAAGCCTCACGTGGAAAGTAACGTGGCTTTCTTACCCACGTTCCGCATACCTACGGCATATTTGTGAAATAATATGATACATTTGCTGAATCTTAGAAATAAACTTTGAATTCCCAGTAGACTGCAATGCATTTTAGAATATTCTAAGATGCAGTGCATTTTTTACAAGCTTTTACTATATCGGATCTTATACATCAGAAATGAGGAAATCCGTGGGAGAACAAAAGTCACTGACATAGCCCAGCATGGCAAATGAAGCGTAGGGCACGCACCTACAAGGTGGTCAAATGACCTGACCAGGGTCGCTGGAAAGCGCTGGATGCAGGCCGCTCTTGATCGGTCATTTTGGAAATCTTTGGGAGAGGCCTATGTCCAGCAGTGGACGTTATGCCGCTGAAATGATTGACTTACTTGACTTATGGTCCTATGTCCCCTATCTGGGGCAGAGGGCGTCCACAAAGACTCTCCATCTCGATCTGTCTTGAGCTACGCGCTTAACTTCACTCCAGGTCTTGCCGATTTTCTTAATTTAATCGAGCACGGTGCGTCGCCAGGTCTGTTTGGGGCGACCGACTTTACGCTTTCCTTGGGGATTCCACTCCATGGCCTTTTTAGGTATGTGCTCAGGGCCTCTTCGGAGAGTGTGGCCAATCCAATTCCATTTGCGGCGTTTTATCTGCTGGTCGATAGGGGTTTCGTGACACATGATTCCGCTGAAATGATGATGATGATGATATCTTATATGTATGAATGTTTATTTAGGTCAAATCTTGCAACTCAATTTTTATCATCAGGTTTTTTTTGCCTTCACTTTAGGAGAACGACCCTCTCTGTACTACCAGAGCCATACTTAGCTAGAGCAGCCAGAGGACTTGGCCTACACTCTCCTCGCTGGCCAGATGGGTTAGATAGGCCTCACTGATGTTTATAAGCTTTGTTTAGCTTGACCAATTTTTAACCTCAACTTGCATACTTGTAAGTCGGATGACAATACAATATTATGAAGTCAATGAGCTGTTCTGATGAAGGAGCCAGAGATATTTATTAAGTCGGACTCATTTGATTTGTCTTGACGAGCACTTTATAGTAGTCAATGCCTAGGGTCTGATCACGAAGACGGAAGGTGGTCGATGGAACTCAGTAATAAAACGACGCAACTTCATTGAGTTTGGACTTATTTTTTTGTCTTGATAAGAACTTTGGCCTTACAATAAAAGCTTGCACAAAAAAAGTATTTTTATCAAAAATCTTTTTTTATATTACCAAAAATTCTTTAATCTATATTGTATGCTGGTTTGGCGCAGATGGTAATAGCCGATTTAGGGAATTAGCGAGATTTTCATTATGTTAATAGCGACTACTAGGCAGCAACCCATCACTCTTGATTCCATTTTTTATTGCAACGCCCACCATCACGCTAAGCGTGGACTTTGGGTCTTACGGCCCTAAGCTCTGTCTACCCCGTCAGAGATAATGACGTGAAAATGTACCTGTAAAAAATACTCCCAAACAAAATTTTAAAAAGTACCTGCTTATCTTATTTGTAAAACTACTATATACATAAACAAATATATAGCATACTTTCTAGTTTACGTACCTAAACCTTTTTTATATACTTTCTGATACAGGACATCGATGTTTTAACTTTTGACGTTCAGTAGGACAGTCTAACTGGCCAAGTGCTAGTCGAACTCGCGCACCAAGGATTCCGTACCATTGTCTATAAATAATCACGTTTGTTGTTTGGGAGCTCCACTTAAATATTTATTTTATTCTGTTTTTAGTATTTGTTATATAACGGCAACAGAAATACACACTTTATATACAAAATTTCAACTTTTTAGCTATCACGGTTCATGAACCGTGACCACTCGTTTTTCTGTCTGTCACCAGGCTGTATCTCATGAGATACAGCCTGGTGACAGACAGAAAAACGGACGGACAATCAGACTGTCTTGGCAATAAATTTTAACCCTTGAGTGACGTTTTATTTTTAAGCTGTCATTTGTCATTAATAATAATTGTTCATGAAAACAGAGTAATTAAGCGCGATTTGATGAAATCCTAAACAAATTTATTTGGAAGGGTTAATTCAGTTATGATTAATGGATCCATCATAAATTGATTAACAGATGTTGAGGCTGGCATTGTGATTGAATTTTAACGTGATTTTCATCGAGACGAGTATTTATGACCACTCCGAATTTAAATTTGACACATTTTAAGGCCCATTTAGACGGTGCAAGTTTCTTGCGTGTTGCATACAATTTTATTGAAGCAATAAATGATTTGTATGGCTGACATTTAGTTTAGACCATGCAAGTTGTCTATTGCTGCAATAAAATGGCATGCAACGGGCAAGAAACTTGCACCGTCTTAATGGGCCTTTAGGGTTTCGTACTTGAAGGGTCCGGGTCTGTCCGTCTGTTTGTCATCAGGCTGTATCTCATGAACCGTGATAGCTAGACCGTTGAAATTTTCACAGATGATGTATTTCTGTTTGGCCGCTATAACATACATACATACATACTATCACGCTTTATCCCTAATGGGGCAGACAGAGCATTTTGGGTCTTGCGGTTCTATGCAGAGCCCAGGGCCGCAAGACCCAAAAGCCACTTTTAGCGTCATGGTGGGCGGGAAGATGGAAAAGCAATCAATACAGTGATGGGTTGCTAGCATCGCCTGTTAACATGATTTGCATTTTTGCCCATTCCCTCGATCGGCTTTTACGATCTGCGTGGGAAGAGAAGCAGCTGGTACATTCTAAGTTTTTTTTTATTTCTCCCAGACGAGCATGCCGCTATAACAACAAATACTAAAAACAAAATAACTATGTAAGTGGGCTCCCATACAACAAACGTGATATTATATCGATAATAGTACGGAATCCTTCGTGCGCGAGTCCGACTCGCACTTGGCTGGTTTTTTATTTATTTTTAGACTAATTTGACCCTGCTGAGCAGGATTTTACCGGTGCCAGACTAATTTCCTTATGTATAATATTCTGCCTTTTCTTTCACTTCTTCTTATCGTGTGTGTTAGTGACTAACACTAGTGTCACAGTTTTTAAACTGCCTTAAAGGCCTCTGACATAGTTTTAGGTAACGACCAATGTCAAAGACAGTGACCGGGACCGACGGCTTAACGTGCCCTCCGAAGCACGGATCATCTCACTTATCGGACAATCAGGTGATCAGCCTGCAATGTCCTAACCAACCTAGGACAACAACACAAAGTCGTTGCCCCCGCCGGGAATCGAACCCGCGACCTCCGGGTATGAGCCGAACGCTCTAACCACTACACCACAGAGGCAGTTTTCTTTCACTTTAAACAAATGAATCAAGCTAACAAAAACTTTTACTGTTAAATGTTTTACTTTAGTCTGTTCTCAATTCCTTAGTAAGTATATCGGTCGGTTCACATTGTTTGCGCTTTTGGCAAGTGTGGGTCATGACAGATGTTCCTAATTTTCCACAAACGGAGCTATTTTATCAGGAACCCTTTTTCCCTTTTTATTGCGTGGAAAATGTAACTTGCATTCCGTCCCGGATGGAAGTCGAGATAAGGCACTAGATAAAACTCACATAGGTACATACACATACATACATACTATCACGTCTTTATCCCTAATGGGGCAGACAGAGCATTTTGGGTCTTGCGGTTCTATACAGAGCCCAGGGCCGCAAGACCCAAAAGCCACTTTTAGCGTCATGGTGGGCGAGAAGATGGAAAAGCAATCAATACAGTGATGGGTTGCTAGCCGCATCGCCTGTTAACATGATTCGCATTTTTGCCCATTCCCTCGATCGGCTTTTACGATCTGCGCGGGAAGAGAAGCAGCTGGTACATTCTAAGTTTTTTCATTTCTCCCAGACCAGCATGGGAGACCACATAGGTACATATAACAACAAATAGGTACGTTAGAGATGCTTTATAATGTCATAAAAAAATTTAAGGGTTCTATACCCAAACAGTAAAAACGAGACCCCATTACTAAGTATCTGCTGTCTGTCTATCACAAGACTGTATCTCATGACCCGTTACAGCTAGACAGTAAAATTTTTACAGATGATGTATTTCTGTTGCCGCTACAACAACAAATAAACCAAAAACAATAAAATAAGTATTTAAGTGGGGCTCCCATGCAACAAACGTGATTTTTAGGGTTCCGTAGCCAAATGGCAAAAACGGAACCCTTATAGATTCGTCATGTCTGTCTGTCTGTCCGTCCGTATGTCACAGCCCCTTTTTTCCGAAACTATAAGACCTATACTGTTGAAACTTGGTAATTAGATGTATTATGTGAACCGCATTAAGGTTTTGACACAAAAATAGAAAAAAAACAATAAATTTTGGGGTTCCCCATACTTAGAACTGAAAATCAAAAAAATGTTTTTCATCAAACCCATACGTGTGGGGTGTGTATGGATAGGTCTTCAGAAATGATATTGAGGTTTCTAATATCATTTTATTCTAAACTGAATACTTTGCGCGAGAGACACTTCCAAAGTGGAAAAAAGTGTGCCCCCCCCCCCCGTAACTTCTAAAATTAGAGAATGATAAAACTAAAAAAAATATATGATGTTCATTACCATAAAAACTACCAGCGAAAATTGGTTTGAACAAGATCTAGTAAGAAGTTTTTTTTTAATATGTCATAAACTGCAATTTACCTTTCATTCAATCAACTCAAATATAAAAATTTAAAAAAAAATACTACTACGGAACCCTTCATGGGCGAGTCCGACTCGCACTTGGCCGCTTATTATATGTAACTAGAGGCAGCGCGCGGCTTCGCCCGCGTTAACCACGCGAGTGAAGTCGCGGGCGTGATGCAATATAGCCTATAGCCTTCCTCGATAAACGACCTATCTAATACCGAAAGAATTTTTCAAATCGGACCAGTGGTTCCTGAGATTAGCGCGTTCAAACAAACAAACAAACAAACAAACAAACAAACTCTTCAGCTTTATATATAAGTATGGATGTGCACTTAATGATAGTGATACGGAAGAGCGGAGTCTACTGGCACAAGCATCCCTATGCTTAAAAGTAGGCTCCAACAACCAAATATTATTTGTAGAACTCATTTTACACAATAAAGATTTTATTTTTTTATATTGTAACGGATCCTTCGTACGCGAATCCGACTCCCACTTGGCTGGTTTAGGCGATGTATAAAAGAGGTCTAAAGTTGAATATTTTATCTGGAAATAGTTTTTTATTTGTAGATTATAAGTATGCTGGCCACTAAGAATTTCGTCTTTTTCTTAGGGCCGCGCTACATTGAATTGGCATGGCATGGTATCGGTAGCGACGCGTGATTTCTAAACAAGCTTTATGTCCAGTGATATAAGATGCATAACCGCCCGAGAGCGTCTTTTCCGCGGGAGTGCGCGGCAGGCCGCCGGCAAGATATCCGCGTTCAAGTGGTTATGCATCTTATATCACTTAATATAAAGTTTGTTTTGAAATGACGCGTCGCTTTCGATGCCATGCCATGCCAATCCAGTGTAGCGCGGCCCTTAGGTGGTAGTAAGCGCCAGATTTAAATATTTTTATCAGTGTTCTGTTCTACAATGCCCTTTTATGTACATATTTTTCTATTTTCGCGTTTTGTAAATAAATATTCTGCAGTATCCAGTATTTTCCACGTATTTTAATTTGCGAATCATGTTAACAGGCGATGCGGCTAGCAACCCATCACTGTATTGATTGCTTTTCCATCTTCTCGCCCACCATGACGCTAAAAGTGGCTTTTTGGTCTTGCGGCCCTGGGCGGTGCATAGAGCCGCAAGACCCAAAACGCTCTGTCTGCCCCATTAGGGATAAAGACGTGATCGTATGTATGTATGTTTAATTTGCGTCGCCAACATCCAGTTTAATTTGTTTTGTTATTCGTGTGTCAACATTTTGAAGCTATAGAATAGGACCACTACATTTTTGATGTCGTCAAAGTGCTAAGGACTAAACACAGTGTAAACCTATTTTTTTAACCCCTGACAAAAAGGTATGTTATATAAGTTTGACGCCAATGTCTGTCTGTCTGTGGCTTTGTAGCACTCTAACGATGAACTAATTTTAATGCGGTTTTTTCACGTGAAAGAAAGTTACTTTGCGGTGGTTCTTGGCTATGTTTGATGAAAATCGATTTAGCTTTTAAAAGTCATTGCGGGCGAATGCTTGTAAATCGTTAATTTTTAATTTGCCTGGCAAATAAACATGTGTATGGTAGAGACTTTAGTAAAATGTTAATTATTTTTTATGTCTTCATTGTTTCAGTGTCACCAACATATTCCTGGTCAACCTGTCGGCAGCTGATCTGTTAGTGACGGGCGTGTGCATGCCCACACAGCTCAGCAAAGCCATCACAGTGCTGTGGTTCTACGGAGAGACGGCCTGCAAGATTGTCAACTACATACAAGGTGGAGTCATCTTAGGGCTCTTACAAACGAGCGAGAGTATGCCCGCGTCGCCGATAGTCCGACCGATAATTGGCGACTGTCGCGCTGCAGTTTTTTACATGATATAGATTCAGGTGTTACTTTGTGGAAGTCAAAGTTACATACTATGTGATTTGAATTATTTTGTGCAATTCTCCCACAAGTTCATGCAAACTATTGCCGACCGGCGCCCACCCACTACTGTTAGTCTGAGCATACCTGCCACTAACAGCCCGTGTGCACCCGCTACCAACATCCGATGTATGCTTCGTTCCATCTTGTTGAACTTTAAACAACTTGAACCTGAAGTTGCCTCGTGAATAGGAGAAACACGTGTTACCCAACACGTGTTTCGCCTATCCACGATACGACGTTCGATGTTGCTGCAGCCACAGCGGATGCAGCAGCATGGGAGGGAACTGCTGTTGGTGGCGGATGCACACGAGCTGTTGGTGGCAAGTATGCTAGAACTTATAGTTGTAGGTGAGCGCCGGTCGGCAATAGTTTGCATGAACTCACTGGTGGCGGAATCGCACAAAGTAATTCAAATTACATAGATTGACATGTGTTACGCGACCGCTTGGTTAGGTCGTCAGACCACCTTGTGGGTGGGTGTCCTACGCCTTACCTTTACCAAGGTCGCTGGAAGGCGCTGGATGCAAGCCGCTCTAGATCGGTAATTTTGGAAATCTTTGGGAGAGGCCTATGTCCAGCAGTGGACGTTGTGCGGCTGAAATGATGATGATGATAATGACGTGACCGCTTGGGACAGTCGCTGACTATCGCCGACAAATGTTGCGAGTATAATCTCGAAGACCTTAGACGTCAGCAAATTTGAAATACTCTTTCAACACGGGGTCAAACAAACAGGCTATAAGAATCTTGCCTTACTCGATGACCTTCCTTTTATTTGAACATAAAAATGTAAATTTAACAGAAAACAGGGTTAATGTTCCGTGGATCAGTTCTCTTCGTTTTCTTAGTTTTCTATTAGCGTTTTGTGATTCGGATTATTACAGTTGAAAAAGTAAAACTTTAGCCATTTCAGTAACTAATTAGGCTTTGTTTCTTGAAAAATATTAGAAAAAAATATCGAGGCAGACGTTGGAAATTTTCATGAGAAAAGTTGAAGAAGTGTTATTTTTTTAATAAATGTCTGTTTATTGTTTTTTAAACCCTGATCCTTTAAAGAGGTGTTATAAATTTGACGTGTCTGTGTGTCTGTGAATAGTCTGATTTCAAAGCGTTTTATTTTTAAATCCAAATCTTAATGTGGAAACGGTTGTTAGCTATTAATATATGTTTGATATAAATCGGTTCAACCGCTAAAAATTATGAAACGTATAATATAAACTTATTTACTAAAGGATTAGGTACATTATTTTCAAATAAATTTTTTGATAAAATATATTTTTATGTATAAGCTTTTATTGTGTGGCCAAAGTATTTTCTAAGAAAAATGAAATAAGCTCAAACTCGATGGAGTTGCGTCATCTTATTGGTAACTTCTATTGACCATTGACCTTCCATTTCCGTGATCAGACCCTAGGCATCGTCTACCATAAAGTGCTCATCAAGACAAATCAAACGAGTCCGTCCTACTCAATGAGGTTTTGTTGTTTTATAAGTTCCGCCGAATATTTTAGGCCCCATCATCAAAACAGCTCATTGACTTCATAATATTGTATTGTCATCCGACTTACACAACTATACAAGATTTCAGCTAAATCGGTTGAGGATAACTGGTTGAAAATTGAGAAGCAAGATTTGGCCTAAACAAACATTCATACATATGTATTTTTGAATGCTTGTTTAGGCCAAATCTTACAAGCAAGATACATTGCAAGTTACCTTAATAAAGGCTTTTAAAAACTGATTAAGGTGTTAGATAATATATTTTTTATATTTAAAATTATTTTATGTATGTTTTTTATGATTCTTAGTTTTTACTCTTGTTATAAATATCCTTTCCAGTAACGTTTTAATGACTCACAATGACGATAGTCTTTATCAATTCAAATTGTCATGAATCCTTGTATGAAATATGACATGAATGGTTAATTGGTGGACGTAATTGAATACACAAACAAACCCGGCAATCTGTGGATCATATTTAAACAATTATACAACGACCTTTGCATTAAGTATCTGTAGCCTCGTTTAATTGTTTATTCATGAAAGGTCATTTGAATCACTCAAAACGTGAAAGGCATGTTTTGAGTTTAACCACAGGGTAAACAAATTTTGAAACAAAACATGTTTTTATCATTATAAGTGCTGGGAGTGAAAGATTTATTGTTGATAACATAAAATACCATATAGGCATGACGATTAGAAAAATATGTTTGGTCTATGCATTAGATTATTAAAAAATCAGACATGTATTTTTTCTTTTCTCTGAAAAGCAAAAAATCACAAAACTACAGCGTATTTTTTTGCATGACGTCACGGCTGAGGACGATTTTTATATAGCGGTGACGTCGCAAGCCTCCACTCTGGGACAAAGGTGCCCCGTATCTTTGTTAATTTCTACTTTTTTGATAATCTGAAAAATATGGGTCCATTATTTTTGGATAATCTAAAAGTTGGACTAGTTAATTAGAACAAGACTCTTCTAACCCTGTCGTGACCTTAATTTTGGTCAAAAAATAAAGTTTGAAAAAAATAAATTATATAGTACCTGGGCGACCGAGCTTTGCTCGGTTACATCTCAAACATTAACTAATTTTTTTTAAACTTGTCTAAAAACAATGAAAAATAAAAAATTACATATAAACTTAAAAATAAAATTTAAAAAAAAGTAAGTCACCGAGTGGGATTCGAACCCGTAACACTTTTTCTAGCGGTCGGTATCCATAACCACTGAGCTAAAATCAAGGCGGTCGGCGCGGCGAAATTAGCGACCATATTCTGCGTGGAAAGAAAAACGCATGAAAACTCGAAAACACGCGTTTTCCCAAACATAAAACTAATCTAGATCGATTATTTACCCCCAAAAACCCCCATATACAAATTTTCAGCGAAATCGTTAGAGCCGTTTTCGAGATCACAGAAATTTATAAATAAATATATATATATACATACAAGAATTGCTCGTTTAAAGGTATAAGATTATAGGAACTCGAAATTACGACTGTCATTTTTGTATAGCAGACGTCAAGTTTTATCAGATGCCTCTATGGAAATAGTAAAATGTGACACCATTGTTAGCCACTCACACACACAAAAACGCGAACAATATTCTAAATTCATGACAATATCTCCCATGCTGGTCTGGGAGAAATAAAAAAAAACTTAGAATGTACCAGCTGCTTCTCTTCCCACGCAGATCGTAAAAGCCGATCGAGGGAATGGGCAAAAATGCAAATCATGTTAACAGGCGATGCGGCTAGCAACCCATCACTGTATTGATTGCTTTTCCATCTTCTCGCCCACTATGACGCTAAAAGTGGCTTTTGGGTCTTGCGGCCCTGGGCTTTGCATAGAACCGCAAGACCCAAAATGCTCTGTCTGCCCCATTAGGGATAAAGACGTGATAGTATGTATGTATGTATGTATCTCATTTTAACAGCCTGGTGACAGAAGAAGGGTCATATTTTTCGAGTGTAGGTATATTTGTTTTCCAAATTTTATATTTTCTTTATTTTTTATTAAAAATATAAAGGCAAAGAGCAACGCGTAGGCGTCCCTTTGCACGCGCCTCAAATCAAGGCCGTAGGCGAATATCAAAATAAAGGATCAAAATCATAACTTTAGACAACGTATTAAAACAAAATCCAAATATGTTCCTCTTACCAAAAAAAAATTTAACACAGTCACACACAATTTCGACATGTCTGTCTGTCTGTCGGTCCATCCGCGGACTTACTCAGAGAGCATAAGTTCTAGAAAATTTTAATTTTTGTATGTAGGTATATTAACCCTTAACTACCTACCACATATTATTGTCACACAACCGCCTAGCATACGTCTGTGGGACCCCAGAATAAAAAAAATCGATTACTATCAATTTTAAGGGTGAGTACAGATTTTAATTAAAATTCTGTTTTGAACATTATTATACTCTTTAAAAAAATAGAACATGAAAATCAACACTACTTTTCTAATAACTCCGAACAATTGGCATAATCTCTTGTTTTTTTTTACTTACCAATGCTTACAGAAAATGGGATATAAAAAAAATATTTTAAGAAATAGGACATTATCCTTATGTTTTTTATATCAATCAATCAACAAGAAACTTAAAAAAAAATAATAACACTAGCGATAGTAATTAATTAAACAAAATTGCAGGCTCTTAACTTCGAGCTTTTTACGGCAGAGGAGACACACCTTGTTTGTGCATTCGAGGAAAATTAGCACTTCGCATTCGAAATATGTATTGTGTTTTATTTTTAATTTTCGCAAGTGGAACAGTTTTAATCCACTAATCGCTCTTCACCAGTGCTGCTACATGGGATAGCTGCTGGAGGGGTCCCATTGATGTGGAAGTTGCGTTGTATAGGTACTGATACTTATATCACGTTGTAATGTCACATTGCATTCGGCGTGTCATATATGGTCTCGTTTTGGCACATATGATGACATTTGGTCCCAATGATCAATTATAGCTTCACTAATTACCATTATGACTAAAATAATTAAAAAGACTCAATTTGAAAAAAAATACGTAACCTCCTAACAGGGGTCTCTCAGACTCACGCTGGTATTTATTTACTCACCTGAGGCAATCGTGCGCACGTCTAACCTCGAGTAGCCGTTGTGCGGTACAGAGGGGTGTGGGGAAAAGGTACAGGATCGAACAAGTCGGTACAAAACTCCGGCGCAAAAATATTTACAATTATTATATAGACCGGATCTATGAGACATATGGTGGGCGATTAAGGGTTAATTATGCCGTAAAAATGGTTTAGTAAAAAAAATCATATTTTTTTTAGCGTAGCTACCATACAAGTAACGAGGGATTAAACTTTTTTTCTTGACTAACCTATTTTGTCATCGTTAAATAGGTCTTTCAAAAATATTGTGAGCTTGTGAAAACAATTTTTCGAATTATGGATTCGACGTATTTGGAGTATTTATTAGTTAGAGACAAGTATCCCCCACCCCGTCCTATCTGGTAAATGGTTATATATTGTAAGTACGTGAAAATAATCATAGCTGTAGTATATAACGAAGTTAAATGAAAAACTATCATAACTAAGTAGGGTTTACAAATTAAAAAGTTATAGGCGATAAACTTATAAAATGTACCCGGAAAAGGAAAAATTTATACAAATTCAATAGAAAAATAGTTTTTAGACGTTTTCAGTGGCATAAACTCAAAGCTGGCATTCTCAACTATATTAAATAAATAAATCTAGCCCCAAAGTAACTTCGAGATTTGTGTTATGGGATACTAACTCAATGAAACTATATTTAATAAGAAATATATTTTTTTAATTACTTGTTTTCTTTTCATAGGTGTCGCAGTAGCAGCCAGCGTGTTCACGCTGACAGCTATGTCAGTGGACCGCTGGCTGTCCATCTCACCGGAGCCGCGACTTCGCCCCCCGGGCAGGAAGCAGGCCTTGCTGCTGCTGCTACTGCTGTGGCTGGCAGCACTGCTCATCTTCATACCCCTGCTGATAGTGGCGCACGTGCGGAAGGAGACGGTTCCTTACATCGCTAAGGGCTATAGAAACGTATCGGCGGTACGTAAAATACAATACAATACCATTGCACAAAATAAATAAATACAGCACATAATTATCTTAAAAAACTAAGGAATGCGCAAAAAGCGGCTTTATCGCTAAGCAATTTCAAGATCAAGATCGGCGGATCTGTGTCTCTCTATTACCACCTTTTTTCGTGTCCCTAATATCCAACTTAAAGTTACTAAGGCAGATTTGAATGAGGCCAATGGCTTGCCGTATGGTTTTCGGCAGAGTAGAATGAGTTCCAAGTCCTCCCGTGGATTTCGTAGAAGGCGACTTAGGAAATACTAGCTAAACAAAGCTTATCATCAATGAGACTTCATCAACCCGTCTGGTCAGGAGAGTGTAGGCCAAGTCCTCTGGCTGCTCTGGCCAAGTATGGCTCTGGTAGTAAAAAGAAGATCGTGCTCTTGCAGTGGAGACAAAAAGACCTGATGATGAAAGTGGCCAATAAAAAGGCGATCGCCGGGCGCCAAAAATCATTGATGATCGGCGTCTGTTGCCGTCGGTCGGCAGTTTTTGACAGTTTGTGATAGATAGATTGACATGTGTTACGCGATCGTTCGCAACAGTCGGCGATACAGGTCTGCAACGGTCACCGACTATCGCTGACAGGTTTCGCGGGCATTCTGTCGCTTATCTGTAAAAGCGTTAATTTAAACAATTGCCAACGCAAAGAAGATCCTACTGAAAATTATAAGTGACACCCTACCTATATGTATGTTGAAACTTAGGATGCAAAACTGCGCAATCGGAAGTAATTTTATGGTGCCGTAAATGTTTATGTGTATATTTGTTATCTTGGCTCTGGAGACTTAACGTTTACTGTACTCTAGATTCAATAATGTGAAAATTATTCAGTGAACCCTAACGAAATTAAATCTTTACATCGCGTTTATCTCTTTCATCTCAGCGCATTTCCAGTTGCATACTCAGCTGTAATGCTGCGAAGACTATACAATAAATTATACTATAATTACATTTTTAAATAAAAAAAAAGCGGCCAAGTGCGAGTCGGACTCGCCCATGAAGGGTTCCGTAGTAGCAAATAACATAATATAAAAGTCTTGTAGTATGTTTTTTTTTTAAATTTTATATTTAAGTTGATTAAATGAAAGGTAAATTGCCGTTTATGATTTATGACGTATTAAAAAAAAACTACTTACTAGATCTCGTTCAAACCAATTTTCTCTGGTAGTTTTCATGGTAATGAACATCATATATTTTTTTAGTTTTATCATTCTCTTATTTTAGAAGTTACGGGACACACTTTTTTCCACTTTGGAAGTGTCTCTCGCGCAAAGTATTTGGTTTAGAAAAAAATTATATTAGGAACCTCAATATCATTTTTGAAGACCTATCCATAGATACCCCACACGTATGTATGAAGTATGGGGAACCCCCAAAATTTATTGCTTTTTTTTTCTATTTTTGTGTCAAAACCTTAATGCGGTTCACAGAATACATCTACTTACCAAGTTTCAACAGTATAGGTCTTATAGTTTCGGAAAAAAGTAGCTGTGACATACGGACGGACAGACAGACAGACAGACAGACAGACATAACAGGACGGACAGACATAACGAATCCATAAGGGTTCCGTTTTATAATAATAAGACAAAATTAGATTTAAGCACAATAAATAACAACAAATTACAAAAAAATTGAGCCTAAATTGCCGCGCTGTCAGGTTGCCCAAACAGGCTGGCCAAGTTCAGCATATGGCTAAAAAACGAACCAGCCCTTGGACCATTGAGGCGTTAAATTGGGTTAGTCGCGAATGGTCTTAATGCGGAAATGTCTTAAATACAATTGACGGGCTTCCGCACCCCAAGGTTTCCACGGCAAAAGAAGGAAAAATATAGGGCTCTCCTGAAGCCGCATACTTTGCCTTTATTGGCTTCTGCCACCGCCGCAGCTGTGCCCGCTTTGCCAGCAGTCGCTCGTACATGGGATGGGGCAACAGTAATTTAAAAATATTTAGGCTAAGCTAAAAAACGTTTAAATTCAAAGAGTTGCTTTATCCGCTAATAGGTTTATGACAAAATTAATTATTCATCCAAAAAAAACGGTTGATACGACTCAAGCTGTAGTAGTTAATTAAATTCTTTTTCTACTCCTGTACTGTTATCTGTCTTTTAAATGGTTCTGAACACTATTATAAGAACATTGATAATATGATTGCAGAAAAAAATCTATACTCTATGCCTCATAATAGCACATGTGTCGTTATTTCACTAAAACGATACGCCTAGCCAAAGACCTAGAACTTTTTTTTTCTATAGATTTACCATACTGCCAACACAAGAAAAAATGTTTTTTTCACATAGTCACTAAAAAGACGTCAATTAAAAAAAATGTTTTCCATAAGATCAGTACTTGTATATTCTAAATCTGATTTACCAAACAACATACATACGTCAAACATTTTCATATTTTCTTTGTTTGTTTTTGTATTTTATTTAGTAAATATAGTCGTAGAAAAAGTATTGTATGCAACGTTGTATAAGTACGTCAAAAAATGCTCAGTGGCGTCTCCTTACGATGCTCGCCAAGGCTCGCGTCGTAACCTGCGCCACTCGTATTTTTTGACAGTTCTTATACAACTGTTGCATAAAATACTATTATTGCACAGCCGCATAACGTCTACTGCTGCCTCTCCATAAAAATAACACAGACTAATGAATACATAAAACAGATGTCAAAAGGCGACCATATCGCAACTACAATCTCTTCCAGGCAACCGAGGTACTTGGAGATGTTTAATTCCTTTATGAAACGTAGCTGCATTTCTTTATGGTTTTACATTTTTGTGACTACAATAAATAGATGAGGACATTACACTGATTTCGCTAGCTTTAACATAATAAATCAACGCAACTTAATCGCTGAAGCAACAAAATTAGATTTTAAAAGTAATGTTATCTTTCAAGAGAAAGAAATCAAAGTAATCAAACTTAGCCTAAATATAAAAGATTAATATCTGATTTCACTCGTATTTTGTAATTGTTTCGTCTTTAATTTAAAAACGTCTTATATTTCAAAACAAGTGGACGTTTTTATTAAAATGTTTTTTCTTCTTATCATGTCGCTGAGCACACTTCATTTGTCAGAATTATCCTTGTCCGATTAATTAGCGCAAATTTCATAAAACTATAATTATCATTACCTATTCATTTAAAATTTAAATGTTTTATCTTTTTGTAATATGGCTTTTGCAATAATAAGCTCACCATTTATCTAACCAACAAAGTTCAAAGTTTCAGTAATTAACAATGTTTGATTAATAACTTAAGTAAAACATACACAGAGGCTTCTTTCTTCCTCTTCCCTTTCCTTTAATTGAAATGTAAAGTTGGGAACTTCACCGAATAAGGCTGGAAATACACGTCCGGGTTTGCTTACGGTTCCCTGATCAGGATTTGTTTTGATTTTCGTGTGTGGGTGTGTTTGTACCACGCCTGGGTTTGCTTAGTTCGCTAACACAATATAGTAATGCTTCCTCTCATCTTGACAGATTATTAGATTGTATTTACTGGTTTGAGGCAATCGTAAGGAAGACCTTGACTGCATTTTGAGCATAAATGAGGGAACTAGTTAAGCTAGGGAGAGGCATTGTAAAAAGGGATCATCATCAGGTCTTTTTGTCTCCACTGCAGGAGCACGAGCCTCTCTGCACTACCAGAGCCATACCTAGCCAGAGCAGCCAGAAAACTTTGGCTTACTAATCATAAAGATCCAGAAACAACTTGTAAACAAGAGAGTTTAGACGTGAAGTACAACTGATTGAAACGATAAGTAGGGCGAATAAGAAGATAGAAAGAATGTGCAGTGCAAAATATAGGTACAGATGGAGAGAAACTTAATATGACGGAGAATGCCTATAAAAAGGTGGAAAGAGAAGACATAATGTATCCTTAAATGATAGGAGAAGATGAGGTACATTATATTGTGAACTTGATATCGCTCTTAAAAGCCTAAATGTTTGACTAATTTGATTGATGTTTGAATTTTGAAATATTTATAGCCTACCTAATTTGACGATTCTCATCAAAGAGTCTCATATACTTTAATGTATACAAATATATAAACGTCGGATTATGTGAGCAAACTCTGAAAGCTTCGTTCGTATATTCAATAAGAGCTAATCATCAATAAATTTTAGAACTAGGTTTTGTCGATGAAGTTTTGCGATATCTCTTTATTTTCCGCTAAATGCTTAACCAACTTTTTTTTCGTCATCCATTAATGACCTTCTTGGTTTTCTTATAATAATAAGAGCATAAGTCTTGTTATGAAGATGTAATAAAACTCCAAACAATTTGCTAAAAACAGAGTAGAAACATGTCCACTAATCAAAGGTAAAACTAGAAACAAGCGAATTTAGTTTCAGTGTTAGTTTAAATATAGACATTTCATTCATACTACTTGTAGGTCAACCTTTGTTTTCTCGTTCTTTACAAAACATATAGGTATGTCTCGATAATGTTTTGACCTATTTAATGTTTTGTCTCATTTACGCACTTACATAAATTTTGAAAACTAAACGAACTTCTCCTCCAGAATTCTGAAATGATTTTGATATTTCTATAGGACGTATTAGTAATTAGCTTTTCAGACAAAAAAAAATCTAAATTGATCCAGGCAGCTTCGAATAATCTGTGAACAAATTAGGTTAATACAAAAAAAAAATCATATTGTTACCCTCTGTCAAAGATAATATAATTACTAACGTAACAGATACCCAACGCCATAGAAACGATTGGAGAGGCCGTAAGCACGCAAAACGGGAGTTGCGGAGCGGCCTCTCAGAGATGGCAGCACACACGACTAGCCAAAAAGGTGACGAAGAAAGTGATGAATATACTTTTAAAAAATGTATTGCATTACATATAAGTCTTATTTAAATAATTAGAGGACTACTTTATTTAAATAATAGTTATAAAAGATTTGTATGTTTTAATTTTTGCCTTAAAGCGCCATCTAGTTACAAGGAAAAGAAATAATATTGTTTATATGACGATGGGTAGGCATGCCTCGGTGTAACAAATGTACAATCACCTGACGAACTTTAGATAACTTGTTAACAAACTAAGGAAAAGTTGTGATTTGGATTCTGCAGCAAAACAGTGACCGGGACCGACGGCTTAACGTGCCCTCCGAAGCACGGATCATCTTACTTACCAGACAATCAGGTGATCAGCCTGCAATGTCGTAACCAAACTAGGACAACAACACAAAGTCGTTGCCCCCGCCGGGAATCCAACCCGCGACCTCCGGGTATGAGCCGAACGCTCTAACCACTACACCACGGAGGCAGTTATCAGCCAAATGTAATATGTTTTTGTCTTTATTATTTACTAGCCGTACCCGCGGGCTTCGCTCCCCGTGGGAATACCGGGACAAATAGTAGCCTACGTCCTTCTCCGAGACTCAAATTATGTCCATACCAAATTTCATCCAAATCGGTTCAGTAGTTAAAACGTGAAGAGATAACAAACCAACAAACAAATATACTGACTCACTTTCGCATTTATAATATTAGTAGGATAGTAGGACTAGCCGAAGCCCGCGACTTCGTTTGCGTGGACTTTATGTCTCTGAAAAATGCTCATCAGGCTTAACAACTTTCACTAAGCGTCATTTTTATATTTCTTGTAGTTTAGCTCGACTATTATAGTTTTGAATCAGGTGTTCCATTTTCCAAAATCATTTATACCCTATATGTTGCCCAGGCCTATCAGCTTTGTAACAGACAAAAAGACACACACAGATTTTTAAGCTATTGCATAGCTTCTATCGCGGGCCTTGAGCGCGGGGACAGAAAATCCGTAACGAAAAAACCTCACGCTCCCCACTCTGCCTACCATGTAGGTTGCCGCTTCGTCTCCGTCGTCCGTTTGCGACGTTGCCGTCCTTCCTAGGCTCTTAGCGGACCGAATCTAACCACCTTAATGCAATAGCTTTACCGCGGCAGTCCCCGAGTGCCACACGTCTTTTTTTAATTCTTACTCTATACCTATGTCTCCATCGCCCTCAATATAATTTCTGGAAATGTGTTTAATGTACAGACACACTTTTTTTACTGTTTTATTAAATGTATTTTCAGCAAACAGAAGTGTTTTCAATTTAAAAAAAAAATAACAATTACAGCAGCTTGATTTCAATTGAATAATTAATTTTAATTCAATAACACAATTTAGCAATATTTGACTTGATTTTAAATAACTTCAAATGTCCTCAATTGTTAAAAAACAAAAATCAACAACAAAACAAAATAATGGAACGAACTCACGCAGTATCAAAACCAACCACCTTATCGGCCGACGGTCGAGCAGCACATAGGCCCGTTCACTTTTTTTTTTTGAATTGTCGTACATAGGTTGCCTCAGACGGCATTTCCTACTCCACCGGGCAAGGTTTGAGGAGCGAGCCAGAGGCCCGGCTTCCTATATTTATAAACTACTAGCAGCAGCACAAAGGGCTCCCAAGAGGGAAACCTCGGTTTTGGGCGCGCTAGGGATTTTAGCAAATTTGGGGTGCAGCAACACCCATGTTTTGCCGGAAGGGCCGAAGCTACGGTTGCCAGAAGGGCCTACTTAGGACGCAAATCGGCCAGGTGCCGCCGGGCGGTACCTAGTGAACGAGCTAATTTTTCTACGCCTACGCATTCGATTACGGTGAATGCGGGGGGGTCGAGGCCCGTTCACGTCCAAGCGCGACCTTTTATAGGCAGCGGTGGTGGGGCTCGAAACTACCAAGCGTAGCTTATAGTATAGATTACCTTTACCTAAATTATTTCTACTCACGCCCATGTTACGCCCGTTTTTTTTACCAAAAATCCTCATTGGATGAACTAATTACCAACATCGGTATGTTGGTAATTAGATCATAACAACCCTTACAGGCCATTCACCCTATCCCTTTAAAACTAGTTTATACGAGAAAATTAATAAAGTTCAACTGGTATTAAATTTCGCCTGAGCCCTTTATGAAATTATTCAACTAAACTTTTGGGGCTTCCCAAGATAACTATTAGTATATACCCACATAATAGTTTCGAGGTAACGATGATAGGTGATGTGAAACATAGTGTAGGACGGCCAGCGTCTAGGTGGAGTGACGATGTAAGGCATGTTATTAGGAAAGAATCGGTGTCTTTCGCCTTGCTAAAGGTGGTATAATTTTTTGGAACTAAAAACGGATTTCACCCCCAAACTAAGCAATCGATTTTACAACAAGTGTTTTTTTCTAAATCAGTCCAGGCGTCTACGAATAATTAGTGTACGTACATACATTAAAAAAGATTTCGACGAATTGATAACCTCCATTTTTAAAGGCGGTTAAAAAGCTATTTTGATGTTTTGAAGATAAAATTAAAGTATCATAAAATCCAAGTTTTCGACCTTGGGGATGTATTCGCTAAAAGCCATCTTGAATTAAATTCAAAGAAAAAAAAAATAAGTAGTTCATAATTAACCTTAACTCGTCTACATTAATAGTTAATGGTGTCAACAATTTATAAAATTGTTTGTTAGATTTAAAGATCTATTTTTTGATAAAACCTTTGTTGACCAAAATGGTACACAAAGTGGACTTAATGCTAATGTATTCTCTATCAGTCAGCCTTAAGAAAAAACTGAGATTATTTATGCATAAAATTATATATCTCATAATGTAAAATTATATATCTCATAATGTTTATGTAGTATTCAAAGTACTTATTAGTTAATTCAATTGTATATAAAGTAGGTACATATAAAAAAATAAAGCAACTATGTATAAATATGCTGTTAACACATAGTCTTGGAGTACAGTCTAGAAAAGTTATAAGAAATTAGATATTTTGGTCCTAATATGATTGTATTGTGTTTGTGTTTCTAATAAAGTAAAAAATAAAATTTGTTTCAGTTACAAACTAGAGATGTTCATTTCTGCACAGAAGAATGGCCGAGCCAAGAAAGAAGGAAACAGTTCGGCACCTTCAGCTTCACCATAGTCTACGCTATACCAGGTAAGTTTCTTCTTCATGCGCGTTTGGGCCGTCTGTATGCTTTCGTAGCTCTGTGCTGCTTTAAAGCAAAAGTTGTTCTTTTCCGCTTTGTCTTCTCCAAATATAATACGCATGTCAATGGTCACCAAAGAATGCCGAAACTCTTGCGATTTACATAGAGGATACATAAATAAATATATACGGACAAATTACACTGATTGTGCTAGCCCCAATGTAAATTCGAGACTTGTGTTATAGGATACTAACTCAATGATACTATATTTTATAAAAAAAACATGTATAGATAAACATCCATTTATACACGGAAAAAAAAGATTTTGCGATTAATTTCCACCAAGATTATACATATTCTTGGTAATATTGGCTCATTTTTGATTGTTCTCTATAGAAAACTTTTATACTTGTTGAATCAAAATAATTTAAATGATTTGGCTTTAATTTTACTACCGGCCACCAGCCTAAAGTAAAGCCTCTTTGGGAAAGTACCAGTGTGAAAAGTTTTACGACCTTTTACGGGGGCCGTCCGACGATAACTCTCCCTAGATATGCAGTTGATATTTTAATTATTCATAAATTTCCACTAAGGTACCTATAAAATGATTTAACAAACTTTTAAAAAGCAAGCATAGGAGCAACAAATACTAAATATTTTGCAATCCCAAAATTCTTTTTGGAAACTTAAATATACATAATCGTAGTATTCTTCTTCCGGCTGTACAACAAAGAGATTTTTACCCAGATATTGTATACATTACACTCGTCATGCAGTTGTAAACAAAGTCTCAAATGCAGCAAATCATAATATTATGCATGAACCAGAGTTCGTAAATCTCCCATCGTCCTTCGTCAAGCTTCTTCTTCTTCTCGTGTGTGTTAGTGACTAACACTAGTGTCAGAGTTTTTAAACCGCCTTAAAGGCCTCTGACATGGTTTTAGGTAACGACCAATGTCAAAGACAGTGACCGGGACCGACGGCTTAACGTGATCAGCCTGCAATGTCCTAACCAAACTAGGACAACAACACAAAGTCGTTGCCCCCGCTGGGAATCGAACCCGCGACCTCCGGGTATGAGCCATACGCTCTAACCACTACACCACGGAGGCAGTTCGTCAAGCTTAGGCACCCACTGGAATCCATGATCGAGGTACTTTAGTGAAGCAAACACCTTGACAGTTCGGGCGAGGCTTTGTTGAACAAGTCTGTCAGTTGATTTCATTTCCGTTCATTCTTCACAGAATACATGAACTATCACGTCTTCATACCTAATGGTACATACTGAGCCTTATATTGTTGAAGTGTATATGCTGCAACTTTAGGGTTATTTTATTGGCAAACTTTAGGGTTAACTTGTAAACTTAGCTTTAAAAACTTAAAGGGATTAGTTTGAGAATTACTGATATAAATGTTAAAAGAAAAAATATACACGGTGATTTTTCATTGGTTTTGAAACCGAAGGCCACTTCATAGGCATCGTTAGTAAGACCTAATTAGCTAGTCAAAATAAAAATTCAGAAACAAAAAATGTTGTCTAAAACCCGAAAGCAAAATTGTGAGATCAATTAGTGGAACCGCCGCCATACATCGCCCACCGGCTGGCCGGGGTCATCGACATTACGCAGCTGGCGGCCGGCGTATAACTACGTGGTCTCGATCGAAAATCATTTTTGTAACTTTTTTATCTTATGTCATACACAAATTTGGATTACGTATATGGATAGAGTAATTTATTTACCATACGACATTTTCTTTTCCAAAACTAATGAAAAGTCAGCGTATATACGTGAATTTTTGTTCATACAATGTAGCAGCCATCTGGTTTAATCAGTTAGCTCACTGGACGCCTAGCCTGTTCTGTAAAAGCGGCATCCAATACACTACTTTCCTACAAGTCATATCAGATCCTTTTTTCTAAACGTCAAAAAAAATAGTTTCTTTGGGATTTTGTATAAAATACAGACAGATGACGTCATAGTTTTTTGGTGTCAAATAGCGCTCTTATTATCAGTTTTTCTACATTAATAAATTTAAAATCACTTAAAAATGGATATGTTCAAAGATAAGTGACATTATTTTGCTATGTTTTATTTTGTTATCAATACGAAATAATTTATTTTTGACTAAGGTACGACGCTTTATCTTACTTATTGGCATTCTCTCCTCTGGCGTTGGGTTGACTGGAAGAGATCCCTTAAAGGGATAAGTCCGCCTTTGTATTATTTTTGTGGGGTCCTTTTTGTACAATAAAGAATTTACATACATACATACAAGAACGACTAGCCAAGTTAGCCAAGTCATTGAACGCAACGTTAAAGTTGTTAAACGTTGAGAAATTCTAGATTAATAAACAATCGGCCTAGGAATTGAATTGAATGCCGTCCTTTAATAAACGGCCTAGGCGTAGAGTTAACTGGCTAAATTGATCAGTTGCGATGCATGGACAGAAATTGACATTTTTTTTTTTCTTTTGACATTTATACCAGTAATTCTCAAACTAAATCCTCTC
Source organism: Acrobasis consociella (assembly GCA_963555685.1). Classification (NCBI taxonomy): domain Eukaryota; kingdom Metazoa; phylum Arthropoda; class Insecta; order Lepidoptera; family Pyralidae; genus Acrobasis; species Acrobasis consociella. Next base: position 20,839,691 of record OY743111.1, on the reverse strand, counting down.
AAGCTGTTAATGCTAAGTACAAGTTAAAACTCTAAAGTTTGCTCATAAAGCTCAAAGCTCTAAAACTTTAGGCCGGGGATTACGTGACTCGAACTTGGCAACTCTTGGCAATGCAACCAAATGTGTCTCTGCAACTACGTTCTTGTTCATCTATAGCAAAATTAAAGTTCCTCTTTTAAATAAGCGGCAAAGTGCGAGTCGGACTCGCCCATGAAGGGTTCCGTAGCAGCAAGTAACTTACTATAAGTCTTGTAGTATGTTTTTTATTTATTTTTATATTTGAGTTGATATATTGAAAGGTAATTTGCGGTTTACGATTTATGACGTATTAAAAAAAAAACTACTTACTAGATCTCGTTCAAACCAATTTTCGCTGATAGTTTGCATGGTAATTACATCATATATTTTTTTTAGTTTAATCATTCTCTTATTTTAGAAGTTAGAGGGACCCGGACACACATTTTATAACTTTGGAAGTGTCTCTCGCGCAAACTATTCAGTTTAGAAAAAAATGATATTAGAAACCTCAATATCATTTTTGAAGACCTATCCATAGATACCCCACACGTCTGGGTTTGATCAAAAATATTTTTTTGAGTTTCAGTTCTAAGTATGGGGAACCCCCAAAAATTATGTTTTTTTTTTTCTATTTTTGTGTGACAATCTTAATGTGGTTCACAGAATACATCTACTTACCAAGTTTCAACAGTATAGTTCTTATAGCATACGGACGGACAGACAGACAGACAGACAGACATGACGAATCTATAAGGGTTCCGTTTTTTGCCATTTGGCTACGGAACCCTAAAAAACAGTGGCACTAGCTCTTCTTGAGTGCCAACAGAAGTAAAAACTTGGTGTCAGTAACAGTGTCGCAAGTTCAATGGTTTTTTCAATCTCAAAAAATGCTTTCCGTACATACCCAACGCGAAAACTACATAATTTATATTGATATCGTAGTGCCATCTACTATTTGTCAGACAAATTCAAAAACCGCAAATTTGTATCCAAAAAACAATAGCGTCAAACTTTTAACATCCCTTTTGCTTGTGAGGGGGAGGGGGGGGGGGGGGGAGGGGAGAATATAAATCCTCTTGTTAGAATTTTTAAATAACTTTTCTCTTTGCAAAAACATTGCATGTTTTTAACTCATAACTCAAAAAGAGGGATGTTATTACTTTGAGGTGCGTATTTCTGTATTTTTAGTCACGATTATACGGGTGCGCATTGTCTTACATAACTTTTTAACTCATATCATCGGAAGTCCGAAAATATTTCTCATACCATTTTAAATCATAATGATCATTCTTCATAAAAAATTGAAATACTAATGATTTTAAACTATAATCATTGGAATTCATAATATCACTAATCATACACTTCGTTTTTAATAATATTTGTTTTCATATATTTGTTTATACTGATGATATAAACTCCTAATCATTCGAATTAATAACTACTAATTTGTTTTTTCTAATATTTTTTTTTTTATAAATTTCCTAATCATAAGTATTTTATCCATATTATTGAAAATGATAATATCTATAATCAAACATTTGTTTTATACTAATATATTCACTTTCAAACAGTTATCTAAATTAAAATAATCATAAGTGTAAATGAAATGGAATAGGTAACAATAATTCATTAAATGAAAGTAGACAGACGCACTGACAGGTAAGTCAAAGTTATAAAACTTTGTTAATAGAAAAGTAGATAGACACACTGACAGATAAGTCAAACTTATAAAACCCCTATCATTTTTGGTCGAGGGTTAAAAGTAATGGATTTAAAACGAATTGCTGCCAGAAAAGTAGGTTAGGTTTGGTTAGAACTGTGGCCCCAACAGCGCGCGAGCCGAGCGAGCGAAGCGAGCGTGCCGCGGTAGCGGCCGGCGAAGCGCTAGAAACTATTTTTTGATAGAAAAGTAAACAGACACACCGACAGATAAGACAAACTTATAAAACTAGAGTTAAATCGTTTAATTAAACCAATTGTTGCCAGAAAAGTAGGTTAGGTTAGGTCAGAACTGTGACCCCAACAGCGCGCGAGCCGAGCGAGCGAAGCGAGCGTGCCGCGGCAGCGGACGGCGAAGCGCCAGAAACTAATTTTTGTTTGAAAAATAGACAGACACACTGACAAATACGTCAAACTTATAAAACCCATCTTATTTTTGGTCGAAGTCATCCATTTCTATGCGTTACAAAGACAAATCTACGTTAAAATATTTTTTTAGTATTGCTTTTATTAATACAAAAATTATGATACTTGTCCTTGATAAAGTAAACTATTCTGAAGAACAACGTTTTGAGTTGTAGTATGTTATTAGTAACAACATTATTAATAAAAACAATATGATAATTTAAAGTTATAAAGAAAAATTATAAATTTAATCTTGTTCTTGGTAGCAACAGTATTAATAAAAAAATTATGATCACTGAATGTTATGAGCTCCGATGATAGTAATAAAAATGTATGAATAAAAAAAGTATGAAGAATAAAATTATGAAGAGCGATGATTATGAACACAAATCGGTAGTAAGATAAAGAATATGATTTAGAATTTTATGAGAGCCAATATGGACCCCGATTATACATTCATACTACCTGAAGAATGCTATTTATATTTTTATAAAATCACAATAGACTCGAAGCTTACTCGTATATTGGTCTATGTCTTTTTATCACTATGAGGCAGGCAAAGCATTTTGGATCTTGCGGCTTAAAGCAGACGTAGGTGAGGGTCGCAAAACCAATAGGCCTCTTGGTAATTGTGTGAGCGAGAAGGTAGATATCTAATCAAAATACGCGAGTATATTGATTATTAATCGGATGCTGCCGCTTTGCCTATTAAATTAATCCTACTAATCCTAGTCCAAGTAATAAATGCGAAAGTGAGTTTGTATATTTGTTTGTTTGTTTGTTAACGCGTGAAGAGCTACCAAATTTCATCCAAATCGGTTCAGTAGTTTACTACTGAACCGATTTGGATGAAATTTGGTATGGATATAGTTTGAGACTTGGGGAAGGACATAGGGTACTCTTTATCCCGAAATTCCCACAGGGAGCAAAGCCCGCGGGCACAGCTAGTTATATTAATAAAATTAGCACTTTCGCCTAAATAAGACCGTGCGAGCAAAGCTTCTCAGTTTCCAGAGATTGGTCAAAAATGCTTTTGTTAGAGGAACAATCGGCTGTCAGTTTGCCCGGATGTCGGTACGTTTGTTTGTGCGGTTCTCACCTTCAAGCCAGAAATACATGGGTTAATTAAAAACTAATAAAATATTATATTCAATTAGCCATTTTGAAAAAAATCCAAAATTACATACGTTAAGACCTTTTTATTACTTAATAAAGACGCAACTTTTTTTTAAACAACTTTTTATCCTATTAATAAACTTTAACGGATAGGGAACCTCACAGAGCCCCTAGTATTTATTATATTGAGATACCTATATCACTAAGTAGGTATCAATGTATTGTTTGTTTGTGTGTAATAACTTTATTGTACTATGAAAAAAACACAATTACATACAAAAACAATAGAATTACCGTAGTCCGCCACCTAGAGGTCCTGGGTTCGATCCCCGGTCAGCGCAAGTTGGAAAATGGCCTTTTTAAATTGTCCTGGGTCTTGGATGTTTATCTATATATGTATTTGTTATAAAATATAGTATCGTTGAGTTAGTATCCCATAACACAAGTCTCAAACTTACTTTTGGGCTAGCTAAGTTATTTAATTAAGACAAGATATATACTTACATGAACATTCATAAATATACATAAACATACATAAATATACATAAACATACCTAAAATATATAAATAATACAAACTTAACAATAAAGAAATTTAAGCTCAAATGTCTGAAGTAACAACAAAAGATTTAAGGGTCCCCCGACCCTAGACCAAAATAAAACTTTCCATACAAACGTAGTCTACGTTTTATTTCAAAACGACATGTCCGATTTGGGCAAAATTTTGTAATTTTAAAGATATTGCAAATTATCTAGGTTTATAACTAGTTTCCGACGGTAAAAATATGAACTTGAAATAGAATATAGTGTTTTATATCATTTTTGACCATTAGTATGGGAAACTTCTAAATCGTTATATTTTCTTTCCAGTTCATAATTTTACTGTGGAAACCAGTTATAACCCTAGATAATTGCAATTTCTTTACAATTACCAATTTTTACCGGAATCTGACATGTGGTTTCAAAATTAAACGTAGACTACGTTTGTATGGAGAAGTCTAGGGTCGCCGGACTCTTAAGAAGATTAGAATTGAAAGAATTGACCGACGTAGCCACTTTCACATGTACATAACTATACAACAGTTTACTAGCTTTGTAAAAGGTATACTGTAATTAAATTACTGAAATTCCGTCACACGCGTTACTTTATAGTAACGCGTGTGACGGAATTTCAGTAAGCTTATGTTAATGCAGAAATGGTTCAGTTATTTATTTTACACAAAATCTGCATTTTCGTCTACATTTCGCACTCTAACCGTATTGATATAAAGGGCATATTTTTACACAATAATAATTTTTCAAATCTAAAAACGACACTGGAATACTAATCTGTATTATAATATATGTAGTTTTAAAACACATTTTAGCTATTAGTAGCCCTGAGTTCAGCAGTCACTTGATTTTGGCAGCGTGTAGCAACCCATCACTGTATTGATTGCTTTTCCATCTTCTCGCCCACCATGACGCTAAAAGTGGCTTTTGGGTCTTGCGGCCCTGGGCTCTGCATAGAACCGCAAGACCCAAAATGCTCTGCCCCATTAAGGACAAAGACGTGATAGTATGTATGTATGTATGTAGCAAACATTTTTGTTACTAGCAACCATTCTTTTTTCTCAGTAAATGCTTATTTGATACTGTTTTTAGATTTTGATAAAATTACTAAGGAATCACTTGACAAGGATGCCTATGCCTTTTAAAACTAAATCGGATTTTTCCAAATAAGTCCAGGCGTCTTCAAGTAATGGGGAACATAATATTATTTGAAGTCACTGATTATTCTGAGAAATATTTCGGTTCCAATATTTTTTTAGGTCAGATTTTAATGTATATAAAAATACATACATACATATTTTCACGCCTGTGTCCCATGGGGGTAGGCAGAGACTATGGATTTTCACTTACTACGATCCTTGCAAACTTCTTTTGCTTCTTCAAAACCCTTAAATCTTTTCATGCATGCTCTCCGGTTATGGTTACTCCTTACATCAGTTTTCTTCAGAACATTTGCTATTTGGTCGCAGAATGTTCGTCGCGGTCGACCCGGTCCGGTTCTTCCATCCACATTCACACAATAAATCTTTTTTGGTAATCTTCTTTCATTCATCCTCTCAACATATGTATACAATACAATACAATACCCTTTATTGCACAAAATAAAATACAGCACATAATTATCTTAAACACTAGGAAATGCGCAAAAGGCGGCCTTATCGATATTATAAATATCCTATGATAATAAAGATATATTTGAATTGAATTGAATTGAATTGAATATCGCTAAGCAATTTCTTCCAGGCAAACTATGTAGGAAAAAAAGACGTGTGGCACTCGGGGACTGCCGCGGTAAAGCTATTGCATTAAGGTGGTTCCGTTCGGTCGGTGAATTTTTACAAGGAAGGACGGCAACGTCGCAAACGGACGACGGAGAAGAAGCGGCAACCTACATGGTAGGCGGAGTGGGAAGCGTGAGGTTTTTTCGTTACGGAATTTCTGGATTCGGATTCCCCGCGCTCAAGGCCCGCGATAGAAGCTATGCAATAGCTTAAAAAAAAAAGTGATGGGAAATTAGGTAGTGCGGGGGTCAATATAATAAACATACTTATATACAATATTTATAATAAACATACATATACATCTTACTTAAATACAAATAACTTACACATTTAAAAAATGATCTTAACAGTACAAGATGAATAAAGTGGAAAAGTAAGTGGAAACAGGAAAGAATATTTATTTACCTTTCATAAGGATAGAAAATAAGATTTTACTTGGAATATTATAATTAGTCATGCGTATACAAAAGACTAATTATATAGCGATGCAGGTAATAAACAAAGTAATATTACGTATCATATTACTTTCTAAGGAATATGGATCATTTACAATTTGTAATCGGACACTGAAATGCAAGCGGCATCCCATTGTGATTAGAGCTTAGTTACTCTTAATATATTATCTAATACATAATATTGAAATTCTCCGTAAACAACTGGTATTTAAAGAATATAATGATTAAAATAAAGCAGTATCAATCCATCACTCGCGAGTTTCATTAGTAGCGCGTCATCTCAATTGCCTCCGTGGTGTTATGTAGTGGTTAGAGCGTTCGGCTCATACCCGGAGGTTGCGGGTTCGGTTCCCGGCGGGGGCAACGATCTTTGTGTTGTTGTCCTAGTTTGGTTAGGACATTCTAGGCTGATCACCTGATTGTCTGATAAGATGATCCGTGCTTCGGAGGGCACGTTAAGCCGTCGGTTCCGGTCACTGTCTTTGACATTGGTCGTTACCTAAATACAATATCAGAGGCCTCTAAGGCTGTTTAAAAACTCTGACACTAGTGTTAGTCACTAACACACACGATAAAAAGAAGAAGAATATAAATCTCACAAGATGATATTGCTGTGAAGTTTTAATAAAATAAAACTTCACAAAATAATGTCACTTTTAGATTTATTATTGCGGTAAATTTGATAGAGCGCTATTTGACTCTAAGAAACTATGACGTCACTAGTCTTTATTTCATACGAATCATAGACAGTGTTTCTTTTTTTCGACGTTTAGAAAAAATAATCTGATTTAAGTTGTTAAAAACTCCTTATTGGAAGCATGCCGCTTTCAATGTTTTAGAAATTCGTAAGGGCTTATGTCCAACAGTGGAATATGTGTGGCTGATATGATGATAATGGGATTCTCGATATAGTTCGATCACTCCAATAATAGCAGCCATCTCACTTTTTAGAAAAAAGGTAGTAAAAGGCCTCTTCATGTTGGCTTTAGCTCCATTAACGCCTTAAAGGACCGGGTCCCCATGGACCCGTGACTGAAAAGCGTACCAACATATTTAGTACCATTTTACATTTAACAGAACAAATAATCAATAGCTCATTATCTTTTTGACCATGACCCGATCACTCCCAAAATAAAACAGAAATAGAACACGTAGGAACAAGTTTTCAGAACCTTAAAGTCATATGACAAACAAGCCGAGCCTTACCAAGCATACATACATTAAATGGTTAAAATTAATTTATTATCTTTATCCCCTTACTGTGAAAAACGTGAAAACATATAAAGAGGTTAAGAACTTAGCGGAAGGAAGAGAGACATGGAAAGCACTCCACCGACAAGAGCCCAGCTCTTAAATATAAGAAGAAGAAGATCCTCTTACTGTATGACCCACCCATCTCCATTATACGACTCGATCACTCCAATAATGAAGCAGAAATAGAATACTTAGGAACAAGCTTTCAGAATCTTGAAGTCATATGACAAACAAGTCGAGCTTTCCAAACACAACCATTTAATGTATGTATTAAATGGTTAAAATTGACTACCTATTATCTTAACGACTAATTGCATCTCCCATGCTGGTCTGGGAGAAACGAAAAAAACTTAGAATGTACCAGCTGCTTCTCTGCCCGTGCAGATCGTAAAAGCCGATCGAGGGAATGGGCAAAAATGCGAATCATTTTAACAGGCGATGCGGCTAGCAACCCGTCACTGTATTGATTGCTTTTCCATCTTCTCGACCACCATGACGCTAAAAGTGGCTTTTGAGTCTTGCGGCCCTAGGGCTCTGCTTAGAGCCGCAAGACCCAAAATGCTCTGTCTGCCCCATTAGGGATAAAGACGTGATAGTATGTATGTATGTATTTACGACTAATTGTATGATATGTTCATTTCCATTGTATGACCTGATGATCACTCAAATAATTAAACAGAAATAGAACTCGTAGGAACAAGCTTTCAGAACCTCAGTCATATGACAAACAAGCCATTAAACATACCTACATTAATGGTTAATATTGATTTAAGCCCAACCCAAACACTTTAATGTGACAAAAGCGAATTCTGCCATGATTTCATTTACCGAAATTCTGTAACACGCGATGACTGAACCAAACCCACTTTGCCGCACAAAATGAACAGTCTGTTATAGACACAATATTTTCTGAAATTTAAGAGTTGATAGCATAACTGGAGTGTATTTGAACAGCAAATGTTTTCACCGAATAACTGATTGATAAAAAATATTGATAAGTGGTTAAGTACAGAATTTCTAATATCTTACACCTATAGGAGCAATTCTTGTATATTTATACGTATATAAATTTATTTCTGTGATCTCGATTTCTCGAAACGGCTCTAACGATTTCGCTGAAATTTGTTATATTTTCGGTGGTAAACAATCGATCTAGATTAGTCCTATGTTTGGGAAAACGCGTGTTTTCGTGTTTTTATGCGTTTTTCTTTCCACGCAGAATATGGTCGCTAATTTCGTCCTGCCGGCCACTGTCCATCTTGTCCAGCGGGTTAAGACGCAGACGGCAAGAAACGAGTGTTACATGTTCGAATCCCGCTCGGTGATTTACTTTTGTTTTTTCTTTATATGTTCAAGTTTATATATAATTCTTTAATTTTTATTGTTTATAGACAAGTTTAAAAAAATGTAGTTACCTAATGTTTGAGATATATCCAAGCAAAGCTCGAACGCCCAGGTACTATAATTTAAGTGAGGCTCTTATAAAACAAAAGTGATTTTTTTATAGAGAATGGTACGTAACCTTCGTGCGCGAGTCCGACTCGCACTTGGCCGGTTTTTATATTTCTTCTCTTTATAGTTTGCATTGGATAGTAAATTAATTTGTTCAGAACTAAAAAATATATGCTTACAAAATATTTTTTTAAACTATAATTTTTATTTTTTTTATTTTTTTTACAAATTACTCTGATTGAGCTAGCCCCAAAGTAAGTTCGAGACTTGTGTTATGGGATACTAACTAAACGATACTATATTTTATAACAAATACACATAAAGATTATAGATAAACATCCAAGACCCAGGACAATTTGAAAAAGGCCATTTTCCAACTTGCCCTGACCGCAGATCTAACCCGGGACCTCTGGGTGGCGGAACAGCATGGTGACCACTACGCCACGGAGGTCGTCGATAAAGATACATATGCTACTTTTTACTATACACTTTTTTAGTTGAAAGTGTTGTACGAAGTTGTTTAGTTAGCTATTGTTACGCGGAAAATATACATTTTCGAATTCGCAAACCAAGGTACTAATACCATGTGTGTAGCGAGCCGGTGCGGTGTACGGGCCTGTAGTCACATTCGCCCTGATGAAGACCTCCGGATGAGGTCGAAACATGTCGGCAGTAGCTGACTCTATACGTGAGTAACCCGTTAACTCATGCGTAAAAGAATTTACGGGAGAACCCTCAGAGGAGCCACCTGCTAAAATTTCAGGTGTACGAAAACGATGGTAAATATGTCCTGTCAAAAAAGATGGAAAACTACTCACACCGGCTTTGCTACAAGGTTATTTGCCCAGAGCACATAATTTCTTACTGCAGCGTGTATGCAGATTTAGACGCTGACTATGATTAATTTTAAGACCTAAACTTAATTTTGATTTTAATTTCTCAAGGATAATATTTCAGAATTTGTAAAAAGTAAATGAAAAACGTTTAAAAGTTATAGTTATATTTGTTTATTCACAAGATTTACAAAATTATGTTTTCGTTATTGATTTTTTTTGGCTTCGTAAATACATAAAATTTTCTGTCATATGACCCGTTTTTTTATTGTTTTTTTGCCTAATTATGATAGTAAAAGAATGATGCACCTCATTTAATAAATAAATTCATTAAATATCCTTGAAATAGTAGAAACCTGATACTTTTTAAAATACGGGTCATTTTGACCCACTATACAGTGGTTTCTACCATACTGACGCCGGGTTAATATAAATTAATACCATGGTTAAGATTTGAAAACGGAGTTTTTTGGCGGGAAGTCAAGGGGTTCAGTTGGAGTTTGCTTTAAATTGTTTTGCAAATTGATTCTAGTGGACTTTATAATATGAAATTGGTGTAGTTTGGTGTTATAAATGCTCATTCTCATGGACAATATGTAAAATGTTTAAAGTGAACAGTCATAGTGCGGCTGTAGTGATATTAATTTGCGGACTGCGGTGGGCGTCTGTAGGCGCCGTCCGCCACTCAATCGGCTATGAAAACCAGTGGACTTGTATAGATTTGTCGCCAGAAGCTCCCTTAAAGCAATCAAAGGACCTATACCGACCTTTGATTGTATATATATATATATATTTACTTCACATCGATTTTTCCCACGTTTTATTAACTTGAGCCTGGCTAAATACGCAACAGCGTCGAGCCAAAATTAAAAAAAAGAAAAAAAAGATTTGAAAACAATATTTATTACTTTTATGAGTTCTCTTCACTCTTTCGGTTCTGAAGCAAATATGCCACTAGGAATCATATAAATATCGAGAATAATAAATTGGTGGAATCCGTTACAGATACCGTTATTTTCAACTCATGTTTTAGTTTCCACGAAGTGCACATCTAAAGAAACGCTGCTACAATATTATATCTTTTATATTACGTACGAAATTCCAGGCCAGCATTGAAAAAATCTGAGACAAATACGAGAAATATGAGTACAAACAGTTTAACAACATCCTTTGTCGTCAATTTGTAGTAGTTTGCATCAATAACTTCGTGTCGCCAGATTGGGTTATACAAACGTTTATTAAAATGCAAGCTTAAAGCTTTGGAACGCCTTACCAATATAATAAAATATTCAGGACACTCGTACTCCTATAGCGTTTATAAATGTGAGAACTTTTTCTAAATTTATCGTTTATTCATGATAAAACTTAAATAATACACAGTATGTAGATGTTAGAAATTAAAATAACCTACTAATATAATAATTGCGAAAGTGAGTTTGTATACAATGTCCTTTTTTATTAAGTACAAATATTTTAGGGGGTGATTCAGACCATCATTTTGAACAACTTTTCCCAATAAATGTACATCGAAATACGAAAAATAATTTTTAGGTTTTCATAGAAATCGACGTAGTCACGTGATATCATTACTATGGAAAATGAAAATTTTTTTTTCGTATTTCGATATACATTTATTGGAAAAAGTTGATCGAAATGATGGCCTGAATCACCCCTTAAAATATTTGTACTTAATAAAAAAGGACATTGTATTTGTTTTTACCTCTTCACGCTTAAACTATTGAACCGATTTAGATGAAATTTGGTAGGGATATAGTTTGAGACTTGGGGAAGGATACTGACGAAACTCCCATGGGGAGCCAAGCCCGCGGGTCCAGCTAGTAGTAAATGAAACTAAAATATATATATTAAACTATCAATATACATTAGACTAAACTGTAGTAATTATATATGAATTAAAACCTAATTATGACTTTTTAAAAGCTTTTATTTTACTTTCAGGTATCTTGTAAATTTTGCGCACTCAATTTTAAACCAGTTTGTCCTCAACCAATTTAGCTGAAAAAACTGATTTAGAAAAAACAAGAAGCATGGTAATGACACCAAAAGGTAGCCAAGAAAACAAACAACCACAACGAATTTATGCTTACAGCAAACACCGGTTTTTAGTTTTTAAAAATCTATCTATTACTACATATAATAAAACACTAAAATATTTCTACAAAAAATATTGGGGGCAACGGAAACATAGTAATAATATAGTAAGACTTTTTTTAAATGTCTGTCTTTTTGTCTGTGTGTCTCTTTGTCTGTTTGTACACGCTAATCTCCGGAAATACTGGACGGATTTGAATGAAACTTTTTTGTTATATAGCTGTTAAGCCTTGGCAGAATTTAGGTATAAATAATTTTGGGAAATTGAATACCTGATGCAAAACTATAATAGTCCAACTAAACTATGGGAAATATATAAATGACACCTTAGCAAAAGTTGTTCAGCCTGCTGAGCATTTTCCAGAGACAAAGCCCACGCGAACGAAGTCGCGGGCTGCGGCTAGTTATTAATAAGTGTGTAAAAAAACATTTCCTACTAACTAAAATGAAAGTACCGACCTACTAAACTTATACATTATACAAAAGAGCCAGCTCTTGGATCTCCTCTCCAGTCGTTTCGATGAGTAATGTGTAGACACTTTGTAATGTGTTTTACAACATTTTTGCCTACAACATTCCAGGGGCCTAAAGTTTTAAGAAATACTGAGAGTGTCTTGGTCGCGAGAACGCCGAAAAAACACCTCAAGAAATTTAAAATTTCAGCAACAAATTTAAAAACCGAATCAATTTTTTCGAAATCTTCAAAGTTCTTCTTGATATCTACACCAAATTAATATACCCATCACTATTTTGATTCCTTCATCCACCCTCTTGCCAACATCAAGCGTCTAGCAGCCCTAGGCTCTATCTGCTTAGAGCCGCAAGACCTAAAACGCTCTGTCTGCCCCATTAGGGATTCTTATACATGTATAAATAAATAAATCAATAAATAAATGTATAGGGACAAATTACACTAATTGAGCTAGCCCCAAAGTAAGTTCGAGACTTGTATTATGGGATACTAACTCAATGATACTATATTTTATAACAAACACATATATAGATAAACACCCAAGACCCAGGACAATTTGAAAAAGGCCATTTTCCAATTTGCCCTGACCGGGGATCGAACCCGGAACCTCTGGGTGGCGGACTAGCATGGTGACCACTACGCCACGGAGGTCGTCGTTATAATTCCAATATTCAGTTTTAATGTAATCTGTGTGAATATGGATGCTCATATCTAAAATAAAAATTACTACTAATTTACTTCACCGTCTCCAAGCAATTTTTCATGAAAATTCATCTGTCTTATAAAGTAATTCTCACGGTCTCTATTAAGGTTAATAAATCACTGGGAAAGAAAATTGGCGATGAGTCAGCGAGTTTCCCACAGTAACGAAGGGAACGAGCTACCGTGTTTAGGATATAAAACCCAACCCAATGGCTTGTACGTATACAAGGTGATTTTACATTAAATTTAAATGTTTTAAAGTCCATCATGACTTTTTCCAATAAGGGCGCTTTCAGACGACACGCTTACGCTAAGCCCACGCCTACATTTATTGTCATGCACTTTTTCCAATAAGGGCGCGTTCAAAAGACACGCAAACTCCAAGGCTACGCCTGACAAGCGCGGTTTGACTTTGTTGCATATAATGCAATTTGAGTTATATTGATGTGTGATAGAACTCAAACAATATGCAAAAATTAAAAAAAAAAATCAAAGCGCGCTACGCATCGTCTTGTCGTTTTTAAATACGTGTATTATTTGAGTCCAAAAGCTAAAAACTACTAGCGTTTCGGAACGACCACTGCTGGGAAGATTACGCCGATAGAAACCCAGTTCAATATGGGCCCTACCCAGCCTGATGGGGTTTGTTACAATTGTGTGTGCACATATAATTGAGTGAAGAGGGATGTTCCTCCAGTCTTCTGGTAACCATGGCGGCAGATGAGTCATCAAAATATCTGGTAAAAAAACGATAATAATTACAGTAAGTTCCATAATACTAATAACAGATAAAATTCTAATTGTATAATTATTTTAATAAACACTCACTGCTATGGGATTTTTAAATTTGTTCTGGCTTCACATCAAACGATCCAATAACAAGCGAAACTTTTATTCAGTAACGAGAACTATAACATGCGTACTAATCATTATCCCTGACTGGTTTACGGCCAGTTTAGCGTGATGACGTAAAGAGGGAAAGAGGAAATCAAAATTGTGTTACGAAACTGGATTTTGAGGTGTGGAGAAAAAGGCCGAAATTCGTGTGAGGGTATTTATTAACTATACTACTACTATTCCGGGAGCTTGGTGGTTCGGCGGGAGTGCACATTAAGTCAAGCGACACCGGGCGCGGTCCGCACTTGGATGGGTGACCACAAGATTCGAAAGGCACGTATATACCCCTTTGGTCTTGGCTGTCATCATTGCATGGCAGTCGTCAGGCTATGTCAAACGGCTTTAACCAGCCTACCAAAAATCTGAAACCAGTATTGGCATTTATATAGATATCTAAAAGTATAAAATATTAGAATTCCGCTGTGTGGTTTCCGGCAGAGTAGAAAAGGACCACTCCAAGTCTTACCGTGGACGTCGTGGAAGGCGACTTGGGAAATACAAGCTAAACAAAGCTTATAAACATCAATGAGACTTCCCCAACTTGTCTAGCCAGCGTGGACAGTGTAGGCCAAATCATCTGGCTGCTATAGCCAAGTATGGCTCTAGTTGTACAGAGAGGGTCGTGCTCCTGCAGTGGAGAATTTAAAGCCCTTAAGACGAAATATGGTATGGACCCATTCGTTCGCGACTCTGATTCGCACATGGCCAATTATTTTTACACTAGCTGATGCCCGCGACTTCGTTCGCGTGTACTTTATGACGCCGGCGTATAAATATGCTCATCAGGCTGAACAACTTTTGCTGATGCGTCATTAATGTATATTTCTAACAGTTTAGCTGGACCATTATGTTTCTGAATCAGGTATTCCAGACCTTCGATTGTTATACCTCAACAAAAAATGCTTATCAGGCTGAACAACTTTTGCTAAGGCGTCATTTTTATATTTCTTGTAGTTGAACAGTAACTGGACCATTTAGTTTTTGCATCAAGTGTTCCAGATCTTCTAATTTTATACTTATCTCAACAAAAAATGTTCATCAAGCTGAATTACTTTAGCTAAGGTGTTTTTTTATATTTATTATAAGTAGTTTAGCTGCACCTTTATGGTTCTGCATCAGGTGTTCCATTTTTCATAATCAGTTATAACATAAATGTTATTCAGGCTTAACAGCTGTATAACAAAAAAAGTTTAATTCGAATCCGTCCAGTATTTCCGGAGGCAAACAGACATACATTTTTTTTTTAATTCTTACTCTATTACTAAATAGTAATAGAGTAAGAATTTAAAAAAAAATCTGCTCCATCGCCCCAAATTTTGTTTTTCAAAATATATTTAATGTACAGACAGTTTTTTTACTATTTTATTATATGTATAGAAGTAGATATAAATAAAATGAGCTCACAACAATAGAAATCGCCCATAGAAAAATTATTTTTAAACTTTAAATCACAATAACTTTAATACCTGATATCAGATTTTGATAAAACAAAGCATATATATTGCTCAGGGATGAGCTTAATCTTTTAGTGAAAACCATGTCAAAATCTGTTCAGTAGTTTTAAAGATAAGCGAGTACATACAGACAGACAGATAAAAAAAAATTCTTTTCTTATCGCCCACATCCATTTTTTGTAAATTTTATCAAATGTACAGACACGCGGTTCCTACTGTTTTATTATAAGTATTGATATTGATGATTTTACTAACTTACTTTTACAACTTTTTCCTAATTGATATGTCTCCCTTCCGTTATTAGGTTAATTGATTTCAGAAAGAAAATTGGGGGTGAATCAGCAACTTCGCTTGTAGTTATGAACAGCTCTGTGTTCTACAGAATTGGGACCGGGCTTTGAAACTTTGTTCGGGTTATACTGCTTTATTTTCCATTAATTAATTATGATTCGTATTATATTTGAGATTGAAACTAAATAGACACAAATTTTAAGTTTTACTTTGAGTTTTTAATAATTGAGAGATAAAGGGTTAGTTCAGGCAGGTAGGAAAAATGTTCGAGCAATTTACTAACTCAATCTATACATATAATCTATATCTATACATATAATAAAACAGTAAAAAAGTGTGTCTGTACATTAAATATTTTTCCAAAAAAATATTGGGGGCGATGGAGACGTAGTAATAGATTAAGAATTTAAAAAAGACGTGTGGCACTCGGGCACTGCCGCGGTAAAGCTATTGCAAACAAGGAAGGACGGCAACGTCGCAAACGGACGACGAAGACGAAGCGGCAACCTACATGGTAGGCGGAGTAGGAAGCGTGAGGTTTTTTCGTTACGGAATTTCTGAGTTCGGTCCCCGCGCTCAAGGCCCGCGATAGAAGCTATGCAATAGCTTAAAAAAAAAATGTCTGTCTGTTTGTCTGTTTGTACACACCAATCTCTGGAAATACTGGACGGATTCGAATGAAACTTTTTTTGTTATATAGCTATTAAGCCTGGGCAACATATAGGGTATAAATGATTTTGGAAAATGGAACGCCTGATGCAGAACCATAATCGTCCAGCTAAACTATAAGAGATATAAAAATGCCGTCTTAGTAAAAGTTGTTCAGCCTGATGAGCATTTTCCAGAGACATAAAGTCCACGCGAACGAAGTCGCGGGCTTCGGCTAGTTAAAAATAAGACCATATTACCACAGCCTTAAGTGTGCGTCTAAATGCAGATACTATTATAAATATATGGCGACGAGCAATCTGTCATTATTCTGTTTTCCGTTTATTACCCCCGAAAAAGAGGGGTCTAAGTTTGACGCTTATATCTGTTTGGCTGTGCATCGTAGCGCTCGAACAGATGGACCCATTTCATTTCATTTCATTTTGTACATGAAAGCTAATTTCTATTTATGCCGTAGATCTTAGCTATGTTTGATTAAAATCGGTTCTGCCGTTTTAAAGTTATTGATGCTTAACGCTTGAAAGCCATAGCAAATCTTATACCTTTAAACGAGCAATTCTTGTATATTTATTTATATATTTCTGTGATCCCCAAAAACGGCTCTATCGATTTCGCTGAAAATTGGTATATTGGAGTTTTCGGGGGTAAACAATCGATCTAGATTAGTCTTAAGTTTGGGAAAACGCTAACGTTTTAGAGTTTTCATGCGTTTTTCTTTCCACACAGAATATGGTCGCTAATTTCGTCGCACTGGCCGCTATCCGTTTTGGCTCAGCAGTTTAGGAAGCGGACCGCTAGAAAGAGTGTTACGGGTTGGAATCCTACTCGGTGACTTACTTTTGTTTTTTTTATGTTCAAGTTTATATATAATTTTTTATTTTGTATTGTTTTTAGTTAAGTTTAAAAAAATGTAGTTAATGTTTGAGATGTAACCGAGCAAAGCTCGGTCGCCCAGGTACTAATAGATATTAAGTCGTGTCACGGTAGATCTGCTACTCATCACTAGATCGCGTCTAGACAGTCGGGGTATTTTTTATTTGCATAGCAAATAAACTTGTGCATACTTATTTGTGCCTGAACATTATTTTTAACTGTTTAATTACAATAGAGATATTCAACAACAACAACATTCGCCTACTAAACTTGTTGAGCGTGACCTTTCGGTTTTACTACCCACGGATTTGCCTACTCCGTAAGCGGTAAAGATATAAAAGTGTATCTGTATAGTGCCGTGTGGTTTCAAGCAGAGTAGAATAAGACCACTCCAAGTCTTCCTGTGGATGTCGTAGAAGGCGACTTAGGACATAGAAGCTAAACAAAGCATATACAATACACATCAAAAGGACCTCTCCAATCCGTTTGGCCAGCGCGGAGAGTGTAGGCCAAATCCTCTGGCTGCTCTGGCCAAGTATGGCTCTGGTAGTACAGAAAGGGGCATGCTCCTGCAGTAGAGACTAAAAGACCTGATGATGATGATGATAGTGTCTGTATATCATCGTCATACAAATTGATTAGTCTCCGTGGTCCAGTGGTCAAGGCGTTCGCTTTGTAATCCGAAGGTCGTGGGTTCGAATCCCACTGGGAAGTGTACTTTGTAAAAAGATGTTTCAAATCTAGTTAGGATATTGCGTAGGTTTGAATCACCTGATTATCCGAAAAGAAAGATGATTCTGTGTTTCGAAAGGCACGTTTAAACTGTGGATCCCGAACGCCATCTAGCGTTTGATCATGAAACTACCCAAGGGTTGGTCCTGGTGTACCTTTTTTGTTGCGGAGGTCAGACGGCAGTCGTTCTGTGAAAACCAGTAACCTCGTCAAATCTTCTTGATTAGGTAGCGGACCCCGGACTCTGAAGCATTACTGCTGAGGCTGCAATCAGGAAAATACGCTCGGATTATGATGATAACAATGATCTATCATCGTATATAACAAGCTGACAAATGGATGCAGCAAAGTCTTATCCCTATATTATAATCTAATGTCAAATATTGAAGAGAGGCAAAATGACAAAATGTTAAAAACAGGTTTACTTTATTTACATAATAGCAATAAAAAATTTATAAGAAGAAGTATATAATTATACTTAAAAGGCGATAGGTAGGCATACCCTAAGGGAATGAAAAGGAGAATGGAACTTTGTATGGTGAATCCCATTTTACCAAACAAAAGTATAGATTAGGAGGTCACGACAAATTTGGTAACGATAAGGGATATGGCTGACTCTGGTTTTATAGAATAAAGAGCACCTCTCTGATGCTAAATATGTTGGTCTGCCTGCGTGAAGTGGTTGCGTTACTTAGATATGGCTCCTGAAAAGTTGGTTATCGTGACCAAAAAAAAAAATGATAAGGGATATGGCTGACTCTTGTTTCACAGGATTAAGAGCATCTCTCTGATGTCAAATATGTCGGTCTGCCTGCGTGAAGTGGTTGCGTTACTTAGATATGGCGCCTGAAAAGTTGGTTATCGTGACCAAAAAAAAATGATAAAGTAAATGGCTGACTCTTGTTTCACAGGATGAAGAGCACCTCTCTGATGCTAAATATGTTGGTCTGCCTGCGTGAAGTGGTTGCGTTACTTAGATATGGCGCCTGAAAAGTTGGTTATCGTGACCAAAAAAAAAATGATAAGGGATATGGCTGACTCTTGTTTCACAGGATGAAGAGCACCTCTCTGATGCTAAATATGTTGGTCTGCCTGCGTGAAGTGGTTGCGTTACTTAGATATGGCGCCTGAAAAGTTGGTTAGCGTGACCAATAAATGATAAGGGATATGGCTGACTCTTGTTTCACAGGATTAAGAGCACCTCTCTGATGCTAAATATGTTGATCTGCCTGCGTGAAGTGGTTGCGTTACTTAGATATGGCGCCTGAAAAGTTGGTTAGCGTGACCAATAAATGATAAGGGAACCACTTCACGCAGGCAGACCAACATATTTAGCATCAGAGAGGTGCTCTTCATCCTGTGAAACCAGAATCAGCCATTTACCTTATAATTTTCTTTTTTTGTCCAGATAACTAACTTTTCAGGCGCCCTATCTAAGTAACGTAACCACTTCACGCAGGCAGACCAACATATTTAGCATCAGAGAGGTGCTCTTCATCCTGTGAAACCAGAATCAGCCATTTACTTTATAATTTTCTTTTTTTGTCCAGGTAACTAACTTTTCAGGCACCCTATCTAAGTAACACAACCACTTCACGCAGGCAGATCGACATATTTAGCATCAGAGAGGTGCTCTTCATTATGTGAAACCAGAATCAGCCATTTCCCTTATCATTTATTGGTCACGCTAACCAACTTTTCAGGCGCCATATCTAAGTAACGCAACCACTTCACGCAGGCAGACCAACATATTTAGCATCAGAGAGGTGCTCTTCATCCTGTGAAATAAGAGTCAGCCATTTACCTTATTTTTTTTTTTGGTCACGATAACCAACTTTTCAGGCGCCATATCTAAGTAACGCCACCACTTCACGCAGGCAGACCGACATATTTGGCATCAGAGAGATGCTCTTAATCCTGTGAAACAAGAGTCAGCCATATCCCTTATCATTTTTTTTTTGGTCACGATAACCAACTTTTCAGGCGCCATATCTAAGTAACGCAACCACTCCACGCAGGCAGACCAACATATTTAGCATCAGAGAGGTGCTCTTTATTCTATAAAACCAGAGTGAGCCATATCCCTTATCGTTACCAAATTTGTCGTGACCTCCCGTTCTAGTAAAATTTATTAAAGCACAAAATTTACACAGCCTAAGTCGCGTGTAAAAGCTAGTGGCACATAAATGGAATTATAAGAAGCTTTTTGGATTATTTTTATTTTTCTCCAAAACCAGATGCCTGACTTGACGACCGTGAAAGCCTTATTCGAGGTGACCCGGAAATTAGTGCAACAGGCGTGAATAATAAATGGCCGTTTTCTGAGCTCGCTGTACCAAGCTTTTGGAGATAGCACAGAGCTTTCTACTGGAAGGGAATTCTGAGAAGTATTTAAATGTTAGAAATTTTAATTTATACATTTTTAATTACTTTCAGTAATTGACATTTTGGGGTTTCTTAGTAAAGAAGGAGTCCTTATAGTTTCACCATGTGTGTCTGTTTGTTTGTTTGTTTGCGATCCGACTCAGAGACTTTATGTATTAGAATTCAGTAAATTGCCATGGTTGGCACATCATGCAAAAAAAATAATGATTTCAATTCCCGGTCAGGTTAAGATGGAAAATGTTCATTTTCATATTGACCTGGGCCTAAGATGTTTATCTATATATGTATTTGTTATAAAATATAGTATCGTTCAGTTAGCATCCCATAACACAAGTCTCGAACTTTAGGGCTAGCTCAATCTGTATGATTTGTCCATATATATTTATTTATTAATTCAGATATTTTTCAATCTACTCCCATGCTGGTCTGGGAGAAATAAAAAAAACTTAAAATGTACCAGCTGCTTCTCTTCCCAAGCAGATCGTAAAAGCCGATCGAGGGAATGGGCAAAAATGCAAATCATGTTAACAGGCGATGCGGCTAGCAACCCATCACTGTATTGATTGCTTTTCCATCTTCTCGCCCGCCATGACGCTAAAAGTGGCTTTTGGGTCTTGCGGCCCTGGGCTCTGCATAGAACTGCAAGACCCAAAATGCTCTGTCTGCCCCATTAGGGATAAAGACGTGATAGTATGTATGTATGTATGTATATTTTGCAATCTATCAATTTCAAATCAAAGTAATGAACAGCAAGGTTCACAATCTATCCAATTTGTCGTCAGTGAAATTGTGAACGGCCGTGAACGCCGAAAAAAGGTCGGGTTCCATCAGTGTCAAAATTAACTTTCATATTTCATACCCATTGCGTCTAATGTAATGATTGATCTCCATTTTAACATAATATGCAATATATTTATTTTTGATGCTTTTTGTTTTTTTTAATATAAAATCTTTTTGAAGTCGCGTAGTTCATTCATGAGATGGGAAAAACCAATAAACTCGCGACACTTACCGACACCAAGTGAAAAGTGTAAGGTTTCACAAGTTAGACTATCTCATCGATAGCTCAGATGAGAGTGTGTATGCCTTAGAATGTCAATGTTCCCGTTTAAAAACCAACATACCATTTTCTTCTTTTATATAATTTATTGTTTCTTTGCTAATTTTTTTGAGTGGTTTTTTTATTATTTTAATAAATTGTTATATTTGAAAAGTGAAAACTTCATACGGCGCGTTGGGCTATTTTTGAGATGGGAAAAAACATTAAAATTGCGATAATGTTACCGACACCAAGTTTTCACTTCTGTCGACGCTCTCGGAGTGTCAATATCTTTTTTTATGTATTTACATTTTTTTAAATAACAGGCCAAGTGCGAGTCAGACTCGCACACGAAGGGTTCCGTACCATTATCAATAAAAATAAAGTATTTTGTATGGACCCTTAAACATTATTTTTATTTTTATTTATTGTTAAAATAAAAATACAACTAAGTATTTTGTGAATATTTCAAGTGCCTACCTGTTGCCATTATTGATATCGAGCAAAAAAGGGCAAAAAAATCGCGTTTGTTGTATGGGAGCCCCTCTTAAATATTTATTTTATTTTGTTTTTAGTATTTGTTGTTATAGCGGCCACAGAAATACATAATTTGTGAAATTTTCAACTGTCTAGTTATATCCCTCTGTCCGTCTGTGGACAGAGGGACAAACAGCGAAGTCTTAGTAATAGGGTCCCGTTTTTACCCTTTGGGTACGGAACCCTAAAAATAACAGAATCCAAAAATCACAAAGATTTGTAGGAAGAGTGAACATCAGCTTCGGCCTGCGGTGTTACCCGTGCCTTACTTTCTGCGAATGCAGCTGTCGGCTTGCCTAACATTATTTTGTTTTTCAGGTTTCCGTACCCATAGGGTAAAAGCGGGACCCTATTACTAGGACTCCACTGCCCATCTGTCCGTCTATCTGTCACCAGGCTTTGTATCTCATAAACCGTGATAGCTAGACAGTAGAAATTTTCTCAGATTATGTATTTCTGTTGCCGCTATAACAACAAATACTAAAAACAGAATAAAATAAATATTTATGGTTAAAGATTCTTTATTTCTCAAAAAATAATAAACATTCACTTACAGAGAAACATAAATATCATATTAAAAACAATATGACGGCGAGCGAAAATCACATGTATTAATTATAATTAAATAGGGTAGATTTTTAAAAACAAAACTTTTGTGCGCTTTTGGCGTCTCTTCGTAGATAAGGCCTGTGGCGTTGAGCGGAAAGCGAGTAACCGTTACGTTGGTATGACTTTAAGTCAGGCTCCCATACAACAAACGTGATTTTATACAGATAGTTGTACGGAACTCTTCGTGCGCAAGTCCGACTCGCACTTGGCCGTTTTTTTTTATCACATACTTCCATGCTGGTCTGGGAGAAAAGAAAAAACTTAGAATGTTCCAGCTGCTTCTCTTCCCGTGCAGATCGTAAAAGCCGATCGAGGGAATGGGCGAGATTGGAATCATGGTTATAGGCGATGCGGCTAGCAACCCATCACTATTTTGATTCCTTTTTAGGGTTCCGTAGCCAAATGGCAAAAACGGGACCCTTATAGATTCGTCATGTCTGTCTGTCTGTCCGTCCGTATGTCACAGCCACTTTTTTCCGGAACTATAAGACCTATACTGTTGAAACTTGGTAAGAAGATGTATTATGTGAACCGCATTAAGGTTTGGATACAAAAATAAAAGAAAAACAAAAAATTTTGGGGGTTCCCTATACTTAGAACTGAAACTCAAAAATTTATTTTTTATCAAACCCATACGTGTGGGGTATCTATGGATAGGTCTTCAAAAATGATATTCAGGTTTCTAATATCATTCTTTTCTAAACCGAATACTTTGCGCGGGAGACACTTCCAAAGTGGAAAAAAGTGTGTCCCCCCCCCCCCCCCGTAACTTCTAAAATAAGGGAATTATAAAACTAAAAAAAATATATGATTTTCATTACCATAAAAACTACCAGCGAAAATTGGTTTGAACGATATCTAGTAAGTAGTTTTTTTTAATACGTCATAAATCATAAACGGTAATTTACCTTTCATTCAATCAATTCAAATATAAAAATTAAAAAAAAAACATACTGCAAGACTTTTATATTATGTTATTTGCTACTACGGAACCCTTCATGGGCGAGTCCGACTCGCACTTGGCCGCTTATTCATCTTAATGCCCACCATCACGCTAAGCGTGGCCTTTGGGTTTTACAGCCCTGGGCTCTGTCTGCCCCGTCAGGGATATAGATGTGAAAATGTATCTGTATCTGCATACTTCCTTACTCCGCTTGCTCAGCGACCCGAAGTGGATTTTGGCCTCTGAGACAAAAGAGCGCCACAATTTTCTGTTCCAAGCGATATATTGCAGCTGCCAGCTTCCATCTCCCGCAGATCTGCCTGCAACGTATCGCTCCAGCGATATCTGGGTCAACCTATTGGTCTTTAGCCTTTTGTCAAACTTTATATATTTTCATTTTGTTTCAGGTTGTTTCAGGTACTCCCATGCTGGTCTGGGAGAAATAAAAAAACTTAGAATCTACCAGCTGCTTCTCTTCCAACGCAGATCGTAAAAGCCGATCGAGGGAATGGGCAAAAATGCAAATCATGTTAACAGGCGATGCGGCTAGCAACCCATCACTGTATTGATTGCTTTTCCATCTTCTCGCCCACCATGACGCTAAAGGTGGCTTTTGGGTCTTGCGGCCCTGGGCTCTGCATAGAACCGCAAGACCCAAAATGCTCTGTCTGCCCCATTAGGGATAAAGACGTGATAGTATGTATGTATGTTGTTTCAGGTTCCATTACCATACTGTCGTACGCGTGCATGGGCCGTACGCTGTGTTCTGTGAGGCCGCCTTTTGACATCGATGAGGGCAATGTCAGTATGCAGCAGGTAAGTGCAATTTGACTCAAGTTTGTACTTAAAAATTCAAAAATAGGCACGACGTATGAAATAACATTTTTCTTGGTCAGATTATTATTAAAAAAAAATTTGTAAGTACACGTATTTTTCTCTTCTCCGGGTAGCAAAAAATTTTAAAATTACAGCGCAATTAAATTTTGTACGACGTCACGACTAGGCACGATTTTCACTTAGCGGTGTCGCCGCAAGCCCTCACTCAAGAATATTGATGCTCCGTGTCTTTGAGAATTTTCACGTTTTTTGGTAAACGGAAAAGTAGGGGTCAATCATACCTTTCTAACCCTGTCGTCACCCCATTCTAAAATGTTTATTTAGTGATTAGATCTTTACAGGCACTTTAACACGTCAGTGAGATAGATACAGATACAGAAACATTTTTTACGGGGTAGACAGAGCCCAGAGCCGTTAGGCCCAAAGGCCACGCTTAGCGTGGTGGTGGGCGTTAAGATGGAAAAGGAATCAAAATAGTGATGGGTTGCTAGCCGCATCGCCTATTACCATGATTCAAATCTCGCCCATTCCCTCGATCGGCTCTTACGATCTGCGCGGGAAGAGAAGCAGCTGGTACATTCTAATGACATGTAAAGTTTATTTAAATAAATTTGCGCTTCGCAAAATCCACTGCTGAGAAGAAACGCCGAAAGAAACTCATTCATACAGGACATTGTCAATTTACGATTACTTATAAATAATACAATTGACACATGTAATGCTTGCTAATGAGCTAACAAATTTAAATAACGTCATAAGAAATACTAAGTAGGTAGTAAAACAAGCGACCCTGTAACTTAATCTATTAAACTACACGCCTGTCAAATATCGTATAAGCTTAATTAAAGTTATTGTACCTATAAGATAAGACGTAAACAATAATTAGCCATATACCCACAACACGATAATATCAGATAACGCAAGTAGAATTACGCTTGTTTCTCTCTTTTGTTCAAAATATTCTAACAAAAACAAGTTAATTTGCTAGGCGAATTAATAACCTCCAATAACTTAAAAGTGGCTGAACTGATTTTATAAAAACAGCTAAGAACAAGGGAACTTATACTCCAATTGGTTAGGTATTTAAATAAATGTAAACAATCTTGACATGTCTTTTTATTGAAATATACACTTTTTAAATCAATAATTTTGCTAATTACAAAGTGATTATGTTATAAATTACATACTTATTTTGTAATTTGCAAAGTGTATACCTATTTCAATAAAAAGACATGTCAAGATTGTTTACATTTATTTAAATACCTAACCAAATGGAGTATAATTTCACGTAAAAACCGCATTGAAATCAACATAGTTAAGAACAAAGGAACTTGATTTCACGTAAAAACGGCATCAAAATCGGTCTGTCTATTCCAGTGCTACGCTACGATGCAGATAGACAGACTGACAGACGTTAGGGGGTTAAAAAAGCATCACAATAAACTAGTCTCGGATTCTATACACATATAAAATCGAACAAATTCCCATGCTGGTCTGGGAGAAATGAAAAAACTTAGAATGTACCAGCTGCTTCTCTTCCCACGCAGATCGTAAAAGCTGATCGAGGGAATGGGCACAAATGCGAATGATGTTAACAGGCGATGCGGCTAGCAACCCATCACTGTATTGATTGCTTTTCCATCTTCTCGCCCACCGTGACGCTAAAAGAGGCTTTTGGGTCTTGCGGCCCTGGGTTCTGCATAGAGCCGCAAGACCCAAAATGCTCTGTCGGCCCCATTAGGGATAAAGACGTGATAGTATGTATGTATGTATGTATAAAATCGAATATGCCATTGCAGATGAATGTTCGTGGAATAAGCTCAGCTTTCACTAGACGAACAAATATGCAGATGCATGCAAATACTGCCGAATCGACCCAAATGAATTACTTAATCGGCATAAGCCGAACAAAGGTTTTACACACGGTATTTACTGTGTATGTTTTTGGTTAAGCCTTAATGTAAAATAAAAAGTACTACTGAAAAGAAATGTCTTTTAAAAACCGCAAAAAATTTGTTATTAAGTTAATATTAAGAGGATTGTGTTAGGTTGGCTGGAAGAGATAACGATAAGTCCGCCTTTGTGCCTATTACTGCCTATATTGTTCCTTGTTGTTGTTGTAATTTTTACGTTCATCATGGTGCAATAAAGTTAATTTGTCTACTACTGTACTACTATACAAGTGCCGATACGCGTCGCTTGTAGGTATTTGCAAAAATTATATCTGTTTCATGCCTCTCTGCTTCCCGATCCGTATTGTGCGATAGAAAGAGTTGCAAGTCCTAAAGGCGATTGGCTATTTTTTTCTTCTGAAATATTGTTTCAGGCGATAACGTTTCCACCCCGCTAAACTTTATACTAAATGAGGCAATTTTAGTGTCATTCGATTTGGTACACCTTTATCTAAGGCCGCTGTGCGTCTTTCTTTTTTAGTAATTCGGTTTTTTTAATTAAAGAATATGGATATTGAGATGCTAATAACTGTTGTCGTAAGCAACATTTTGGTTTCAGATTATGTTATTTTATTGATATAAATAATTTATTAATATACCATATTGCTTTAGGTCGGCTTTGTTATCTACAACACAGCTGTCTCTTTCAGGGTCTAAGGCTAATGAAAGAGAGGAAGCGAGTGGCGTGGATCCTTCTACTCCTGGCTGTGCTGTTCGCTTTCTGCTGGATGCCGTACAACATCATGCAACTACTGCTGGATATCAACGCAGTTAACGCTAAGGACCTCAGCATGTATCTACCTTACGCTTTATTTATTGGTAAGTGTCTACGCCCTGTTTCATGTTTATAAAAAAAAACGACGGGTTGCACTCTGGGAGTGCCGGCAGAAGTGAAAACTTGAATATTAACGTTGTGCATTTTTGATATTTTGGAATGGTTAGGGAATAATTTTGCACGAATTGCTTTAATTATCAGTATAAAATATTTCAAATCTTTTCTGAACCACAGTCTGTCACAAATGTCACAAGCATGACCAAATTCATTTTCAAATACACAGCAGTATGGCCGCAGCAGCACACACGAATATTCGCGCAAGCGCCCTGTGCCGTCTTACGAATTTTCGATCAGGCCACGTGTCCTGACGCGAGTTTAAAATTTTTTACTCATTTCAAAAAAAGTGCACAACGCCGCTAAAGAAGTTTTCACGTCATGTCAATGTCAGTGTAAAATATTTTGCCGTGCTTTTGTTTTGGGACAATTACCTAAATTTTTTTTCATGAAAGGAGACATATCCTAAACCTATATTTTTTATTGCCTTAATGACCTACTAAACCTTGTAATTAAAAAGAAAATAATTAAATGCACATTATTAGCATCTAAGTAGCGTTTAATTCAGCAAATACAAGACAAGAGACCAATATCCCCAAGCAGTTGGAAAACCACCATTCCTTGCTACACCAGGTCCTACTGCAAGCATACGTGAGAGTGAAGAAGTGGCCCCTCACGGAAAGGCGGCTACAGAGGTGTAGCGCTGGCTTGCTCTGGTTTTTTTGTCTTCACTGCAGGAGCACGACTCTCTCTGTACTACCAGAGCCATAATTGGCCAGAGTAGCCGGAGGACTTTGGCCTACACTATCCTCGCTGGCCAGATGGGTTGGAGAAGTCTTATGGATGTTTATAAGCTTTGTTTGACTACGTACAGGCAAGCGAGGCGTAGGAAAACCACCCACAAGGTGGTCTGATGACCTAACCAGGGTCGCTGGAAGGCGCTGGATGCAAGCCGCTCTAGATCGGTCATTTTGGAAATCTTTGGGAGCGGCCTATGTCTAGCAGTGGATGTTATGCGGCTGAAATTATGAAGCTTTGTTTAGCTTGTATTTCCTAAGTCGCCTTCTATATACGATATCCACGGGAGGACTTGGAGTGACCCTATTCTACTCTGCCGGAAACGACACGGCAAATGGGTTCGTGAGCTGTTAAAAGTAAAGTTTGAGACTCCTGTCCCTCCTTACATAAATTTTAGCTTAACATAGGGTCAGGTGAACTTTTGTCGTTATAAGTAATTCCACTGCGCAGAAGAAGAAGACTTGGTTTTAAAAGTGTATATATATATAAGTACGTATATAACGTATGTACAAATGTACTTTTTGGCATGCTCTGAGCTTAAACGGCTTTTTGGATTAGCTTGAGAGTTGTCGTTAGTATTGCCTTAACTTTTCAGAGTGACTGGGTGTATCAAAATTATTATTATCAAAAAATTAAAACATATTTTTGTTTATTTTTTGAATAATTATTTTTTATTAACACTTTAAGTTTATAAAAGTAAATGATGATATACTATACTTGTGATTTTTTTCACGTGGCCATATATAACCGTTTAGCAGATAGAGGGGGAGGGGGGGGACACTTGACTCGAACCAAAATTTGAACTTCAAACCCAAATATTTCAGAAACAAATCCCTAAATCGAAAAATGGTGTTTACAAGCTAACAATATTTTTGAAAGACCTATTCAAAGATACCCTACTCAATGTGTTTGTCGAGAAAAAAAATATTGACTACGTCTTTACTTGTATGGCAGCAACACTGAAAAAAATTTTTTTTTTCCGTATTTTATTTTACGACTTTTTCGCCATAATTAATAAACATATCCATGCCAAATTACAGTTTTCTAGTACTTATAGTTTCTCTGTAGGACCGTGGATGGACAGACAGACAGGCAGACAGACAGACAGACAGACAGACATGGCGAAACTATAAGGGTTCCTTGTTTACTACGGAACCCTTAAAAATGGACGCCAAATTGGATACCTTACAAGCTAAGGCACGCATTAAACCCTCACTGATCAAAATGCAGGCCAGCTCTTGGATCTTCTGCGCGCGGAAATTTCTTCGTAGAATAGGCGTAATGAAAATGTCTAATTGGCCCAGACAGATCTATAAAAGAATTGTACACGTTAACAACAATAAGGTCTAACAAAATATACTGAAACTATTTTAAGGGAGAATTCAGTCCGTGATACTGAACAACTTACCCCAAGGAACATATGTCGAAATATGAAAATTGGATTTTACATACGAAATCGAATCAGCTGACGTCAACTTGTATGAAAAGTCAAAAATTATTTATCGTATTTTGCTACACGTTCCAGGGAAAGTTGTTGACATCGCACATAACAGATATTTAAGTGATTTTTAAATAAGATGAATCGTATTCCATTACTTTTGGATAATGTTATTAACGGACTTAATACAGTAATATTTTTCCATCTTCTCGCCCACCATGACGCTAAAAGTGGCTTTTGAGTCTTGCGGCCCTAGGCTCTGCATAGAGCCGCAAGACCCAAAATGCTCTGTCTGCCCCATTAGGGATAAAGACGTGATAGTATGTATGTATGTATTTTTCTGACCCTGTTTCATCCATTTCCTCTAACGAAAGGGCGCTTATAGACAGTATGCCCGCGACATAGATTGGCGAGCATGGGCTTGACTGCCACCGACGAGGACGGTCTCGCGGCAATTTTTAAAAGTTTGTGATAGACTGACATAATCATGTCACGCGACCGTTTGCGACAGTCGGCGACTAAAAGAGTACTTAGATCTTTAACTGATGTATACCCAAAGTAGTAATAGCTCTTACGTGTATAAAGGCAAAAATAAAGAAATGAGGAATACATAAACCGTTTACCATCGCAATAAAATATTTCATTGCTCCGGGAAGCACTTTCGAAATTAAATGAGTGTGAGAGGCGTCGGGCGTCCGCCTATACGATGGGTTGACGACATAATCAAAGTCGCGGGTCACACCTGGATGAGAGCAGCACAGAACCGAGATGGGTGGCGTCGACGAAGAGAGGACTATGCTCAGCAGTGGGGCGTAAGA
Organism: Acrobasis consociella; assembly: GCA_963555685.1. Classification (NCBI taxonomy): domain Eukaryota; kingdom Metazoa; phylum Arthropoda; class Insecta; order Lepidoptera; family Pyralidae; genus Acrobasis; species Acrobasis consociella. The sequence goes on along the minus strand of OY743111.1, from coordinate 20,809,720 downwards.
AGGGCTGGGATGATGACTCATGTGTATGTTTATATTAAAAATATATTTAGCTTTGCATTTTAAATTTGATTACCAAAATTAGCTGTTACCAACATCGGTGTCCGCGACATTAGGGATGTAGGCATTTTTTTTTGTTTTGGCTTATAAGATAGTCTTTAAAAAAATATGGTATATGTACGTATTTTTTCTTTTTTCTGAGAAACAAAAAATAACAAAGATCAGCGCATTAAAATTTCACATGACGTCACGGCTATGTACGATTATTACTTAGCGGTGACATCGCAAGCCGCCACTCCGGAAATTTGATGCTCCGTATCTTTGTGAATTTTTTACCTTTTTGCTAAGCTGAAAATATGGTCTCATTATTTTTGGATAATCTTAAAGATGGATTAATTACAGTCATAATTTTCTGACCCTGTCATTATTCTCATCTATACGCCTTAACTTCTTCTTCTTCTTATCGTGTGTGTTAGTGACTAACAGAGTTTTGTCAGAGTTTTTAAACCGCTTTAAAGGCCTCTGCCTCTGAGGCCTACGCCGCAGAGGCGACTTCCAAAAATACAATAATTAATTGAAAAATGTAAACAGATACGTAAATTGTAGTGTTTTTATTTTTTGGTAGAATAAAGGCTTTTTTATTTTTTATTTATTTATTTTATTTAAAGGCCTCTGACATGGTTTAAGGTAACGACCAATGTCAAAGACAGTGACCGGGACCGACGGCTTAACGTGCCCTCCGAAGCACGGATCATCTTACTTATCAGACAATCAGGTGATCGGCCTACAATGTCCTAACCAAACTAGGACAACAACACAAAGTCGTTGCCCCCGCCGGGAATCGAACCCGCGCCCTCCGGGTATGAGCCGAACGCTTTAACCACTACACCACGGAGGCAGTTGCCGTACGCCTCAACAACCTCCGTAAATACGCTCAACCGCCACTAGGTTCTGGTTTAGACACACAGAAAAGTATAGTAAATGGTCTTTTTAGGGTTCCGAACCCAAAGGGTAAAAACGGGACCCTATTACTAAGACTTCGCTGTCTGTCCGTCTGTCCGTCTGTCTATCAGCAGGCTGTATCTCAAGAACCGCGATAACTAGATAGAAAGGTGAAAATTTCACAAATTATGTATTTCTGTTGCCGCTATAACGACAAATACTAAAAACAAAATAAAATAAATATTTAAGGGGCTTCCATAAAACAAACGCGATTTCTTTACTCTTTTTTGCTCGATATCAATAATGGCAACAGGTAGGCACTTGAAATAATCACAAAATACTTAATTCTATTTTTATTTTTATAAATAAATAAATAAAAAAAATTTAAGGTGGGGGGCTTCCATAAAAAAACTTGATTTTTATAGATAATGGTACGGAACCATTCGTGTCATCATTCGACTCGCACTTGGCCGGTTTTGTAAATGCTTCTGATATCTCGGGTGTATATTTTTATATTTAAAAAATATAGTTCTGGTTAGTATTCTATAATACAATTTAAACATTTTAATTTTGGGCTACATCAATCTGTCATTTTTTTTTTTTTTAAGAGACTAATGACACAGATTGAGCTAGCCCCAAAGTAAGTTCGAGACTTGTGTTATGGGATACTAACTCAACGATACTATATTTTATAACAAATACATATATAGATACACATCCAAGACCCAGGACAATTTGAAAAAGGCAATTTTCTAACTTGCCCTGACCGGGGATCGAACCCGGGACCTCTTGGTGGCGGACTAGCATGTTGACCACTACGCCACGGAGGTCGTCAATATAATTTGTCCTATCTTTTTATTTATGCCAAACCCATTTAGTTGTGATTAAAACTAACGTGAGGTACACTCATTGTTTTATTTAGAGAACGGGTTACTCACGTTTAGAGTCAGCTACTGCCGACATGTTTCGGCAGTAGCTGACTATACGTAAGTAACCCGTTCTCTAAATAAAACCATTCAGTTATGTTGGCGTGTTTGAAATCAACAGGTTTGCCAGTTAAACATTGGTCGAACAAAATTGATGTCGAGCAGTAGTAGTGCCAATCAAATGTTATGTCAGTCAAACGTTGGTCGAGCACAAAACTGATGCCGATTGCCGACCAATATTACGTTATGTCGGTTATAGGTCTGCCTGGCAACGGTTTTCGCACAATTGTGTTACTTTCAGACTAACAAGTAATTTTTTTATTTAATAACTATTTTTATAGAATTTTTCGTCAATGAACTAAAGTAAAAATTGATAATTTCATTAAAAAAATTAGAAAGTATATGGAATTTCATATTTTGTGTGTGTGTGTCATTGCTAAAGTGATAGTTTTTTACAGAGCATACATATTTAGAGAAGGTTCAGCAAAAATATAAAAGCCTATTATAATACAATGATGACGTCACATAGCACTTACATTCTTTCAAAATATGCCGAAGTTTAAGGTTTTTTTCGTACGGAAACAAGCTCGTAGCAAAATTATAAACGTATCCTATTTTAGTTTATAGTTTTTTTTTATTCAATTAAAAATAATTTTTATTCAAAGAATTGTATGTTTTATATATTTTATTTTCCCGTGTTGTATCTAAAAATTTACGAGCGAAAAATAATTCATCCTTGATTAAAACAAACGCGTAGACCTCAAAGGTCAGAAACTTGTTAGTGTTGTTAGGGTTGGGCCACATATGTCAGTGCTAAAACGTTCCAACGCTCTCTTTCACTCTAGCAAATGACGGTTCGAAACGACAACGATGTATTCTCAGTCCACATATCTAATTTTAATATCAGTATAATTGTAAGTTGACTTTTTGGAGAAAATGCTGCAGTACAGTTTGTTACCACTTCTTCGGTACTTTAGGAAGCGGCAGTAAACATGGCTGTAAGTAAATGACATTTAGAGTCCCAAAACTCTAGACCAAAATACAACTTTCCATACAAACGTAGTCTACGTTTTATTTCGAAACGACGTGTCCGATTTCGGCAAAATTTTGTAATTTCAAAGATATTGCAATTATCTAGGGTAATAACTGGTTTTCTACACTAAAAATATGAACTTGAAATAAAATATAGTATTTTATATCATTTTTGACCATCAGTATTGGAAACTTATAAATCGTTATATTTTCTTTCTAGTTCATAATTTTACGTAGGAAACCAGTTATTACCCTAGATATTTGAAAAATTCTTTACAATTACCTATGCTGGCTGACTGAAATAATTGCCTCCGGCGTTCGGCTCATACCCGGAGGTCGCGGGTTCGATTCCCGGCGGGGGCAACGACTTTGTGTTGTTGTCCTAGTTTGGTTAGGACATTGGAGACTGATCACCTAATTGTCTGATAAATAAAGAAGATCCGTGCTTCGGAGGGCACGTTAAGCCGTCGGTCCCGGTCACTGTCTTTGACATTGGTCCGTTACCTAAATCCATGTCAGAGGCCTTTAAGGCGGTTTAAAATCTCTGACATTAGTGTTAGTCACTAACACACACGATAAGAAGAAAAAGACAATTACCAATTTTTACCGGAATCTGACATGTGGTTTAACGTTGTACGGAGACTAGGCTAACTAGGCTTTATGAAATCGAAAGAAAAATTGTCAATTATCAAGTGATACAAATACCCAAAGATAAATAAATTATTTTTGACTTTGACTTTGACAAATAGTATAGCAGCATAGAAAAGTGCTATTCCGTGCTGACACATGTATCCCAACCCTTAACCCAACAATTGCCCGCTTCAGTGATCTGTAAACCTATGTCGGTACGCCAGCTGGCTAGTGGGTAGATTTTGTTTTATTTTATCACTAAAATAACTAATGTAGGAGTAAAAACACACACACACACACACAAAGTTAAAACTAAAGCGGGAGTGGCGTCAGTCACAGGCACTCCAAAAGATGGTATATATTACCGCAAATTGGATCCCAAATGGCCAAAGAAATCCGGGATGGCCAAGAAAAAGATGAAAAGATAATTTAACTTATTTTCTGAAGGTCTCAGGGGACTGGGATGTATTGAAACAAAGGAGAGGGGCTTTTATAAAACAATGGGATCTAATTGGTTTACCGAAAAATTATCTACCGGTAAATGCAGAATACGATTCGTCATCACCACACAATAGCGTGGTGATTATGTGCAAATTATTTGCCTTTGTCTAGCAGTAGATCGATAAGAAATAAAACTATTTATGTCCACATAATAAATGTCGGAAAACAGTATTACAATCGGTTTTCGACGATACGTATATATATATATGAGGTTGCCTAAGCCATAAATAAATCTGGTTCAAATAAAAAATCCCGACTGTCAAGAACGCCATCTTGTAATGAGTAACGGAACTACCAATACGACTTGATCCGTAGCGATAAAAAGTTGCGTCCTTTTTTAGTAGGTACTGCACAAGTCCTAGTGGTAGGATCTATCATTGAATGAATGTTTCTTATACCTACATGAGCGAGCATGACTACCCTTAGCCATACTAATATATTTATTTATCTTTTTTGTCACTAGATGGCGCTATAAGCTAATAGTTAAAATATAAAAAATCTTTTTTTACGTTTATTTAAACAAAGTACATAGTACTCTAATTAATTAACGATGACTTATATTTTTAGATTCCTCTATGAGAAATGCAACAAATATTTTTGAAGTATATTTAACACTTTTTTGACACTTTTTGCTAGTCGTTTGTGCTGCCATCTCTGGGTGCCTACCCCGCAACTCCAGTTTTGCCTACTTACAAAGGCCCTCCAATAGTTTCTACGGCGTTGAGTATCTGTTACGTTAGTAATTATATTATGTTTTTTTAAGCTTTAAAGAAATTTTACCAAGCGCCACAATTTTATTACCATTATAAACCGTGTTTATTGCGGTATATTATTTCCAAATAAATTTACCAATAAATATATCAAATTGTCACGTACATGAGATTGGAATTCTTTACTCAAAAGATGGAGAATTTATTCGTTTTTTCATGATTAAATGTACTGACATTGCTATCTGTTTGTGAATTCAAACAGATACATTTTATAGGATGAAAGGGAATGCTTTAGCATTAAGTCTACCTTATGCAGATTTTTCAGCTCAATAAAGATTTAAATAAAATCCTCTTATACTTTTACATTTTTATTTATTACGACGCACGTATATAGGAATTTTAATTTGTGATAAAATACAAAAAAATTAATACCAGAGGAAGGAAATAAAAGAAAAGAACTTTTAATATTTTAGAACCATATGCAGACAAGCAATTATTATAAAATTTCAAAATTGAAAACCGACTTTGTCACAAAGCTACACAACTGATTTTGATAACATTTCTATGAAACCACCCGGTAAATATCAAAAGAAAAAGAATATTCCACGAAGGCACATATACAAAAGAAACATATAAAACTTGAAAGGGACATAGGTACCTATAATAAATCAAACCACAAGCTATACTAGATCACTGTATTATAATAATGATAAAATAGCAGGCAAAAAACGAAAAAAAAAACGACTTTCCCATTCAAATTGCTCGGGAGGCTGCACACTTTTCTATGGAAAAGTCGTTTGTTTTTGACAGTTATTTTAATTTTATTATACTAAAGTGATCTACTTAAGTGAGTAAAGCCCGTGGTTTGATTTATTACGGATATGTACCTTTCACGCTCTATACCTCAGACCAAATAAAAAAACTCTATACAAACAAATTGATGACCTCCAATCCAATTGCAGGACACTCACGGCTGTGTACGTAATTCAATTGTTATTTCTATTGTGTTTGGCCGAGTGTCCTGCAATGTGTTTGAACGGTGTTAAAAGGGATTTTTGTCTTAGTCGAAATAAAACCCTCGCATTCAAGGAAAACTAATCAGTCACTCGAATGGAATTGTATGTACTGCGCCGTATATACAAAAGTACTCTGTGGTACTGCGTCTCTACTTTCGTGGTCACTCGTTAGTCGTCTTTTTTCTTATGTCAAGTGTCGTGCGAGTCTATGTCTCCCTTCAAACGTCTGATGTATTGTTTTACTATTGTGTCTGCACTGACAACAGGTTAAGGGATATTGAGTCTGCAAAGAGACTGGACGCCCGGACAATGTTAATAACTAAGTAATCTCCAACAGGTCACGCAAACTCAGCCATCAACCCGATAGTGTACTGCCTGATGACGAGGAACTTCCAGAGGTCTGCGAGGAAGCTCTTGTGCGGCAGGGGAGTGTGTCAGCATAACAGGTTTACGGTGAGTTTTTCTTGTTACTGGGTTGTGTCTCGCCTGTCAGGGACAAAGCCGTGAATAGAATTTAGCTTAGCAAGTAATAAAAAAAAACTAATTTGCAAATCATTTCGAGAAATAGCCTGTAGGAGACGGTTTCTCTAATTAGAATTTAAAATAAACTCTTACTTATTATAAATACAAAAATCCTAATCATTTACAACCTTCATTTTCAAGCAAGGTCATTGAAGAAGTGATGTTACGATTAAGATTCTTTGAGTAAAGTTGGCCATTTCCACTTGCAGTACTGTATTGACACTGTCACCTACCGACCGTCGCCTGTCCCTGACGGTCGCGCGGCAGTTTTTGACATATTGACATGTGTCACGCGACCGTTTACGACAGTCGGCGACACAGTCACCGTCGCGAGCATATTGTTGCGGGTCTGTAAGAGCCCTTTCAATGATTAAAAATGCCGAAGATGTAGAAATGATTTAGCTTTTTGACGACTGGCCGTCGCCTAACGACAACACTCCTTGGTATTGCATTTGTACACAATTTTTGCTCAAGAGGTTTGTACTTTGTTGTTTTTTTGCTTCCCACAAAATTGTTCCAATCCCAAGAAGAGTAGGATAAGGTGAGGAAGAAGAAGAAATTAGGCGAGTTGTCTAGGCCGTTAGGGATAAAGACGTAATTATATGGAAGAATATAAAATCAAAAGCATTAAATATAATAACATGCAAACTCAGTATCAGATACCCGAAAAATCTTGAGTACAAAAAAATATTCCGAAAAATTTCTTACATTTGTTAATCCCTAAACGCTGAATATAAAATACAAGATGAAAAAATAATACAAGCGGATGGCAACATATTTCAAACAGATATAATGCCCTCTTTCAAAGAAATTGTTTTCACTTAACACAGTGTTTTACATCAGTACCCAAAGCGACGAATATTTGTCTGAAAAATATTGTGTTATTTTATGTTACCTGTTATTTTGCTCGATTGTGTCGAAATTTAAAGGGATCAGGATGAGAGGAGCTCGATGTTCCGGTGAAAGCACGCATTGTTAGAGCTTTAGCATGGAATAAATAATAGTATTACATAGGCTTTAGCAAGATAAAAATTTATATAATTTGAAAAAATCTGACTTCAGTCATAAAATTAATATAAGTTTTATCTCAAAATAAGTATTAGTATTCACGTACAGAGCAAAGTCTTACTCAGCAACGGAGTTCAAAGAAATATCTACTCAATGTCGTTAGCGATATGGTTTAATTTAGTTCGGGTCAGAACTCGGCACCTTTTCGTTTAGATACCTAGAAGTGCATTGCAAGCCAATTTCATTCTTATTACTCTAGACATACGATTCATGTCACTAAAACCACTTAGGAGTGGTCGCCGTGCGCATAGTAATAATGTAGGTAAATTTTCGATACCTAAACGGAGAGTGGCACATAGGTCTGGTATTTCACAGTACGAAAATTCCTAAGATCCCGCGCAATATGCATCCCCGTTCTCCACCCTCGCCACTCTCTCCCGTTCTCAACTTGTCGAGAGTTGGCGGGCAAACACGCACACATTGACGAGTGCACGGATGTATAATTTCGTTTGTAGTAGTAGTAGACATTGTGAATGTAAATGATAATAAATAATATATAGGGACAAATTACACTGATTGAGCTAGCCCCAAAGTAAGTTCGAAACTTGTGTTATGGGATACTAACTCAACGATACTATATTTTAAACAAATACATATATAGATAAACATCCAAGACCCAGGACAATTTGAAAAAGGCCATTTTCCAACTTGCCCTGACCGGGGATCGAACCCGGGACCTCTGGGTGGCGGACTAGCATGGTGACCACTACGCCACGGAGGTCGTCAAAATGATGCTCCTACTAAGTGCCACCACACCTTTGGTGTTGGGCTATTTACGCAAACGTAAATCAAACAAGTATGTATCTCATTCCCTCAGATCGAAACAGAACATAACCGAATAAAGACTCTTCCAGACGAGCAACACTGAGCCAGTGACACAGGTCGCAGGCCCTCGCTGATTATCAGTGACAGTGTCGTGGGTATACTGTTACTTGTCTGTAAGAGCGCTAAGAGCACCATAAGGTACTTCTGACCTGAACTTTTATGATTGAGAAAGCTTTATTCATTTTTCTTTTACAGTGGCGTTGCACAAAGAAGCCCGACGGGTCGTCAAGCGATTACGATCTCTACCACGAGCCACACAAAAGGTGCTATCTGCAGGTAAATTTTAGTTAATTAAAATTATAGTAAAATACCCAATGTTTCCTTGACTAAATTTTTGAACGAATAAAGAAAGTAGATAAATTGATTAAGATCGGTTAGCGTCCAAAATACTTAAAGATCTTTATCTTCAGGAACACGTTGCACAAAATTGTGATAAATGGAAAATGCAGATGAGGAAGGCCATTACATATAACCGACCGATTTCGTGCGTCCTTAATATCCTGGGCGGTAGAGCGGGGGCAAAACATTTATTTTTCTACGGACGAGTGTGTGTGTTATATTTCGCCTGCGCGGGGCAGGGGTGCGGGGCTACGAAACTAAGGGGACAAGGAAGGTGCGGGAAACGGGCGTTAATAGCATGATAACTACAAACCCATACCCCTCTCTTTTCCCTTAATCGTCATACCCCCGCACCCCTGTACCGCACAGGCCAGATATAACATGAACTAGATATAAAAGCAAAAATGTTTTTCCACTCGTAAATGTTATCTGATCTCAATGATTTTTTAAAGCCTCTGTTATTAAATAATATATACTTATATAATTATATATCCACTGGTTGACTGAAACAGATCGCTTTGGACATTATAAATAATTTATTTTTGTATATTTTGGTATTTTGGTGTATTATAAAGAGTTATCTATGTATCTGTAGATGCCGAAAACCTAAAAACCTAAACCTAAAAACCTAGTTTTTTATGAACCATGTGTTTACGGGTTTATAGGTATTCGTGCGTTTTTTTCTAAAGCAGTTCCACCCACAAATAGTAGAATAAACAAGGTAACAAACCGAGCTAACAAAATGAAATCAAATAACCTTATTTTTATTGGCACAAAGCGACCAATTCGCATGTAACAAAGCCTTTTATTATTTGTACAGACCTGTTTATTTCTGAAACCGTAGAAGCCGCATTAATACGAAATAAAATATCGTGACCTTTACAGAGTTATTTTAGGGTTCCGTAGTCAAATGGCAAAAACGGAACCCTTATAGATTCGTCATGTCTGTCTGTCTGTCTGTCCAACCATTATTTTTGTGGGTTCCCCATACTTAAATCTAAAATTCAAAAATTTGTTTTCTCCTAACCCGTACGTGTGAGGTATCTATGGATAGGTCTTCAAAAATGATATTGAGGTTTCTTATATCATTTTTTTCTAAACTGAATAGTTTGCGCGGGAGACACTTCCCAAGTAAAAATATGTGTCCCCCCCCCTGTAACTTCTATAATAAGAGAATAATAAATTTAAAAAAAAATGATGTTCATTACAATGCAAACTAAACTACCAGCGAAAATTAGTTTGAACGAGATCTAGTAAGTAGTTTTTTTTTAATACATCATGAATCATACACCGCAAATTACTTTTCATTCAATCAACTTAAACAGAAAATTTAAAAAAAAAACAAGACTTATATTATGTTACTTGCTGCTACGGAACCCTTCATGGGCGAGTCCAACTCGCACTTGGCCGCTTATTTATTCTACGATTCTATATACAGTTAACATGAATTTAAAAAGGCCACTCAGCCCGTCACACAATCATCTTTTCCTATGGGACCAATGATAGGATACGACTGGAAAATTTAAATGCATAAGTCGTTTTTATAACCTTTCTAACACCTCAAAAAAAATTGGCAAGTGTGCTTAATACTCCGTTTAGTAATACGAATTTCGGCGGTACAGGATAGCCTCCTAAGCGTTTAAAGTTCTCATCATTTTTCTATGGAAAATGTTATTTATATTGAGGAGCTGTATACCTCCTTAGTATGCGTCAGCAGTAAAATTCGTTAGTACCGAATTTTATCTTTTTAGATTAGTTGTAGTTTAGTTATTAAGTAGTTATTTGTTTGAATTATCTTGAATTTGTAATATGTATTGTTGTGTGTGTTAAATGAATAAAATATTTCATTTGTATCAATAACTGAACTAGCTTAAAATTACGTTTTTAATCAATAATAGTATTATTTTTTCAATTCATTTACTTTTCAAAACATAAATCTATTTTCAAATTTAATTTATTTTACCAAACTGCTAGACAATTTATCAGCAAAGTGATTTAATCAAAATACGGTATTGTTTTTTCTAGTATTGATTACTTTACCTAAATTATTTCTAACCGCTCTCATTACAATCACTATAGCTAAAATTTATCATCTCAATAAAAAAATAAAAAAAAGCGGCCAAGTGCGAGTCGGACTCACCCATGAAGGGTTCCGTAGCAGCAAGTAACATAATATGTTATACAGTATGTTTTTTTATGTTTGATTTGATTAAATGAAAGGTAAATTGCGGTTTATGATTTATGAAGTATTAAAAAAAACTACTTACTAGATCTTGTTCAAACCAATTTTCGCTGGTGGTTTTCATGGTAATGAACATCATTTATTTTTTTTAGTTTTATCATTCTCTTATTTTAGAAGTTACGGGGAGGGGACACACTTTTTTCCACTTTGAAAGTGTCTCTCGCGCAAAGTATTTAGTTTAGAAAAAAATGATAGTAAAACCTCAATATTATTTTTGAAGACCTATCCATAGATACCCCACACGTAGGGGTTAGATGAAAAATATTTTTTTTAGTTTCAGTTCTAAGTATGGGGACCCCCAAAATTTATAGTTTTTTTTTTCTATTTTTGTGTCACAACCTTAATGCGGTTCACAGAATACATCTACTTACCAAGTTTCAACAGTATAGGTCTTATAGTTTCGGAAAAAAGTGGCTGTTACATACAGACGGACAGGCAGACATACAGACTTGACGAATCTATAAGGGTTCCGTTTTTTTGCCATTTGGCTACGGAACCCTAAAAAATATTTACTGGGTAACAAACATTTTTACAATATTATAGTTGCTGGAGCCTCCTTTTAAGCAAGAAGATGCTTGTAACAGGAACCTCCGCTCTTCTTAGCGCTAACTTACAATAAATGTTACCAAAATATCTTCCCCTGTAACAGGAAGTTAAAAGTAAAATGACTATATATATTTATATTTATGTAAAGTTGATCAAAAATCACACACACACACATACATATTTATACATACATACTCATATATACACTTACGCACGCATACATGCGCATGCATATGTACGTACACATACACATACACACAAATTACACATTAAATAGTATTTACCAATCTAGAGAAGACCATACATATCTCAATAGGCATACAAAACAAAAAGAAATTAATAGATAGGGAAAACAAAAAGAAATTAATCCTAAATTGGATTCAAAGTATAGGTACTAACTTAAATCAATTTGCTTCGAGCTAAAACTCTTAAATAAAGGGATTACTTCAATAACCTTGGCTTGTCTCGAATCCGTTAAATGAAAGTTATTATAACAAAAGAAAAAACAAAAAGTAGTCTATTTTAGTCAACTAAGTACGTTATTACTATTTTTTATGCAAATCTTTTAATGTAACGGGAATTATTTAGCACTATAAAGCACTAATAGCTTCTCTTCTAGAGCAGGTAGAGTCTAAGCCGGCAAAAACCTGAAGATTACGCAATACCTAACCCTTCTTCCAAAGCCCGCCATCACGTGAATAAGAATAATTTCTGAAAACTTATTTTTAGAGAAAATTATACACACACATTGAGCGTGTTTGTAATATGAAGTATATTTTCTCTGAAATAAGTTTTCCAATACGTTATCTGTATTTGTTTTTGGAGCACCATTAAAATAAGGGAACATTAATAAGCAAGTTTCCAACAAGTCAAATAAGATACTTTTTCCGAGCGCAAAACAAATATTTTTTAAGGAATTTGCATGAAATAAAGACTGATGACGTCATAGTTTTTGGAAGTCAAATAGCTCTCTTAATTTTAGTTTTTCCGCAATTATAAATGTACAGTCACGTTGAAGATGGATGTGATAATTGACAAGTAACATTATTTAGAGTACCAAATAATTTATTTTTGACCAAGGAGTGTGACTTAGTTAATTTGTTAATTAAAAAGCATCTTTATATCTGTAAAACTGAAGTTATGACATTTGTCTCCAGATGAACAATCTTCGACACAACGGCCACACCCATGGTCTCCCCATGATCCGAGGCATAGAGACCAGAGCGCAGACCACACAGCTAAGCCACGTGACCAGATCCTCGAGAAGAACCGCTCCAGCCCACGCACTGTCCGCCGAAATGCTGCAGAGGCACGGACATATAGACTTCAAACAACGCTGATGCTATCTCACGCCGAGATACGACTAATGTACTCGTATCTTCAGATAATAAACGATTTGAAAAAGACTGTATTGTAAACGGGGATAAAAATAATGTAGAAGTAGATGTATCTAGTGAAGAAATGATAATTGGATTGATATTGTTAAAAAAAGGAATAAGTAATAATCCTGGAGATAATTTTTTATAAAGCGATAACGATTTCTATTGAAATGTAAAAATATCGAACAAGGATTATAAAATATACAGATTTGAAGATTTAGCATAAAAACTTTTTTCTGAAAGCTCGGCTATAAGCAACGCTGATGCTATCTCACAAAGGACAAAGGAATGTTCAGATAAACGATTTGAAAAATACTGTACTGGAAACATGCATAAAAATAATGCAGAGGTAGAAGTATCTTCTCATGAAGAGAGATTTGAAAATGGAGATAAAAATAACGTAGTATTAAAGCTTAAAGATAATGATGATTGGATAAGTTTATAAAAAGTCATGGAATCTATGGATATAAATATTTTTATATGGAAGAAGGTTTGACTGATCTTATAGTTAAATTTAAGAGAAATAAATAAAGTGTTTATCTATCTATCTATCTAACCTAAGCAAAAAGACCGACGGTATCTTTAGATGTAAAAAATGAATAATTGTTGAAAAGGGTAAAGAAAAGATTGCAAAATTAACTTTAAAGAGATAGAAATCTACGATTAAAAAAATGTAATTGTATATATAATATTAGTAATATAAACCACCCAGATTAAGTTGAAATTAATTGCGAACTTGTATTTTATGAAATCTTTAGCTGCTGTGGTTTGTAATAGTTTTTAAAGTATTTTAATCAAAAGTATCTGTAATCTCAATTCTGATTTTAATATTGTTTTTTTTTTAAAAGCTCCTGATTTTAGAATTGTAACGGTTTGGACCAAAATGTATACATATTTGCTTTTGTAAAAATTAAAATGAATAATATGTTTGTACATAAATTGACTGTTTTTATATTTGATGTTTCGCTAATTTAATTAAAATTGAAATTAAAATCTCACCTGTTTTGTTTGATTTTTAAACCCACATAAGAAACTGTATTGAAAGTATATTACAGAAAAACATGAAAATTCTTTCTCTGAATGTCATAAGAGGTGACTAAAGGAATAGGCACTAGCATCTCGTCCTACAACTGCATTTTCAAAGAGGGTTATCGTCCGCGTCGGATGGTGTCTGGTTGTTGAAATACATTCTCAAAAAGGGATGACGTCAGGCATGCATCTAGTAAAGTCGAAAAACTTTGGCCAAATTAACTGCTCCAGCTATATCTTCTAACTTCACAAGCTATTTATCATCCTTGGATGACCATTGACTTGCAAATTATATTTTGGAGAAAAAAAAGCTGCTCAACGCACCTCTGGCTCTGAAACAACATAGCTAAGGATGAAACGGCGCGCCTAGATGGAAGAAGTCAATTTATAACCAAAGATTTTGGGTAAAATCACGCTTCATCCTTGTAAAGATAAGCGTACCTAATCAGATTTGTGATCGGATTGATCGAGATGAAATATATTCAAAGCGTCGAATTCAATACCTGTGTTGTAGAGACTTGGGTCACCATCAGATTACGGTGATGTCATAACAACCCTTTAGACGAAATGCTAAGCCGAATGAACCGCAAGAAAAACAAGTAGTACCTATGCTTAGTACACAACCGGGAGCGGTCGGATTAGCGAGGTTATTACATGAAGCTCTAATCAAAATTGTTTAAGTTACCTCGAATAAACATATATAAAATACCCACATAACACCGCACGTAAGTGAAGGTGACCAGGGTGAAGGTGGTAAGGACATGAAAGCAGGTGCGCCATAGTTTGACACTGATAGATGAGAAAGTAACGTATTTGTAGATGTCACATATTTTTGATGGATATTGAGATCACTACTTTTCAACAACTTAAATAAGATACATTTTTCTAAACGCTAAAACACACATTAGCCATTAGATTTGTATGAATTAAAGACTAATCACGTCACAGTTTCTTGAAGTCAAATAGCAGTCTTAATATCACTTTTTCTGCGATGATAAATCTAAAATCACGTTGCAAATGGGTGTGATCATGACAAGTGACATTATTTTGTGGACTAGTTTTATTTTTATAACAGTACTTACCAAACAATTGATTTTTGATCGCAAAAAGCCAAAATAACAAGTTCCGAGTTGCATTTTAGACGAGTTTCTATATAAACTATTTGTGTTTAAGACCATTCGATACTAACTCGTTAAAAGTTAGTTAGACATCGGTATCGAGCTATTGTTTTTCGAAGTTGGGACTGTGTCGATTAATTAAATGCCGAAATTCGGTATCACACTTCAGAACTTCGCTCACTTCGCTCGCTCGTTCAATTATTATGATCACGTCTGACATAATGATAGCCTATGAACGCCTGAAAGAAAAAGTCAATAAGATTATAATTTATCTCCTTTGATTCTCTCGCCTGTAAGTACTCCGACGTGACCGGATTAGCAAACGTGCCGAAACTTGATGGGATTGTATCGATTAGTTATTGAATTGACTGAACCATCAGTTCAGTGATCGGAACAGCTCTATGGCATTTCATACTGCACTTACACTCGATTTACATGTTTATGTATTTAGCTATAGACACAGTTTTTACATTAAAATAACGTGTTATCACACAATAAGTACTAGTACCGTACAGAATTCTTACTCAGCAAATGTATTAAAAGAAATATCTACTCAATGTCGTTAGCGATATGGTTTAATTTAGTTTGCGTCAGAACTCGGCACCTTTTCGTTTACATACCTAGAAGTGCATTGAAAGCCAATTTCTTTCTTATTACTCTAGACATACAATTCTTGTCACTGAATTTATTTCTGCAGATTGGTTGCCGCACACATAGTAATAATGTAGGTATATTTTCGATACCTAAATGGGAAGTGACACAGGCTTGGTTTTATATAAAGAACGAAAACTCCTAGAGCCCCGAGCTATATGCTTCCAGAGCCCCGTTCTCCGTCCCTGTACCTCTCCCCCGTTCATGACTTGTCGAGTGTGTGACGGGCGAACACACACAAATTGACGCATGCACAGATGTATAGTTTCGTTCGTTTGTGTGGATTCCAGCATAGGACCACTCCATCTCTTTCTGTAGCTAAATTGTTTAGTCTTCTCCTCAATTTGGTATGGTCTTCGATATCTTTGAGGGGGGGGGGGGGGGGCATAGACTTCATATTATAGTTGAACAAAAAGAGGGCTGCTCTAAACCCGGGTTCTTAAGAAGCATAGCTGAGATTGCAACCGAGACGCGCTGTTAAAGAATTATTTTGACACCTGGTATTCTTTTTCATTCATTGTTTACAGAATTATTAAAAACTAGCTGATGCCTGCGACTTCGTTTGCATGGAAAAAACGCATCAAGCTGAACATTTTTTACTAAGGCGTCATTTTTGTTGCCCAGGCTTAAGGCAGCTACGTAACAAAAAAAGTTTCATTGTAATCCGTCCAGAATTTCCGCAGATTAGCGTGTACAAACAGACAACATTTTTAGACATACTTTATTTTTTTTATTCTTACTACGGAGCCATAGCCCCAATTTTTTTTTTTGAAAATATATTCAATTTGCAAACACATTTTTTTACTTTTTTATTATATGTAGTTATAGAAAAAACAAATCAGGTTCATTTTTTATTCACACTCAGTCAATATGCGAAAAATTGCGTTAAACAGAAATAGGGTAGCTCGTGAATGTTAATCAAAAGTTTTAACCACGACTAACTATCGGGTACTGAACAAAAGTTTACTCTATAACTATTTAAAATACGTGAGCAGTGCAGCTAAATTGGTTTAAAAAAGTTTAAATTCACAGAAGAATTCTGTACAAACTAAGGTGGAACTAAATTACTCGTATGCGCTACGTGGGCTACATAAAGGGACCTAATTTGGCCACCGCTGCTACAATTTTGTTGTTGTATATTATGTATACATTTTTGAGTATAATGTTTTGAGGAAACTGCTCGTCTGAATGCAGATGTGACTGTACAGCGACGAATTATGTTGTGGTTTTTAGAGGCAAACGTGTAATGATGAAAAATGTGGTTTGTAACGTGGTTTTAATTTGAGGGCAAATTTGGTCAATGTAAATTTTTTGTTATTCAAAAATACTAATATACACCCGTAATATATCAAACCACGAGCTCTACTATAATCCATTTGGTTAGGTATTTAAATAAATGTAAACAATCTTGACACGTATTTTTATTGAAATATACTCTTTATAAATCAATACTACCTATACCTTTGCAAACTACAAAGTAATTATGTAATTTATAATTTATTCTCTGCGGGAAACTGGCGTGATATTATGTATGTATGTATGTATATTTCAATAAAAAGACATGCCAAGATTGTTTACATTTATTTAAATACTTAACCAAATGGAGTGTAGATCACTCTAGTACAATGATAATGAAATAAAAGTCAAAAAACAAAAATAAAATTCAACACAACGTACAAATTGTCCGGGCGACTGTACACTTTCGTATGGAAATGTCGTTTTTTTTGTATTGTTACTGTTATTTTATTATCATGGTAATATAGTGATTTAGTAATATATTGTCCGTGGTTTTATTTATTACGGGTATGTCCCTTCTACGTTGTATACAATCACATCTTTGTCTCTAACGTGGCAGACAGAACATTTTGTAATTGGGGCTTTAGTGCAGGAAGTAGTGTCACCCAATGTATGGAAGGTGCAAATTTTGGTATCGGAAGAATTCACTTGGCACAGATGTAATATACGTAAAGTTAAGCTAATTTAGCATTTTTTTAGGCAGGGGGGCATTCAAAGTTACTCGCCGCCGCGCTTTAGAAAAAAAATCATATCAGCTTCTATTTACCTAACACCTGGAGTATGGTGTCATTTTCTGATAAATTGGGGATGAGGAATTTAATTTTGAGTACAATTTTACATTTAATGTATAGGTTAATAGTAAAAAAAGGAAAATATTGACGAAAATATCAAAATCGGATCGCAGTTTTTTTTATTTTAACAGATTTATTTTGCTAGAAACCCGGAATTTCGTATTTAAAAAAATATCAACTTAAAGCATATTTATCTAGCTTAAAAAAAATATATACTTTATTATATATAGCTGTCATACATCTATCTGAAAAAAATCGGACATGGCACGCGGCGGTGCCTAGAAACTTTTTCAATCGTCTCATCTCACATAATTTGTTGCAAGTATTAAGTTGTTTTTTTTATGAAAAATATATAGAATACATACTTAACATAATTATTCACTGTCGCTTATGGTCCTATATATCAATAATAGTATTTTATATGACGGAGCAGGAGATGACCTACGCCGAACTCACTAAAAGTGTGACGATAAATACAGCGCTCCGCCTCGCGCTGTATCATGGATTCCAACCATATGTGTCTGAATACCCCTGGCCCACACAGTTATTGAATCTGTGTCCACCTGGGCTTATCGTCTAGCTGAAACAACTATCATTGTAATAAATCGGTTTACCAAATCCTCATCTATTACAACAATCACAATTAAAGAAGTTATGGCCAATTCCACAGCACACTACACAAAGGAGATGTTCACAGTTCGGCGGTCCGCACAAGACTGAGCCGCTCGTCGCTAGGGCGACCGCTTTTATACTTGTTGAAATATTTGAAAATGTAGCAGTTATGTTTTCTAGTAAACAACTTTCTGTTTGAACATCGAAAACAATAATAAATGGGATTATCTTGAACTCACCGACATATATTTATATTCGTAAATTTTATCAGTCAAATTTTCCACCACAGTGGTATAATTCGGTAAATTTAAATAGTTTTCTCAGACAGTTGCACCTTCTAGTAAACAACTTTCTGTTTGAACATCGAAAACAATAATAAATGGGATTATCTTGAACTCGCCGACACGGCCAACCTGACATGCGTACGTCCTCGTACGCGCTCTCAATAGTAATTTAAACTAGTGAGTAGCATCAGGCCTGTCTCACTCCGCGGTAGGTATTAAAAACGCAAGTACGTATGGCAGCCATGCCTGCGTGGCTAATCAGTGCGCCAGAAAAGGTAAGCGTTACGCGATAGAAAGAGATGGATTGTCTAGGTGAATATAACTGTAAGTTATTAGCGTTGTGCGATCTGAATTGAACTTAATTGTATCGTAGCGAGTCTCTATTACTTTAATTGATTTTTCCAAGTGAATCTTCTGTACTTGTAACATTATGTATTCTACGAAAGCATGGTTAGAAAGAACCATAAAATGATTTTGATCTAGCTCGGCAATAAGCGTCCTACAAAAATATAACAAAATTTCAACTCGCAAAAATTCTACTCCAGAAGAGTGCCTTGCAAAACTACTTTTCTGAACCGGTCTTTTATTTGTCCTTCAGCCAAGATCTATACAGGAATAATTATAAAGAAATCATGACTAAGGGATTTTTCGCACAATGCTTACGTATTCAATCATTCGAATCAACAAAATTCATGGATCAATTTAAAGGAATAAATTTTTAACTCGCCGACACTGCCATCTTGACAGTAACACCCGTCCTCGGGTTTCATATTTAAGATAAACACAAAGCACAAACGGTACACTGTTCGGCCAAACCTGATCAAAACAAAGCTTTTTTTTAGAAGTCTTGCTGTACGACGAGGCAATGCCGCCAGTCTCTTAGGTATATGTTTTTATATTTTTCAAGTTAGTTATATTTTAGTTCATACTTTTAACATTTTAATTTAGGTAGGTTATTTCGTTTTTAGTTAAATTAATTATTGTGTACTGTTTAATTTTATTTTTCTATAAATAACCATCTTTATTGGATGACTTACTTAATTGGATTAAACGATCTAAAATATAATAAACTCAAAACAAAAAATGAACATCGATAAATCTTTAAAATCGAATTGGATAGTAATAACTTCATGTCTATGTGCAACGATCACATGTTAAGGAACGCAGCCAGCCTTCCTGCTAGTTCAAAGTTGTTATTAATCATATGTTCTCTTTACCAGTTATTAAAAGAATCAAAACGAACAAAACTTCTAAATTTTAACGAATTATTAATTCAGTTAGAAGAGATCACCAAGACATATCAGTAACAAAATTGCCATCGTTAGCCTCACACTAATACGCGTATTACCACCTGTGATCACCAGGTCCACTTGACCTTATGATTTCCTCCAGAAACTCGACCTCCACAAGAGCCGACCGCATACTGTCCACTCACGGACTACGGGTCAACTCTAGTACGGTCACAACAAAATAAACAAAGCAATTCATGACTCTACATATGGCAATAAAGCCTTCAGCTATGCTATCGGTCTTCCTAATGAGCTTTTCTGGCTCTCGCATACTTGTAAACCTATCATGAAAACACTTGTGTATTTGCTTTGAGTTTCATGCCCGGAAAGCATCTCGATTTTTCAAATAATTGAACAGGTGAAAAATCGTCATAATGATTCAAGTAGTTATACGTAAGAACAACCGGAATCGTTTAGAATGTAGTGCGAACAGTATGCTCCACCCCCCGATTACATCCAACCATCAGAGGCGCTACCGCCAGGTCATAAACTGCCATGGGCTACTTGGAGGTGCTTGAATTGCCTCCGAACTGAAGTAGGCCGATGTAAACATAATCTGGCGCGCTTGTGCCATATAGACCAAGCAGAAGCACAGGGCGATTGTGGTCGTGACGATTAGGTCATTAGATCACCTCTATGCCCTACCAGCTGTACCGTGCTTGACCTATACTCTGCCTCGAAGGGAAGCGTAAAAGTAGCAACGTTCTCGAAGAACAAAATTTAAAATTCAAGAA
Organism: Acrobasis consociella; assembly: GCA_963555685.1. Lineage (NCBI taxonomy): Eukaryota > Metazoa > Arthropoda > Insecta > Lepidoptera > Pyralidae > Acrobasis > Acrobasis consociella. The sequence goes on along the minus strand of OY743111.1, from coordinate 20,789,241 downwards.
AACGACACGATAAGAAGAAGAAATGAAAATAAATGTCAACTGGGTAGATAATATACGCTATTTTCCAACAAGTCAAATCAGACACCTTCCTCCAAACGTCAAAACAAACAGTTTCCACTGTTTGCACTTCGACTGCACTGGGACTTTGTATGAAATACAGACAGATGACAACACAGATCCCCGGAGCCAAACAACGCTTTCACCATCAGCCTTTCCGCAATAATAAAACCAAAACTACGCTAAAATGGATAAGTTCAAAAACAAACGACACCACTTTGCGACGCTTAACCCCGCCAACAGCTCAAAATAATTCATCCCTGGCTCAGGAAAATACCCAGCTGTCAACAAAAACAAACGTTTACAGTACTTTTGTTACACTAAAGCGTGGCTAGAATACAGTTAAAGCATTTGCAACTTAATCTTTTTTCTACGGACTTCCTAACAATAAAAATAACATTGCTTATCAGTACGATATTCTTGAATTTGGCTATAATATCACAATATTTAATCGACTTTAATTATCCAGATTAACTCAACTAACGGGGCTTTACTTCAGTTAACCTAAAACACAGTAAATAATAAATTAATGGTAAAATATTATTACTCACATAGTAAACGGTGAAGGGTCCTTTTAAATAAAGTCATCACCATGATCATCATCATGGTAGGCTCGCCGTCCTATTAATCACCTCTTCATCAATAATATCTTCATCGTCATCACTGTCTCTTCATTATCAATATCATCATCATCACCCTGGTCATTATCTCATTATAATCTTTATAAAAGTCATCATCATATTTAGCTATCTTAAGTCCAATATGAGGCAAAGGCTTGGAGAACTTATCTCTCCAACTTTACGAATAATGAAGTACGTAACGTACCTAATAACTATCATTTTACACCAGTATTCACACGTAAGCTTATAAGATGCTAAAAATTATAATTTAAAATACTCAAACTAGACTATTTGCTAGGATACTAACTGGCGCATCTGCCAGCTCCGACTAACAGTGACTTATGCCACCTCCAGTGATGTTAAGCTCATCTATCAACTCATGACGATAAGATTAACTCACTAAGCTTAGCAGATAATACACGTTTTTATTTAAAATAGCGAAATCACAATAATTTTCTGCTTGCATAGTGGTTAAAAGTCTTGACATTATTCTACTTTATGTTTTAAAACTAAAGGTTTCAAAATAAATTGCTCTTTGCTCTACTCTTAAATCGAAAAAAATATAAAAACTCACCAGGTTATCTTTGCGATTCAGCAAATAAGGTTACGACACAGAAATACACACGATATCAACTCGCTTTTTCACTTCACCTCACTTCACCAGGAATCTCCAGCGCCTGCGGCACTGCCGCTGACTCCAACTCGGCCGCAATACGTGGCCAGCACTTTAGCACCTTTGCAGAAGTAGCTGAAACTAAACACACGTTAAGTATCTTTGCACTGATCGCTTCACTCTCGTTAGCACCATTACTGGCGCTATAGGTTGTCACACAGGCCGGCTACCATTCAGACAGACTTGTCACACAGACGGTTGACAGACAGACGGTTGGCAGACAGACAGTTGACAGACAGACGCTTGTCACACAGACGCTTGTCACACAGACGCTTGTCACACAGCCGCTTGTCACACAGACGCTTGTCACACAGACGCTTGTCACACAGACGCTTGTCACACAGACGCTTGTCACACAGACGCTTGTCACACAGACGCTTGTCACACAGACGTTTGTCACACAGACGCTTGTCACACAGACGCTTGTCACACAGACGTTTGTCACACAGACGCTTTTCACACAGACGCTTTGTCACACAGACGTTTATCACACAGACGTTTGTCACACAGACGTTTGTCACACAGACGTTTGTCACACAGACGTTTGTCACACAGACGTTTGTCACACAGACGTTTGTCACACAGACGTTGGTCACACAGACGTTTGTCACACAGACGCTTGTCACACAGACGCTTTGTCACACAGACGCTTTGTCACACAGACGCTTGTCACATAGACGCTTGTCACACAGACGCTTGTCACACAGACGCTTGTCACACAGACGCTTATCGAACAGACGGTGGTCACATAGACCATTTGTCACACAGACCATATGCAACACAGGATGGGTTGCGATACTAAAACCAGAGCCTGTCAATGACCCCAAAAGTTATCGACACATTGCACTGCTAAACTATTAAAAAGGCTAAGACTGAAGTCACGACACCAGCTCTATAAGATTGACTGTTGAAAAACCACTTTACCATCAAAAAGAACAGAATTTGAATCCACCTATGTGGATACAACCATCAACCCCACTGAAAAACTATCAGGGTTCTCTCTTCCATGCAGAGAATTGTGCCAGCTCCACAGACTGGGAACTAGATGGGGACGAACAAGATAGTTTGAATTCCGGTGCGACTGGATTGACTCCCCAGCTTGCGGATGTGGCGCTCCTGAATAGGACATGGACCACATTATTCGAGACTGCCGGAAGACTGGTTCACCCTAAGTGTGACTCCGCAAGCCCCCACTCCGGAACCTTGACGCTCAGTATCCTTGTGAATTTTTACCCCTCTGGCAAACTGAAAATACGGGTCCATCACTCTGGACAATTCAAAAGACGGTCCATTTATAATCACACTCTTCGGACCCTGTCGGACTCTTCACCCCTATTCTCCCATGGATTCACTCAAGTGGGCAAAAGATTCAGATCCAACTTCTGATGACGGAGCAGGAGATGACCTACGCCGAACTCACTAAAAGTGTGACGATAAATACAGCGCTCCGCCTCGCGCTGTATCATGGATTCCAACCATATGTGTCTGAATACCCCTGGCCCACACAGTTATTGAAAAACAACTATCATTGTAATAAATCGGTTTACCAAATCCTCATCTATTACAACAATCACAATTAAAGAAGTTATGGCCAAACCCACAGCACACTACACAAAGGAGATGTTCACAGTACGGCGGTCCGCACAAGACTGAGCCGCTCGTCGCTAGGGCGACCGCTTTTATACTTGTTGAAATATTTGAAAATGTAGCAGTTATGTTTTCTAGTAAACAACTTTCTGTTTGAACATCGAAAACAATAATAAATGGGATTATCTTGAACTCACCGACATATATTTATATTCGTAAATTTTATCAGTCAAATTTTCCACCACAGTGGTATAATTCGGTAAATTTAAATAGTTTTCTCAGACAGTTGCACCTAACACTGCACCCTGACTTGCACTTGCACCGAATCAGTTCACGACAAGCGGTAGCAGCCACTGGTACAGTAGTCCACTTTGGTTTCCAATCATTTGATTCCATTTCCTATCCCCAATCCCCCCGGACTGGAAGGATTTGGAATCGGCACCATCGCTTGGCCCCATACGTGCACTGCACACCATGCTAAACAGCTCTTATGCTGCCGAAAATTTTCTAGCTGTCAGCCTTTTTTAGAGAAAATCTCCCTCCTGCACTCGTTTAACGATGTGCACGGACTGGATCTAAAATGAAAATTAGGTAAGTAGGTTTTTTAATACTAGCAAGATTTATTCATTTATTCTTTGTTCTTAGAAAACACTTTGTACCGCAAAATCTCTGAAACCTGTCTACCCACTTTGTAGTGACATACAGATATTTCTTCATCGTCATCATTACCATCCCAGCCCTTCTTCCGCCCACCGCTGCATAGGCCTCTCTTCGTCGACGCCACCAATCTCGGTCCTGTGCTGCTCTTATCCAGGTGTGACCCGAAACTTTTATATATGAAAGAAATTGACCTATGGAAGAAGTAATTATTAAAAAACCAAAAAACCTGACTGCCTTTATATCTAACCTCACTTTCAGAATTAAGACTAATCTAATGACACCTCAAAGGCTATAAGTCTATCTTGCAGCCGTTTAGGCGTTCCATAGACAGACATACATACCTAGTGATCATATCAGAAATGAGAAAATTCGTAGGAGAACAAGAGTCACTGACATAGCCCAGCGGATTAGCTCGTTGAAGTGGCAGTGGGCGGGACACATAGCGCGACGAACGGATGGCCGAAGGGACAAAAAGGTTCTCGCATGGTGACCACGTCCTGGAAAAAAAGCGTAGGTCACCCACCCACACCCACTAGTTGGTCTGATCAAGGTCGCTGGATGCATATTATCATGTAAATGACTACTTATCATCATCTGAGAAAAATTCTTGGAAATAATTGTCTGCAAATTGTAATTGTATAATTTAAATGTATAGCTTAAGTGTAAATCTGTATTGTAATTGTAACATAGCCCATCAGGCTGGGTAGGGACCAATACTGAACTGGGTTTCTTTCGGCGTAATCTTCCCAGCAGTGGTCGTTCCGAAACGCTAGTAGTTTTTAGCTTTTGCACTAAAATAATATTTAAAAAAATGACCTTCAATAAGAGATAAATTTATCCTACATTGAATAAAAATTTTTGACTTTGACGTTGACTTTGAAACAATACATGTTTTATAAACCTTTGCTCTTTATATCATCATCATTATCATAATTTCCTCTTTATATCGTTCAAAACCATTTACTATCCTTTCCTAAAATACTCCTAAGTTTCCCCTAAAACCTCTCCCATTACAACCACCATCTTTATTGCCTCCGCAGCTGACGTTTCGTATCAGGGGACATTGCCATTCTACGCACCTTAATGTCTTGAATAATGAGCCGGATGGCACCTAAAGGGCTGCTTGAAAGTTATTAGGAACCAACCATAAATAACGTCACACTTGTGGTGAACGACTGAGTCAGTAAAGTGTGACATTGTGTGTCAAGTGGAGCAAGTACCGGAGCGTTCCGTCTCTGTAGCCCAAGCCTTCTTTGGTCGCCGTAGCCCAACCCTTATTAGTTAAATATTTAACGCACGCTTGTTTTTTTTAAAATCTGTGACGTCACACTAGTGGTGAAGGTCTCAAAATAGTGACCAAGAAAGGAGAAAAGTCATGAAATTCGTGTGACGTAGTTTATGTTTGGTCCTTTAACTAAGGGCCCAGACACACGACAGTCAGCGACGCTTGGCGACCAGCTTCCGATCAGCAGCAGCCGACGATCGCCGTCGTTCGCAGACGGTTGCACGTTAGTCGCGACAAGTAATGACGAGAACTGTCACTGGCACAATGACGCTTGTCTTTTGGAGCCCTTACTTGTAGAATAAGTCTCTAAAATCACAAATTAGATAGTTATTGTCAGGCCTGAAATGAGCATTGAGCAATACGTGCTTGTGGAATCGCAATTTTCCCTATTCTGTTGTACGATTAGCGCAGGAAGAGAATCAGCTGGTACATTATAAGTTTTCGTTTTCTTCCAGACCAGTACCGAAGAAATTTTATTTTTACATAGTGTTTAAACATTTTGCTGTGTACCTTTGAGTTCAATTTGGTCCAAACAACAAAACATTCGAAGCAAGGCAATCAATCACTCGCCGTCCAATCCGACGCATTAAACTTAGACCATTAATATTACATTACATGAGTTTAGAGGAGTCCTTTTTAGGGTTCAGTAGTGAACAAGGAACCCTTGTAGTTTAGCCATGTCTGTCTGTCCGCGTTTCTATTCTACTCAGCGACACAGCGCGAGCTTACAGCTTCCTAGTGATTATAATCACTTCTTCTTCTTATATTTAAGAGCTGGGCTCTTGTCGGTGGAGTGCTTTCCATGTCTCTCTTCCTTCCGCTAAGTAAATTAAACGTGAAAACATATAAAGAGGTTAAGAACTTAGCGGAAGGAAGATTATAATCACTAGGAAGCTGTAATTTGAAATGGGTATGTATATTAATTATGCTGACAAAGTAGAATAAAATCATGATTTTTTTTAAACTGGTGATTAATTTTTTTTTCTTGTCAAACCCATCTTGTGTGGTGTCCTTGAATAGGTCTTTCAAAAATATGATGAGTTTGTGAACACCATTTTTTGATCTAGAGATTTGTTCCTGAAATATTTAGTTTAAAGGTGCAGTCCCCTCTTCCTCTATCTGATAGATGGTTGTATATAGACACGTAAAAAAATTCACAGCAGTATAACGAAATTTCAAGGAAACTAGCTAGATAGGGTTTATAAATTAGAGAGTTTGTAAGCAGGCCAACGCATTATGGTACTAGGAAAAATAAAATTTCATACAAATTCAATAGACGTTTTTAGTTCGCAACTACGGAACTCTGCACTGTGCGTGGCCTGACACGCACTTGGCCGGTTATCGTTTACCTGTAATTTTGTCGATGGATTAATACTTTTCTATAAGTTAATTATAAAGATGATAAAGTAGATTTTCTTTCAGTAAAGAACAGTGCTTTAGGAAGTAATATTTTGAAAATTAAAAACAAGCTACCTCTTTTAATACCGAATATTTTTGTATTGAAGTAAAACCAGCAGTATACTCTTAAGCCCCTTTAAGATAATGCTGTCATTTTTGATTAAAACTTACGTGAGATACAATAATTATTATATTTAGTACACGGGTTACTTATCGAGTGTGTCGCGAGCCGGTGCGATGTACGTGTTCTAGTCACATTCGCCCTTCTTCTTCTTCTTCTCGTGTGTGTTAGTGACTAACACTAGTGTCAGAGTTTTTAAACCGCCTTAAAGGCCTCTGACATGGTTTTAGGTAACGACCAATGTCAAAGACAGTGACCGGGACCGACGGCTTAACGTGCCCTCCGAAGCACGGATCATCTTACTTATCAGACAATCAGGTGATCAGCCTGCAATGTCCTAACCAAACTAGGTCAACAACACAAAGTCGTTGCCCCCGCTGGGAATCGAACCCGCGACCTCCGGGTATGAGCCAAACGCTCCAACCATTACACCACGGAGGCAGTTATTATTACGGAGGAGTTACATTCGCCCTGATGAAGACCTCCGGATGAGGTCGAAACATGTCGGCAGTAGCTGACTCTATACGTGAGTAACCCATGTACCTACTAAATATAATAATGATTGTGTCATCTTAATCAGAAACAAGGAAATGACTCAAATTATTTAACTTGCAAAATTTTACACAAACAAATGAATAAATAAGCAATCAACAAACAGGGCAAGCTAAATAAAAACATGTTAAAATCTTGTAATAATAAAAATAAGCATTAGAAACAATCTGTTTTTTTGCAGACTAAAAAAAATATCTGTTTTCGGAAAGTTCCGAACTTTCTCACTGTAATATTGGTGTGGACTGGGTAAAAGATGTATTATTTTATTTTGTCCGTTAAAAAATAAGGGGAAAAATAAGGTATTTTTCTTTCAGCAATATATTTAAACTTTACAAAGATACACCGCTTCGAAATTTCGGAGAGGATTTACGTCACTATTGGTTAAAAATCGTATCTGACCGTGACGTCACGCGAAATTTAAATGCGCTGTAACTTCGTCATTAAATCAAAAAAAAATCTACGTCATCCCTATTCTTTGCAATTTAAATCGTGAGAGATGAATAAAATAGCAACAACACATAAAAGGTAAGTCTTCATTATCAACGAAAATACAAACAGGAGTTTTAATGATGCAGAATAATTGTCGGAAAAAGATTCCAATTTCTGTTACGTTTATTTTGCGGTTCATTGTCATAACATACAACTGCGACATATTATTTTCACTCTTGAAAATACAGTAGTAAATATAACCCTTATAATTTCACTGTATTCCTATCTGTCTGTCTGTCCGTGGTTCTACTCAGAGACTTTAGTATAAAATAAGCTGTAATTTGTCATGGGTAAATATATTTAATTATACAAAGTGGTAGGAAAGAGGTAGGTGGCAAAAATACCACCTACCTCTTTCCTACCACTTTGTAACTGTACCACTGTTCTAAGAGTAGCTCCTATACTTACATGTAATGTGACGTCGATTTGTGAAACGAAGTTCGACAAATCGACGTTGCGAGATGAGGCTGACCAAAAGTTGTAACGACACTTTTTGCTATAGTTGTAAGCCGTGCTGTCTCTCTCTCTCCTAATTATTCGAAAGGAAATTCGTTCCATCCGGGTGTCCCTTGACACCTCTAGTGATGTGCCGTTACCGGTAACTTACTCCAGACGAGTATTTTCCCAGTAACGTTACCAGTAACATTCTAAAAATCGGTAATTTAGGGTAACATAGGAAAAAAAATTTTTTGTCATAAATTTCATTTGTGAATATCAATGCTTCGATAAGACTTCTACTAGTTCCAATTTAAATGCAACCAAAAATTTAATGTTTAATAGTATTTTCCCAATATTCCTAGTAACTTACCGAGTAAGTTTCCAGAAACTTACTGAGTAATATTCCCATACAGTAACTTACCGGGAATTTTCTAATTGTTACTATTAAGTTATTCGAGAAACTTACTAAGTAACTTCCCATACAGTAACTTTCTGGGTATTTTATCATTGTTACTATTAGGTCACTTAGTAAATTTCTCGAAAAGCTTCTGTCTGGGAATGTAAATAGTAAGTTTACGAGTAAAAAAACATTTTTGCAATAAAATTTATTAAATTTGGCGCTACAAGTGCCACCACTAAAAGTGAAAGAGAAAGCTAAAGCTTTCAAAAACAAATACTGCTTTTCAAAATTTAAGAATCAATGTTTATTCAATATTATATTACACCTGTACAGGCGTCTTTACACGTCCATAAGTTTAGTTTACATTACTTGTAATGTTTACCTGTTTATATTTAAATAATTTTCAAGAAAAGCTACTGATAAAGCGCTTTGTAATAACCACTGCTAAGAAACGCTGATAAAAATTCATTTATATAGTATTGGTCGCCTACTCGCCAGAAGAATGATCATTTAAAAAAATCACATAAAACGCAAAGTGTGCGCTGTGCGCAGCTGCAAGATATGAAACAATATCACGTCTCCATTCCTAATGGGGCAGACAAAGCATTTTGGGTCCTGCAGCTTTAAGCAGACTGAGCCCGTGGCCGTAAGATTTAAAAGGTATTTAGTCACAGGTATGGCACTTCATACAAACAGAGCAGCATATATACCTAGTACTACTACAAACGAAACAATCCGTCGGTGCACACGTCAAATGTGTGAGTTAAACAATCAGGGTCGCCACCACAGAATTTGTTGCTTTGCTTACCTGTTTTTATCACTCGGAAATCTATAAAATTTTCGGTATTTATTGTTTTCCGAGGATAAACAATGATAATGTGCGCAGTTTCTCACCATTATAATTCAATAATCCTAAGTGATTCGCGTAATGTCAACGTGCGACTACCAATAACCCTGTTTTACTGCCGCTTACACCTCACAATAACGGGGGAAGGGTTGAGGGGACACCAGATTGCGGGGGACGGTGCGAGTTTCCGTTCTGTATGTAATACTATTATTAATTCTGTGCTTTAGTGAAGTGGTGGACGAGAAGATAGAAAAATAACCTGCCAAGTGCGCGTCGGGTGTAGCACGAACCGACAACCGTAACGCAACCGAATTTTGGATTCATGCCTCGCTATTTAACATCTAAAATTCTCTAAAAATCGAATGTTCTGTCGCTGGTCTACAACTCTTAATTTGCAAACCCTACTTAGACTTTTTTTTACATTATTTTTTTTCCATATAGGTTGCCTGGAAGAAATTTCTTAGCGATAAGGCCGCCTTTTGCGCATTTCCTAGTTTTTAAGATAATTATGTGCTGTAATTTATTTTGCGCAATAAAGGGTATTGTAAACCCTACTTAGCTCTGATAGTTTTCTTTTTAACTTCGTTGTACATACTTACACAGAATTAACATCTAGACATCCTACTGCCGCAATGGACTATTACCTACAAACTATTTAAAAAATGATAGTCGAAAAAATGCCACTTTACATGTAATGTATGGCAAACTAATCTAGAAAAGCTATTTTACCACTTTGTCAGCGCGGCGTGATTAATATACATACCCATGCCAAATTACAATTTTTTAGTACTAACAGTCTCTGAGTAAAACCGCGGACAGACAGACTGACAGAAATAGCTAAACAAGGGTTTCTTGTTTACTACGGAGCCCTAACAAGGAATCAAAACAATGACGGGTTCCTATGCTACCCGCATCACCTATTAATATAGTTCGCATTTTCACCAATTCCCTTGATCGGCTTTTACGATCTGCGCGGGAAAAGAAGCAGCTTGGAAGAGTGCACGTGCGCGTTTTAAACAGTATTACATAGAGAAATCGACAAAACTATACTTAATGACCAATATTACCAGCATTTGGGAATATTACCGGTAACAATGGAATCTTACTGGGAATATTCCCAAATAGTAAAATACTGGTAACGGTAATTTGGTAGCGGCACATCACTATACACCTCTCACGTTTTTTTTTCTTAACTAACCCGTCGTTTGTGGTATCAATGTATAGATCTTTTAAAAATACTGGAGCTTTTGCACACCATTTTTCGATTATAAGGATTTCAAATTTTTGTTCGAGTCAAGTGTCCTCTCTAACTGCTAAACAGTTGTAAATGGACACGTGAAAAAATTCACGGCAGAAGAACATATAACGAATTTTAAAGGAAACCCATCAGAGCGAAGTAGGGTTTACAAATAAAAGAGTTATAGGCGACCAACGTATAAAATTTACTCTGAAAAAAAATTCATTCAAATTCATATAAGATTCGTTTTAAGTCCCATAAACTCAAAAACGGCATTCGTCACTACGGAACCCTACATACCTTGTGTCCCAAGACATTTTTATACATATCTCTTTCCCGGGCAATCTGCTGCCATTCACTCAAGAAACCCTCGATGTTATCCCGCCGTCTCTTCTTTGGTCCACCCTTACGTCTTTTCTATCTGGTACCCAAAAGGTGACTTTCTGGGTCCATCTGTTTGGCTGCATACAGCATACATGTTCAGCCACATATATGTTTCATTGAAATAAAATTGTAAACATTTAGCAAAACGCAAGCAGATATGTAAAATATGTATTATTGGGAATGAAACAAATTAAACAAATAAAAATAATTTATTGGGACTTTATGCCCAAAAAATAAATCAACAAACATGTAACTTTTTAGACCGAATAATTAGCCAAGCAGAGATTTCCCCTTAGTAGATGCCTATCTTACGACCGACGAAAAAATGGACGAGAAGGGCGCGTGTAACTCCATATAAAGCTCGATGGGGTTGCCAGAGAGACGGCGTTGAATTTCTTCTCCTAACAGTATAAAATAACTAATTCATACAAAAAAAAACTCGTTAAAAAAAGAAAAGGCATGTTCGTTTGTATTTGTATCCATCTCATCCAAGAGACAAGCTTAGAAGAAGCTTTTTGAATTAAATATTAAATAATCTTCATCAACATCTAGCGTAGATCCACTGCTAGGCACTAGTCTCCTTTAGTATGTGGTTACCCGTTCTGTTTTAGGCTATAGCCAATGTTGATTTATTGATTCAACTTGCCATTTTCAAAGATATCCCTTTGTCTGGTCATTCACACCTCGTTAGCAGATTGAAATCTAGATTTTTTTACTTGAAATTCTAGTCTAAACTTTTCAAGTCGCTAATTTATATTTTTTTGTTTTAAACTAAGAGATTGAATTAAGAAATTTGAAAACAAAGGATTAAATTAGATCTAAAATAACTCAATAGGACCCAAGGGCTAGACGATGGACAATATGTCCACAATACCTGTTGCAAAAAATTTGAATTGCATTTGTATTTGAAATGAGGAAATTTAATTTTTCTAAAAATCTGGGGCACGGTAGTGTTGGGCCAAGACGAGGCACCGAAAGCACAGGGCACTACCAGATTAACTGTACAAAAGTAATATAATAACAGTTAATCGTTGTTCAGTGCAAAAATCATACTTCAACGACTAACTGTTGGCCGAATACACAGTTTGATTTAGTGCGTTGTTAAAATATAAAATGAGAAAAAAGAATAGTTGCTAGTAGCAAAAACGTCTGATGTCAAAATCGAGTGACTGCTGAACTCAGGGCTAGTAGAAATGTGTTTGTGTTTTAATTAAAACTACATTGTTCTGCTAATTTGAACAATACTTAGGTAACTAATAAACTAATTGCAAGTAACGAAACTGGTTCCTTTTTGATTTTTTCTCAGTGTATTTTTAAAATGTTTTGTGTTGACTTCTGAGAAATAATTCTCAGAAGTCAACACAAAACTGATGCAAGTTAATCAATTTTTACTGCAAAAAACACGCATAACTTCGGGCAAATTCCCAAACTTATTTTACACTGCTGGTGATAAAAGTACGTAAGTAATAAAAACTAAAAGTTAATTATAACTTGTAGACCATCCCTGCCCCGCTCCCCGATGAACCGTCAGAGCTTGACCAGCCAAATAGCTTCCATATTTAACGACTACTGCCAGCACAGTAGTCTCCACGGGTTCTACTACTTCCACAAGAGTTCCAGTCGCTGGGTGCATTTTGTATGGGGCATGATCATCTTTGCTGGCGTGGGGCTGTGCGGCTATCTGGGCTTGATGATATTCCAGAAGTTTGTCATTGATCCAACATTGACTGTGGTAAGTTAATTGATTTTGATTCGATACTGTTTGTTTTACGTGTGTGTGTGAGTGGCCAACACTGGTGTCAAGTTTTTCAGACTGGCTAAAGGCATCTGACTTAGCATGAAGACTGCCATACAAGTTACCGATCAGCTGATCCGAGTTTGTATGGAAAGCCAAAAATTTTTTGTTGTGTAATGTTGTCACTATCACGGACTGAATTCACTTAGTTTCGGAGAGTGAAACTGAGTTTCACTATATTTTGTTAGACCTTATATACATTTTCCGTGTACATAAATTGTTAAATAAAATAGTAAATAAGCAGCTATACGGAAGAGCCAGTTTTAACGTAAAACTTTTAATTTTTATTGCCGTTTCAAAATTTAATACAGGTGTGTAATAGAAGGGACCTTTTAAGGGTTCCGTAGCCAAATGGCAAAAACGGAACCCTTATGGATTCGTCATGTCTGTCTGTCTGTCTGTCCGTCCGTATGTCACAGCCATTTTTTTCCGAAACTATAAGACCTATACTGTTGAAACTTGGTAAGTAGATGTGTTCTGCGAATCGCATTAAGGTTTTGACACAAAAATAGAAAAAAAAAACAATACATTTTTGGGGTCCCCATACTTAGAACTGAAACTCAAAAATTTATTTTTCATCAAACCCATACGTGTGGGGTATCTATGGATAGGTCTTTAAAAATGATATTGAGGTTTCTAATATAACTTTTTCTAAACCGAATACTTTGCGCGAATGATTAAACTAAAAAAAATATATGATGTTCATTACCATGAAAACTACCAGCGAAAATTGGTTTGAACGAGATCTATTATGTAGTTTTTTTTAATACGTCACAAACCATAAACGGCAATTTACCTTTCATTCAATAAACTTAAATATAAAAATTAAAAAAAAACATACTACAAGACTTTTATATTATGTTATTTGGTACTACGGAACCCTTTATGGGCGAGTCCGACTCGCACTTGGCCGCTTTTTAATTTTCCTAATGAAACGGTGTCTCTCGTTTGTAGATCTTATCTCCTTAAAATGCGTAGGCCTACCTAAACCTATGTCCTTCGCCCTTTCACATTTTGAGAGACTACTTATTGACCGAGCGAGCGAAGCGAGCAAGGTCTCTAAATCGAGTTGGGGGCAAAAACACATTGTATGTATGTATGTATGTATGTATGTATGTATGTATGTATGTATGTATGTATGTATGTATGTATGTATGTATGTATGTATGTTTGTACCGCGATAACTGCCGAACCGTTGGTCTGATTTTGATGAAATTTGGTAGGCAAGTAGGAAACATCAGTAGAATTTTCAAGTTCGTTGGGCATCAAAATCGGTTCATTAGTTTTTAAAATATTAATAAATGTCCGCGATTATGTAGCAAACGAAACCATAGCGCGTTTTAACTTTGGATAGCGCCATCTAGGTGTTACTTAGGGAATGATTTTATGTTATAATATAGAATAATAATCGCGAGGTCTAAGTTCGCGGCGAACTACTAGTGATTAAGAAATGTGACTTTAGAAGTGTGGGATGAGTACAGAACCACCCAACTATTTAAATTAACCAGATTATCATATTTATGCGTCTAAAATTATGCCTTCAACAGCCACATGACAAAAGTGATTATATAAAAAATATTTTCTTTTTTTAAAACAATAAACAAAAGTTTAAAATGCTGCTCAAAGCAGCTCAAAGCAGCCCAAACTCAAAGAGGTTCATCATCATCAGTTAAAGGACGATCGGAAGCGTCCTGCATCCAGCGCCTTTCTGCAAACTTCCTCAGGTCATCTGACCACCTAGCAGGTGGGTGATGAGGTTGCGGCCACCTTCCATCCGGCCTTCATCAGATTAGCCATGTCTTCATAATATTGCATTGTTACTACGTAAGCGTGAAAGATTTCAGCTCAATCGAAAACCGGGAAGTGGGTCATATTTAACTTAGAAGAATTGATTGCAAACATCGAGAGATGTAAAAATAAAAAAAGACGTGTGGCACTCGGGGACTGCCGCGGTAAAGCTATTGCAAACAAGGAAGGACGGCAACGTCGCAAACGGACGACGGAGACGAAGCGGCAACCTACATGGTAGGCGGAGTGGGGAGCGTAAGGTTTTTTCGTTACGGAATTTGTGGATTCGGTCCCCGCGCTCAAGGCCCGCGATAGAAGCTATGCAATAGCTTAATAAAATCTTGTAACAAAGCTATATATTTATCCTGTTACCCATAACGTTCACAGGTTGAATCGATACATCACCCGATGTCAGAGGTACCCTTCCCAGCAGTAGCAATTTGTGACCCAGATGTGGTGTATGGGCCAAGCACTGAAAATATCACCAAGATGTTGTGAGTATATCCCCTTACATTTTTATGGCTTTATAGTACCTATATTTCTTTTAATAGTTCATCTATGTAATCGTAAATATCTTAAAAAATAGTCTTAAAAAAACCCCAAAACCATCTCTGGGAGAAAAATAAAAACAAAAATATAAATAATAATAATAATCGTTTATTGCTCACCATAATTTACATACATAGGTACAACTTAAACTACTCAGTATCTTATTTAAAGTAGTAGACTATGGTGGATTGATACCTGAACTAGGAATATTCCTGTGTCTCAGGTTATCAACCCTCCACCCCTAGAAATGGTCTTGCATAGTAGTGAGATTTAAAAAAATAATTAATAAATAACAATAATTTAAACAATATGTAAAATGCCTTATATTATCAAAATGTAAATTATTGCTTTACGTATTTACGAATAAGTTAGTTGTTGTTGTAAAATACATACCTTGTAGAACAAAAACCAATTTAAGTTCATACAAAAATTTACTATTTACAAATAAACAATTAACAGAGCGCCACTTTTATATAGTTTTCACTGCAAGGAGAAAGGACAGGTTTTTGATTAAATCCGTACCGTACTCATAAACCAAATACAACGACTGGTAGCCATGACAAAGTGTTGTTAGGGAGTTGTGAAAAACTAGTTTCTCTTTAACCCCTGACTAAAATAAGCGGCCAAGTGCGAGTCGGACTCGCCCATGAAGGGTTCCGTAGTAGCAAATAACATAATATAAAAGCCTTGTAGTATGTTTTTTTAATTTTTATATTTGAGTTGATTGAATGAAAGGTAAATTGCTGTTTACGATTTATGACGTATTAAAAAAAAAACTACTTTCTAGATCTCGTTCAAACCAATTTTCGCTGGTAGTTTTCATGGTAATGAACAACATATATTTTATTTAGTTTTATCATTCTCTTATTTTAGAAGTTACGGGGGGGGGGGGACACACTTTTTTCCACTTTGGAAGTGTCTCTCGCGCAAAGTGTTCGGTTTAGAAAAAAATGCTATTAGAAACCTCAATATCATTTTTGAAGACCTATCCATAGATACCCCACACGTATGGGTTTGATAAAAAATAAATTTTTGAGTTTCAGTTCCAAGTATGGGGAACCCCCAAAATTTACTGTTTTTTTTCTATTTTTGTGTCAAAACCTTAATGCGGTTCACATAATACATCTACTTACTAAGTTTCAACAGTATAGGTCTTATAGTTTCGGAAAAAAGTGGCTGTGACATACGGACGGACAGACAGACAGACAGACATGACGAATCTATAAGGGTTCCGTTTTTGCCATTTGGCTACGGAACCCTAAAAACCGCATTTGCACTTGTGTATTGCGAATTCGCCTCGTCATTCGACGAAACATTCGTATACGCATGCCGTCGCGAACTACTGTTTTTACCGAGTTTACACATTCGTGTTCGCCATTCGCCTACTCATTCGACGAAACATTCTACAAAACATTCGTGTACTGCTACTACACTGTCTACATATGCGTGTTCGTTATTCGCCTCGTCATTTGCCTCGCGATTCGCGCAAATGTGTAAATGCGGTGTAATGTGTCTGTGTAAAGAAACAAATTTTCACATTATTGGCCGCCTACTCGCCAAAAATGATTTGTCATATTATTATGGTCCTCTTAATTAACAAATAGATAAAATATAATACAATGTTCATACTTTATAATACATAATGCTTGCAAACGATGTAACGAACATAAATTAAGTAGCCAGGTAGTCGAGGATTATTAATTTGCCTAGCAAATAAACTTATTTATTTTTCTTGTGTAGATCATATCGCGGATACAACTCAAGCCAGATCAGTGAGTTCTACCGCAGTTTCAACGACGTCAGACAAAAGGGTTTCATCCCTTCCCCTCTCCTCAAAAAGATGCACGACATGCTGGAAGACCTGGATTTTTCTATAAATACTTTGCTGGATTTGGTAAAAAAAAAAACAAAATCTTTTATTTACTAATAAGAAGCTAGATGGCATAATCATAGTAATTTTTGATGTTAGTCCAAAGTAATATAAATTCGATATTCTCATCGCGCAAAACCGCCTCACGTAATTTATATATTAACAAAGTTGTTTTGTAGAGAACAATTTTTTTTATGTCAACAAAAAAGAAAAGTAATAAAAAAAAATACATATATTTTAAAAACTAGTTTAAAATAAGAAAAGAATCATACCTTGAAATATTTGTACTTACCCAAAAAGCAATTACGAAGTAGTTTCAAGAGAATTTTTCAAATCGAGATTCTACCTCCAGCATCCTTGAGCGGTCCGATCAGGCTTCTTGAACACAAACGAATCTCAACCTTATTACATTGACATAAAATTTATTTTAACCGGCAACGTCAAAACACCTTTGTATTATCAATTTTTTTTTTTTACTTATTTCAGATGAAAAAACCGTGCGAAGTTTTGCTTATAAAGTGCATGTGGCGGTCCAGTATTCATAACTGCAGCTTGATGTTCAGACAAGTGTTCCTCATATCTGGATATTGCTGCCAATTCGATATGAACTACTTTCAGTAAGTATTTACCGTTCCTTTACCGCCAATACTAGACACAATAGTAAGACAATGCACGTGGACAGTTATTAATGTCGTGCGGATCTTTAACGGGTAACTACAATAACTATTTCTTTTTTTTATAACCCTTATCTCATTTCAGCGCCCTTCAGGGCCCTTAATTGATCCTATTTTATAATCA
This sequence comes from Acrobasis consociella, assembly GCA_963555685.1. Classification (NCBI taxonomy): domain Eukaryota; kingdom Metazoa; phylum Arthropoda; class Insecta; order Lepidoptera; family Pyralidae; genus Acrobasis; species Acrobasis consociella. The sequence continues at coordinate 20,771,693 of OY743111.1, read as the reverse complement.
AAGACCTGTATGTACATCAAAGGAAGCAATAGATGATTGAGATTGAGCCAGACTCGACCGGAGTTAGTGATGTGCCGTCTCCGGGAATTTTTGAAAATCTTTGGGAATATTTCCGTAAACATTCCCGGTCAATATTACTAATAATAAAAATGAAGGCGAATATTTACGAAAAAAATAGGACAGTAGAAGAATTTACGAAAATTTGGAGAATTTCCAGTGGCACATCCAATACACTCTAATGAGCTCAAAACTAGCTCTAAATAAAAATATTTTAGGTAACTAGACAAACAAGGGATAAATCACGCTATTCATCTAGCCTCAAAATAAGTTTAAACTAAACATAACACAAGTTTAAACTTACTTTTAGGCTAGATGGAATAGAACAACATTTAGATGATCGATGTGTTGACTTTCAACGTTCAGAAGGACAGTCGAGATTTATCTATAACTAGCCGAAGCCCGCGACTTCATTTGCGTGGACTTTATGTCTCTGGAAAATGCTCATTAGGCTGAACAACTTTTACGAAGGCGTAATTTTTTGGGTTTCGTAGCCAAATGGCAAAAACGGAACCCTTATAGATTCGGACAGACAGACAGCATGACGAATCTATAAGGTCTGTCCGTCCGTATGTCACAGCCACTTTTTTCCGAAACTATAAGACCTATACTGTTGAAACTTGGTAAGTAGATGTATTGTGTGAACCGCATTAAGGTTTTGATACAAAAATAGAAAAAAAAACAGTAAATTTTGGGGGTTCCCCATACTTAGAACTAAAACTCAAAAATTTATTTTTCATCAAACCCATACGTGTGGGGTATCTATGGATAGGTCTTCAAAAATGATATTGAGGTTTCTAATAGCATTTTTTTCTAAACCGAATACTTTGCGCGAGAGACACTTACAAAGTGGAAAAAAGTGTGTGTGTGTGTGTGTGTGTCCCGTAACTTCTAAAATAAGAGAATGATAAAACTAAAAAAAATAAATGATGTTCATTACCATGTTGAACGAGATCTAGTAAGTAGTTTTTTTTTAATACGTCATCATCATAAACGGCAATTTACCTTTCATTCAATCAACTCAAATATAAAAATTAAAAAAAACATACTACAAGACTTTTATATTATGTTATTTGCTACCACGGAACCCTTCATGGGCGAGTCCGACTCGCACTTGGCCGCTTATTATATATTTCTTATAATTTAGCTGGACCATTATAGTTTTGCATCAGGTGTTCCATTTCCTAAAATCAAGTATACCCTATATGTTGCCCAGGCTTAACAGCTATATAACAAAAAAGTTGAATAGCTAACACTACTGTCCTATCTTTCAAGCTGTCAATTGGCATCTGACGTAACTCAATGACTGTTATCTAGTGGCAATAGTTATATTTACACCTTTTCAGCCCTAGAACTAGTATGCAGGTCTTTATTAACCTCAGGGTGTTTTGAATCAAGTGGCGGTAGTTGAAAATTACTTTACACGAGTACAAAGCTTTATAGGTGACATTTTCGGCTCCAAGGCGTAAGGATGAATTTCGTGTTGACAGTTAAAATTTGCATATTTATTTAAGGCGCTACGCAGACCCAGGGACGTCCTTCATTTCCGGCGTGCAAGTTACCGAGGCTCTGGAGGTTTTAGTTGACGGGAGGAAGTTTGCACCAAACGGGACCACTTCACTAGGTCACCTTTTGGTAAGTTACAGTTTAAGGAACACTAGAAATTTACTTTATGAGTTCTTAATACTGCCTCCGTGGTGTAGTGGTTCGAGCGTTTGGCTCATACCCGGAGGTTGCGGGTTCGATTCCCGGCGGGGGCAACCCTTGTGTTGTTGTACTAGTTTGGTTAGGACATTCTAGGCTGATCACCTAAATGTCTGATAAGTAAGATGATCCGTGCTTCGGAGGGCGCGTTAAGCCGTCGTTCCCGGTCTCTGTCTTTGACATTGGTCGTTACCTAAATACAATGTCAGAGGCCTCTAAGGCAGTTTAAAAACTCTGACACTAGTGTTAGTCGCTAACACACATGATAAGAAGAAGACTTTATGAGTGACTGCGGTTATTTCTTCCTTTTTTTTTGTATTCATGCTTCGCCCCGCGGTGTTACCCGCTGTTAAAGTATAGTGTTAATCCAGGATGTCACCTTCCTGAATACCAAATTTTATCAACATTAAAAAAGCTGTTTGCGCATTAAGAAGTAAAAACATACCTACACACACACAGAAACTTTAGCCTTTGTAATATTAGTGTGATAAATGAGAAAATAACTAAATCGCGGGACGTGAAATGTAGCGAAATCCCCGCATCAAATTCCATACCGTATAACATATTACAAAACCGGATCACCCTTATCAGTGTACCCGGGTCTTTTTGCCCGTGTAGATACCGCCTTGAATTAATCCCGCCCAGCTTTTTGTTCCACTTTTATTCCCCTTAGGCTCACACCCGGATTCATGGGATGAAATTAATTCTCGTCCTTAACAAGAATTCTATTAAATTAAGGTAATTATGAATATTAATCTATGAAATAAATGTTGGTTAAGTATTCATTAAGACCGACACTTGTATGTATGTATGTAAATTCTTTATTGTATTTCTTAGACACTTCTACAAAGCTGAGCGAGTGTAACTGTGTTTTGATAAGCAATATAATGACTGCCTCCGTGGTGTAGTGGTATGATATCTATATTGTGGTAGTGGTTAGAGCGTTTGGCTCATACCCGGAGGTCGCGGGTTCGATTCCCAGCGGGGGCAAAAAGGACTTTGTGTTGTTGTCCTAGTTTGGTTAAGACATTGCAGGCTGATCACCTGATTGTCTGATAAGTAAGATGATCCGTGCTTCGGAGGGCACGTTAAGCCGTCGGCCCCGGTCACTGTCTTTGACATTGGTCGTTACCTAAAACCATGTCAGAGGCCTTTAAGGCGGTTTAAAAACTCTGACACTAGTGTTAGTCACTAACACACACGATAAGAGAGAGAGATAAGCAATAGAGGATTTCGGTGTCAAAATACAGGGTCTTACTAATACTGAAACAATTTTAAGGTTGCATTCAGTAAAAGTAAAATAAAATTATTTTTTTTCCAGAAACAGAATAAATCTTATGACAAAGCGTGTAACATTTTATAGGTTCAAAATTCAGATAATGATACTGAACTTTTTTAAGGAACGTATGGTATAACTACCCATACAATTCCACAGCTCAGCTGATCCGAGGTTCTATGGAAAGCAAAATATGAGGATAAGGAGTATCAGAAACAGAAGGGGTAGCCCTTTGACATCCAGCCAACGCCGCAAATGGTAGAAGCGAGAGAGATATATCACTAGCACAGAATTAATATTAGTACTACTCCCATGCTGGTCTGGGAGAAATAAAAAAAACTTAGAATGTACCAGCTGCTTCTCTTCCCACGCAGATCGTAAAAGCCGATCGAGGGAATGGGCAAAAATGCAAATCATGTTAACAGGCGATGCGGCTAGCAACCCATCACTGTATTGATTGCTTTTCCATCTTCTCGCCTACCATGACGCTAAAAGTGGCTTTTGGGTCTTGCGGCCCTGGGCTCTGCATAGAACCGCAAGACCCAAAATGCTCTGTCTGCCCCATTAGGGATAGAGACGTGATAGTATGTATGTATGTACTACATACAGAACGGATTCTCCTAGTGTCCCACGCAATATGCGTTCCCGTCCCCCGTCCCTGTACCTCTCCCCCGTTCTTGCAATGTCGATGCGGCTAGGCGCCCGCAGAAGACCACTCAATACCCTCCACAAGACGAGCTTGTGCGAAGATGGGTTTTTTTTTTTTGAATTGTCATACATGGGTTGCCTCAGACGGCATTTCCTACTCCACCGGGCAAGGAGCGAGCCAGAGGCCCGGCTTCCTATATTTATAAACTACTAGCAGCAGCACAAAAGGCTCCCAAGAGGGAAACCTCGGCTTTGGGCGCTGGGGATTTTAGCAAATTTGGGGTGCAGCAACACCCATGTTTTGCCGGAAGGGCCGAAGCTACGGTTTCCAGAAGGGCCTACTTAGGACGCAAGCGAGGATGGGTGAGCAGAAGACTAATAAATACCATCCACAATGCCAGAACGGGGGATAGGTGCAAGGATGGCTGACGGGGACGCATATTGCGGAGCTTACGAGATTTCTTACTTTAAGTATTCATATGGATTCTCTAGTCTGAATGGGAACAAATCCTTTTTCCCGGAACGTGATTGGCAATCTCTTTTCTTCCGTCACTGTCCACTGACTAAACCATTACTTATCCCATGAATATTTTGATATCTTTCTTTATACAACTTAGAAGGGACATATCCGTAACAAATTGAACCAAGAGCTGTACTAGATGTTTATGGTATAATAAAATTAAAATACATACATACATACATACATACATACATACATACTATCACGTCTTTTTCCCTAATGGGGCAGACAGAGCATTTTGGGTCTTGCGGTTCTATGTAGAGCCCAGGCCCGCAAGACCCAAAAGCCACTTTTAGCGTCATGGTGGGCGAGAAGATGGAAAAGCAATCAATACAGTCATGGGTTGCTAGCCGCATCGCCTGTTAAAATGATTCGCATTTTTGCCCATTCCCTCGATCGGCTTTTACGATCTGCGCGGGAAGAGAAGCAGCTGGTACATTCTAAGTTTTTTCGTTTCTCCCAGACCAGCATGGGAGAAAATTAAAATAACATTCAAAAAATTTAAATAATTTCGACATTCCATACGCAAGTGTACAGCCGCCTGGCACTTTGTAAGGGAATGTGGATTTTGTTTTTTGTTTTTAGTCTGTTATTTTACTTCTAGTTCAGCCCGCGGTTCGATTTATTCCATATATGTTTTTATAATTATGGAGGTATATTTATAATAAGCGGGGATGTCGTCGCTAGTTCGTAATAGCCCTAAGGATTACTGAATAAATGAATGAAATACTCTTTATTGCATCAATACAAACATTTTAAATATATAAATACATAGCTACAATGGGTCGTTCTTGCTGCTTAAAGCGATCTCTTTGAGACAACCAGAAGATGGAGAAAAAGTTAGACACGTCATAAATAACGGTGGTGCAAAAAAAACATAGTCAATTAAATAAAGTTTATTGAAATAAGTTTAAAATAATCAACATACAATTTACATTTCAAAATATCGTTACACGGCAGTTTTGGACGGGCGTAACTACGTGATCTCGATCGAAAATCATTTTCATAACTTTTTATCATAACTCATACACAAATTTGGATTACGTGTATGGATAGAGGAATTATTTAGGTACTATACGACATTTTTCTTCCAATACCAATGAAAAGTCAGCGTATATAAAGTTAAATAATTAGGATGCAGATATTATCACCCACTTTTCTTGTCCAGCTATACGTGTTCGACCAGCAAGACACTGTCACGTTTTTGGACAACTCGGTGACAGTCACGCCCGCGTCTTACTTCGACGTAAACGTGGACGCCTGGATTATCGACTCGTCGGACTATGTCAAGGCACTGTCTATTGGAAGCAGAAAATGTATATTGCAGTCGGTAAGATTTTGTTTGGCTATACGTGCTCGCTGTGTGGTTTCCGGCACAATATAATTGGACCACTCCAAGACTTTACGTGGATGTCGTTCAGAATGAGTTAGGCGACTTAGGAAATACAAGCTAAACAAAGCATATAAACATCAATAGAACCACTCCAACCTGTCTGGCCAGCGTGGAGAGCGTAGGCCGAATCCTCTGACTGCTAGGCCAAGTATGACTTTGGTAGTACAGAGAGGGTCGTGCTCCTGCAGTGGAGACTAAACACCTGATGATGATGATACGTGTTCGACCAGCAAGACACTATCACGTTTTTGTACAACTCTGTGACTGTCACGCCCGCGTCTTACTTCGACGTGAACGTAGACGCCTGGATTATCGACTCGTCGGACTATGTCAAGGCACTGTCTATTGGAAGCAGGAAATGTATATTGCAGTCGGTAAGTTTTTGTCTAGCTATACGTGCTCGCTGTGTGGTTTCCGGCACAAAACAATGTCCTTTTTAATTAAGTACAAATATTTTAATAGGTGATTCAGTCCATCATTCCTAATAACTATTCCCAATAATTGTATATCGAAATACTAAAAAAAAAAAAAAAACCATAGCAATGATATCACGTGACTAGTTCGATTTGTATGAGAAACTAAAAATTTTTTTCGTATTTTGATATTCATTAGGAAAATTTGTTCAAAATGATGGACTAAACCACTCCTTGAATTATATGTACTTAATTAAAAAGGACATTGTAGAATTGAACCACTCCAAGACTTTACGTGGATGTCGTAGAAGGCGACTTAGGAAATACAAGCTAAATAAAGCATATAAACATCAATAGAACCTCTCCAACCTGTCTGGCCAGCGTGGAGAGCGTAGGCCGAATCCTCTGGCTGCTCGGCCAGGTATGACTTTTGTGGTACAGAGAGGGTCGTGCTCCTGCAGTGGAGACTAAAGACCTGATGATGATGATGATGATGATGATACGTGTTCGACCAGCAAGACACTGTCACTTTTTGGACAACTCGGAGACCGTCACGCCCGCGTCTGTGTTGATCTAATGATGGAGTTGGAAGGTGGCTATAAAAACTCTATAATGAAACTACCCCATCCCATAGTGTATAGTGGCTTTTTTGATTGATTTTGAGCACTTTAAGCTCCCAAGTTTTTAGGTTTAGATAAAAGCTAGTTTCAAAAAATATTTTTATAAATAATTACTTTTTTAATTGTATATTGCAGTAGATACCGTAGAGCTTTAGGGTTCTCTCTAGTCGACAGTTCTTGACAGATTGTTACAGGAGTGACAGACCGACATATGTCGTGCAATGTCGCGCGACAAAGTCGGCAACGATCACTTATTGTCGTTTTTCTTACCAACGACATCGACTATATTTGTCTTGGATTATTTCTTTATTTTTTGGTTAAAACTTACCTGTGACAAGGACACAATCAGAATGAGTTACCTAATGAGTGACTCTTTACGTGAGTAACCCGATGACATATTTTTGTGATTACCAACTTTATTATTATCAGGATGCAACGTATGGGCCGGGCTTCTACCACGGATGTATGGTATTGAACATCATGCGTCGTGTCGTCGAGACGTGTCGTTGTTTACCATACCACTACAAAGGTAAGCAAATGTGCAAGTAAATTAAAAGTAATTTTTTTTTTAAATTAACCTCTGAACTGATTTTAGTAAAATTTCCATGGTTACAAAATAATTTATGTTTGATCTAGAAAATTTTATTATATTAAATTGATTGTAAAAACATACATGTAGAAATTGACTTCCATATTTGTTGTAAAATTGCAAGTGTAAACGCTCTCCGACAATCGGCGTTTGTCAACGACTATCGGCGACCGTATGCGAAAATCGGCGTCCGTCGGTGAGTATCGGCGACTGTAACGCGACGTCGTGCGACACAGGTCGGAGATAGTCGACACGTGTCACGGGCATACTGTCGCTCGTGTGTAAGAGCCTTAAGTTGTTCAATATCTAAGCTATTGATATGAAACATCCTGACACGTGTTCTATTGAACAAACACGCGCCACTCAGCTACCCAATGTTCATATTAATTAGAAGTAATTAATATGAAAGTTTGTACGAAGCAGTTGTGGAGGTAGTAATTACTTTAGTAGTGTAATAACATACCGGGAGCAAAATTACACTTAAGTACCAACTATCTAATTGAATTCTCAGATAAGTATAGTAACTTGAGTACAATTTGAAATAAAATGTTGGGAATTTAAATAAATTTACATCATGTAATTTTTTAATTTTTCAACACTAAAAATCTTATTGTCTTTACCCCCTTGAAAAGACGGACGCCTTGAAAAGTATGCCTTGTCAAAAAAAAATGAATTTTCTAAATCAGTCCAATGAAAGACATAAATCGATAGTGTTCGTTACTCGATAGCGGCTATAACTTATATCTCACATGCTGTATAATTACTTCTACTACTAGTGGTTCGCCGCGAACTTAGACCTCGCGATTATTATTCCAAAATAGAATCCCACCAAAAACATTTTCATGTAAAAATGTTGCCAAGACGAGTCTACATAGCTAACCCTGTGAAAAAGTTATCAGATCTCGTATAAAGCCAAGCTCTGAAGACTACACGCTCTAAACCTACAAGCTCTACACTACACCTTAATCAAAATCTATGAAAAAGTGGTCAGATCTCGTGTAGAGCCAAGATTCTTGATCTATGCGGGTGATGCACCGTGTGTGAAATAAAATGGCCAAGCCACACACAAACTTCCACCTCCTATTCCGAGGGGAAAGGTTAGGTTTGTTTTTTTTTGTTTTTGTAGTAATATAAGCTTACATACCAAATTTCAGCGTTCTAGGACTTCAGGATGTACCTTAAGAATTTTGATGATCAGTGAGTGAATCAGTGAGTGAATCAGTAACGAAATCGGAGGCTTTCAGACATTGATAAAATCTAAAGTATAATAGCTACGACATTCACACTTTCTATTTTTACTGATTGTATTGGTGTCAATATATCTTGAAATTTTTAACTATTTAACATCATCCAAACCAAAGTTATGAGAGTAAAAAAAACGACGACATTTCAAGAAAAGGTAGGTAGTGCCCTTGCGCTCCGCTAGGCTCGTCTTGGCCGGGCATTCTCGTGCCCCCAGATTAAAATGAATTTTAATATCCAGTAAAACTGTGTTTTTTTTTTCAGATTTTACAACCTTCTTTCTTCTTCTATTCTGAGCTGATAAGTTCATTTTTTTTTCAAAACGAATTAATTTAGAACCTGGATCAAATACAATATCCGTAAGACGTTTCGAACTTGAAAGAGCAACGTATGTACGATTATACACACGGTCGCCAACTCTTTTACGCCAATATCTACGACTACTTTATTCAAAGTCCTTGCGATTTGTGCACAGTTACTGCCTAGGCAAATGTCAATGAAAATTGCGTACGTGAGCATAAAACTTGGCCAGTCTTCCGCGATCGGATCATGGGTAGAATGGAATCCGTGTTCTGGTGAAGATTCTTCCTCTCGAACCTCCACAGCGTGCTCACGAATTGAGTGCAAGCGCTTAAAGTTCAGGGAATAGTTCATGCTCTATTACTTCCCTTGCGTGGTCACGCTGTGAACACAAGCTTTAGAGGCGTTCGGCCGAATTTACTTGCTGACGAAGCTCCCTTTTACGTTGGGAAAGATTTCTTGATTTAAGCGATTGATGAGCTCTCATTGGCACGAGAAGTACTGGCATCTTCCTTTAGTTGCGAAAAATGCTAATGCCGCGTCTCATTAGTTTCTAACTCTCTACGTAAAGCTACTTTGCGGGCTTTGGCTGACGCTGATCTCTTTTTTGTTCGAAGCATAATCACTAATACTACTTCAGAATCACAGACAAGCAGCGATAACGATTGAACCAAAGTTTGCTCAACAAAATTGTTAAATTTAGTAATCAATCAAACTAAGCCAAAACTGAAAATAATGCAGTATAACCGCCGGTTCCCATTAGTGATATTTTAGGAGCCGGCGCCGGCAGCGGAGGCACTCCCTAAAAAAAGTTATCGTCATTTGAATGAACTCAAGGCACCGGTTTGCCTGCAAATAAATAGCAATCATAAATAAGTTACATAGGAAATTTAAAATCCAAACTCAATTCATCATCATTATACGATAGCATTATACCTATAAACATATAAATATAAGCGAAAATCAGTTTGGTAACATCTTGGTATGCCCCAAATAACATGCCTATTAATTCTTCAAGAATCCGCTAGATGGTGCTGTTTCATTTAATCCATTTCTACAACGCGCATAAGCTAATAATGTCGTATAGAAATAATTTCTTTGAGTTTCCTTTTCCTCAAAGAATTGCTTGATGACCAAAAATATTTTATTCGGTTAAATATAGTAATACTATCTCGTGACATGACAAGTTTCACCCCAATCTGATTAACGGTTCGGAAGTTATAGACTAATAATTATTTTCACAAAAATGCGTTTATCTCAGAAACGGCTGAACCGATTTTGATGCCAAACGAACTTAAAAATTCTATGAATAGTTGCTACACTCATTCTTAATATCATCAAAATTAGTTCAACGGTTCGAGAGTTATCGTGGAACATATACAATGTCCTTTTTAATTAAGTACAAATATTTTAAGGGTTGATTCAGTCCATCATTTCGAACAACTATTCCCAATAAATGTATATCGAAATACGAAAAAAAATATTTCATTTTCGATAGTAATGATATCACGTGACTACTTCGATTTGTATGAAAACCTAAAATTTTTTTTACGTATTTCGATTAACATTCATTGGGAAAAGTTGTTCAAAATGATGGCCTGAACCACCCCTTAAAATATTTGTACTTAATTAAAAAGGTCATTGTATACATACATACAAACATACATACAAACATACATACAAACATACATACAAACAGTGTGTTTTTCGCCCCAACTTGAATTGTAGACCTTGCTCGCTTCGCTCGCTCGGTCAAAAATGTATTGGGATACACCTATTACAATTTCAGTTAAATACTAAATTAAAATCTAAATTAAACTAAACAAATAATAATAATAAAAAAAAGAAAAACCTTACAAATTGAAAACGTCTTCCAGATCATTGCCCTGCGGTAATGTGCCCAAAAGGCTAAACCTATTTAGAAATTATTTATACAGTTCCCTATGCCTGAATAAGTAATTTTATAATAGTTTTTAAGAACACTAATTGTAAAATTAATGTGTATGTATAATATTTACAAATGGCGAAATAAATGAAATGAAATATAGAAACAATAGATGACCAATTGGTAAGAAATATTGCAAACCTACACTGTTACAATCGACATTACAATCGACTGTACATTACTCGATCGACTATTGAAATCGGCTGCACCTTGCGTTACGATATGTTTGTAATGTTTGTAAATCTCTCGCACCCCGAATTCGAGCTACATCAACTAGTGAAAACGATTACCCGCATGCTTCCCGGGAGATTTCTAAAACGCATGCCGCGTTTCAGTAATCCAAGCCTCGAATGCATGCCAGAACGAACAATGCAAATCAGGCTTTTTATTGATCGCTAGCTTGCATACAGGGTCCCCGCATATTATTTATCGACCGAGTTAACGACCAATAAAGTTTCTTTTTTCTTTTTTCCAGTGCCCTCGATGCCCTAATATTTTTTAAATATGATTTCTGTTTCAGCTAGCGAGCTACACGTTGAAAATTATATGCCATGTCCATGGGAGCGCCTTGTTTGCATTTACGAAAATATAGGTAACTGTTACAATCACGTGATCACTTAGATAAATAAATAAATATATAGGGACAAATTACACTGATTGAGCTAGCCCCAAAGTAAGTTCGAGACTTGTGTTATGGGATACTAACTCAACGATACTATATTTTATAACAAATACATATATAGATAAACATCCAAGACCCAGCACAATTTGAAAAAGGCCACTTTCCAACTTGCCTTGGCTGGGGATCAAACTCAGGACCTCCGGATTGGCAGTCAAGCGTTTTGACCATTACGCCACGGAGGTCGGCAAGATAAGATGTAAGACTTTATAAAAGTACAACTTTATTAAAATAAGAAAAATAAATCCAATTTACATTGGGATTATTTATCGACAGACTTTATTCAAACTTGAGAGGCATACTAACTACTCAATTCTGCACGAGATGATAATTTCCAAAAGGGGGAAAAGAAGGGGTAAAAAAGGGCTCGCGAGGTCTAATGTTCTCCCAGAACCACTAGCACAGTAAACGCTCCAATAGATAAAGTATCTTCACTTATATCCTCGTATATCACGAACTCGCAGATATAAACGAACTAAATCGAACTTAATTGCAGAGAAAGTCCTGGGCAACATGAAGACCGTAATAGAAGAGAGCGCGTGCTACCAACGCTGCGACTACTTCCAGTACGAGACCGAGGTGAAGCACGTGTGGGATCATCGGCGGTTCGTGTAAGTTGCCACTGAATAAAGTAAGGACACAAAGAACAAAGAAAAAAAAGGGAACGGGAACGGAAACGGGAACTTTTGCTTGTATTATTTGGAGAAGAATTAACCGGCCAAGTACGAGTCGGACTCGCGCACGAAGGGTTCCGTACCATTATCTATAAAAATCAAGTTTTTTGTATGGGGGCCCAACTAATATTTATTTATTCTGTTTTTAGTATTCGTTGTTATAGCGGCAACAGAAATACATCATCTGCAAATAATTAAACTGCCTAGCTATCACGTTTTATAAGATCACTGACAGTAATAGGTTCCTAGTAATAGGATCCCGTTTTTACCCTTTGGGTACGGAAGCCTGATTATTATAATAAAAATATAACTGAGTATGTTGTCAATATTTCAAGTGCCTACCTTTTGCTTTTATTGATATTAATTAAAAAAGGAACAAAAAATCGCGTTTCTTGTATGGAAGCCCTCCTTAAATATTTATTTTATTTTGTTTTTAGTATTCGTTGTTATAGCAGCAACAGAAATACATAATTTGTGAAAATTTCAACTGTCTAGCTATCGCGGTTCTTTAGATACAGCCTGGTGACAGACAGACGAACAGACGGACAGACAGCGAAAATTTAGTAATAATTTCCCGTTTTTACCCTTTGGGTACGGAACCCTGAAAACGGACCCAGGGCTCAAAAACAGCACAATTACAATCAAATTCGCAACCGGGAACGCAAAAAACAACCAATTTTTAAGCTATTGCATAGCTTCTATCGCGGGCCTTGAGCGCGGGGACCGAATCCAGAAATTCCGTAACGAAAAAACCTCACGCTCACCACTCCGCCTACCATGTAGGTTGCCGCTTCGTCTCCGTCGTCTGTTTGCGACGTTGCCGTCCTTCCTTGTATCGAACCACCTTAATGCAATAGCTTTACCGCGGCAGTCCCCGAGTGCCACACGTCTTTTTATTAATTAACAAACACGCTTACCAATAAAATATACAACACAATAAAATATTCTCTCACAGCGACTACAACCACGGCTACACGAAGATAATCACCCACTTTGTCGACAACACCTGCATGAAGTACCGGCGAGAAGTGCTCTACACCTGGGATCAAGTGCTAGGTGAGTTAGCAAACATTAATGTAAGGATAATATTCTAAGATAAATACTCTTATTACACCAGAGTAATTGAAGTGGTAATGACCCTGGCTATTTGTTCACTAGGGACTTATTCTACAGAATAAGTACTAGAGCTAACGTACAGAAGTCTTACTCAGGAAAGGAATTCATGGAAATATCGACTCAATGTCATTAGCCAAACCATGACTCCCCATTCATCCTTTTTTTTTTTTTTGACGCCGAGAAAATCCCTTCGGATACCTTACCGGTTACGGGACACCGGTAAGGTTATGTGGTGTTACCACTAAAAACTCCGCGGTGTCACCTCTCAGCCGCTATCGGCCGGGACCGTGTGCTTCTTCATGCTCCACAGCCCCGGCGCGGCCGGCCGCTACTTAAGCGGCCCCGGCTCGCCAACGGCCTCACGGCACGGCCGGAGTAACCGCCGCCTTGGCCTCTTGGCCCAAGGACAGGCGCGCTGACACGTACACGCGCCTGCCTTCCACTCCGGAGGGCTGTCCGTTGGACGATGGAATCCCGTTTCCACCGTCCAACCAGCCCTCATAATTTGGGGCCTGCGAAAGCAGGCCCTGCCCCAGTCAACCTGTCGGCGACCGGGGCCCACACAGCCGGCCGCAGGGGATAGGGAGAGCGGCAACGTAACACCGACACTCCTCTTCCCCTGCGGCCCCACCGATGCCGTGCCAAGCGCCACGGCCGCGCTTGGTCGCGGAGGATAGGGCGAGCGGCAACGACACACCTCTTCCCCCGCGACCCCTACTACGGCTGTGATGGAAGGGGGGTCGTTGTCACCCCCTTCCCTCACAGCCAGGCCATTCCTGCCAGGAATGGCCTTCGCCGGGCCCGGGGAGGCCTAAGCCTCAACCCGGGCAATGGGTTCCTCTTAGCTTCCCTGCGGCCGAGGCAACCGCAGGTACTGAGCCCCCCCATCGCAAACCATGACTCCCCATTCATCCTTCCCCAACCTACACAACCGACTTTGATAAAGTATACCTTTTGAAGCAAAAGAAGAATTTTGCTAACCGGTCCAGGCCTCTTCGCATAATCGGTGAATATTTTTTTTTTTTTTTGGAACGAAATTCCTTATCGCGCGTTGCGAAAGGGGGCTAGACGGAAAAAATTAAGACCAAAAGTTGTAACGACACTTTTTGCTATAGTTGTAAGCCGTGCGGCGTGCGCGTGTTTCTCTGTCTGTCTCTCTCTCTCGAACTTCGTTCCATCTGGGTGCCCCTTGACACCTCTCAAGTTTTTTTTTTATAAAAGATCGCGACGGATTGTTTACCTCTTCCTTTCTGGAGTCGGTTAAAAAGAAATTTAAAAAGGAGATAATCCATCTAAATGTAATGAGGCGTTTTCTTTAAAAAAAAAATTAGTTTCTTCACGTGACATAGATGCCGCCAGCAATCACATAAATATATCTGTCAATGTCTAATTCATATAAAATGTTCATAGTGAGAGTTTGTCTTTGGCATCAAAGAGAATATAATCACTACGTTTTGGAATATTTAATATTTTTATTTTATTAAATTCAGTTAAAAATATATTATTGTTTGTAAATATGTATTTTTTTTACTTGAATAATAGCAAAATACAAGATTGGTTAATTAATTACAAATTTACTACAAGTATTGAACCAAACGGCCTCTTTCATTTTTGACGGAACGATTTCAAACTCATAAGCGCCATCTAATGACAATGTTTTTAACCTCATTTTTTTTTCACTGGAAAACGCCTCATTGCTGGTGAATTTACTTTACCAAAAAATATTTAATCATCTTTCGCCTCCAAAATAGGTGGGACGTGGATTGCGAGCGACAGGTTTGAGACGAGGGATTTGTTAAATGTCAAGCTAATTATTACCTGGGATTCTCGACATCTGTCTGCGTCAAACAATGTATAAACGGGCACTTAAATCCAGGTGCTTAGGCACTTAATTAGCCCTTGATCAAATGGATAGCTTTTTGTGACATCTGATTTGTTTATTCGACGTGTAAAAAGGAATTTGAAGTACTTTGTAAATCACCAATGATAGAAACCATGACGGACTAGAAGTGAAGCTTTTGACCAGTAGCGGTTCCTACCTAACACCATGCCCAGGGCCGGATTTAGGGGGGGGCAACCGGGGCTACAGCCCCGAGGCCTCCACGAAAGAGGGGCTCCCACAATGGAGACTTAAAAAAAAAATAATCAAATTCCAACTAGTAAACACTCGTAAAAAATTTTTTACCTTTCATTCCATTCGTTAACGCTAAAATTTAATTTCAGATATTTATCGTTTCCGATTATATTTATATGTTTGTTAAATAATAAAATAATCTATACTTGGTTCCACAATAAATTATTTATTGAAAAACTCAACTGAAAAAAATTGTCCACTTTATTTGGAAAATAATTTGGGGCCAGGGGGCCTCCACTCCTTAGTTGCCCCGAAGCCTCTCGACCTCTAAATCCGGCCCTGACCATGCCTACCCATCGCCACATAAACATCTATATTTTTCTTTTCTCGTCCCTAGATGGATATATAGTTTATAATTACAACATTTAAATATTTTATTACCATTATTTAAATAAAGTAATGCTGTAATTAATGAAATATGACTTATATGAAATACAATAAATATTTTGAAGCATATTCAACACTTTCTTTGACACTTTTTTGCTAGTCGTGTGTGCTGCCATCTCTGTGTGTCTACCGGCAACTCCAGTTTTGCCTACTTACGGGCCTTGTAATATTAACATTTAAAAAAAATGGCCTTGGGTTTCTCTTACGTTAGTAATTATATTATCTTTGCTGGGCGACTGTATTACCGTATTGTAAATACAGTCACCCAACGAGATATGTGGGCTGGCCCTCTAATATCTTGATTTTTCTCTTAAACTCAAAATAATATTAACTTGAAAATGTATACTCAGATAATATATTTTAACCCTTCAGCCACCGAGCGTCAGCCGGCTGCCGCTAAACAATAGAAAATCTATTGTGTCTGCGATTCCGGTAGTTGAAGGATTAATGAAGTCTTTCTAAATATTAATTTTTAGGTTAATATAATTTTTATTTTAAGAGAATTGAAATTGAAAATATAGAAAAATAATTACCAGGGCCCCTTAAAACTTTGATTTTAGTTATTATCTACATCTACAATGTCACTAAAATATTTTTTACCTTTTCAGCCAACCTAGGGGGTATATTTGGCCTATGCCTCGGTGGTTCGATGATAAGCTTGATAGAACTAACCTGGTATATATTCGACATTCTGTTCACCATTATAAAACGCTGCTTCAAGAAGAGAGTGGCGCCAACGAAGCAAAAACAGCAAGATATTGTTTTGAAGATCATGAAAGACAGAGATTTTGTAGGAAGATATAATTTTACTAATTGAAAAAATGTAAAGCTGTGTGTTTAAATATTTAAGGCGAAATAGTAGAAGGAGTGGCGCCCTCGTTTGAAATAAATTGTTTAAAAGTATGGTGATGATTAAAAATTTTACTGCCAACAATCTGTAGAAAACCCATTTAATTATTGAAGTGAAAACTTCTTTAGCGGCGTTGTGCACTTTTTTTGGAATGGGTAAAAAATTTTAAACTCGCGTCAGGACACGTGGCCTGATCGAAAATTCGTAAGACGGCGCAGGGCGCTTGCGTGAATGTTCGTGTGTGTTTATGTTACAGCGTGCTACGCGCATCCATGGATGGTGACAGCTGATGGCTCGACCGTCTGTGTAGTGGCCATACTGCTGTGTATTTGAAAATAAATTTGGTCATGCTTGTGACATTTGTGACAGACTGTGGTTCAGAAAAGGTTTGAAATATTTTATACTGATAATTAACCCTTCAAACGTCGTCATAGCAGACACAATAGTAAAACAATACATCAGACGCCCGCTCCGGGCGTCCGACATTTAAAGGGTTAAAGCAATTCGTGCAAAATTATGCCCTAAGCATTCCAAAATATCAAAAATGCACAACGTTAATATTCAAGTTTTCACTTCTGCCGGCACTCCCAGAGTGCAACCCGTCGTTTTTTTTTATAAATATCTTTTAAAAGTATTTTTGTTAATCCATGTAGTTTTAAAACGAGTTTTCGCCGAAAGTGGCCTTTGGCGTAAACTCGTTTCAAAACTAGATGGATTAACAAAAATACTTTCAATTGGCAGTCAAATTTTTAACTATCACCATATTGACTTTTAAACAATTTATTTTAAATGAGCCCGCCACTTCTGCTACCGTGTCGCCTTAAAGTTATTTTTCTTCTATACATGTGTAAAAAGTTCATGATAATAAAAATAAAATATTGTGTATGTATCAGTGTGTCTAGAAATAAAATAAAAATAGATAAACAAAGAAAAAGTTATTTTTCTAACACCTAACAATCTACTGCATTATAACTTACCTATGTCAAAATATGAGAAAATTTTGTTGCCCTCTATATGAATTCTGGTGCTGATAAATCATGTTAGAATATTACGAACTTTACCCTTGAATTATTGCCTCCACGATCAGGAAAATCGTGACAAGTTGATATATAGTATCTATAGAGAGAGTTGATATAAGTCATACATCAACTCGCCGACATGATATAGCTGTGTGGAGATTGAAAGTACCACAGTTGTGCGACAAACCGTTGCCCGGCAGATCTATGACCGACTTAACATTTGATCGGTGCTACTATTGCTCGACATCAGTTGTTCAACCAACGTTTGGCTGACATAACATTTGATCGGTACTACTATTGCTCGGCATCAGTTTTGTTTGACCAACGTTTGGCAGACATAACATTTGATCGGTGCTACTATTGCTCGGCATCAGTTTTGTTAGACCGACGTTTGGCTGACATAACATTTAATCGGTACTACTAATTGCTCGGCATCAGTTTTGTTAGACCGACGTTTGGCTGACATAACATTTAATCGGTACTACTAATTGCTCGGCATCAGTTTTGTTAGACCGACGTTTGGCTGACATAACATTTAATCGGTACTACTAATTGCTCGGCATCAGTTTTGTTAGACCGACGTTTGGCTGACATAACATTTAATCGGTACTACTAATTGCTCGGCATCAGTTTTGTTAGACCGACGTTTGGCTGACATAACATTTAATCGGTACTACTAATTGCTCGGCATCAGTTTTGTTAGACCAACGTTTGGCTGACATAACATTTAATCGGTACTACTAATTGCTCGGCATCAGTTTTGTTAGACCGACGTTTGGCTGACATAACATTTAATCGGTACTACTATTGCTCGGCATTAAATTTGTTTGACCAACGTTTGGCAGACATAACATTTGATCGGCACTACTATTGCTCGGCATCAGTTTTGTTAGACCAACGTTTGGCTGACATAACATTTGATCGGTACTACTATTGCTCGGCATCAGTTTTGTTTGACCAACGTTTGGCAGACATAACATTTGATCGGTGCTACTATTGCTCGGCATCAGTTTTGTTAGACCGACGTTTGGCAGACATAACATTTGATCGGCACTACTATTGCTCGGCATCAGTTTTGTTAGACCAACGTTTGGCAGACATAACATTTAATCGGTACTACTAATTGCTCGGCATCAGTTTTGTTAGACCGACGTTTGGCTGACATAACATTTAATCGGTACTACTATTGCTCGGCATTAAATTTGTTAGACCAACGTTTGGCAGACGTAACATTTGATCGGTACTACTATTGCTCGATATCAATTTTGTTCGACCGACGTTTGGCAGACATAACATTTGATCGGTGCTACTATTGCTCGGCATCAGTTTTGTTAGACCAACGTTTGGCTGACATAACATTTGATCGGCACTACTATTGCTCGGCATCAGTTTTGTTAGACCAACGTTTGGCAGACATAACATTTGATCAGTGCTACTATTGCTCGGCATCAGTTTTGTTAGACCAACGTTTGGCAGACATAACATTTGATCGGCACTACTATTGCTCGGCATCAGTTTTGTTAGACCGACGTTTGGCTGACATAACATTTGATCGGCACTACTATTGCTCGGCATCAGTTTTGTTAGACCAACGTTTGGCTGACATAACATTTAATCGGTACTACTAATTGCTCGGCATCAGTTTTGTTAGACCGACGTTTGGCTGACATAACATTTAATCGGCACTACTATTGCTCGGCATCAGTTTTGTTAGACCAACGTTTGGCTGACATAACATTTAATCGGTACTACTAATTGCTCGGCATCAGTTTTGTTAGACCGACGTTTGGCTGACATAACATTTAATCGGTACTACTATTGCTCGGCATCAGTTTTGTTAGACCAACGTTTGGCTGACATAACATTTGATCGGTACTACTATTACTCGGCATCAGTTTTGTTAGACCAACGTTTGGCTGACATAACATTTGATCGGTGCTACTATTGCTCGGCATCAGTTTTGTTAGAACAACGTTTGGCTGACATAACATTTTCAGCACTACAATTGCTCGATAACAATTTTGTTCGACCAATGTTTGACTGACATAACATTTGATCGGTGCTACTATTGCTCGGCATCAGTTTTGTTAGAGCAACGTTTGACTGACATAACATTTGATCGGTACTACTATTGCTCGGCATCAGTTTTGTTAGACCAACGTTTGGCTGACATAACATTTTCAGCACTACAATTGCTCGATAACAATTTTGTTCGACCAATGTTTGACTGACATAACATTTGATCGGTGCTACTATTGCTCGGCATCAGTTTTGTTAGACCAACGTTTGGCTGACATAACATTTTCAGCTTCTTCTTCTTATCGAGTGTGTTAGTGACTAACACTAGTGTCAGAGTTTTTAAACCGCCTTAAAGGCCTCTGACATGGTTTTAGGTAACGACCAATGTCGAAAACAGTGACCAGGACCGATGGCTTAACGTGCCCTCCGAAGCACGGATCATCTTACTTATCAGACAATCAGGTGATCAGCCTGCAATGTCCTAACCAAACCAGGACAACAACACAAAGTCGTTGCCCCCGCCGAGAATCGAACCCGCGACCTCCGGATATGAGCCGAACGCTCTAACCACTACACCACGGAGCACTACAATTGCTCGATAACAATTTTGTTCGACCAATGTTTGTCTGATAGCTTTCTATCGGCACTTGGTTCATAGAGTCAGTATGTAAATAGGTAGCACGATAGAAATATCGTCGCGATTCTTTCAGTCGACTCCTGAAAGAAATAGCTATTGTGATAAACCGCCTTTTGATCTAGACACGCTGTAGCGTGTCAGAGCCAAGGTCGAAGAAAGAAACTGGCGATGCAGCAGCCATGTGTATTTACACGAACCATATCAAGCTACTTTTGACCCCTTCACAAATCGAAACCTGAGTAATCTAAATACATGACATTTAGCACATACATAACGAATAGCACACACATACAATACAAAAGTTAGACTTAAAATAATATTAACATGAAAATGTATATTCAGAAATATTTTAATAAAATCTTTCTAAATATGCAATTTTATGTTTACATTATTCTGAGTATAAGAGATTTAAAAATTCAAAATATAGATAATTAAATAATCACCAGGATCCTTTAAAAATTATTTTAGTCCTAATCCTTTATTTAAGCGTCTACATCTATAATGTCACATAAAATTAATTACCTTTTTATCCAACTTAGGGGGTATATTTGGCCTCTACCTCGGTGGTTAAAGCTACTTATTACCCCTTTACAACTCAAAACCTATGTAACCTACGTACATGAAATTTAGCACTTACATTAGAGTAAGTAGCTCATCTTGAATCCAACATTTCAGTAATGTTGCTCAAACAGCAATTAATATAATAACGTTAGAAAAACTTAAAAATTGTATGGCTTACCTATCCATCCATGATCAAAAAGATGTCTTACTTCTCTATGACCTGGAAAGTTGATAATTTACATGTAGGTAGAGTTTTATGCAATACAAAGGAAAAAAACAAAAACAATGTAATTTGTAAATGTTTATCAAAATTTTACGAGCAAAATTATAAAATTTCTTCTTCCTGATCCTGCTAAGCCAACAGTAATAATATCTCACCAAAAACATAAATGTGAAAATGGGGGCTAAATTCAAAATCCAACAAAAGAATTGAGTTATAATGGCCGACAAGTACTGTAGAGGATCTTAATATTTATTTATAAGAATCTGAATATTTGATTTAGGTTAGACAGGCATTTAATTTGCAAATGCCAGTCTAAGCTAACAAACGTTGAAAAATAGATAAAGCTATCCAATAGCGATGTAACGAAGTATAACGCAAACTGCTGTAATAAATTACGACAGTTCTATTTGTTCTTATATTATCAGTATCACAACGCAATGTCAAAAGCCACATCGTGAGATATTACCAAAGTTTGGCCCCTTGAGCCAACTGGCCTTAAATTATTAAGATTACAGAACTAGAGGGACAAGAGGGCTGGCTCATATCTTGCGCAGAGGATTGCAGTAGCTATTCAGCGCGGGAAAGCAGCCAGTGTTCTTGGCACCGTGCCACATGAGCAACATTTAGATTTTTAACTTAGTTTTTATATTTAGTTCAATAACTGTTACTTGTTTTCACAGAAATAAATAAATGCAATTACAGCTCTGAAGCTTGTGACGATATAAGCAATCTGCTTCAGGAGTGCAGGCTTTTTATGATTTAGTTAAATATATCAGCGCTAAAATCTACAAGTAGCGCAAAAATGTAACGTTAGGATAGGTACAAATTTTCATAGAAAGTTACTATTTATAAATAATTTGATTGACAGAAAAGCTTGACTAGTTACCCGACTACGGTAAAGGCGACCAGAGGGTTGTTATGTTCAATTATCTG
Source organism: Acrobasis consociella (assembly GCA_963555685.1). Classification (NCBI taxonomy): domain Eukaryota; kingdom Metazoa; phylum Arthropoda; class Insecta; order Lepidoptera; family Pyralidae; genus Acrobasis; species Acrobasis consociella. Next base: position 20,749,754 of record OY743111.1, on the reverse strand, counting down.
TGCCTTTGTATCTATAAAGAATATATCCAGGACACCTTGACAAATGAGACATCATCGGAAGTGTTTTGCCTGTCCACTGGTTAAAGGCTATATGATGTTACAGTAAACTTACCGCGCCCTCTTTAGGCATTAAAGTAGTGAACTAAAAAATAAATTAAACTGAATCATATTGTATGGGATATCATATTATATACATACATTATCATCTGTCGTTCCCTATTTTACTTGCATTAACTGGATAAAAGTAGTTTTCAGTAAGATTTCAAACTATATCTGGTACACTCTGTTAAAGCCATTAACACATTAGATTTATTTCCTGTCAATCAACTAGAAAAATATTTTAGCTCCTGAAACGCCATCTCTGTATTTATGGTAATTTATACTAGTGGTAAGCTAAAATGATAGTGTATAGACTGCTTTAGGTCACATTTGTCTTGCTTGTTTGAGTTTGGATATAACCTTGTTTGATCATCATAATTTGACAAACTATAGTAGGCCGTATATTAAGAGCCAGGCTCCACTGAAGTTGAACAGAGCTATGTGGTTCGTTCATTCACATAATTAATCATACTGTTCGTTTGGTATATGGAAGTAGTTTTCAAATTACGTTACATTTTTGCGGATTATAATGTAGCCGAAACCAACTTTTTGCCTTTTTCAAAACTTTTTTTATACATAGTTTTTTACACAAGTCTCGATCTTACTTTGGGGCTAGCTCTATCTGTGTGACTTGTCCGTTTAATTATTAATTTATATGAATAAAACCATAAATACCGGGTTTTATCCACACTCAATCAAACGACTTTTTTATTTTTGTTTCGTTGTCCTTACTTATATTTATGTGAAAGTAACTCTGTCAGTCTGTCTGTTACCTTTTCACGCTTCAACCATTGAACCGAAGGTTTAAAAGGGATTAATTGAAGGACATAAGCATAGTTACTTTTTATTCTGGAAGAAGGTTCCTGTGGGATTGTCAAAAATAGTTCCACTCGGGCAACCCCGCGGGCATCGGCTACTTTACCATAGTGTCAATATTTCTCCGTCAACCCCAAATCAAAGAAAAAAAGACGTGTGGCACTCTGGGACTGCCGCGGTAAAGCTATTGCAAACAAGGAAGGACGGCCACGTCGCAAACGGACGACGGAGACGAAGCGGCAACGTACATGGTAGGCGGAGTGGGGAGAGCGTGAGGTTTTTTCGTTACGAAATTTCTGGATTCGGTCCCCGCGCTCAAGGCCCGCGATAGAAGCTATGCAATAGCTTAAAAATGGTTGTTATAATTTTAACGCTTATGTTTATCTGTGTGTCTGTCTGTGGCATCATAGCTCTCAAACGGATGGACTCATTACTAGATGGTATTTTTGACAATCGGGACTTTTTTAAATTTGTTAACAAATAAACTTGTTGCAAGATACTTTTGACTGCCTCCATGGTCTAGGGGTCAAGCGTTCGCCTTGTGATCCGTAGATCATGGGTTCGAATCCCACTGGGAAGCATACTGAATGAAAAGTTGTTTCTAGTCTGGTTAGGATATTGCAGGCTTGAATCTCCTGACTATCCGAAAAGAAGGATGATTCAGTGTTTAAGAAGGCACGTATAAACCGTGGGTCCCGAACGCCATCAAACGTTTGCTCGATCCTACCCAAGGATTGATTCTGGTCTACGCTTTGGGTTGCTTTGGTTTATTTCTCTTCTAAAAACTAATTTTCAATTTACTTCTCTAGTAAGGATTAGATTTCATTTGTGTCTGGGGATAGGAAATAAAAATAATAATTTCGTCGAGTAGAACGTATTAAAGATCCTGATGTCTGTCGTTCTGTCTGTCTGTGTTCGAACACATGGACCTATTTCGATGCAGTTTTTTCTAAGTGAAAGCGTCCTTTACGGTGGTCCTTAGCTATGTTTAATGAAAATCGGTTCAGGCGTTTAAAAGTTATTAGGAAACTAACACCTGAAAGTAAGGGTTCTCTCAAGCAAATAATATATTGCGCTATATAGTCGCTCTGAGTAAAAATCTGTAACCTCGTCAAATCTCCTTTTTAATGGACCCCGGGCTCTGAAGCATAACTGCTGAGGATGCAACCGGGAACATACGCTCAGATATTAATGAAACTTGTTGTGTAGTTAATAGATTAAATCAAGTACTTACGTCGCTTATAGTTAAATTGTAAACAAAAAGACGTTTCATTTCAGTTCAACATTTATGATGCAATTATGCCAATCATGACCAATATTACATTGTGAAGCTTAATTAACGATCATACGAATTATCGTCAAAATGCAAATTTAAACTGAATTACCAGCTGTTTATTCTGAAAATAAGGTACACAAAATATTAACTGGTCACACCAATTTCGCTTGGACGTAGAAATATTTAGCAAGAGACGACTGCATTTTATTGCGTGGGATATGTTATTTTGGTTATTTAAAAACTGTATTGTAATTAATAAAAAACATTATTTATACATAATTTTAAACACTGTGGTACAAACGGTGGACTTATCCCAGAAGAAATCTCTTTCAGTCGACAGAGGAACAAAGGCCAGATTTTATAAACCCACACGATGACATGGCGTGAAGAAAAATTACTTCAACTTTTAATGGATTTGAGCCACCCCCAAAATATTTTTTTAGTAGGAAAGCAGAAGACATTCTTCATAAATGCGACAACACGCAGATAACTATGCAATAAAAAGAGAGAGAAAGAGAGATCACATTTTATTTACCACGCAATTATGCTCTGTTAACCTCAATAGAAATGAAGACGTGATAATATAAAGTGTATGTATATATCCTTTTTAATTTGCCATGCTGTTCAGTCCCATTCTGGTCTGGGAGAGAAAAAAACTAAGAATATACCAGCTGCTTTTCTTTCCGTGCAGATTGTAAAAACCAATCCAGGCTTGCAAGGCCATGAATCAGGCTAGCAACCCATAACTATTTTGATCCGTCACGTTAAAAGTGGCTTTTGAGTCTTGTAGCTCTGAGCTCTGTTTGCATAAGCCACAAGACACAAAAAGCTCTGTCTGCCTCATTAGGGATAAAGACGTGTATGTACGTATGTATATTGACTTGCCGATTGTCAGTTCCCACCTTTTGCCTGCAACGCTAAAGCGACTAATCCAATGATCTGGAACGAATGTCATCTCCACACAAATATTAGCTCTAGCTTAGTGCTACACGACGAATCATAATTTAGTGTTGACTCAATGGCGTCTTTAATCAAAGATGTGAATCTCGGAGCACCGTCAATATTTACCCATTAGGAAAATATTGGATGGCAACACGAAGATTGAATGACTCTGAAGGTTATACTCGTCTATGGTTATGCTGACAAGTTCTTTTTTGTTTGAATATATTTTAGCTATAGTTAATTTCTACTTTATTTAGTTTCACGTCTACCAGTTGTTTGGAAGTTAGGGAGTGAACGATGAGAGAAATGACGAAAGACTTGCAATGAGTGAGCCCGTCAACCCAGCCCGCCGACAAAAAGTTGCCGACATATGTCGGTAGGTCGGAGGCTTTGGTGTGTAGTGCGCTTAACCAACCCTTTGACCGATTCGGCTCATGTTTAAACTTACAATATCCTATTGGCCCCTTCTACTAGTCACTCTACTATTTACGCTCGATTAAACTACTCGAGTTACCGTCGTACAAACATACATACTACACCACTCCACAGAGAATAAACTCGGAGAACTTCGCTCTTCGCTCGCTCGTTTAAATAAAAGACACTCAACAAACACTATCAAACGATAAAGAATTTCTTGAGACAATACCTTTCATTCCATTTGTTAGTAAACCTTCGTAAAAATACAATTCTATTTAGATTTGTTTTCATTACGACTGCGTCATCTACCAACCAGCAAAAAGAAACGAATGTCGTCTGAAAGTTACGAAATACATGAGTGAGATAATAGAGTACGATAAAATTTGTTTACAAAAATTTAGTCACTGCTCAGACAACGTTGTCAAAGAGGCAACCTTCTGGAGTGACAAAATCTGATTTTATTTTGAGCTGTCGACACGAGAAGAAGAAGTGGCCTCAGATAGTTCACGCTTAGTGCAGCTGGTAGAATGCCTTGTTAATACTACGAAACCCCAACAACCCTTGACTTAAAACGTTAGCCCCATAATTTTTAAAACCCCTAAACCGATTTCCATTTAACATAACTAAGAACCATCTCGATGAAGTCAGCTTTCAAACAAAACAAACCGCTTCGAAATCGACACATTTGTTAAGGCGCTACGATGCCACAGACAGTCACATAGACACACAGATACACAGACACGTAAAACTTCGAATACCCCTGTTTTTTGTCGAGCATTAAAAATAAAAATTAGCATATGGTATAATACCCTATTTTCTAACAAGTCAAATCAGATACTTTTTTGTAAACGTCAAAACAAACAGTTTCTATAGGATTTTGTATGAAATACAGGCAGATGACGTCACAGTTTTTTGGAGTCAAATAGCGCTCTTATTATCAGTTTTTCTGCAATAATAAATTTAAAATCACTTTTAAAATGGATATTTTCAAAGACGAAGGACATTAATTTGCGACGTTTTATTTTGTTATCAATGAAAAATTATTTATTTTTGGCTAAGGAAAATACCCAATACCGGCCTAAAAAACTTAGAGGACTATAATCGTTTACTAAGTTTATATGGGCTGGCATTTTACCAAAAGTGTTATAGTCCGAAGTTATAACACAAGTCAAGTAACTAAACTAATTTCCAAGTCTAGTATCTACGAAGTATCTAGACACTTCCTAACTATCGGCCAAATTTCCTGAGGTCTCGAATATGAATTAATAGTTAATACACTGAGATCATTTGGGCGTAGTTTACAAACTTTAGTTCAATCCATAGATTTAGAAGGTATAAGATGGATATAGAGTATTGTAAAATGAGACCAGAAACGAAATATTTCTGTGTAACTTTTTATGGGTTGTATTTGTACCTAATTCACAAACTATGGGTAAAGCAGTACGATACCATCTTTCCAGTATAAGATAACTTATAAATTAACACAGTTTACAATTTGGAAAATCAAATTTTCACGTAACGATGTTCGAGCCAGGGTGACAAAGGGTGACATGTTTTGTATGAAAACTTGTCTCATTGTCAAATTGATGCTATCTCTTTTGCTCTTATGAAGATGACACTTATCATATTATTTGTCGCACTCGGCCAGTGTGGTCTTTTTACGCAGTAAAAAAAATCTACTTCTATGGTTCAATCAGTTATTGAACGGAAGTTTGTCTGTTTACTATAGCTACATAATCTTTTATATACAAGTCTAAATTAAAACATGTGATAAAAATTTTGCCACGAGTGGGATTCGTACACACGACCCTCACGTTAACGTCGTGGTATTTTTTTTTATCACATGTTTCAATTTGGATAATAATGCGAGCATTGTATTATTGTTAATCATTTATTCAAATTAAAATGACAATAATAAAATACAGTCGCTTATAAATAAAATATTTCTTCCAACGCACCACATCGAGGCAACGTACCCATTATGCTGGTAGTATTCCCCCGCTGGATAACAAAACTAATTTCAAAAAATATAGCTAAATCAATGATTCTTACTAATATTTTACATACGAAAGTGAGTTTGTATGTTTTTTACTTCTTCACGCTTTAAACACTTAACCTTTTTAGATGAAATTTGATATGGATATAGTTTCATACCCGAGGAAGGACATAGGATACTTTTTATCCCGAAGTTCCCACGGGCACAGCTAGTTCTATATCTTATACCTTTAAACGAGCAATTCTTGTATATTTATTTATATATTTATATGTATGTATATAAATTTCTGTGATCTCGAAACCGGCTCTAAAGTTTTCGCTGAAAATTGGTATATGGGGGTTTTCAGGGGTTAAAATCGAACCTAGATTAGCCCTATGTTTGGGAAAACGCGTGTTTTCGAGTTTTTATGCGTTTTTCTTTCCACGCAGAATATGATCGCTAATTTCGTCGCGCCGGCTGCCATCCGTTTTGGCTCAGCTGTTTATGATGCGGACCGCTAGAAAAAGTGTTACGGGTTCGAATCCCACTCGGTGACTTACTTTTGTTTTTTTTTATATATAAATTAATGTATAATTTTTTATTTTGTATTGTTTTTAGACAAGTTTAAAAAAAAAGTAGTTATTGTTTGAGATGTAACCGAGCAAAGCTCGGTCGCCCAGATACTAAGTCTTAAATATTTTAGTTTTGGCCTTAGAGATCAGTTCCTATAGTGATTTTAAGCATGATCTGAATATGTCTTTGTCCCGCTTTCATGTATTCAGGAATTTTTGTGAAATCCTTAGAATGGGTGAAAGTCACTGAATACTACAAGACACAGTCTTTAAATATGTAGACAAGGAGCAGAGCGCGCGGCTGGGATCCGATACCAAAGACGTGTTCATTAATATTTAGGTTAGGTACTTATTTAACTATATAGCAGCACCGGTGACAGTGTCAGTTATTTCAGGCCTTTGTCACTCCCCATACTGCCTCCGTGGTGTAGTGGCACAGAATTAATAATAGTATTACATACAGAACGGAAACTCGCACCATCCCCCGCAATCTGGTGTCCCAGCAACCCCTCCCCCGTTATTGTGAGGTGTAAGCGGCAGTAAAACAGGGTTATTGGTAGTCGCACGGTGACATTACGCGACTCACTTAGGATTATTAAATTATAATGGTGAGAAACTGCGCACATTATCATTGTTTATCCACGGAAAACAATAAATAACGAAAATTTTATAGATTTACGAGCAATGAAAAAAGGTAAGCAAAGCAACAAATTCTGTGGTGGCGACCCTGATTGTTTAACTCACACATTTGACGTGTGCACGGACGGATTGTTTCGTTTGTAGTAGTACTAGGTATATATGCTGCTCCGTTTGTATGAAGTGCCATACCTGTGGTAGTGGTTAGAGCGTTTGGCTCATACCCGGAGGACGCGGGTTCGATTCCCAGCGGGGGCAACGACTTTGTGTTGTTGTCCTAGATTGGTTAGGACATTGCAGGCTGATCACCTGATTGTCTGATAAGTAAGATGATCCGTGCTTCTGAGGGCACGTTAAGCCGTCGGTCTCGGTCACTGTCCTTGACAATGGTCTGAGGCCTTTAAGGCGGTTTAAAAACTCTGACACTAGTGTTAGTCACTAACACACACGATAAGAAGAAGAAGTCACTCCCCATTTAGGTGTCGAAAATATACCTACCTTATTACTATGCACGCAGCGACTACTCCGGAGTGGGAAATTCGATGACATGAATCGTATGTCTAGAGTAATAAGAATGAAATTGACTTGTAATGCACTTCTAGGTATCTAAACGAGAAGGTGCTGAGTTCTGACGCGAGCTAAATTAAACCATATCGCTAACCACATTCAGTAAAAATTTCATTAAATTCCTTTGCTGGGTAAGACTTCTGTAAGTAAGTATTAGTACTTTTTCTGTGTTTAAGAAAAAAAAATAAACATATTTTGGTTAAGAGTTCCCTTACCCTAGACTTCCTTATCGCTAAGCAATTTCTTCCATACAAACGTAGTCTACGTTTAATTTTGAAACCACATGTCAGATTCTGGTAAAAATTGGAAATTGTAAAGAAATTGCAATTATCTAGGGTAATAACTGGTTTCCTACACTAAAATTTTGAACTGGAAAGAAAATATAGCGATTTAGAAGTTTCCCATACTGATTGTCAAAAATGATTTAAAACATTATATTCTATTTCAAGTTCATACTTTTACCGTCGGAAACCAGTTATTATTACCCTAGATAATTTCAATATCTTTGAAATTACAAAATTTTGCCGAAATCGGACATGACGTTTTGAAATAAAACGTAGACTACGTTTGTTTGAAAAGTTGTAGGTATTTTGTTATATATCAATTCCTTTTGAAATTGAGGAAATATACATTCGAATGGTCCCAAACAGAAATGGGAGCCCAAACATCAAAACCAACATTTACTTGCAGAGAGAGGGCCACTCCAAATCCTCCCGTGGATGTCGTAAAAGGCGACTTAGGAAATACAAGCTATACAAAGCTTATAAACATCAATGAGACCTCTCTAACCTGGCCAGCGACGAGAGTGTAGAACAAGTTCTCTGGCTGATCTGGCCAAGTATGGCTCTGGTAGTACAGAGAGGGTGGTGCTCCTGCGGTGAAGAAAAAAAAATTTGATGTTGATTGTATAAAATATAGACTAATGATGTCATAGTTTCTTGGAGTCAAATGCAGTAGCACCACCAGAGCCATACTTGACCAGAGCAACCAGAAGACTTGGTCTACAATATGACGTTATTAGTGTTTATTTCATACAAATCCAATAGAAAATATTTGTTTTGACGTTTAGAAAAATGTATCTGAGTTGTTGGAAACTTGCTTATTATGCGAAGACACTGAAATTTCCTCTCATGGATAGAAGCTTATGTAGCGTGACCGTTCATCCATGAAAGAATTAACATATGCGCAACCGTTTGAGCATATACCTAGTAGTATATAAACGTCTGCTTGGCGGCGCGGGCGGCTCCAGCCCGGTGACACATTCACATGACCCCAAAATTAATGCAAAGTCTAACAAAACAAATAATTTGCATACCTGCCTGTTTCCGAAAAATAAAAACTGTGGCACTGCCGCCGAAAGAAGAGACAAAAGTTGGTGTCGGTCGGAAGGCCTGTGTCACTCCCCGTTTAGGTATCGAAAATATACTAGGTACATTGTTACTGTAGGCGTTGCGACCAATCCGGAGTGAGAATTCAGTGACACGAATCGTTTGTCAAGAGTAATAAGAATGAAATAAGCTTACAATGTAATCTAGGTATCTAAACGATCAGTTTTTGAGTTCTGACACGAGCTAAATTAAACCATAGTACCTGGGCGAACGAGCTTTGCTCGGTTACATTAAAAAAAATTACTACATTTTTTTAAACTTGCCTAAAAACAATACAAAATAAATAATTATAAATAAATTTGAACATAAAAAAACAAAAGTAAGTCACGGAGTGGGATTCGAACCTGTAACACTTTTTCTAGCGGTCCGCATCATAAACCGCTCAGCCAAAATGGATGGCGACCGGCGCGACAAAATTAGCTATCATATTCTGCGTGGAAAGAAAAACGCATGAAAACTAGAATACACGCGTTTTCCCAAACATAAGACTAATCTAGATCGATTGTTTACCCCCGAAAATCCACATATACCAATTTTCAGCGAAATCGTTAGAGCCGTTTTCGAGATCACAGAAATTTATATACATATAAATAAATAAATATACAAGAATTGCTCGTTTTAAGGTATAAGATTGAGTAGATACATACATACATACATACTATCACTAGAGCATTTTGGGTCTTGCGGTTCTATGCAGAGCCCAGGGCCGCAAGACCCAAAAGCCACTTTTAGCGTCATGGTGGGCGAGAAGATGGAAAAGCAATCAATACAGTGATGGGTTGCTAGCCGCATCGCCTGTTAACATGATTTGCATTTTTGCCCATTCCCTCGATCGGCTTTTACGATCTGCGTGGGAAGAGAAGCAGCTGGTACATTCTAAGTTTTTTTATTACTCCCAGACCAGCATGGGATAATATAAATATAATATATAGGATATGAAATATATATGAATATAATATAAATATGGGATTGAGTAGATATTTCTTTAAATTTCTTTGCTGAGCAAGACTTCTGTACGTTTGTACTAGTACTAATTCTGTGGTGTCGGTAATAGTGTCGCGAGTTCAATGGTGTTTTTCCATCCCAAAGCTATTCAATCCAATTCAAACTTCAAATATATCTTTATTATCATAGGATATTTATAATATCTCTTAATAATTGTCATTATTTTGTTGCACAATTGTTGACGTCAAATGGTTACTTACAGCTAAGTTTACTGCCGCTTCCAAAGCGCTAGTGCAGAAGAAGCGGTAACAAACTGCACTGCAGCATTTTTGCCAAGGACAATTAAAATGTGGACAGAGAATACATTGTTTGTTATGTCTGAAAACTTGGTTGACGGTGACGGTGTAGCGAGTTCAAAGGTATTATTATTTATATTATTCCCTTCTCAATAAATGCTTTCTGTTCATTCCTAACACGCCTATAAAGAAGTTTTCACTTCAATAAACTCATTTGTATGCCTCATGAAAATGTATGCGTAATCGGCGAAGGTTCGAGAATTTTGCTTTCACAATTGATAAATTCAATAACTTTAAGACAGTAAATAACGTTATAATGTTTGTTTAATTTGCGCTTTGTATAAGTAACGTTCAATGGTATCTGATTGAATTCTGTGATGAGTACACAGTACGCGTGTCATACGAATATTGTTTGTAGGTTTTAAATATAAAGAAATGCAATTTATTTAAGACGATTTTCTTACATAGGTATTGGTCTGGCAGAAAAAAAATAACCGGCCAAGTTCGAGTCAGACTCGCATATAAAGATTTTCTTACGATTATCTATAAACGTGATAAAAAAAGATAAAATGTTACATGGCTTGGTATGGTTTTTACTTAGCAGTGACGTCGTTTGCCGTGTAGTGTTCGGCAGAGTAGAATAGGGCCACTCCAAGTCCTCCCGTGGATGTCGTAGGAGATGACTCAGAAAAAACAAGCTAAACAAAGCTTATAAACATCAATGAGAGCTCTCCAAACCGTCTGGCCAGCGAGGAGAGTTTCGGCCAAAGTCCTCTGGCTAAGTATGGGTCTGGTAGTACAGAGAGGGTCGTGCTCCAGCAGTGGAGACAAAAAAACCTGATGATGATGATGATAATGAGTGACGTCGTAAGCCCCAACCCCAGAACTTTGATGCTCCATATCTTTGTTAATTGTTACTTTTTTGTATACTGAAAATATCAGTCCATTATTTTATGAATACCTAATCTAAAAGATGGGCCAATTTAACGTACTTTTCCGTCTCAACTCCTATTTAAGAATTATAATTCAAAACAAATTATAGGTAATATCGATATTCATCTTCGAATACCAGAAAATAAGTAATAAATAACATTCAAATAAGATGTATTGCTCGTTCGAGCGACAAATCATTTCTTTCTCGTTGATTTGGCACACGTTTCGGAAATTAGGCCCAATTTAATGAGGAAATCGACTATGTAGCTCTTTGTGTGTTATGATATAACGATGTAATTGGGTAAACTTTGAGCCTTTGAGAACGGGCAAGTAAGTTTCTGTACCTTTGACCTGTAAAAATCTAACAATAGTTATAGTATCAAAAATAAGAAGCTCGTTAGTGCCCTGGAAAAGTACGTATTACTTGCGCTTTCGCAAATTGTGTACCTTTGAGCTTGGTCATAATCTATAGGTATACATATATAAAACAGTAAAAAAATGTCTGTACATTGAATAAATTTCCAAAAAAACGCGGCTATGGACACATAATAATGGAGAAAGAATAAAAAAGTGTGTTTCTTTTTGTTTTTCTGTGTGTCTGTTTGTACACACAAATCTCCGACAATACTGGACGGATTCGAATGATTTTTGAAGTGAAAACTTCTTTAGCGGCGTTGTGCACTTTTTTTGGAATGGGTAAAAAATCCTAAACTCGCGTCAGGACCACGTGTCCTGATCGAAAATTCGTAAGACGGCGCAGGGCGCTTGCACGAATGTTCGTGTGTGTTTATGTTACGTTACGCTCGTGTGTGTAATGTGTCATGCTTGTGACATTTGTGACAGACTGTGGTTCAGAAAAGATTTGAAATATTTTATACTGATAATTAAAGCAATTCGTGCAAAATTATTCCCTAACCATTCCAAAATATCAAAAATGCACAACGTTAATATTCAAGTTTTCACTTCTGCCGGCACTCCCAGAGTGCAACCCGTCGTTTTTTTTTATAGTTGTTAGGCCTGGGCAACATATAGGGTATGATTGATTTTGGAAATTGGAACACCTGAATATTTGCAAAACCATAATGGTTGAGCTAAACTATAAGAAATATAAAAATGACGCTTTAGCAAAAGTTGCACTGTACTGCCTGATGAGCATTTTTGTCCACGCGAGCGAATTCACAGGCATCAGTCCGTATAGCAAAAAATATCTCGAGTTTTTGTGTACTTTGGAAAGCAGGTTAAGCTTTCCCGGCTTTAATCGTTATATGGCAGTTGTCAAGCCATGCCAGATGCCTTTAGGCAGTTAGGGCATTTTCAAGCCATTTTTTACCAAGACCAAACACGAGAAACAAACAAAAAGAATAAAAATAAGACTTGTTTAACGACAAACCTGTTACAAATGCCAACACTAGATTTCGAAATAAGTATTTCATATCTATTTAGTTACTGTATGTTTACTGTACATATGCAGTACTTTTGATTTCAACTAGGAAGTTAAAAAAACTAGTTATAAATGCATTTATTGGAAAAAATTGTTATGAGCCCTTAAATTATTATGAAAATAAATGAATGAAAAAATTACTATTAAAAATTTGAACTGTTTAGCTATCACGGTTATTTAGAACAGAAAGATAGGGTACGGAACCCTTATTAAAAAGGCCCTTGTATACTTTCATTGAAAATAAAAAACGAGTACATCTAGTAAATATCACAATGGAAAATTGTAATTAAAACCCCATCACAAAAACAAACTTTGCTCTCCTCGTATTCCTAATGCTGAAACTTTAATTGTATAAATTACAGTTCCCGGTTTGATTGAAGTTGTGGAATAACGTTACCATCAAAAGTTTTTGTACTCGAATCACTTCTACAATATCTGGAAAACACAGGCGAATAGATATTTGATATTAGTTTTTGTTGTTGTAATAGTTCATTTATCTTTGTGGATTTATTGAGAAGATATATCTAGTTTCATGCTGGTCTGGGAGAAATAAAAAAACTTAGAATGTACCAGCTGCTTCTCTTCCCACGCAGATCGTAAAAGCCGATCGAGGGAATGGGCAAAAATGCAAATCATGTTAACAGGAGATGCGGCTAGCAACCCATCACTGTATTGATTGCTTTTCCATCTTCTCGCCCACCATAACGCTAAAAGTGGCTTTTGGGTCTTGCGGCCCTGGGCTCTGCATAGAACCGCAAGACCCAAAACGCTCTGTCTGCCCCATTAGGGATAAAGACGTGATAGTATGTATGTATGTATATATCTAGTTTCATGTTTAAAATTACTTACAAATAAATGCATAGGTAACCTGTTTTTTATCTCCGACAAAAGGGTGTTATAAATTTGACGCTTATGTCTGTATATCTGTCTGTCTGTCTGTTTGTGGCATCCTAGCGCTTGAACGGATAGACCAATTTCGACACGGTTTTTTTTTTAAGCAAGTTTCCTTCCGGTGGTTATTAGCTATGTTTTATGAAAATCGGTAAGGCCGTTTTAAAGTTTTTAAGTAATCGCTTGAAAGTTGGGGTTTTTGTAGTTTGCCTGTCAAATAATATATAGGTGGCGCTACGAATGAGTTACGTTGGCGATATTGATTAATTTTACTAATTAGTCCCTCCGCCCATCTCTAGATGGCATTAGCATATGAATCTATTTAAAAGTCGCTTTGTTTTTAATTTGCCTGGCAAATAAACTTTTAAGAATTTTAAGTATAATTAAAAATTAAAAATAATGTAACTCTGCATTACTACTAGAAACTACTACAATAACGAAGCGATAATATAGTTCACAAGAAACATATGAGATGGCGCTAGCAGTTTTCCACATCTCGATCTCAGAGTTCTGGTTCCGACAAACCTTATATATATGGTCCATTTTCTTTATTAAAGCTTAACAAGGTTTGATAACTATATAATTTTGTTGCTTAATGTTGCTTCATAAAGATTAAGGGGCTACCTGAATTTTCCGGGGTCCAGTGGCGCCCTCTTTTAAAATAAATCCTTTGAAAGGAAACGGTAATATCATTTAAAATTTCGTCTTGATCAAGTCCTAGATAACTCTTTTAACTATTTTATGAACTACTGTTTATAATTTAAAGTGCGAACGTGAAGCTTTTCTACGCACATTTGCGAAAAACGGCCACTTTTAGCTTATGTGCGTAGAAAAGCTTCACGTTCGCACTTTAAAGTAAAAACAGTAGTTCATAAAATAGTTAAAAGGGTTATATCTAGGGTTTGATCAAGACGAAATTTTAAATGATATCACCGTTTCCTTTCAAATAATTTATTTCAAATGGCGGCGCCACTGGACCCCGGAAAATTTGGGTATGGCCTTAACGTTAGTGTGGACACATCATTATCTTAACTTCAGTCATTTCTGTAGCCCGTGTGAGTACTGCTAAGAGCTGTTACAGACAAGTTGGTTTAATATCAACCTTGTCGCCTAAGGGCTCTTAACGACGATCGTCGATAGGTGTCGCGGCCTTAATGTCGTTCATTAAGGCCGCGACACCTATCGACGATCGTCGTCGATTATTGGCGACCGTCCTCGATTACGGGCGATTATTGTGGGCGGTTGCATGGAAGATTTTACATACTGACATGTGTCACGTGACCGTTTGCGACAGACGGTGACCGTCGCCGACTATCGGCAACACAGGTCAGCGACGATCACCGACAGGTGTTGCGGACATAATGTCGCCCGCCTTTCAGAGCCTTTAGGTGACAATGTTGATGTTCAACTTGGGGACTAACTTCATATAATTTTCACAAGAAATATGCCTAAGAAAACTAAAAAGAAATCTGCAAAAACATATTTGAGGACGATTATTAAAAACATCTCTACTTTGAATGGCGCAAAACATTTAACGGAGAAGAAGGGGAAAAGGCTAATACTCTGGTCGGTTCTGATGGCGGTGAATGCTTTTATGACTGTTTGGTTTATTATGTTTGTGCATTGGAAGTATGGGACTGATCAAATTGTAACCGAGGTGAGTATGTCTTTATTTGTATCACTAGCAGACTCCGTAGCATGGTACCAGCGACAGCGTTTGTCGACCGCTATCATCTATCACTATCTCGCTCTAAGTTAATAATAACGAACGGAATAGCACTAGTCGATATAAACTTTATCTGAGTTTATCAACGGGACCGTGCTACAGGGGCAGGACTATTGGCATACATTTTCTGTTTGAACTACTGGTAGAACTAACTTTGTAGGTCTAGTAGTAGGCTTTTTAAGGTACATAATACAATCAAACCAATAATAAGAGTAAAAACAACAAAAATACATAATATAAAAGTTTGTACAAAAAATGCACGTCGATATTTTTTTTCAGATAAGTTCCGATTGCAAAGTAAGCCAAGTGCCTTTCCCTGCTGTCTCGATCTGCAATTTCAATGTAGTCTCTGAAAAAGAATCGCGAAACATAAGAAGGCTTTTGTAAGTTTTCTTTATTGATGTTACTTTTCGCCCAACATGACGCCTAAAGTGACGTTTGAGTCTGAGCTCTGTCTGATTAGAGCCGCAAGATACAAAACGCTCTGTCATCCCATTAGGGACAAAGACGTACTAGCATGTATGTATGTGGAACATTTAGTAGTATTTTATGCAACATTTATTTTTTTTAAATTGTAGTCTGCCTAGTGACTTTGTCTAAAAAAGTTTTTTAATGCTGGTAGTATGGTAGATCCAAAGAAAAAGTTCTAAGTCTATGGCTAGGCGTATCTTTTTGGCGAAATAACGACACGTGTGCTTTTATGGGGAATGTAATTGGTCAAAAACAATTTTACTTTATTTAAATATCTTTAAAATTGATTCCTTAAAACTAGGTCCCTTATTTATTGTAGATTATAGAGGTAGGTGCCACGCAAATTACACTTTATTTCCCAGATTTTAAGCGTATTGGCGGCCAATAATGCCCGCCAATACGCTTAAAATCTTAAACTGTATTCATGCCAACATGAATACAGTTTAAGATTTTATATATGCATGTTGTATATTTTAGGACGCACTTCAACATAACAGAGGAGACAATAGATTCTTTCTTCAGTTCGTTACCTCAGTTGAGGTATTATGGAGTTAGCAGCCTGAAGGTTCCACATTTTGAAGAAGTCATGCCGATTTTGAAAGACCACTTCTATGACGTGGATATTCTGATGGAAGAGGTAGATAGACATCCAGTTTAATATGAAAAAAACTTGAGAGGTGTCAAGGGACACCCGGATGGAACGAAGTTCCTTTCGATTAATTAGAAGAGAGAGAGACAGACAGAGAAACACGCGCACGCCGCACAGCTTACAACTATAGCAAAAAGAGTCGTTACTACTTTTGGTCCTAATTTTTTTCGTCTAGCCCCCTTTCGCAACGCGCGATAAGGAACTTTGTTCCAATATAACCTTTTTAGTTTTTATTACTAACTTTTCTTTAATTTCCCCTGTCCTGTTTTCTGTCTGTCTGTTTAAATTTGACCCACTTTACGGTTTCGGATTGAGCTAAGATTTTGCATGCATACTTAGCGCGTGACAATGCAATATCATGATGATATGGAGCTGATCTGTTGATGGAGCTGGAAGGTGGCATAAGAACCCTGTAATGAAATGACGCAACCTCATCAAATTGTGCTTATTAAATTTGCCTGGATAAATACTTAAGGATCACAATGAAAGCGTGTACGAAAAATGATATTTTTTTAAATCAGTACAAATATATCTTTATTCAGCGCCTTCCAACGCTCTAGATCGGTTATTTTGGAAATCTTTGGGAGAGGCCTATGTCCAGCAGTGAACGTTGTGCGGCTAAAATGAAATATCTTTATTATTGGATATTTATAATATCTTTATTATTGGATATTAATAATCGTCATTGTTTTGTTGCATAATAATTGTTGACGTCAAATGGTTACTTACAGCTAAGTTTACTACCGCTGCCAAAGCGCTAGTGCAGAAGAAGCGGTAATTTTTTTTTAAACTTATTTTTTTACTACAGCTGCACCAGAAATGCGAGAACCTACTTCTGTTCTGCAGCTTCAACCGAATAGAGCAGAAATGTGAAGACGTATTCGACCTTATCAAGACTTACGACGGCCACTGCTGTACCTTCAACTATGCGGCTCTTAACGCAGAAAATAAACAGTAAGTGCTCAGATAGACTAGTAGTTCGCCACGAACTTAGACCTTGCGATTATATCTTCTACTACTTACAAAATTTCATAAGAATCAGTTAAGAAATGCGACCTGTAGGCGAGAACAGACAGACAGACAGACAGACGGAAAAAGAATTTTTGGCTAATCTCGAAACTGAGACGCTTCGCTTGCTTCGCTCGCTCGGTCAACGAGCTACAATGCGCTAGTGATAATTTGCGATCATAGTCGGTGATAATCGGCGACGATCGGCGAACCTGTGTACTGATCGCAGACGCCCGCTGGCTATCGCGACTGGCTTCAAGTTTCACTGCGGTCGCAAAACATTATCTCTTGACTTCTGGGATAGTGTCACTTGTCTGTAAGAGCCCTAAGTAACACATTATGTAAATATACTCATTCGTATGAATTTAGAGACAATTATTTATGGGCTTATCAAGATTGATTTTGTGACGGCTGTAATGTTGTTGCAATATCTGGCCCTAATTAAAAGCAATGTTAATAATGTAAGTAAAATAGATTCAGAAAACTTTGCTCGTGTCAATATCTAACAAGTCTTCCGATGAAACTCACGCAACAATGTTGATTTATCAAAAAAAAAAAACCTACTATATTATATTATAAATTACAGTATTTTTATTGCATACTTAAGTATGTTTATAGAAAGCTTTAATTGATAACGGACAACAGTTTTCATTATTTGTTTCTTTTTCACCCTTTCCACTTCCAGAACTTGGCTTACACCTGACGATAACATTGAGTATTACGATGACAGAACAGGTGAAGTCACCGTCACCACCCAAATGATAGCCACCTCTGAATCAGGGAGGTAAGTAGACCTATCCTGCCTTGGTACGTAAGACATACGGAAAAATATCTAAATTATAGTTAAGTTAAAGACTATGTCTGATCCATGCGTGTCAACTTGTGAACGGGTGCTACCGGGAAGGACTGGTCATCTCTGGTTCGCTTTTTTAACCACTTAGTGTATCTAATAACGTAATTTGTTTGTTAACTTGTTTCCAAGCAATACATGTATCAAAATTGTGTTATATTAAAAGTAGTTTTATATGACAAAGCCTTTCTGGCGAGTAAGCGTCCTACTGTGAATATTAGTTTCTTACTACGTTTATTCTTAGCAGTGGTCGTTGCTAAGCGCTGGTATCTGTATTTTTTCTTTAAAAAGTAAAATAATTTTTAATATACACTACATGTTATGTAGATTATCCTGTCATCTGTGAGCAGACCGGAATCCGGTCGACATGCATTGTTTTACTATTGTGTCTGGTGTTTTGCACAGACGACAGTTTATACTTATTGACGTGTAAAAGTGTCTGTAAAACGTCTAGTGAATGAATAAAAATGTATTTTTTTTTAAATTCAGTACCTTAGTACCTAAATTAACTCTATCCGTGGCCATAATATATTTTATTGTAAGGGGGAAAGATAAGCTAAGAACCGGGTTAAAAGCAGATTCATGCCTATAATGATAAGGATAAGAATAGGTATAAGTGGGCACTTGACCCTTGAAAAGCCTGCATTACCCCTAATGCGGGCTTTTCAAGACACAAACGTTCAGTAATCGACTTTACTGCCTCTGTGGTGTAGTGGTTAAAGCGTTCGGCTCATACCCGGAGGTCGCGGGTTCGATTCCCGGCGGGGGCAACGACTTTGTGTTGTTGTCCTAGTTTGATTAGGACATTGTAGGCTGATCACCTGATTGTCTGATAAGTAAGATGATCCCTGCTTCGGAGGGCACGTTAAGCCGTCGGTACCGGTCACTGTCTTTGACATTGGTCGTTACCTAAAACCATGTCAGAGGCCTTTAAGGTGGTTTAAAAACTCTAACACTAGTGCAAGTCACTAACACACACGATAAGAAGAAGAAGTAATCGACTTCAGTACAAAATCGTCTATCGTAACTTCACACCGCATAATCTTGAGACACTATCTTAGATCGAGAAAGTTATAATGTGTCGTCACGTAATTTGTTCATCGAAGTTCGTGAGGGTCACGTTACGTTATCCCAATATTGCAGTATACCGAAGTTTCAGACGCAGATGTTTGAAATACCAAACGAGACTTGTCATCGGTGACAAATGATCTGACATAACATTTGGTCCGCATGTAATATAAACTGGGGGGTTTTTGGCGGGAAGTCAAGGGGTCCAGTTGGAGTTTGCTTTAAATTGTTTTGCAAATTTATTCTAGTGGATTTTATAATATGAAATTGGTGTAGTTTGGTGTTATAAATGCTCATTCTCATGGGCAATATGTGAAATGTTTAAAGTGGACAGTCATAGTGCGGTTGTAGTGATATTTATTTGCGGACTGCAGTGGGCGTCTTTGGGCGCCGTCCGCCACTCAATCGGCTATGAAAACCAGTGGACTCGTATAGATTTGTCGCCAGAAGCTCCCGTGAAGCAATCAAAGGACCTACCAACCTTTGATTGTATGTTAAGGGTTTAGGATTAGGAATAAAGAAGAAATATTACTAGACACTAGCAAAATAAGCTTTAACGAAGTTTGACCGCCATAATCAAGAAAAGAAAAAAATAAAAATAAACTGGACACATGACACGCGAAAGTGAAGAACAATACCTTTTTTCTTCTCTTTTACTCTCCTGGGTCTGCTGGAAGAGATTTCTTATGAAATAAGCAGTACCTATGTACTCAATCTTCTTACTTTGTTTGTTTCTGTGTTTGTATTTTGTGTACATGAATTTTGTAAATAAATAAATAAAAATGAAAGTGAATGGCTCCCCCGAGATGGCAAAAGAAAGAGAGGAGGCACAACAAAAGAAAGGAAAAAAGAAAAGAAAAGCCGATTTTTTGTTGTGTGTGTGTACATCAAACAGAAACATATTTTTTGTCATTTTTTTATCATGTATACCTAATTTTAAAAATAGGAATATAAATAATAGTGATGGACCTAACTGCCCTTTAAACATTAGTTCTTAGTCAAGATCATAACATTGCGTAAATTTTAGCCCGTAATTTTTTTTCAGGACCTCAGGACTGCATGTGGTTCTTAATATCGAACCAGATGATTACGCCAGTTGGGCTTCCGTACCTTATTTTGGTGGAAAGGTAGACTTTTTTAATTTATATATCTTTATTCATTTTAAAACATAGATTAGATTTTATAATATATCTATAAAGTAAAATATAAAATATACAAACGGTATAAATAGCTACCCTCTGGCAGCGGGGCAAGGCCCAAGCTACCGGCGGTTAGGGCCGCAGAGAGAGAAACCTCCTGACAAGCGTGTCGTGTCCAGGAGTACTGCCTTCTGTATCTGACCCTTGACTCAGCCATCTAGCGAGAGAGTCTTAAGGTGTTGGTAAAGACTCTTCGCTATGAGACCATTCGCCAATACGACTATCGGGACAATGATCGTCGAATCCACATCCCACATAGCGGTCACCTCGTGGACTAAGTCAAGGTACTTAGTAAGCTTGTCCTTCTCGGCCTTCACGAGGTTCTCGACGTAATTTATATTATTATTTCAGCTTATCTCTTTTGGATTCACGGGTCTTTCACCCAGTCCTTTAGAAGGCTTGCATGGGGATACAAATTCAATGCGTAGAACCCTTTGAAGAAGTTAATATTATGTGGCGTTCCCGCTACACAATCCATTCTTGGAAATACTAATGAAAGGCATACCCTTGAATACGTTTTGGGCTGTATAATTGTATAATTATGTGTTTAAATAGAACAAAGCGAGTCTTCTACTGTCTTCATACACAGCAAAATCCATATAATACGCATTTTTTTATAGACGAGTACATAATAAACAGCATTGTCTAAAATTTGGGGCCATCATCGATGAGATTATTAAAAAATATTGTTCACGTATACTTTTCTTTTCTCTGAAAACGAAAAATGATAAAGATACAGCGCATTTAATTTTATATGACGTTAGCCGCTAGCTAGACGTCGTAAGCGCCCACTCTGGAACTTTGATGCTCTGTATCTTTTTCAATTTAAACTATTTTGGTACACTGAAAACTATGGGTCCATAATTTTTTGATAATTAAGACAGACTAATTATAATCATAATTTTCTGACCCCATCGTCACTCTGAAGTCTTGCTTTTAGGTATTAATCAACGACCCAAACGACTTTCCCGAAACGACAATCTTGTACCAGTTTTTCTCGCCCGGCGACTCGTTGGAGCTCAAAGTGACACCGATGGTGTTCCTGTCAGACAGCAACATGAAGAACGTAGACCCTGGCATCAGAAACTGTTGGTATACCGGCGAAATCGACTTGGAGCATACTGACAGATATAGTTATGAAACTTGCAACACTGAGTGTAGGATGAGAGCTTTAGAACGGTTTTGCGGCTGCGTACCGTATAAATATCCGAAAGGTAAGGGCTCTTTCAGGGCAACTATGTATGCCCGAGATATAGATTGGCGACCATCGCCAACTATCGCGTGTGGCAGTCTACCCACCATCTATCAGGGATATAGACGTGACAATGTATTTGTAAAATGTGATAATGTGGAAAGTGCAGCACGAGTCCTGTGCCTGCTCTAGCCAAGTATGGCTTTGGTAGTACAGAGACGGTCGTGCTCCTGCAGTGGAGAAAAAAGGACCTGATGATGATGATGATAATGAATTTATCTGTATCGTTTTTATTATAAATTATCGACTTTTACAGTAAGAATGCACTAATTTACAGAAAAAGGCGTTAGAGTATGCGAGTTTGTCGATTTGGTATGCTTGCACAACGTCACAGGTAAGATTCTTTACATTCTGTTACACCGACTTCCAAAAAGTAGTATGTTTTCAATTCATCGCGACCTCTTTTTTGAGTATGTTAACCGATTGTTCGAAGACGCCTGGACGGATTTGGAAATTTTTTTTTTTGAATGCTTACACTTGTCTAGTAGTATAATAGAAATTTTATCAAAATTAATTATGCATTTGGATCGAGCCATTAATTTTAAAGCGCTTGGAATAGAAAATTTACTTATTTACTTTAGACATTTTGCAAAGTGTCATTCTTGCAACTGTAAATTCCCATATGATGGTGAGAGACACAGGATGGGTTTTATGTCAATTTATCGCTTTAAAAACATTGAATATTTTTTTTTGCTCTTTAGTCCGAGCTTTCGCTGGCATACTGTCTGAGCCGTAACAAGGTTATGTTTTCAGTTCACATGTCGAATATAAATCACCTTTGCCAACCTCCTTGCATGATCGAATGTAACGACAAGCGATACTCCATGAGCTCAAGCAACGCGCCGTACCTACCATCATCTGAACCAGAACTACCGTAAGTATTTGTATTTCTTACTAGCTGTGCCCGCGGGCTTCGCTTCACTTAGGAATTTCATGACAAAAGCTATTCCTTGTCCTTCCCCGGACCTTAAACGTTAACCATATTAAATTTCATTTAAATCGGTCCAGCCGTTAACGCGTGACGGCGTGACCAAGTTAAATAGGGATTCATTTTTATATATATACTAGCTGTACCTGTGGGCTTCACTCCCCGTAAGAATTTCGGGATAAAGAGTACCCTATGTCCTGCCCCAAATCTCAAACTATATCCATACCATTTTTTTTCTAAATCGGTTCAGTAGTTAAAGCGTGAAGAGGCAACAAACAAACAAATATGCAAACTCACTTTCGCATTTATAATATTAGTGGCATAGATGAAATATAGTATCCTTAAGTTAGTATCCAATAACACAAGTCTCGAACTTACTTTGGGGCTGGTTCAATTAGTGTAATTTGTCCGTCTATGTTACCTACCGGCTAGCATAGCATGATAAATAAATATGAACTATTTTCAGGGCTGGTACAAACATATCCCACGTGACAGCCCTACGCGTTTATTATCAGATGTCAACGTGTAACTGCTACAAAATGAAACTACTCAATGACCTTAACTTTATTATTGGTAAGTATAATTCCTTTCTTATTTTTATTTCACATTTGAAAATTATTTTTGCAAAGAAAATTAAAAAACCGACTTTCAATAGTTTCATCCGTTGACGCCATCTATCTAGTGATGAGTGGAGGAACTAGATATTCAATCCATGGAATTGATATAATTTCCATCGATTATTTGCAAGGCAAATTAAAAAATACCTGACTTTGAAGCGTTAACTTCCAATAACATTTTAATGGCTCAACTGATTTTTATCATACTGGCTAGTAACAACCACTAGGGAACTTGCTTTTACGTAAAAAAGATTTTTGTTCGCTAAGATGCCACATACAGACAGACCGAAATTAGCGTCAAACATAAAACCACTTGTCGTGTAATGGTTTAAACCTAATAACAAGATTAGTCTGCATTTTATAATAAAATGGATTTAATCTTAAACATACAAGTACCTATCTTATTACAAGCTAAACAAAGCTATAAACATCGATGAGACCTCTCTAACCCGTCTGGCCAGCGAGGAGAGTGTAGGCCAAGTCCTTTTGCTCTGGCCAAGTATGGCTCTGGTACAGAGAGTGTTGTGCTCCTTCAGTGGAGACAAAAAGACCTGATGATGACCTGTATCTTCTTTATAACCAGAGATGGAATCACGGGTGCTAGTGCTATCAAAAGTATGGATATGAATAGAAGTCCATAACATTATTCATTTAAAGAGAAAGATTGTGTATACTACAAACAGTAGAATAATCTTCATTCGGAATCTTAGTAATGTATTTACTTCAGTTACTAAGGTACCGATCCTCGAGAAATCCAAGGAAATATATGATTTTAGAGATTCACGGTCACAATTACTGTTATTAGTATTACGGGACTAACCGCGATTAATATCGTTTTTTGCCAGATATTTGGACGGCCCTTCTGCCATCATGGTCGCTGACCGCGATGGTAAATCCTGTATTACTAATGACAGTAATCCAGGGAAATTTAGTTATTTTACTACTAAAAAAAATACTAGTCTGCTCCACTGCCTCCGTGGTGTAGTGGTTTGAGCGTTCGGCTCATACCCGGAGGTCGCGGGTTCGATTCCCGGCGGGGGCAACGACTTTGTGTTGTTGTCCTAGTTTGGTTAGGACATTGTAGGCTGATCACCTGATTGTCCGAAAAGTAAAATGATCCGTGCTTCGGAGGGCACGTTAAGCCGTCGGTCCCGGTCACTGTCTTTGACATTGGTCGTTACCTAAAACCATGTCAGAGGCCTTTAAGGCGGTTTAAAAACTCTGACACTAGTGTTACTCACTAACACACACGAGATGAAGAAAATACTAGTACTTACTTATAACTAACACGAGTTTTACTTTCAGCTACTTTCGGCGGAGTTTTCTCCCTCTGGTTTGGAGGATCCATCATTTCTGCTATCGAACTGACGGTTTTAATATTATCAACGATGTACATCGCCTTCTGTGATCTCATCTCAGGATATGTTAATGAGATGACACGTAGATGGACTGTCACTAGAGTGAAACCTTATACAAAGAATTATATAAATAAATAAATATACACGGACAAATTACACTGATTAAACTAGCCCCAAAGTAAGTTCGAGACTTGCGTTGTAGGATACTAACTCAACGATACTATATTTTATAAAAAAACGACGGGTTGCACTCTGGGAGTGCCGGCAGAAGTGAAAACTTGAATATTAAGGTTGTGCATTTTTGATATTTTGGAATAGTTAGGGAATAATTTTGCACGAATTGCTTTAATTATCAGTATAAAATATTTCAAATCTTTTCTGAACCACAGTCTGTCACAAATGTCACAAGCATGACCAAATTCATTTTCAACAAAATCATTTTCAAATACACAGCAGTATGGCCACTACACAGACGGTCGAGCCATCAGCTGTCACCATCCATGGATGCGCGTAGCACGCTGTAACATAAACACACACGAACATTCGCGCAAGCGCCCTGCGCCGTCTTACGAATTTTCGATCAGGTCACGTGTCCTGACGCGAGTTTAAAATTTTTTACCCATTCCAAAAAAAGTGCACAACGCCGCTAAAGAAGTTTTCACTTCAAAAATACACATATACCTAGATAAACATCCAAGACCCAGGACAGTTAGAAAAAGGTCATTTCCAACTTGCCCTTTTTGCAATTGACTTAATTAACTAGTTGAATTGATATCACCATTTTAGGTGGGCAGAAATGCTTTAAAAAAACCAACTGTCGTAGTACCCTTGGCTGGAACGAAGTTACAAAAATTGAAGCCTCTAATAAAACAAAAAAAAATCCAGCCCCTAAAAAAGTGACGGAAAAATCGTGCACTTTTTTTCGCCTAGCCCTCATCAGACAAATCCGTACCGTCCGAAAAGGAACTTCGTTCTAATATATGTGTAAAGAGTAACATAGGAAGCTATTGATTGTACCAATATTTTAAGCAATATTGTCTTGAATGTCTATATTGGATAGGTAAATAAGACGTTAAACAAGTAGGTTCTTAATTATTAAAAAAATAAAATTGCTTTTCCTATTTTATGTTATTTTTAACAGACTTCCAAAAAGGAGAAGTTAATTATGACGCCTGGACCGAGAATCCTTTTTTTTTTAATGGCATACTTGCAAGGTAGTCCCATAAATTTTTTATCAACATCAGATGTGTAGTATAGTTTTGAAAAGGAATTAGCAAACAACAATTATAATTTGGTACCTACCTATTACGAGTAGGTTAGATACGCCATCTTCAGATTTTCAATCAAACCTAACCAGCCCTGAACATTGTAGGTGGGGCGCTTCATAAAAGCCCCTTATTTCCACAAACCATCTATGAAGGTTGGGTTTATATTATTGTGTAAATTCTTAGTTCGTCGGGATCCGATAGATGGCGCAAAATAAAACTCCATACTGGTTGACTGCCCCAAACTGTTTTGACAACCTCCGTGGCGTAATGGTCAACATTAGACCGCCAATGTGGAGCTCCTGGGTTTGATGCCCAGCAGCTAATTGGATAAGATCCTTTTCTAAATAATTATCTTTTCCTCCATAGCACTTTTCACCCACGAATGTTTCGCCAACATAACTTTACGTCAGTGAGTGTTTGACCAACAGAATACAGATACAGATACATTTTCACGTCTATATCCCTGACGGGGAAGACAGAGCCCAGGGCCGTTAGGCTCAAAGGCCACGCTTAGCGTGGTGGCGGGCGTTAAGATGGAAAAGGAATCAAAATAGTGATGGGTTGCTAGCCGCATCGCCTATTACCATGATTCAAATCTCGCCCATTCCCTCGATCGGCTCTTACGATCTGCGCGGGAAGAGAAGCAGCTGGTACATTCTACGTTTTTTCTTTTCTCCCAGACCAGCATGGAAGATCCAACAGATGACCAACAGAATGTTATCCTGAGTCTTGGGTGTTTATTTATATATTTTATGATAATTACGTATATAATTAAAGTTGAGTAAGTATCCCATAACTCAAGTCTCTGACTTACCTTGGGGCTAGCTCAATCTGTGTGATTATTTATTGTGCGTTTGTATTGTGTTTAAAAAAAAACGACGGGTTGCACTCTGGGAGTGCCGGCAGAAATGAAAACTTGAATATTAACGTTGTGCATTTTTGATATTTGGGAATGGTTAGGGAATAATTTTGCACGAATTGCTTTAATTATCAGTATAAAAGTACTCTCATTTATGTGGTAAAATACAATATTTATTTATTGGGCTATCGTACACAAACATGATTTTAGCACGCTGTAACATAAACACACACGAACATTCGCGCAAGCGCCCTGCGCCGTCTTACGAATTTTCGATCAGGGTCACGTGTCCTGACGCGAGTTTTAGATTTTTTATCCATTCCAAAAAAAGTGCACAACGCCGCTAAAGAAGTTTTCACTTCAAAAACAAGAAACAGGTAGGTATATAAAGTAAAATAAAAAAAAGTCCTTCAAAAACAATAATTTTATTTACATATCACTGCGCCTGAAAATAACACATTTTTAATAAATATCTATGAATAGCTGATTCTGTAATCCTCATCATCATCACGCTTTATGTATTCACTGCTGAGCATAAGCTTCCTGACTACGCCATCTTGTTTTTCCCTGGCCATCGAATCTATCGCAAGCAATCCATGGAAAATCTACTTCACCATATCTAGGGTACCATTCGGTGACGGCCTTTCTCCACCTTCCTTCATAATCCTATCGATAATATTAATTTGTGTAAGTAGAAACCGTACGATATAATTTAGTTTATATTTACAGCCGTGCAAGTTACCTTTTCCCAGCATAAAGTATGATTTAACAAAAAAAAACTTTACTATTCATCTAGCTTCTAATAACGCTTAAGGGATTTTATCGCTCATCATTTTTATCGCTTAATTTTTTGTCGCTTAAAATGTTTATCGCTTACATTTATTATCGAGAATCTTTAATACAAAAGCTAATCTTAGAAAACAATAAATATGGGTTTAAAAGAAAACATTATTACAAATGATATTTGTACTTTGTCATTTTTACAAATTCACAATTTTAGTGATTATTTTTATTATGTACTTAAGCATTTACAATTTATATACAGCAAAGTTAATTTTAATTCAATATGTATTAATTCTGACTTAGTTTTGTCCCTGTATTTTAAAATCTGTGGTTTTGTTTCTAAAACTTTATAAACATTTTAAAATTTACTTAACAATTGGGTAGTTTCCTGGGTTAAAATAAATTATTTTGTATTACGAAAATAAATCGTCACAAAATATTGTCACATATAATTATTGATAATATCCACGTTCAAGCGATATTAATTATTGCAAAAAAAAAATATATACGGAGCGCTATTTTAACTCTTTAAAAAACTTTGATTGTAGAAGCTATTTAAGAAACTATGACGTTATTAGCCAGTATTAGATACAAATTCCAAAGGAAATGTTTGTTTTGACGTTTAGAAAAAAGTACGTCTGATATAAATTAGTTGGAAAGTAGTGAATAACAATAAGTGACCTAGTTTTTTAAGAACTATTACTCAAATTAAAAGAGTACCATGACTAGAATTCCAATTATGAAATTAAATACATAGGTCTTAAATCATTTCATTTCTATAAAAATCATTAATATGAGTAAGTGATGGATCAAATGAAGAAGTAAAATATTATCCTTTTAAAAAAAATCTTCACAACTTTTAATACAGTTTGTAGGTAACGTAAGTAAAGTTGTTCTTGTACAGTGTAGTCGAGTAACTAGATTTACAATGTCTTTACAACCTACGTTTTACAACTGAGTCCAGATTCAATTTGTGTGGTTTGTCCTTATATCAAAAAATAATTATACTTATACCTACAGACTGACTTTTTAACAACTAATTAGAGCTAGTTCAGTAAATGATAATGATGCTCTATAAAAAAAAAATTTCGGCCAGAAGCAGATTTTCTACGCTTTGTTTCTACATTTCTGTCAATCCGTATATTACCTACATAAAAATATATAAACACGTTAAAAAATTGTCCTCCCATATAAAATCCTGCAGATTTTTTTAGAAGGTTAATTTCTTTATTGTTTTTCCTTAATGGAAAGTAGATATGGTAATTGTGTATTTTCCTAAGCCAAAAATAAATTATTTTGTACTGATAACTTGTCTTTGAACATATCCATTTTAAAGTGATTTTAAATTCATTAATGCAGAAAAACTGATAATAAGGACCCTTAATTCCTATCGAATAACAATGACAACCAAATTGTGAAAATACAACACCTGGAACAATATTTCTTTCTTATTTGTTTGCTTCAGACAACATTTTCGACGTAAAAAGATGACTGACTGAGTCTAATTTCTCCAATTGGGTATTTTCCTAAGATAAAAATAAATTATTTTGTACTGATAATAAAAAAAAACATCGCAAAATAATGACACTTGCCTTTAAACATATCCATTTTAAAGTGATTTTAAATTCATTAATGCAGAAAAACTGATAATAAGAGCGCTATTTGACTCCAAAAGGCTATAAAGTCATCTGCCTGTATTTTATACTGTTTGTTTTGACGTTTAGAAAAAAGTATCTGATTTGACTTGTTGGTATAGCGTATTATTAAATCATTTCTAGAACTTGCTCCAAAAAATTTGTCCGATGATTAAAAAGCCCTGTAACTAACTAATTACGTATATAAAAATATCGCTTCCATTTACAAGTACTGCGGCTTCATCTGTCTGTCTTTCCATCCGTTCTCCCTCAGCGAGGTGCCCCGCTGCACCCTCCCGTACTGGATGGTGGGGTTGCGGTTGAGGTGGTTGCTGCTGCGGAAAGTCACCGTGGTGCACGTACGGACGCTAGACGTGTTGGACTTTTGACGTAAGCCTTGCATCTGGAAATGTGTGGTGTTCTGAGAAAAGATTAATAGGCACGAATGAAAAATATTTTTGGTCCAACGGTTAGATTATTAAAAAATATTGTACACGTATTTTTTCTTTTCTCTGAGAAACCAAAAATGACAAAGATGTAGCGCATTTAAATTTCGCATGACGTCACGGCTGGGTACGATTTTTACTTAGCTGTGACGTCGCAAGCCCCCACTCCGGAACTTTAACGCTCCGTATCTTTGTGAATTTTCACTTTTTGGTAAACTGAAAAATACGGGTATTTTTGGAAAATCTAAAAGAGGGACTAATTACAATCATACTTTTCGGACCCTGTCGTCAGCCCTATTTAATTTTCGTCAATCAAATAGGTCGGTCACTTCGTCAGTCAAAAGTTCGTGTAAATATACACACATTGCCCTGCACGGCATCGCCATTTTTTTTTGACCTGGCTCCGGTACGCTGCCGCGTGTCTAGATCAAAAGGCGGCTTTATCACAATAGCTATTTCTTCCATGCGCCGAGTGAAAGAATCGCGACTGTACTGATACTGACTGAGCGTGGCGTACTAACTCTATGCATACATACATACTATCACGTCTTTATCCCTAATGGGGCAGACAGAGCATTTTGGGTCTTGCGGTTCTATGCAGAGCCCAGGGCCGCAAGACCCAAAAGCCACTTTTAGCGTCATGGTGGGCGAGAAGATGGAAAAGCAATCAATTCAGTGAAGGGTTGCTAGCCGCATCGCCTGTTAACATGATTTGCATTTTTGCCCATTCCCTCGATCGGCTTTTACGATCTGCATGGGAAGAGAAGCAGCTGGTACATTCTAAGTTTTTTTTTTCATTTCTCCCAGACCAGCATGGGAGTATGACTGACTCTATGAACCTTGTTTTTTCGTGCGTGTAAGTTAAAGTGATTTTGCACCGCAACCACATCTCTGTTTATCCTCATGGTTGACTGGGAGAGAACGCTTTTAGCGTTGAGTCGAATTGTAAACAATTGTATATTGTGGATCAATAATTTTTTTAAAAAGAAATAAAAAAGTGGCCAAACTTGGTGTCAGAATTTTTAGGCTGTATCTGACATAGCTTGACGACAAGCTTGAAATTTTTTATGCCACTTATGGTCATTGGTCACCCATCTAAGTGCAGTGTCGCTTGACTTGCGAAAGCGCTAGTAATGCGCCATCAAACTCCTCAACAAAGCTATATTGAATTCACCAAATATATAGAAGCATACTTAAGCGGAAAAATTACTTCATAAAAAGTACATTCAAGCAGGTAGTAGGTGCTTAAAAACTACATCTCGTTTTCCGCAAATGCTGTTACTAACATTACTTTACGCCAATTGGGTATTTTCCTAAGCATTTTGTACTGATAACAAAATAAAACGTCGCAAAATAATGTCACTTGTCTTTGAACATAACCATTTTAATGTGATTTTAAATTTATTATTGCAGAAAAACTGATAATAAGAGCGCTATTTGACTCCAAAAACCTATGACGTCATCTGCCTGTATTTCATACAAAATCCCATAGAAACTGATTGTTTTGACGTTTAGAAAAAAGTATCTGATTTGACTTGTTGGAACGGATTGCCGAGGGTTACTCCATAAAATAATAACACAAGTAACGTCCGTCTTACGTACCTTAGGAACTTTATGCCAATTGCTGAGCAATTAGTAATTGCGTCATAGTATTATCAGTACACAAATCTAATTTTGTAAGTAAATCAGTTGACGTCCTTCGGGAAAATGATACAGTGCAGTTTGACGACCTCCGTGGCGTAATGGTCAACATGTTAGACTGCCAATCCGGAGGTCCTGGGTTCGATCCCCAGCCAGGTCAAGTTGGAAAATGGCCTTTTTCAAATTTTCTTGGGGTGTTGGGTGTTTATTTATATTGTTTCTATTATAAAATATAGTATCGTTGAGTTAGTATCCCATAACACAAGATTAAACTTACTTTGGGGCTAGCTCAATCAGCGGGATATGTCCGTATATATTTATTTACTAGTCGATGCCTGCGACTTCGTTCGCGTGGACTTTATGTCTCTGGAAAATGCTCATCAGGCTGAACAACTTTTACTAAGGCGGCATTTTTATATCTCTGATAGTTTAGCTGGACCATTATGGTTCTGAATCAGGCGTTCAATTTTCCAAAATCATTTATACCCTATATGTTGCCCAGGCTTAATAGCTATATAACAAAAAAAGTTTCATTCGAATCCGTCCAGTATTTCCGGAGATTAGCGTGTACAAACAGACAAACAGACATACAGACAAACAGACAAACAGACAAACAGACAAACAGACAAACAGACAGACATTTTTTTTAAAATTCTTACTTTATTACTACGTCTCCATCGCCCCCAATATTTTTTTTGGAAATATATTTAATGTACAGACACACTTTTTTTACTGTTTTATTATATGTATAGATATAGATATAGATTTTATTATATGTATAGATTTGTGGTTTGTTGCCGCTTTTTCTGCACTAGCATCTAGGAAGCGGCACTGAACTTAGAAGTAATGATTTGACTATTTTTTTGAGATACTATAAACCTCCATTTGTATGAGAGGAACGTCACAATCATCTCGATAGAATTTGGATAAAGAGATACACATTGGTGTATCTCTTATCATCTTATTATGGTACTATCTAATAATGATGACCAAACATGATACGTCAAAGCAAAAGCATCAATGTACTCTAGTAAATATTATAGATCTCTAAAGTTTTCTAGACATCGAAGGCTAAAAAATACGGGCTGAGAAACAATACAGCTGGAAATTTAACGAAAAACGCGCTAACAAAACAAATTAACTGTGGTTGAAAAATGGTTTAAACAAAAGTCACCTAAACGAATATGTTTTCCATACAAAAAACTGTTCGTTTAGCGACTTCGCGTTTGGGAAATGGTACCACTGTACATTGATGATTAAAGCGTAATAACAAAACAGCCTCATAAAAACTGCCTTGGCCAATCAGCTGAAAGTGCCTCAACAGATTGAGAATCCAGGTGGATTGGAGTACTTGAACCACGTCTACGACTACTAGAAGGCTGATATAGGCTGGTATAGATAGATAGATAGCCTCGCACTCAACTTACATGGAAATGAGTACTAGAGTGTATGTTACCGGGGTCTGGGCAGATCAGCTTGCGCAACGACCGCCGGAAGTTGCGCGTCATCAGGCAGTACACGATGGGGTTGATGGCAGAGTTCGCGTGCCCTGGAAATGAGAAAAATAAACTTATATCTTTAATTTTTTTTATTAACCTTTATTCTCCCACTGCTGGGTAAGGGTCTCCCCCATATCCTTCTACTTATCCCGGTTTTGTGCGACCTGCGACCAATTCTTCTCAAAACATCTGATGTCATCACTCCAACGCTTCTTAGGCCTGCTTGGTTTCCTAATATACTAATAATAATAATTCCTAATATATGGATCAAATATACTCGATTTAAAGTTTGGACATAATTCAAATTGCTAAAGGGGTTACTGATAATGTATGGGATTGTTCTTAAACTTTATTTTTAAATAACTTCTAAAAAAGGAGGAGATAATCAATTCGCGATCTTTTTTTTATGTATGTTCACGGATTGTTCGAAGACGCATGGACCGATTTGGAAAATTATTTTGTTTGATAGTGTATAATTTCGAGGTGGTTCCATAGAAATAGAGATGAAGTCGGTTTTTAGTTTTGAAAATATATTTTGTCCTTTAACTATGCATGAAAATGTAGTAGACAGCAAAGGACTTAAGGCTCCTCCTTGCGCTAACGACCTTGAAAACACAAAAAAATTAATTTCTCTTTCTGTAAGTGAGATTATTAGAAACCCTCGTACAACTTTTTAGCTAGTATCCTGAAGTTTCATTAGAACCTCGAAAGTCATTGAAATACTATCCGGTTTAGAAACCTTTACAAAAAGAGTCAAAAATGGCCGTTTTTAGTATTTTTTGCAAAGGAAAATTCAGGGTATTTTATTTCAATGATTTTCGAGGTTCTAATGAAACTTAAGGATACTACTTAAAAAGTTGTACGAGGGTTTCTGATAATCTCACTTACAGAAAGAGAAATTAATTTTTTTGTGTTTTCAAGGTCGTTAGCGCGGGGAGGACCCTTAAGGCGAATTTGACCAAACATTAAGTTACACCAGCATAAACTATTCTTTAATCTCGAACAAATTCGTAACCGTTCTATTTATTTAGTAGGAAATCTTTACTATTGTTATCTATAGTTGAGGAATGAATGGGGAATCCCAAAAAAAGTTCGTGTAATACTCTTTCTATACATTGACTTCGATTTCAAAGACTATTTAACTTAGCATGAGATAAATGTAAAATATTGCACTTAAAGGATGATGTTTTTATACATTTCATATCCTCACAGATGTCGTCTCATCAGCTGGTATTAGTCCGCCATTATAATACTCCCAGATAATTTTACTATTCCTAGAAGATTGGCGGTATAAATAGCTTATTAATCTGTAATCAAAATCTTATTCTTGAATTAGTAATTAATTACTAAAACGCAAAATCGAGTTATTTTAGAGTATTTTGCCATTTCTTTTCGGAATACATTTTGAATTAGTTTGGTTGAATCGGCCCTTAGCAGTTTAATTATTATTTCTTGAAAGAACCGACCCCAAATAGGAGAAAGGCGACGAAGTTACTGAGGGTTATGAAATATATAAGATCTAACAAAATATACTGAATCTATTTTAATGGTGAATCCGTCCGTGATAGGAACAACTTTTCCCAAGAAACATTCGTCGAAATATGGAAAAAAATACTTTCTATACGAACTCGGATCAGCTGATCGGTCAACTTGTAAGGAAGGCCAAAATAAAATTTACTTTTTATATTACGATACGTGTTTCTTGGGCAATAAGAGATAAATTTATCCTACATTGAATAAAAAATTTTGACTTTGACTTTGACTTTGACTTTGACTTTGACTTTGACTTTGACTTTGACTTTGACTTTGACTTTGACTTTGACTTTGACTTTGACTTTGACTTTGACTTTGACTTTGACTTTGACTTTGACTTTGACTTTGACTTTGACTTTGACTTTGACTTTGACTTTGACTTTGACTTTGACTTTGACTTTGACTTTGACTTTGACTTTGACTTTGACTTTGGCAAAGTCGTTCAGTACCATGGTCTGAATTCACCCTCAGTATTTATTTATTTATAAAAACTTTATTGATCCACAATATACAATTGTTTACAACAACAGTATATTTTGTTAGAACTTATATACGATAATAACATTTAGAAAGTATTTTCGCTTTGCTTTGCCAGATATGAAACAATATTCTATTATTTATCTGTTGAAATAACAAAACTTCGGACTGAATATTTTCGCCGAACATTAAGAAAGTGGGGAGAAACACTTGTCGAACAAAAAACTGATTTATATTCGTTTGTCGCCCATTATGTAGACAAAGGTTGTCCCTCTTCACTTATTATTCCGCTCCCAATCACATCAATGCATAAACCAAAACAATTCCAAAGTATTTTCATTTCCAGGAAACCTGTTTTTTACGTTCGAAAACCAATAAACGTCTGGCGGAGTAGTCTGAATGAACGAAGAGAAAGCTTTAACGGATTTACTTTGACGAGACAATTAAGTATTGTCACGAGAGTGGGTTGGGGATAGGAAAGGAAACACCAATCCTATGGAATAGTGCCTTTATTTACAACTCTAGGGTACTCACAGTTGTCACAGGTACGTACGCGGGAATGTCACTGTACTGTCACACACACAGAAACGTCACTGCACTGTCTCGCGCGTGGAAACGTCACTGCACTGTCAGGCGCGGTAATGTCACTGCACTGTCACACGCGTAAACGTCACTGCACTGTCACGCGCGGTAACGTCTCTCGCGCGTATTTACTGCACTGAACACTTCACTTCACTCACTATTTCACTTTACTTTTTACTCACTACTTCCACTTTTACTTTTCTTCCTTTTTCTTCTTCCTTCTTCCTTCTTCGGATTTTACTTTCAAACTAAAACTGGCGTAGGCCGCGCCTTGTTCTGCTTATATACCCCCCGGATGCGAACAATATCGCATCAAAGTTCTAAACTTAAGTCATAAATTTTCTTTTGTCTTCTTTTATTTCTGGCCCGTATTTTCATTTCAATTTAATCTAGAGTTATCTAGAAACTTCTTACAAAAATTCGAAAACACTATACGTGACTGTGATTTGAACCTGGGGTCTATGGATTCACAGTCCAACACCAAGACCGCTAGGCCAATCGTGTGCTGACGTGAGTGACGAAATTTCCCTTTAGATGAATTCTCCTAGTTTGAATTTGTGACGTTGACATTGTCATTATCACTTAACGTCCTACGCGACACTGCCCCCTCTCGAGACATGATCGTCCCGATCATTATTGCTTCCATGATAACGTGCCAATCGATCCACATGAACTATTTTGAGAGGACTGCGAGGATTACGCTGAATCCGGTAAGTCACGTCGTTAATTCTGGTGACAATTTTGTAAGGTCCTTCCCAACTTGGTTGTAGCTTTGGAGATTTTCCTTTTCTCCTCACCGGATTATGAAGCCAAACTAGTGTTCCTTCCTCGAAGCTGAGGCCATTAGCTCTTCGATCGTAACGAGTCTTCATTCGTTCACTAGCTTTAAGCCCAGCCTCTCTAATCTGCTCATAGACGTCAACCATCTTAATCCGAAGGTCATTAGCGTAGTCGGTTATTCCTTTTGGGGTATCTGGTGGACAACTTGATAACAAATCAGCTGGCAATTTCAATTCTCTTCCAAAATTGGCATATGCTGGAGTGACTGTAGTGGTCTCATGCACAGCAGTCCTATAAGATAGGAGGAATAGCGCAATATACTCGTCCCAGTTTTTCTGATGGCTTTCCACTACTTTTGCCAGATGCCGTTCCAATGTTTGGTTAAACCTCTCAACCATTCCATCTGACTGCGGGTGATACGGCGTCGTCCGAGTCTTATGGATTCCCATGATTTCACAGACTTCTCGGAATACTTGTGACTCAAAGTTTCGTCCCTGATCACTGTGCATCTCCAATGGCACACCAAATCTACAGAATACTTCGTTCACAAGCTTTGTCGCTACAGTGGTAGCCTCCTGATTAGGTAGTGCAAATGCTTCAGGCCATTTCGTGAAGTAGTCCATAACTACCAAAATGTACCGGTTGCCAGCATTCGTTATTGGAAACGGTCCGGCTATGTCAAGCGCTACTCGTTCCCAAGGAGCTCCAACGTTATACAACTTCATGGCTCCTCTGCTTCTAGTCTGTGGTCCCTTAACTGCCGCACAACTCTGACATTTACGGCACCATTCTTCTACATCGTCTCGGCAGTGTAACCAGTAAAAACGTTCTTTAATTTTTGTGAGAGTTCTTCTTATCCCCAGGTGTCCACCGGAAGTACCGTCGTGAAATGTTTTTAAAATCTCCCTTATCTTCTCTCTGGGGACGACCAATTGTAAATGGCAATCTTTACCTTGGGTACTATCCCATTTTCGGTAGAGTAATCCATTATGTAGCACCAGGCTGTCCCATTGCGCCCAAAGACTCTTTGTAGCCGTACTGTATTTGGCCACTTCTGACCATTTTGGTTTAGTTCCACTTCTTAGCCAGTTCAATAGTGGCTGAAAGTCTTTATCATCTTCCTGAGCCTTTTTCATGGCGTCGTCAGTCCAATTTTCATCTATGGAATCAGTACGGATTAGCCGGATGTTTACTTTTTCCTTCTCTTCCTGCCGATTGCAATGCTTGCAGTCCTCCAGGCAAGGTCTTCGAGACAAAGCATCCGCATTGCCATGACTCTTTCCTCCTCGATGTTCAATTTCAAACTCAAACTCTTGGAGTAGCTCAATCCACCTGGCTACCTGCCCTTCAGGATTTTTGAATTCCAATAACCATTTTAATGCAGCGTGATCAGTCCTTATCAGAAATTTGCGACCAAGCAAATATTTCTTAAAATGTTGCAATGTCTTGACCACAGCCAACAATTCTCTGCGAGTTACGCAGTAATTTCTCTCTGGCCTTGAAAGAGATTTGCTGAAGTAGGCGATTACTACTTCCTGATCTCCTCTCTGTTGAGATAGAACACCTCCAATTCCGGTGTTACTTGCGTCAGCGTCCACAATAAACTTGCCTTCCATGTCAGGATATCCGAGGATAGGAGTTTCACATAGACGCATTTTGAGGTACTGAAAAGCTTGCTCACAATCTTCATCCCAAGAAAATGCTTGTTTCTCTTCAGTCAACCGATGTAAAGGCTTAGCGATATCGGAAAACCCTTTTACGAATCTTCTATAGTAAGAGCATAGACCCAAGAATGCTCGCACCTGTGTCTTATCTGTTGGCGTTGGCCAATCTTTTACTGCACTTATTTTAGATGGGTCAGTTGCAATACCTTGTTCCGAAATAACGTGTCCCAAGTAGTTGACCTGACGTTGGAAAAATGAACATTTCTTTGGACTTAGCTTTAAATTTGCACTCTGTAGTCTTGAAAACACACTTTCAAGCTTCTTGAGATGATCATCAAAATCTCTCCCCATTATAATGATGTCATCCAAATAAACCAAACAGGTTTCTCCTAGCATACCTGCCAGCACATGTTCCATCAACCTTTCAAATGTTGCTGGCGCGTTACATAGTCCAAATGGCATAGTTTTGAACTGCCATAAACCCTTGCCGGTTGAAAACGCAGTCTTCTCTTTATCCTTAGGATCCAAATCTACTTGCCAATACCCACTTTTTAAATCAAGAGTAGAGAACCAAGTCATGCCACAAAGTGAATCCAAAGTGTCATTGATTCTTGGAAGTGGGTAACTGTCCTTTTTAGTTACATCGTTCAATCGCCGATAGTCTACACAGAACCTAGTCGATCCATCCTTCTTCTTTACTAACACAATCGGAGAGCACCATGGGCTTGATGAAGGTTCTATCACGCCGTTCTTCTTCATCTCTTGGATCATGTCCTCAACTTCCTGCTCACGGGCAAAAGGAACAGGTCTTGGTCTCTGCCGAATAGGTGTTGTATCCCCGGTATCAATTTTATGTTTTACCAAATCGGTTCTGCCAATATCTCCATCATTTTTAGAGAATAAATTGCTATATTTCAACAAGAAATTTCTTGCTTTTATTAATTGCAATTTAGTAAGATTGCCCTTGCAACCCTCCAGAAGCTTTGCTACATTTTCTTCCCGATTTATTATTTTTCGCTGTTGTACCTCTTCACACTTTCTCAACCAGACTACTTCATCACAGTTTCCGATAACTGTTCCCTTACGTAGTGTTTGCGCTACGTCATGAGGGTTGAGAACAGGTACCAACGCAACTTGGCCACTTCCCACTAAAGTTCTGGCCGGGATCCATGGTACGTCTGAGATTTCTCCATCTATAATGGCACATCTTCGTGGTGCGCTACTATTATTTGGCGGTAGTATAACAGGAACCATCGTCTGGGATCTTGGGTTAAGGATAGTGTCCCTCAAACATAACACCTTACCAAAATTTCCTCCTTTCATCGGAATTTCCTCATTGCCATGTTTTAGAACACCATTTTTCAAGTCAATATTGCACTGATGATTTTGTAGAAAGTCTAAACCAATAATGCAATCGTCGGAGATGCCTGCGATAATCACTCTCTGCCAATAAAGTGTTGCCCCGATCTTGATGGCTACAATCTTTTCTCCTTGGGATGATATTCGTTGACCGGTAGCAGTTGTTAGCGTGAGATTTTTATTCGCTTGAATATACCGACCTCCAATATCCTTAAGTCTGTGGTTGCTGATGACTGTCCGTGACGCCCCGGTGTCTATCGTCAACTGGCAAGGTTTCCCATTGACTAAACCGTCTATCACTAAAGTATTTCCATCGCTTGTCTGCTTCACAACAATTTCTGGGGCTTTAATACTTCCGGCCAGCGTCCACCCCGCAGCCCTAGCCTTGTCAAGTTTTTCCTGGGGCTGCTCCGATGTCGAAACTGCCGCATCCACCTGACATCGAAAAGCTGTACGTTCACGCTTCGGGCAAGTGCTACGAATATGGGTCCGTTCTCCACACTCATAGCACATCGGATTGTAGGGTCGTCGATTACTGTTTTCTGTGCCTACAACTTCCTGTAGCCTCTGAGCTCGTGAGTCATATCGCACCGCTTCTACTTCTAAAGCGTGAGCCACTGCTTTTTTCAACGTTTTGTGATGACCCAGTCGCACAGCCGCCCTGACTTCGGGATCCCGTATTCCATCAATGAAAACCTGCAAGAGCATCTCCTCCACGACGGATGGCGATGATTGATATGCCTTGCGCACCAGTCTTTCCACTTCAAAAGACCATTGTTGTAAGGTCTCGCTTACCCGCTGACAACGATCTTTGAGTTGCGCCCTGTATACATGCTCCAGGTGACTGTCTCCGTATCTGGCTTCCAGAGCTTCTATGAGTTCATCGTAGGTGACCTCTTTCTTTCCAGCGCCTACTGCTTCCAAAACGGAGAGAGCATCATCTCGAAGGGCTAGAGCCAATGCAGACAGTGCCTCTTGTTCATCCCAGTGGCTAGCCTTTTTGATTGTCTCCAACTGTAGTTTAAAGGCAGCCCAGGAGGATTTACCGTCGTAGGGTGGCACCTTAAAATTTTTGGTTAAAGGGGCAGCCATAGAGCTAGTGACAAGTCCAGATATTTTGAGAAGTTTCACTTCCTTACCAAGTTGTTGAAGCGTTCCTTTTACTTCTGCAACTTCTTCTTTTACTTTTGCAACTTCCTTCTCGAAATCATCCATCCGGGCTGTAGCAGCCCGAAACGCAGCCAAAACATCTTTGGAAAAGGACTGAAGCTGCTCTTCCTGGCGGCGTGCTTGCTCCTCTTGGCAGCGTGCTTGCTCCTCTTGACGGCGTGCTTGTTTCTCCTGAAGTGCACGCATGTGCTCCTCCTGGCGGCGTGCTTGCTCCTCTTGACGGCGTGCTTGTTCCTCCTGAAGTGCACGCATGCGCTCCTCCTGGCGGCGTGCTTGCTCCTCCTGGCAGCGTGCTTGCTCCTCCTGGCGGCGTGCTTGTTCCTCCTGAAGTGCACGCATGTGCTCCTCCTGGCGTCGTGCTTGCTCCTCCTGATGGCGTGCTTGCTCCTCCTGATGGCGTGCTTGCTCCTCCTGATGGCGTGCTTGTTCCTGCATCATAACAGTAATCTGCTGCAGGTAGGCGTTCATTTCCACTGAAGTGGCTGGTGGGACGGCCACTGATGTGGTTGCAGCGCCCCCAGAATTGGACTCGTCGAGCAACTGTTCCTCTGCCGCTGCAGCTACCGCTCGAGTGGTTACCCCTCTCTCATTTCTAGGCACGATCGGCATCTTTCCTATCCCACTTCTGACACCAATTGTCACGAGAGTGGGTTGGGGATAGGAAAGGAAACGCCAATCCTATGGAATAGTGCCTTTATTTACAACTCTAGGGTACTCACAGTTGTCACAGGTACGTACGCGGGAATGTCACTGTACTGTCACACACACAGAAACGTCACTGCACTGTCTCGCGCGTGGAAACGTCACTGCACTGTCACGCGCGGTAATGTCACTGCACTGTCACACGCGTAAACGTCACTGCACTGTCACGCGCGGAAACGTCTCTCGCGCGTATTTACTGCACTGAACACTTCACTTCACTCACTATTTCACTTTACTTTTTACTCACTACTTCCACTTTTACTTTTCTTCCTTTTTCTTCTTCCTTCTTCCTTCTTCGGATTTTACTTTCAAACTAAAACTGGCGTAGGCCGCGCCTTGTTCTGCTTATATACCCCCCGGATGCGAACAATATCGCATCAAAGTTCTAAACTTAAGTCATAAATTTTCTTTTGTCTTCTTTTATTTCTGGCCCGTATTTTCATTTCAATTTAATCTAGAGTTATCTAGAAACTTCTTACAAAACTTCGAAAACACTATACGTGACTGTGATTTGAACCTGGGGTCTATGGATTCACAGTCCAACACCAAGACCGCTAGGCCAATCGTGTGCTGACGTGAGTGACGAAATTTCCCTTTAGATGAATTCTCCTAGTTTGAATTTGTGACGTTGACATTGTCATTATCACTTAACGTCCTACGCGACAGTATTGATTAGGTTTCTCATATCGAGATAAAGTTTATTTGCTAGGCAAATTAAAAAAAAATTGAACTTCAGACATTTACTCCCAATAACTATTGAACTAATGAAACAATTTCATCATGAGTCTTTAAAAAAAATTATAACCGCGGCCGACCCGAGTTTTAGGCGCTGCGATTTCACAGACAGACACACAGATAAACAGATATACGGACACGTAAAACTTATACCACCCATATTTTTCGTCGGTTGTTAAACATACAAGGAGTAAGACAGTTTGTTGCCACTTCTTCTGTACTTGCGCTTAGGAAGCGGCAGTAAACTTAGCTGTAAATAAATGATCTGACGACAACATTTTCTTAGAAATAGAAAAGAAAATATAAATTGACAATTATCAGTGATACAAATATTCAAAGATAAATAAATGATTTTTTACTTTTGACATATTCACTCGAGGCAGTGGTTTTGCCGCTGCTGCGTGGCTGACTTAGATTCTGTTACCGCAACAGTGTTTTTAACTTCTTCTTATATTTAAGAGCTGGACTCTTGTCGGTGGAGTGCTTTCCATGTCTCTCTTCCTTCCGCTAAGTTCTTAACCTCTTTATATGTTTTCACGTTTAATAACAGTGTTACAAGTTACAAATAGGTACTCGCTAGACTAGCTATACCGTTAATCTCTGTTTGCATTTGAATAAATATCTCATAAAGAAGTTTAAAAGCTTACAGTACAATTTGTTCTAGTCTATTATAATTATCTTTGTACAAAAAGCGAATTTATATGCTGCTCTGTTTGTGTTAAAAACACTGACGCGAAACCTGTCACATTAGAAATACAGTCAGCAT
Organism: Acrobasis consociella; assembly: GCA_963555685.1. NCBI lineage: Eukaryota > Metazoa > Arthropoda > Insecta > Lepidoptera > Pyralidae > Acrobasis > Acrobasis consociella. Next base: position 20,707,536 of record OY743111.1, on the reverse strand, counting down.
TTTAGTGAGCATGTTATTTACATTCAAATATGAATGACGTGTGACAATCTTGATTATGCTGGGTAAGAACTCAAAAGATGTGATTTTATAAATTCTTTTATGTTGTTCAGTATAATCCTTCCATACAATATAGGTCTCAAGTCATAACGCTAAATGAAGACGTACTACATTTTCTGTTATTAATATTAGTTTCGTCTTTTATATTCTACTTTTATTTCGAATTCTCTATTAGAATCCGCTGGCTAAATTGTCTAAAGGCATCTGAAATATATTAAATAATAACCAGAATCGACGGGTTTTGTACAACGCAACGCCTTTTGAAGCTTATTTACTGTATTTAGCTTACGATGAAAACGCTCAGTCAAACCATTATTTTAGGGATGATATGCCATGTTCGAAGCTTGTGAATTAGAATTAATTTGACCAAATAATGTCATCAAGACTCACCACAGCTCATTATCATCATCATCAGGTATTTTTATCTCCACTGCAGGAGCACGACCCTCTCTGTATTACCAGAGCCATACTTGGCCAGAACAACCAGAGGACTTAGCATACACTCTCCACGCTGACCAGACGGGTTGGAGAGGTCTCATTGATGTTTATAAGCTTTGTTTAACTTGTATTTCCTAAGTCGCTTTTTACGACATCCACGGAAATTCCCTATTCTACTCTGCCGGAAACCACAGCTCATGCCCGAAACAATAAACCCAAAATTATAGTCCAAGTTTTGTATGCAGCTGCAAGAAATTACTTCTCAGTTATTTATTAGGTAATTCCGGTTATTGAATGGTTGAAATTTGAACATTAACTATCCTTGAAAAGCTGTTTCTTGGATCGTGCAAATTGTAAAAGTAAATTGAAACAATAAATAAGCGTCAGAAATTTAAACTGAAGAGGTAAGAAAGAACAGTCAATATAAATATTTTAAAATTGAAATAACGCTTATTAGTATTTGGTTTACCAAAACTCTCTAGTACACTGACATACAGTTACAAAATATACTTTGATAACCCCTTTTGATTGATTTGACTTACGTTCATAGATTCTTTGATTTCATCTGTCTTTATTAACCTAATAGTAAATAAGTACCTGGGTGACCGAGCTTTGCTCGGTTACAACATTTAAACTTACATTTTTTTAAACCTCAAACAATACAAAATAAAAAATTATATATAAACTTGAATATAAAAAAAACAAAAGTAAGTCACCGAGTGGGATTCGAACCCGTATCACTCTTTCTAGCGGTCCGTATCCTTAACTGCTGAGCTAAACCGATAGCAGCCGGTGCGACGAAATTAGCAACCATATTCTGCGTAGAAAGAAAAACGCATGAAAACTCAAAAACACGCGTTTTCCTAAACATAAGATTAACCCTTTAACTGTCGGACGCCCGGAGCGGGCGTCTGATGTATTGTTTTACTATTGTGTCTGCTATGCCGACATTCGAAGGGCTAATCTAGATCGATTGTTTACCCCCGAAAACCCCCATATACCAATTTTCAGCGAAATTGTTAGAGCCATTTTCGAGATCTCAGAAATATATAAATAAATATACGAGAATTGCTCGTTTAAAGGTATAAGATAAGATTATGTTACGAATGGCAGAAGATCGCTGCAGACAGGGACATGTCAAAATATAGGGGATCTTTTCATTGCCACAGAAATAATAATGCCATTGCCGAGGAATGGGTAACTACACATAGAATAGTTACAAAAATTAAAAATAACCGGCCAAGTGCGAGTCCGTCTCGCTGACGAAGGGTCCGTATCTTTTCTATCCCCTCCGTATCCGTCTATTTATATATATACTTATTTTATTCTATTTCCAGTATTTGTTATAGCGGCAACAGAAATACATGATCTGTGTTTCTACTGCATAGCTATCACGGTTCATGAGAACCGCCTGGTGACAGACAGAAAGACAGACGGAAGGACGGAAGCAGAGTCTTAGTAGAAGGATCTCGTATGGACAGACAGACAGTCGGACGGACAGCGGAGTCTCAGTAATTGGGTCCCTTAAGAAACCCTAAAAACTAACCTAATAGCAGCGTATACGGCAGCACTACAGACACCGACTCAGCCTTCACGGCGTTGACGTCCACCAGCAGCTGTAGGATGTTGTACGGCAGCCAGCACAACGCAAACAGGACAGCCAAGAGCAGCAAGATCCAAGCCACTCGTTTTCTTTCTCGGACGAGGCGCAGGCGCTGGAAAGAGATTAGTTACATTCATTTAAAAAAAATATAGAAACAAATTACACAGATTGAGATAGTCCTCAAGTAAGTTAAAGAGACCCAAGACAATTTGATAAAAGGCCATTTTCCAACTTGCCCTAAGCGGCAATCGAACCCGGAACCTCTGGGTAGCGGACCAACATGGAGGTCGTCATTCTGATGTGTGACATCTTTTCTGTATTTGGCAAGCGAGGCGTAAGACATCCTGGGTCGCTGGAAAGCGCTGGATGCAGGCCGCTCTAGATCGGTCATTTTGAAATCTTTGGGAGAGACATATATCCAGCAGTGGACGTTCATCATCATCAGGTCTTTTTAGTCCCCACTGCAGGAGCACGACTCTCTCTGTACTACTTGAGCCAGTGTATACTTGGCCAGAGCAGCAAGAGGACTTGGCCTACACTCTCCTCGCTGGCTAGACGGGAGAGGTCTCGTCGCTGGCTAGACGGTTTAGCTTGTTTTTCCTAAGTCGCCTTTTAACACATCCACGGGAAGACTTGGAGTGGTCCTATTCTACTCTGCCGGAAATCACACGGCTTCGTGTGGCTTATAGTAGACGTTATGATATGATATATGATGACATCTTTCCTATCATTTTACTTTGGTTTTACTACAATCTGTGGAAGTGATTGCGTGAAATGCGACGAAAGTCTGTAGGGGTTGGATCTCATTATATCAAAACAGAACAGCACTTTTCTATGCTGCTAACCTTTAGAAAAGACGCTAGAATTATAATATGACAAAGCCTTTCTGGCGAGTTGGCGCCCAATACTGTGAAAACGGTTTTCTTTCCGCGTTTCTATTATCAGTGGTCATTGCGAAGCGATGGTATCGGCAGTTTTTCTTTGAAAAATGAATAAAATTTTAATATTCACTAAACATAATGTAAATTAAACTTATTGACGTGTAAAAGTGCCCGTAGTGTAGAGGTCTATATAGTTATTAAATAAACATTTAAATTTTGAATTTTATACTAGCGTTTTTAGGTCCTTGTGGATATCATTATCATCATTATCACCAGGTCTTTTCGTCTCCACTGCAGGAGCTCAACTCTCTCTGTACTACCCGTGCCAATACTTGGTCAGAGCAGCCAGAGGACTTGGCCTACACTCTCTTCGCTGGCCAGATGGGTTAGAGAGATCTCATTGATGTTTATAAGCTTTGTTTAGCTTGTATTTCCTAAGTCGCCTTCTACGACATCCACGGGAGGACTAACGACCCTATTCTACTCTCCCGGAAACCACACGGCAAATTACACTCTGCGCTATCGTTGTGTGCACAGAATGGTTTATGTTCAATAACATGGAGTTTATAGCTAAAGCCGGATGTGCGGCAGATTGAGGCCACTTTGGCATGGCTTGATCGGCTTTTACATAATCCGGTTGGGATTTATGCCGCCGCTCGCGACGACGAACTTGTTTATTCGAGAAGATTACAAAAACGTACCTTAACAAGGGGATTTTTCTTAGGTGTTTTCCGTTGGGTTTCTTCTCTTTTTTAACTAACATTATCATAAAAATATTAATTTAAATCATATCAATTGGAATATTTGTAAAAAACGTATTTAATTTACGTAACAAATACGGTTTGTCGAAGTTCACTTTGGGGCTCAGTAAATTCAAATGTATCAATGACGTTTTGTTTTTATACGTTTTTGTTTTTACTGCTCATGATCGGTAATTTGGAAATCTTTCGGAGAGGCCTATGTCCAGCAGTAGATATTAAGCAGCTGAAATGATTATGAGGATGATGAATGACGTTTACATACCAAAATCTCAATTTTACCATAACTATTTTCGTTGGACCTATTAAAGACCTATAGAAGAAATAAATAAGATTTCTGATCTAAGTAAATCCCGAGTTGTATGTTTCCTTAGCTTTTTATAAAGAGTCTTTCTTTACGTTAGTAATCAGCTTAAAAAAATCATAAACCTAGGCGAATCTGATGTGCTTATATCAGTAACCTTATTTGATACTTTTTACTTAGTAGCGAAAGTCAATATAAGATTACTTTATTTTTGTTTGAACATGAAGTGAAATCGTTTATCGGGGATTGATACAAAAGATTGATGTTGAATTGATCGGCTTTTACTTAAATCCTGTTTGCATTTCCGCCACGGCTTGCGACGCAAAAGTGGCTTGTTTATTCAACTTGATTACAGATTTCGGAGATGAGCTCGGTGGATTAGCGAGAGTGCGCTTTACTAACGCAAGTAAAGCAACGCTGACCTGATCCGTACTTGGAAACCCTTCTAAGTACGCCGGTAAATTTTTTATGCCACTTGTGGTCGGGTGAAAATAAGAGGCATAAAAAACCGGCCAAAAAATGTTGAGCTCCTCTGTACTTTGAAAGGCACTTATAAGCCGTTGGTCCCGCCTGACATCATTGTATGGCAGTCGTCAAGCTATGTCAGATGCCTTTAGGCAGAAACACACACGAAAAACAAATAAACCTAAATTCCCGCTGATATGGTTGAGGTCAAACAATATTTTTAAATCCTCAACTCGCTTTAAGTACCTATACGCTATTTTCCAACAATTCGAATCATGTTTTTTTTCTAAACGTCAAAATATGGGGTTTGTATGAAATACAGGCAGATGACGTCACAGTTTTTTTGGACTCAAATAGCGCTCTTAGAATCAGTTCTTCTGCATTCGTAATTCTAAAATCACATTAGAAATGAATATTATCGTGACCAATGACATTATTTTGTAATATTTTATTTTCGACAGTGCCAAGTATTTTATTTTTGATCCAGGAAAATACCCAATTTTGGGAAAATCTGCGATGTTACAACTCACATATGTTCCAACCTTCCTTAGTCTCTTCTAAAACTATATAATGTCCTTTTTAATTAGGTACAAATATATTAAGGGGTGATTCAGTCCATCATTTTGAACAACTTTTCCCAATGAATGTATTTCGGGAGTCGACATCGCTTTCGACAATTGTGATTCGATCTTAAGTTTTTTCTGTCAAATAAAAAAATATCAAACGTTAATTCGTCCAAACGTGCCGCGGTCTAGAGTTCATTCGTTAAAATGAAAAAAAAAAGAATTCCTTCGGCCACTGGTGATCCGGCCAAGTGATTTTCGACAAGGCGTACGGGACTCGTATTTCGAAATAAGAAAAAAATATTTTAGGTTCTCATACAAATCGAAGTAGTCACGTGATATCATTACTTTGTAAAATGAAAAAAAAAATTCTTGTTTCGATATACATTTATTGGGAATAGTTGTTAGGAATGATAGACTGAACCACCCCTTAAAATATTTGTACTTAATTAAAAAGGGCATTGTATATAAATTCCTACCAAGATTTGCCACATAACTATCGTGTCGGCCATTTTGAAATTAATTAATTAGTCATGGCAAACACTGGCTGATATATGAGTACAGTACACATATTTAACATTAACTTGTCAACTAATTAATCTTTAGGACTTATTCCATAATATGTTTAAATAATATTATTTTGTTTCCAAGGTATAAAATATGCTATTTTACGTACTATAAGCATGTCTTTATTTCTCTGGGATAGATAAAGCCTAAGAGAGATAAAATAAATAAAAATGCGTCCCCGCCCCCCGTCCCCGCACCTGTCCCCCGTTCTCGGCGAGTTGAGGGGTAATATTCATACTAATTCCGAGGCGTAGCTGTCATGTCATATTTCTTGTTCTGTTACTTTTGTAAGTGTTATATTTGTGTCACAATAAATTTAAGAGAGTTTGAAAAAGGGATTTGTTTTTTTTTACAGCAGAACTTCACTAAAAGTTTATTTTTCTTTATTTTTATTCGAAGAGGCATTTTCCAATTTCAATATTCGAAGAAGATCAATTCAATTTCTTTTTGTTTAAATGGGCAAAGACCTTGTCGGGTGGTTCCATAGAAATTTTGTCATAATTGGTTTTGTAGTTTGGGGCTGAAAATTATGTATGAATTTGTTTGAAAGATGACTAGAATATTTTTTACATGATTGATGAAAATTTAAATACTTTTTTAAAATAGTGTTATTAAATTTATTTTACATACATACATACATACTATCACGTCTTTATCCCTAATGGAGCAGACAGAGCATTTTGGGTCTTGCAGTTCTATGCAGAGCCCAGGGCCGCAAGACCCAAAAGCCACTTTTAGCGTCATGGTGGGCGAGAAGATGGAAAAGCAATCAATACAGTGATGGGTTGCTAGCCGCATCGCCTGTTAACATGATTTGCATTTTTGCCCATTCCCTCAAATGGATTTTAATCATATGTTAATTGGCGAGACGGCTATCAAGCCATCACTATCTTGATGCCTATATCACGCTAAACGTGGCTTTCCGTCTTATGGCCTTAGGCCCTGTCTGCCCTGTCAAGGATTAAGATGTAATAATGTATCTGTAATCTCAGTTAAGACACGAGTTTCATTGAAATTAATTAAAATTACTTCACCGATTCCATTCACATATGAGTAATTATCGAGTTCGTAATTAATTAGTAGCTTTTGTGACTAATTAATAATTATGCTGTTGTACTGAACTCCAAACGTGATATTTACCCCAAGGCTTCGACGCATGAAATAAATAATTATGACTCTACGAGCTTACGACGTATGAGAGTATTCTACGGATGCCCTAAGTGGAATGCCTCGTTTATACTAATGTCGTAAGCCTGATGTTGTTACAGTGAAAGCTAATGATGATAAAATAACCTTAAGGCCATACCCAAATTTTCCGGGGTCCAGTGGCGCCGCCATTTAAAATAAATCATTTAAAAGGAAACGGAGATATCATTCAAAATTGTGTCTTGGTCAAGCCCTAGATAACCCTTAAAACTATTTTATGAACTACTGTTTATAATTTAAAGTGCGAACGTGAAGCTTTTCTACGCACATTAGCTAAAAGTGGCCGTTTTTCGCAAATGTGCGTAGAAAAGCTACACGTTCTCACTTTAAACTACAAAAAGTAGTTTAAAAAATACTTTGAATGGGTATCTAGAACTTGACCAAGACACAATTTTAAATGATATCTCCGTTTCCTTTTAAATGATTTATTTTAAATGGCGGCGCCACTGGACCCCGGAAAATTTGGGTATGGCCTTAACCAACTGGCAGAGAGGCTTCATGAATTCTTAGTACTTTGCTTAACAAAAACATAGTCAACTAGATTATCCAATAATAAAGGAAACATTATTGGATATTCTAGATGACTTATTTGACTAAATAAAATAACATATTTTTCACGCAGTTCCGATTCCTAATTATGCTATAGATAGTGTGTTGCAACTTTTCTAAATGTCGTAAAATCAATTGATAGCAATCATAATCATCATTTGCCGTGTGGTTTCCTGTAGAAAAGAATAGGGCCACTCCAAGTCCTCACGTAGATGTCGTAGAAGGCAACTCAGGAAATACAAGCTAAACAAAGCTCATAAACATCAATGAGACCTCTCCAACCCGTCTGGCTAGCGAGAAGAGTGTAGGCCAAATCCTCTGGCTGCTCTGGCCAAGTTTGGCTCTGGCAGTACAGAGAGGGTCGTGCTCTTGCAGTGGAAACAAAAAGACCTGATGATGATTATCATCATTTCAACCGCTTAACGTACCCTGTTGAACATATGCGTCTCCCAAGGATTTCCAAAATAACCAATGCAGAGCGGTCTGCATCTAGCGCTTTCCAGCGACCTAAGGTCAAATTAATATCAATATGTTTTTTCTACCAAACTAAACAATTTTTCCCTTCAATATTAAAATATAATAAGAGACAGAGAGAGAGAGAGAGAGAGACATTACACAGATTGAGCTTGCCCCAAAGTAAGTTTTAGACTTGTGTTATGTGATACTGACTCAACGATAGTAGATTTTTTTAACCAAATACACATATATAGGTAAATAAACATCCTAGGCCCAGGATAATTTGAAAAAGGTCATTTTCCAACTTGCCCTGACCGGGAATCGAACCCGGAACCTCTGGGTGGCGGACAAGCATGGTGACCACTACGTCACGGAGGTCATCGAATATTAACAGACATAATTCTACAATAATGATTAATATACACACCTGCTGACTGTTTGCGCTTCCCTCCGTCTGGTCAAAGGGTGGCAGCACTGAGCACAACCTTCTCCCCATTAGGGAGTACGACACTACGACTATACACCCTGAAAAAAAACAATAATTATTATTCTCCATACGTATTGAGGGTTTTTGAAAAAAATATGGGACACTATATATGATTTTCAAAGGCGTGGTCTTTTGGGCTCACCAAAGTGTAAATACATCAGTCACCCGTAATTATTTACAAGTGGTACTTAGCAAAACATGAAAACACGTAGGGCCATTGCAAATATCGTATCGCAAAAACTGCCTCTGGGGTCCAGTTGTCAAGGCTTTCGGCTTCTGACCTGAAGGTCGTGAGTTCGAATCCCAATGGGAACACACGCACAACAAGCACACTTTTTAAAAAGTAGTTTCCAAACTGGTTAGGATATTGCAGCCTTGAATCACCTGATTATCCGAAAAGAAAGATGATTCACTGTTTTAGAAGGCACGTATAAATTGTGAGTCTCGTCCATCCATCCATCAAACGTTTGCTCAATTCTATCTAAGGATTGTTTCTGGTGTACCCTTTAGGTTGTGGAGGTCAGACGGCAGTCGCTCTTTGTAAAAACCAGTAACCTCGTCAAATCACCTAGGTTAGGTAGCGGACCCCGGGCTCTGAAGTGTTACCGCTGATTATGCAACCGAGAATACGCTCGGATGATGATTTCCATTGCAAATATCGCACACAACACTACAGTTAGCATTTTAAAAAACGCACGTGAATCAATCTGTCTACCTCCATCACACTAATGACACTAGTTACATCTTGAAGATAAACTCCCCAAAGGGCAATTTGAATATTAACTAGTTAACTACAAATTACGTCTAGACAATTGTTTACTTTACCTCTAAGTCTCTAAGTCTCTACCTGATAAGAAGGGACAACTTTACCCGAGGTCAATAAAGTTTGGTTACCCACTTAGTCATGATCTTGTTGGTCTACAAGTCTATTAGTTAGACCGAATAGGTAAAGCCTGTCATGAAGATACAAATATTGAGCTGGATGTGCGAAATCTCGCGGAGAGATCGCGTGAGAAATATCCTCATTTGCGGCAGCCTTCAAGACCGTGAAATATATAATAAACTGTTATTCTAGAGGTGGCGTACCCATAATGGAATTCACGACCGAGAGTTTTTACAAAAACTGTGTACATACTGTATCATCATCATCATCATCACCAGGTCTTTTTGTCTCCACTGCAGGAGCTCGACCCTCTGTGTTCTACCAGAGCCATTATTGGCTAGAGTAGAAAAAGGACTTTGGCTTACACCCTCGCTGGCCTACATTCTATGTAAATCATCATGGTATGGTATCATTTGGGTTGGAGAGGTCTCATTGATATTTATAAGCTTTGTTTAACTTGTATTTCCTAAGTCGCCTTCTACGAAATCCACGAGAGGACTTGGAGTGGGTCTGATTCTACTTCGAAACCTCAAGGCAAACAAACTGTGTATACTGCACTAATCTTACCTAAATTACGAGAACGACTGCATACTGCATATCAAGCAAAACTAGTTTTTGCTAGTATTCGATATTATATAAGGGTAGTCAAGTTCAATATGTCTGTATAAAACGCACGCTACTGAAGCCTACGCTGGTATGTTCATGTCTTGGCGAAACCGGCAAGTTACGTAGAAAACAAATGTATAGCCATGCCGCCTCCGCTGGGCCCGGACATGATATGGCATACCCAAGAAATGCTGGCTCGTTAAGAATGATATTATTGCCAATGGTGTTACAACTAACGATGCTCAAGACCGTGCGAGTGGAGAAGATGAAGCAGGAAAATGGGGAATTCACAGCAACAGCCGAAAGCCGGAAAGTGGATCTCAGACTTCACAGCATTACAGCAGAGAATGTAACTGGGGAAACGCTGAATCTAAGCTTGTTCCCAATTACATCCTCAGCTGTAATGTATATCAGTGTAATATTTGATAAGCTATTAATACTGGCATTGTGGAACAATCACTGCTGAGAAAAGTTTAAAAAACTTAGTCGCATAGTCGCAGAGGTGCTTTATCAATATATTACAATATAACTTTAGGCTCTCTTACTCATTTTAGCGGCTGCGATGAATATATCTAATTCGATACTTTCTAACGACTCAAATTAGATACTTTTTCTTATCGTTAAGACAAACATTTTCTTTGTGATTGGTATGAAATACAGACAGAGTGAAAAAGCGTTTTTAATATCAGTTTTTCTGCAATAATAAATCTAATTTCATTCTGAAAATGAATACGATAAAAGCAAAGTGACATTGTTTGTGACATTTTATTTTCTTGACGTTTTAAAAAATTTTATTTTTGACCTAGGAAAGTACCTAATTGTTAATTTCAGCGATGGCTAATCCACTAAACTAAATGGTTCTAGGAAAGACTCGTCAGCCCGCCTCCTTGTTTTAAGACTTCTCAGTAATCTGTTAATTGAATTTGTTAACTTGTTCGCAAGTTTTACGTGAACTGCCTCCGTGGTGTAGTGGTTAGAGCGTTCGGCTCATACCTGGAGGTCGCGGGTTCGATTCCCGGCGGGGGCAACGACTTCGAGTTGTTGTCCTAGTTTGGTTAGGACATTGTAGGCTGATCACCTAATTGTCTGATAAGTAAGATGATCCGTGCTTCGGAGGGCACGTTAAGCCGTCGGTCCCGGTCACTGTCTTTGACATTGGTCGTTACCTAAAACCATGTCAGAGGCCTTTAAGGCGGTTTAAAAACTCTGACACTAGTGTTAGTCACTAACACACACGATAGGAAGACGTGATATATTGTAAAGAAAGAAATATAAAGAAATATATAGGGACAAATTACACTGTTTAAGATAGCCCCAAAGTAAGTTCGAGACTTGTGTTATGGGATACTAACTCAACGATACTATATTTTATAACAAATACATACATAGATAAACATCCAAGACTCAGGACAATTTGAAAAAGGCCATTTTCCAACTTGCCCTGACCGGGGATCGAACCCGGGACTTCTGGGTGACGGAATATGGTGACCACTACGCCACGGAGGTCGTCATTACATTGTATTACAGTGAAAAAACCTCTCTGCAGCGAGTAAAGGAATGACTTTTTAACCTTTACAGCTGTGATCGTTCCTCTAAACCAGTATTGGTCTCATCAGTATCTTATCAGACATTAATGTGTACTAAACTTTGACGTGTAAATACGCCTGCATAACAATAATTTCCTACTAAATAAATATTTGATTCTTTGAAACAAACCAAATAAAACAACAACAAACAAAAGTCTTCATTTCTTGGATGTTATAAATACTTTAATATCATTGAGTTATATCATAACACAAGCTTCGTATTTACTTTCGGGCTAGCACAATCTGTGTGATTTGATCGTATATATTTATTTATATTTATTGGAAACGCAAAAGTCTTTCCCCAAAGCATAGCACCGGAAGGGGATGTTAGGCATTATTAGCAAGCGGATTTCCTTTTACGCAAATGTTGTATTTCAGCATGTTTTTCTGATATCATAAGACTAACAAATGATGCTGAGGAAAAATATATCATTACTTTTGTATAATTTTACCAGATATCATATAATTCGATAGGTACCTTTTAATTAATTAACATATTAAGAAGAGATTGTGTCTTTACAAATGTGAAGGGAACAGTAGGAAAAGGTCGGCCTCGGCGAACTTTCTGCGACCAAATTGCAGACGTTCTAAAAAAAGGAGAGGTTAAAAGTACCCGTAACCGAAGGGCATGTATGAAGAGATTGATGAGTTTAGATGAAGCAAAAGAGGTTTGTCAGGATCGTAGCAAGTGGAGGTCCATAGTCTCTGCCTACCCCTGCGGGAAACAGGCGTGATATTATGTTTGTATTAAGAAGAGAGATGAATTTGGACGCGACTGATCTTAAGACCACTTCATTATGACGACATGCGATTTAAACATACATACATACATACTATCACGTCTTTATCCCTAATGGGGCAGACAGAGCATTTTGGGTCTTGCGGTTCTATGCAGAGCCCAGGGCCGCAAGACCCAAAAGCCACATTTAGCGTCATGGTGGGCGAGAAGATGGAAAAGCAATCAATACAGTGACGGGTTGCTAGCCGCATCGCCTGTTAACATGATTTGCATTTTTGCCCATTCCCTCGATCGGCTTTTACGATCTGCGTGGGAAGAGAAGCAGCTGGTACATTCTAAGTTTTTTTATTTCTCCCAGACCAGCATGGGAGACATTTAAACAATGAGCGTTTTAGACGAGTTGCTACAAAGCCTACGAGTACTTGCGACTTACTCAAGACCATTTGAAACTAACTTAATTTGAGGAACAACTTCAAACAATTTCTTTTATTTCAAATCTCTGTGGTTTTTTACAATCATTATGAGTTTCGAAGTAGGTAACTTGTTACGGCCATCAGAAATATATATTTATGTATCTGAAACAGGCATTTTATTCTTCATTAAAATGGTAATGAGTTTCAAAACAAGCCGGTGGAGTTTGAAGAGTTTATAAAAAGTTTCTTTATCTTGTCCCATATGCGGATGTATCATATACACTGTGCTGCTTCGGAGTCCGGGGTATGCTTTTCCGCTTTTTACATATATCTATACATATAAAAAAACAGTAAAAAATGTGTCTGTTCATTGAGTATATTTATTATTTGACGACCTTCGTGGCGTAATGGTCAACAAGCTAGACCGCTAATCTGGCGGTCCTGGGTTCGATTCCCAGCCAGGACAAGTTGGAAAATGGCCTTTTTCAAATTGTCCTGGGTCTTGGATATTTGTTTTAAAATATAGTATCGTTGAGTTAGTATCCCATAATACAAGTCTTACTTACTTTGGGGCTGGCTCAATCAGTGTTATTTGTCCTTATATATTGATTTATTTATTTCCCAAAAAAAAAATTAAGGGCGATGCTTATATAATAATAGAGTAAGATTTTTTTTAAATGTCCGTCTGTTTGTCTGTCTGTAAACGCTAATCTCCGGAAATACTGAAAGGATTCAAATGAAACGTTTTTTGTTATATAGCTGTTAAGCCTCGGCAACATAAATTGATTTTGGAAAATGGAACACCTGATGAGGCATTATAAGAAATATAAAAATGACGCCTTAGCCAAAGTTGTTCAGCCTGACGAGCATTTGCCAGAGAAATAAAGTCCACGCGAACGAAGTCGCGGGCTTCGGCTAGTATGAAATAGGCATTTTTGTTTGTAATTAAAATGGTAATGACTTTGAAGAGAAGCGAATGTGCTTTGAAGCGTTTACAACATTTTTCCTCATATTATCGAGTTCCCAATCGCATCATATTCGCTGTTCTGCTTCGGAGACTGGAGTACGCTTATCCGCTTTTTATACTTCAAATATACAAAACCCATTCAAAGTAGAGAATAAATACATGGGTCAATCTTTGATTTCGTGCATATCGCGCGGCGGAAGCTGAATAATATAATAAAATTTACTTTTAAAATATGTTTTTGGGATAGTTATAGTTCGTAAAAGAAAAAAATAATAGATCTGCTTTAGTTAAAAGTTATACGCAATCAAAGAGTCAAAATCTCATTACCAGTGGTGTCCCTTTTCCCAGATTTCGACATATTTTCTCTATTTAATCTGAAACAGGGTTAAATAAATAACTAGACTACCTAACTTATCTATAATTCAAATACAACTGCACAAAGATCATCGATTAGTTTATTTTGAAAGCTCGGAAAAAGGTCCTTGGACCACTTCACGATTCAACCACTGAACCTATTTAGATAAAATTTGATATGGATGGATATAGTTTGATACCCAGGGAAGGACATAGGGTAGTTTTTATCCTAAAAATCCCACCGAGAGCGAAGCCCTCGGGCACAGCTAGTTTGGTTATAGTTTTAAGCCCGACTGCCTGTCTGACGTCAACACTCTTTATGAATGCATTTGTGCGAAAAGTTTTACAATCGGCCGCCGTCTGACAATGACAATCCTTGGGAATGCAGTTGTAGCACGAGATGTTTGTCCACTTAGTGCTTTACTCGCCTTTATGACAACCATAGGAAGTGATTTTAAAAAATCCTTTAAGTATTTTTTAGAGCCTGCACCCTCTAAAATAAACTTGAGAGGTGTCAAGGGACACCCGGATGGAACGAAGTTCCCTTCGATTAATTAGGAAAGAGAGACACAGACAGAGTAACACGCGCACGCCACACGGCTTACAACTATAGCAAAAAGTGTCGTTACAACTATTGGTCTTAATTTTTTCCGTCTAGCCCCCTTTCGCAACGCTCGATAAAGAACACCGTTCCAAAAATATTTTAAAGCCTGCACCCGCCTCTAAAAAACTCTTATCGCTCAAAACCCTCGACAAGGCGAGAACGGGGGAGAGGTGCGGGAACGGGGAACAGAGACTAATATTGCGCGGGACCTCAGAAGATTCCGTTCTGCATGTAATACTGTGCCAATTGGTTAAGAATAAAAAAAATAAGGCAAGTATATAATTCGGCACTAAATATCCGCCATTCGAAAAATATAAGTAGATTGGGCCTTCTGAATTCTCATGTCGCATTTATCATTCTTAAATATTGCCTTTTTGTTCCAAAATTCACATATATATTAAGAGCAGGCCCAATCTGGAAACACTTAGACCTTTTGGAAAATTAGATGCTACCCTCAAAAAGGCTTTAGAAAAAAATCAAAATTTAAACCTCGATCACCGCGCCTGGATTTGAGCCTCTTTACCTATTCGATCTGGTGGCATCGGTATCAGAAAAATTTCTAGTATAGCTCTTCCAGCTTTCCTTTCGTCCGTTCACAGCGTGTCACATTTGTGTGCGAAAATTCTTAAAATGTCTTCAGCTGATATACACTGTGCAACGGATGCAATCGATGCCTGGAAGACTCTCTGTCCCAATGAAAACATCCCAGAGGCACCAAACCGACAAAAACTCTGGGATGTTCCTCTGGTACAGAGAGATTATAACTATCTGGTTCAAAATTCGATCAGTGATTTAGACCGCGCAAGGCTTCTTGCCGTCTCTGAACATGAATCAGGACACTGGTTACACGCACTCCCCTCCGCCAACCTCGGAACACTTTTCGACAATGGCAGTTTTCGAATTATCGTTGGACTTAGATTGGGTGCTGCCATTGTCGAACGCCATCTATGTTAATATGGCAGTGTCGTCGACAGGAACGGACTCCACGGGCTACACTGCCAACGCAGTGCCGGCAGATTTTCACGCCACGGCTCCATTAACAATATCGTTAAAAGGGCGCTTGCCACCATCGATATCCCTAATGTGTTAGAACCTGTAGGAATAACTCGCGATGATGGCAAGCGTCCAGATGGTTTAACCCTTGTCCCTTGGGAGCGGGGGAGGGCAGTCGTGTGGGACGCGACATGCGTCGATACGGTTGCCCCTTCTCGCCTCGGGGCGACGGTGTCAAGGGCCGGAGCCGCGGCTGAAGCAGCAGAAGACGCCAAGCGGCGAAAATATTCCTCTTTATCTAATGAATATATTTTTGTTCCGCTTGGCGTCGAAACTCTTGGTCCGTGGGGTCCAAGTACTAAAAAAAATATTAAAAAAATAACCCCTCGGCTTGTCGACGCCGCTGGTGACAAGAGGGCTGGCTCATATCTCGCGCAGAGGATTGCAGTAGCTGTTCAGCGCGGGAATGCAGCCAGTGTTCTTGGTACCATGCCACATGATCAACATTTAGATTTTTAATTTAGTTTTTTAATTTAGATTGTAATTTAGATATTAATTTAGATTTTTAAATTAGTTGTTATATTTAGTTCACTAAATATTTATTAACATATTTTGTGAATGTTTATTCACAAAATGGCGGATTATATTAGGACAGAATTAAACACCTTAATTGTTAAAATCCAGCCGTTTGGAAGATAATAAAGTACGAGGTAATAAAGAAATTTACAAACAAGATACGCGCGAAAAGCATAACCCTTCCTTGGCAGTCCGGTAACAAGATCAGAAACCGTCTTCGTAAACAGCGATGCTAACACTCCAAACTTTAAATTCAATCAGATTGTTTGCTTGTAAGATGAAGATGAAATGGAATACAACATTGTAAACTTTTGCTTCGTAATAGAAAGTTCCATTGCTGAAATTTATTTTATTTATTTATTTTTAACTTTGACGACCTCCGTGGCGTAGTGGTTACCATACTAATCCGCCACCTAGAGGTCCCGGATTCGATTCCCGGTCAGGGCAAGTTGAAAAATGGCCTTTTTCAAATTGTCCTGGGTCTTGGATGTTTATATGTATGGATGTTTATATTATATGTATTTGTTAAAAAATATAGTATCGTTGAGTTCGTTTCCAATAACACAAGTCTCGAACTTACTTTGGGGCTAGCTCAATCAGTGTAATTTGTCACAATATATTTATTAATTTATTTATATGTGTCGCGAGCCGATGCAGTGTAGACCTCCGGATGAGGTCGAAACATGTCGGCAGTAGCTGACTCTATACGTGAGTAACCCGTCAACTCATTAAAATAATATTTATAAGCTTACTAGCTGTGCGCCGCGGGGCTACCCGTGCCTAACTTAGGCTGCGTTTCCACTGAAGTGGAGCAGAGCGGAGAGGAGAAAATTGACCAATTGCAATGCTCGAAATCTCCGCTCCGCTTCAATTCAAACAGCGGAGCGGAGATTTCGAGCATTGTGATTTCTTTATTTCTTTTCGATTTGTCGGATCTTTGCGAATTTTACTTTTTACACGGTCCATTATTTTTGGATAATCTAAAAGACGGACTAATTATAATCATAGGTACTTTTCGGACCCTGTTCCCGAACCACGCTTTCTCTTCGCCAGCCAGAACCCGCTTTAAGTATTATTTTGGCTGACTTTACTTTTGGCGCTCACCCACACCAATGCTGAGTATGTGCCTCGGAAATATACGTTTTCATTTAAATTACATTAAATATTCAATAAAATACCTAAACTCGGACAGAACAACATGATAGGGCTAGTAAAGGAGTTTAATGGTAAAAAAACATTTTCACTTCTAATACTCGTAAAGTTGTTCTTTATGTCGAGAGAAGGCTGCATTAATAAACAGTAAAATGCGTTTTTATGCTCTTGAGCATAAAGTAATTTCTTCTTTTTAAAATAAGGCAATAAGACCTTACATCCACATACACAATACACCTTCATTTAATTGATATTTTTATGAGATTTAGGTTTTAACTTAATTTAATAAAGACATATGTTTTACAATCTAAATACAAATTTAGGATTAATACAGTGCATTTACGTAAAAAAAACACAAATATTTATAATAATTTCGCATTACTCAAATCATAGTCGAACATCACATAGTTAAAAATTAAAAAGCAATATGAAATATTGTGTGGCGGAAGCTTATACGTTAAAACTAGAAACTAGCTAAATTAATAAAATTTTCTTGTACATGCTTAATCCTCGTTTTATTTCCTTGCAATTTAATTGAAAAGCAGAGTGTAAAACTCGCGTATAAAACCTATTTTACCGTTGAAGTGACTATCCACCGTCGCCGTACCGGCTAGGGTGGATTTTGCACGTCTCGGGTGAAATGGCACGTTTTATGCTCTTGTTTTACAATCTACTATTTGATATCCATACCCAAGTTACACTAAATTATAATACCATTTTTTTTTTCCAAAACTCGCTGGTCAGACTACATCGTGGCTCTAGCTGGCAAAAACTGGCAAGAAACGGCTCAGGACAGAGAGAAGTGGAGTCAATTGGAGGAGGCCTATACTCGAAAGGGGTCCATTTCCAGTGAACACTAACAAACTAACACTTAAATTACATTATATTCTCAGATATACATAAAAAAATAAAAATAAAAACAAATACTTTCTTACTTAGAAATGTATATACATAGATATTAAAATACATATTTAGACAAGAGTCGATAAATAGTTAAGAAAGAAAACATCAAACTATACATATACTTATTTAAAACAAATAATAAAATAATAAGATTCAATAAATACTACTAACACTTTAGACTAACACTATTGTATAAGCAACGTAAACTTTGGAAATGGTACAATAAAGGATTTTTTTATTTTTATTTATTTTATAATACCAATTTGACAGACAAGCACGAAACAAGCCAAATTAACACTATAATGAACAGGTAAATATACAACACGTTGACACACACTGGCGAAATCGCGCAACCGAAGTTACTTCTTTTGACATATCTATCTTTTCAACTGTGGATGTTAAAAGCGAGTATGTAATGTGTAGATTTTGCTTTAAAAGTATGTTTGCCAGGGCAATTGAAAAAAGCCTTGGCTTTCAAGCGTTCAGCTCCAATAACTTTTGAACTGCTTAACCGATTTTTATCAAACTTAGCTAAAAACCACCGTAAGGAAACATGCTTTCACGTAAAAAGAGACGCAATCCGAGAGATACGATGTCACAGACAGACGGACATTGGTGTCAAACTTACAACACCCCTCGCTTCGCGTCGAGGGTTTTATAAATTAACTTAATTATGACATAAATGTATGATTAAATATTTTTTCCCTTTTTCATAGATTTTGAACTTTTTGGCATTTTTATTGTGAATTCATAAGTGCGTTTCAAATCGCTCTGAGCTTCAATATTTGAACGTGCGAGCGAAGCGAGCAAAGTTCTTTGACTCTACTTAAGTGAGTATGTATGACGATAACTCAAGTATTTCAATCGGAATTTCAAGAAACTTAGCGTTGAGATGTTATTAATTGAAATTTTAATGTCGGACATAAGCCAAATTGGAGAGGACTTTTATGTCCAGCAGTGGACGTTGTTGTCCAGCTGATATGATGATGATGATAAGCCAAATCATTCAACGGGTTAGATTCGCGAGGTCACAGTTCGAGGTGAACTAGTTCGAATAGAACATAATAGAATTATTTATTTGCAAGATTTATGGAACCAACTTGGATACATCGGTAGGAGTATGTATAAACTATTTCATCTATCTGACATGAAGAATGAAGGGATCAAGGAACTAACCGACTGTAGTGAGTCAGGGGCGATGTCAGAAATAGTTCACATAAACTTTCTTGCTGCGGAGGCGGATCTAAAAGTAGGTAATTGAGATCGACCGATTTAATTTATGATATTGTTATACTTTCTATGCCTTACTAAATTGTGAGCAACTTTTCCGTTATATCTAATTCAATTTTGTATTTCACTGATAATTAAAAAGTTAGTAAAATTGACTTCATGACATATTCAAGTACCACTATTTCTTCCATGCCAGTCTGGAAAAAGAAAAAACTGCGCGAGAAAAAACGAGTATGTGCGAGAAGAGAAGCAGGTAGGTACCTACACTTCTCTTCTCGCACATATCGTAGAAGTCTATCAAGGGGAATTGGCGAAACCGTGAATTACATTAAATACGATATGGCTGGCAACCCATCACTATTTGGATTCCTTTTCCATAAAGACGTGAAAATAATGTACGTAAGTATATGTATGTTTATTATCACATTCCACTACGTCGTGAATAACAATTCGAATTGGTATTGTTGGAAACCTTACGACAAACGATATAGGTAAGCCGAAATTCGGCCGCGTTATTACGGCGTGTGTGTATTTGTATAAATAACTTAATGCAGTTAAGGCGTACTACAGAGTTAATTGAATTAAACTTCCAAGCTCCTTAATTGAAGCAAGGATTAAGGGGTCGTATACTGAAATTGGATATTTGGTAAATAATATATCATCAACTCGATGCCGACTATGATGTTATATGCTACGGTTAATTGATTTTTGGTTTCAGGTGATTGATGATTAACTGCCAAACTATCGAACTAAATTAGCCGGTTTATCAACAATATTGATGGTATAGATAAATAAGCAATAAATATAAATAACATGCGTATTTTTAAGCTATTGCATAGCTTCTATCGCGGGCCTTGAGCGCGGGGATCGAATCCAGAAATTCCGTAACGAAAAAACCTCACGCTTCCCACTCCGCCTACCATGTAGGTTGCCGCTTCGTCTCCGTCGTCCGTTTGCGACGTTGCCATCCTTCCTTGTTTGCAATAGCTTTACCGCGGCAGTCCCCGAGTGCCACACGTCTTTTTTAAGTTTTAAATTAACTAACTAAAACCTGGGTGTAGCGGTTGAAAATGCTGCAAAATTAAAACGCTTGGAAAGCAGTTTTTGGACCCTTTATATATTTTAACCTGTGACCTTTGAGATCACGGGTGTTTGGGCAACCGAGGCAGGGACTTTTGAGAGCTTGATCAAAGATTATCTGAGCGGGAAATTATAGTCGCTACTTGTATGTGTCAGAGAGTTTTCGTTGGTATTCAGCGTGGCGATACCGCTAGTATCATGGGAATCTTTGAGCCTGGTACGTTACAGATCGGCCTCTTAGATTAATATTATGATGAAGCATGTTATTAAAAAATACTAAAAGTCCCCTTACCCTAGACTTCTCCATACAAACGTAGTCTACGTTTAATTTTGAAACCACATGTCAGATTCCGCTAAAAATTGGTAATTGTAAAGAAATTGCAATTATCTAGGTTTATAACTGGTTTTCTACACTAAAACTATTAACTGGAAAGAAAATATAACGATTTAGAAGTTTCCCATACTGATGGTCAAAAATGATAAATAACACTATATTTTATTTCAAGTTCATATTTTTACCGTTGGAAACCAGTTATTAACCTAGATAATTGCAATATCTTTGAAATTACAAAATTTTGTCGAAATCGGACTTATCGTTTTGAAATAAAACGTAGACTACGTTTGTATGGAAAGTTGTATTTTGGTCTAGGGTCGGGGGACTCTTAAGTATACAATTTAAACATTGAATTATCCGCAATACGCTTTGTCAAAATTGTTAAAATTTGTAGTCAGCAACATGCTTCATCAAACAATTCAAAACAATAAATGTTCTTCAAAACCTATTTTTTTAAATAAAAAAGTGATGAACATTTCAGTAAAACTTGTATTTGATGTTAAATAAAGCTTAAATAAAATAAAGTTCTGATTCTGATATATGTTTCGGTGAAATACAAAGTCATCATAATTATAATACAATTTTCACATAATTTTCAATATTTATTTTTAATTTTTTTTACATATCAAACATAATACAAAAAACATTATCTTACATTTTTATTTTCTTGAAATAATTTAGATAGCATCTATTTCAAATGAATCTAAATTTAGACTAAGGTAAAGGTTTTACAAACTAATAAAATGTTAAATACATACATATATAATATCAAGCCTGTTTCCCGCAGGGGTAGGCAGAGACTATAGACCTCCACTTGCTACGATCCTGACAAACCTCTTTTGCTTCATCTAAATTCATTAAAATGTTAAATTTGATTAAATTAGTCAAACATCGTATTCCAAGTAACTTTTTGAAACTAAAACCCGACTCTAACACCAAACTAGACAACCGATTTTAATAAAATTTCTATGGCTTGACGAATTTCAACCAACTGCCTCCGTGGTGTAATGGTTGGAGCGTTTGGCTCATACCTGGAGGTCGCGGGTTCGATTCCCAGCGGGGGCAACGACTGTGTTGTTGTCCTAGTTTGGTTAGGACATTGCAGGCTGATCACCTGATTGTCTGATAAGTAAGATGATCCGTGCTTCGGAGGGCACGTTAAGCCGTCGGTCCCGGTCACTGTCTTTGACATTGGTCGTTACCTAAAACCATGTCAGATGCCTTTAAGGCGGTTTAAAAACTCTGACACTAGTGTTAGTCACTAACACACACGATAAGAAGAAGAAAACGAATTTCAACCGTCGTCAAATAATCGGGGAATATACATACAAATAATTGACTAAGTGCATGTCGAGCCACGCGCAGTGTAATGTGCCATAGTTACGAATGCCAACTTTGAGTCCATGCCAACAAAACATCTAAAAACAAATTTCCTATTGAATTTGTATGAAATTTTCCTTTTACATTTTAAAAGTTGATCGCCTATAAATTTTTAATTTGTAAACCCTACTTACGTTAGTAATTATATTATCTTTGACCCTACTTAGCTCTGATAGTTTTCGTTTAAACTTCGATTCTAACTTAAACAGCTGTGAATTTTTTCACGCGTCCATATATAACTGTTTAGCAGATAGAGGGAGGCGACACTTGACTCTAAAACAAATTTTAAAACCAAATATTTCAGAAACAAATCCCTAAATCAAAAAATGGTATTAACAAGCTCGCAATATTTTTGCAAGACCTAGTCAACGATACCCCACACAATTGGTTAGTTGAACAAAAAATTTACATCTACATCACTAATATGAGAGCTACCCCGATTTTTTTTAAAGATTTCATTTTACCACTTTTTCGGCATAATTAATATACGCTGTACCAAACTACAGCTTTCTAGTATTAATAGTCTCTAAATAAAACCGCGGACGAGCAGACAGACATGGCGAAACTATAAAGGTTCCTTGAACCCTAAAAAGATATAATCATTCAAATTAATAATCTCCTCCTTACTTTAAAAATTTATTTCAGGATTCAAGTAAGAGCCCAAAGTCACAACCGAACTACTGCCCTAAATGAATAGAACAAAACCTGTCACGGGTGTAAGTGACTGCCTTTTAATCACGTCATTTGGAAGGTTCCGATGGTTAAATCCCTTTCACAAGTCGCGTGGACCGGGTGAAATTACTTTTCGATTATTGCCCCTTGTGCTGATCCGGATGAGTGAAGGTTTCAATAAAATGTAGATTTTTTCCTGACCTACTTTTTATATTCGTTTACACATTTAACGTAATGATGTTTTTTTAATGTTCTATATACGAGTACGATACAGGAAAATATTTCCCAAAAAAAAATTATTGATTTTTTTTTTTATTAAATATTTAATTTTATCAAAAAATTTAAAATCTTTGATTAGATTACTAAATATAAGATCAAGTGTTAGATTACATGAAAATAACTTCTTGTATTTTTTGGAGCATTTCATTGAAAAAATAAATAGAAAATAAGCCTGTAAAAGTATAATTAGGTATATATTTATGACAATGAGCTTAAATTTTATTTATCAAGTTGCATTGTAGGTTGAGACCCATTGAGATCTGCCTTCATGCCATAAAATTTAAATCTCAAATAAAATTCTAACTGTAATTTTGTTACGCAGATAACATAATTATTTAAGTCTGTCTAGAGAATATAACAGCCATTGTTGTAGGCAAACAATTAAATCTTCGCTATCACAATGATTGTGTTGCGTCCCAAAGGAAGCTTTGTTCTGAACATCAAATTATAAACATTTATTTATGTTGGTAAATTTTAATTTAAACGGTATAATAGGGATGAAGGCTGGGTAAAAAATATATTTCTTTATTTAGTCCGTCAACAAGATTATCCATAAATAAAGGACCCACATTTTATCGTTTAGAAAGTAATAAAAAATCGTAAGATAAAGCGCTTCAAAGTTTCGAAGTGGGGGTGATTAACGTCGCCTTTGGTTAAAAATCTGCGCTATATTTTCGTCATTATCATTATTAATCATAGAAAAAAAACCGTAAGTTCACCATACTTTTTAATATCTATTTAACGAGCAAAATTGTATATTATGTAATTAATGAATAGAAGACGGATTTAAATCGAGGGCCATAAATGATTTACGAACAAGTGAAGGATTCTAACGATTGAATCAGACAGCAGGGAGTGATTCATGATTATTGAATCACGAGCACAGCGAGGAATTCAAGTGTTAGAATCTCGAGCGACGCGAGTGAATCACGGCCCTCGATATAAATCCGTTTTATTCAAGAGTTGCATACTGTACTTTATACCATGACTATGAGAAAAAGAAAGATTTGAGCGAAAAAGAAATTTAATGAAGAAAAAGGAAGGTTAAGGTTAAGGAAAATTAAAATTTACATAAAAATTGGAACAATTACTAAAATTAAAAGTAATTATTCTAAATTCAAACGACAAAACAGTGACATTGCATTTTATTCACTGTTTTCAGTGAATAAAATAAACTTTTTAGAGGGGGAATGGTATAATTTTTTTTTGTCCACCCTCGTATTTTATTTACATGTGTCTTTATCTATTTATTTATTACATTCTTAGCATATTCCTAGTCTAGCAATAAGTGTGAATATTTGTGGAAAAAGTCTAAATACTCGTAGGTACTCGTTAACTTTAAGTGACGTCTTTATAGGGTTGTTACACGTAACGAGTCTGTGCGAGCGCAAATTGATAGAGAAAGTCGCCATGTTAAGAATATTATACGTTAAAATGATTAACTTATTTAAAAACAAAAAAAAAACTATGTTTACATATACAAAGTGGAAGGAACATGCTCGTAATAAATCGAACCACGAACTATACTATACTCCATTTGGTTAGGTATTTAAATAAATGTAAACAATCTTGACATGTCTTTTTATTGAAATATACACTTTATAAATCAATACCTTTGCAAATAACAAAGTAATTATATAATTTATAACATAATTACTTTGCAAAATTATTGATTTATAAAGTGTATATTTCAATAAAAATACATGTCAAGATTGTTTACATTTATTTAAATACCTAACCAAATGGAGTATAGATCACTATAGTATAAAAAAATTAAATAATAATTAACAGTTTTAAAAAATTGGCCTTTTCATACAAAAGTGTGCAGTTGCAATTTGTATGGGAATGTCGATTGTTTTTTGGTTTTTGACTGTTATTTTATCATCATTGCACTACATTATATAGCTGGCCAATTTAACTAGATGGTTGCGACGTAATAATATAAACCAAGCATTGTCCTCTGACTTAGATATAGACATCTCATGCTGGTCTGGGAGAAATGAAAAAACTTAGAATGTACCAGCTGCTTCTCTTCCCGCGCAGATCGTAAAAGCCGATCAAGGGAATGGGCAAAAATGCGAATCATGTTAACAGGCGATGCGGCTAGCAACCAATCACTGTATTGATTGCTTTTCCAACTTCTCGCCCACCATGATGCTAAAAGTGGCTTTTGGGTTTTGCGGCCCTGGGTTCTGCATAGAGCCGCAAGACCCAAAATGCTCTGTCTGCCCCATTAGGGATAAAGACGTGATAGTATGTTAGATATAGACCTTGTTTTATAACAAGATTTTCCTTGTTACTATTTTTTTTTATTCATTTATTTAACTTTATTACAAATGTAATAGGCGAACTTAAAGCCATAGGCTTTATCTACCAGTCCACTGGTGGTGCCGAAAATAAGAAATCTTTAGAAGGAGCTGCAAAATACGTAATTTTGAAAGATTTACTAATATTTATTAATATAAATAAAAACATATATTTGATAAATAAAATAATATAAATCAATAAACTTACATTCGAAATATACATAGATAGATATAATACCAATACATATACTACATATATATTATTTGTATTCTATCTGAAAGTTCCTGAAGATTACTTACTTAGATTTTCTTAGTTTAGATCGACTTTAAAACTCGATATATATCTTAACCTTGTTTTATAATAAGACCGATAATGTTCTCTCAGCCCCATTAGAGATACAGACGTGGTATAGTAATGAAGTTAAAGCGAAAGTCACCGATATCACCGAACCAAACTTTCCAGACATGGAACTTCGTTTCTGATTAAAAGCCTGATTAAAGCTTTTAAGTGAGTTTTCTATTTTAAGAAACTATCAAACGACGCAATAAAATAAAAATGCAAAAAAGCTGGCAAATTAATAACTATTACCTTTGAAAAAAATAATTTAATTTTTATTTAAAAAATGAGGAGAACAGTAGAAGTACTGGTAGTAAGTACCACCTATACAGAATGAAAACTGATTTACTTGTTAGATTGTTTTTTTCTAAAATCCGTAACATTTTTTTTGCCAGGCAAATCAAAAAAACACATCATAGTTTTATATCTAAACACCATCTAGTGATGAGCGGTGGAACTTAATAGTAGAACTTATACCCGTAGCGTCATCTATAATTTGCCAGACAAACTACAAAAATCCCGATTCAACCCGCAAAAACTTTTAAACAGCCAAACCGAAGCGCAAAGAAACTTGCTTTTACTTTTAATAAAACTGGGCAAGTGCCTGTCGGGCCACGCGCAGTGTAGGGTTCCGTAGTTGCGAATGCCAACGTTAAGTTAATGCCACAAAAAAACGTTTAAAAACTAATTATCTATTGAATTTGTATAAAATTTTCTTTTTCCCAGTACATTTTAATGTTGATCGCCTATAACTTTTTAATTTGTATACCCTACTTAGTTCTGATAGTTTTCCTTTAAACTACATTATATATACTATAGCTGTAAATTTTTTTACGTGGCCATATATAACTGTTTAGCAGATAGAGGGGGGGGGGACACGTGCCTCCAACAAAAATTTGAAAATTTTTTTTTTTTGCAAATTTTCAAATTTACTTTAAACCCAAATATTTCAGAAACGGATCCCTAAATCGAAAAATGTTGTTCACAAGCTTACAATATTTTTGAAAGACCTATTCAACGATACCCCACACAATGTGTTTGTCGAGAAAAAAAATATTGAATCCCTCTTTAAAGTATGGCATTGTATGGCAGCTAACCTAAAAAAAAATATTTTTCCAGATTTTATTTTACGACTTTTTTGCCATGATTAATATACATATCCATGCCAAATTACAGCTTTCTAGTACTTATAGTTTCTGAGTAGGACCGTTGACGGACAGACAGACAGACATGGCGAAACTATAAGGGTTCCTTGTTTACTACGAAACCCTAAAAACCCGCATCGAAATTGGTCCATCCTTTCGAGCGCCACAAATGCCACAGACAGATGGACCGACATTAGCGTCAAACTTATAACATTCCTGTTTTTTGTGAAAGCAAATGATCATTATTAAGATATTTTTAATCTATGAAGTCTATAATTCTTGTAATTTAGTCTATGGGAATCCTCTGCTCTGTCTTAATGTCAAACATTGGCTAGTAACAAAAAAAAAGGAGATGTACTACTTGAGTTAATCTGTCAAAAATAATACTTACATAGTTATGGCGCGAAATAAGTTCTTGAAAATTATATTGTAAAAGAGAATCGTCATTCGAGTTAATAGTAATTGAATTTTTATCAAGTGATTAAACACGAGTGTGGAATGATCTGTCCGTATTTCATTGGATTGCCCTGGAGAAAACCCAACATGGATATTATGGGTAGTGAGGAACGGAAATGAGCGCGGCCTAATATTGGCTTCGCTTTCATTTGTTAAAACCCAAATAAAAATCCACCACTGTGATATATAACTAAAATAATGTATCATCATCATCATTTCAGCCACATAATACATACTGCTGGACATAGGCCTCTCCCAAAGATTTCCAAAATGACCGATCAAGAGCGGTCTGCTTCCAGCACTTTCCAGCGACCCTGGTGAGGTCATCTAACCTCCCTGTAGGTAAAATAATGCATTCTGTCTTTTATATATATATTTTGATAACGTAAATCCTTTTTCTTCGTGAAGAGAAAAATAAGCTTATAGTCTTTGTTTCGTTACCCGTGGTAAGCTTTGAAGAGAACCCCAATACTTAATTTTTACTCTTTGTGAAGCTGAGGGCTCAAAAGGGCTGAGGGATAAAGTCAAACCTTTCTATCATAGGATTACTGGTAATTCGACCTACATCCGTTGCGAGGTGTTTGTTTACTTTGACTAAGCTGAGCTTTATTTTTTACTCAACACTCACTCCGAACTGTGATTTTGATGTATTTGTATTAAAAACACTTAGGCCAAATATCTAGGTATCGAATCCACAATTTTGTACGATAGAATTGATGACACAGCCTAATATCAATCATTTTAATTCTTCAAAACCCGCCAATACCAAATAATAGTATAACAATGGAAGTAGTAATGTCATCATCTGAGAAAAATTCTTGGAAATAGTTGACTGCAAATTGTAATTGTCTAATTTAAACGTATAGCTTAAGTGTAAATCTGTATTGCAATTGTAACATAGCCCATCAGGCTGGGTAGGGACCAATACTGAACTGGGTTTCTTTCAGCATAATCTTCCCAGCAGTAGCATCATATTTACTATGATGCCATGCAAGTCTTGAAAGAAAATTTCGATAATGTGCAACTTTAAACCCATCCCTCTAAAAAGAAATGTATAATACTGTATGCGAATGACAAGAAAAACATCTCTGTTTTCTCAGCTATAACTATGCAATAGTTTCTTAGAAATAAAAGATGTCAAACAAGAAATGAGAGAAATTTTTAAGGATACGTTGAGGAAGTGAATAATAACGAAGGTTCCGTACCAAAAGTCACGTTTGTTGTATAGAAGCCCCACTTAAATATTTATTTTTTTACGTTTTTATTATTTGATTTTATAACAATTCATTTTTTAAGATATTGCATAGCTTCTTTTGCGGGCCTTGAGCGCGGGGACTGAATCCAGAAATTCCGTAACGAAAAAACCTCACGCTCTCCACTCCGCCTACCATGTAGGTTGCCGCTTCGTCTCCGTCGTCCGTTTGCGACGTTGCCGTCCTTCCTTGTTTGCAATAGCTTTACCGCGGCAGTCCCCGAGTGCCACACGTCTTTTTTAGGGTTCCGTAGCCAAATGGCAAAAACGGGACCCTTATAGATTCGTCATGTCTGTCTGTCTGTCCGTCCGTATGTCACAGCCACTTTTTTCCGAAACTATAAGACCTATACTGTTGAAACTTGGTAAGAAGATGTATTATGTGAACCGCATTAAGGTTTTGACACAAAAATAAAAGAATAACAAAAAAAATTGGGGGTTCCCCATACTTAGAACTGAAACTCAAAAATTTATTTTTCATCAAACCCATACGTGTTCTCTATACTATGTATATCTATGGATGGATAGGTCTTCAAAAATGATATTCAAGTTTCTTATATAATTTTTTTCTAAACCGAATACTTTGCGCGGGAGACACTTCCAAAGTGGAAAAAAGTGTGTGTCCCCCCCCGTAACTTCTAAAATAAGGGAATTATAAAACTAAAAAAAATATATGATGTTCATTACCATAAAAACTACCAGCGAAAATTGGTTTGAACGATATCTAGTAAGTAGTTTTTTTTTAATACGTCATAAATCATAAACGGTAATTTACCTTTCATTCAATCAAGTCAAATATAAAAATTAAAAAAAAAACATACTACAAGACTTTTATATTATGTTGTTTGCTACTACGGAACCCTTCATGGGCAAGTCCGACTCGCACTTGGCCGCTTTTTTTTCTATTAGATCGCATTAAACTAGTATTTTATGCAACATAGCGTCTTCTAACGATGCTTGCTAAATGTGCTAACCTTCCTTATACAACTGTTGCATATGATAATATTTTAATGCGATCTAATAGAAAAACATGTTCGTAACATGCTGGTATGGGAGACTCACATGCTGGTCTGGGAGAAATAAAAAAAAACTTAGAATGTACCAGCTGCTTCTCTTCCCACGCAGATCGTAAAAGCCGATCGAGGGAATGGGCAAAAATGCAAATCATGTTAACAGGCGATGCAGCTAGCAACCCATCACTGTATTGATTGCTTTTCCATCTTCTCGCCCACTGTGACGCTAAAAGTGGCTTTTGGGTCTTGCGGTCCTGGGCTCTGCATAAAACCGCAAGACCCAAAATGCTCTGTCTGCCCCATTAGGGATAAAGACGTGATAGTATGTATGTATGTATGTTCGTAACGTGAACGCGCAAAAAAGGAGCTATTTACTTTCCAGCAGTCACATTTCATAAGTAATAGCCGACGTAAGCAGTCACATGGCAAAAGTGGCCTAAAAACGAAACCGAGCTGCGAGCCCACAAATTGTTCCAAAGTTATTTTTAACATTTCGTTTGACTTTGGATGAAACGGGCTGAAAATAGATTTAACACGTAAGCAATTAATATTTTTATTGCTGAATCAAAGCATTTCGAGATAACCTAACCTTCAAATAACAATATATTCAAAATTGCTTGAAACACAAGTTCTCATTTTTATCTGACTGCAAACCTTCAGAATAAGACAAAGTCACGTAACCAGATTTTAATATGTTGTTTATTCATGTTTATGTTTATACTGTGATGCCAATTTAAATGCTTTATTACCAGAGCATCTAACTTCTACGAAGCAAAATACCCAAAAATAAAAGTCTGGCCGTAAATAGCTTAAAGAGCTAAATGTCTATCAAGCAAAATGCCTAAAATATTTTGTGTTTGTATCCAAAATCTCTATTTATGCCTATAGTTGGCTGGGAGACCACTCTTTAGCGAATTCGGATACATTTTTTCGAAACTTCATAATGTAACAAACATTTTCTATGGAGTTTGTATGAAATGTACACTAATGACGTCATAGTATCTTGAGTCAAATAGCGCTCTTATTAACAACTAGCTGATGCCCGCGACTTCGTTCACGTGGACTTTATGTCTCTGGAAAATGCTCATTAGGCTAAACAACTTTTACTAAGGCGGCATTTTTATATCTCTTATAGTTTAGCTGGACCATTATGGTTCTGCATCAGGCGTTCCATTTTCCAAAATCATTTATACCCTATATGTTGCCCAGGCTTAATAGCTATATAACAAAAAAAGTTTCATTCGAATCCGTCCAGTATTTCCGGAGATTAGCGTGTACAAACAGACAAACAGACAGACATTTTTTTTTATTCTTACTCTACTACTACGTCTCCATCGCCCCCAATATTTTTTTTGGAAATATATTTAATGTACAGACACACTTTTATTAGTGTTTTATTATATTTATAGATTTTCTGCAATAACCTCTTACCTTTTCTGATATACGTCCGGCTCCCGGTATAAATTAACTGTCTTACTATTGTGTCTGGTATCGTTAACACACAAAAGGAATAAATAAATCACGTTCAAACGGATATGTTCAATGACAAGTGACATTGTTTTGCGAAGTTTTACTCTTGAATTTGGTTCAATAAATAGAAAAAAATGAATTCAAAATATGTTTACAATGCAACCGCAATCTACATTATATACCATCTGCAAGCGACTGAAGACGCAAAAAAAATTAAAACGAGGTCACAATAGCATCATTAATCCCATGGAAGTGCGTCAGACAACCTTTTTCCCGAAAACGGAGGAATTTTTACTGTTTTTAGGGAAGGGTGAATTAGAGGGTTACATTTTATTTCCCGAAAAATCTTGTTGGAATTTTTGCAATTCTACGTTGTTTGTGAAATTCTGTAAGTATTTTTATACTTATACAAAAATAATGAGGTTATAATTTGAGGATGTTTGGTAGACAGTTATTGTGTTGATTTTTACAAGCTTTTATTTAACTTGCAATGTATGTTTGTTCGGGTGGAATCTTTGAACTCAATTTTCAACCAGTTATCCTCAACCGATTTAGCTGAAATTTTGTATACTTGTGTAAGTCGAATGACAATACAATATTATGAAGTCAATGAGCTGTTCTGATGATGGAGCCGGGAGATATTCGACGGAACTCAGTTATAAAACAACATAACCTCATCGAGTAGGTCTCGTTTGTGTTGTCGTGACGAGTACTTTATGGGGGACGTTGCTTAGGGTCTGATCACGCACACGGATGGTGGTCGATAGAACTCAGTTATAAAACGACTTAACACGTTCGAGTTTAAGCTTATTTCATTTGTCTTGATAAGTACTTTGGCCACACAATAAAAGCTTGTACAAAAAATGTAATTTTTTCAAAAAACTTATTTAACTGACTTAAAAAAAACAAGAAGGATATCAATTCGAATGTATATAGGTTTTTTATGTATGTTAGTTGTTTTTAGAAAATCTTTTTTGTTTGAAAGGGACACACAACATGTCAATTGTGTAGTTTCATGTCGAAATCAGTTTTTAGTTTTAAAAATTATTTTATTATTGCGTGATCTGTTCATGCAAATACAAGTTCGCTGGTTATTCAGCATAGAACAGTTGCTTTTTTGGCTATCTAGATATGTTTCCATCAATTTCAATATTGAAAATTGATTATTTTGATGAACTTGCATGCCCTTTAAGCATGCCACATGACACGACATCTCGTGAAGTACTACGAGTACCTACCTATACATAAACACATATACAGGGGCTAAAAAGTAAACTGAAACTATTTAATGGCTGAATTCAGTCCATGATACTGAACAAATTTCAAACTGTACTACTCCATACTTTCGGCCGTCAAATAACCAACTGAACATTGACATGTGTCACAGCCGCACTCTGCGGGTTGTGCGATTAAAAAAGCTAAAATAGTGCAGTAAAGGATTTTTTAACCGATTTCAAAAAAGAAGGAGGCTATCAATGCGGCTGTATGTTTTTTTTGTATGTATGTTACGCGATATCGTCAACCGTGGACCGAATTTGACGATTCTTTTTTATTTGAAAGCCTTTACTCCCAAGTTGGTCCCATAGTAATTTGGTGAAGACATGACAAAAAACTTTGGAAAAAACTCCTAAAAGAAATTGAAGTAGGTAGGTTGTTTTTGTTGAAAATTTAATATCTATTCTTGAGCAGCTAAGCTCCGCTTTGTGCTGGTAATGTAGTGCAGCTATGATAAAATAGCAGCGTAGTTGGAATTAAAAAAATATATCGATTATATATATATATTCCCTGGGCTCTGCATAGAACCGCAAGACCCAAAATGCTCTGTCTGCCCCATTAGGGATAAAGACGTGATAGTATGTATGTATGTATGTATGTATCGATTCAATTTTTTTACTTTAGCTATAATCATCAAATCATCAACAAATATAAGAACTAGGTTACATAATAAATTCGAGCGTGATTTTCTCCTTATCGTCGTGAAAAATACGTAAACGCATTTATGTAGGCACCGGAAGAAGTGCCGCTTAAAAAACCAGGCACGCGCCTAATATTTCTGTGGCAGATTCCATAACATATGATGACATTGTAATTTTAAAAGGTTTGGTGTACGAGAATACTGATGATGTGGTAATAACGCCATCTCGGATGATAAAACTCGTTTTTCCTCTTGAAGATAAATAATTTAGTACGTCGGCGTGTGAATTTCCGGGTATCAAGTCAGAACATGTTGAGTTTATATGATTAATTGCTTTTACGATAACAGTACGCAACATACTTAGTTCAAATATACAAATTTGACGAGAAATCTTTTTAACGAGGCCCGTTCATTTTTAAGCTAAATGATCCTACTGCTCAAGATTTTTACAGTTTTTAAGCTATTGCATAGCTTCTATCGCGGGCCTTGAGCGTGGGGACCGAATCCAGAAATTCCGTAACGAAAAAACCTCGCGCTCCCCACTCTGCCTACCGTGTAGGTTGCCGCTTCGTCTCCGTCGTCCGTTTGCGACGTTGCCGTCCTTCCTTGTAAAAAATCACCTTAATGCAATAGCTTTACCGCGGCAGTCCCCGAGTGCCACACGTCTTTTTTGTTTTGTTTTCTGTGTTTTTCTTTTTGAGTTCAATTACTTAGTTAAATAAAAGTAATCTCACCTGGAACAGCGTAAACAAGAACGAAGCTGAAGGCCCCAAATAGCTCCTTCTTGATGGCGTCCGGCCACGTCTCCGTGCAGAATTCCACACTCCGCTGCATCCATACCACCTGCAAAAAGAAAACAATGTATAGGTCGTCTATGAAACAATTTATAAGACATTACGAATACTCACTGAACGTGCAAAGTTAAGTAATACCAATAAAAAATAAGTTAAAAAAGTATTGTACACCAAAAATACGAAGCAATTATTCAAATATACACACAGAAAAAAAATTACAATGGGCGGTCTCTTCCAGCTTTCTTCCAGCCAACCTTTGGGTAAAAAAGACTGTTAAAAGGTGTAGGGGAGAGTATTACCGGTCTAGACTGGCGATACTATAAACTAGACCCGAGTATTACAGTGTAGAGTATTACAATCATAATATCGGATACTAGCGAAAAATGTATGTCGCTTCATATGATATGCTCGTAAATTAGGTTAGATTAGTTCCTACCCTGTCAAAAATTATTAATATTTGAGCACCTCACTGGTTTAGGGGGTAACAAAAATTATATTTTTCGCGAGGTCTACAGCTCACAGAATGACTAGTGTTAATAAACATACATACATACATACTATCACGCCTTTATCCCTAATGGGGCAAACAGAGCATTTTGGGTCTTGCGGTTCTATGCAGAGCCCAGGGCCGCCAGACCCATAAGCCACTTTTAGCGTCATGGTGGGCGAGAAGATGGAAAAGCAATCAATACAGTGATGGGTTGCTAGCCGCATCGCCTGTTAACATGATTTGCATTTTTGCCCATTCCCTCGATCGGCTTTTACAATCTGCGTGGGAAGGGAAGCAGCTGGTACATTCTAAGTTTTTTATTTCTCCCAGACCAGCATGGGAGCTATATATATATAGTGTTAATAAAAGTAACAAATAATGAAACCCGCTATAATAAAATACATTCGTTCCAATACAAGTACAGCAAGGGTATTACGTTACATAATATATGTTGCAGATGTTTACATATAGCCCAGTCATGGCACTGTGATGTAATAAAATTGACGCCGTTTTTATGTTTACGGCTTGTTTGAGAGGAGTTTGTTTCGAACGAGAGCAATATGGATTAAATTGAATGTCTTACATGTTTTTTTATTTGCATATTAGGTACCGCGTATGTCTTGGTAAGGACTCGTTGATTTTATGTGTTTTTACTCGTGCATAAATTGTCACTATTAACATCTTTAAGTCGTTTTAGTCTTCACTGCAGGAGCACGACCCTCTCTGTACTACCAGAACCATAATTGGTCAGAGCAGTCAGATGATTTGGCCTACACTCCCCACGCTGGCCAGACGGGTTGGAGAGGTCTCATGATGTTTATAGTTTTGTTTAGTGTATTTGTTTAGTCTACTCTGCCGGAAACCACATGGCACATACATACTATAGCATTTTTATTCTTAACAAAACAGACGGAGCATTTTGGATCTTGCAGCTCTAAGTAGATAGAGCCTAGGGCCGCAAAACTCAAAGGCCACTTTTACCTTAAACCATGGTACAATAAAATAAGGTATTCTCTTCCCGGGACAGCTGATGACGTAGGTGGAACTTGACTACGTCATCAGTTTGATATGTTGCCACTGTGTGAAATTGAATTACCTGAGCGTAATGCATTTTTGAACTTTATATACCAATTTCGAATTAATAATCCATTATATCAATTTATAAAATATTGAATTGATAAATCACGCGATCTACACGCGAGAATCGCGAGATACTTATTAGATAAGTTACTTAATATTTTTTTAAATATTCATGAACTAATTGAGAAAGTCCTTAACTTTACTGAAAAGAACAATCAGTGGCAACACTTTGTGACGTAGTCAAGTTCCATCTCAGGAAGAGAATACCTGTTTTATTATACCATGCCTTGAACCATCAAGCGAGAAGGTGGAAAAATGAATTAAAATAGTGACGGGTTGCAAGCCGCCTAGCCTATTACATGATTTGCATTAAAGCCCATTCCCTCGATTAGCGTCTCCTATCTGCGCGGGAAGAGAAACACCTCATTTTAGAAAACTAGTACCTGGGCGACCGAGCTTTGCTCGGTTACATCTCAAACATTAACTATTTTTTTTTAAACTTGTCTAAAAACAATGCAAAATAAAAAAAAAATATATAAACTTAAACATAAAAAAAAACAAAAGTAAGTCACCGAGTGGGATTCGAACCCGTAACACTCTTTCTAGCGGTCCGCAAAAGTCCGGATCCTTAACCGCTGAGCTAAATGGATGGCGGCCGGCGCGAAGAAATTAGCGACCATGCATATTCTGCGTGGAAAGAAAAACGCATGAAAACTCGAAAACACGCGTTTTCCCAAACATAAAACTAATCTAGATCGATTGTTTACCCCCGAAAACCCCCATATACAAATTTTCAGCGAAATCGTTAGAGCCGTTTTCGAGATCACAGAAATTTATAAATAAATAAATATATATATATATATACATACAAGAATTGCTCGTTTAAAGGTATAAGATTCTACATCATATGAGGAAGATATCACGTTTCTTATATACCCAGGTACCTATTCAGCCTAATAAATTGATAAAAATTAAGTAGTGTCTTTTTTCCGTGTAAGAGGCCAATACTGGTGAGAGATTTTCAAGCTGCTTATCGACTGCCACACAATGATGACAGCCAGGACCAACGGCTTATAACGTTTAAGCCGTTGGTTCTGGCTTCAGATTTTTTTATGCCACTTGTGGTTACCCATCCAAGTACGGACCAAGGCCGGTGTCGCTTTACCTGCGAAAGCGCGATCCCGCGGCTGAGCCGCTCAAATGAAGAGTACCTACTTTTGAATAGAGGTGACACTCCCCTATATCGCGAAAGAGATTATTTAATTAAGTAATAAATTAGCTGTCAGTAACAACTGTTTGAAACTCTAGGGACAAGTTAATAAGCATAACTTTGCTTATTTTGATATTAAATAAGCAAGCGAGAATAAAAATAATTAAAACATTAATATAGTCTCCAGAAGATCTCTAAAGCAAAATTGTAAGACGAACAAATATAGCTACATACATGGTATAATAAAATAAGGTATTCTCTTCCCGTGAAAGCTGATGACGTAGGTGGAACTTGACTACGTCATCAGTTTGATATGTTGCCACTGTGTGAAATTAAATTACCCGAGCGTAATGCATTTTGAACTTTATACACCAATTTCGAATTAATAATCCATTATATCAATTTATAAAACATTGAATTGATGAATCACGCGAGAATCGCGAGACACTAAATAGCTAAGTTACTTAATATTTTATTTAATATTCATGAACTTATTGAGAAAGTCCTTAAATTTACTGAAAAGAACAATCAGTGGCAACACTTTGTGTCGTAGTCAAGTTCCATCTCGGGAAGAGAATACCTGTTTTATTATACCATGTGTACATATAACTT
Source organism: Acrobasis consociella (assembly GCA_963555685.1). Lineage (NCBI taxonomy): Eukaryota > Metazoa > Arthropoda > Insecta > Lepidoptera > Pyralidae > Acrobasis > Acrobasis consociella. The sequence goes on along the minus strand of OY743111.1, from coordinate 20,670,371 downwards.
TCATTAACACGCGCGTATGTGTGAGTAAAACGTAGGTCTACCGTAAAAGGACACATTTTGCCCGACTTACTTATGCCGTCCATCATTATTATATGGCAATTGTCCCATGCTGTTCTGGGAGAAACGAAAAAACTTAAAATGTACCAGCTGCTTCTCTTCCCGCGCAGATCGTAAAAGCCGATCGAGGGAATGGGCGAAAATGCGAATCATTTTAACAGGCGATGCGGCTAGCAACCCGTCACTGTATTGATTGCTTTTCCATCTTCTCGCCCACCATGACGCTAAAAGTGGCTTTTGGGTCTTGCGGCCCTGGTCTCTGCATAGAGCCGCAAGACCAAAAATGCTCTGTCTGCCCCATTAGGGATAAAGACGTGATAGTATGTATGTATGTAATTGTCGAACTATGTCAGATTTATAACGATGAACCTTAATTCATCATCATCATCCGAGCTTATCTCGCTTGCATCCTCAGCAGTAACACTACAGAGCCCGGGGTTCGCTACCTAATTATTTGACGAGGTTACTGGTTTTTACACAGACCCAAAGGGTAAGTCAAGTAAGTTAAATAATAATTTATTGTATACCAAAAAAATAACAATTATTCAAATACACACAGAAAAAAAAAAGACGTGTGGCACTCGGGGACTGCCGCGGTAAAGCTATTGCAAACAAGGAAGGACGGCAACGTCGCAAACGGACGACGGAGACGAAGCGGCAACCTACATGGTAGGCGGAGTGGGCAGCGTGAGGTTTTTTCGTTACGGAATTCCTGGATTTGGTCCCCGCGCTCAAGGCCCGCGATAGAAGCTATGCAATAGCTTAAAAAAAAAAACATTAAAAATGTACAATGGGCGGTCTTATCGCTAAAAGCGATTTCTTCCAGATAACAAATGGATGGAAAGAACATAGAAAAACAAAAAAATACCATAGGGTAGACCAGAACCAATCCTCGGATAGGTTTGAGCAAACGCTAGATGGCGTTCGGGACCCACAGTTTATACGACCCTTCGAAAACACGCAATAATCTTTGTTTTCGGAATAATCAAAGTGATTCAAGCCTGTAATATCCTAACCAGACTGGAAATAACTTTTCACAAAGTATGCTTCCCAGTGGGATTCAAACACACAACCTCCGGATCCCAAGGCCTTTGTGGTCCTGTGGTCAAATCGACCACAGGACCACAAAGGCAGTCATAAACCTTATTTCATGACACTTAGAACTAGTAGTTCGCCACGAACTTAGACCTCGCGATTATATCTTCTACTATCAAGCAAAGCAAGCAAGCAATCCAATACACGACAATTGAACACAATTAACTGACTAAACAAATTAAACAAAACTTTAAACAAGCAAGACAACAAAAAGTCATACGATTCTAGAAAAAATCAAGTCAATCTTGTAAAGTTATGAAAAAATAACCATAGCGAGTTGAGTTTTTGTTGGACATCTACCTACATAGTTATTGCTTTTTGTGAACTATATGGTATTGAATGTACGCAACGCAACAAATATTTGTCAATTTTCTTCTTTTCTTAAAAATAGTGGTCAAGACATTGGCCTTGTAACTCGGAAGTCGCGGGTTTAATTCCCACGGGAGACATGTATTTTTAAGAAAGTTGTTCAGTAACTTGGACTGAATTCAATATTTTGTAAGAAGATTTTGTATTGTATATCCGTCACGGCTCAGTCAGCTAGACTTCGCGAGTCACCCTAAACCCGTTTAAGTATAACGTATAAAAAAATTGTCCAGACAAAAAAGTTGTTCAATTAAAAAAAATGCGTTTTTATAATGGCAACAAAAAAGTCTAATGAAATTTTTGAAATGGCGGATATATGACAGTTTTAAAATTTTATACCTCCATATTTCCGCCATTTTGAAAAATTTCGGAAAACTAGCTCGACAAAAAAATTCTATTTAGCTGCTGAGCCTGCTTACAAAATTTTATGAGAATCGGTTAAGAAATGCGACCTGTGGGCGAGAACAGCCAGACAGACAGACAGACAGACGGACAAAAGAATTTTTGGCTAATCTCGAAACTGAGACGCTTCGCTCGCTTCGCTCGCTCGGTCAATTATACCAAGTTGCGAAGAACACTGAGGAAAGTATTTTCCTGAGAGTGAGTTGTAATTTCATAAATTTTATGACGTGTTTTTTAGGTTTGAAAGGCCAATTTTTTTGTAAGTACTTTTCTAACTTCTCCATTATACAAACTATACAGTGTGTTTGGTGGTAAAAGTTACCGGAAAACTTAAATGGATGATCCTAACTTGAGCTGAGATAACTAAAAAAGTTGATTAAACTTAACTCCTAATTATCTTAGGATAACAAACTAGTTTCTTCTGGAACTTTGTATAGAGACTAGGTACCTAAGCAAAGTTTTTGTTTTTTATACAAAAAATAAGTAGTGAAGCACATGAATTTGTATACAATGTCTGACTTTTCAGATGGTGTCGCTACTACCGTGCCATAGTAATTGTATGGAAAAAAGGGTGTTATGAATTTGACACGAATGTCTGTCTGTCTGTGGCATCGTGGCTCTCGAATGGATGGAAAGATTTTGACGTGGTTTCTTTTATGTTAAAGCCTATTTATTTGCGGTGTTTTAGCTATGTTTAATAAAAATCGGTTTAGTCGTTCAAAAGTAATTAGGGATGAATGCTTGAAAGTCAGGATTTTTAATTTGCTTCGCAAATAAACTTGTCAATAAAGAAAAGGATACCGTTTTTTTTTGTTTCCGTGTTTTAGTGGCCAACACTAGTGTCAGATTTTTAAGGCTGCCTAAAGGCATCTGACATAGCTTGACGACTGCCAAACAATGATTACAGCTGGGACCAACGGCTTTTAAATGCGTTCCGAAGCACGGAGGAGCTCGAGAAATTTATATTCCACTTGTGGTCACCCATCCAAGTGAGGACCACGCCTCTATGTCGATGCCGCTAGGAAACTAAAATACCTTATTATTCTCAGAATTAATTTACTAAAGTAAAAAAACTGAGTGCATCGACACTATTCAATCAAAGCAAAGCTTTTGAAAGCTGTCGAATTATTTACTGAAATATTTTGCGGAATTTTCTATTAAATGGAAACTGGATGCGGGATCACGTCCGCGCTGTGACCAGACTCTGAGTAATTGAGTTTCATTCACCGCGACTGGTGCCGGATTTTTTTAGCAAAAAGTCATATATAAAATGCATTCCTTATCGATACGACAACTGTTAAACGGGAATTCATCGATTGGGATCATCCCTCACTTTCGATTGTATTTGTCACATATTGTTTTACTAGTATGCTTTGGGCCTCCTTGGCGCGCGATTGTTCTCTTAGTGTTAAAAAAATATATTTCTTTATAATCAGACAATCTTTCTATTAATGAAATTCGGTTACATCAAAGTGGTAGTCAGGGTTCAAACAGACGAACAATCGTAGTTAGATTCTTCTTTTCGAGTCAAAACGGTTCCAATGTCTACCGTCATTAGCTGCGAGTCAATAATAATCACATTTTTAATATAATTTAATTTATTCTATAATTCAATTTATTAATTTACACGTATTAATATGAGGTATATGGATGAAAATCATTACTCCTCTTTGAGAGTCAGATCAAATTTAAGACGTCGCTAAAGTATTGCAAATTGCGATCCTTCTAGGAAATTTATGGAAAGTGAACTGACTGTATTATTTTATTATATTGATGCGAGTTCTTTGATTGCAACGATCTTTTGAAAGCTGTCGAAATATTTACTGAAAAATTTTGCGGAATTTTTTATCAAATGGAAAATGGATGCCGGATCACGTCCGCGCTGTGACCAGACTCTGAGTAATTGAGTTTCATTCACCGCGACTGGTGCCGGATTTTTTGAGCAAAAAGTCACACAGTTGTAAAATGCATTCATAACGATACGAGATTAATGAAATTCGGTTACATTAAAGTTAATTGTATTTGTTCCCTTTTCTTTATTTTTTTTAACTAGTATGCCTTGGACCTCCTTGGCGCGCGGTTGTTCTATTACCTTTTTTTTTAACACTAAGGTGTTAAAAAAATGTATTTGTTTATAACCAGACAATCTTTCTAATAAATTAGGTTACATCAAAGTGGTAGTAAGGGTTTAAACACACGATCAACCGTAGTTAGATTCTTCTTTTCGAGTCAAAACGGTTCCAATATCTACTGTCATTAGCTTCGAGTCAATAATAATCATATTTTTAATATAATTTAATTTATTCTTTAATTCAATTTATTAATTACATGAGGTATATGGATGAAAAACATTACTCCTTTTGGAGAGTCAGTTCAAATTTAAGACGTCGCTAACGTATTGCGAATTGCGATCCTTCTAAGAAATTTACAGACAGTGAACTAACTGTATTAATTTTATTAAATTGATGATACGAGTGCTTTGATTGCAACGATCTTTTGAAAGCTGTCGAAATGTTTACTGAAATATTAAGCGGAATTTTCTATCAAATGAAAACTGATGCTGGATCACGTTCGCGCTGTGACCAGACTCTGAGTAATTGAGTTTCATTCACCGAGACTGGTGCCAGATTTTTTGAGCAAAAAGTCATATAGTTATAAAATGAATTCCATGCGATTTGACATCAGTGAAATTCGGTTACATCAAAGTCATAATTTAAACATACAATACGAGTACTATTCACTGACTCATTGATTGACGTAGTTGTTTGACCGTTCCACTAAGCATTGCGTTATTATCTTTCAATTTTGGAAATCCAATATGGCCGCCGAAAGTCAACTGCTTTCAATTTGGATTAAAATTGATATCTTTCTTCACGTATTCCGAGCCATTTAACATTTTATTTTTTGAATCCAGGATGCCGTCTTTATTTTAGAAAACTACTTATTTTGTTAGAAACTAGGAAATTCACAGACAGTGAACTTTCTGTATTAATTTTATTATATTGATGCGAGTTCTTTGATTGCAACGATCTTTTGAAAGCTATCGAAATATTTACCGAAATATTAAGCGGAATTTTCTATCAAATGGAAACTGATACCGGATCACGTCCGCGCTGTGACCAGACTCTGAGTAATTCAGTTTCAATTTCCGCGACTAGTGCCGGATTTTTTGAGCAAAAAGTCATACAGTTAAAAATGTTTTTTTAACCAAAGAAGTCAGTGGGTATAAAATGCATTCCATACGGTATGATATTTCAGCCCCCGGAAGTCTACTGACGGACATAGGCCTCCCTAAGGATTTTCTAAACGACCTGCGTTTTCCTGCAACCCTGCTAAGGTCATCCGACCACCTATAGGTGGTGCGTGTTCTACGCTGCATTTGCCGGATAAATAGCAACAAAGCTAAGTGCGAGTCGGACTCGCGCACTAAGGGTTCCGTACTATTATCTATTAAAAATCGCGTTTATTGTATGGGAGCCCCCCTTAAATATTTATTTTATTTTGTTTTTAGTATTTGTTGCTATAAAGGCAACTGAAATACATAATTTGTAAAAATTTCAACTGTTTAGTTATCGCCGTTCTTGACATACAGCCTGGTGACAGACAGACGGACAGACAGACCGACAGCGAAGTCTTAGTAAGGGTCCCGTTTTTACCCTTTAGGTACGGAACCCTAAAAAACAGCCAAACGCGTATTGGACTCGCGCACGAAGGATTTCAAACCGTTATCTACAAAAAAACACGTTTGTAGTATGCAAGCCCCACTTAAACATTTTCTTTATCCTGTTTTTAGTAATTTTTTTATAACAGCAACAGAAATACATCATCTAAAAGTTTTAACTATATAGCTATAACGGGTCATGAGATACAGCCTGGTAACAAACAGACGAACAGACGTTTAGCTCTAAAAGCAGCAACCTTAATCCGTTTGTTTGTCCGTCTAGCATACCTATTTTACCCTTTGGCTATGTAACTTAAAAATAAAGTGGTAACCTTATGTAACGTTCATAATTTTATTATACAGTTTGAGTTAATTTATGCCAGGCGGGACCTATCTCGTGATTAGGTTAAGAGCTTGGAGATGAGCGAAAGGCAGACTTTGCTGGTTTTATCACTTTTGAAGTATGTTTTCTGATCTATTACTCGTGAATTATGTATCCATACTTCCATACTTATATATAAAGCTGAAGAGTTTGTTTGTTTGTTTGAACGCGCTAATCTCAGGAACCACTGGCCCGATTTGAAAAATTCTTTCGGTATTAGATAGGTCGTTTATCGAGGTAGGCTATAGGCTATATTGCATCACGCCTGCGACTTCACTCATGTGGTTAACGCGAGCGAAGCCGCGCGCTGCCTCTAGTGTACAATAAATATATATACAACAACAACCAACATATCATAGAATATACTTATCGAGCGGGCGAAACGAGCGAAGCGTCTCAGTTTTGAGATTGGCCAAAATGCTTTTGTCCGACTGTCCGTATGTTTGTTTGTTTGGCTGTTCTCGCCTAGGCGCATTTTTCAACCGATTCTTTTGAAATTTTGTGAGTCGGTTCGAAAATTATATAGATTTTTTTGAAGTGAAAACTTCTTTAGCGGCCTTGTGCACTTTTTTTGGAATGGGTAAAAAATCTTAAACTCGCGTCAGGACCACGTGTCCTGATCGAAAATTCGTAAGACGGCGCAGGGCGCTTGCGCGAATGTTCGTGTGTGTTTATGTTACGTTACGTTCGTGTGTGTAATGTGTCATGCTTGTGACATTTGTGACAGACTGTGGTTCAGAAAAGATTTGAATATGATAATTAAAGCAATTCGTGCAAAATTATTCCCTAACCATTCCAAAATATCAAAAATGCACAACGTTAATATTCAAGTTTTCACTTCTGCCGGCACTCCCAGAGTGCAACCCGTCGTTTTTTGTCAATTAAGTTTTTCCTAAATGCCAATAATAAGGAGTTTGAGAACTTTAAATTTTTTTATACCTATTTCAGATACTCTCATGCTGGTCTGGGAGAAACGAAAAAACTTAGAATGTACCAGCTGCTTCTCTTCCCGCGCAGATCGTAAAAGCCGATCGAGGGAATGGGCAAAAATGCGAATAATTTTAACAGGCGATGCGACTAGCAACCCGTCACTGTATTGATTGCATTCCATCTTCTCGCCCACCATGACGCTAAAAGTGGCTTTTGAGTCTGGCGGCCCTAGGCTCTGCATGGAGCCGCAAGATTCAAAATGCTCTGTCTGCCCCATTAGGGATAAAGACGTGATAGTATGTATGTACGTGTGTTTCAGATATTTCGAAAAATGTTTCAATTTTTTTGTTACCCTTATTAAAACACAACTTTTTTGTTATAATCTGATAAACTTTAACGGAGCGAGGTGACTCGCGAGTCTACAGCTCACAGAGCTACTAGGCAAGTATGATAAAAGCCGATAAAATTTTCCATTAATTTAATTCCCTTTATCAACACGATTACACTCACTTTCGTGTCTAGAGTGGCATTTGGGTCTTGGCCCCAGGCTGTATTTACCCTACTAAGGGATAACTACGTGACCTATCACGTAATAGAAAACCCTAGTTTTCTTACTAAACTTTGTACAGCAATGTGAAATTTTTAGGAATTACTAAATTATTGAAATATTTTTACATGCTCTCAGTAAATTTTTAACCTAAAGAGACATAAATAATATATAAATAAAATAAAATTACTAGGTAACTACTATTATTCTAAAAAACGAACCTAAAATGGAGGAATTCCTAAAATCTCTCCATTTACATAAAACAACGACAACATCCCGTTCACACATCCGAAGTTTATACAAATGCCTTAAACAAAGCACTATTTTCTAAAAGTCACAAGTGTATTACTTATAATATTATTTATTACTTATAATTAAGTTACCTGCTCACCATTCATATATAAATACCTCCATAAACACAATAACAATAATGTATCAGAAACATCTGAGTTTCTACAAATGTTTGAAACATTATACAAACGTTGCAGTTACTCATACATAGAAGTATAAACAAATGCCTTAAACAAAGGTCTGTTTTCTAAAAGCCACAAGTGTATTACTTATAATTAAGTTACCTGCCCACCATTCATATAAATACCTCCATAAAGACCATAACAATAATTTATCAGAAATATCTGAGTTTCTACAAATGTTTGAAACATAATACAAACGTTGCAGTAACTCATACATAACTCGTACTCACGTATAAAGTTACATATTGAATTCGTCTTTTGTAATGTATCTCAATGTCAAAATATTTTACCCAGTCTCCACAGATTTCCCAAAAGACTTACAACATGAAGATCTTCAAAAAGATGTTAAAGGATTATTTTAGTGTCTACAAAAGCTCTTCTAGAGTTACATGCGTTCAATGTTATGCTAACCACTTGAGCGAGTCTACGGCTCAATTCCCACTCGACGACGCGTTATGTTTCACCTATAGCATATACATCTTTTTTTTATAAATTTATAATGGTAATGCGCGTCGAGGCGCGTTGGCTAGCTCGCGTAATCGCGCGTCGTCGCTTGTTAATAATTAAATTTTTAACAAAAAAAAAACAACCGTCTTCAATTTTTTTTAGGAGTTTCTTCCATATCTCCAAAGTTCTTCATGGTGTCTTTACCAAACTAATATGGGACTAACTTGGAAGTAAGGGCTTTCAAATAAAATAAAAATCATCAAAATCGGTCCACGGTTACCGAAGATATCGCGTCACATACATACAAAAAAAAACATACAATCGAATTGATAACCTCCTCCTTTTTTGAAGTCGGTTAAAAACATGACGCGTTGTATCGCTACGACTCGGCGACAGTATAAGTTGAGCCTAAATGGCACGTTGCGTCGACGTAGTGCTGTCGCTGCGTAAATAACTATAGTGTACGGTACACGCAATGCGTTGCTTTGCCGAAACACATACAACTGATTGCAGCCCTCAGACAAATTGGGGTTAGGTAAAGATAAAATAAAAGATAAAGATAATTAATTTGCCAAACATATGTTGCAAGATATTAGTACATTCAATTTCGTCCTATGGAGGGATTTTATGAAAATAATAAAAATGCTATTTAACTATAATTTTCGAACACCAACTACTAAAATCTATCACGAAACTAAACTAATGACAATAAAACAATTATATACGTATAATACTTGCATTCTCATCCGCAAAATCATGAACAACAAAGTCCGTACTAACCTAAAGTTTACTAAGCAAAAACAAGTTGGGCGCACCTGCACTCGACGCGCGAGCTTCATCATTTTGTCTAAGACACGGACAAAACATTACGGTCAATCGACGATAACATACGAAGGTGCGCGCCTTTTTAACAAGATACCCTCGGATATCAAAAATATTAACTCGTTCGATGTATTTAAGAAACAATTAGCCAAGCACATAATCTCAATTTACTGAACTTGTATGTTTTATTCTGTTCATCAGTGTGACAACGAATAAGTATATTTATGTCTTGTATTTATGTTCTAATGTAAGTGATGTAAAATATGTCTTTATGAGAATAAAAGTCTTTAAACCTAAACCTAAACCTATCATGTTTACCATCACCGGTGTGCAAATGTAGTCAGAAAGGCTGTCATCTATAAATATGCTTCATATACCTATACTATAATAATATACTAAATCTATGGACCTTTTATATAAACCAAAATCAATTTACAATTTATCAGGGTACGCAGCAATTACGCAGCGCATGTGTTGTGTTGTGTAGCCAGCTACTGCATCAATTTGCGTTGTAATATGGCGACGTGTGTGTGCCCGCTCTTAGAATTCATTGCACGCGCGCTTTTAAGAATCTCATATCGTATTTGAGGAAAACTATTTCGACATAAGTGTATTAGAAAATGTAATCAATATTGAAGTCAATATTTGTGGCATCGAAATAAGAATAGGTATTTTTCTGTGGTATTTTCAAGGCGAATGTCAAGAGTTTAAGCCTGCTAAACGATTTATAAATCCACATTCGATTTTGCGCCTCAGTAAACCTCTCACAGTCGAGTAAATTTTCCAGCTAACTTAGACCAGACATCGGTGCGTAAATGTGAGATGGATGAGGCAATTAAAGTGATTTATACTTTTTAGATACATTCAATAGTGCTTACTTAGTTTGAATATACTTCTTACTTTAGTAAGTAGTGTGCAGTAGTTCATATTATTCATTACTTATAATATTTATCTGAATTATACCCAACTTTTTTTCCCTTTTTGCCATACCATTATTTGCTCCCATGCTGGTCTGGAGAAATAAAAAAAACTGAGAATGTACCAGCTGCTTCTCTTCCCACGCAGATCGTAAAAGCCGATCGAGGGAATGGGCAAAAATGCAAATCATGTTAACAGGCGATGCGGCTAGCAACCCATCACTGTATTGATTTCATTTTCCATCTTCTCGCCCACCATGACGCTAAAAGTGGCTTTTGGGTCTTGCGGCCCTGGGCTCTGCATAGAACTGCAAGACCCAAAATGCTCTGTCTGCCCCATTATGGATAAAGACGTGATAGTATGTATGTATGTATGTATTATTTGCATCCACTCAAATTACTCTAACAACCTAAAGTTTGGCCGTTAAATAATGCTTTTAGTATTAAGTTCGCCTATATACAAATTATATTTAGTACAATAAAGGTTAAATAAGTAAAAAACCAGCCAAGTGCGATTTAACTTGCGTGGAGAGGGTTCCGTACAATGCCAAAGTCAATCTTATTTGAAATGCTCCCAGGAAGACGTGAGTTAACTACTGCTATCTATCTAGTGGTTTTTTACTGATATATTTTTCTATATTATTATTGATAGAATTCATATAGTCTTCCTATAATCTACAAGGAATGAACTATATTTTTTTAAAATTTTAGGCTCAGTAGTTATGGAGATCAGGGAGGGAATGGTCAATATTTGTCTTCGTTTTTTAAAATCAAAACTATTTATTTTACAATAACAACAAAAATATATTTGAGATTCTCATAACCCTTTCATTTGATATTTGACACAGTAAGATTTGCAATTCTCCTATCCTAATTTGTCTCCCAAAAATGATCCTAATTTTGTTAAATAAAATATTTATTTACTTAGCACATCTGTGTTTAGGTCATAGAAATACACTGGCAAATCTATACATATAATAAAACAGTAAAAAAAGTGTGTCTGTACATTAAATATATTTCCAAAAAAAATATTGGGGGCGATGGAGACGTAGTAATAGAGTAAGAATTTAAAAAAAAATGTCTGTCTGTTTGTCTGTATGTCTGTTTGTCTGTTTGTCTGTTTGTACACGCTAATCTCAGGAAATACTGGACGGATTCGAATGAAACTTTTTTTGTTATATAGCTATTAAGCCTGGGCAACATATTATAGGGTATAAATGATTTTGGAAAATGGAACGCCTGATGCAGAACCATAATGGTCCAGCTAAATTATAAGAGATATAAAAATGCCGCCTTAGTAAAAGTTGTTCAGCATGATGAGCATTTTCCAGAGACATTAAGTCCACGCGAACGAAGTCGCGGGCTTCGGCTAGTAATAAATAAAGCTACGGATATCAATGAAATATTTAGTTCCGCCACTCATCACTAGATGATGTCATCGGGGTTCTTTAATTTGCGTGGCAAATAAACTTGTCACTAAGTACTTACCTTGTTACTAAGTAGTACCTAACTAGCCTCGTCGAAAAACAAACAACACACTTGAGTGAATCACGTTTAGTAAATCTATCTTACTCGAACATGTCCAGAACACGAATCCAGCGAGATCTAAATCCCAAGCTAGAAATCTACTCTATCACAGAGCACTAACTAAGTACTTACCTTGTTACTAAAGTACCTAACTAGCCTCGTCAAACAACAAACAGAACAAACAACACACTTGAGTGAATCACGTTTAGTAAATCTATCTTACTCGAACATGTCCAGAACACAAATCCGACGAGATCTAAATCCCATGCAGAAAATCTACTCTATCACAGAGCACTTACTAAGTACTTACCTTGTTACTAAAGTATCTAACTAGCCTCGTCAAACAACAAACAGAACAAACAACACACTTGAGTGAATCACGTTTAGTAAATCTATCTTACTCGAACATGTCCAGAACACAAATCCGGCGAGATCTAAATCCCAAGCTAGAAAATCTACTCTATCACAAAGCACTTAGCTGAAGTTCAGATTGCACGTGTAGGAAATTGGGAGTGAGAAGCTTTGATATTGGTAGGTGCTTTGACAACTGAGAGAATTCCGATTTCACTTAAACAAAAGTACTACTGACTTTTTCGGCTGCTTCGATTTGAAATAAAATTTTTTGAAAGGAATTTTTTTAATTATTTAAGTTTGTACTCCAGTGTTAGAGACAAAAAGACCTGGTGATGATGATGATGATGATTTGAAAGGAAACTGAGATATATTTTAAATTTCATCTCATTCAAGCTCTAAATAACCCTTTGAACTATTTTATTGAAATACTGTTTATAGTTTAAAGTGAGCACGTGAAGATTTTCTTCGCAAATTAGACAAAAGTGGCCGTTTTTTGCAAATGTGCGTAGGAAAGCTTTTGAACTTTTAATTAAGATTATTTACATCTCAAAACTGAAATCTATTTTATAATTTAATTTATTTTGCCAAACTGCCATGCAGTTTATCGGCAAAGTGATTTAATAAAAAGTACAATATTGTAACCATACAGTAGTTTATAAAATAGTTTGAAGGGTTATCTAGGGCTTGATCAAGAAATCGTTTTAAATTATATTTCAGTTTCCTTTCAAACAATTTAATTTAAAATGGGGGGCATCACTGAACCCCAAAAATTTTAAGCATCCCCTTAAACTCCATTGCTAAGGTCTGTGGTATTGTAGATCCTAAACGAATGGACCAATTGTGATGCAAATTTTTTTTTTGTTGTTTAAAAGCTATGTCACTATCGAGAATCAAGATAGTTTTAGTTACAGTTGTGTCGAAGGATACCCAAAAAAATATTTTATTTCTTGTGAAATATTCGTAGTTATATAATTACATAGTAAGTAGTAGTATTATTATTTAAGTTTTTAAGTTATTTATTATACACAATGTTAACCGATTTTCAAAAAAGGAGGGGACTGATTTGAAAGATATTTATTTTGTTTGAAAGGATATACTTGACTTGGTGGTGGACGTTCCATAGAAATTTTATTAAAATCAGTTGTAAAGTTTGGGGGTGAAATCAGTTTTAAGTTTTGAAAAATTATAGTTTTTAAATAATTTATTATGTCCCAGGTAGCATTTATACGTCATTATGTCGTCCGTATACGGTACTGCTCGACGTAAGAGACGTCATGTTTTAACGTCGGGGGGTCCCAACAGATGACGTGAATTTCTCACAGCCTCAAGACGTCATATAGGGACGTTACTGGGCCGTACATATTAGGACAGCCACTGACGTTGTAGTGACGTCATATACTGAATTCATAGGGACGTTACTGGGCCGTACATATTAGGGCAGCCACTGACGTTGAAGTGACGTCATGCACAGACGTTACTAAGACGTACACGTCAGGAGTAGGTCCTACGGGAGCTGATGTGCTCATGATAAGAACAGTGTGTTTTGTAGAAGCAAGTGATTTTTATTTTTATAAGGCGGGTATCGCTACCGCCGCACACTGATATGGAAATTAAACCACACACTACTGCTGACTGAACTCGATTTATTGGAAATATGCACCAAGTATTAAGAATGTACATAAAAGAAACCATAACCAGTTTTAATTTTGAACAGCGCCATCTAGGGATTCTCTAAGAAACTAACATTTGCATACAATATTACTCAAAATAAAAGGTTTTATGATTATGATTAGAACTTTTACTTAATGCTATTTACTACTTAATTTTTTACTGGATGGACGAAGTCTAAAACTGCGTAATTTAGAGGAAATAAAATGAATTAACAAATTTGACTACACGAATTTGGACAGCGGGTATTATATAAATTGTAAGAACACACTTACAGCTGATATCGTTAGCACGGCAATATGCTCTCCGTAGGTAGTTTAGGTGGGTAGTTTGTTAAAAAAGAGAACCGCCCTGGCTATTGAGTGAACTAACGTGCTGGCAAAACTAATATGGCACTAAAGCCTACGCTGCGCATTTAAGCTCTACGACGGTTCTAAGTTATTAGTCAGGGGCCCCAGATCAAAAGACTACGCTACGTGTTATATTCTATACCTCTTCCCTTCATCTCGCAAATCCTTACGCGTGATAGTAGGATACAATTTAGTGCTTAGCATGTAGCGTTAACGTTTGCAGGCATCTAACCTAGGTACCTTGAAGAGACTCAAGCACTTTTATGGATGAAACTAAAAAAAACACAATGTAGGTAAGTAGTATTATCTGTATTTAAGATGCAATAAAGGACAATGATATAGGGGCCATGTTTTTTTAAGACCATAGACTTAAGGACATGCAAAAATGATTTTAACCGTACTTTTAGTAAAACTTAACAGGTGGCCAACTTCACAACGCCTTGGCGTCTACCACCGATTGTTTATCACCGATTCGGTTCCGCTGTCTTTTTCACTGAATTGTATCACTGAGTACATGGCTTTTCCTTAAAAGTCTTGAACAAAAAAAACGTCCACGTGGGGACGAATATGGTAGGTACTTACGTCCATATACTGACCCTAAATTTTCGTCAGTAAAACGTCCTCTTGGCGGCGTATATATTGACGTATATATGATATACGTCCTAATATTGACCTTAAATATACGTCATTAAAACGTACACTTTGTGGCGAAAATGGTACGTCCAGATCCTGACCCTAAAAAGACCTCAGTAAAACGTCCTCTTGGCGGCGTATATTGTACGTCCAGATACTTGCCTTTGAATTGACGTAAATACGACGTCCTGCTCAACGCTGAACCCTAAACTGACGTCACTTTAACGTCTGCTCTCGACGAATAAATGACCGACCTTATAATGACCTATGAGTGACGTCGCTTGTACATCGCTGACGTCAGTTTGCTACCTGGGGTATATCTTTTGTTGTAAATAAAACCGTTTCTATGACAGCTCTATCTCTTAAAACACAATACTACCTTGCTCATCTTTGGTGGAGCCTGGGCAAGGCTTAGTAAAAGTGGACCTTATATTGAAAACAGGATCCACATAGTGACAGGTTGTTAGCCTATCACCTCTAAGGATTCCCAGGTTAACAACCATTCCCTTAATCGACTTTGACGACCTGCACGAGAGAAGATGCAAGTACATTATTTGTTTTTCTTTGCTTCTAAACTAGCAAAATAAAAAATAAAAAATTAATAAAACAACTTAGCCGTAGCTAAGCCGGTTCGTTTAATTAAAATAAATAATACTTTAACTGTTTTGAACATACTTTCATTTTAATAATTCTCAAGCCTTTAATTTATAATTAGCTTTTCCTCGAACCTTAAATTAATCTGAAGGGATAAATTAAATAACACTTTAAATGGGCTTTCTAACATGCTACTTACAATTACAGATTGAATTAGGCATTATGTTTTGATATACATTATTTGTAAATTTTAAAGCTAGTTCAGGCTACGATACTAAACTATTTTGTATAAAAAATATATTAAAAATAGTTAATTTTAGTATTAGGTCTGATTTAGTTTTTATTTTAATAAGTTTGTATAGTTTGAATTTAAGTTAAATTTTATTTTTTCTAATAGAAAATGTTGCAACGGCTTTGGTGGATGTTATATCGCAATCAGGCACACGCATAACTCTCAGGTCTCTTATAGACCAGGGATCGCAAGCTTCGTTCATGACGGAGTCAGCAGCTCAGCTATTTGGTCTGCAGAAGAAACAGTGCAAGAGTTATGTGTCGGGTTTAGGAAGTGATCAGCATTCTGTTGTGACGTCAAAACATGTCGTCTATTTTAATATACATTTGCCCAGCAGTGGGACACAACATCGGGCTAATTAAAAAAAAAAAAATAGAAAATCGATAAGAATAAGGGATCCTCCCTCACAATTTCCATCTGAACGCTGATTTTTATGGCAAGCCGATATTTTTTATGTTTTCAATGATTGTTTTTCCGGAAAGTTGTTTGTGTTTTACTTCAAGCAAAGCTCGGTCGCCAAGGTATTATACATAAATAAATAAATATATAGGGACAAATCACATGATTGCGCTAGCCCCAAAGTAAGTTCGAGACTTGTGTTATAGGATACTAACTCAACGATACTATATTTTATAAATATACCACTAAAGACTTAGAATAATTTGATGTCCGCTTGTAGAAGAAGATAAGTCTACACAATCGCAGAAGATTTTTGTTTCACATCGCTCTTACTAATTTAGGTAGATGACCCCCGAGGCGTAGTGGTCACCATGCTCCTCCGCCGCCCAGAGGTTCCGGGTTCGATCCCCGGTCAGGGCAAGTTGGAAAATGACCTTTTTCAAATTGTCCTGGGTCTTGGATGTTTAACTAAAAATGTATTTGTTATAAAATATAGTACCGTTTAGTTAGTGTCCCATAACACAGTCTCGAACTTACTTTGGGGCTAGCTCAATCTGTGTCACCCACAAGGTGGTCTGACGACCTAACCAAGTTCGCTGGAAGGCGCTGGATGCAAGCTGCTCTAGATCGGTCATTTTGGAAATCTATGGGAGAGGCTTATGTCCAGCAGTGGACGTTGTGCGGCTGAAATGACAATCTGTGTGATTTTTCTTTATATATTTATTTGTTTACCTATTTACCCTAGCATACAAATGGTGCTCAAGCAGCCATTTCCGTCAAAGTTTATACGACTTTAAACAGCAGCTGACCAACTTCAACTTTTATATTTTCTTTTACATCAGTTTTTACTGTTTCAGAAGAAATAAAATGGTACCTACGAGCTACGGTACCTATCGAAGAATGATATCTCAATGCATAAGCTAAGGGATAACTAAGTTTGGGTTAATTGCTAAGGGATTTTTAGTTACATAAACTTTCAATAAGTATATACATCGCAATTGCGTACTTCGCGACAGTTTGTAACTAAATTTCAATCTGTCAAACTGCGGAGTTTCATACTTCGTGACAGTGTAATTTCAAACTGACGTACATTGTAAACGTATACCTTCTATCTCACAACTGCGGAATTCCATACTTCGAAATTAGGAAACAGAGAGAGTCTATGTTTTCATATATAAAAAGAATAAGTTCAAGCATCATGAATTAACCTGTCATCTGTGAGCAGACCGGAATCCGGTCGACATGCATTGTTTTACTATTGTGTCTGGTGTTTTGCACAGACAACAGGTTATAAATCTTATCTCTTTTCAATAAGTTTTGTTGTCCACACAATTGAGATTAATGGCATGTGTCAGTGTGATGTTCATCACCATCATCATCAGGTCTTTTTAGTTTCCACTGCAGGAGCAGGACCCTCTCTGTACTACCAGAGCCATACTTGGCTAGAGCAGCCAGAGGATTTGGCCTACACTCTCCACGCTGGCCTGACGGATTGGAGAGGGGTCGTTGATGTATAATAGTTTAAGCTTATATAAGCTTTTTTAGCTTGTATTTCCTAGATCGCCTTCTCATTGATGTTTATAAGCTTTGTTTAGCTTGTATTTCCTAGGTCGCCTTATACGACATCCACGGGAAGACTTGAAGTGGTCCTATTCCACTCTGCCGAAAACCACACGGATGTTCATCGGTATAAAAGTAATTCGGAAAAACAATGTGAGGCCTCTGAGAGTTGTCGAACTTGTCGATAATTATGTTTGGTGTAAAAAGTATACAGTTTGCACTAAAACTTGATGTTAATTTGTAGATTCCCAAAAAGAATATAGTAGTTTTATATCTTTAAGGGATCATGTAATCAAGTCACTATTGATAAAAACAAATTATAGAAACACTGCCAAAATATAACAAAATTTCAAGGACAGGAACATACCTAGTAAGTAATCGTTTTAGGAACTTTCGTAATACGAACTCAGGGTAATATTACTAATGAACGTGCCTCGTTAGTAATGTTATCTTTTCTGTAAAAACAATGTAAGCCCGTACCCTAATTAGGGCAATGGACCGTCAAACTTGTTTGGTTGACAAATCGTAGGGGAAAGACATTTAAGTGCGAACGATTTGGAACATGCAAGGTCTGTTTGTGTGAGTACCAAGCGGAAGAAAAATGACTCGTACGTGTACTCAATTAAATTAAGTGTAAATATTTTTAGGGGTGATTTAGTTCATCATTTAAAACGTTTCCCGGTAAAAGTACTTATATCAAAATAGGAGAAAAGTATTTAACATTTATTAGATCAATTGAGTACAGCGATTTGTATGGAAACCAAAATAGTTTTTCATACTTTGATGTACATTAATTGTAAAAAGTGGTTCGAAATTATTGACCGAATTATCATTTTTTTAAATTTTGTTCTTAATTTATAAATTTTTGAAAGTAAAAGCCGACTTTATTCCAAACTACACAACCGATTTCAATACAATTTCTATGGGACCATCTGACAACTATACCCTTTTAAACAAAATAAGAATTTTCCAAATCGGTCCAGGCGTCTTCAAATAATCGGTGAACATACATAAATAACTGGCCAATCGGATTCGCGCACTTAGGGTTCCGTACCATTATCTATAAATTCGCGTTTGTTGTATGGCAGCCTTAAATATTTATTTGATTTTGTTTTTAGTATTTGTTGTTATAGCGGCAACAGAAATACATAATTTGTGAAAATTTCAACTGTCTAGCTATCGCGGTTCTTGAGATACAGCCTGGTGAAAGACAGACGGACAGACGGACAGACAGCGAAATCTTAGTAACAGGGTCCCGTTTTTACCCTTTGGGTACGGAACCCTAAAAAGGTTGCGACGATTTGATAGCCTCCTCGTTTTTTTGAAGTCTGTTAAAAATCTTCTAACACCAACTACATTACGTTCAATTTCATTGTGATATTCACACTTGTGCGATAGGGTAGTTAAGTACTTCGGGTCTGATCGGTATAATTCGATTTGCTATACCTACGAGAAATCTTCACGGCCAAAAGCCGACCGGCATAATTAGGCAGATGCCAAGTCGAGTGATTATGCGCGGCAGCCGAACGCCTTGTGATTCCCGAACATTCATTTACATTTAATTTACCGTAAGTGTTTAGAAAGCCTTAGAATAAGAATAAGAATAATTTTATTTGCTCAAACACAGTACATAGGATGTCAATAGTATAATAAGTATCATGTATTTAACCTAAACTAAGGCATGCAAATATTTATTTAACTTGAATTGAATTTACCTATTTAAATATTATTTACATTGTTTATATAACCTACAGTCACAAATATACAATTACAAATAATCTAATCTTATTTTTTACGCCCACAAAAGTTTTTATATTCAGCTATGGAGTAAAAGCAATGCTCTAGTAACCATTTTGTCAGCTCTTTTTTAAACGCTTTTCCTTGTAATAATTTAATGTCAGCTGGTAAAGAATTGAATAAATTGATACACATATAATAAACATTTTTTTATACATATCTTTATGGCATCTAGGCTGATATAATCTATTCATGATATGAGGCCGAGTTTCTCTCAAAATTACTTAGATTCTCGCTGTTCTGAATAAAGTCTAAAAATATTTTTCATAAATATTTGTTAATAGGAGGAAGGCATAATTAAAAATTAAACTATAATAACAAACCTGTCACTAATCTGAATCTCAAACCTATATATCTGTATCTTTTTTTTTATAGCCTATGTAGTGTCCCATTGTTGGGCAAAGGCCTCCCCTTCTATATATATACATAAAATAAAACAGTAAAATAAGTGTGTCTTTACATGAAATATATTTCCAAAAAAAATATTGGGGGTGATGGAGACATAGTAATAGAGTAAAAATTAATAAAAAAAATTTAATGAAATAGAAAAACTGGTTAGATTCGAATGAAAAACTTTTTTGTTATATTGCTTTTAAGCCTGGGCAACATACAGGGTATAATTGATTTTGAAAAATGAAACATCTGATGCAGAACTATAATGGACCAGCAAAACTATAAGAAATATAAAAATGACGCCACGAATGTTGTTCAACCTGATGAACATTTCCCGGAGTCATAAAGATCACGTGAACAAAGTCAGGAACTTCAGCTAGTTAGAAAATAAATTACATAAACCAGAATTTGAAAACCATTAATGACACGTTTCGATTCAAAGGGTGTTTATAAATAGTTCAGTAAACCTTAAACGTACAACACTTCCAAACCCTTTTCACAAGACGGGGTCGATAGAAAATGAACGACGTTAAAAGCGGTTATTTCGGGAAGTAAGACTAAAATGAATAAAAGTTATTTAATTTTATTCAGGGCCTTGGACTAAACAAGGGCTGAATGTTATATGATTGCATTTATTTATTTATTTTAATAAACATTTAATACTATCAATGATGGTAATGGAACTGTCGATATTTTAAAAGATTGTTCGCCAGTTTTAAAAAAATATCAAGAATTAGTAATTTAAAAAATAAATATTTTAATTAAACTTTAATTACAAATAGCTGCCGTGTGTTTGCCGTGTGTAGGAACCATCTCGATCAAGTCAATTTTCAAACAAAAAATCGCATCAAAATCGGCACATTCGTTAAGGTGAACGATTCCACACACATAGACAGACTCACAAACGAGTCGAACTTATAACTGTAACACCCCTTTTTGTCGTCGAGGGTTAAAAATATGATAGCTTAAAACTTGTTCCTTATTAACATACGAGTAACAAGATTTATAGACACAGCCAAGCCATAAACCTTTCTAGATACATAAATCAGGCCAACATTGTTCCCAATTAGCCCACAAGCCATCCCAAAACCACGTTATAATACGTCTGTAAACCCGTACGTACATATGATATGATAACGTATCCCTTCCCGACTACAAGATGAAGTACTAATGTAGATCTAGATATCTACCAATTAGCAAGTACACGCTATGTCTTTGAAATCTGTTGGGTTTCGTTAGCCTTATGTGGCCATATTCATGATAGATGACACTTTGTAAGTGGATGTTTTCTAAATTTTTAATTTTTTAAACCTAAAAACTTCAACGATAAAATTTCTATTAGATCACCTCGCACCTCTGTTTCATCATCATCACTATCATCAGGTCTTTTTGTCTCCACTGCACGAGCACGGCCTTCTCTGTACTACCAGAGCGATACTTGACTCGAGCAGCCAGAGGACTTTGGCCTACACTCTCCTTGCTCACCAGACAGGTTGAAGAGGTCTCATTCATGATTTTTACGCTTTGTTTTGCTTGTTTTTCTTAAAGTCGCCTTTTACGATATCCACAGGAGGACTTGGAGTGACCCTATTCTACTCTGCCGGAAACCACACGGCCAATTCCCTCCTCCTCCACAAGGCCTCCTTTTTGGAAGTCGGAAATACATCGTACCCTATATAAGCCGGTCCGCAAAGTTGGTAAACAAACAAGGTACTCACAGATCCATTCCTGGTCCTTGCTAGAACCGGCACCATTTCTCTCTCCACCGCTGCCACAAACAGCAGTGGGGCGAAGATCATCAGCGACAGTAACCACAGCGCTCCCAGCAACATGCAGGCCCCTCGTCGCGACGGCATCCAAGGTTGCCTTAGTGACTGTGTGATGGCCAGATACCGGTCCACCGACATGGCTGTGATGGTGAACACGCTGGATGCTACTGCTACTCCTGGAAAGAAGATTTGAAGTCAGATTTATAATAAAGTACCCTAAGATATAAAAAAAAAAAAAAAACTCTCGGCGATTTTAAAACTAATTTCGTCCAGCATATTTTAAAATTATAGCAGCTTCCTATTATTGTCATTTATTAGTTTATGGTTAATATTACTGTAGTTTTATTCACAAAGTGATCTGGTCCTTGTTAGTTATATTAGTGGCTTTGTGTCTTAATGAGAATAAAGTTCTTTAAACCGAAGTCAGAGTTGTGAAGGAGCGAGCCCATAGAACTAGAGCTACTGAGGATCTCTACTATGACTCTGAAGAACTTCACACGCGCAGCTGTTATGTAAAGATTTTATAGCACGGCACATCTTATTACGTGTTTTCACAGAAATCGACAAGAGACCACACACGGGGTGTGTCGCGAATGCGAAGCCAGTGTGTATTATTAAATATTTTTATTATTTATTTAAATATCAAGGTACCTAAAAGTCAATGTTTGGCTGTTAGAAATTTTATTCTTTTGTCCGTGCGCGGATGGTTGCGCAGAAGAAGTGAACGCGGCGTGAAGAGGGTTATATTATCTGTGGTAGAGGGAAAAAGAGCGGCACAAAGTACAAGCAAAAAATAAGATGGTAAAATTGTAATTTCTGACGATTATTGAGATTTTACGAGAGATCGAGTTTCGGTGAGCGTTTTATAAGTTTATTTACTATCTAGAGAATTCTACCGATAATAATTAATTACTATGTGTTTATGTTTCAGTATTTTGAGTTAACCGATGCGTCCGTTTTTGTTATTGATTTATTGCAAGTTGCGACTTGCAATAGATAAATCAGAGAGAGAGAGAATTACCGATGCGTCGGTCTATTAGTTGGTCTATTGTAAACTGCGTGTGTTACAATAGACGGAAAAGAGATAAGAGAATAAGAGTTTGGGTTTAGGTGATCTGTTGTAAACTGCGTGTGTTACAATAGATAGAGAAGAGCTAAGAGAATAAGAGTTTGAGATTAGTTGGTCTATTGTAAACTGCGTGTGTTACAATAGACGGAAAAGAGATAAGAGAATAAGAGTTTGGGTTTAGGTGATCTGTTGTAAACTGCGTGTGTTACAATAGATAGAAAAGAGCTAAGAGAGTAAGAGTTATAAGCGAGGCTCGGGGTGGCTATAGGGGAGGTTGGAGGCCACACGGGGATGCGTCCCCATAGAGAAAGAGAATCCGCTGGATTAGCTAGTACATGAGCGGATGGAACAGCCATCCCAGGTGTAAGCGGATGGAACAGCCATCCCAGGTGTAAGCGGATGGAACAGCCATCCCAGGTGTAAGCGGATGGAACAGCCATCCCAGGTGTAAGCGGATGGAACAGCCATCCCAAGTGTAAGCGGATGGAACAGCCATCCCAGGTGTAAGCGGATGGAACAGCCATCCCAAATCCTGTGAAACAACCACCAAGTGTTTGCGTAACACTGTAATTGTATCAGAGATAAAGCTGAGTATACCATACGAGATGAGGGTCTATTATGAGTACAAGACTTTCGTCATGATGACCATTTTTACCAGGCCAGCCTTGGTCATTGGCGACATGGTGGAGGTGCTGATCTAAGAATCTGAACTACCGTGTTTCAATATAAAGATTTGTGTGTTTGTTGCAATTTACGAGTGTATATACTTATTCCTATTGTTACGAATAAATGCTAAAAATAGACATGTAAAATTAGTAATAGGGATGTTGACCAAATAGTGTTCCAATTATTTTATTCAGTCTGATGGACCGAGGGTTAGATTAGGTTATTCAAAAATGATTGACTAATTTATTTTTGTATAGTAAAGTAGTAATAATTTACAAAGGTGCAGAACATCAAGGATTCAGAGTAGAAGCAATTTACGGTACGTGAACGAATAGTGAAAATCGTACTTAATCGTGACGTTATGCGAAATTTAAATGCGCCATATTTTTGTCAGTATTTGCGAATCAGAGAAAATAATAAATGCAGATAGTGCAATGTTCTCAAATAACCTGTCTTAAAAAAATTGACCACATCCTTATTGTGTTTTTATATAACAAATGTCTAATTATATTTATTAGAAAGAAACAGCAGTCAAAGTTTGTGGATCAAATACAGTTTATTTAAATCATGTTTTACAAATTGAAGCATGATTTTTTGAATTAAGCGTAAAAAGTATACTAAAACAGGTACCTTTTAAACTTAACAATAAGTATAAGGAAGAAATAAGTATTTACCATTTATGTTAATTTTACTGTTTAAAAAAACGGGTTTTGACGTCATAGATCAAACAGTGTATTTTTTATATTGAACCAACTGAAATACTTGTGTTAAATTTAATATGAAGCTACATTTCTTTTTTCTTCAAATAAAAAAAAAGGGTAAATTGTCCAATTTGTTTTCAAAAAGATCTGATTGACTTGAGCGTCTAGAGTTCAAATCCCACCAGAGGGAGTGTGAGTTTACAAGACTGACATTCCCTAACAAGTATTGGTATTGTCATAAAACTCCTGCAGATGTAGACAGACACTAAGGTATATTTATAAATATAATTCTTATAGCAGATGATCAGAATTTTTGAAGAATAATGTAGATGTAGCCTACGCACATTCAAAACAGTGAAGTCTCAACGTTTTCTTTGGCCGAGGAAGGTCTCGCGAATGAATAACCTATAATTATAATTGATTCTGATTTCAGTAGCATAAAACATGAAGTAAAATATAAAAAAGATATAATCTAAAATTGAAATCAAAACAGCGGCAAATATCAGATTGTGAGATTTTAAGAGCAAGTCACAAACAAATATTTTAATAAAGGTTTGAAAGAGAGCACATATAATTCTAGATAAATTCTTTAAAGTGTTAACTAATAATAAATTACACGTGTCTAAGAGAAAGTAGTGACAAACATTGGCAATTAAGAGCTGTAATCAATAGAGTAGGTACCTGAGCTAGGACTAACTATAAATAAAAACAGAAAGTAATAGAGCACACTGAAAGGTTGAGAAGATAGTAAAGGCTCGAATGGACATATAAAAATAACAAAGGTAAAAACGTCGTCAGGCGTGACAATGACTCATTCAATAGGACATTTCCATTACAACTTAAAGTTGAAAGTACAGTACCATCAGCACAGACTATCTTAAATTTTGAGGTCAATGCACGCAAGGAAGAGTCTCAAGTAGAAGTAGTCAGTAGAAAAGACAGTTGATGGCAGGAAATCCACCAGGGCTTCGACTGTCAGAGAGAGAGAAAAGATTAAAGCGTGGAATTCTGAATTCCTGGACAGATTGTTACACCGTACCTAATTGAGAGATGTGTATGGTGGTGAACTTATTTATAATAAACCTAGGTATTGTAAAAGTTATGGTTCTCTTTATTCTTTCGCCGTGGCGGAGTGTCGCGAATGCGAAGCCAGTGTGTATTATTAAATATTTTTATTATTTATTTAAATATCAAGGTACCTAAAAGTCAATGTTTGGCTGTTAGAAATTTTATTCTTTTGTCCGTGCGCGGATGGTTGCGCAGAAGAAGTGAACGCGGCGTGAAGAGGGTTATATTATCTGTGGTAGAGGGAAAAAGAGCGGCACAAAGTACAAGCAAAAAATAAGATGGTAAAATTGTAATTTCTGACGATTATTGAGATTTTACGAGAGATCGAGTTTCGGTGAGCGTTTTATAAGTTTATTTACTATCTAGAGAATTCTACCGATAATAATTAATTACTATGTGTTTATGTTTCAGTATTTTGAGTTAACCGATGCGTCCGTTTTTGTTATTGATTTATTGCAAGTTGCGACTTGCAATAGATAAATCAGAGAGAGAGAGAATTACCGATGCGTCGGTCTATTAGTTGGTCTATTGTAAACTGCGTGTGTTACAATAGACGGAAAAGAGATAAGAGAATAAGAGTTTGGGTTTAGGTGATCTGTTGTAAACTGCGTGTGTTACAATAGATAGAGAAGAGCTAAGAGAATAAGAGTTTGAGATTAGTTGGTCTATTGTAAACTGCGTGTGTTACAATAGACGGAAAAGAGATAAGAGAATAAGAGTTTGGGTTTAGGTGATCTGTTGTAAACTGCGTGTGTTACAATAGATAGAGAAGAGCTAAGAGAATAAGAGTTTGAGATTAGTTGGTCTATTGTAAACTGCGTGTGTTACAATAGACGGAAAAGAGATAAGAGAATAAGAGTTTGGGTTTAGGTGATCTGTTGTAAACTGCGTGTGTTACAATAGATAGAGAAGAGCTAAGAGAATAAGAGTTTGAGATTAGTTGGTCTATTGTAAACTGCGTGTGTTACAATAGACGGAAAAGAGATAAGAGAATAAGAGTTTGGGTTTAGGTGATCTGTTGTAAACTGCGTGTGTTACAATAGATAGAGAAGAGCTAAGAGAATAAGAGTTTGAGATTAGTTGGTCTATTGTAAACTGCGTGTGTTACAATAAACGGAAAAGAGATAAGAGAATAAGAGTTTGGGTTTAGGTGATCTGTTGTAAACTGCGTGTGTTACAATACAATAGATAGAGAAGAGCTAAGAGAATAAGAGTTTGAGATTAGTTGGTCTATTGTAAACTGCGTGTGTTACAATAGACGGAAAAGAGATAAGAGAATAAGAGTTTGGGTTTAGGTGATCTGTTGTAAACTGCGTGTGTTACAATAGATAGAAAAGAGCTAAGAGAGTAAGAGTTATAAGCGAGGCTCGGGGTGGCTATAGGGGAGGTTGGAGGCCACACGGGGATGCGTCCCCATAGAGAAAGAGAATCCGCTGGATTAGCTAGTACATGAGCGGATGGAACAGCCATCCCAGGTGTAAGCGGATGGAACAGCCATCCCAGGTGTAAGCGGATGGAACAGCCATCCCAGGTGTAAGCGGATGGAACAGCCATCCCAGGTGTAAGCGGATGGAACAGCCATCCCAAGTGTAAGCGGATGGAACAGCCATCCCAGGTGTAAGCGGATGGAACAGCCATCCCAAATCCTGTGAAACAACCACCAAGTGTTTGCGTAACACTGTAATTGTATCAGAGATAAAGCTGAGTATACCATACGAGATGAGGGTCTATTATGAGTACAAGACTTTCGTCATGATGACCATTTTTACCAGGCCAGCCTTGGTCATTGGCGACAGGGTGTCTATTAGAATACAGATTTTTTTGACATCGAATTTCATTTCCCAGAAAACTATTCCACGATTTTTAATACATTTTTTTCTTAATAAAACGAATAGTTTATCATCGCAGTTTCATATTATAATAACAACATTAAAAAAAAATATATTTTAAAATGGTTTTCTTTTATAGAAAAACGGTATATCGAACTAACATTTCATATAAAATATTAAGTTATCGATAAAACTGTTCATAAAAACATGTTTCAATATGTAACAGTACACATAATAACTCGCTTCGCTCGCTCGGCTCGTGCGTGTGTTGGTCGCAGTTCTAACTTAACCTAACTTATAGGATTGCCCTAACCTAGGAAAATGGATAGAAGTGTCTTAGCACTCGCCGGCCGCTGCTGCGGCACGCTCACTTCGCTGGCTGGGCTCGTGCATGTGTTGGTCGCAGTTCTAACATAACCTAACCTATAGGATTGCCCTAGTGCGGGAAGTAGTGTCACCCAATGTATGGAAGGTGCAAATTTTGGTATCGGAAGAATTCACTTGGCACAGATGTAATATACGTAAAGTTAAGCTAATTTAGCCCGGTAGCCATCCCCCACCCCCTGGGGGGTAGGTAGGGGGGGCATTCGAAGTTACTCGCCGCCGTGCTTCAGAAAAAAAATCATATCAGCTTCTATTTACCTAACACCTCAAGTGTGGTGTCATTTTCTCATAAATCAGGCATGAGGAATTCAATTTTGAGTACAATTACACATTTAATGTAAAGATTAATAGTAAAAAAGGGAAAATATTGACGAAAATATTAAAATCGGATCGCATTTTTTTTTATTTTAACTGATTTATTTTACCAGAAATCCTGTATTTTGTGCAACAAAAAATATTATCGTAAAGAATATTTATCTAGCTTTTAAAAAATATATACTTTATTATATATAGCTGTCATACATCTATCTGAAAAAAATCGAACATGGCACGCGGCGGTGCCTAGCAACTAATCCAACCATGTCGTCTCACATAATTTGTTGCAAGTATTAAGTTGTTTTTTAATTCAAAATATATAGAATACATACTTTACTTAATAATTGACTGTCGCTTATGGTCTAAGGTATCAATAGTCGTATTTTTATTTTTATATTAGTTCATTTTTTCATAACATTTTCCACTACATTGTCATAATTCGGTACATTTTAATAGTTTTCTTAGACAGTTACACCTAACACTGCACCGTGACTTGCACTTGCACCGAATCAGTTCAAAACAAGCGGTAGCAGCCACTGGTGCAGTAGTCCACTTTGGTTTCCAATTATTTAGTTCAATTTCCTATCCCTAATCCGCCGGACTGGAACGATTTTGAATCATACGTGCAACCCATGGTAAACAGCTCGAAAGAAGATTTTATTTTTATTTTTTTTAATAGCCTGTATAGTGTCCCATTGTCGGGCAATGGCCTCCCCTTCATGCTTCCGCGATTCACGATCCAAGGCAGCTTGCTGCCATCCACTCATGTAGGTTTCAATATCGTCCCTCCATCTTTTCCGCGGCCCCTACGCTGGCGTCCTCCTGGAACCTATAACGTCGCCTTTCTTGCCCATCTTTTCGGTCTTATACGACAAACATGTCCGGGCCACTCCCACTTCAGTTTTGCCGTTTTGACACCCACATCGACAATTTCGGTCCTGGAACGCAGTTCAGTGTCTCGTAGAAGATGCTGCCAAAAAATCTCTGGCTTTCGGTCTTTTTTTAGAGACTTCCCTCCTGCACTCGTTTAGCGATGTGCACTGACTGAACTTAAAATGAAAATCAGGTAAATAGGTATTGCAGTATAATTGGTCAAAATAAAATACAGCTATATATACCTGTCATTTATAACCACGTAGATACAATTTCATTTTGTGCTCATTTATCAATTTTATCATACATCGTTATGACAATATTTTAAATAATTTGGTTAGAGTTTTCTACGTCTCTGTTAGCGAGCATATTAATACACTAGTTGCTGATGGTACAGTATTTCATGCTTCGTCAGCAACATGCACCATTATTCTCGTATCAGCATTCAGCTTCTTCGTCGTTACAGGGGTCGATGTTATTTTTTCAACGATCGCTGCAGTTAAGAACAGCGTGTGACTGTTCTTAGCAGCGCTTATAAAGCATGGAATCCTTTTATATCAGCAACTAGTGAATAAAATATGCTCACTGACAGAGACGTCGAAAACTCTAACCAAAATATTTAAAAAATTGTCATAACGATACTCTAACCAAATTATTTAAAAAATTGTAACTGTACGTGACGAACCGTACACTGGTTGCGCTGGTGTCGAACCTACGTACTTTCGGACTGTAGGACCCACACGTTGGTCTCTCTCCTATATATGTGCGGGCGCTGTCTGTCTCTGTGCGCTGTGACACGACGCGGTTGATCGCGGGGGCTCAAGCCGTACCACTTTGACACAGATAATCGTAAGAAACGGGATGTATCAAAAGAAACGGGGGAATCAAAGAAACGAAATAAAACACGATGTTATCGTGTATATACCCAGCGGTACGGCGAGCGTGGACGAAACGAACGTACGGGCGGACAGAGTGGCGTTCTATTTCCTGTATTTCCACTGTGTCTTGCTGTTTCTTCATAACCCGTTGTCCGATCTTGAAGTGCTGAAGTCGTGCAGGCAGTAGTAGCGAAGTCGGCCAGGCAGTAGTCTGTAGCGAAGTCGGCCAGGCAGTGCGGAACGCCGATATGGCCGTATATATATCCTATAATTTTCTGTAACGATCTATTGCGATACCGCCTATTGAATGCGCCAATAAGAAGCTGCGGTGTGCTTCCCCCCGCGCGCGCCCCTCTGTCCGTGTATCGTTCACGCTCTCTGTACTTAGGCTTTTATTTCTATAAATTGCTATAAACTATATAAATTCCTTATCTATTACATAAGTTATTACAATTCTAGCAAGTTACATAATAATATTCTAATAAGAAATAGGAACTATAAACCTATGACTATGTATTTGTAATGAAAACCTATTTTCTTATCAGAGTTTTCTATATCTGTTATCGGATCTATTACCTATCTAGGCTATCTAGTTATCTGGGGAATAAAAAGACAAGAGAAAAATCTATTTATTTACAATGATTATAACATAAGTGTATCTACTAATACCTATGTATATACCTATCTATCTATGTATTTCTATTATCTTATTAACTATGGGAGAATAAAAACACTATGAAAATATATTTTATTTGCGACCTATTACAACTATGTACAAACTATAATCTATATACTATATTTATGTAGCTGTTTGTCGGCTGTCCCGTACAGTAACGATGTAAGATGTATGATAAATGAGCATAAAATAAAATTGTATCTACGTGGGTTATATTATAAATGAAATGTATATATAGCTGTATTTTATTTTGACCAAAATAATACTGCAATACCTATTTACCTGATTTTCATTTCAGGTCCAGTCAGTGCACATCGCTAAACGAGTGCAGGAGGGAGCTGTTCTCTAAAAAAAGACCGACAGCCAGAGAATTTTCGGCAGCATCTTCCAAGAGCTGTTTACCATGGGGTGTACTTATGGGGCAGATTCAAAATCGTTCCAGTCCGGCGGATTAGGGATAGGAAATTGAACTAAATAATTGGAAACCGAAGTGGACTACTGCACCAGTGGCTGCTACCGCTTATCGTGAACCACTGATTCGGTGCAAGTGCAAGTCACGGTGCAGTGTTAGGTGCAACTGTATAAGAAAACTATTAAATGTACCGAATTATGACAATGTGGTGGAAAATGTTATGAAAAAATGAACTAATATAAATATTAAAATACGACTATTGATACATTAGACCATAAGCGACAATCTATAATTAAGTAAAGTATGTATTCTATATATTTTGAATTAAAAAACAACTTAATACTTGCAACAAATTATGTGAGACGAGACAGTTGGATTAGTTCCTGGGCACCGCCGCGTGCCATGTTCGATTTTTTTTCTGATAGATTTATGACAGCTATATATATTAAAGTATATATTTTTTAAAAGGTAAATAAATAGTCTTTAACATAGTATTTTTTGTTGCACAAAATACAGGTATTTCGGTAAAATAAATCAGTTAAAATAAAAAAAAATGCGATCCGATTTTAATATATTTGTCAATATTTTCCCTTTTTTACAATTAATCCTTACATTAAATGTAAAATTGTACTCAAAATTGAATTCTTCATGCCTGATTTATGAGAAAATGATACCACACTTGAGGTGTTAGGTAAATGGAAGCTGATATGATTTTTTTTCTGAAGCGCGGCGGCGAGTAACTTCGAATGCCCCCCCTACCTACCCCCCAGGGGGTGGGGGATGGCTACCGGGCTAAATTAGCTTAACTTAACGTATATTACATCTGTGCCAAGTGAATTCTTCCGATACCAAAATTTGCACCTTATGACACTACTTCCTGCACTATAATTTACACTATAACCTAGGAAAATGGATAGAAGTGTCTTAGCACTCGTTTTAAATATTTCAACTATTTTGCAAACTGAAACTTACGTGGAAACAAAATTATGGGTAACAAAACTTTGATGTTACGTTATTTCGATTGTTGTAATCTGTTTACATCGAAATGAAATTTCGATGTAAACAGATTATAGGATTTGTTCAATATTGTATTAAAAGATTTGCGAATAGTTTTATTTTAAGTTAATTGCGAGAAAGTGATGGGTTCTCTCACACACGACAGCTATAATTTATACTTTTACATCCTGACAATTTTTATGGAAAGATGTCATGATTAAACTATGACAAAAACGCCACCTAGTGATGACTAGCGGAACTAACTTGATATCCGCAGCGCCATCTGTTTTTTCCTGGGGAAAACCCTGACTTTCATCAAACACTCCTAAGACCACCGCAAGGGAACTTTTTCTACGTAAAAAAACCGCATCGAAATCGATATAATACCCGTTCGAGCGCTATAATACCACAGACTGACTGTCAAACGTAAGCGTCAAACTTATAACATTTCTTTTTTTTTGTCGAGGGTACAAACAAACGAAAAGCGCGTGGATTTAGCAGAATGACAGTCACTTCACTTGTCAATGACAAGTGACAGCGACCTGTCACTTGTCAATGTGAAGTGCGCCCGTCCGTTCTGACGTTTGTTTGAAGAGCGGCGCCGAATAGCCCTTATGTCAGAAGTACCATTGAACAGTACCACTAATGGTACTACTAACACACTTTTACGTCACTAGTACCATTGATGGTACACGGCTAACGAGACACCTGGGCCGGTCCTCTACCTGTATTTGTAAATTCTCTTAAAATCTAAATAATATTAACATGAAAATGTATAATAATGTATATGCAGAAAGATTTTAATAAAGTCTTTCTATAGTATTTTGAGTTCCTCGAAGTGCAACCATTCTGGGGCGCACCTAGTGAGGCGCACCTTAAGTATTTCTCAGAGCGTACCCTTTTAAACATGGGTGCGCTTCGAAGAATAGAATTTAAATATTTTTAATAGGGAATATGCATGAAAAAAATATCTGTCATCTGACCAGTTAAGCAATAAATATTCGAAAGTAAACTACTAAAATTGAAAACAGAATAAAAATTGGTGGAAAAACAAACGAGATATATTGATTTTACAAAAATGTGTCTATCTCACTCGCAAAAACGCCATTTCCTATGGCAAATGTATAGATTATATGTAATTTGACGTCACCAGTCCATATTTGACTTCTCTCTCTAATTAAAACTTTAAAGTATCATAGGTTCGTGTTTTATAAATTCTTTCATATTTGTTTACTGTGGTTAATAAGGATTTTATTAAGCAAATAAAAAAAAACGCGTGCATATTCGCTATTGCTATCGTGAGTGTAAAAGGTGCTCTTTATGGTATACCTAAAAAATGTTAAAATTTTATTCCTCGTAGCGCACCCTCGCGGCCACGTTTAAAAAGGTGCGCTCTGAGGAATACTTAAAGTGTGCGTCAAAATGGTTGCGGTTCGAGGAATACCCCTGGTCATAACTAGAGCTCTCTTCTGCTGGTTTGACTGCTAACTGCCAGAGTCCAAGAGTATGTTTCAGCAAGGATCGGATCAGGAAGAAGGATTATATCAAAAACATGGAATCTTCCGGTTATAGGTTACGCTTTCAAACTACTACACCGAGGTAGTGGAGTTGTGGTTCACAATATGTTTTATATGACACATGGCTTGTAGTGGTTCACTTGTTTAACATGGCACGTGGCTTGTAGTGGTGACGTAGTTCATATGTTTCACATGGCACATGGCTTGTACTGGTGATGTGGTTCACATGTTCACATGGCACATGGCTTGTACTGGTGTAGTGGTTCACATGTTTATTAACATGGCACGTGGCTTGTAGTGGTGTAGTGTACACACGTCTTATGTTTACATGACTTTTTAAATTTTCTACATTTATGATGTAAAATATTTTTTAAATCTTTGGCAGAACATTAAAATTTTATCCAAAACAACCAACGAAAAAAGATTTTAAAAGTTTAAAGTGGTTCCTTCCTTTC
Organism: Acrobasis consociella; assembly: GCA_963555685.1. Taxonomy (NCBI): domain Eukaryota; kingdom Metazoa; phylum Arthropoda; class Insecta; order Lepidoptera; family Pyralidae; genus Acrobasis; species Acrobasis consociella. The sequence continues at coordinate 20,637,097 of OY743111.1, read as the reverse complement.
CCTCATAATTTTTTTATTGAAGTATATACGCTCCCTCGAAACTCAATTTCCGCAAGTAAATGTGGCTAGTAAATTGAATAACCTGTGTCAATAAAAAACAGTCCTTTTATCCGACTTCCAAAAAGGAGGACGTTATCAATTCGTCACGATCTTTTTTTTATGTGTGTGTACCGATTATACGAAGGCGTCTGAACCGATTTGGAAAATTTTAGGTGGTCTTATAGAAATTTTATCAAAATCGGTTGAGTAGTTTGGGGATGAATTCTTTGTTTTTAGTTTTGAAAAATGATATCAAATTGAAACCTACCTATCTATGGCTGACTGGGAGAGAACGCTTTTAGTGTTAAGTCCGCCAATTGTTAACAATTTAATCGTGGATCAATAAAGTTTTTATTAATCTATACGTATAATAAAACAGTAAAAAAATGTGTCTGCTCATTAAATATATTTCCATAAAAATATAAGGGGCGATGCAGAAATAGTAATAGAGTAAGAATTTAAAAAAAAAGTCTGTCAAGTTGGCTGTTGTCTATTTGTACTTTTTCTTATATAGCTGTTAAGCCTGTGCTACGGGATAAGCCCGAGCAAGAAAAAAAAATGAAATAAAATAAACTACAAGGAAAAAGGACAATAAAAAAACAAAATAAATTAAAATAAACAACTATATTGTCCTTTCTACAATATAAAATAAACACACAAAACTAAAAAATCTAGGGACAGACGCGGGTCCAGCGAAAAAATAGGTAGTCTCGTACAGATGATGCGTTTACAAATACAAAAATAAAACAGCACGGTGGTCAGTGGTTCTCGGGCGGAACTTATCTTGGTGAGGGACGAATATGCACTCGGGGCAAAACAAAATGGCGGCCGGTTTGACTCGAAGTCACGACGTGTAGACGCACCAGGGTAGTCTTTCACCTTTCACAATGACGCTCCTCACCAAAGGTGATGAAGTGAAGTTTTTCTTCAGGGGTAACGAAGTTTTCTCCAGGGTTAACGAAGTTTTCTCCAGGGGTAACGAAGTTTTTTCTCCAAGGGTAACGTAGTTTTCTCCAGGGGTAACGTAGTTTTCTCCAGGGGTAACGTAGTTTTCTCCAGGGGTAACGTAGTTTTCTCCAGGGGTAACGTAGTTTTCTCCAGGGGTAACGTAGTTTTCTCCAGGGGTAACGTAGTTCCTGGAAAATGCCCATATGCATCCGCTGTAGTTAAACGTAATTATTGGACGTCCCAGGGGATCACCGATCGACAAATAATTACAAGGTCCCTAAGGTCGGCGATCCTTTACAAACAAAAACTAAATTTAATTTTAAAATAAAAATTGACAGGAGTCAATAAAATCAAATAATAATTAAGTTATTGATAATTATAAAAAAGGAAAAAACAAAAACAACCTATTGACTGTTACTTATAAAATTACATCATCACGTCTTTTTCCGACGGGACAGACAGAGCCTCGGGACACAAAGATAATTTTATAGTTTAATATCGATCTTTAAAAAGAAAATCTTGGAGCAAATTATTAACAGCTAAAGTAATGAAAGTAAAATAAATCTAGTTAGTATCATTTGAAATGTCATTCACGCAGCCAACCAACAAATCATCACTGATGACTCATTTCATTTGAAAAATTACGGTTACCGTTATAAGATAACCGCTTAGATGTGATTGCCAGCTTGGTACGTAAATGAATTTAAACACATTAAAAAAAACAATCATGTAATAGCTATAAATCGGAGAACATAACATTTATACTAAAATTACTAAAATATGAAAATTACAACAGAAATCCGATCCATGCTAATTACAGTCATGTCGAAAACATACAAACATAACATGTTTAATGTTAATTGGTGTGAAAGAAATATAAATCATGGACAAAAGATATTTGTGCCATGTCATTAGGTACAAGTACTAAGATAGGAAAATACAATTAATCTGTATCCCAGCTCAATCATTATGACGATTTCGTTTAGGTTATAAACGAATTATCGCATACAACAAAAATATATTTTAAAATTATGATCATTAAACCAGTAAAGTTTGAAATTTGGTTACGAAACATAATTGGTATTTTCTAAAACCCCTTTTTTAGGAATACACACATAAAATACAGCCAGACAACTTACCCTATATAACAGGGAACTCGTACACAATAAAAAATATTTTTAAAAAGAATAAAAAAATAGCTGACGGACAACTCAGCCGTACAAATTATTGTAGACAAATTATTATGTTCGGAGCCGAAGCGAGCCACAATTGTAATGATCGATCACTGAGGTTTTTTTTGATCTACATCCAACAAGATGTAGGCAGATCGATAAAAATATCAAGTCTGTGATACCCGAAACCCACTCAATAATTAACTTTTGTCTATTATTGAAGGTTCTAGAAAATCGGAGATAATATAAAAATAAAAATGTTTAAAAGAGTTTATTAGTTTATTATGGATTCTTTATAAATAAAATGAATGATTTTAAATAATCAACATTATATTGAATTATTTTTTTAAACTGGGAATGACCATGACATTAACCACCTGTCAATGTCATCTTAAGTCATTCAGTTAGAATAAACTACCGAAAACAAACAATGTACAGAACCAACCTATTTGTATGAGTTTATTTCTGAAAATTATAATTACTTTTTATTTAAAATGTGATGAAATACATACTTTTGAAAAAGAATTTAGCAATATCTATAGAAAACAAAAAATGACCAATTGGTGAGTGATATTGTTAACATTACATTGTTACACCTGGGCAACATATAGGGTATAATTGATTTTGGAAAATAGATCACCTGATGCAGAACCCTAATGGTCCAGCTAAACTATAACAAATAAGAAAATGATGCTTTAGAAAAAGCTGTTCAGCTTGATGAGCATTTACCGGAGACAAAGTTCACGAGAATGAAGTCGCGGGCTTCAGCTAAAAAAGTTTGGTAGGCGATCCATAGGCATCTAACAATTATTTTTATCATCTAATATTTCTTTATCAGTGGCCAGTCTTCTTCTTATCGTGTGTGTTAGTGACTAACACTAGTGTCAGAGTTTTTAAACCGCCTTAAAGGCCTCTGACATGGTTTTAGGTAACGACCAATGTCAAGGAAAATGACCGGGACCGACGGCTTAACGTGCCCTCCGAAGCACGGATCATCTTACTTTTAAGACAATCAGGTGATCAGCCTGCAATGTCCTAACCAAACTAGGACAACAACACAAAGTCGTTGTCCCCGCCGGGAATCGAGCCCGCGACCTCCGGGTATGAGCCGAACGCTCTAACCACTACACCACGGAGGCAGTTATCCAGCTAAACTATAAGAAATAAGAAAATGATGCATTAGAAAAATTTGTTCAGCTTGATGAGCATTTCCCGGAGACAAAGTCAACGAGAATGAAGTCGCGGGCTTCGGCTAAAAAAGTTTGGTAGGCGATCCATAGGCATCTAACAAATTTTTTTATCATCTAATATTTCTTTATCAGTGGCCAGTATTATGTTATCATAAACAGAGAAATGGATAAACTTTCACTCTCAAGCACACGCCGTCTACTGAATATTACCCTAATAATGTCCCGCAAATTGATACTACAACCGGTATCTCATAAACAAAACTCGTCAAACAATATATTGCCAAAGTTTGTGTAAGTTTCCTCTTCTTTAGTTTGAGTACTCTTATTAGGGGCTTGCTGTGCACGTCTTTATTTCCAACTAGGTAGACAGAGCCGAGCACTAGATTTAAAAGCCTTTCTAGCGTGGCCGTGAAGATGGAATGACCGGCCAAGTGCGAATCGGATTCGCGCGCTAAGGGTTCCGTACCGTTATCTATGAAAATCGCGTTTGTTGTATGGGAGCGTCCATTAACTTTTTTTTTAAATTTTTATGTACTATTGGAATAAAAATACAACTGAGTATTTTGTGAATATTTTAATGCCTGCCTGGTGCCATTAATAATATCGAGCAAAAAAGGGCAAAAAAAATCGCGTTTGTTGTATGGTAGCCCCCCTTAAATATTTTTTTATTTTGTTTGTAGTAATTTTAAATATAGCGGAAACAGGAATACATAATTTGTAAAAATTTCAGCAGTCTAGCTACCGCGGTTCTTGAGATACAGCCTGACAGACAGACGGACAGACAGCGAAGTCTTAGTAAGAAGGTCCTGTTTTTACCCTTTGGGTAAAAACTGGGCTCACAGAACCCTAAAAAGGGAATACAAATAGTGATGGGTTGCTAATTTTCTTTGCTAGCCACACCGCTTACATGATTCGCATTTTGGCCCATTCCCTCGATCGGATTTTACAATTTGCGTCCAAAGAAGCAGCTGGTAACATTCTTAGTTTATTTCTTCCCAAACTAGCAAAGAAGAAAAGCTTTATTTAAAAATTCAAACGTTTTTTCAGACCTTTACAGGTATTTTATATATTTTTATACAGTATAAAGGTAATTAAATCAAAACACAAAAAAAAAACACATTTTCATACAAAAGCATGCAGCCACCCGGGCAATTTGTATGAGAACGTCGAATTTTATTTTTGTGTTTTAACTGTTATTTTATTAGCATTAAAATAGTGATCCGGTAAAGCCTATGGTTCGATTTATTACGAGTATACACCTTCTACGTTGTATGTTCCATATTAACTTGAACAATAGCAGACACGTCTATCTAACACATGTTTAATACCCAAGTGCCTACACCAATATTGAAAAATGGTTTTATTGGCAATTTGTCACTGTCATTTACAAATCGATTACGTTAACCTTCAACTTAAGACTTTATTTATTAAGACATAAAGTCCAATTCGAAAGTAAGTTAAGTTTAGCTCAGTGATACAGCAAAAAATAGGTCGTTATTTCACGAAATTCTTATCATTTAGATTTCATTCACGTATTTAAAGCCACGGATTGAATTCTTGCGATTTCTTTGTTCGTGCCGCTTCGGAGCTCAGGGTGTCTTTTCCCGTTTTTTCTTTTCCAAATATAGTATGTATGACAAATAATTATAATTAGGATGCCGAAGATCATACATAATCGAGAAGAAATAGCCAGAACAGTTCAGACTCAAAGGGTAAAAACGGGACACTCTTACTAAGACTCCGCTGTTTCTCTGTATAACCGTCTGTCTATCACCAGGCTGTATCTCATGAACCGTAAAAGAGCTAGTCACAAACAATAAAAAAATAATAAAATAAATATTTAATAGGGCTCGTTTCGCTTTCGATACAATCTCGGATTCTCGGATCGGTCAATACCGATCAGCAGCTGAGCCGAAATTGTATGGCAAGCAATTTTTGGCCTCCATACAAATTGTTGTATGGAGGCCAAAAATTGCTTTTCATTTCTATTTCGATTTTTATTCCTTGGGGAAAGTTGTTCAGTATCATGTACTGACTTCACCCTTAACATAATTTCAGTATATTTTGTTAGACTCTATAATATAAGGTATGAAAACCATTAAAACAGTTTTAGTATATTTTGTAAGAAACTAGAACTGTGACTACGAAGATCATAAATATATTTTTTTCGTTAGGTGGGATATAAAAGCTATCATTTCATTTTTCATGTAAGTGTGTAATACATATGTGTATATCCTACATATTCAATTCAACCCACCACAAAATGCCGCATAATAAATTCAATTTCTGAGCCACAATGAAATATTAACAATATTTGGCGAATGTCGCTTATAGTACCATTTTGATAATGGCCCTAGTGATGGCCTCAATTATAGAAATGACACCACTTTGTCTGGCTTACCACTGCTTTGGTAAATGGGTAAATTATTGAAATGCGGTTTACCAAAAACGGTGAGTTTTTATTATAAGGTTTTTTGCCCCATACGTAAAAGAGAGTTTTATAAGTTTGACGATTGACGATAATGCCTTTCGGTCCGTCTGTCTGTGTGTCTGTCTTTATCTTCGTAGCTCTCGATCGGAGGGAGCGATTTTGATACGTTTTTTTTTAACGTGAAAGCAAGTTTTCTTGTTGGTTCTCGTCAATGTTTGACGAAAATCGGTAAAGTCCTTTAAAAGATATAGGGCGTTAACGCTTGAAAGTTTAAGGTATTTTAATTTACCTAGCAATTACTAAATGTTAGAATATGTAGCTCCGCCACTCATCACTAAATAGTGTCGTTAGAGGTTTACAAATTTTCCCGGCAAAAAGACTTGTACGTGCGTTTGTCGCATTGAACTGTTTAATTTGTAAACTTTTCTTAGCTCTGATAGTTTTCCTTTAAACTCCGTTATATATATTACGGCTATGTATTTTTACGTGTTACTTCCGTTGAGCAGAAAAGCGGGGGGGGGGGGATTTCTTAATCGAAAAATTCTGTGTTCACAAGCTCACAATATTTTTGAAATATTATTTTTCAGTCAAGAAAAAAAAAGACTACCCTAATTTTTTTTTATACATACCCATTCCAAATTACAGCTTTCTAGTACTTATAGTTTCCAAGTTAAACCGCGGACAGACAGACTTGGTGAAACTATAATTCCTTATTTACAACGGAACCCTAAAAAGGGCATCAAATAACAAATAGGTTGCTGCATCGCCTATTAATATGATTAAATTTTAATGAAATATATTAAATTGAATCTTTCGCGATGTACCACGGAACTAAAGAAACTAAATTAGGCGCGCTCCACACACGCGGTTTTGTTTGCAAAGTTTATGAATACAAATTACCAGTGCAAAGCGCAGTGGTACAAAATGGTACAAAACAATCTAATTTAACTTTGGAACTCCGGTTGTACAACTTGCTTGACAAATCTGCGCATAAAACAATTTTCTCGTGATACAAGCCCAAGAGACAGCCCCTTTAGACAACCGTGCCAATGTCTAAACGTTTATACAAATAAATGTACAACGTGGCAGAGAAAAACCCGTCATAAATCAAACCACGGGCTATACTAGATTATATCTATAGTACACATACATACTATCACGTCTTTATGTTGTCCTAATGAGGCAGACAGAGCATTTTGGGTCTTGCGGTTCTATGCAGAGCCCAGGGCCGCAAGACCCAAAAGCCACTTTTAGCGTCATGGTGGGCGAGAAGATGGAAAAGCAATCAATACAGTGATGGGTTGCTAGCCGCATCGCCTGTTAACATGATTTGCATTTTTACCCATTTCCTCGATCGGCTTTTACGATCTGCGTGGGAAGAGAAGCAGCTGGTACATTCTAAGTTTTTTTTTATTTCTCTCAGACCAGCATGGGAGCTATCTATAGTATAATGGAATAAAAATAGCAGTCAAAAAATATTCGACTATCCCATACAAATTTCCCGAGCGGCTTTACGCGTTTGTATGTAAATACCAAGTTATTTTTACTTTTCTTTTAATTTTATTTAACTGTAGTGATCTAATATAGCCCATGGTTTGATTTATTACGGGTATGACCCTTCCACGTTGCGACTATGAATGAGTTAGTTAACCTACTTTCATGCCTGAACTGCCCAACACCTTGTATAATATTGGTTTTTATACTATGGCGTTTTGAACACAATCTATACATATCTATATCTATACATATAATAAAACAGTAAAAAAAGTGTGTCTGTACATTAAATATCTATACATATAATAAAACAGTAAAAAAAGTGTGTCTGTACATTAAATATATTTCCAAAAAAAATATTGGGGGCGATGGAGACGTAGTAATAGAGTAAGAATTTTAAAAAAAATGTCTGTCTGTTTGTCTGTATGTCTGTTTGTCTGTTTGTCTGTTTGTCTGTTTGTCTGTTTGTCTGTTTGTCTGTTTGTCTGTTTGTCTGTTTGTCTGTTTGTCTGTTTGTCTGTTTGTCTGTTTGTCTGTTTGTCTGTTTGTCTGTTTGTACACGCTAATCTCTGGAAATACTGGACGGATTCGAATGAAACTTTTTTTGTTATATAGCTATTAAGCATGGGTAACATATAGGGTATAAATGATTTTGGAAAATGGAACGCCTGATGCAGAACCATAATGGTCCAGCTAAACTATAAGAGATATAAAAATGCCGCCTTAGTAAAAGTTGTTCAGCCTGATGAGCTATTCCAGAGACATAAAGTCCACGCGAACGAAGTCGCGGGCTTCGGCTAGTGTATGAATAAACGAGACTTACTCTCCTATAGAAACGTCAACGTCAAAATTCAAATATTTATTCAGTAATTTTACCTTTACAGACACTTTGTCATTATGTATCATTTACATTACCTACGTAGTGTATAGGTGAATTAATTAAAAAAAGCTATCGATACCAGCGCTTTGTACCAACCACTGCTGAGAAGAAACGTCGAGAGATTTCGTTTTCACAGTATTTGTCAGTCAGTCACGTTTATATACAGTACCTGGGCGACCGAGCTTTGCTCGGTTACATCTCAAACATTAACAATTTTTTTAAAACTTGTCTAACAACAATGCAAAATAAAAAATTATATATAAACTTAAACATAAAATAAAAAAAAAGTAAGTCACCGAGTGGGATTCGAACCCGTAACACTTTTTCTAGCGGTCGATATCCTTAACCACTGAGCTAAAATCAAGGCGGTCAGCGCGCCGAAATTAGCGACCATATTCTGCGTGGAAAGAAAAACGCATGAAAACTCGAAAACACGCGTTTTCCCAAACATAAAACTAATCTAGATCGATTATTTACCCCCGAAAACCCCCATATACAAATTTTCTGCGAAATCGTTAGAGCCGTTTTCGAGATCACAGAAATTTATAAATATATATATACATACAAGAATTGCTCGTTTAAAGCTATAAGATAAATCTCCTTGTACTTGGACTACTTAAATTCTGCTAAAGACGGGAAAAAAAACAAAGAATTAAATATTTATTCTACCCCAAACGCATAATGAGTGAACGTTCCTCTCAATTACTGGCCGGTTGACTGGAAGAGATCCCTATACGGGATAAAACAGCCGTTGTGTTTACTTTTCTGATTTGTATCTGTGTTCTGTCTTATTTGACCTTAGCCGCTTCCAATCTGCCGTTTTGGAAAACCTTGGGGAGGCCTTTGTCAATAAGTTGGAAACGGCAATTCGACTTGCTAAGAAGAAGCTTGAATGTTTATTAAGCAGCGAGCAAAGTTTCCGGAGTCTACCTGATTAACCAGCATTCATAGTTGTACATTTGATGAAAATTCAAGTATCGTTAATCGAAACTTTGATAAACGCGTAAATAAAACTAACAATTTGTTAATAAGATATGGGTTTATAAATGTGCTGCTAAGTGAAGTTAAATTACCTTCGAACGCTCGAGCCCCAAAACGAATATAACGAAATGAGGTACCTAAACGAAATAGTCTTAAATGAGGGTCATTTCACCGCTTGTTTCTGATCAAATCTTCCTACAACATGAAAAAATTTAATTATGTCATTTTATCGTATAATTTTACTATTTAAATTGTGTATCACTGAAATTTACATGTTTTTTTCTATCCGTATATTAAATATATATATTCTACGATAACCCACATGATGGGTTAGTGGATAAAAAAAAACCTCCCACTTTACATAATAATATGAATGGGAGCTACAAGAAAAAAAAATTGTTTCAACAATTATTTTACCACTTTTTCGGCATGATTGATATATAATATACAGATACACCTATTAAGAACCCATGCCAAATTACAGCTTTTTGGAACATCTCTGAGTAGTACCACGGGGCAAAACTACATTTTTCCTTGGTTACTTGTTTACTACGAACCCTAAAAATAGATGATATTAAAAGCTTAGGTACTTACTTGAAGCTCTGACAAAGATTTTGAGTTTCGTGATTTTTGCACCTTTCTTCGACTTTTTGGCCGCTCTAGATCAGTCATTTTGTAAATGATTGCCTATGTCCAGCAGTAGACGTTATGCCGCTGAAATTTTGATGATGAAAAATGCAGATCCGTACATGTCCCAGAAAGTAAAGGTTACGTAATGCAAGTGCAGTGTAATAAGGAAGTTTCCAACAACTCCAATCAGATACTTTTTTTAAACGCCTAAACAGACCAATGAGATTTGTATGAAATAAAGATGAATTACGTCATAGTTTCTTGGAGTCAAAACGCTCTTAATATCAAAAACGAAATTCCCGTTTAAAATGGATATGATCAATGACAAGTGACCTTATTTTGTGACATTTTATTCTATTAACAGTACCAAATAGTAATTTATTTTTGACCCAAGGAACTCCCTTGTTGGGATTAAAAGCGTCCAAAGGATAGTCCCTTTTGCCTTGTGACCATACATTTTATTCACTTGTATGTGACATGATTTCTCTGGGGAATATTGTTTAGTTTTCAAATCAGTTTTGTTTTATTATGGTTACGTATTAAAGAAGGAAGGAGGACGTCTGTCTGTCCGTTCGCGGTTTTACTCAGAGAGTATAAATACTTGAAAGCTGTACGGTCACTCCCACCACCATCACCATCAGGTATTTTATCTCCACTGCAGGAGCACGACCCTCTCTGTACTAGCAGAGCCATACTTGGCCAGAGCAGCCAGAAGAATCGGCCTACACTCTCCTCGCTAGCCAGACGGGTAGTTTTTAGCTTGTATTTCCTAAGTCGCTTTCTACGATATCCACATGAGGACTTGGATTGGCCCTATTTCACTCTGCCGGAAACCACACGGCTGGTATGGGTAAATGGGTATGTAAGTATATTAATTATGCCGATATGCCAAAAAAATGGTAAAGTAAAATCTTGAAAAAAGATTTTTATAGCTCTCTTACAATTTTTTTTTCTTGACTAACCCATTTTGTGGGGTATCCTTGAATAGATCTTTTAAATATATGGCGATCAAGTGAACACTATTTTTTATTTAGGAACCCGTTTCTGAATTACACGTATTTAGTTTGCACGTGCAAGTTTTTGTTAGAGTCAAGTGTTTATCTGCTAAACGGTTATATTCGTGAAAAAATTCACAGCTGTAGTAAGAACGAAAATTAAGAAAACTATCAGATCTAAGTAGGGTTAAAAAGTTATAGGCGATCAACTTATTATATGTACTCGGAAAAGGAAAATTTCATACAAATTTAATAGAAAATTAGTTTTTAGACGTTTTAGTGGCATGAACTCAAAGTTGGCATTCGCAACTACGAAACCCTACACTGCGCGTGGCTCGAAACGCACTTGGCCACAACACTAGACCGAAATAACCGAGTAAGTGTTTTACACAAAACAGTTCTTTACTGCTTTGTCAAAAAAAATACACTTTCCTTATCTGTGTGTCTGTATGTATATTGAATTAAAAAGCAATTGGGTAGATGACTTGGTCAAAAATAAATTAAGTATACAGTACTTCTATGGAAAAATGCCACAAAAGTATGTTACTTGTCATGTTCATATCCATTTTCAATGTAATTTTAGATTTATTACTGCAGAAAAACATGACGTCACGCTTTCGTATTTTATATAAATCCCATAGAAAATGTTTGTTTTGACGTTAAGACGAAGTGGTAGCAGAAGTAGCTTCCTCATTTAAAATAAATTGTTTAAAACTAAATATGGTGATAATAAAATAACCGGCCAAGTGCGAGTCGGACTCGCGCTCGAATTGTTCCGTACTATTATCATCTATAAAAATCTAGTTTTTTGTATGGGAATGAAAAATATGGCCCCCCTTAAATATTTATTTTATTTTGTTTTTAGTATTTGTTGTTATAGCGGCAACAGTAATACATAATTTGTAAAAATTGTAACTGTCTAGCTATCGCGGTTCTTCAGATACAGCCTGGTGACAGACAGACGGACAGACGGACAGACAGCGAAGTCTTAGTAATAGGGTCCCGTTTTTACCCTTTGGGTACGGAACCCTAAAAATTGATTTGTATCAATGTCTAAAAAATCTTCAAACTATTTTATGAATAACCTTTGAAATTCTTACTAAAATAAAAAAGTGTCTAATTTTGGCATTTGGTTATTCATAAAATAGTTTGAAGGTCTTTATAGACATTGATACAAATCAAATTTTTTATTATCACCATATGTAGTTTTAAACAATTTATTTCAAATGAGGAGCCACTTCTGCTACATACATACATACTATCACGTCTTTATCCCTAATGAGGCAGACAGAGCATTTTGGGTCTTGCGGCTCTATGCAGAGCCCAGGGCCGCAAGACCCAAAAGCCACTTTTAGCGTCATGGTGGGCGAGAAGATGGAAAAGCAATCAATACACTACTATAATACTCCCATGCTGGTCTGGGAGGAATAAAAAAACTTAGAATGTACCAGCTGCTTTTCTTCCCACGCAGATCGTAAAAGCCGATCGAGGGAATGGGCAAAAATGCTTCTGCCACAACTTCGTCTATATAAAAAAGTGCCTGATTTGACTTGTTGTCATCCAGTGGATTGCCACAAATCGCTAGACCAACTTAAACCACGTGGCAGGGTATTGCATCATTATGACGTAATGGCGCGCGATTCTTTTGTATGATATCAATTCATTCTATAGACTGGATCTTTTTTTGCATCTGACCGTCATCGGCTCGTTAGCTCAGCGGTTAGAGCGCCACGTTGAATATTATTCTAAGTTGGTGGTCGGGGGTTCAAATCCCTCACGAGTCGTTGAGATTTTGTCTCATTATTTTATTTTATTTTTGTTGAGAACTCTGCCTTTTGTTTTTGGTGGAAGTTGATACGTTGAATTGTAACGTATCGAAAGAAAAGGTATTTTTGAAGTGAAAACTTCTTTAGCGGCGTTGTGCACTTTTTTTGGAATGGGTAAAAAATGTTAAACTCGCGTCAGGACACGTGGCCTGATCGAAAATTCGTAAGACGGCGCAGGGCGCTTGCGCGAATGTTCGTGTGTGTTTATGTTACAGCGTGCTACGCGCATCCATGGATGGTGACAGCTGATGGCTCGACCGTCTGTGTAGTGGCCATACTGCTGTGTATTTGAAAATGATTTTGTTGAAAATGAATTTGGTCATGCTTATAACATTTGTGACAGACTGTGGTTCAGAAAAGATTTGAAATATTTTATACTGATAATTAAAGAAATTCGTGCAAAATTATTCCCTAACCATTCCAAAATATCAAAAATGCACAACGTTAATATTCAAGTTTTCACTTCTGCCGGCAACTTTCTGAGTGCAACCCGTCGTTTTTTCTCGATTATCGTTTTCTCTTCGAAAAAGCATACCTTCAAGTGTTCGCTGATGAACTTTCCTGCCAGTTTTTCACGACAAAGTCCGAAATACGCCGAATGGAACCGAACATTACATACGCTACATAACATCACACCTGTTTCTCACAGAAGTACATTTCTTAACGTTATCACAGAATTCATAAAAGTATTACATAACGTTATTAGCTAAAGGGTTATATACCGAAATTACAAATATGCTATCAAGTGTTTATTTCTAACGGAGTAGATAGAGCCCAGGGCAATACCTAGGCCACTGACACAAACACCTTCAAAAGGAGGAGGTTATTAATACGTCGGAATCTTTTTTTATGTATCATCATCATCATCATCAGGTTTTTTTGTCTCCACTGCAGGAGCACGACCCTCTCTGTACTACAAGAGCAGCCAAAGGACTTGGCCTACAGTCTCCACGTTGGCCAGACAGGTTGAAGAGGTCTCATTAATATTTATAGTTTTGTTTAGCTTGTATTCCCTAAGTCGCCTACTACGATATCCACAGGAGGACTTGGAGTGGCCATATTCTACTCTGCCGGAAACCACACGGCTTTTTATGTATGTTCACTGATTGATTATTCAAAGATGGCTGAGCGATTTGAATTTTTTTTTCTTTCTTTGTTTGAAACTTGTCAAGTTGTTCCATAGAAATTTTATTAAAATCAATTATGAAGTTTGGAGCTGTTGGATTTAAGTTTTGAAGGTAAAAGAAGTTAATTTAGGTTTCCTAGTCACAGGCCATGATTTTGCTCTTATTCATTCCCACAATTGGATTTTACGATTACAATTAACTGTCTGTACGGGAAGAGGAGCAATACAAGATTCCCTAATGTACTTCCCAGTAACGCCGACATATTCAAAGCAAGTAATCACTTAGACTTCGTCCTCGTGTCTATTTCTGGCTTGTTTACGGAGTTTCACTAGACTGCGTCGACGTCTCACGCGAACGCTTGACTTGCATGCAACATAAACTGAACATGGCCTTCTCTGTTGTCAGCAAAATAACTTCCCCAAGCGTTCTGAGCTTAAAAGGGCAGGTGATACAGTGATTTAAACATGTTTGAGAATATATAACTTACCCTTCAAAAAGTTGAATTTCGAGGACTGATTTGTAGGGATATTATTTATTTCGTTTTTCAGGCAAGTTACTAATACTGGTGTCAGATTTATCAAGGTGCATCAAGTCATCTGACATTACTAGTAGCTGGACGACTGCTATACAAAGATTAGCCAGGACCAATGGCTTAAAGTGCCTTTCGACATAAGCCTGTTTTAATGATCGGTGTAACATACCTTGTACAAAGTTCACAGTCTTACACATGACTTGGCAGAAGTGCCATGGCAGCATGGCGGACTTAGCGATCTGCACCGTTGTATAAAACAGCATCACCAGGAGATGCATTACCGACAAATTGAGAATATATGTTGGTAAGGATATAATTATGTGACATAATGTCTTAATGGTCGGTGTAACTCACCCTGTAGAAAGTTGACAGTTTTGCACATGACCTCGCCGAAGTGCCACAGCAGTGTGACAGACTTGGCGATCTGAACTGGCATGCAGAACAGCGTCACCAGAAGGTCCGCCACCGACAGGTTCACCAGGAATATGTTCGTCACACTAGAACAACGAAACAAGATTATTTTTAACAAAACTAAACGTCGAGTTCAAGAAAATTCTCACGAAAAAGTCTGTCAGTTTTATGATCAATAATTTTTCAAAACTTAAAACAGACTTTAGTACCGAACTACACGACCGATTTTGATTAAATTTTCATGGGACCAATAAAAATCTCACTTGATCCGGAATGAATCTAGTCCATGGATCTACTGAAAATGATTGGATTATACAGTATATATATACGTATATATATACATACTAACCAGCCAGTCAGCTAATAATTGGTCGCCTTCATTCTATTTTCTGGATTTATCTTAATGAGGCGCTAGATCGAACCTCATTATATATGACTTACATAAGGTTATCCTTAGTTAGTACTCATATACGGTCATATTTAACATATCATCATCATCATCAGGTGTTTTTGTCTTCACTGTAGGAGCCAGACCCTCATACTTCCAAAGCCATACTTGGACAGAGCAGTCAGAGGACTTGGCCTACACTCTCCTCACTGGCCAGACGGGTAAAAGAGGTCTGTCTAGATGTTTAGCTTGTATTTCTTAAGTCGCCTTCTACGACATCCACGGAAGGACTTAGAGTGGCCCTATTGTACTCTGCCGGAAACCACATATTGATATTTAACACCACAACCTGCTTTTAGGGATGAAAAAAATGGTAGAAAATCTGGAAACTGGAAACCATAGAATAAAAAGGTATAAATTAATTTGCAAAGCACAGCTTGACGTAATCAGTGAAAATGCATGAAGAGAGTAATGAGATGTAGATAAAGCGCGAAAGAGGTATGTCAGGATCGCAGTAAAATTGAACGACCCCTGTGGGAAACAGGCGTGTTAATATTGGGAGTCATTTTAATTGCCTAAGCATATCTGCGTGAACTTCGTCACTTGCGATGTTTTAACTCGCCGGGTAACTGGAAGAGATTCTATTATGGGATCAGTCCGACGTTGTTTAATTACTCTTTATGCTTTTATTGTGTATCTAATGTGTGATTTCGTAGAACAATAGAGATAACAAACTCTGTTTAGTCATAAGAGATAAAACGTGAGTGTACGTATTTTGGGAACTTCATTCTAATCCACGGTAGTCGGCGGGGGTTGCAGGGCGGAGGGGGGTAGACCATTCGGGTAGTGCATTTTTAACGAACACAAAATGCACTCTGCATGCACTTAGTCTATCGCTGTTTTTAAATATTACATTCTCAGTTTTTAACCACCCATAAAAAAGAGGGGTGTTATAAGTTTGGCGTTAATGTCTGTCGGTCTGTGTGTGTGTACCTACGTAGCGCTTGAACAGAACCGATTTGGATGCGGTTTTTTTTTCGTGAACGCAAATTCTTTTGCGGTGGTTCTTAGCTATGTTTGATGAAAATCTGTTAATGCTTGAAAGTCAAGGCTTTTTCTAACAAACAATAAATGGCGCTATGGATATCAATTCGTATTAGTAGTTCCGCTACTCATCACTAGATGGCATTTATGACAGTCGGGGTTTTTTTTAATTTGCCTAGTACATAAAAGTTGTTGTTTGCAAATGCGTTCTCCCAATGGGCCACCGAGCTTCTGGAAACAGGTACTGAAATATTAATAGGTAAGTATATCGACTCTACGAACAACGAAAATTACTGAGTTAGTCGCGAATGGTCTTAAACGCAAGTAGGCTATGTAGCAACTCGTCTAAAACGCTGATTGTCTAAACCGCATGTCGTCATAATGGAAAGAGGTCTTGACTGTGTGATATATATATAGATACATAAACAATTTAATTTTTTAAACTAAGGTATAGCAAGATGTTACTACACAAACTACAAGTATTATAAAACACATGTAAGGACTTCAAAGGGTATTCCGGGGAAAACAATTGCTTTCTACAGAAACTCGGTTCCGTTTTTCCTACTTCCATATAATATTTGAAGAATTTAATATCCTATTCTTTGAGGATTGCGGATTAGATAAATCAGCTTACAAAATAATATAAGTATATTTAGATAGATGTGATATTTCATACAAATAATTAAATAAATTATTAATTATATACAAACCACGTGAACAAAAAATAAATCTGGATACCTCGTGTTCGGCCCACATAAGTATACGGGTAAACAAACAAACCCTTGGTGATATTAACTTGAACGTACTTTTGACCTTTACCTTTGGAAAGGAATTACCTCCCACGCACTTATCTATACATATAATAAAACAGCAAAAAAGATGCGCCTATACCTTGAACTTTGTCATTTTTGGTTTCTCAGAGAAAATAAAAAATACGTGTAAAATATTTTTAATCTAACTGATGGACCAAAAATATTTTTTCATTCGTCATGCCTATTAATGGGAGTGGCTTGCATCCAGTATTTTCGACCACCAAATAGGTGTATGTCCTACGCTGCACTGCACTGTACGTGACTGCTATCCTAAATATTTTCTGTCCCATCGGGCGTCGTTTCTTCGAGCTGTAAGCCTCGCGGGGGCGAGGCTTACAGCTCGAAGAAACGACGCTTTATTTTTGACGCTTTACTTCAATGAGCTAATCTGCTGAGCTATGTCGGTGATCTGTGTTCTTCTAAGAATCTTCTCCTTTCTGATTGTAGCTGTCTACACTACAGACATTAGAGACTCTTCAGTTGGATGTTGTCTTTCACGCAATATTTTGCTACAAAGAAGTCTATTTGGCAGACAAATTAAAAAAACCGACATTCAAGCATTCACTCCTCATAACTTTTGAACCATTAAACCGATTTTTATCAAACCACCGCATCGAAATCAGTCCCTCCGTTCGAGCGCTACGAATCTACGATGACACACAGACAGACAGACGGACCTTCTTCTTCTTATCGTGTGTGTTAGTGACTAACACTAGTGTCAGAGTTTTTGAACCGCCTTAAAGGCCTCTGACATGGTTACAGGTAACGACCAATGTCAAAGACAATGACCGGGACCGATGGCTTCACGTGCCCTCCGAAGCACGACACAGACGGACCGAAAGGCGTCTACGCCAGTCTTATAACACCCCTCTTTTGTGTACCTTAAAAAGCCTTACAGCGTACCAAGTAATTAGGTGTAGTAATTAATAGCACCATTTTGTACCTGTCGAGAGCCGACAAGGTATGGGTCTAATGTTTGTAGTTAGTCCTTTCGAAATAGTACCCGTAAATAACACAAATGTATTTCTCTCTCGTAAATAGGACAAATGAGAGCTTTTAGCAATTTTCTGCAGAACATGTATGTAAAATGGACACTAAAGGTTGAGCAATCCTGGGAGTGTTTCACAATTAGATTGGAGGTCACGGTGGAAATGTAAGTTTAATGTCAGTTCCATGAATTCACATTTGATTTTATTTAATACGTATGTACATACATACATACTATCACGTCTTTATCCCTAATGGGGCAGACAGAGCATTTTGGGTCTTGCGGTTCTATGCAGAGTCCAGGGCCGCAAGACCCAAAAGCCACTTTTAGCGTCATGGTGGGCGAGAAGATGGAAAAGCAATCAATACAGTGATGGGTTGCTAGCCGCATCGCCTGTTAACATGATTTGCATTTTTGCCCATTCCTTCGGTCGGCTTTTACGATCTGCATGGGAAGAGAAGCAGCTGGTACATTCTAAGTTTTTTATTTCTCCCAGACCAGCATGGGAGTATATTTGCTTTTCCATCTTCTCGCCCACCATGACGCTAAAAGTGGCTTTTGGGTCTTGCGGCCCTGGGCTCTGTATAGAACCGCAAGACCCAAAATGCTCTGTCTGCCCCATTAGGGATAAAGACGTGATAGTGTGTGTGTGTGTGTGTGTGTGTGTGTGTGTCAACAATATGTAATTTTGGAATTCCGTACCCTAAGGGTAAAAACAGGACCTGGTTACTAAGACTCCGCAGTCCGTCTGTCTATCACTAGGATGCATCTAAAGAATCGTAAGAGCTAGCCAGTTGAAATTTTAACAGATGATCTATTTTTGTTGCCGCTATGCCAAAAAATACAAAAAACCGAATAAAATAAATATTTAAGTGGGGCTCCCATACAACAAACGTATTGAAAATGTATTGATACCAAATCAAGTTGACATTTTTAGATGAGAAAGTGGCATATTACTAGATGTCAACTTGATTTGGTCGAATAATGGTTTAAACCTAGTAACAAAGTTAGTCTGCGTTTTATAATAAGACGGTTAGAGTCTATCAATCATCATCATCATTTCAGCCGCACAACGTCCACTGCTGGACATAGGCCTCTCCCAAAGATTTCCAAAATGACCGATCTAGAGCGGCTTGCATCCAGCGCCCTCCAGCGACCTTGGTTAGGTCGTCAGACCACCTAATACTAAAAAAAATGTCAATTCAATGTCCGAAAATGTTACGTTACGTTATGTATACGAAAATAAAAAGTACTTTGTACCTTCATTGTTTATTTTGTTTACAGTCTACTCAGCAAGAAAATACAAAAAATGTCGACACACAGAATGCTCAATGTTTCATGTAGAAACAATTCAAATAAAACCATTCTTGTTTACCGTCTGCTATTTCGGAGTTACGGGCTTGAAGATATTACTACTTTTATGATAGATGTGGAATATCAAACAAAATGTAGTGTTTCAGTGAGATAGAAAAATGTTTACAGATATTATAGTATGTTTGGCTTACAGTTCGAGATGATATATTATGTAAAAATAGGGCAAGTAATCAGTATCTTTTCTTTTAACCCCCGACAATAAAGAAGGGTATTATAAGTTTGTCGCTAATGTCTGTCGGTCTGTCTGTAGCTTTGCAGATCTCGAACGGATTCAGCAAGTTCTCTTGCGGTAGTTCTTAGCTATGTTTGATGAAAATCGGTTCAGCCGTTTAAAGCGGCTTACACACGACACAACTTGCCATGCAACCCGCAGCTGCGGCATGTTGGAGTCGCGGTCGGCTAGAGCACAGCCGACCGCGACTCCAACATGCCGCCGATGCGGCTAGCAACCCATCACTGTATTGATTGCTTTTCCATCTTCTCGCCCACCATGACGCTAAAAGTGGCTTTTGGGTCTTGCGGCTTTGGGCTCTGCATAGAACCGCAAGACCCCAAATGCTCTGTCTGCCCCATTAGGGATAAAGACGTGATAGTATGTATGTACGTATGTATTTGTACCTTCATTGTTTATTTTGTTAACAGTCTACTTAGCAAGAAAATACAAAAATGTCGACACACAGAATGCTCAATGTTTCATGTAGAAACAATTCAAATAAAACCATTCTTGTTTACCGTCTGCTATTTCGGAGTTACGGGCTTGAAGATATTACTACTTTTATGATAGATGTGGAATATCAAACAAAATGTAGTGTTTCAGTGAGATAGAAAAATGTTTACAGATATTAAAGTAGGTTTGGCTTCCAGTTCGAGATGTATTATGTAAAAATAGGGCAAGTAATCATTATCTTTTCTTTTAACCCCCGACAATAAAGAAGGGTATTATAAGTTAGTCGCTAATGTCTGTCGGTCTGTCTGCGTCATTGCAGATCTCGAACGGATAGACCAATTTCTATGCGGCTTTTTTCAGCGAAAGCAAGCTCTCTTGTGTCAGTTCTCAGCTATGTTTGATAAAAATCGGTACAGCCATTTAAAATTATTGGTGGTCAACGCTTGAAAGTCGGGGCTTTTAATTTACCTGGCAAATAATAGATGGCGCTACGGATATCAATTCCACTTAACATCTGTTGGAATATGTTCCGCCACTCAACACTAGATGTTGTTTTTGTTTTATTTGATCATAAACTTGTTTATATGGCGCAGGTTACGATGCAAGCCTTGGCGAGCATCGTAAGGAGACGCCATCGAGCATTTTTTGACGTACTTGTACAACGTTGCATACAATACTTTTTCTACGATTATATTTACTAAATAAAATACAAAAACAAACAAAGACAATATGAAAATGTTTGACGTATGTTTGGTAAATCAGATTTAGAATATACAAGTACTGATCTATATGGTATCTATGGTAAACTTTTTTTTAATTGACGTCTTTTTAGGGACTGTGTTAAAAAAAAAAAACATTTTTTCTTATGTTGGCAGTATGGTAAATCTATAGAAAAATAATCGGCCAAGTGCGAGTCGGACTCGCCCATGAAGGGTTCCGTAGTAGCAAATAACATAATATAAAAGTCTTGTAGTATGTTTTTTTTAATTTTTATATTTGTGTTGATTGAATGAAAGGTAAATTGCCGTTTATGATTTATGACGCATTAAAAAAAAACTACTTACTAGATTTCGTTCAAACCAATTTTCGCTGGTAGTTTTCATGGTAATTGTTGTGGGTACTTAATTAATAAATAAACATTGTGAAGGTAGACATAAGCTTTTGCTCAATAAACCAGTCGTCGTTCATCTGTTGTTTTACTTAGACGCCCTACTACATGGTGTCAGGTGTGAAAAAAGTTATCATAGAGTGCGTCGCGTTGTTATCCCGAAATATTTCGAGATTTCTGTGTTTGTGTCGGACTATAAGTTTTCAAGTGAAATGGGTACTGAAAGTGATGATTTTAAACGTGAGGAGGGCGTCTACACGGCGATTCAACAACCGACGCCAATGCTTCGAGAAGGAAACATGGCCGCAAATTGGCGGGAATGGAAAATGGCTTTCGACTACTATTTAATTGCAGCGGATAAAGAAAAGGCATCGTTGAGAGAAAAGAGTGCCTTATTTATGCACAGTATTGGTAAATACGGGAGAGAAATTTACGAAGAACTCGATATAGCAGAATCAAAAAAAATTTGATTACGATTATTTATGCAAGAAATTCTCAGATTACTGTGATCCATCAAAAAATGTAAATTACGAAAGACATGTATTTTTTGAAACATATCAAAGCGATGAAAATTTCGATAAATTTTTGGGTACATTAAAATTGAAATGTAAAAGTTGTGAATTTGGATCACTCAAAAACAGTTTAATTTTAACACAGTTAATACGAGGAGTTAAAGATGTACAAATGAGAGAAAAACTTCTTGCAAAATCGTCATTGTCATTAGAAGACGCGGTACAATGGTGTCGAGCCGCGGAACGAGCAACGGAACAAGCGGCAGCGTGCAATTCGAAGCAGCCGGGCGATGTCGAGCAGCTGATGTGGCGACCGGGACGCGCGTCGTACAGCGGGTACCGAGGCGGGCAGCGCGCGGGCCGGGGCGGCCGCGGGGCAGCCGGCAGCTGGGCGCCGCGCGGGCGGCCGCTGCGGCACGGTGGCAGCGATGGAGCGGGCCGCGGTGCGCGGTATGTGGGTTCGGCGGACTGTGACAAGTGCGGAAAATCACACAGATTTAGTGATCGGTGCCCAGCAGTTGCCGTTAAGTGTTATCGTTGCGATAAAATAGGACACTATGCCCGGTTTTGCAAGGTGAATTTTTCTCACGAGATGACAAATGAAGAGGAAGGACACATATGTGAAGAGGACATGGGTGAGCTGTTTTTGGAAAATGTGTATATTGATTTATTAGAAAGTCTTGTACAACCTTGGTATGAGTTTGTTTTTGTTAATGGCATAAAAATTAAGTTTAAATTAGACAGTGGTGCAGATGTGTCTGTAATATCATTGGATTTGTTTCATAACGCGAAATTAAATATCCACCAACTTTTTAAATCCAATTTAGTCTTGAAAGAAACCAGTAAAAATCGTTTACCAGTTGTAGGCTATTTTAAAGCCATTTTAAAATGTGGATCACAAAGTTGCGAAGAAAATATATATGTTTTAGCCACAAAATGCAACAATTTACTAAGTTTAAATGCATGTACTAAATTAAATTTAATATCAAGATCGAATCAAGTGTCCCTTAATAATTTGCAGCTAGATGATAGTATTTTCAATGGTATTGGGTGTTTACCTACCGTTTGTAAACTAGAATTAGATGAAAGCGTTCCGCCCGTTATCAGTGCCAGTCGTAAGATACCGATTAAGTTGCGACCCCGTTTGAAAGCGGAACTGGATAAAATGGTTAAAATGAACATTATTACAAAAGAAGATGGACCGACCGATTGGGTCTCGAGTATAGTGATTGTGGAAAAGCCTGATAAATCGTTAAGATTTTGCTTAGATCCAAAAAATCTCAATCGTGCAATTAAACGTAGTCAATTTTTATTGCCCACCCTAGATGAAATAGCTAGCGATTTGTCTGGAGCTAAATATTTTTCAAAATGTGATGCAAACAAAGGATTTTGGATGCAAAGACTGGATGAGGCTAGTTCAAAACTTTGTACTTTTAGCACCTGTTATGGGAGGTATCGTTTTTTGCGACTTCCATTCGGGATTAATTCTGCACCAGAATTTTTCCACAATGAAATGTTTAAAATATTTAAAATGGAGGGGGTAGCTATTTATATTGATGATATATTAATATGGGGTAGGACACGTGAAGAACACGACTCACGGTTGCAAGAAGTACTTCGTAGGGCAAAGGAAAGCGGTGTCAAATTCAACAAAGACAAGTGTGTATTTGGGGTTCAGGAAGTCTCATTTTTAGGACATATTTTTAATAGCACCGGTATGAAAATAGATAAAAAACGTATACAAGCGGTTTTAGACATACCTACCCCTACAGATAAAAAAGAATTAGAACGGTTTTTAGGAGTTACAAATTACTTATCTCGTTTTATTCCTAATTACTCAGAGATATCCTCAGGTTTGAGGGAGTTGTTAAAAAAAGACGTCGTGTTTGTTTGGTCAAGCGCTCAGGATGAGGCATTTAAGAATTTAAAAGATAAGATTAGCAGCGCCCCCGTGCTGCGTTATTATTCTCCTAACGAGCCGGTAGTGGTGTCGGTGGACGCGAGCTCGCACGGTCTCGGCGCGTGCCTGCTGCAGGCGGAGCGGCCCGTCGCGTACGCGGCGCGCGCCCTCACCCCCGCCGAAACGCGGTGGGCGCAAATCGAAAAAGAAATGCTGGCCGTGGTCTTTGGTTGCACTAGTTTTCACCAATACATTTACGGCCATAGTAAAGTAACGGTTGAAAGTGACCACAAACCATTAGAGTCTATTTTTAAAAAACGTTTAAATGAAACGCCAGCTCGCCTTCAACGAATGTTACTACGACTGCAACATTATTCTATTGAATTAAAATATAAACCTGGCAAGTTACTTTTCATCGCGGATACATTATCGCGCGCGAATACAGGCCAGGACAGTGATAGCGAAATTTTCGAAGAGGTAATGATTCATGCAAATACAGTGTATGAAAACCTTGACGCGAGCTCTCAGATGTTAAATAGGATAAGAGAGGAGACAGAAAGAGATAGTATTTTGAATAAGGTATGTGAGTATTATTACAACGGATGGCCTAACATTAAGCGTGATACTAAGTCAGTGGTAAAACCTTATTGGAATGTGTATACGAAACTACATGTCATTAAAGGAATATTATTTAAAGGGGATCGAATGGTTATACCAGATTCGCTACGTAAAGAGATGCTAACGCGGGTCCACGAAGGTCATCTCGGCGTAGAAAAGTGTCAAAGGCGGGCTAGAGAAGTTATGTGGTGGCCGGGCATGTCGGCCGCCATCGAGCGACTGGTGCTGGGCTGCGAGACGTGCCAGCGGCACCGCGCCTCCAACCCGCGCGAGCCGCTGCAGCCGCATCCCATGCCCAATTTGCCATGGGAAGTTGTGGCATCCGATATTTTTGAACTCAAAGGTAAGCCGTATTTATTGGTGGTAGACTATTATTCTAAATACATAGAAGTGTCAAAGCTACCAAATATGCACAGTGTTTCAGTAATATATATTTTAAAAGATATTTTTAGTCGGTTTGGTATACCGAAAAAATTGGTTACAGACAATGGTACCCAATATACGTCAAAGGAATTTAAAGAATTCAGCAGCAAGTGGGAATTTGACCACGTTACGAGCTCGCCATTGTACTCGAGGTCTAACGGCCTCGCTGAAGAAATGTCCGAACGGTAAAAGCCATGATGATAAAGTCTCTTGAAAGTGGTCAAGATTGGCGTTTAGCGTTACTTAATTTTAGGAACACTCCCGTTTCAGGAGAGACATATTCTCCAGCACAACTGTTAATGAACCGTAGACTAAGAACTAAGCTACCAATCACTGATAAGTCACTCCAACCATCTATTATTTATTCGGAGTCTATGAGGAATATTCGTTTAAATAAATTAAAAAATACAAAATCTTATTACGATAGGGGTACAAGAGAATTAAAACCTTTGTATCCAAATGAAAGTGTGCGCATGCGAAATAAGGACACGTGGATTAAAGCCAAAGTTATCAGGCCAGCTCAGGATCAGCGATCTTACTGGCTACAGACAGAAAACGGTGGTATATACAGGCGTAATCGTCAACATATTTTAAAATTGCCAAATTCTGATAGTGTGGGTAGTAAGAATTCTAGCTTTAAATATTTAGATTTAGAAAACGAGGGCCCTACCAGTAACACTGAACCACCCCGACCATGCCAAACGGTGCCGCAACCCCAGGTTAAAACAACTAGAAGTGGCCGGGAGGTAAAGCCTCCCGTTCGATTTGTTTGTCAATAATTTTATTACATACTAGCTATTAGCAGATATAATCACCTCGTGCCGTGGGGCGCGGTCACAAGACTTAGTGAGTAGGTTTACTAAAACCTGTTTTCTTTTTCCCCTTTACGTATATTTTTAAATTAAAGTTACTAATTTTAATGTAGTTAATAATAAGTATTTACACTCCCTTTATGTGATTAGCTAATTATAATAATAAAAGTTTCAAAATTTCTTATATAGTTATACACAGGGTGCCTCTTGTGACTATACTGTGAAACTAACTCATATTCTGCATATGTACTTACTTACAATAAAATAAATGTAGTAGATCTAGATGTATTTTTTTTATTATTATTAGATATTGCTTTTATTTTGATATCGATGTAGCAATTAGACTTAGGTTAACTATTAGAATATAATTTACAGGTTGCGGATTATTCTTCTATGTTAAGCCTTATTTTTGTGTACCTACCTAATCAACTTTTAAAGATTCGCGTGTGTACTCCAAATTGTTAAGTATTAATGTGTATGTATGAATTACTTACAAACTTTATTTCTTTTTTTTTTTCTTTTGGGGGGAAATAAAAGCATTGTTTAATCTTTCGGGGGGAGATGTTGTGGGTACTTAATTAATAAATAAACATTGTGAAGGTAGACATAAGCTTTTGCTCAATAAACCAGTCGTCGTTCATCTGTTGTTTTACTTAGACGCCCTACTACAGTAATGAACAACATATATTTTATTTAATTTTATCATTCTCTTATTTTAGAAGTTACGGGGGGGGGACACACTTTTTTCCACTTTGGAAGTGTCTCTCGCGCAAAGTATTCGGTTGAGAAAAAAATGCTATTAGAAACCTCAATATCATTTTTGAAGACCTATCCATAGATACCCCACACGTATGGGTTTGATGAAAAATAAATTTTTGAGTTTCAGTTCTAAGTATGGGGAACCCCAAAATTTACTGTTTTTTTTCTATTTTTGTGTCAAAACCTTAATGCGGTTCACATAATACATCTACTTACCAAGTTTCAACAGTATAGGTCTTATAGTTTCGGAAAAAAGTGGCTGTGACATACGGACGGACAGACAGACAGACATGACGAATCTATAAGGGTTCCGTTTTTGCCATTTGGCTACGGAACCCTAAAAAGTTCTAGGTCTATGGCTAGGCGTATCGTTTTAGTGAAGTAACGGCACATGTGCTATTATGAGGCATAGAGTATAGACTTTTTTCTGCAATCATATTATCAATGTTCTTATATTAGTGTTCAGAACCATTTAAAAGACAGTTAACAGTACAGAAGTAGAAAAAAGCTTAAATCTGTCAATTGCTAAATAAGGCTTTAGACAAGGAGAAGATTTGTCCATAAGATATTTAAATTTAGCCGACAATAGGGAGACATGAAAAATACTTCTCGACCAGAACATAGTTCTTTTTATTGATGATGATACGGTACAATACACATAGTGAAAGTAATTTAAAAATGTATACAGGAGTGCTATTTTTCATTGAGAGACTTACCGAAACACAACACTTGTATTGTCCGTTTCACCGCTCGTGTAAAATAACATTTGGTCGTATTTTAGAAAGCGTCCTGTCACTGCCAGCGAAAAACAATATTTTTGCCGACAAGACAATATCTTTTTATCCAGAAAATTTCTTAAATTGCTTTTTGGTTGTCTAAAAATGTCAACATTAATTAATACAATTAAAGCAGCGTGAAATGAAACTTCTTCTTCTTCTTCTTCAGCCTTTATTCACCCATTGTTGGGTATAGGCCTCTTCATGGTGTTTCCACTTGACCCGGTCTTCTGCAGTTCGCATCGAAATGAAACTTATTCTCCATGAAATTTTTCTTTGACATTTGTACGCTAAAATGTTTAAATTACGAGTGGTCAAGCTCAAGACCACTCGTTGCAAATTTGCATGGGACCAATTTAAAAATGAGCCCGTTTGAAAACGCTCGCACAAACCATTCGTAATGTGACAAGGGATTTAAAAAATGCGTTTTAAATGGTTGTATTTGTATATAATATACGATCAATCGGTAACGCAGCACGATACGATTTATTCAAGGTAAGATACATTTATTTTAGTTTTTAAGAAGATTTAATATCTCTTATTTATATAAGTTCAAAAAAAATTATGACACTGTTGTAAGGGTGAATTCAGTCCATGATACTGAACAACTTTCCCCAAGGAACATAGCATCGAAATATAAAAAGTAATTTGTGGCTTTCCATAGAAGGTGACCGATCAGCTGATCCGAGTTTGTATGAAAAGCCAAACATTATTTTTCATATTTCGACATATGTTCCTTGGGGAAAGTTGGTCATTATCACGGAGTGAATTCATCAAAATAGTTTCAGAATATTTTTTAGACCTTATTTTTTTTCGCCTGAATAAAAATCTTGAAAACAAAATAAAAGACACACACACTTTACAATTTGTAAAATCCAATTTTCGTGAGACGATATTAGTACCGGGCCGACAAAAGCAGACACATCTTGTGCCAGGACTTATCACATGTCGCTTTGATTGCTATCTTCTATGCTCTTGTCAGGATGACCGTTTACTTATTATTTGTATTTGTTTAGTAAAAAAAATCCGAACTTATCTACATGTGTAACAAAAAGGGGATATCAACCCGAAATCAATGGGAACAACTTTTACCAAGGGACATTCCCTGAAATAACAAAAACGAATTTGCAGCTCTTCAAATTTACTGCTGTACAATTTTTATGTTTGTAATTTCAGTCATGGGTCCCACCATTCCTTTGACGTCACTTTACCACACTGTCATTCTACTTAGATGTCCCTAAACATTAAACAAGCAAGAGTTAAACAAAAACAAACTTTGCAATTCAAATTAAATATTATATTAAGCTAAGTAATAAAAATGGAACAGATTACATATCAAGAAAGGTTAGTTTCTTTCAAAGCATGAAAAACCTGCCCTTAAGAGTCCCCCGACCCTAGACTTCTCCATACAAACGTAGTCTACGTTTAATTTTGAAACCACATGTCAGATTCCGGTAAAAATTGGTAATTGTAAAGAAATTGCAATTATCTAGGGTTATAACTGGTTTCC
Source organism: Acrobasis consociella (assembly GCA_963555685.1). Lineage (NCBI taxonomy): Eukaryota > Metazoa > Arthropoda > Insecta > Lepidoptera > Pyralidae > Acrobasis > Acrobasis consociella. The sequence continues at coordinate 20,608,750 of OY743111.1, read as the reverse complement.
TATGGTAAAATTATGAACTGGAAAGAAAATATAACGATTTAGAAGTTTCCCATACTAATGGTCAAAAATGATATAAAACACTATATTCTATTTCAAGTTCATATTTTTAGTGTCGGAAACTAGTTATAAACCTAGATAATTGCAATATCTTTATATTACAAAATTTTGCCCAAATCGGACATGTCGTTTTGAAATAAAACGTAGACTACGTTTGTATGGAAAGTTGTATTTTGGTCTAGGGTCGGGGGACCCTTAAATTACAAAATGCCTTTGTCACTCGAAATGATATTATCTAACATCTAAAGCCCTTACATCCAAGTCTTTCCAGACATTTCGAAGTTATTACGGAACAAAGTATCAGCATTTTGGAGCAGTGGGGTAATAAAGTAACAAACAAATAAAGAGGACAAACGAAGGAGGTGTTGACCAAATTAACCCTGTAAATACGAGATCCATGTCGTTAATCTTTCGATCTCGGAAGTAATATAAAGCAGTAATGGAGAAAATCCGTGACAAAGCCTTTCCCCTTTGGTTAAAACGTTAGGCTTAATTCCATCGGCAACGATTACTGTAACACCTATTCAAAATGAAGATAATACAGAAGAACATCTCACAAATGAGTACGATTTATTTGTTATTGGAATAACTGGAAAACGTAACATCAGAAAATCTTATACTACTTTCCTACTTCCTAGTTATAAATGCGAAAGTGAGCTTGTATATTTCTTTCTTTGTTTGTTTGTTTGTTACCATTTCACGGTTAAACTACTAAACATATTAACTTGCCCTTAAATTATAAAAAATGCCTTTGTCACTCGAAATGATATTAGCTAACATCTAAAGCCTTTACTTCCAAATCTTCCCAGACATTTTAAAGTTATAACGGAATAAAGAAACTCAAATAGATAAAATGTTACATTCGTATTTCGGAGCAGTGGGGTAATAAAGTAACAAACAAATAAAGAGGACAAACGAAGGAGGTGTTGACCAAATTAACCCTGTAAATACGAGATCAATGTCGTTAATCTTTCGATCTCGGAAGTAATATAAAGCAGTAATGGAGAAAATCCGTGACAAAGCCTTTCCCCTTTGGTTGAAACGTTAGGCTTAATTCCATCGGCAACGATTACTGTAACACCTATTCAAAATGAAGATAATACAGAAGAATATCTCACAAATAAGTACGATTTATTTGTTATTGGTATAACTGAAAAACGTAACATCAGAAAATCTTATCCTACTTTCCTACTTCCTACTTATAAATGCGAAAGTGAGCTTGTATATTTCTTTGTTTGTTTGTGACCACTTCACGGATTAACTACTGAACATATTAACTGCCCTTAAATTATAAAAAATGCCTTTGTCACTCGAAATGATATTTTCTAACATCTAAAGCACTTACATCCAAATATATGAAACGTGACATTTGTATTTCGGAGCAGTAGGGTAATAAAGTAACAAACAAATAAAGAGGACAAACGAAGGAGGTGTTGACCAAATTAACCCTGTAAATACGAGATCCATGTCGTTAATCTTTCGATCTCGGAAGTAATATAAAGCAGTAATGGAGAAAATCCGTGACAAAGTCTTTCCCCTTTGGTTGAAACGTTAGGCTTAATTCCATCGGCAACGATTACTGTAACAACTATTCAAAATGAAGATAATACAGAAGAATATCTCACAAATAAGTACGATTTATTTGTTATTGGTATAACTGGAAAACGTAACATCAGAAAATCTTATCCTACTTTCCTACTTCCTACTTATAAATGCGAAAGTGAGCTTGTATATTTCTTTGTTTGTTTGTGACCACTTCACGGATTAACTACTGAACATATTAACTTGCCCTTAAATTATAAAAAATGCCTTTGTCACTCGAAATGGAGAAAATCCGTGACAAAGCCTTTCCCTTTGGTTGAAACGTTAGGCTTAATTCCATCGTCAACTATTACTGTAACACCTATTCAAAATGAAGATAACACAGAAGGACATTTTACAAATAAGTGCGATTTATTTGTTATTGGAATAACTGGAAAACGTAACATCAGAAAATCTTATACTACTTTCCTACTTCCTAGTTATAAATGCGAAAGTGAGCTTGTATATTTCTTTCTTTGTTTGTTTGTTTGTTACCATTTCACGGTTTAACTACTAAACATATTAACTTGCCCTTAAATTATAAAAAATGCCTTTGTCACTCGAAATGATATTAGCTAACATCTAAAGCCTTTACTTCCAAATCTTCCCAGACATTTCAAAGTTATAACGGAATAAAGAAACTCAAATAGATAAAATGTTACATTCGTATTTCGGAGCAGTGGGGTAATAAAGTAACAAACAAATAAAGAGGACAAACGAAGGAGGTGTTGACCAAATTAACCCTGTAAATACGAGATCCATGTCGTTAATCTTTAGATCTTGGAAGTAATATAAAGCAGTAATGGAGAAAATCCGTAAGCCTTTCCCCTTTGGTTGAAACGTTAGGCTTAATTCCATCGGCAACGATTACTGTAACACCTATTCAAAATGAAGATAACACAGAAGGACATCTTACAAATTTGTGCGAATTATATGTTACTAGCCGTACCCGTGGGCTTCGCTCCCCGTAGGAATTTCGGGATAAAAAGTACCTTATGTCCTTCCCCGAGTCTCACACTATATCCATACCAAATTTCATCCAAATCGGTTCAGTAGTTTAAGCGTGAAGAGGTATTAAACAAACAAATATACAAACATTTCACTTTTGCATTTATAATATTAGTAGGATAGGATTGATAGGATTGGAATAACTAGAAAACGTGAAATCAGAAAATTGCCTACCTAAGGATGGAGTTTTTTGGGGTTTTAGGGGCTTCAATTTTTGTAAGTCTTTCAAGTTCCATCAAAGTGTTTCACGACACTTAGTTTTTTTTCCCGGAACCCTTTCTTGCGCGAGTCTGACTCGCACTTGGTCGGTTATTTATTACTAGAGACAGCGCGCGGCTTCGCCCGCGTTACCACACGTGTGAAGTCGCGGGCGTGATTCAATATAGCCTAAAGCCTTCCTCGATAAACGACCTATCTAATACCGAAAGAATTTTTAAAAACGGACCCGTGGTTGGTTCTTGAGATTAGCGCGTTCAACAAACAAACAAACAAACAAACAAACTCTTCAGCTTTATATATAAGTATGGATAAACTGCTTTAGAGCTCAAACAATTGATTATAGTCAACTCAATCTCAACAACAATTATTGCAGCGTTTAAGTTTATTCTATACTAGAAAATTGACATTGAGTTTTCATTGCTAAGCACACATGTGATGTCATTTCTTCAAACTCTCTATTTTGTGTATTTAACGAGCGAATTACATGAAAGGTCTGCATGGAACTGCTTCATAAAGATTACGAACAGACGTAATCAGAAAAACAGATATTTGTTTTTATTATTAACTAAACTAGCTGACCCGACAGATATTGTCCTGTCTATGAAGTTTGAGGGTAAAAGGTCCTGTCTTAACAACTTTTTGCGAAACCTTTTTTAAGTTAGGAACCTTTTATAAAGTGTTAAAAAGATGGGTGAAATCGGTAAAGTCGTTCTCAAGTTATGGCATGGCGAAGGGAAATATGGATCTAATTTTAACCGACTTCAAAAAAGGAGAAGGTTATTAAATCTTCGCGATCTTTTATTTTTATTTTTATGTATGTTCGTTGAACAATTATTCGAAGACACCTGGACCGATTTCTGGAGACTGGAGAAAAATCATTTTTGTTTAAAAAAGGGTTTTTTACTTCTCTGTTACAATGTTTTATCAAATCGGTTGTGTAGTTTAGGAATTAAGTCGGTTTTGAGTTTTGAAAAATTATATTTTATACAATGACATTTTTAATCAAGTACAAGTATTTTAAGGGGTGATTCAGTCCATCATTTGGAACAACTTTTCCAATAAAAGTATATAAAAATAAAATACGAAAAAAAATTTCCATGGTAATGATATAAAGTGACTACTTCGATTTGTACGAGATCCTAAATTTTTAACCCCTCCATCTGTAATGCGGACACGCGAAAAAATTCGCGGTAGCAGAATATATAACGAAGTTTAAAAGAAAACTACCAGAGCTCAATATGGTTTACAAACTTAAAAGTTATACGTGACCCACTTTAAAAAGGTTCTCGAAAAAGGAAATGTTCATTAATTCAATTTATAATTCGTTTTTTTTTTGTCGCATCAACTCAAAGACAGCATTTGTAAATACGGAACACTACACTGCGCATGGCCCGACAAGCACTTGGCCGGTTATTAGGAGCAAGAAAAAAGAACGCTTAGTGCTGAACCATAAAATGTATATATATTTGTGTTACAAAATCTTTTAAACTGGAATGCAATACCTACCCTTGTTTGCTTAGTTAAATATGTTTAATGAATAAAACGAACATTACAGGCTTCTTATCCAAGTACTTTGCATGCAAACAGGAAACTCGTCAAGCCGATAAAACATCTGAAAGCCAGCGCTAAAGCTTTCTAAATCTCGGGAGAGCCTGCGAAAGGGCTGATTTTATAGTCTTTTTAGGACTCCTATAAAAGGTGGATGGATCAACTTAAAAAAAAAGGATTTCTGATCTTAGCTCAATACCGATTTTAGAGAGAACGGTAGTAGTAGATTTAAATATTATCGATTTCAAGACATCGTCAAGTTATCTGACAGAATAAGGGGATACTTCATTATTTCGGAGACCAGTAGTGCCCTAATTTGAAATAAATTATTTGAAAGGAAGCAGAGATATGATTTAAAATTTTGTCTTGATTAACCCTAGGTAGTCCCTCAAACTATTTTATGAACTACTGTTTACAGAGTGAGGACGTAAAGCTTTTCTTTGCCACTTTTGGCAAATGTGCAAAGTAAACTAAATGCACTCTCTTTTTTTAATAAAATAACCCCTTTCAGTTTCACTACATGTCATCATTTATTGTTTATATAATATAGATTGTCTGTATGTTTATGTAAGTATATATATTATTAATGTAGGTATATTTATTTCTACATGTTGTTCTACATGTGGATGAATCAAATTACATCGACACACTTTAGCCCAAATAAATAATTCAAAAATGCCTAAAGGGCGACCTCGTGAGTTAGTACTCTGGTTGATATTACATTCTTATTCAATGAAGGTTGGTTTATTGGATTGCGGTACGATAATGGTATGTGGATGTCGTAGAAGGCAACTTAGGAAATACACACTAAACCAAGCTTCTAAACATCAATGAGACCTCTCCAACCCGTCTGGCCAGCGTGGAGAATTTAGGCAAAGTCCTCTGGCTGCTCTGCTTAAGTATGGCTCTTGTAGTACAGAGAAGGTCGTGCTTTTTTTTTTATAAATATCATATCTGGGTATCAACCAATATTCATATCAAATTTCATCTAAATAGGTTCAGTGGTTGAAGCGTAAAGTAGTAACAAACAAATATAAAAACTCACTTTCGCATTTATAATACTAGCTGTACCCGCGGGCTTCGCTCCCCCTGGGAATTTCGGGATAAAAACTATCCTATGTCTTTCCCTGGGTATCAACCTATAACCATATCAAATTTCATCGAAATAGATTCAGTGGTTGGAGCGTGAAGTGGTAACAAACAAATAAAAACTCACTTTCGCATTTATAATATTTAGTCGGATAGGATAGGATATATTAGGAATAGGAATAGGATAGGATACTTTTAATAATGAGGATTTCTGGCCGAAGGGTGACGTTACCTCACACTACAAAGTGCATACGTACACGAAGAGACAATAATTGTGTTTAAAGGCGGGTCTCCTGCGCCAGAAATCTCGAAACATTACACAAAAAACATGAAACAAAAACAAAACAAAAATATTATTTTTCATACACAAACCGTCTCCTGCAAATAATTTCTGTCTTGAATGAAACATTTCTTTATGGTTGACTTCATCATGAGGTGCTACTTTTCAAACGCGGAGTAACTAAACGAACGGTTTTTTGTACGGAAAAACCATTCGTTTAGGTGACTCCGCGTTTCAAAAATGACACTTAAGGTACCTAATAATATTTATTTCTGATTACTGTTATCATCATTTCTGCCTGACGAAGAACTAGAAGATGTGTTCTGCGTTTTACCAATTGCAGATAATAGAGGTAGGCTCCAAAGGACTCTTAACCAAAACCGTAAAATAATTAAAAAAGAAATCTTTCCCCTCTCGTCCCCGCGCAGGGCATGTTTTCCATCTGCTTTCGAAAGCAGAAACATGTGTATGCCATAGACAATTGTGTATGGCCACGCCCCTTTGTTTGCGTGTTTTTGTGTAATGTTTTGGATATTTTGGTGCAGGAGTTTAAGTTTTTCGGACCGTGCGGACGGATGGGGGCTAAGGCTAACGGTCAGTTCAGACTGAGACGCGACGCGACGCGACGTGGTGCGCACTTTGAAGAAAAATAGAACTTGTTTTCTACATAAAAAGATTCAAATTTCAGTGTTACGGCTTTGCGCAGCGCGGTGGAGTGAAGTTGGTACCTTTTTGTGTAGTAAACAAGTTCTATTTTTCTTCAAAGCGCACACCCGTAAACGTATTTTTGAAATCACTTGTCACATTACGAAGGGTTTGCGCGAGCGTTTTCAAACGGGTGCATTTTTGAACCGGTAGTTTGCGAACGATTTGCAACGAGTGGTCTTGACTACTCGTAATTTTGACATTTGTAGCGTAGATATGTCATCGAAACCAATCATGGGAAATCCGTTCCATTTCACGTTGCTTTTTTATTCATGTTCGAATTTTTAGAAAAGCATAGACAAATTATCGATGTTTTCTGCGTAAAACAATATTGTTTTTCGCTGACACGACGGTTTCAAAAATACAATCAAATTGTATTTTATGCGAGCAGTGAGTTGGAAAACTACACATTTTGTGTTTCGCTGAGTCTCTCAATGAAACATAGGACCCTTAGCGAAAACAAGTGTAAGATTTTTTCGTCACGAACGTTTATAAGGGCTGGACTTTATAGGGGTCTTTATTTAGGGGCTTCAATTTTTGTAACGTCGTTCCAACTGAGTGTTTCACGACATGTCTTTTTATATTTTATACGAGCCGAAGCACGCGCGACTTCGTTCGCGTGGACTTTATGACTCCGGAAAATACTCATCAGGCTGAACAACTTTTGCTAAGGCTTCATTTTTATGTTTCTTATAGTTTATCTGGACTATTGTGGTTCTAATAAAGACTATATTGATAATAAAAGACGAAAATGTGTCTATCTCACTTGCAAAAATGCTATTTTCTATAGCAAATGTATAGATGATATGTCCTTTGACGTCACCAGTCCATATCGGACTTTTCTCTCTAATTCAAACTTTGAAGTATCACAGGTACGTCGCTGATTAATTTTATAAAGAAAAATAATAAGTCCAGCTACAGAATTTTTATTTGGCCCCCTGATCAACTTTCTCTATTTATAACTAAGCAACGGGGAAATGCTTTAGTCTCTAATCTGCTAATTTGCCTATTTTACAACGCCTACTAAATATTTCAAAGAAAGCGTCAAGTAAAGATTAACAATTATTTTTACATTTCTTTCTGATTTATAAATTGCCACGTAATTTACTAACTCAGCCACAAATTTTACAACTTCGAGAGCGAGCGAGGCGAACGTGAGACTCAAGCTTAGGGCGAAAGTAACATAGACACAAAAATAACATTTTCGTGGAGTGTAGATTAGGTTTGTTAGGTTTCCTGTGACCAAAACATGAGCGAGTGAGCGAAGCGAGCGAGCGACTCAAGCTTAGGGCACAGAATTAATAATAGTATTACATACTTAGGGCGAAAGTAACACAGACACCAAAACATAGAGTACTATAATATAACTGAAATAGAGAGCCATCTCACGTAATTTGTCTGCCAACACTTTAAGCTGCAAACGTAGTGTCATCTATTAATCTTATTCCAAAACCAAATAAACAACAAATATAAAATAATTAAACTCCTCAATGAAGTGGGATTTGAATCTATGATTCCTGGGTGAAATCTTAGGTGAATTATTTCCAATGCGCTAACCGCTTCGCTTGATACGATGTGCGCGAAATTTTGCTTATTGCTAATCATAAAACTTATAGGAAAACGAATAAAAGATTTTTATTTTTTTAGCCTTTGAGGGGATTTGAACCCAAGGACTCATGGGTAGTTTCGAACGCTTAAACAATTACTTACACCATTAAGACTTGGTACTGAGCATGCGAAATTATTGGTTATACTATACTTTAACACCGTGAAATTAGGACTGAGAAAGCACGTAGTGCGCCATCTCTACAAATTCTAAAAAAATAAAAACTTAAAGTGGGTTTGATACATAATCCGGAATAAGATTATTATATGACGTCGTTCAAAACGAAAAATTTGCAATGTAGGTATGGCACTTTCACCCCCCTGCACCAAAACAACTTTGCCGGGGAGTGTAAGTATATTAAAATTTCATTCTTCTCTTATTCTTTTTAATATGGGAAACATTTGTTTAGAAAAAAAACATCAATAGCAAATTTGACGATCAGTTAATGTTACATAACTTATATTTTAAACGTACTGTTATAAAATTAGAAGCTAATAGAATTACTATTTGTTGCCATATAATAATATTTTAGAAGTTAACTGCTTGAGTGCATGTTACAAATTTAGATGTTAAAGAATAACCACCATGCTGAGTTATATTTAGAGTGGCTTACATAGAAGATAACAAGTGGCTAAGATAGTTTTATTCAGACGCGCGTCGATTGCAACTGACTTTGTAATTTAGAAAGCAATTTAGATATTTAGAGGTAAATAATGATATTAAAAAGAAGTCTTTTTAATTAGTACCCTTTTATGAATTCTTTCATATTTGTTTACTGTGGGTAGTAAGGATTTTATTAAGCAAATAAAAAAATGCGTGCATATTCTCTATCATAGTTAGAGTTTTCACTCTGTCGGCACTCCCGGAGTGCTACGTTTTTTTTATAACCCCTAATGCAAAAGAGGAGTTTTACGTTGTTGTTTGTCTGTCAGTAGCATCACAACTCCCAAACGGATAAAGCGATTTTGATGTAGATAGTATTTTTTTTTGGAAAATAAAATGTTTCACCGAAACTGATTTACCTATTTATGAAACTCAAAAAACTTATTGAAAATAGATGTTAGGTAAGTAAAAGCTTAGTGATTCCTGATCGTCTCCTAATATTTGCATTTGATTACGGGTCGTCTCCTAATATTTGAGAGGGACACTTTCCTCTGAGGGAAAGTTCGGGAAACTTTGCGGTCAAGAACTTTTTGATTGAACAGCCTCTACGAGAATTTTTCATACAAAGAGGACGATAAAAGAATTCGGAGTGGATCTTTACTGAGCTGATAAAATATAAACATACATACCATCACGTCTTTATCAATAATGGGGAAGACAGAGCGTTTGTATCTGTCGGCTCTAAGCTGACAGAGTCCAGGGCCGCAAGAAACCATTTTTCTTTCTTTCTTTCTTTCAAGACTCAAAATCCACTTTTAGAGTGACGGTGGGTGAGAAGATGGAAAAACAATAAATACTGTGATGGGTTTTTAGCCGCAGTGCCTATCAACAATAATAAAAACTGGCCGAGTGCTAGTCGGATTCGCGCACGAAAGGTTCCGTACCATTCATTATCTATAAAAAAAATCACGTTTGTCGTATGGAAGCCTGCCTTAAATATATAATTTATTCTATATTTAGTACTTGCTGTTATAACGACAGCAGAAATATATCATATCCCTTTAACTGTCGGACGCCCGGAGCGGGCGTCTGATGTATTGTTTTACTATTGTGTCTGCTATGCCGACATTCGAAGGGTTATGTAAAAATTTTAGCTGCCTAGCTGTCACGGTTCATGAGATACAGCCTGGTGAAAGACAGATGGGCAGACAGACGGACAGACAGACGAAAAGACAGATGAACAGCGAAGCCTGAGTAACAGAGTCCTGTCTTTACCCTTTGGGTACGGAACCACAAAAAACATTGACAAAAAAGAAAAAGATAAATAAGTAGTTATAGATAAACAGTCAGAAAAAACACCCTATTTTAAATCTTTCTCCAATACAAGAAAACGATAAGTACATTATAACTTTTGCCACTCAAATCCCGGCAGTAAACGTTTTGTCGATTTGCGAGAAATATTCAAACGTAGACATTAGTCTACAGAAAAAAGTCACAAAACTTTACGAGGCGTCGTTAGCTCAGAAAAGGTGCGACATGTTCTCTCGTGAGACCAAGATCAGACCTAAAAGAATCCTCTTCAAATATGGCATCGTCAGCGCGTCTGCACAGTTTGACACTTCATGGAAGCGATGTATCATTTATGCCTACTACTACTACAAATGAAACTATAAATCCATGCACATGGCAATGTGTGTATTTGCTCGCCAACACACCCGACAAAGCGAGAGCGGGGAGAGGGACGAGGAACGGGGACACATATATTACGCTGGACTGTTTTGAGTGTGTATCTTAAATTAATTCTGTAGCGTCTGTTTAATTACCACTAATAAATTAGTACTTAAGTTTGTAAATACCATGTTATTAACAAACTTATTTTGCACTAGCTGGTGCTACTTCGTCTGCGCAGTATTATCACACAATATCTTTATAAATTGTAGCCTATATACTGATGTATAAGCTATATTATTGTAAAGTTTCAGTAGTTTTTACGTGAACGTGAAATAGAAATAAACATCCATCCATCCATCCATACTTACAAACTTTCGCGTTTATAATATTAGAAGGAAGTAGGATTTTTACGATACGTTCATTTTCCAGAGTCCAGTGATATTTGAAAGGAGACGAAGATATCATTTAAAATTGTGTCTTGATCAAGCCCTTGATAACCCTTCAAACTATTTTACAGATTATAGTTTAAAGTGAGATCGTAAAGCTTTTCTACGCACATTAGCTAAAAGTGGCCGTCTTAGCTGTAACGCTTCAGAGCCCGGGATTCGCTACCTAACTTAGGTGATTTGACGAGGTTACTGGTTTTTACACAGAGTGACTGCTGTCTGACCTCCGCAACCCAAAGGGTAGACCAGAATCAATTCTTGGATAGGTTTGAGCAAACGCCATATTGCGTTCGGGTCCCACAGTTTATACGTGCTTTCCAATCATCTTTCTTTTCGGATGATCAGATGTTGCAAGCCTGCAATATCCTAACCAGACTGGAAACAACTTTTCACAAAAAGTGCTTCCCAGTGGGATTTGAACCCACGACCTCCGGATCACAAGGCAAACGCCTTGACCACTGGGCCACGAAGATTCTATACTACCCTCTTTACTTTTATACATAAAAGATAAGAAATATTACGCGCAGTTCAAGAGAATGTAGGTAGGTACATCAATGGACAACCTTCTGAATAAGCAAATAGCGACCAGTATTTTCAATTCCTGTTTTCCGTCGATAAGCCTTGTATCTTAAGAAGCGCAGCCCTTGGGTCTATCTCGAAAGGGATCTTCATCCATTTCGGTTTGAACCGACGATTACCCGGAAATTGGGCAAAGGGTAGTATCGTAATTCGTAACTAGTGGTTTATATTTAGAATCTTTCATGTTCACAGATAGTAAGAGATTTTATACATAATATCACGTCTTTATCCCTAATGGGGCAGACAGAGCATTTTGAGTCTTGCGGTTCTATGCAGAGCCCAGGGCCGTAAGACTTAAAAGCCACTTTTAGCGTCATGGTGGGCGAGAAGATGGAAAAGCAATCAATACAGCGATTACTAGCCGCATCGCCTGTTAACATTATTTGCATTTTTGCCCATTCCCTCGATCGGCTTTTACGATCTGCGTGGGAAGAGAAGCAGCTGGTGGAACCAGCATGGGAAATTTCATGATTCCTTTTTATGAATTTGATTACAAATTTTAAATATGAATTTTTGCGACTATTTAAATACCAACAATGCTCGGAATAATTATTGGGTAAGCGACAGTGAAATATTTATTGCAATTAAATATACAACAATAAATAAAATTATTAATTTAACTAAAAACATGGGAGTTTAAGCCCATAATTTATTTCAATTTATTTCTAAACGTCCATTAGAAGTATCCCGTGACCAAGGGGCTGGTCTTCTTCTTCTTCTTCTTCTTCTTCTTATCGAGTGTGTCAGTGACTAACACTAGTGTCAGAGTTTTTAAACCACCTTAAAGGCCTCTGACATGGTTTTAGGTAACGACCAATGTCAAAGACAGTGACCGGGACCGACGGCTTAACGTGCCCTCCGAAGCACGGATCATCTTACTTATCAGACAATCAGGTGATCAGCCTGCAATGTTCTAACCAAACCAGGACAACAACACAAAGTCGTTGCCCCCGCCGGGAATTGAACCCGCGACCTCCGGGTATGAGCCGAACGCTCTAACCACTACACCACGGAGGCAGGTAACGTCTGGCTTAAAGAATCAGAATTGCCATACAACATACAACGTGCCAATGCCAATGCCTTTAAGCCACGTTGCCGAGGGGTAATATTTTAGTGGCACAAAACTATTTGTTTTTTTTTTAGTTTCAGTTCTTATTTAGTTTTAATTTTAATAAATATAGTTTGAATTTAATTTAATTAATAACCTACCTACGAGGTAAGTTTATTGAAAACGCAGTTGAAGTGGAAATGGGCGGGACACTTGGCTAGAAAAAAGACAGCCGATGGACCAAAACAATAACCGAGTGGTGAAGTTGTCAAAACAGGAAATGAACCTAATAGGCAGTAGTCTTTTCAGGAACTGTGTCAAACAAAACTATTGTCCCTAACGTCAATAAGTCCAAAACAGTGGAACAGATCAGTAGGGAAACTTTGGGAAACCACCGGCCCGTTGGTCGGACGATGTTGTGAGGTCGGTGGGAAAGCAGTGGATGCGACAAGCACAGGATCGTAGAAGATGAAGCCAAAGAGAAAGCCTATGCCCAGCAGTGGGTTGATGTGGGCTGAAAATGATGATGACGATATAAACTATTCATATAACCACTTGCAAATAACTTATTTTCTTATTTCTGAAGTGTTAATACGTCTAGTGTTGTACCTCAAAGGGTCGTGAACTCTTTGCACAACCCCTCTTGAACTTCCAAAAGAACAAAAATATATAATTGGACGTTCACAAAAGGCCAATGTCCCAAGGCCAGAACAATGTTCAAATTAAAATCCTAAACAGTAGTATTCCTTTAATTAACGTAACAATACGACAAAGCTAAGTGATCGTTTCAGAACAAACGTTCCCGTTTAAATGAAAGCATCTTTAATTGGTCTGTTTGAACAAATGGTTTCCAGCAAGTTTCGCTTCGATGTTGATTCAACGATTACTAACGATCTGGATTTCGAACCGACCACCCCAAATCCGGCAACAATTAAATATTTTAATATTATAGCTCTAAGCAATGAAATATTTCTATTTTAATTGCATTTTTCTTCAGTGTCTGTGTTGTCTTCTTCGTCTGCTGCAGCTTTTTCGATAAAAAGACATCGACCAAAATTACTTAGAATCTATTTTTTTTTTTAACACCTTGACTACCAGCATTGCAAATACTTAAATGCAATAGATTTTGATTACAGGCTTTTATTTAACTTGCAATTATCTTGTATGTATGAATGTTTGTTTAGGCCAAATCTTGCAACTCAACTTTCAACCAGTTATCTTAAACCGATTTAGCTGAAACTTTGTTTATGTACTAGTGCAATTCGGATGACAATACAATATTATGAAGTCACTAAGCTGTTCTGATGATGGAACCGGGAGATATTCGACGGAACTCAGTCATAAAACAACATAACCTCATTGAGTAGGACTCGTTTGATTTGTCTTGACGAGCACTTTATGGTAGACGATACTTAGGGTCTGATCACGAAGACGGAAGGTGGTCGATGGAACTTGTAACGACACTTTTTGCTATAGTTGTAAGCCGTGCGGCGTGCGCGTGTTTTACAATTCCTTCACTGATTAATCGAAAGGAACTTTTTTCCATCCGGGTGTCCCTTGACACCTCTCAAGTTTTTTTTATTTAATATTTTTTATAATATTGATTGATTGGTACCGTGTGGTTTCTAGCAGAGTAGAATAGGGATATATTAGCTTAACAGGAAATATTAGCTTGTATTTCCTAAACCGCCTTCTACGAAATACAAGCTAACCAAAGCTTATAAACATCAACGCCACCTCTCCAACCCGTCTGGCCAGCGTGGAAAGTGTAGGCCAAGCGCTCTGGCTGGTCTGGCCAAGTATGGCTCTGGTAGCACAGAGAGGGTCGTGCTCCTGCAGTGGAGACAAAAAGACCTCATGATGATGATGGTGAGTCTCGAGTATCGGTTGGTTACCGATATTGTCGATAGATTCTGAGGACGACCTATATCGATGCTATCGATAGTGTTGCTCTTCATAATATAATCTACTAATAATCTACTATCGATACTATCGATAGCAAAACTATCGATTTTTGAGTGTTACTACTTAGGTATATACATACATACTATCACGTCTTTATCCCTAATGTGGCAGACAGAGCATTTTGGGTCTTGCGGTTTTATGCAAAGCCCAGGGCCGCAAGACCCAAAAGCCACTTTTAGCGTCATGGTAGGCGAGAAGATGGAAAAGCAATCAATACAGTGATGTAGGTATATGAGTAAGTATAAAAACCTCATGATGATGATGATGATAATATTGATAATTTTTAATAATGACCGTCGTGGCGTTTAAAGACATTTAGTACTTCTAAATTGAAGTCCAATAAACATAAAAATTATATCTCCAAGAAAACGAAATTGTAAAGATGTTAGCATTCGGAGGATGGCAGCCATAAAGAATACATTAAATACAGATTAGACCTACTATCCTCAAAAACAGAAGTAATAACTTTGTCAGAACGTGTGTTGAATTCTGAAGAAATGTATTCATTTTTATACTTACATGCAGGGACTCAAAAATACCTATGTGTAACATAGACTTAATAATTAATAAAATGCCTTGCCCCCGCTGCCAGTGGGCAGCTATATTAGGTTTTTTGTAATGTGTTTATATTTTGTAGTGTTTTTTATACATTTCACTTTTTATAAATGTACCTAATAAATGTTCTTAAATAAATAAAGAGAAAAAAATATGAAAATTTCGATTTAATAAAATATGAAAATGTCGATTATTTTATTGTTTTAAACTGTTATTTTAATTTTATTTTACTATATATCTAATATAGCCCATGCCCGTGGTTCGATTTATTAAGGGTATGTCTCTTCCACGTCGCATAATACCTTTGGATTAAAGCTATTAAATATTTTTCACAACGAGGGAATATTTGACAGTCCCCTTGCATTCAGATATGATTGACGGACGGAAAATTGAAAAGGAATTTTCCGCGAACCCCTATGTGGGTGGATTTTTACTGCTAGTAAAAATAAAAAAGGTATGTCAAATTGTAAAAAGATTAATATGAAATGCTCATAATTTCATTTACAGTAACATGTCTGACAATTTTTTGATTTAAGAAGGATCTCTGTAGTAACAAATTGATTTATTTGCCGTTGGTATCCAAATTTTTTTTTAAGAACATTGAATCTTTTTCTTCTGCCTTAGCCTTGTCCCACTATATATGTGGGGTCGGCACAGCATGTGAGTTCCTTCCACTTCGTTCTATCTCCATTCAACTTGCCCGTTTAAAGAACATTGAATGTTGACAACAAATTATAAAACACATAGAGATTTTTTTTTTGACCTATAAACCTATCATTGTTATGAAGTTTTTTCAAACTAGATATGCGGTTACCTCCAAAAGCTATCAAATAACGTTGTCTAGGAAACCGCACCATCTTGATTACAAAGAAAACGTTTGAGCTTTATCTTTACGCAGTAAAATCTAGGTTTATGATTTTAGGGACCTCATTCACCGCTTAGTTACGATCGCCTTGTTGTAGTGGCAATTGGACGGAACCAAAAAACTTGTGGTCAAAGTCGACTTAACATACAAGGCTATTTTTAATTCAGTACAAATATTTTAAAAGGTGATTCAGACCATCATCTTCCCCGTAATTTTTTTCGTATTGCAATATACATATTTTATGTAAAAGTTTTTCAAAATGAGGACTGAACACCTCTTAAAATATTTATACCGAATCTTAATATATAAAAGTAGTGTTAGTTACTCTATTTATAACTTAAGAACGACTGAACCAATTTAAATATAATTTGGTATGGATATAATTTGAGACCCCATAAGATAGTTTTAATCACGAAATTCTCACGGGTGAGCGGAGCATGTTGGCACAGCTGGTTAAAAATAAAAGCGTAAGTAAGTATATAAATATTTGTATTCGACCAAATTATAAATGTGATATTTACAAATAACTTCTTTTGCGCATATACAATACAATACATTTCAAATTAACTT
Organism: Acrobasis consociella; assembly: GCA_963555685.1. Classification (NCBI taxonomy): domain Eukaryota; kingdom Metazoa; phylum Arthropoda; class Insecta; order Lepidoptera; family Pyralidae; genus Acrobasis; species Acrobasis consociella. The sequence goes on along the minus strand of OY743111.1, from coordinate 20,592,355 downwards.
TATTGCACCCTGATAAACATAAATTACAACAACAAGAAACATTAATATAATTTAAATATAATTAATATAATACAAATTTAATATAACCGTGCGAAGTGGAAAAGAAAAAGTCGGAAAGCGGACCCCGGGCTTCTCAGCATTCAAACTGAGGATGCAACTGGGAAAACGCTCAGATGAGAGAGAGAGAATATAAATTCTTTGTTTAATAACACAAAAAAATTGGCACGTTTTCGTCTTCACAGTCACGTCACGCGTTTGTCCTTCGGGATCGTTAAATAGCAGGAAAACGTTAAATGAATACATTTAAAAGTATATTTCGTAATTTAATTGAAAATCACCAAATGGCGTGAATTCTGTATTTGAAAATGTAACATTTCATAATAATAAAATATTCGCAATGAGGCTGTGTATCCGGTAACGAAGTATATTCCATTTCCTCGGAAACTGAATTATTAAATACACGAGCGAAGCGATCGGATTTCTCCGAATCTACTGGGACATTTTGGCATTTATATTCGTACAGATAATATATGCGTGTATCAGTAATAATAGCCGAAAATATTTGTTTAGGGATATCTTTATCAATAAATAATTATTTAATTTTGTTATTAAATATACGTCAAATCATTTACTTTAACCAAGTTTACTGCCGTTTCGTCGAAGCACGAGCAGAAGAAGCGGCAAAATAGTGCACTGTAGCATAGCAACTAGGTATATGTATATTAATTAATACAAATTAAGTCATGACAATGTTTTTTTACATACCTATATATTAATGTGCTCCCATACAAAAAACGTGATTTTTTTATAGATAATGGAACGAAACCCAACGTGAGCGAGTCCAACTCACACTTCGCACTTGACGGTTATCACACTAATGTTATAATATATGTATATATATAATATATGTATATTAATTAATACAAATTAAGTCTTAGTATCTTCCATGCTGGTCTGGGAGAAAAGACTAAACTAAGACTTAAACGTAGAATGTACCAGCTGCTTCTCTTCCCGCGTAGATCGTAAGAGCCGATCGAGTGAATGGGCGAGATTTGAATCATGGTAATAGGCGATGCGGCTAGCAACCCATCACTATTTTGATACCTTTTCCATCTTAACGCCCACCACCACGCTAAGTGTGGCCTTTGGGCCTAACGGCCCTGGGCTCTGTCTTCCCCGTCAGGGATATAGACGTGAAAATGTAAATAAGTTATGAACTCATGACAATGTTTTTTTACATACCTATATATCAATGTGCTCCCATACAAAAAACGTGATTTTTTTATAGATAATGGAACGAAACCCAACGTGAGCGAGTCCAACTCGCACTTCGCACTTGACGGTTATCACACTAATGTTATAAAAGCGAAAGTTTGTGAGTTTGTGTGTATTTTTGTTTCTTCTTCACGCGCAAACGGCTGGACCAATTTGGATAAAATTCGGTATGCACGAAGCTGACACTCTAGATTAAAACATAGGCTACTTTAACCGCGAGTAACACAGCGGGGCGCAGCAATTTTTATACAATTTCGAACATCGTTCAAAGGATTGCTGAAGTATCGTATTGAAAAGCGATTGGAAGTTCATTTAATTTAGAAAATAAGCTTGACTTCGTTTCAGGCACGTGCCGTCGCAAAATAAATTGAATTTCTATTATTTACAAACACGAATCCAGATAATAGTTTTGCCAACTACTTTGTCACGTTCACGTTCAATAATGGAACAGTTTCTATAGCGCTGTTGTCCTTTAGAAGCGTCCTGAAATCAATTCAAATTGAATACTTATTGGGACCTCATTCTGTCGACGATAATTATATCGTTGACAAATTGTGGTCACTTAATAAGCTGAGTGTGGGGGGGCTGAGCTGTAAGCTACCCTCGGGGTCACAGGTGGCGGATAGTGAACGACCACCAGATATGGTGGCTAGCTGCGAATAATGAATAAGCAGTCCCCGACCAAACAGCGGCAGCGTCACGAGGACGTGGTGGGAAGCTCGGCGGGCCGAGCTTACGTATAAAATGCCACAGGAGTCTGATGACAGCGTTGTGACATGGCGAACAAAGACCGCCATCAAATAGGTCTTCCCCTAGTGTTGGGCAGTGGCGACACTAGTACTGGCAGAGAGCTCATGGAAAATTATTCCGGCCGGGTCTTCGCTGGACAACAACCACGGTGTGGAAGGCAAATGGAGAAACCACCACACAATTATTCTCCAAAAAAGGAGTATGAAAATGTTCCACCGACAAGAACCTAGTTCTTAAATTTATTGATGATGAAATAAGTTTACATTTTAGGCGTGACAAATGTGTTTGTATTTTATTATAAACACATTTGTCACGTTTACGCCTAAATGGAACACAAAATCACGCTGTCGTCTTTTACAAGCGTAAAATCAATTGAATGTATTAATTTATTAATGTATGTTGTATTGTTATCGACGTCCGCTAAACCAATTTCCATTAAATATAGCTAAGAATCATTTCGATCAAGTCAGCTTTTGAATAAAAAATACCTCATTAAAATCTAGGCGCTAGGATGCCACAGGCATAGACAGGCACACAGGGATGTTAAACTAATAACACCCCTCTTTTTCGTCAAGCGGTTAAATAGAATTTACGATAGTTCCGTTTGTAGGGCTCAACACTATATGTAAGGCTGAAAATTCATAAACACTTTTTCTTCCAACTACGCTGCAATTCTATCATTACTGCTCAAGAGCAGAAAAATGAAGGGAAATCCTTTACGGCACTGTTTTAGTTGCACGCCGTGTGGTTTCCGGCCTAGAATAGAACCACTCCATTTCCTCCTGGGGATGTCGTAAAAGGCGACTAAAGGATTTTCTTTCCGTCACTAAACATGAACAGACTTCCGATGGGCAGCAGCGTCGGAAGTACGATAGTGACTCCCACTGCGCTCGCCAACCCGCCTGCCAAGCGTGGCGAGTATGGCAATATCCCCTCATGGATAGGCAAAAAATGACCAGGCCCCCAGTACCCGGCAGCCCCGCTATTCCTGACTCCGGTAGCGGTCATGGTAACGGCGGGGCAGGGGGTGCTAAGAATCCCCGGATGGGATCCGGCTACCAACCCCGGCGAAAACTGGCCCTGGTAACACACAATGTCTGCACATTGAGGACTGACGAGAAACTGGCTGAGGTGAAGGAAGAAATGAGTAGGTTACGGTGGGACATTGTGGGGTTGTCTGAAGTCCGAAGAGAGGGCGAGGGCACGACAACCCTAGTCTGGTAACCTACTCTATCACCGGGAAGGAGACGAAAAGCAGTCCCAGCATGGTGTCGGGCTTCTCGTCCACAAGTCCCTCATTAACAACGTCACAACCATCGAGAGTGTGTCCAGCAGGGTAATATACCTGATACTCAGAGTATCTAAAAGATATTCGCTGAAGGTTATACAGGTATATATGCCAACTGGGGATCACTCCGATGAAGAGGTGGATGAAGTGTATGAGGACATCAGTAGGTTGTTATGGGGGATTTTAACGCAAAACTGGGTAAGCGAGGCGTTGGAGAGTTTAGGCTGGGAAACTTCGGATACGGAGTGCGAAATAACAGGGGACGTAGGCTGGCTGATTATTTGGAGCAAGAGGGACTCTTTGCGATGAACTCTTTCTTTAAGAAGCCGCCGCAAAGAAAGTGGACCTGGTTGGGTCCGGCTAAAAAGAACCAGCCCCCTGTTAAGAACGAAATCGACTTCATCCTAACGACAAAGAGACGAATATTCAACGATGTCTCAGTGATCACTCGAGTCAAAACCGGGAGTGATCACCGAATATTAAGAGGCATCGTGAATATTGATCTCAAAGTCGAAAGGTCGCGGCTGATGAAGTCGACGCTCCGACCTTCGCAAGTCCAAATTGAGAACTCCGAGGGCTTCCAGCTTGAACTGTCAAATCGCTTCGAAGGCCTTCAGGATTGCGTTACAGTGGACGAGATAAACCAAGGGTTTATACAAGCTGTCCAAGCGGTGGGATCAAAAGCATTCAGGTCCAGCCCCAAACGAAAGCCTCAAAAAATCTCTGCTCGGACCCTAGACTTAATGGCAGAGCGACGATCAAGGCCGCTGCAGACCTCCGAAGATGCTGAATCATATCGGCAGCTCAACAGACGTATACAAAAGTCCTTGCGACACGACATCCGCTCCTTTAATACTGAGTGTATTAAGGAGACGATAGAGCAGAATAAAGGCTCCAAAGTGTTCGCAAGAGCTATGTCGGTTGGGCAAAGCCGATTGATGAAGCTGAAGACGGAGGACGGCGGCGTGGTGTCGACAAAGGAAGGGGTTCTGGCGGAGATCGAGAGGTTTTATGGACAGCTGTATACCTCAGTTTCACAACCCAGTAGACAAATGGCTAAAGACCCAAGAGCCAAGCTAACCCGACACTATACCGAAGATATCCCGGACATCAGCCTATACGAGATTAGGATGGCCCTCAAACAGCTTAAAAACAACAAGGCGCCGGGCGAGGATGGAATCACAGCAGAGCTTCTGAAAGCGGGCGGAACGCCGGTACTGAAAGTCCTTCAGAGGCTCTTTAATTCTGTTCTGCTCGAAGGCGTAACGCCAGAAGTGTGGAACAGGGGCATGGTGGTCTTGTTCTTCAAAAAAGGAGATAACACCCTATTGAAGAACTATAGACCTATCACGCTTCTGAGTCATGTATATAAGTTGTTTTCGAGGGTCATCACGAATCGTCTCACGAACAGGTTTGATGCCTTCTAGCCTCCCGAACAAGCTGGTTTCCGTAAAGGCTTTAGCACCATAGACCACATTCATACGCTGCGGCAGGTTATAGAGAAGACGAGGGAGTACAACCGGCCGTTATGCTTGGGATTCGTGGACTATGAAAAAGCCTTCGATTCGATCGAAACATGGGCCGTGCTTCAGTCTCTCCAGCGATGCCGTATTGACTATCGGTATATCGAAGTGTTGAAGTGCTTATACAGTAACGCCACTATGTCAGTCCGAGTACAGGAGCAGTGCACGAGGGCAATTCCACTGCATAGAGGTGTAAGACAGGGAGACGTTATATCTCCGAAACTGTTCACCGTTGCACTGGAAGATGCCTTCAAGCTTCTGGAATGGGAAGGATTTGGCATCAACATCAATGGCGAGTATATCACTCACCTTCGATTTGCCGACGATATCGTTGTTATGGCAGAATCGATGGAAGACTTAAGTACTATGCTCGGAGACCTAAATCGAGTTTCCCAACAAGTGGGCCTTAAAATGAACATGGACAAAACGAAAGTAATGTCGAATGTCCATGTTGCGCCCCTACCTGTTTGTGTTGGGAGCTCCACCCTCGAAGTTGTAGACCAGTATATCTACCTGGGTCAATTGATCCAGGCAGGAAGTTCCAGCTTCGAGGAAGAGGTCTTTCGACGAATCCGACTCGGTTGGGCAGCGTTCGGGAAGCTACGCAATGTCTTCTCGTCCAAAATACCTCTGTGCCTCAAGACTAAGGTCTACAACCAATGTGTGTTACCAGTGATGACTTATGGCTCTGAAACGTGGTCCCTTACTATGGGTCTCATAAGAAAGCTCAAGGTCGCTCAACGCGCTATGGAGAGGGCTATGCTCGGTGTTTCCCTACGTGATCGAATCAGAAATGAGGAAATCCGTAGGAGAACAAAAGTCACTGACATAGCCAAGCGGATTAGCTCGTTGAAGTGGCAGTGGGCGGGACACATAGCGCGACGAACCGATGGCCGATGGGGCAAAAAGGTTCTTGAATGGCGACCGCGTACTGGCAAGCGAAGCGTAGGGCACCCACCTACAAGGTGGTCAGATGACCTGACCAGGGTCGCTGGAAAGCGCTGGATGCAGGCCGCTCTTGATCGGTCATTTTGGAAATCTTTGGGAGAGGCCTATGTCCAGCAGTGGACGTTATGCGGCTGAAATGATGACTGTTTTAGTTATTTTTATAATATTACCCTATATAATATACATTATTTTATCATAAAATTGGAATCTTCAAGTAATGCGGGATTTTTTCTAACTCCGGAAGCAATTCAAACCGTAGCTAAAAAAAGCTTTAACTTTACTTTTAATTATTATTGTAACCACATGTCTTTGAATTTTAATGATTCAACTAGTGTTATTTCTCTTCAGTTTTATATTTTCACCTAATTTCTCACTGGGTTTGTTAGTAAGTTATATTGTACTCGTGATTTTCAGAGCCCTCGCTAGCGCTCGAGCTCCAAATAGGCGCTGGGTACAATAACAACTTACTTTCTGCTTCTGCTAAGTGCAATAATCTACTATTCTCGTAATAATCGCTCATTACTCTATTTGGATGACAAATAACGTTATTAAATACTTTTCTGGATCAACTATTAGTACAGTTAAGAAAATAAAACGTCTCAAATGAATATCACTTTTCATAATCATATCTTATACATTTAAACGAGCAATTCTTGTATATTTATTTATAAATTTCTGTGATCTCGAAAACGGCTCTATCGATTTCGCTGAAAATTGGTATATGGGGGTTTTCGGGGATAAACAATCGATCTAGATTAGTCTTATGTTTGGGAAAACGCGTGTTTTCGAGTGTCCACGCAGAATATGATCGCTAATTTCGTCGCGCCGGCCGCCATCCATTTTCCCTCAGCGGTTTATGATGCTGACCGCTAGAAAGAGTGTTACGGGTTCGAATCCCACTCGGTGACTTACTTTTGTTTTTTTTTATGTTCAAATTTATATATAATTTTTTATTTTGTATTGTTTTTAGACAAGTTTAATAAAATGTAGTTATTGTTTGAGATGTAACGGAGCAAAGCTCGGTCGCCCAGGTACTTCATTTCTAATGTGACTTATTACTGCAGGGAAAGTGATAATAAAAGCGCTACTTGACTCCAAGAAACAATGACGACCCAATAGGTAATGTTTGTTTGACGTTTAAAAAAAGGATCTAATTTTTATTTTAAGAAAGTAGCTAGTTTTATGAAAAAAGAAATTAGGAATTGCGGTAGATTTTTTTTGTCAAGTAAAAACAATTTACCGACAAGAGCTTAGCGCTCTTTTTGTTTAAGGTTCCAAGTTACATTTAATTTAAAATACCATAGGTATGTATGACGTGCTTTAAGCGATACGACCACCTATTGTACTCATTTATGTGGATTAGGGGATACATCAATTTTTCGTGATCCAGTGTGAGCAACACTGGATTTGAAATAAATTTAATTTGAAATGGTAAACTCCTAGATGCTGAAAAAAGCTTTCAAATATAACATAACAAGTTCATTATATTACATTCTTTTATACAATAGTTTCATTCTACTATTGTAATCTAGTATTTCATGATACTATAGTGATCTAGTATAGCTCCTGGTTCGATTTATCACGGGTATGATCCTTCCACGTTGTTTATTTAAGTTGTATGAAAGTTGCAGACCAATTTATATTTATAAATGGGTTCAAAAAGTTTCTGCTTATCAAAGTTTGTTCTAAAACCTCTAAATTGTTTTCGTCTGTTGTTTTCGACGCTCATTTCGGTTCAATAAAGGTTTTTATGACTTAAATTGTAAAGCTTATTATAAATTAAACTCTCTCCTACGTATGATCAAGCATTTGTGAGATTTGTTTACATAGTAACTGGCTTAGATAGGATGTAGTATAGGAATAATAACTATAACTTTCTTCAAGAAAACACGTATCAAAATTTTGCTTAGAAAAATTTTTCTCGCTTTTTATGAAAACTTGGATCATCTGAAGATTGATGGCCTAGTGGTCATTATGCTAGGCTATCATACCACAGCTTCGGTGTCGATCCGGGTTCAATCCCCGGTCAGGTTCATCATCAGTAGTATAGAGAGGAAAATGATCACAGTTATAAAATATAGTAACACCGGTTGAGGTAGTTACTTATTACGAACTTACTTTAGGGTTACCTAAATCTGTTTGATTTGTCCTTGTTATTACAATTTAGTTATTTATAGTTAGGTTCCCTAAGGAGTGTCACTGATGTCTAAAAGCCCCTAGGGATCAAATTATAGCAATAGTTCAAATTATAGTAAGTAATTTCCCATTCCATTAAGATTTATCGATACAATAAGTTACGGTTATTGTTATACCAGGCCACGGCACCCCTTCATTTGCATTTGTACTTGCACAGCCTTAAACTAAATGTTTAATGCCATTATGTTTCACAGTGGCATATGACTCATAATTTCTCCCATGGGAGCGAGGGTTTCTTAATTATACGGGATAAAAGCTTAATTAATGTACCACTTGTGAGCCATGTTTGCTAGGATTATTACTTTTTGTGAAAAAACTTTTTAATTAATTAAGTTAATTTGCGTAAGTTCGTTGAAATGGCAGTGGGCGGGACACATAGCGCGACGAACCGATGGCCGATGGGGCAAAAAGGTTCTCGAATGGCGACCACGTACAGGCAAGCGAAGCGTAGGATACCCACCCACAAGGTGGTCTGACGACCTAACCAAGGTCGCTGAAAGGCGCTGGATGCAAGCCGCTCTAGATCGGTCATTTTGGAAATCTTTGGGAGAGGCCTATGTCCAGCAGTGGACGTTGTGCGGCTGCAATGATGATGATGATGATGAATATGCGTAACTCTGGCTTAAAATGTTATTTCTTAAAATAGAAATTTGTTTACTGAATTAGGTAAAATAAGTATAATACCTAAAATAATTATATACGCGCATGTTACCAAGTTTATTTGCCAAGCCAAATAAAATAAAGCGACTGTCCAGTACGCCATCTATACTCTATTTGGTTAGGTATTTAAATAAATGTAAACAATCTTAACATGTCTTTATAAATCAATACCTTTGCAAATTACAAATTAATTTATAATTAATAACATAATTACTTTGTAATTAGCAAAATTATTGATTTATAATGTGTGTATTTCAATAAAAAGACATGTCAAGATTATTTACATTTATTTAAATACCTAACCAAATGGAGTATACCTAGTGGTGAGTAGCAGAACTACCGATATGACTGATATGCGTAGCGTCATCTATGTTTTGCTAGGGTAAATCCTGACTTTTAAGGGTCCCTTTACCCTAGACCAGTCTTTCCCAAAGTGGGCGATAACGCCCCCTTGTGGGCGCTGCAGGTCTCAAGGGGGGCGGTAAGAGACCCAGAAAGAAAATGTTTTTATTTTTGCTAGGAGCTTTATTTAGCTAGGAGGCCTCTTAAACAACGACTTTTTTTTTGCTATGAGCTTTATTTAGCTAGGAGGCCTCTTAAACTTATTAAACAGCATCAGATTCATCCTTCACATTAGTTTTTATATAAGGATTGATTATTTTAGTTATATTTTTAATAAAAGATACTCTGTTTTAATACTATAAAGTTGCGTTTCAATAATCATTCTTATTGGCAGGTGGAGCCCGTAAGAGTTAACTTGAGACCTAAGCGCCGTTGTATGTTACCTACTGCGCTCAGGTTTCAAGTTGCGGGTTATAGTAAAAGTTTCGTTTAGAATTCTCCGTTAATATACATATATAGGTCACAATAATTAATTAATTTAATTTGAAGTTATAGTGGTTTTTAAATAGGTGAAAAAATGGGGGCGCTAAAAAAATATTTATTCTCAAAGTGGGCAGTAGACAAAATAAGTCTAGGAACCACTGCCCTAGACCAAAATACAACTTTCCATACAAACGTAGTCTACGTTTTATTTCAAAACGACATGTCCGATTTCGACAAAATTTTGTAATTTTAAAGCTATTGCAATTATCTAGGTTAATAACTGGTTTCCAACGTAAAAATATGAACTTGTTTATTTTTGACCATCAGTATGGGAAACTTCTAAATCGTTATATTTTCTTTCCAGTTCATAATTTTAGTGTAGAAAACCAGTTATAAACCTAGATAATTGCTATTTCTTTACAATTACCAATTTTAGCGGAATCTGACATGTGGTTTTAAAATTAAACGTAGACTACGTTTGTATGGAGAAGTCTAGGGTAAGGGGACTCTGAAGGGTTAACCCCCAATACTACGATGCCACAGACATGCCGACAGACGCTAGTATTAAACTTATAACTCTCTCTTTCATTGTGGGGGTTAAAAATTACCCTTAGTACTCAGTATTATACAAAATATCTTTTAAATGGCAAATAATACTACGAATATGATTTATGATCAAAAGTTACAAAAAGTTAATATACATACATACATACATACTATCACGTCTTTATCCCTAATGAGGCACACAGAGCATTTTGGGTCTTGCGGTTCTATGCAGAGCCCCGGGCTGCAAGACCTAAAAGCCACTTTTAGCGTCATGGTGGGCGAGAAGATGGTAAAGCAATCAATACAGTGATGGGTTGCTAGCCGCATCGCCTGTTAACATGATTTGCATTTTTGCCCATTCCCTCGATCGGCTTTTACGATCTGCGTGGGAAGAGAAGCAGCTGGTACATTCTAAGTTTTTTTATTTCTCCCAGACCAGCATGGGAGAAATATGTTTTAAATGGCAAACAATACTAAGAATGTGATTTATGATCAAAAGTTACAAAGAGTTAATATACTTTCAGAAAAATGTGGATAATGACACTACTATATTCGTATTACTTGAGCCATGTTAAGGCTAAATATATGACAAGACGAGACGCGAGTCGAATGATAATAGCCAGTTTAACTATGACTTTATGGAACGGTTTACAAATAAAATTAAATGAAGCTATTCGAATTAAAATTTGCACAAAGAGACTTGTTTATAGTACATGAGTAGCAAGCTAGTTATTTTAAGTTACATTTAGTTTTAGTATTATTGTCTCTTTATTTATTTTATTATTCTGCGACCAAACTGTAGACGTTCTAAAAAAGGAGAGGTAAAAAGTACCCGTAACCGAAGGGCATGTATGAAGAGATTGATGAGTATAGATGAAGCGAAAGAGGTTTGTCAGGATCGTAGCAAGTGGAGGTCCATAGTCTCTGCCTACCCCTGTGGGAAACAGGCGTGATATTATGTATATATGTATGTATGAGTGTAGGTGAAGCGAAAGAGGTTTGTCAAGATCGTAGCCAGTGGAGTGGAGGAATTCCATACAAATAACAGACCTGCTCACAAAATTTCATGAGAATCGGTTGAGAGGGACTTTTTATTTATTTATTTAACTTCATTACAATATACCTATATGTAAATGGCGGACTAAAGGCCTTTTCTACCAGTCAACCAACCCTTGTTGGTTGACTGGTAGATGCTGAGAAAGTAATCTTTTCGGGTAAGTACCTACAACAGCAACTAGCTAGAAAAGTACTTGTAATCGAGAACTGACAAACTGACAGACGAACAAAGCATTTTTGGCCAATCTCAAAACTTGGTCAAAAACTATTGGAACGAAATTCCTTATCGCGTGTTGCGAAAGGGGGAAGACGGAAAAAATTAAGACCAAAAGTTGTAACGACACTTTTTGCTATAGTTGTAAGCCGTGCGGCGTGCGCGTGTTTCTCTGTCTGTCTCTCTCTCTCTCGAACTTCGTTCCATCCGGGTGTCCCTTGATACCTCTCAAGTTTTTTATATAGGTACCTAAATATACGGTAGTTTATAGAAACCCACACCCGGATAGGAGCCCAGCGAACCGAGAAATTAGATATTTCCGGGTAACCCTCTACGAACGGCTGTAGTGTTTCATTCATCAAATTCCTTTCTATGATTTTCTTAGAATTGTCCTTGTAACCTCGATTTACGGTATTTTGGATTCAGACGCACGAAAGAATATTTGCAGAAGCTGAAATGGCGACGCTTTAAACGCTCGTTTAATAAAACAGTAAAATAATGTGCCTGTATATAAATATATATCCAAAAACACGATCGAGACATTAGAGTAAGGATTTTAAAAAAAAAGTATATTTCTGTTTGTCGGTTTTTACACGTTAATATCTGGAAATACTGGACGGATTTGAATGAGACTTTTTTGTTATATAGCTGTTAAGCCTGGGCAACATATAGGATTTGATTTTGGAAAATGGAATACCTCATGCGGAACCATATTGTCCCGGCTAAACACGCCTTTGCAAAAGTTATTTAGCATGATGAGCATTTTCGTCCCCGAGAACGAAGTGGCAGGCATCAGCTTGTTTATAAAATTCTATTCTTATAATTCTATATCTCCCATCCAAAATAAAAAAAACTTAGAATGTACCAGCTGCTTCTCTTCCCACGCAGATCGTAAAAGCCGATCGAGGGAATGGGCAAAAATACAAATCATGTTACCAGGCGATGCGGCTAGCAACCCATCACTGTATTGATTGCTTTTCCATCTTCTCGCCCACCATGACGCTAAAAGTGGCTTTTGGGTCTTGCCCTTTGGGATCTGCATAGAACCGCAAGACCCAAAATGCTCTGTCTGCCCCATTAGGGATAAAGACGTGATATGTGTATGTATGTATGTATTCTTATAATTTATGCTATGATTTGATGAGTTACAATATAATTACATTTTATACACGGTGATTTTTCATTGGTTTTGGAGCCGAAGGCCACTTCATAAGGATAGTTAGAGACCTAATTAGCTAGTCAAATTAAAAATTCAGAAAATAAAAATGTTGACTAAAACTCAAAAGTAAAATCGTGAGACAAATTAGTAGGGCCACAATACTATAATGATAATTAAATAACAGTCAAAAACAAAAACAAAATTACACTTCCATACAAATTTCCCAGGCGGCTGTACACTTTAGAATGGAAATGCAGTTTTTTTTATATTTATTTTAGACTGTTATTTTAATTCCATTATACTATAGTTATCTAGTATAGCCTGTGGTTTGATTTATTACGGGTTTGTCCCTTCCACGTTGTATACATACACAAATTCAATCAGATCCAATTTATAACACCTATATAAAATAATCCCATGCTGGTCTGGGAGAAATAAAAAAACTTAGAATGTACCAGCTGCTTCTCTTCCCGCGCAGATCGTAAAAGCTGATCGAGGGAATGGGCAAAAATGCAAATCACTGGACTAGCAACCCATCACTGTATTGATTGCTTTTCCATCTTGTCGCCCACCATGACGCTAAAAGTGGTTTTTGTTCTTGCGGCACTGGGCTCTGCATAGAGCCGCAAGACCCAAAATGCTCTGTCTGTCCCATTAGGGATAAAGACGTGATAGTATGTATGTATGTAAAATAAATATCTAGTGTGAAAGGTTCATTCTAATATGTAATCCTACCAATATTTTAAATGCGAAAGTGAGTTTGTTTTATTTAGATAAAATTTGATATGGATATAGTTTAATACCCAGGGAAAGACATAGGATAGTTTTTATCCCGAAATTCCCACGGGGAGCGAAGCCCACGGGCACAGCTAGCAGGCTATACCTACTTTAAAAGAAAACGACTGTCACCAAAAGTTTTTTAATAACAAATTGTATAATTAATCTAAAATTGTAAATCATCTGAAATTGACATTTAATTTATTACGAAGTCTAATATTACAACCTCATGCGGTCGCTGGCTGTAGTTTGATCAAATTAAAACGTGATTTTCTAGACTTAGAGAAAATAAAGTTTTCTAAATTCAGCACAATTTAAAATTTATTACAGTGTAATGTAATGAAATATTAATATTAGTTATCGTCGTCTTCATTAATTGATTTGCACATTCATTTTGAAATTATATTAATAATTTAAAGAAAATTTAATATGTATATTTTTTGTTGTTTTGATTTAATAAAGTACTAATACTAATATTAAGACTTGTAAGCTTGATACACATATAACTCGTTTGACATAAACGTATATTCGTTATACCTAATAGTTATAATCGACAGATCTCTTTGTACCGGCTCTATGGATACAGAAGAACAGTGAAGCACGTTAGAATATCCATGCTTCGCATTAAAGTCAAAGGCAAAAGTCAAAAGTCATTTATTTATCTTTGAATATATGTATCACATAGTTGTGTCGACGAGAAAGGGGTTCTAGAATCTCCAAGCACGCTTCTCGAGGCCTACAGCTCACCCTCTTGCACTGCTTCGCAAGATTATATCTATGAGCAGTGAGCTGGCTCGAATTAAAACCACGTTTCTAGTCCACACAACTTTATTTGCTAAGTAAATTTACAAAACCCCGAGTGTCAAGTAAGCCATCTAGTGGAGCTACCGATACGACTTGATATCCTGTGCATTTTTACGTAAAAGCCCTGAATTTCAAGCGCTTACCCCAATAACTTTTGAACTGGCTTACCGATTTTCATCAAAATATATAGCTAGCTAAAACAACCGCAAGGAAACTTGCTTTCACGTAAAAAAACGCAAAGAATTAGGCATATCAGTTCGATCGCCACCATGACACAGACAGATAGAACAACAGAAGTAAGTGTCAAATTTATTACACCCCTCTTTTTTTATTGGGAGTTAAAATAGGGAGACCCAGAACAATTACATTTCTTAGGCATGGAAAACCCCTGTGGAACCAGAATGGACAGGGACTGTTTTTATTTTGAACCGTTTATTGGGATATGAGATATGAAATTGAAACTTCACTGGAATCATTTCGACTCGATAAGAAGAAAAAGAAAGCTTCTTACCCTGTATAAATGAAAAATCAGCAACCCTTATATGGTACGCTGATTTTTCGGTCAAAAAATACAAACGATCTTGTGACTATTGATATGTTATACATACAAAAAAATGGAAACTGAAACAAATTTGACTAAAATACATACATAATATCACAGTAAAAAGCAATGATTGTTAAATCCCATAATTTATGAAAACCATTTTTCTGTTAAACGGACTTTTGCGAATTGCAAGCGATTTCGTTTGAATTGGATTACATTTCTTATTTTTACCGTAGGTTTCAAAAAACTTGAGAGATTAATATTTTGTAAAAATTACTACATGAAGCATCAAATAAAGTTTTATATTTTTAAAACCAAGCTAGGCTTTATTTAAATAGGAAAGTATGTTAGAGATTCTTACTGTATAGAAGCCCGAGCAGCCTTTGAAATGCAGAGAAAAAGAGGGCTTTGTAGTGGAGAAACCTTTATTAAATAGAACGAGACTGCTTCATGCTATGTTTTGCCTCTTGTGTTGTATGGTTGCGAAGCGTTTACTTAAAAAGGAGACCTCTGAGATAAATTTAAAGCGTTTGATCTTAACCACATCTCAAACGCTTCTAATTTGATTTAGAGGTCTTCTTAAATCCACACATACCCTTAAAATGCTATGCATAATTAGACGGAGCACATGGGTTAAAAAGTGAAGCGAATCTCTATCAATACAATTAATATATAATTTGATATAAGTTATTTTATTTAGCTTAAATTTAAGTTGTATTTTAATTTGTCAAGTTTTAATTTTTTTATTATGTTCTTGTAATGTTTAATGGTTATCTTTTATCAATAAATAGATGCTTTTTTATTTAGCGAATCGTATATAAATCATCTAGGTATCTTGGACACGTATTCAGAATCCCACAACATTATCTACACCAGTGAATAATACATACATACATACATACTATCACGTCTTTATCCCTATTGGGGCAGACAGAGCATTTTGGGTCTTGCGGTTCTATGCAGAGTCATGGTGGGCGAGAAGATGGAAAAGCAATCAATACAGTGATGGGTTGCTAGCCGCATCGCCTGTTAACATGATTTGCATTTTTGCCCATTCCCTCGATCGGCTTTTACGATCTGCTCGGGAAGAGAAGCAGCTGGTACATTCTAAGTTTTTTTATTTCTCCCAGACCAGCATGGGAATAATGATGGGTGAAATTGTCAAAAAGGGAGGGTTGCAAAATGTCGTTGCTGAGAAACATTCGAATAATTTCAGTATGATGTAGACATACATTACTACGCATTTAAGGGTTTAAAGAGCTTACTGCTAATCTTTCTGAATGACACGGCACCTTAATATTAAGGTTTCCTTTTCCTCCAATTTGTTTGTCACACCCATATGTTTCAAGCGCTTGACTAACCAAACATGCAAATGTCGAGGGAAAAAAATTCAAGGAAACGCCTTATTTTCGTACCATATATCAAAGATCACGTTTGGAGGGCTATTTGGACTTCTTTGAATTCACGCGTGAGCATTTACAGAAGGGCCAATCGGCGATTGGCGAGGCATGTTCTTGCAATCAGAGAGTCTTTGAACAAATAATTAGGTACTCGTTTATAGGTAATCGTTACGTATATTTGTGTCTTTGATCACAAAGCAAAGCTACCTGAATTTTTCGGGGTCCAGCTGCCTCCATTGCAAATAAACTATTTATATTTTGGGGGTTAATGTTGCTCGCGTCCGCAGGCGAAGCCCTCTGGACTTCATGACTCTAGATCCCTGCACGTGACCCCTGGGTAGTGCTAAATGAGCAACACTTGATTCCTTCGGGTTTTGAGGTCTGGCGGTGGCCTCATGTAATTTCCAAACACTGTTTAGTTCGGTGGGAGAGCTTTGGCTCGTATGGCTGGCGACCACCCTCACGTTGGAGTCTGCCGCAAAGCACCGTAAGGTGTGTTCCGTCTGTATACGTGAGAGCCATGTCCCCCCTCCGATTGTCGCAGCCTTAACAGTCATCGGTCCGAGATGACCTGCGGCTCGCTTAAATCCACTGAGCGTGCTTCTCTGTCACTGGGGCCAGGGAGACCCGATGAAACGGTTGTCCGCTGGCCGCCCGCTGGTACGAAGAGGGCCCGAACCCTGGGACATCCCTACTGGGGAGGCTGCCCTGCCACCAGTGTTAAAAGCCTGCATACCGGTCGTAGTGCCGGATTGGGAAGCCGGTGTGGAACACTGCGGTCTGTCTGTGGGTCGGATCGGGGGCCCTTCCGTCCCCCGTGACAGTGAAGCACACAACTCGGTGGCTTTTTTGCGGGCCGCGGTCTCGCATTTGCCTGTGTGGCTGTTGTGACTGTGACAATCCAACCCTTATTCCCTTAAAAACACACCCATGGCTATTGGAAAAATAAGGAATAAAGTTTGTACAGCGGCACCCCCTTCCACATTAGTTGTGGACTCGTGCAACATTAGGGGTCTCCACTCTAATCTTAATGCCGTCCATCACCATCTTGAGACGGCAAAGCCGGCCCTATTTTTCCTGACGGAAACACAAATATCAACCCCGACCGACGTATCCTACCTAATGTATCCCGGATATAGCTTGGAACACAAATTTGTGTTCAAAGCTGGAGTGTGCATGTTCGTCCGGGATGATATTTGTTGTCGCCGTATTGACAGCCTAGACGACAGGGACCTGTCGTTAATCTGGGCGCGTGTAGACCTTGGAGGCCACACTCATATCTACGCGTGCCTCTACAGGCCCCATAGCGGAGACAATGAAACCGACCGGCTGCTTGGGCACGTTCAAAGAGGTATAGACGACATTCTCCAGCGGCTTCCATCTGCAGGGGTAACGGTCCTCGGTGATTTTAATGGTCATCACATCGAATGGTTAGGATCGACCCATACTGATTACGCGGGGAAGGCTGCCCTCAACCTCGCTGCGGCGTATGACCTCACCCAACTAGTTGATGGACCTACTAGGATTCCCGACGTTGACGGTCATACCCCTGGCCTGCTTGACCTTCTGTTGACCTCGAACCCGGAAGGTACCACAGTATCGCGTCGGGCTCCTTTGGGAAAATCAGACCATTGTCTGGTACATTCCGTGGTTCAAATTTGTCCGACTAAATACACCCGACCCTCTGGGACTCGTCGTGTCTGGCATTATAGGTCGGCAGGTTGGGACGGACTGCGAGAGTTTTACGCGTCCTACCCATGGAGGCAGTTATGCTTCAGTTCAGACAATGTCGATAGGTGTGCGAATGCTGTAGCCGATACGATTTTGCAGGGCATGGAAAGTTTTATTCCTAGCTCGGTAGTTCGTATGGGCGGCCAGTCTCAGCCCTGGTTTGATAAATCTTTGCGGGAGTCATCCGACCTCGGCTTTTAAAGCCTGGGCTGCTACGCGCGACTCAAAGGACCCGGCATCTTCTGAACTAAAGAAGCTATTTAATGCTGCCTCCAGGTCATGCAAGAAAGTAATTGCCGCAGCGAGGTTTAGGCATACGCGCAGGATTGGCGAGAAACTAATCAGCCATCCCTCTGGGAGCCGTGCTTTTTGGTCTCTTGCCAAAGCTGCGCAAGGGAATTTTTGTCGTACCTCCTTACCATCCTTGCGCAAACCCGATGGCTCACTAGCTCATTCCGCAAAAGAGAAAGCCGACCTCTTGGGCTCTCTTTTCGCGTCGAATTCTACGCTTGACGACGGGGGAAAGACACCACCAACCATTCCTATTTGTGAACACGCCATGCCTGAAATTCGCATTACACAATGTTCAGTGCGGCGTGCTCTTTGTTCCCTCGATGTCAACAAGTCTAGCGGGCCAGATGGTATCCCTGCTTTAGTGCTACGTAATTGTGCCCCGGAGCTGACGCCGGTTTTAACGCGCCTATTCCTGCTCTCTTATAAAACCGGAAAAGTACCATCTTCATGGAAGGTAGCCTTTGTTCATCCTATTCCCAAGAAGGGTGATCGCACAGACCCATCCAACTATCGGCCTATTGCTATTACCTCTTTGCTCTCCAAGGTGATGGAGCGCGTAATTAATACGCAGCTTCTCGGTTATCTAGAAGCAAACCAGCTTATTAGCGATCGTCAGTATGGCTTTCGCCACGGCCGCGGTGCTGGTGACCTTCTGATATATCTCACACACCAATGGGCAGCTGCCATTGAGAGTAAGGGGGAAGCATTAGCAGGCAGTCTAGACATCACCAAGGCCTTCGATCGGGTTTGGCATAAGGCACTTCTATCGAAGTTACCATCCTATGGGCTGTCCGAAGGGTTATGCACTTGGATCGCCAGCTTCTTATCTGGGCGTAGCATACAAGTCGTTGTAGACGGCCTATGCTCTGAAACTATGCCAATCAATGCTGGCGTTCCCCAGGGTTCTGTGTTATCCCCTACTTTGTTCCTTCTGCATATCAATGACATGTTACTTTCTGGTAACATTCATTGTTATGCGGATGACAGTACGAGCGATGCACATTACAATGGTCGTGCGAAAATGACCCCAGCAACCGTTGCAGAGAGCAGAACTAAGCTTGTGTCTGAGATTGATTCCACCCTCGAGAAAGTCTCCGAATGGGGTGGTGAGAATTTAGTCTCCTTTAACCCTTCTAAGACACAAGTTTGCGCATTTTCTGCCAAGAAAACCCCTTTTACTGTAGCGCCTCAATTTCAGAACACTCCCCTAACGATCTCTAAAAGTATTGGGATCCTAGGTGTCGAAATATCGAGCGAAGTCCAATACCGGGGTCATTTGGAGAATAAAGCCAAACTGGCGTCTAAAAATCTTGGTGTGCTCAACAGAGCGAAGAAGTTCTTTACACCGGGTCACAGGCTTTTACTTTACAAAACCCAAGTCCGACCACACATGGAGTACTGCTCGTTTCTCTGGGCTGGAGCACCAGAATACCAACTCCTTCCACTTGACTCGATCCAACGTCGGGCTGTACGTATTGTCGACGATCCCAAACTTACAGACAGATTAGAAACACTAAGACACCGGAGAGACGTGGGCTCTTTATGTATGTTCTATCGTCTCTACAACGGGGAGTGTTCTGAGGAACTTTTCAATTTGGTGCCACCGTCACGATTTTACCACCGCACCTCGCGTCACAGAGAGAGAGCTCACCCCCATATCTTAGACGCCTGGTATCCAAAAACCACTAGGGCATCACGTTCATTTTTCCCCAGGACGTGTCAGATGTGGAATAAGCTTCCAGCTGAGGTGTTTCCTTTGCGCTACAACATGGGGTTCTTCAAAAGGTGTGTTAATAGGACTCTAAAAGGCCGGCAACGCATAGACGGCACCTCCGGTGTTGTGTGTCCATGGGCAGCGATGACCTTTTACCATCAGGAGGCTCGCTTGCTCGTTTGCCGACTTATAACATAAAAAAAAAAACTATTTGGAAGGATATGAAGATATAATTTGAAATTTTATCTTGAACATTTGAACAAGCTCTAGCCCGTCAAACTATTTAATGAACTCGTTTATATTTTAAAGTCAGAACGTAAAGTTTTTTTCGCACGTTCGTCAAACGAGGCCGTTTTTCGCAAATGTGCGTAGAAAAGCTTCACATTCTCACTTTAAACTGTAGCAACAAATAGAGATAGCACTGAAAAAAAAGATACTAGTCCCTTAATTAATATTTTACTAACTTAAATCAAGAGCATCCTGCTCTCAATTTGTCGATTTGTCGACCCGAATGTCGATTTTTCCAAAGAAAGAATATGAATTAAAGTCAACAAGGAAACAAGGCTGCACTTCAGCCAGTCTGTCTGCAACCACGAAGGATGTAACTCCTATTCAAAACGTTAGACGAAACAAGATAAAGGTTCGTGCTAAGCCCCGATCATATAATAAATTAATAATGTGTTCAAAAGCGCAATAGTTTAAAAACCAATATTACAGGACTTGCAGTCTATTTCTGGAATACTGTTATTTGAATTAGCACACATGTGTCGACACTCTTACGCCTTCCCATCTTCATGGCACAAGTGGAAAGGCTGGCATTGCTGCAGCTACCGCTGAATCCCTCAAACGGCGCAAGTATGCATGCCTTGGAGAGGCATACATATTTGAGCCGTTCGGGGTTGAAACTTTGGGTCCGTGGGGGCCTTCTGCACATAGTTTATTTAATTTTATAGGTAAAAAGCTGGTCGAGGTTTCAGGTGACCAGGGGGCTGGTAATTACTTCGCTCAAAGAATAAGCATTGCCATACAACGTGGCAATGCTGCCAGCCTTCTGGGCACTCTTCCGCAGGGGAAGGATTTAAGAGATATTTTTTATTTGTAATTGTATAAGTTTATAAGTAATTTATTTTTAGTATTAGCAGGCCTAAAATTATGGCACTATTATATGCCAATAGAGACTGGTTATTCAAAATGACGACTGAGTAAACAAGTTCATTTGCCAGGCAAATTGAAAAGACCCGGATTTTAAATAGTTTCATATGTATCATTATTATATTCAGTGAACGGGTTACTCATAGAGTCAGCACCTGCCGACATGTTTCGACCTCATCCGGAGGTCTTCATCAGGGCGAATGTTACTACAGGCTACCGCACCGCACCAGCTCGCGACACACTAAAAGTTTCATATGTAAACGCTATCTAGTGATAGGCGGAGGATGTATTAATTCGTATCGCCAACGAAAAGTAGTGCCATATATTATTTGGTATGCAAACTAATAATTATTTATTACAATTTCAATTAATAACTAAATATAAATCTAAATTATACTCTAAATTAAACTAAACAAATAAAAGTAATAAAAAAGAAAAACCTTACAAATAGAAAACGTCTTCCAGATCATTGCCCTGCGGTAGAGTGCCCAAAAGGCTGGCAGCATTGCCACGTTGGATGGCAATGCCTATTCGTTGGGCGAAATAATTGCCAGCCCTTTGGTCACCCGGCACCTCGACTAACTTTGGTTAAAAAATTTAAAAAGTTTGTGAGTTGATGGTCCCCACGGACCTGAAGTCTCAACCCCAAACGGCTCAAACATGAAGCCATTCCCTAAGCATTCATATTTGCGCCGTTTTAGGGTTTCCGCAGCGGCTGAGGCTGCGCCAGCCTTTGAGCTTGTGCCGTGAAGATGGGAGGCCGCCAGATTGTCGACACACGTAGCGTCCCACACCAACGGCTTTCCCAACCTTCACGGCAAAAAAAAAACCCTGACTTTCAAGCGATACCTTAATAACTTTTAAACGAACTGATTTTCATAAAACATAGCTAAGGACCACCGCAAGGGAAGTTGCTTTTACGTAAAAAATTGCATCGAAAGTGGTCCGTCCGTTTGAGCACTATGATTACACAGAAATACAGACATTAACGTCTAAATTATAACACAACTCTTTTTGGCGAGGGTTAAAAATACGAAGAGATATTTATACATATAATAAAACAGTAAAAAAAGTGTGTCTGTACATTAAATATATTTCCAAAAAAAATATTGGGGGCGATGGAGACGTCCTAAAAGAGTAAGAATTAAAAAAAATGTCTGTCTGTTTGTCTGTATGTCTGTATGTACACGCTTATCTCCGGAAATACTGGACGGATTCGAATGAAACTTTTTTTGGTTATATAGCTATTAAGCCTGGGCAACTAGGGTATAAATGATTTTGGAAAATGGAACGCCTGATGCAGAACCATAATGGTCCAGCTAAACTATAAGAGATATAAAAATGCCGCCTTAGTAAAAGTTGTTCAGCCTGATGAGCATTTTCCAGAGACATAAAGTCCACGCGAACGAAGTCGCGGGCTTCGGCTAGTATTATATTAAAATTCGGATTTATGTTTGACCGAATTCTTAATAAATTTTGCCTAAAGCAAAGCGGTATAAATAGTGCCTTCTTAAATCCACCCAGCGATTTCCCAGAGGTATCCCAATTAGGCGCTTCGAAATGTTAAGCTAGCTACGTGATATTTCTCTGGAAAAGCCTTCGTATTTCATTTCATGGGAATGTTTTATTTATCGAACGAGCAAAACGAATGTTGCACTGCATACTAATGTTATTAATGCACTGTGGCGTTTTTATATTAAGAGGCTAGTTTAATGTTTCAGAGTCCAATACTGCAGTTACGTGCACAAATATTTTTGACAGGGTAGGCATAGGCAACTCGGCACAAATCTTACCTTCTTCTTTTTATCGTGTGGTTTAGTGACTAACAGTAGTGTCAGAGTTTTTAAACCGCCTTAAAGGCCTCTGACATGGTTTTAGGTAACGACTAATGTCAAAGACAGTGACCGGGACCGACGGCTTAACGTGCCCTCTGAAGCACGAATCATCTTACTTATCAGACAATCAGGTGATCAGCCTGCAATGTCCTAACCAAACTAGGACAACAACACAAAGTCGTTGCCCCCGCTGGGAATCGACCCCGCTACCTCCGGGTGTGAGCCGAACGCTCTAACCACTACACCACGGAGGCAGTTCAAATCTTACCAAATGACGAAAACGGCTGCATATCAACCAACATAAATTTTTCGGTAGTATCCGATAGTAAGTAAATTAGGGTGTCACAGGGTAGACAAATTCTGTGTCTGTAAGAAATGCACGCTACTGCAATGCTGCCCATTTGAAATAAATTATTTCAGGGCTTCGTCTTCGCAGGCTTCGTCTCTACAGCAGTACTTAGGGCGACCCACCGGTCTTTTCCCGGTTGGTCTCCCTGTGTACGTTCTTTTGACGGCACGATCCTTCTCCATCTTCTCCACGAGGACCATCCATCGAAGTCTTGCCACTTTGGTCTCTCCTATTATGTTTGGTATGGCCACTAGAATTTCTTCCTTCTGATTTGTCCTAATCCTCCACCTGCTGTCTTCTTTCATCATCATCAGGTCTTTTAGTCTCCACTCCAGGAGCACCGACCTTCTCTGTACTACCAGAGCCATACTTGGCCAGAGCAGTAAGAGGACTTTTCCTACACACTCCTCGTTGGCCAGACGGGTTGGTTGTATTTCCTAATTCGCCTTCTACGAGTACGATATCTACGGAGGACTTAGAGTGGCCCTATTCTACTCTGGCGAAAACCACACGGCCTCCCTGCTTAGTTGGTCCCAAGATTTTCCGGAAAATCTTTCTTTCCGCCACTTAGTGTTTACTCTCCTCTTTTATTGTTAGTGTCCAAGATTCGCTTCCATAATCCTACTTCCAACTATCCTATCCTACTAGCCTTCCTACTTATTGACCGAGCGAGCGAAGCGAGCGAAGCGTCTCAGTTTCGAGATTAGCCAAAAATTCTTTTGTCCGTCTGTCTGTCTGTCTGTCTGTCTGTCTGTCTGGCTGTTCTCGCCTACAGGTCGCATTTCTTAACCGATTCTCATAAAATTTTGTAAGCAGGCTCAGCAACTAAATAGATTTTTTTGTCGAGCCAGTTTTCCGAAATTTTTCAAAATGGCGGAAATATGGGGGTTTAAAATTTTAAAACTGTCATATATCCGCCATTTCAAAATATTTTTAAAAATTTCACTAGACTTTTTTGTTGCCATTATAAAAACGCATTTTTTTTACTTTAACAACTTTTTTGTCTGGACAACTTTTTTATACGTTATACTTAAACGGGTTTAGGGTGACTCGCGAAGTCTAGCTGACTGAGCCGTGACGGATATACAATACAAAATCTTCTTACAAAATATTGAATTCAGTCCAGGTTACTGAACAACTTTCTTAAAAATACATGTCTCCCGTGGGAATTAAACCCGCGACTTCCGAATTACAACGCCAATGTCTTGACCACTATTTTTAAGAAAAGAAGAAAATTGACAAATATGTAAGTACATTCAATACCATATAGTTCACAAAAAGCAATAACTATGTAGGTAGATGTCCAACAAAACCTCAACTCGCTATGGTTATTTTTTCATAAGTTTACAAGATTGACTTGATTTTTTCTAGAATCGTATGACTTTTTGTTGTCTTGCTTGTTTAAAGTTTTGTTTAATTTGTTTAGTCAGTTAATTGTGTTCAATTGTCGTGTATTGGATTGCTTGCTTGCTTTGCTTGATAGTAGAAGATATAATCGCGAGGTCTAAGTTCGTGACGAACTACTAGTATTATTAATGCGAAAGTGAGTTTGTATAATTGTTTGTTTATTTGTTACCTCTTCACTCTTAATATACTGAACCGATTTGAATGAAATTTGGTATGGATATAGTTTGAGACTCAGGGAAGGTCATAGGGTACTCTTAATCTCGAAATTCCTACGGGGAACGAAGCCCGCGGGCACAGCTAGTTACACATAGAAGATTAAAGCACATTGCTAATTCGATAAGTCAAGGTACGTACTTCTCAACACCGCACTTAGTTCCAATTCGTGTACTTACTATAATAATTACGATTAGGCAAGCATTCCGCTTTCATCTAAATTGCCGGCAAAATTGCTTAGATCTTGAACTTGATCACTTTGTAGCAATTTAATTGAAATTAAGACTGTTGGCTCTTGGCTTACACTTATTTCTGTTACTACCCAGTAATGATTCTTTATTTATTCTCATAAAATAATTTGTCATAATACAGATTCACATAATGTGTTTTAAACTGTTCTCATAATTTTTATTAAGCATTCCTAAGTCTATTTTTATATAGCATATATTATTTAGAATAATGTTATTTCACATAATTTTGTTTAACCTTACGATTAACAAACCTAAAATAGTCATTTATTTCATTTTAAATCAACAAAACATTAAACATGTTCGCGGCATAGAAGTGCCCCCGCAACTAAACCTATTACATATATTTCGTCATGTCGTAACATATGTTATATAATAGAACATTATGAGACTCAAAATTATGTTCAAATCTTTAGGTTACTGAATATTTTGAAACAATATGTCAGACTAAGGTTACAATAAAAATATGACTAATTGGTTATGACAAACAAAATTTTGAAGAATTAAGGTGTTTGCCCTATTAACGTGCTTATATTTGCATATGCTTGATAAGTAAACTTTAAGTGTTAACTATTATATTAATTAAAATTATTAACACACTTACTAATAACCTTCTCAAAATAT
Organism: Acrobasis consociella; assembly: GCA_963555685.1. NCBI lineage: Eukaryota > Metazoa > Arthropoda > Insecta > Lepidoptera > Pyralidae > Acrobasis > Acrobasis consociella. The sequence goes on along the minus strand of OY743111.1, from coordinate 20,566,823 downwards.
TTTTTTTAGTTTGAAACCTCAACTCTTCTAAGACATAACAGTGAGAAAATACGCTTTTAAGATTAAAGAAACACAAACAAAATAATAAGAAACAAAAACAAAGTTAAAGATAATCCGGCTAAATCCACAGACATGTGATTCACGAACGAAAGTTTTACCAGCACTCATGTAGACTTTAATGAGTGCTTCTACTTTAACTTACAATACAATACAATAATCCTTTATTGTACAAAAACAAGTACAAGACATGTTCTTAAAGAGTCTCTAATTTTTCTCAAAGTCGTTATGAGAAACCATATTATGATTTCAAAGTTAGATTAAATAATTTTAAAAACTAGAAGCCAAAAACTTAAAATGAAACAGTTAATAGATTTAGGTGTTACTTTGCGGAAGTCAAAGTTACATACTATGTGATTTGAATTATTTTGTGTGATTCCGCCACCAGTTAGTTCATGCAAACTATTGCCGGCCGGCGCCCACCCACTACTGTTAGCCCCAGCATACCTGCCACCAGCAGCCCGTGTGCACCCGCCACCAACAGTCAATGCATGACCCCTCCCATGCTGCTGCATCCGCTGTGGCTGCAGCAACATCGGACGTCGTATACGCGACACGTGTTTCGCCTCTTCACAAGGCATCCTCAGGCACCAAACAAGTGGTTGATCGTTCGGCGGTCAAACGTCGAATGATAAAAATTCACCGTATTGCCATCCTTTTATACTATTAGAGAAGAGGGAGGTGTTATAATAACACTGGTCTCAGATTGTCTTCATCTCTAAAGCTTGGAGATCGCTTTCCGGCTATTATTTCTGCACTTGCACGTCAAGGCATCCTTTAGAACATTAGCACGTCTAAAGGGGCTGATCCAGCCAGTTTGAGTTAGTCCAAAGGCCTCTTTTAGCGCGATGGTGGAAGAAAAGTTGTAAAAAAGAATCAAAATTGTGATAGGTTGTAAGCCGCAACTTTTATTCGCGGAAAACTCTTATCATTTTAAGTCTTTTCTTTTCTCCCAAATAAAGCTAAATTTTAAATACAGTTAAGTATTACCTTATTTTACGTGATGTAAACAATGATATACCATAATAAAATATACTATTACAGTGTGAAACCGTCCCAACAAAACAATCTCGAACACCCTAACTTTTCAATTTGCCAGTATATCTTGAGGAGTGCGTATTACAAGTTGAGGTAGCGTTGCTAATTCGAAAACTCTGCTTTTGTTTTTTCAAGTTATATTACAATTTTTTTTAACTTTTGATTTAAATTTTAATAAAAATATTATTACAACTAGCTGATGCCCGCGACTTCGTTCGCGTGGACTCTATGACTCCGGCGTATAAATATGCTCATCAGGCTGAACAACTTTTGCTAATGCGTCATTAATGTACATTTCTAACAGTTTAACGGGACCATTATGTTTCTGTATGAGGTGTGCCAGACCTTCGATTTTTATACCTCAACAATAAATGTTCATCAGGCTGAACTACTTTTGCTAAGACGTCATTTTAATATTTCTTATAGTTTAGCTGGACCATTATGGTTTTGCATTTCTGCATCAGGTGTTCCATTTTCCAAAATCAATTATAGCCTATATGTTTGGAATATAATGAACGGCTTCGCCGTTCACGCCATCTGCTTGCTAAATCTTGTTCGGGTACTCCATCGACACTGTCGGTAAAATGGTTGTGTGTCGAGGAAATCCATTGGCCAATTTTATGTTTGTCCTTGCCAATGAGATTTTTTATCGGAGCTCGGAGCGCTTCGGGCTTGGAGCGCGGCCGAATACGGCTCGCTTGCGCCCGCTCAGGCAGGCGCCATTGCAGTCCTCCATAATACCTTCTCGCGCGGTCGCGACACTTGGCTCACACGGGAGCAATTTTGTCTTGTTCGTAATGGCGGTCCATTCACGCCATGGCGGCGTAGCGCTAATTAAGTAATCATAGTTTGTTTTACGTCCACTTAGTTTGGTTTTTTGTTTGTAAAGCATGGTGCCATAAATTAAGTACTTTATAAACGTAAAAGCAGTGTATTTACGAACGTTTGGTAGATTAAGTAGCATGGCGTTACATAAGTGCGGACACGTTGTTGTAATCTAATAGCCCGTCTAATAACGAAAGTGTTTTGTTTGAGCTAAACCCGAAATAAACTGGTGTTTATGACGTTTGTAAATCTATACTTGTAAATTGTGATAAACATTTAAATCGTTATAAAAGATGTATCATGGCGTTACGTCATAACTCGCGTGTTTGGTTATATGTACCTAAGTGAAAAACACTAACGGTTGTGAAACCTATTGTGCAGTGGAGTACTATATCTCATCATATTCGTTTGGGGCGACATAAATGAGCTCAGGGGGGTGATTAGGGACCCAGTTTGTTTACCTCTGTCTTGTGGCCCGTGAAGAGGCCCTAGACAGTCGCCAACTCGACGGGCTTCGAGATCACGCTGGACGAGGCCGTCCGACTAATATATGAACTGTAAGTGCAAGAATAATTTTGTTCCTCTATTAAAATTAGATGTAATTAGTTTTAGACATTTTAGGTTTAGGTTATAATTAGGTTAAAAGGTTGTCTAGACCTCATCTAGGCTGGTAGCAGAGCTGCGTTTGTTTGTTTGTATGTTTGTTTGTTGCCGGTTGAAAAAGTCGGCCGGGCCGACCCGCGCAACATACCGTAATCGTAGTTTTAAGTGAACACTTTATTATGATAAAAAAGTTTCATTCGAATCCGTTTAATATTTCCGGAGATTAGCGTATACAAACAGACAGACAGACATATTTTTTTTAATTTCATACTATATTACAGTCTCCAACGCCACATCTTTTTTAAATAAATTCAATGTACAGACACATTTTTTTACTGTTTTATTATACGTTTAGACCATTATATTTCTAAATCAAGTGTTCCAGACTCCAGACCTTCGATTTTCTGGCTGAACAACTTTTGCTTAGGCGTCCCTTTTATATTTCTTATAATTTAGCTAGACTATTATGGTCCTGCATCATGTGTTACAGATCTTCGATTTTTATATCTCAACAAAAAATGCCCATCAGGCTGAACTATTTTGGCTAAGGCGTCATTTTATATTTCTTATAGTTTAACTGGACCATTATGATTCTGCATCAGGTGTTCCAGATCTTCGATTTTTATATCTCAACAAAAAATGTTTGTCAGGCTGAACTACTTTTGCTAAGGCGTCATTTTATATTTCTAATAGTTAAGCTGGACCATTATGGTTCTGCATCAGGTGTTCCTAGATTGATCTTAGATTTTTATAATTCAACAAAAAATACTCAGCTGGCTAAACAACTTTTGCTAAGGCGTCATTTTTATATTTCTTGTCGTTAAGCTGGACCATTAAGTTTTTGCATCAGGTTTTCTAGATCTTCGATTTTTATATTTCAAAAGAAATGTTTATCAGGCTGAACTACTTTTGCTAAGGCGTCATTTATATGTTTCTTATAGTTTAGCTGGACCATTAAGGTACTGCATCAGGTGTTCCATTTTCCAAAATCAACTATAGTTTTTATGTTGCCCAGGCTTAACAGCTATTATAACAAAAAGTTTCATTCGAATCCGTCCAGTATTTCCGGAGTTTAGCGTGTACTAACAGACAAACAATCGCCCATAGAAAAATTATCTTTAAACTTTAAATGATGATAACTTTTTCATCTGACATCAGATTTCAATGAAACAAAGCCTATATATTGCTCAGGGATGAGCTCAATCTTTTAGTGAAAACCGCGTAAAAATCTGTTCAGTAGTTTTAAAGATTAGCGAGTACATACAGACAGACAAACAGACAGACAGAAAAAAAAATCAAGAAATTCTTTTTTGTTTTCTTTTACTCTTATTTTATCGCCCACACCCATTTTTTGTTAATTTTATCAACAGACACGCGGTTCCTACTGTTTTATTATATGTATTGATGATGATTGATGTTATATGAATTACAACTGAAACTTAATAATTAAATAATAACTAAAATAAAAAAAAAATAAACGAATAAAATAAAAGAAAATCGTATAGTAAATAAATTCCTCTATCCATATACGTTACCCATATTTTGTGTATGACATAAGGTAAAATAGTTGCGAAATTGATTTTCGATCGAGACTACGCAGTTGCGTCCGTCGTCATATAATTGGGTATTTTCCTATGCCAAAAATACCTAAATTGTTTTGTACTGACAACAAAACAAAACGTCGCAAAATAATGTCACCAGAACAATATCCATTTTAAATGTATTATTGCAGAAAAACTAATAATAAGAGCGCTATTTGACTCCAAAAAACTATGACGTCATCTGCCTGTATTTCATACAAAATCCCATAGAAACTGTTTGTTTTGACGTTTAGAAAAAAGTATCTGATTTGACTTGTTGGAAAATAGCGTATTCAATACAATATTAAAACTAATTTTGTATTGAATTATATATTTTTTTTCTTTTTAGGGTTCCGTAGTAAACAAGGAACCCTTATAGTTTCGCCATGTCTGTCTGTCTGTCTGTCCGTCCGCGGTCCTACTCAGAAACTATAAATACTAGAAAGCTGTAATTTGGCATGGATATATATATCAATTATGGCAAAAAAGTCGTAAAATAAAATATGGAAATAATTTTTTTAGGGTAGGTGCCTCACAAGTAAAAAGGAAGTCAGTATTTTTTTTCTCTACAAACACATTGAGTAGGATATCTTTGAATAGGTCTTTCAAAAATATTGTGAGCTTGGGAACACCATTTTTTGATTTAGGGATCAGTGTCTGAAATATTTAGGTTTAAAGTGAATTTTTTTGTTAAAGTCACGTGTCCCCCCATCTATCTGCTAAACGGTTATATATGGACGTAGAATGTAGTTTAAAGGAAAACTATCAGAGCTAAGTAGGGTTAAGAAATTAAAAAGTTATAGGCGATCAACTTATAAAATGTACTCGAAAGGAATATTTCATACAAATTCAATAGATACTCAAAGTCTGATTTTTAATTACATAGAATTCTTACAGCTGTCATTTTTTGACATATCAGAGATCATAAACATATTTTCCCGGGCACATTTTTTATTAAATTCCAGATTTCATTATGAGTGTGAACATCTGAGTCTACACATTTTATTTGTTAGTGAATGTATGTAACTATTTAATTAAGTGCGGTGCTCCAAATCAAAAGAGAATTTACAGTGAGTGATATTTTCATCAGGAACAGTTGAATAACCGACATAAAATACGAACAACAGTGAAAACTATTTGATTTAACAAACATACAGATAGACAGACAAACAAAGACAAAAATAATTTTGATTCTATTTTTTATAGAGACTTCTTTTAAATAAATCCAATTAGCTTTCCACCGAGGTCAATATGTAGGTGAATAGCTTATACTATACGTCCTTTCCAGGTTCTTAAACTATCTCCATATCAAATTTAATCTAAATCAGTTGAGAAAAAAGTTTTTTTCAACAAGAAAAAACATATCAGAAACATAACAAGTATAACGATCAATGTGACAGTCGCGACGTGACAGCTGATGGCCGCATACATTATTTTTTAATTTTTGTGTTTGATGAATTACGAAAAAAAATATTTAATAAGCTTTTGGCTAAAAAGGTTGATGATACATGAATTAGTAGGGAGTGATGCCAGGGAAAGATAAATAACCTGCTGACTTAAAATTACTTAAAAATATAACTTTAATAATTCGGTATTAAAAAATGTTATAACATTTTAAATATGCCAGAAAGTTTAAAGTTTATTATTACCTTGGTAAAACATTAAAATTAACCAAGAATTTAATTTTTTCGCCCTTATACGTGTTCCCTTTTTAGTTGGAGAACTTTTTTAGTAGCAACACTTACGAAATGTCAGAATTCTACGGAATAAAAAATTAGACTTTAGACGTTTCAGACGTTTTTAGTGGCATGAACTCAAAGTTGACATTTACAACTATGGAACCCTACACTGCGCATGGCCCGACACGCACTTTGCTAATTATTTCGAGTATATTTTATAAGTTACCCTACTTAGCTCTGATAGTTTTCTTTTATACTTCGTTATATTGCTGTGAATGGTTCACGTGTATATAAATAATTTATAAAACTGTTTAGCAAATAGAGGGGGTACACTTGAGTCTAAAATAAATTTGCACTTTAAAACCAAATATTTCAAAAACGAATCCCTAAGTCGAAAAATTGTGTTTTCAAGTTTACAATATTTTTAACCGTCTTCAAAAAAAGGAGGAGGTTATCAATTCGATTGTATGTTTTTTTTTGTATGTATGTGACGCGATATCTTCGTCAACCTTGGACCGATTTTGATGATTCTTTTTTTATTTGAAAGCCCTTACTCCCAAGTTGGTTGTAGATATGGAAGAAACTCCGGAAATAAATAAAAGTCGGTTGTTTTTTTGTCAAAAATTTAATTATTGAAAGACCTATTTAACGATACTTCACACGATAAGTTAGTCGAGACTCCCAAATCATTGGAATGGGAGCTAAACCTAAAGGAAAAAAAAATTAAGATTTTATTTTACCACTTGTGGCATGATTAATATACATACCCATACTAAATTATAGCTTTCTAGTACTAATAGTCTCTAAGTAAAACAGCGGACGGACAGACAGATATGGCGAAACTATAAGGGTTTCTTGTTTACTGCGGAACCCCAAAAAGGAACGCCACGAATTGATAAACTTCTTCTTTTTAGAAAGTCAGTTAAAAATAAAAGATAGCTTTAAAATTATGGACAAATAACACTGATTACCCTAGTCCCAATCCTAAAGTAAGTTTAATCTTGTGTTTAAGAATACTAAACTGCCTCCGTGGTGTAGTGGTTAGAGCGTTCGGCTCATACTCGGAGGTCGCGGGTTCGATTCCCGGCGGGGGCAACGACTTTGTGTTGTTGTCCTAGTTTGGTTAGGCCATTGCAGGCTGATTACCTGATTGTCTGATAAATAAGATGATTCGTGCTTCGGAGGGCACGTAAAGCCGTCGGTCCCGGTCACTGTCTTTGACATTGGTCGTTACCTAAAACCATGTCAAAGGAATTTAAGGCGGTTTAAAAACTCTGACACTAGTGTTAGTCACTAACACACACGATAAGAAGAAGAAGAATACTAAAGTCTGTGCGCGGAGAGTAGATACATTCAGGGCTTCTTAACTCATTACAAATTGCAGCCCGCTAGTTATTAAAAACTATGCAATTATTTTTTTACAATTTTAAATAATTATCCTACTTCCTATCCTATCCTACTTCCTACTAATATTATCAATGCGAAAGTGAGTTTGTATATTTGTTTGTTACCTCTTCACGCTTAAACTACTAAACTGATTTGGATGAAATTTTGTACAGATATAGTTTGAGACTCGAGGAAGGACATAAGGTACGCTTTATCCTGAAATTCCCACGGGGAGCGAAGCCCGCTGGTACAGCTAGTTAACTGTATAAAACAGAAAACAACAAGCAAATACCCAAACGACTCCTTTGAACGGCATTTCGCGCAAGGTTGACTGGAATAGATTGCTATACGATAAGTCCGCCTTCATATCAAAATTCTGTCTTATTTTTTTCTGTTTTTTGTATTTCCTTTTGTTTATGGTGCAATAAAGTATATTTGTATTGTATTTTATTGTGATAATCACCTTAGTTCCAGGGCAATTTAGAATACTCTTAATACCTGAATGGAGATCGAACCCAGCACCTTCGAACGATGGACCAGAGTGTTAACCAACATATAACTGCCTCCGTGGTGTAGGGTTAGAGCGTTCGGCTCACACCCGGAGGTTGCGGGTTCGATTCCCGGCGGGGACAACGACTTTGTGTTATTGCCCTAGTTTGGTTAGGACATTGTAGGCTGATCACCTAATTGTCTGATAACTAAGATGATCCGTGTTTCGGAGGGCACGTTAAGCCTTCGGTGCCGGTCACTATCTTTGACACTGGTAGTTACCTAAAACCATGTCAGAGGTCTTTAAGGTGGTTTAAAAACTCTGACACTAATGAGAAGAATTATAACGGAGTTTGTCCTCATACTAAACTTATTCAAATTTTAAAATCCAATCATTTAACCATTTATTTGTCAAACATGGGTACAATGATACATGATACAGAGGAGATGTTACAATATTATATAAAAGTTCGCTATGTCTTGCCATATTTAGCATACAAATATTTATAAATTATTAAAAATAAGTACATACTTTACTTAAATGGCAAGGAAATTGGTATAATAATAATATTGTCATGTCGAAATCAACGACTACACCTTCTCTATAAAGTAAAGAAACGGAAAAAGTTTTTTGCACAAAAGAAACGTACTTCTGGCAAAGCCTCAAACAAGCTTTTTGTAAATTGCAACCAACATCTATATTGTACAGTCAAGTTCAAAAATCCTTTCATAGATTTTTTATTAAAGACTGTTCGCCCAGAGTTGATAAATATTATAACTTATTGCAATCTGTATAGCGGCCGTCGCTTGTCTCCCGCTTTTGCCGTTTGCGTAGTACGAGGCACTCAGTTGATGTCAACCGCGGCCTGAGCAGGCAAACAGACTCCGCAGCCATATATTGCCATTTCGTTCTGGAATGCGATTCGAATAATTTAATAATTGTTTGTGTATTAGTTAATAAATGGGCCACAATTTGTAAGGGTACGTATTAGAACATGTAAAATTAAAATATCTACAGTTAAAATGAGGAAGTACAAAACCCCTAAAATTACAGTCCCTATTGGTAAGTTGATCTAAATTCAAAATAAATTAAAGTTTTAAATGTCGAATGAGTATTTTATCGAAGTTCATAAAACATAATTTTACAATAACTAAACATGTATCATTTAAAAATTTAAACACATAATGTCCAGGTGTCGTAATACTCAAATCAGAAATTATAATAATTGTAATAAAATCGTATATTCCTCATAAAAATAGCAATTATGAATAAGAGTTATGTGCAAATTACAAGTAAAATAGACTTTGGCTATATATTTATACGTATATGTTGTTACATTTGTGAAGCGGCTAGTCCCTGAAATAGGTTCCAAGAAGAACCCGTACTACAGTTAACTAGGCCACTTCCTCGAAACAATATAGCATGTCATTTTGGTGCCTATTTGGTGAGAAAAATACTTTTTGTACTAATAACTTTTATTTCTTATAATTTAAGTATGGCATAACATACTCATCTGGCAATACTTTTCTGGCAGCATTTAATTTCTGGCGCTTTGCCGGCCACTGCTGCGGCACGCTCGCTTCGCTCGCTCGGCTCGCGCGCTGTTGTGGTCACAGTTCTAATCTTACCTGCTTTTCTGGCAGCAATTAGTTTCTGGCGCTTCGCCGGCCGCTACCGCTGCACGCTCGCTTCGCTCACTCGGCTCGCACGCTGTTGGGGACATAGTTCTAACCTAACCTAACCTACTATTTTGGCAGCATTTAGTTTGTGGCGCCTAACCTAACCCTTGGGTTAGGAATAAAGAAGTGAAAAAAAAAGATTGGTTCTAAAGGACTAGTATCCAGAGCCATAAATTATTTAAAATGAAAACTTCCCTAATCGTGACATTGGTAATAGTCAGCAACGGTCACCATCAGGTGTCGCGGGCATAGATACTTTTACTTTTACTTGACTTCTGGAGCCCTATTCAGTAAGTTCACTTTGTTAAAATGTGTTACAAATTGTAGAAAAATTAAACAAGTACAAATTACTTTCAATTCATTTTGAAATGCTCCGTTGATCCGAACCGAAAACAAATCCCATTTTTTAATTTAATTTCCATATTTACAAAAACCTACTCACGATTCTACTGTAATGCTATTGCAGAATACTTTCGTTTTATATTTAATTTCTACAGTAAAATTAGTACTTTTATCTGATACAACTAAATATAGCGACATGCCATACAACAAGGAATATATCATTAAGCTAATTAATGAAGGAAAGTTGACATGCGTGGATATTGTCATCGATGGAGTTGTGCACAAGGCTTGCAAGCCAGAGACAGAACCCGTCGAAAAGTTACCTATAGCAGTTACTGTTACTCAAGAACCATTAACAACTCAGATCACCACAACTAAGATCGCAGTCAATAGTCTGTTCCAAGAACTTTCATCTCATGAGAAAACTAAAGGAGAGAAGGTGGAAGTGAAGCTGTCCGAATGGCAACATTATTTTTGCCTTAAGGGATACTATAAATGGTGTCGAGAACAGGTGACGATGTTTCTGGAGTAATAGTAAAAATAAGGGTGAAGTACCTGGGCGACCGAGCTTTGCTCGGTTACATCTCAAACATTAACTAATTTTTTTGAAACTTGTCTAAAAACAATGCAAAATAAAAAAAAATATAAACTTAAACATAAAAAAAAACAAAAGTAAGTCACCGAGTGGGATTCGAACCCGTAACACTCTTTCTAGCGGTCGCTATCCCCACTGAGCTAAATCAAGGCGGTCGCGGCGCGACGAAATTAGCGACCATATTCTGCGTGGAAAGAAAAACGCATGAAAACTCGAAAACACGCGTTTTCCCAAACATAAAACTAATCTAGATCGATTGTTTACCCCCGAAAACCCCCATATACAAATTTTCTGCGAAATCGTTAGAGCCGTTTTCGAGATCACAGAAATTTATAAATAAATATATATATGTATATACATACATACATACAAGAATTGCTCGTTTAAAGGTATAAGATTAGTTTAGTGTTATTTTAAATAAATATGTTTTAAGTTAAAAATTTGGTTTGTACTTTAGGCGAGGTTTTTTCAAACTTGAGGGGGATCAGGTGCGAGGCAATCCGCAAGATCCACAGGCTATTGCCAGGCATTTCAGTGACGGGGAGCGGGAAGCGCGGTATGAACGCAGAATGATCCGAAACGTAGATTTTATCGGTTCTTTTTTGTATAAATCCTAAATAAGTAACATATTTAGAACATTATAGTTGAGCATATTCTCTCTAGTGCTTCAAGAGTTGTACAACGTGGAAGGGACATACCTACCCGTAATTACTCTCAATATTACTCAGCAGAACATACGCAATGTTGCAGTGTGTAAAGGAATGTCGCGGTAATATGTTAACTTAGATATAATATAGTGAGTAAGCGATTCGAATGATTCATTCAAATGTTCACGTGTTGTTTTTTTTCTGTTTCATATAGTAGTTAATATTTATTTGAATTGTATCAGTAAATTTATAATAAGCCGCACTTTGTAATGATTTAAGAAGCCCTGAACTTATCAACTCGACTTTAGCATCGTTTAGAAGCCAAGAAGAAACGATTAAAATCTTTAAACTATGAATGGATTTTTGAACTTTTTTATTCCTTAAACGGTAGGTTTATTGAGAAAAAAGAAATAACTAAACATTTTTGAACTTAACTACACGGGTGCGTATTGCTTGATATAATTACATTTTATATATTTACATTTTAATAACGTTCATAAGATATAATGTCAATTTGACATAATCATTATGGTATATATTTTTAATAGCTATAATATTCATTATTTTTTTATTATAAAAAGCATAAAATCATTATTATAACGTTTATGTACACTAAAAATCACCTGTTATACAACTTGTGCGGTATACAGGCCAAAAAGTATAACAATTAAAAAACTGTATTGTTGAAAAGAGATATCATTCAAAACATATACCTATCAAAATCATATTGTTTAGAAGATATATGACTTAAAAACCATACCATCTAAAAAGTATAGACAGGCAGACAGAAAAAAAATTTGGTTACACGTACAAAATGCGCGCATTTTGAACGTTTAACTAAACCATTTACTCGATTTTTCGTTATTGACAAACTTAGTCTATCGTTATTTCTTTTCATATTTTATGTATTTAATCGAAATAACGTAACATCAAAGTTTTGTTACCCATAATTTTGTTTCCACGTATGTTTCAGTTTGCAAAATAGTTGAAACATTTAAAACGAGTGCTAAGACACTTCTATCCATTTTTCTAGGTTAGGGCAATCCTATAGGTTAGGTTATGTTAGAACTGCGACCAACACACGCACGAGCCGAGCGAGCGAAGCGAGCGTGCCGCGGTAGCGGCCGGCGAGTGCTAAGACACTTCTATCCATTTTCATAGGTTAGGGTAATCCTATAGGTTAGGTTATGTTAGAACTGCGACCAACACACGCACGAGCCGAGCGAGCGAAGCGAGCGTGCCGCGGCAGCGGCCGGCAGTGCTAAGACACCACTATCCATTTTCCTAGGTTAGGGCAATCCTATAGGTTAGGTTATGTTAGACCTGCGACCAACACACGCACGAGCCGAGCGAGCGAAGCGAGTTATTATGTGTACCGTTACATATTGAAACATGTTTTTATGAACAGTTTTATCGATAACTTAATATTTTATATGAAATGTTACTTCGATATACCGTTTTTCTATAAAAGAAAACCATTTTAAAATATATATTTTTTAAAATGTTGTTATTATAATTTGAAACTGCGATGATAAACTATTCGTTTCATTAAGAAAAAAATGTATTAAAAATCGTGGAATAGTTTTCTGGGAAATGAAATTCGATGTCAAAAAAATCTGTATGCTAATAGACACCCATTTTTTATATATTAGCCATATATAAAAAATAAGTGCGTATAACAAACGAAAATTTGAGCAACGAAATCGTCTATCAATGTTAATACGTACATTATGTGATTGCGACATATTAATGTATTATTTTCAGCCCACCTGCATTGGCTTATTGTAATAAAATTATCCGCAACATACTGCCAGGCGCTATATCAAAAGTTTGTTATATCTAATGATAATTATATATCAAGAATCTTCTATTAATCGATTCATATACGTATGTTTAATAATATATCTAGAGAAAGTTTATTATACGTAACGACCAATAGATTTCGAGAACTTTATATGACTTTAGATGTATACAAAAGGTTTGTTAGATGGAATAATTATTATTTAAACGATTTTATGGGTTTGAAAAGTATGATTTACGATTTTTATCTTAATTGATAATTATACCAACCAAAATTATATATTTCGTTGGTATTTATTCAAAATAATATATATTTTGTTGTTATATCTTATATTACTTACCCATAAGACCTACGTCACAATTATTTTGACGACCTCCGTGGCGTAGTGGTCACCATGCTAGTCCGCCACCCAGAGGCCCCAGGTTCGATCCTCGGTCAGGGCAAGTTGGAAAATGGCCTTCTTCAAATTGTCCTGGGTCATGAATGTATATCGTTGAGTTAGCATCCCATTACACTAGTCTCGAACTAACTTTGGGGCTATCTCAATCAGTGTAATTTGTCCCTATATATTTATTTACTTGGCGTATGAGAATAGCATGTAAAGTAGGCGGGAAAAAAGAAGCTGCTTTAATTTATGTTGTTTTAAGCAGGAGCACAGGTATGGCACTTCATACAAACGGAGCAGCATATATACCTAGTACTACTACAAACGAAACAATCCGTCCGTGCACACGTCAAATGTGTGAGTTAAACAATCAGGGTCACCACCACAGAATTTGTTGCTTTGCTTACCTGTTTTCATCACTCGGAAATCTATAAAATTTTCGTTATTTATTGTTTTCCGTGGATAAACAATGATAATGTGCGCAGTTTCTCACCATTATAATAGAGAATATGCACGCATTTTTTTTATTTGCTTAGTAAAATCCTTATTTACCATAGTAAACAAATATGAAAGAATTTATCAAATATCTTAATCAGCGACGAACCTATGATACTTTAAAGTTTCAATTAGAGAGAGAAGTCCGATATGGACTGGTGACGTCATAATTACATTTCATCAATACATTTGCTATTAAAAATAGCGTTTTTGCGAGTGAGATAGACATATTTTCGTAAAATCGCTATATCTCGTTCGTTTTTCCACCAATTCTTATTCTGTTTTCACTGTTAGTACTTTACTTTTGAATATTTACAAATAAACTGGTCAGATAACACATATTTTTTTCATGCATATTCTCTATTCAATAATCCTAAGTGACTCGCGTAATGTCAACGTGCGACTACCAATAACCCTGTTTTACTGCCGCTTACACCTCACAATAACGGGGGAGGGGTTGCGGGGACACCAGATTGCGGGGGACGGTGCGAGTTTCCGTTCTGTATGTAATACTATTATTAATTCTGTGGCAGGAGGGAAGTTTTATATCACCGCGTCTTAGAATTCCCGCTAAGGTCGTAAAGTACAATGACTTTAGAAACTTTAGTTTTCATTTACTTGGAATTGCTAGCAGTTAGTAAGAAAATACAACCCCTGGAGATACTGCGAGTGAGCTACGTTGTTATGAGGGGTAGTTTGTATAATGTTCGTTAATGTTTTATTTCACTTTTCTTGTGTCACTCTTCTTTACATAAGACTCAAAAAACAAAAAAAGAAAGAGGATCACTTTGTGAATATCACTCACTGTGTAAAAGCCACAAAGGCATTCGTTTGTTTGTTTTTCGTGTGTTTGAGTGACCAACACTGGTGTCAGATTTTTCTAGCTGCCTTTAGGCACTGACATAGCTTGACGACTGCCACACAATGACGACAGCTGCAACCAACAGCGTGCCTTCCAAAGCACGGAGGAGCCCGAAAAATATGTATGCGACTTGTGGTTACCCATCCAAGTGCGGACCACGCCTGGTGTCACTTCACTTGTGAATATTTATACACACTCCCGCCGGGCTGCCGAGCTCTTCACAAAAGGCATAAACAAGCAAATTAGGATGACTTCTTCTTTTTATATATTTCTATGACGGGCAAAACGGAGGTGCCCTTTTTTAAGGGGACACTTTTTTCGCATAATATGTTTTGTCCTAATTGTTCTTTGGCACACGGTTTTGGCATTCAATATTTTAGCATAAAAGTTCTTAGGCATAATTGTTTTTTTGGCATTCGGGTACTTTCTGCTTATATAACTTTACATAACTAGGCTAATTTGTCAACTATTTCCAAGAATTTTTCTCGGATGATGATAAATAATCATTAAGGGGCTACCTGAATTTTCCGGGGTCCAGTGGCGCCCCCATTTAAAATACATCATTAAAAAGGAAACGGTGATATCATTTAAAATTTTGTCTTGACCAAACCCTAGATAACCCTTTTGACTATTTTATGAACTACTGTTTATGATTTAAAGTGAGAACGTGAAGCTTTTCTACGCACATTTGCGAAAAACGGCCACTTTTAGCTTATGTGCGTAGAAAAGCTTGATCGTCTCACTTTAGATTATAAACAATAGTTCATAAAATAGTTAAAAGGATTATCTAGGGTTTGGTCAAGTTGAAATTTCAAATTGTATCACCGTTTCCTTTCAAATGATTTATTTCAAATAGGGGCGCCACTGGACCCCGGAAAATTCAGGTATGGCCTTAACATGATAATGCGCATTTTTTGATAAATGATTTCTAACGCCTGTATTTAACTAAGATAATGATAATGCTACATATTATCTGGAATTTTATTATAGAGGCGCAAGCCGTGACTCACAAAATATTTTTTTTGTTTTCACTAACCAAAAAGCTGAGATTGCTAATAATTTTTATGTCTCGTGTTAATACTATGAATATCACAATATTCTGACGCACGTACATGATGTTCGCATAGATGAATTGCGAAGGTGCGAAGGGAGGGTCAAAATATTTATATCTTTAAAGACTCTCTAGAACCTAAATTATATTATATAAATCTGATAGCGCGTTTTGTAAAAACAATTTTTGGTATTTTTATCTGCAGCGTGCCTTAGCAATATTCCATAGGACATAACACTGTGGAAGTACCCAAAATATACCAAACGCGCTATATCAAAGACAGTCATTTGCTTAATTCTTCTAACCGCGTAGGCCGCAGAGCTAGGTTTTCAAGCCAATTTTTTAATATAGGCACCCCATTGTAACCCTGAATCAAGCGTTATTCCCAGAAATGTTGTGTTATCAACCGTATCTACTGCTTCCTTATTAATAAATAATCGTGTTGGAACTTTTGTAACATTCAGTAAGCAGAACTTTACACATTTAGTTTTTTTTGCATTTAATACTAAATTATTTGCCATAATTAAAATAATCCAACACTGTAATGCGACAATGTATTATTAATCTCATCAGAGGTGTCAGTTTTCCTATCTATGCTAAAAACAAGGGAAGTATCATCAGCAAAAAGAACAGACTTACAATCTTTTACAAAATATGGTAAATCATTGATATATATCAGGAATAACAAAGGACCCAAGATAGGACCCTGGGGCACACCCATCACCTCGGTTGATACTTCAGATTTTACTTGAGTTACACTAACTTTTTTGAATTTGGCTACTCAAATAAGATTTAATAAGAGCTTTTCTTTTTATTCCATAATGCTCAAGTTTGGATAGAAGGGTTTTGTGGCCTACACAATCAAAAGCTTTGGAGAGGTCACAAAAGACACCAATTGCGTTCTGACAACACTCTCAAGCATCACAGATGTTTTGTAAAAGTGCAACACTTGCATCCGTTGTTGATCGAACCTTAGTGAACCCATAATGATCTTCACTGAACAGACTTTTTTAAAAAAACCTAATAATTGGTTAAAAATTATCTATCTATACTATATACAATAATAGAAATGGGACGGTAATTTGTTGGATCAATTGTCACCAGTCTTAAATAGAGGAATAACTGTACTTATCATTCATTATCATGTCAGGGAAAGATCCCGAGTCTACACATTTATTAAATATAGAAGCTAAAAACGGATATTGAAATGTCCCACAAATCACCAGTTTTTTTATTATTCAAACTTTAAAAAGTATCAATGATATTTCTAGGTGTGGCGTATTTGAATATTAACCTATCATTACATTAAGGTATGCAATTGGTTAATACCTTTTTTGATCTCCTAGATGGGGACATTAATGGGGCAGTTTTATTTAGTGGAATGTTTGTGAAACGACTCTCAAAGTATTAGGCAACGCATTTATTAGTGTCTGGAACCTTATTGTTATTTTTAACTCAATTTTATTATCACGTTGCTTGTTTTTCCCGGTTTCAGTGTTAATAATATTCCAAATTGTCTTTATTTTATCTAAGAATCTAAAATATCTTTCCTGGTGTATAATGATTTCGCGCACAAGCATACTTTTTTAAAAAGCTTTGAGTAAATTCTAACGTAATCAATGAAATCAGGTGTTTGGTTATAAGCTTTCATAGCTAATAATTCATATAGCCTATTCCTACTTATATGAATCCCTGTGGTAGCCCAGTCGCTAACTTTTTGCGATTATGTTTCTTTCTTTTTAAATGGGAGATTGTTATTAAATTCTTATTCTATCACTCCAAACTTTTTATTATATTAAATATCCGGATCATCCATATGATCACCTAAATGTTTTAATTTTTTCTTTAGTAATAGCTCTGTAGGTTATTTTTGGTTCTACTTCTACTGCGTTGTTGGTAAATTTCACAAACTGACCAAAATAATCAGAAGGTATATCTTATACCTTTAAACGAGCAATTCTTGTATCTTATACCTTTAAACGAGCAATTCTTTTATGTATATATATATATTTATTTATAAATTTCTGTGATCTCGAAAACGGCTCTAACGATTTCGCTGAAATTGGTATATGGAGGTTTTCGGGGGTAAACAATCGATCTAGATTAGTCTTATGTTTGGGAAAACAAGTTTTTTTAAGTTTTCATGCGTTTTTTTTTTTCCACGGAGAATATGGCTCAACGGTCAACGCAGACCGCTAGAAAGAGTGTCACGGGTTCGAATCCCACCCGGAGACTAACTTATGTTGTTTTTTATTGTTATCAAACGCAGTGCAATCACAGAAAACATTACTTATACATGTTTTAGAGTAGCCTTGTATTTTAGTTGGTTCTGAAAACAAATTGAACAAATTAAATGACTTCAATAAATTCAAAAATCTAATACATTCGGTGCTGACTGCTGTCAGACGCTAATAAATCTAAGTTAAAGTTACCAAACAATACATATTATGCTTTTGTGACATGAACTTAATTTTTTTCAAAACATAGAGTATTAAAGTTAGCTTTTGGGAGTAGTGATATTTATTTGCGGACCGTGGCGATTAAGGCCATACCCAAATTTTCCGGGGTCCAGTGGCGCCCTCATTTAAAATAAATCATTTGAAAGCAAACAGTGATATCATTTAAAATTTCGTCTTGACCAAACCCTAGATAACCCTTTTAACTATTTTATGAACTACTGTTTATAATTTAAAGTACGAACGTGAAGCTTTTCTACGCACATTTGCGAAAAACGGCCACTTTTAGCTAATGTGCGTAGAAAAGCTTCACGTTCGTACTTTAAATTATAAACAGTAGTTCATAAAATAGTTAAAAGGGTTATCTAGGGTTTGGTCAAGACGAAATTTTAAATGATATCACTGTTTGCTTTCAAATGATTTATTTTAAATGAGGGCGCCACTGGACCCCGGAAAATTCAGGTAGCCCCTTAAGGCGCCGTCCTGCACTCAATCGGCTAAGATCGTATAGATTTGTCGCCAGAAGCTCCCTTAAAATAATCAAAGGACCTGCAACACCAAATTTTGATTGTAGTTAGGATTAGGGTTGGAAATAAAGAAGTGAATGAAATAAAGATTGGCTCTAAAGGACTAGTATCCAGAGCCATTAAATAAATAATAAAATAAAATAAACTTCCTCATTCGTGATAGGTGTCAGCGACAGTCTCCGACAGGTTTCGCGGGCATACTTTTACTTTTACTCGACTTCTAAAGCCCTATTCAGTAAAATCATTTTGTTAAAATGTATGTAACAAATTGTAGAAAAAATTAAACAAGTACAAATTACTTTCAATTCGTTTTGAAATGCTCCGTTGATCCGAACCGAAAACAAATCCCATTTTTTAATTTAATTTCCATATTTACAAAAACCTACTCACGATTCTACTGTAATGCTATTGCAGAATACTTTCCTTTTATATTTAATTTCTACAGTAAAATTAGTACTTTTATCTGATACAACTAAATATAGCGACATGCCATACAACAAGGAATATATCATTAAGCTAATTAATGAAGGAAAGTTGACATGCGTGGATATTGTGATCGATGGAGTTGTGCACAAGGCTTGCAAGCCAGAGACAGAACCCATCGAAAAGTTACCTATAGCAGTTTCTGTTACTCAAGAACCATTAACAACTCAGATCACCACAACTAAGATCGCAGTCAATAGTCTGTTCCAAGAACTTTCATCTCATGAGAAAACTAAAGGAGAGAAGGTGGAAGCGAAGCTGTCCGAATGGCAACATTATTATTGCCTTAAGGGATACTATAAATGGTGTCGAGAACAGGTGACGATGTTTCTGGAGTAATAGTAAAAATAAGGGTGAATTAGTTTAGTGTTATTTTAAATAAATATGTTTTAAGTTAAAAATTTGGTTTGTACTTTAGGCGAGGTTTTTTCAAACTTGAGGGGGACCAGGTGCGAGGCAATCAGCAAGATGCCCCACAGGCTATTGCCAGGCATTTCAGTGACGGGGAGCGGGAAGCGCGGTATGAACGCAGAATGATCCGAAACGTAGATTTTATCGGTTCTTTTTTGTATAAATCCTAAATAAGTAACATATTTAGAACATTATAGTTGAGCATATTCTCTCTAGTGCTTCAAGAGTTGTACAACGTGGAAGGGACATACCTTCCCGTAATTACTCTCAATATTACTCAGCAGAACATACGCAATGTTGCAGTGTGTAAAGGAATGTCGCGGTAATATGTTAACTTAGATATAATATAGTGAGTAAGCGATTCGAATGATTCATTTAAATGTTCACGTGTTGTTTTTTTTCTGTTTCATATAGTAGTTAATATTTATTTGAATTGTATCAGTAAATTTATAATAAGCCGCACTTTGTAATGATTTAAGAAGCCCTGAACTTATCAACTCGACTTTAGCATCGTTTAGAAGCCAAGAAGAAACGATTAAAATCTTTAAACTATGAATGGATTTTTGAACTTTTTTATTCCTTAAACGGTAGGTTTATTGAGAAAAAAGAAATAACTAAACATTTTTAAACTTAACTACACGGGTGCGTATTGCTTGATATAATAACATTTTATATATTTACATTTTAATAACGTTCATAAGATATAATGTCAATTTGACATAATCATTATGGTATATATTTTTAATAGCTATAATATTCATTATTTTTTTATTATAAAAAGCATAAAATCATTATTATAACGTTTATGTACACTAAAAATCACCTGTTATACAACTTGTGCGGTATACAGGCCAAAAAGTATAACATTTAAAAACTGTATTGTTGAAAAGAGATATCATTCAAAACATATACCTATCAAAATCATATTGTTTAGAAGATATATGACTTAAAAACCATACCATCTAAAAAGTATAGACAGGCAGACAGAAAAAAAATTTGGTTACACGTACAAAATTCGCGCATTTTGAACGTTTAACTAAACCATTTACTCGATTTTTCGTTATTGACAATCGTTATTTCTTTTCATATTTTATGTATTTAATCGAAATAACGTAACATCAAAGTTTTGTTACCCATCATTTTGTTTCCACGTATGTTTCAGTTTGCAAAATATTTGAAACATTTAAAACGAGTGCTAAGACACTTCTATCCATTTTTCTAGGTTAGGGCAATCCTATAGGTTAGGTTATGTTAGAACTGCGACCAACACACGCACGAGCCGAGCGCGCGAAGCGAGCGTGCCGCGGTAGCGGCCGGCGAGTGCTAAGACACTTCTATCCATTTTCATAGGTTAGGGTAATCCTATAGGTTAGGTTATGTTAGAACTGCGACCAACACACGCACGAGCCGAGCGAGCGAAGCGAGCGTGCCGCGGCAGCGGCCGGCGAGTGCTAAGACACCACTATCCATTTTCCTAGGTTAGGGCAATCCTATAGGTTAGGTTATGTTAGAACTGCGACCAACACACGCACGAGCCGAGCGAGTGAAGCGAGTTATTATGTGTACCGTTACATATTGAAACATGTTTTTATGAACAGTTTTATCGATAACTTAATATTTTATATGAAATGTTACTTCGATATACCGTTTTTCTATAAAAGAAAACCATTTTAAAATATATATTTTTTAAAATGTTGTTATTATAATTTGAAACTGCGATGATAAACTATTCGTTTCATTAAGAAAAAAATGTATTAAAAATCGTGGAATAGTTTTCTGGGAAATGAAATTCGATGTCAAAAAAATCTGTATGCTAATAGACACCCATTTTTTATATATTAGCCATATATAAAAAATAAGTGCGTATAACAAACGAAAATTTGAAGAACGAAATCGTCTATCAATGTTAATACGTACATTATGTTATTGCGACATATTAATGTATTATTTTCAGCCCACCTGCATTGGCTTATTGTAATAAAATTATCCGCAACATACTGCCAGGCGCTATATCAAAAGTTTGTTATATCTAATGATAATTATATATCAAAAATCTTCTATTAATCGATTCATATACTTAATAATTATTATGTTTAATAATATATCTAGAGAAAGTTTATTATACGTAACGACCAATAGATTTCGAGAACTTTATATGACTTTAAATGTATACAAAAGGTTTGTTAGATGGAATAATTATTATTTAAACGATTTTATGGGTTTGAAAAGTATGATTTACGATTTTTATCTTAATTGATAATTATACCAACCAAAATTATATATTTCGTTGGTATTTATTCAAAATAATATATATTTTGTTGTTATATCTTATATTACTTACCCTAACTACACACGTACATTGAATACATACATACATACATACATACTATCACGTCTTTATCCCTAACGGGGCAGACAGAGCATTTTGGGTCTTGCGGTTCTATGCAGAGCCCAGGGCCGCAAGACCCAAAAGCCACTTTTAGCGTCATGGTGGGCGAGAAGATGGAAAAGCAATCAATACAGTGATGGGTTGCTAGCCGCATCGCCTGTTAACATGATTTGCATTTTTGCCCATTCCCTCGATCGGCTTTTACGATCTGCGTGGGAAGAGAAGCAGCTGGTACATTCTAAGTTTTTTTTTTTATTTCTCCCAGACCAGCATGGGATTGAATACATACATATTTATTATGTTTTTAAACCTGACAGTGTAGACAGAGCGTAGGGCCATAAGACCTACGTCACAATTATTTTGACGACCTCCGTGGCGTAGTGGTCACCATGCTAGTCCGCCACCCAGAGGCCCCAGGTTCGATCCTCGGTCAGGGCAAGTTGGAAAATGGCCTTCTTCAAATTGTCCTGGGTCATGAATGTATATCGTTGAGTTAGCATCCCATTACACTAGTCTCGAACTAACTTTGGGGCTATCTCAATCAGTGTAATTTGTCCCTATATATTCATTTACTTGGCGTATGAGAATAGCATGTAAAGTAGGCGGGAAAAAAGAAGCTGCTTTAATTTATGTTGTTTTAAGCAGGAGCACAGGTATGGCACTTCATACAAACGGAGCAGCATATATACCTAGTACTACTACAAACGAAACAATCCGTCCGTGCACACGTCAAATGTGTGAGTTAAACAATCAGGGTCGCCACCACAGAATTTGTTGCTTTGCTTACCTGTTTTCATCACTCGGAAATCTATAAAATTTTCGTTATTTATTGTTTTCCGTGGATAAACAATGATAATGTGCGCAGTTTCTCACCATTATAATAGAGAATATGCACGCATTTTTTTTATTTGCTTAGTAAAATCCTTATTTACCATAGTAAACAAATATGAAAGAATTTATCAAATATCTTAATCAGCGACGAACCTATGATACTTTAAAGTTTCAATTAGAGAGAGAAGTCCGATATGGACTGGTGACGTCATAATTACATTTCATCAATACATTTGCTATAAAAAATAGCGTTTTTGCGAGTGAGATAGACATATTTTCGTAAAATCGCTATATCTCGTTCGTTTTTCCACCAATTCTTATTCTGTTTTCACTGTTAGTACTTTACTTTTGAATATTTACAAATAAACTGGTCAGATAACACATATTTTTTTCATGCATATTCTCTATTCAATAATCCTAAGTGACTCGCGTAATGTCAACGTGCGACTACCAATAACCCTGTTTTACTGCCGCTTACACCTCACAATAACGGGGGAGGGGTTGCGGGGACACCAGATTGCGGGGGACGGTGCGAGTTTCCGTTCTGTATGTAATACTATTATTAATTCTGTGGCAGGAGGGAAGTTTTATATCACCGCGTCTTAGAATTCCCGCTAAGGTCGTAAAGTACAATGACTTTAGAAACTTTAGTTTTCATTTACTTGGAATTGCTAGCAGTTAGTAAGAAAATACAACCCCTGGAGATACTGCGAGTGAGCTACGTTGTTATGAGGGGTAGTTTGTATAATGTTCGTTAATGTTTTATTTCACTTTTCTTGTGTCACTCTTCTTTACATAAGACTCAAAAAACAAAAAAAGAAAGAGGATCACTTTGTGAATATCACTCACTGTGTAAAAGCCACAAAGGCATTCGTTTGTTTGTTTTTCGTGTGTTTGAGTGACCAACACTGGTGTCAGATTTTTCTAGCTGCCTTTAGGCACTGACATAGCTTGACGACTGCCACACAATGACGACAGCTGCAACCAACAGCGTGCCTTCCAAAGCACGGAGGAGCCCGAAAAATATGTATGCGACTTGTGGTTACCCATCCAAGTGCGGACCACGCCTGGTGTCACTTCACTTGTGAATATTTATACACACTCCCGCCGGGCTGCCGAGCTCTTCACAAAAGGCATAAACAAGCAAATTAGGATGACTTCTTCTTTTTATATATTTCTATGACGGGCAAAACGGAGGTGCCCTTTTTTAAGGGGACACTTTTTTCGCATAATATGTTTTGTCCTAATTGTTCTTTGGCACACGGTTTTGGCATTCAATATTTTAGCATAAAAGTTCTTAGGCATAATTGTTTTTTTGGCATTCGGGTACTTTCTGCTTATATAACTTTACATAACTAGGCTAATTTGTCAACTATTTCCAAGAATTTTTCTCGGATGATGATAAATAATCATTAAGGGGCTACCTGAATTTTCCGGGGTCCAGTGGCGCCCCCATTTAAAATACATCATTAAAAAGGAAACGGTGATATCATTTAAAATTTTGTCTTGACCAAACCCTAGATAACCCTTTTGACTATTTTATGAACTACTGTTTATGATTTAAAGTGAGAACGTGAAGCTTTTCTACGCACATTTGCGAAAAACGGCCACTTTTAGCTTATGTGCGTAGAAAAGCTTGATCGTCTCACTTTAGATTATAAACAATAGTTCATAAAATAGTTAAAAGGATTATCTAGGGTTTGGTCAAGTTGAAATTTCAAATTGTATCACCGTTTCCTTTCAAATGATTTATTTCAAATAGGGGCGCCACTGGACCCCGGAAAATTCAGGTATGGCCTTAACATGATAATGCGCATTTTTTGATAAATGATTTCTAACGCCTGTATTTAACTAAGATAATGATAATGCTACATATTATCTGGAATTTTATTATAGAGGCGCAAGCCGTGACTCACAAAATATTTTTTTTGTTTTCACTAACCAAAAAGCTGAGATTGCTAATAATTTTTATGTCTCGTGTTAATACTATGAATATCACAATATTCTGACGCACGTACATGATGTTCGCATAGATGAATTGCGAAGGTGCGAAGGGAGGGTCAAAATATTTATATCTTTAAAGACTCTCTAGAACCTAAATTATATTATATAAATCTGATAGCGCGTTTTGTAAAAACAATTTTTGGTATTTTTATCTGCAGCGTGCCTTAGCAATATTCCATAGGACATAACACTGTGGAAGTACCCAAAATATACCAAACGCGCTATATCAAAGACAGTCATTTGCTTAATTCTTCTAACCGCGTAGGCCGCAGAGCTAGGTTTTCAAGCCAATTTTTTAATATAGGCACCCCATTGTAACCCTGAATCAAGCGTTATTCCCAGAAATGTTGTGTTATCAACCGTATCTACTGCTTCCTTATTAATAAATAATCGTGTTGGAACTTTTGTAACATTCAGTAAGCAGAACTTTACACATTTAGTTTTTTTTGCATTTAATACTAAATTATTTGCCATAATTAAAATAATCCAACACTGTAATGCGACAATGTATTATTAATCTCATCAGAGGTGTCAGTTTTCCTATCTATGCTAAAAACAAGGGAAGTATCATCAGCAAAAAGAACAGACTTACAATCTTTTACAAAATATGGTAAATCATTGATATATATCAGGAATAACAAAGGACCCAAGATAGGACCCTGGGGCACACCCATCACCTCGGTTGATACTTCAGATTTTACTTGAGTTACACTAACTTTTTTGAATTTGGCTACTCAAATAAGATTTAATAAGAGCTTTTCTTTTTATTCCATAATGCTCAAGTTTGGATAGAAGGGTTTTGTGGCCTACACAATCAAAAGCTTTGGAGAGGTCACAAAAGACACCAATTGCGTTCTGACAACACTCTCAAGCATCACAGATGTTTTGTAAAAGTGCAACACTTGCATCCGTTGTTGATCGAACCTTAGTGAACCCATAATGATCTTCACTGAACAGACTTTTTTAAAAAAACCTAATAATTGGTTAAAAATTATCTATCTATACTATATACAATAATAGAAATGGGACGGTAATTTGTTGGATCAATTGTCACCAGTCTTAAATAGAGGAATAACTGTACTTATCATTCATTATCATGTCAGGGAAAGATCCCGAGTCTACACATTTATTAAATATAGAAGCTAAAAACGGATATTGAAATGTCCCACAAATCACCAGTTTTTTTATTATTCAAACTTTAAAAAGTATCAATGATATTTCTAGGTGTGGCGTATTTGAATATTAACCTATCATTACATTAAGGTATGCAATTGGTTAATACCTTTTTTGATCTCCTAGATGGGGACATTAATGGGGCAGTTTTATTTAGTGGAATGTTTGTGAAACGACTCTCAAAGTATTAGGCAACGCATTTATTAGTGTCTGGAACCTTATTGTTATTTTTAACTCAATTTTATTATCACGTTGCTTGTTTTTCCCGGTTTCAGTGTTAATAATATTCCAAATTGTCTTTATTTTATCTAAGAATCTAAAATATCTTTCCTGGTGTATAATGATTTCGCGCACAAGCATACTTTTTTAAAAAGCTTTGAGTAAATTCTAACGTAATCAATGAAATCAGGTGTTTGGTTATAAGCTTTCATAGCTAATAATTCATATAGCCTATTCCTACTTATATGAATCCCTGTGGTAGCCCAGTCGCTAACTTTTTGCGATTATGTTTCTTTCTTTTTAAATGGGAGATTGTTATTAAATTCTTATTCTATCACTCCAAACTTTTTATTATATTAAATATCCGGATCATCCATATGATCACCTAAATGTTTTAATTTTTTCTTTAGTAATAGCTCTGTAGGTTATTTTTGGTTCTACTTCTACTGCGTTGTTGGTAAATTTCACAAACTGACCAAAATAATCAGAAGGTATATCTTATACCTTTAAACGAGCAATTCTTGTATCTTATACCTTTAAACGAGCAATTCTTTTATGTATATATATATATTTATTTATAAATTTCTGTGATCTCGAAAACGGCTCTAACGATTTCGCTGAAATTGGTATATGGAGGTTTTCGGGGGTAAACAATCGATCTAGATTAGTCTTATGTTTGGGAAAACAAGTTTTTTTAAGTTTTCATGCGTTTTTTTTTTTCCACGGAGAATATGGCTCAACGGTCAACGCAGACCGCTAGAAAGAGTGTCACGGGTTCGAATCCCACCCGGAGACTAACTTATGTTGTTTTTTATTGTTATCAAACGCAGTGCAATCACAGAAAACATTACTTATACATGTTTTAGAGTAGCCTTGTATTTTAGTTGGTTCTGAAAACAAATTGAACAAATTAAATGACTTCAATAAATTCAAAAATCTAATACATTCGGTGCTGACTGCTGTCAGACGCTAATAAATCTAAGTTAAAGTTACCAAACAATACATATTATGCTTTTGTGACATGAACTTAATTTTTTTCAAAACATAGAGTATTAAAGTTAGCTTTTGGGAGTAGTGATATTTATTTGCGGACCGTGGCGATTAAGGCCATACCCAAATTTTCCGGGGTCCAGTGGCGCCCTCATTTAAAATAAATCATTTGAAAGCAAACAGTGATATCATTTAAAATTTCGTCTTGACCAAACCCTAGATAACCCTTTTAACTATTTTATGAACTACTGTTTATAATTTAAAGTACGAACGTGAAGCTTTTCTACGCACATTTGCGAAAAACGGCCACTTTTAGCTAATGTGCGTAGAAAAGCTTCACGTTCGTACTTTAAATTATAAACAGTAGTTCATAAAATAGTTAAAAGGGTTATCTAGGGTTTGGTCAAGACGAAATTTTAAATGATATCACTGTTTGCTTTCAAATGATTTATTTTAAATGAGGGCGCCACTGGACCCCGGAAAATTCAGGTAGCCCCTTAAGGCGCCGTCCTGCACTCAATCGGCTAAGATCGTATAGATTTGTCGCCAGAAGCTCCCTTAAAATAATCAAAGGACCTGCAACACCAAATTTTGATTGTAGTTAGGATTAGGGTTGGAAATAAAGAAGTGAATGAAATAAAGATTGGCTCTAAAGGACTAGTATCCAGAGCCATTAAATAAATAATAAAATAAAATAAACTTCCTCATTCGTGATAGGTGTCAGCGACAGTCTCCGACAGGTTTCGCGGGCATACTTTTACTTTTACTCGACTTCTAAAGCCCTATTCAGTAAAATCATTTTGTTAAAATGTATGTAACAAATTGTAGAAAAAATTAAACAAGTACAAATTACTTTCAATTCGTTTTGAAATGCTCCGTTGATCCGAACCGAAAACAAATCCCATTTTTTAATTTAATTTCCATATTTACAAAAACCTACTCACGATTCTACTGTAATGCTATTGCAGAATACTTTCCTTTTATATTTAATTTCTACAGTAAAATTAGTACTTTTATCTGATACAACTAAATATAGCGACATGCCATACAACAAGGAATATATCATTAAGCTAATTAATGAAGGAAAGTTGACATGCGTGGATATTGTGATCGATGGAGTTGTGCACAAGGCTTGCAAGCCAGAGACAGAACCCATCGAAAAGTTACCTATAGCAGTTTCTGTTACTCAAGAACCATTAACAACTCAGATCACCACAACTAAGATCGCAGTCAATAGTCTGTTCCAAGAACTTTCATCTCATGAGAAAACTAAAGGAGAGAAGGTGGAAGCGAAGCTGTCCGAATGGCAACATTATTATTGCCTTAAGGGATACTATAAATGGTGTCGAGAACAGGTGACGATGTTTCTGGAGTAATAGTAAAAATAAGGGTGAATTAGTTTAGTGTTATTTTAAATAAATATGTTTTAAGTTAAAAATTTGGTTTGTACTTTAGGCGAGGTTTTTTCAAACTTGAGGGGGACCAGGTGCGAGGCAATCAGCAAGATGCCCCACAGGCTATTGCCAGGCATTTCAGTGACGGGGAGCGGGAAGCGCGGTATGAACGCAGAATGATCCGAAACGTAGATTTTATCGGTTCTTTTTTGTATAAATCCTAAATAAGTAACATATTTAGAACATTATAGTTGAGCATATTCTCTCTAGTGCTTCAAGAGTTGTACAACGTGGAAGGGACATACCTTCCCGTAATTACTCTCAATATTACTCAGCAGAACATACGCAATGTTGCAGTGTGTAAAGGAATGTCGCGGTAATATGTTAACTTAGATATAATATAGTGAGTAAGCGATTCGAATGATTCATTTAAATGTTCACGTGTTGTTTTTTTTCTGTTTCATATAGTAGTTAATATTTATTTGAATTGTATCAGTAAATTTATAATAAGCCGCACTTTGTAATGATTTAAGAAGCCCTGAACTTATCAACTCGACTTTAGCATCGTTTAGAAGCCAAGAAGAAACGATTAAAATCTTTAAACTATGAATGGATTTTTGAACTTTTTTATTCCTTAAACGGTAGGTTTATTGAGAAAAAAGAAATAACTAAACATTTTTAAACTTAACTACACGGGTGCGTATTGCTTGATATAATAACATTTTATATATTTACATTTTAATAACGTTCATAAGATATAATGTCAATTTGACATAATCATTATGGTATATATTTTTAATAGCTATAATATTCATTATTTTTTTATTATAAAAAGCATAAAATCATTATTATAACGTTTATGTACACTAAAAATCACCTGTTATACAACTTGTGCGGTATACAGGCCAAAAAGTATAACATTTAAAAACTGTATTGTTGAAAAGAGATATCATTCAAAACATATACCTATCAAAATCATATTGTTTAGAAGATATATGACTTAAAAACCATACCATCTAAAAAGTATAGACAGGCAGACAGAAAAAAAATTTGGTTACACGTACAAAATTCGCGCATTTTGAACGTTTAACTAAACCATTTACTCGATTTTTCGTTATTGACAATCGTTATTTCTTTTCATATTTTATGTATTTAATCGAAATAACGTAACATCAAAGTTTTGTTACCCATCATTTTGTTTCCACGTATGTTTCAGTTTGCAAAATATTTGAAACATTTAAAACGAGTGCTAAGACACTTCTATCCATTTTTCTAGGTTAGGGCAATCCTATAGGTTAGGTTATGTTAGAACTGCGACCAACACACGCACGAGCCGAGCGCGCGAAGCGAGCGTGCCGCGGTAGCGGCCGGCGAGTGCTAAGACACTTCTATCCATTTTCATAGGTTAGGGTAATCCTATAGGTTAGGTTATGTTAGAACTGCGACCAACACACGCACGAGCCGAGCGAGCGAAGCGAGCGTGCCGCGGCAGCGGCCGGCGAGTGCTAAGACACCACTATCCATTTTCCTAGGTTAGGGCAATCCTATAGGTTAGGTTATGTTAGAACTGCGACCAACACACGCACGAGCCGAGCGAGTGAAGCGAGTTATTATGTGTACCGTTACATATTGAAACATGTTTTTATGAACAGTTTTATCGATAACTTAATATTTTATATGAAATGTTACTTCGATATACCGTTTTTCTATAAAAGAAAACCATTTTAAAATATATATTTTTTAAAATGTTGTTATTATAATTTGAAACTGCGATGATAAACTATTCGTTTCATTAAGAAAAAAATGTATTAAAAATCGTGGAATAGTTTTCTGGGAAATGAAATTCGATGTCAAAAAAATCTGTATGCTAATAGACACCCATTTTTTATATATTAGCCATATATAAAAAATAAGTGCGTATAACAAACGAAAATTTGAAGAACGAAATCGTCTATCAATGTTAATACGTACATTATGTTATTGCGACATATTAATGTATTATTTTCAGCCCACCTGCATTGGCTTATTGTAATAAAATTATCCGCAACATACTGCCAGGCGCTATATCAAAAGTTTGTTATATCTAATGATAATTATATATCAAAAATCTTCTATTAATCGATTCATATACTTAATAATTATTATGTTTAATAATATATCTAGAGAAAGTTTATTATACGTAACGACCAATAGATTTCGAGAACTTTATATGACTTTAAATGTATACAAAAGGTTTGTTAGATGGAATAATTATTATTTAAACGATTTTATGGGTTTGAAAAGTATGATTTACGATTTTTATCTTAATTGATAATTATACCAACCAAAATTATATATTTCGTTGGTATTTATTCAAAATAATATATATTTTGTTGTTATATCTTATATTACTTACCCTAACTACACACGTACATTGAATACATACATACATACATACATACTATCACGTCTTTATCCCTAACGGGGCAGACAGAGCATTTTGGGTCTTGCGGTTCTATGCAGAGCCCAGGGCCGCAAGACCCAAAAGCCACTTTTAGCGTCATGGTGGGCGAGAAGATGGAAAAGCAATCAATACAGTGATGGGTTGCTAGCCGCATCGCCTGTTAACATGATTTGCATTTTTGCCCATTCCCTCGATCGGCTTTTACGATCTGCGTGGGAAGAGAAGCAGCTGGTACATTCTAAGTTTTTTTTTTTATTTCTCCCAGACCAGCATGGGATTGAATACATACATATTTATTATGTTTTTAAACCTGACAGTGTAGACAGAGCGTAGGGCCATAAGACCTACGTCACAATTATTTTGACGACCTCCGTGGCGTAGTGGTCACCATGCTAGTCCGCCACCCAGAGGCCCCAGGTTCGATCCTCGGTCAGGGCAAGTTGGAAAATGGCCTTCTTCAAATTGTCCTGGGTCATGAATGTATATCGTTGAGTTAGCATCCCATTACACTAGTCTCGAACTAACTTTGGGGCTATCTCAATCAGTGTAATTTGTCCCTATATATTCATTTACTTGGCGTATGAGAATAGCATGTAAAGTAGGCGGGAAAAAAGAAGCTGCTTTAATTTATGTTGTTTTAAGCAGGAGCACAGGTATGGCACTTCATACAAACGGAGCAGCATATATACCTAGTACTACTACAAACGAAACAATCCGTCCGTGCACACGTCAAATGTGTGAGTTAAACAATCAGGGTCGCCACCACAGAATTTGTTGCTTTGCTTACCTGTTTTCATCACTCGGAAATCTATAAAATTTTCGTTATTTATTGTTTTCCGTGGATAAACAATGATAATGTGCGCAGTTTCTCACCATTATAATAGAGAATATGCACGCATTTTTTTTATTTGCTTAGTAAAATCCTTATTTACCATAGTAAACAAATATGAAAGAATTTATCAAATATCTTAATCAGCGACGAACCTATGATACTTTAAAGTTTCAATTAGAGAGAGAAGTCCGATATGGACTGGTGACGTCATAATTACATTTCATCAATACATTTGCTATAAAAAATAGCGTTTTTGCGAGTGAGATAGACATATTTTCGTAAAATCGCTATATCTCGTTCGTTTTTCCACCAATTCTTATTCTGTTTTCACTGTTAGTACTTTACTTTTGAATATTTACAAATAAACTGGTCAGATAACACATATTTTTTTCATGCATATTCTCTATTCAATAATCCTAAGTGACTCGCGTAATGTCAACGTGCGACTACCAATAACCCTGTTTTACTGCCGCTTACACCTCACAATAACGGGGGAGGGGTTGCGGGGACACCAGATTGCGGGGGACGGTGCGAGTTTCCGTTCTGTATGTAATACTATTATTAATTCTGTGGCAGGAGGGAAGTTTTATATCACCGCGTCTTAGAATTCCCGCTAAGGTCGTAAAGTACAATGACTTTAGAAACTTTAGTTTTCATTTACTTGGAATTGCTAGCAGTTAGTAAGAAAATACAACCCCTGGAGATACTGCGAGTGAGCTACGTTGTTATGAGGGGTAGTTTGTATAATGTTCGTTAATGTTTTATTTCACTTTTCTTGTGTCACTCTTCTTTACATAAGACTCAAAAAACAAAAAAAGAAAGAGGATCACTTTGTGAATATCACTCACTGTGTAAAAGCCACAAAGGCATTCGTTTGTTTGTTTTTCGTGTGTTTGAGTGACCAACACTGGTGTCAGATTTTTCTAGCTGCCTTTAGGCACTGACATAGCTTGACGACTGCCACACAATGACGACAGCTGCAACCAACAGCGTGCCTTCCAAAGCACGGAGGAGCCCGAAAAATATGTATGCGACTTGTGGTTACCCATCCAAGTGCGGACCACGCCTGGTGTCACTTCACTTGTGAATATTTATACACACTCCCGCCGGGCTGCCGAGCTGTTCACAAAAGGCATAAACAAGCAAATTAAGATGACTTCTTCTTTTTATATATTTCTATGACGGGCAAAACGGAGGTGCCCTTTTTTAAGGGGACACTTTTTTCGCATAATATGTTTTGTCCTAATTGTTCTTTGGCACACGGTTTTGGCATTCAATATTTTAGCATAAAAGTTCTTAGGCATAATTGTTTTTTTGGCATTCGGGTACTTTCTGCTTATATAACTTTACATAACTAGGCTAATTTGTCAACTATTTCCAAGAATTTTTGGATGATGATAAATAATCATTAACATGATAATGCGCATTTTTTGATAAATGATTTCTAACGCCTGTATTTAACTAAGATAATGATAATGCTACATATTATCTGGAATTTTATTATAGAGGCGCAAGCCGTGACTCACAAAAGATTTTTTTTGTTTTCACTAACCAAAAAGCTGAGATTGCTAATAATTTTTATGTCTCGTGTTAATACTATGAATATCACAATATTCTGACGCACGTACATGATGTTCGCATAGATGAATTGCGAAGGTGCGAAGGGAGGGTCAAAATATTTATATCTTTAAAGACTCTCTAGAACTTAAATTATATTATATAAATCTGATAGCGCGTTTTGTAAAAACAATTTTTGGTATTTTTATCTGCAGCGTGCCTTAGCAATATTCCATAGGACATAACACTGTGGAAGTACCCAAAATATACCAAACGCGCTATATCAAAGACAGTCATTTGCTTAATTCTTCTAACCGCGTAGGCCGCAGAGCTAGGTTTTCAAGCCAATTTTTTAATATAGGCACCACATTGTAACCCTGAATCAAGCGTTATTCCCAGAAATGTTGTGTTATCAACCGTATCTACTGCTTCCTTATTAATAAATAATCGTGTTGGAACTTTTGTAACATTCGGTAAGCAGAACTTTACACTTTTAGTTTTTTTTTGCATGTAATACTAAATTCTTTGCCATAATTAAAATAATCCAACACTTGCGACAATGTATTATTAATCTCATCAGAGGTGTCAAGGTTCCAGACACCAACGTATTTATTAGTGTCTGGAACCTTATTGTTATTTTTTAACTCAATTTTATTATCACGTTGCTTGTTTTTCCCGGTTTCAGTGTTAATAATATTCCAAGTTGTCTTTATTTTATCTTAAGAATCTAGAATAGCTTTCCTGGTGTATAATGATTTCGCGCACAAGCATACTTTTTTAAAAAGCTTTGAGTAAATTCTAACGTAATCAATGAAATCAGGTGTTTGGTTATAAGCTTTCATAGCTAAAAATTCATATAGCCTATTCCTACTTATATGAATCCCTGTGGTAGCCCATTCGCTAACTTTTTGCGATTATGTTTCTTTCTTTTTAAGTGGGAGATTTTTCTTAAATTCTAATTCTATCACTTCAAACATTTTATTATATTAAATATCCGGATCATCCATATAATCACCTAAATGTTTTAATTTTTTCTTTAGTAATAGCTCTGTAGATTATTTTTGGTTCTACTTCTACTGCGTTGTTGGTAAATTTCACAAACTGACCAAAATAATCAGAAGGTATATCTTATACCTTTAAACAAGCAATTCTTGTATATTTATTTATTTATAAATTTCTCTGATCTCGGAAACGGCTCTAACGATTTCGCTGAAATTTGGTATATGGGGGTTTTCGGGGGTAAACAATCGATCTAGATTAGTCTTATTTTTGAGAAAACAAGTGTTTTTAAGTTTTCATGCGTTTTTTTTCCACGGAGAATATGGCTTAGCGGTCAACGCAGACCGCTAGAAAGAGTGTTACAGGTTCGAATCCCACCCGGAGACTTACTTATGTTGTTTTTTATGTTAAAGTTTATATATATATTTTTAATTTTTATTGTTTTTAGACAGGTTTAAAAAAAATTGTAAATGTTTGAGATTTAACCGAGCAAAGCTCGGTCGCCCAGGTACTTTTTCTTTAATTACTTTTAATTATAGCTTTATTAACAGCAGTGCAATCACAGAAAACATTATCTATACATGTTTTAGTGTCTCCTTGTATTTTAGTTGGTTCTGAAAACAAATTGAACAAATTAAATGACGTGAATAAATTCAAAAATCCAATACATTCGGTGCTGACTGCTGTCAGACGCTAATAAATCTAATTTAAAGTTACCAAACAATACATATTATGCTTTTGTGACATGAACTTTTACTTACTACTACTTTTTTCAAAACATAAAGTATTAAAGTTAGCTTTTGGGTGTAGTGATATTTATTTGCGGACCGTGGCGATTTAGGCGCCGTCCTCCACTCAATCGGCTATGATCGTGTAGATTTGTCGCCAGAAGCTCCCTTGAAACAATCAAAGGACCTACAACACCAATCTTTGATTGTAGTTAGGATTAGGGTTGGGAATAAAGAAGTGAATGAAATAAAGATTGGCTCTAAAGGACTAGTATCCAGAGCCATTAAATAAATAATAAAATAAAATAAACTTCCTCATTCGTGACAGGTGTCAGCGACAGTCTCCGACAGGTGTTGCGGGCATACTTTTACTTTTACTCTACTTCTGAAGCCCTATTCAGTAATATCATTTTGTTAAGATGTATGTAACAAATTGTAGAAAAAATTAAACAAGTACAAATTACTTTCAATTCGTTTTGAAATGCTCCGTTGATCCGAACCGAAAACTAATCCCACTTTTTGATTTCATTTCCATGTTAATAAAAACCTACTCACGATTCTACTGCAATGCTTTTGCAGAAGACTTTCATTTTATATTTAATTTCTACAATAACATCAGTACCTTTAGTACCTTTATCTGATGTATTTAAAAAAATCATGCCATACAACAAGGAATATGTCATTCAGCTGATTAATGAAGGAAAGTTGACATGCGTCGATGTTGTGATCAAAGGAGTTGTGCACAAGGCTTGCAAGCCACAGAGAGAACGCGTTGAAAACTTAGCTACAGCAGTTACTCAAGCACCATCAATAAATGAGGTCACCACAACGAAGACCGCATTAAATAATCTGTTGCAACAGCTTTCATCTGATGGGGGAATTATGAGAGAGAAGATGGTAGCGAGAATGAACGAATCGGAAAGTTATTATTGCACACGGGGATACTATAAAAAGTGTCGATACCAGGTAACGATGGTTCTGGAGTAATAGTAAAAATAAGCGTGAATTAGTTTATTGTGTTTCTTTCATAGGTGTAAATAAATATGTTTTAAGTTAAAAATTTGGTTTGTACTTTAGGTGAGGTTTTTTTAAACTTGAGGGGGTTATTTCCTGGGGAAAGTTGTTCACTATCAAGGACTGAATCCACCCTTGAAATAGTTTCATTATATTTTGTTAGACCTTAAATATCTTCATATTTTTTGTGCAAAATCAAAAATTTGTTTTTGTTTTGTGATGATACATTTTTGTGATGATTGATGATAAAGTTAATAGTTGTTAATAGCTATTCGTTTTAATGTGCGTGTGCATTAAGTGAGCTCCCTTTACGAGTAGATAATAAAAAATATACACGCTGACTTTTTATTGGTTTTGGAAAAGAAAATGTCGTATAGTAAATAAATTACTCTATCTATATACGTAATCCAAATTTGCGTATGACATAAGATAAAAAAGTTTCGAAAATGATTTTCCATCGAGAACACGTAGTACTCGTCCAAAACTGTCGCGTGAACTCGCGTGTCCCCATGAACTTCGTGCGGCCGGCCGGCGAGACGCCTGGCGGTGGAACTACTTCAATTAGTAGTTCTCACGATTTCACTTTCGTGTTTGGGCAAAATTTTTTGGTTCTGAATTTTTATTTTGACTAGCTAATTAGATCTTACTAATAATTCTTATGAAGTGGCCTTCGGCTCCAAAACCAATAAAAAATCACCGTGTATAACAATATTTGTAAAACAAATCTTACAGTTGTAAAACTATTGAACCCAAGATAAATAGTTTAATGTGGGCTCACTCATTTCTTACAAAACGGCGACTGGATCTTCGTGTGTAATAAGTTTACGAGTGTCCTGGTTTTAGTCTTCTTCTTATCGTGTGTGTTAGTGACTAACACTAGTGTCAGAGTTTTTAAACCGACTTAAAGGCTTCTGACATGGTTTTAGGTAACGACCAATGTCAAAGACAGTGACCGGGACCGACGGCTTAACGTGCCCTCCGAAGGACGGATCATCTTACTTATCAGACAATCAGGTGATCAGCCTGCAATGTCCTAACCAAACTAGAACAACAACACAAAGTCGTTGCCCCCGCTGGGAATCGAACCCGCGACCTCCGGGTATGAGCCAAACGCTCTAACCACTACACTACGGAGGCAGCAAAAAACATTTTAATATTTTTATTTACTTTCTGAGATATAAATAATTAATTGTTTTTGCTTTTTAATGCTTTTCACTGTACTTACATGTTTTTAGTAAAAATTGTCTTAAGTTAGGGTCTTTTAATTTTAAATTGTCAAGGGCCGTAATTAAAAAAATATATCCTCAAGCTATTAAAAGCCTCGATATTCCTACGAACCATGAATCCTACAATTAATTATATGTATACTGTTATAGGTAAACTTGATTGGACGAAATTGAATGTACTAATATCTTGACTTCATGTCTTATTAAAGTAAAGTTTTTGGAGGATATCATTTAAAACAAACCCCTAGAATTAATAATTATTTTTTTACAGCTGCTCACTCAATCCTCTCATTTTTTTAAAGTAAAAAACATGAATATCTTTTTGTTAGTAAACACTAAGATAAAAACAAACATTTAAAATGTTAGTAAAAATGTTTACTAAACATTTGTCAAAAAACATTTTAGTATTTTTATTTACTTTCTGAGATATACATAATTAATTGTTTTTGCTTTTCACTGTACTTACATGTTTTTAGCCGCATAACGTCCACTGCTGCACATAGGCCATATATTCACTGTACAACCATAACCTAACCTACTTTAAGGGTAGCAATTAAGTATTTTAACTTTACAAGTTATAAACATCGACATTATATACTTTTATATTATGACTATAAATATTTTGAACCATTAGGTAATCTGGATATTATTGTAAACTTAAAGGTTTAATACATCGATGTTACGTCATTAGGTATTTGAAGTATTTGGCATTGTAATTTTTGGGGTTTTGTACTTCGTGATTTTAACTGTTGGTATTTTCATTTTATATGTTCAAACTAATACGTACCCTTAACATTTATTAAGAAATCAAAAGAAATAGAAAAACTGACAATTATCAAGTGATACAAATATCCAAAGATGAAGAAAATATTTAAACTTTTTGGCTTTTTTAACTTCTGTGACAAACAAAATTTATTAAAAATATTTCTACTGTTTGGTAAATTTTGTGAAGTTTATTTTATTTAGGTAAATAGTCGATGAAACAATAAATAATATGCAAAATAAAGTATATATAAAAAAATATATTATATGAAACATTTTCCGATTAAAACCTATAAAAACATTATCACCAACTAAAATTTACTTAAAAAACAATAAATTTAGTTTGAAGCCTTTTACAAAGAATTTCAATACAGAGAGAGAGAGAGAGAGATATCAAGATGTAATAAAGATTAATTTAGAGAATACGCCATTTACAGATGGTACTTACAGTTCATTTCGTCGGTCCAAGTAATTACGAAGTTGGTTATGAAAGCCATTAGAAAAGACGCGAAACGTGAATAGTACTCGTTAACAAAACTATTTGGCCCTGATCCCAACTTAGACTTTGCCAACATTAAAAAGATATAACTATAGAGTTCAAGCTCTGAGGCTTCATAATCTTGAAGTACCTGTGAAGATATAACTTTGCTTAGTTTTTGTTTTACTAATAAGTACTTTGGGCATTTGACATTACTTTCGTTTTGTCCATGTTGATTGTAAGGCCTACTTTTTGGGAAATTCAATTTAGGTCTCCGAGCATAGTACTTAGGTCTTCCATCGATTCTACTTTGACAACGATATCGTCGGCAAATCAAAGATGAGTGACATACTCACCATACGAAGCATAACATGCCAAATAAAATCCGACGTTTGTATATATGTTGTCCGACAAGAATTGGACTATTCGGCTATTTTTCTTGAAACTAAGTATTATTTTAATGGTTGATTTAGTCTATGATACTGAACTACTTTCTCAATAAGTATGTATCGAAATATAAAAAAGCGGCCAAGTGCGAGTCGGACTCGCCCATGAAAGGTTCCGTAGCAGCAAGTAACATAATATAAAAGTCTTGCAGTATGTTTTTTTTTATGTTTGATTTGATTAAATGAAAGGTAAATTGCGGTTTATGATTTATGAAGTATTAAAAAAAAACTACTTACTAGATCTCGTTCAAACCAATTTTCACTGGTAGTTTTCATAGTAATGAACATCATATATTTTTTTTTAGTTATATCATTCTCTTATTTTAGAAGTTACGGGAAGGGGGACACACTTTTTTCCACTTTGAAAGTGTCTCTCGCGCAAAGTTTTAAGTTTAGAAAAAAATGATATTAGAAACCTCAATATTATTTTTGAGGACCTATCCAAAGATACCCCACACGTATGGGTTAGATGAAAAATATATTTTTTAGTTTCAGTTCTAAGTATGGGGACCCCCAAAATTTATTGTTTTTTTTTTTCCTATTTTTGTGTCAAAACCTTAATGCGGTTTACAGAATACATCTACTTACCAAGTTTCAACAGTATAGGTCTTATAATTTTGGAAAAAGTGGCTGTGTCATACGGACGGACAGACAGACAGACAGACTTGACGAATCTATAAGGGTTCCGTTTTTTGCCATTTGGCTACGGAACCCTAAAAATAATGCTTTATCCATAATGTAACCGTGTTACACGGTTCAACTGATCGGTCTATGGAAATGGAAATTAAAGCATCGTCGTATATCACTGCTTGTGAAAAAGCGTCATTTTATATAACTTAATTAATTAATTAATCTATACTGTAGCTAAAACCTTACATTAGTTTAAATGATTTACGAAGCCTGGCATTGTCGACCAGATGTTAGACTTTTGATATCTTTCGGAAGCATTCGACTTTATCGATCACGTAATATAAAATAACAAACCAGAAATTTATAGTGTCACTGATATTGCTCTCTTTGTTATTTCATCTTATCGTGATAATAGAACTCCGACT
The DNA here is from genome assembly GCA_963555685.1 of Acrobasis consociella. Lineage (NCBI taxonomy): Eukaryota > Metazoa > Arthropoda > Insecta > Lepidoptera > Pyralidae > Acrobasis > Acrobasis consociella. The sequence continues at coordinate 20,526,891 of OY743111.1, read as the reverse complement.
TAAAATCAACAAAGTAGCTTCAAAAAATGCACCTATTAGCATGGGCACAGAATTAATAATAGTATGCATGGGTGTGCGTGCCACAGGGCTCGATAATTGGTCCATTTTCGTTTGAGATTTAAATTATTATAAGGGGTCTAGCAGAAAAGTTGTGTGATGTAGAATTATTTGCGGACTTTTTAATGTTAACAGAAAATTCAAAGCTAGCTGAAATATTAACTTAACTTCTTCTTCTTATCGTGTGTGTTAGTGACTAACAGGCCTCTGACATGGTTTTAGGTAACGACCAATGTCAAAGACAATGACCGGGACCGAAGGCTTAACGTGCCCTCCGAAGCACGGATCATCTTACTTCTCAGACAATCAGGTGATCAGCCTACAATGTCCTTACCAAACTAGGACAACAACACAAAGTTGTTGCCCCGCCGGGAATCGAATCCGCGACCTCCGGGTATGAGCCGAACGCTCTAACTACGCTCTAACCGCGGAGGCAGTATTTAATTTAATTAACTTAACTATACATATATTTCCTCTTGACAAGGTCTACGAGATCGGGCTTTTCATGCTTACTAAAATGTCCAGTGCCGCGTGGTTCCTAGCAAAGTAGAATAGGAACACTCCAAGTCTTCCCGTTGATGTCGTCAAAGGCGACTTAGAAAATAATAGCTAAACAAAGCTTTTGTATAGTAATGAGACCTCTCCAACCCGTCTGGCCAACGTGGAGAGTGAAGGCCATATCCTCTGGCTATGGCCAAGTATGGCTCTGGTAGTTAGTACAGATAGGGTCGTGCTCCTGCAGTGGAGAGTAAAAGACCTGATGATGATGATGAAAATGTCCAATCTGGTGGTGGCTAACATTACATGTTATAATGTATTAACATTATATTGTATGTATTTTAAATACGTAATAATAATATGACAAAGCCCTGATAAAAATGAGTTTCTTTCGGCATTTTTTCTCAGCAGGTTGTTGCGATTGCGAAGCGCTGGTTTCGGTAGCTTTTTTAAAAAATTAGATTAAATTTCAATATACACTACACGTTATGCAAATTGTACATGGAAAAGTATATAGTATATAGCCTATAAAGATCTTATTACTATAAACATTAGAATTTTGCCTTTTTTTAACCTTCTGTAGTAGAGCTTATGTGCTAGATCTACAAATCCATCATAAGACCTGTCTCTTATATAGAAGTTAAGGTTGGTCTTTGCTTAAGTTGTTTAAGCAGGAACTGTGTGTCACGGAAATGCAAATGTTGCGCTGAATATGATGATATAAACGTGTGAGAACCACCCACATCTGCGGCAGCCTTCATGTCCGTGACATAGCAGACAAACTGCTGAAGAGTCGCTACTCTGGTACGGTTACGTCTTGCGGAATCCGGCAATTTACGCGGGGAATAAATGTTTGGCCATGCTGCTGTGTTTTCTTTTCTTGATTATGGCGGTCAAACTTCGTTGAAGCTTATTTTACCAATGTCTAGTAATATCTCTTCTTTATTCCTAATCCTAAACCCCCTGACTATATAATCAAAGGTTGGTATAGGTCCTTTGATTGCTTCACGGGAGCTTCTGGCGACAAATCTATACGAGTCCACTGGTTTTCATAGCCAATTGAAAGGCGGACGGCGCCCGAAGACGCCCACCGCAGTCCGCAAATAAATATCACTACAACCGCACTATGACTGTCCACTTTAAACATTTCACATATTGTCCATGAGAATGAGCATTTATAACCAAACTACACCAATCTCATATTATAAAGTCCACTAGAATCAATTTGCAATTTTAAAGCAAACTTTAACTGGACCCCTTGACTTCCCGCCAAAAACCTGCTGCTGTGTTCTTCTGTGTTTAATTCATCAAGGTCAATATTAGCATTGAAATAATATATGGACATTCGCGTCTGTTGATTCTCAACCCCACATCAGTAAAACCATGGTAGAATAAAACAAGGTATTCTCTTCCCGAGATGGAACTTGACTACGTCACGAAAGTGTTGCCACTGGTTGTTCTTTACAGTAAATTTAAGGACTTTCTCAATTAGTTCACGAATATTAAAAAAAAATATTAAGTAACTTAGCTATTTAGTATCACGCGATCCTCGCGTGTTTCCTCAATTCAATATTTTATAAATTGATATAATGGATTATTAATTCTAAATTGGTATATAAAGTTTAAAAATGCATTACGCTCGGGTAATTCAATTTCACTTAGTGGCAACATATCAAACTGATGACGTAGTCAAGTTCCACCTACGTCATCAGCTGTCACGGCAAGAGAATACCTTATTTTATTATACCATGATATGGACATTCCCGTCTGTTGATTCTCAACCCCACATCAGTAAAACAACAGTTGACAGCTCCGTGGTGGTGATTAATTCGCTGCGGTCACGCCATCTGTCGCCTCGTTTAATTAAATTAGTGTTAAAATGTGTTGCCGCTTGATAGTCCACTATATATCGATAGACTATCGGTATTTTAAATCTATCTATACATATAATAAAACAGTAAAAAAATGTGTCTATATTGAATATATTTCCAAAAAAACTATTTGGGGCGATGGACACGTTAGTAAAGTAAGAAGTAAGCGGTTTAAAAACTCTGACACTAGTGTTAGTCCCTAACACACACGATAAGAAGAGAAGCTTTGAAGAAGAAGAAGAGAAGCATTTTCGGGTAAAACTGGAAGTATATAATTGAATTGCTTTACACGTTTGAACTAATGAAAGAGTTGTTTGCGTCTACATGGCTCGGCTGTATCAGCTGTGTTTGAGGTTTCGTTTACGAGGTTAGTTTGATTCGGACACTGCCAATGTTGGCACAGCGAAACGTGGGTTTGGTTCTGGTTTAAAATGTCAACTAGATGTACAGGTTAGTTTACGAAAGCATACAGTGTCGTCAAGGAATTAAATTGATTATATAACTGGTTTTATATAATAGGTTCAGGGCTGCAGATGATGGTGATGATGTTGATGATGTTGTAAAAATCTATAATCCTACTAATATTATAAATGCGAAAGTGAGTTTGTATATTGGTTTGTTTGTGACCTCTTCACGCTTAAACTACTGAATCGATTTGAGTGAAATTTGGTATAGATAAGTATAGTTTGAGACTCGGGGACAATGTATACTTTCTCCCGAAATTACCACGGGGAGCGAAGCCCGCGGGTTCAGCTAGTTATATAGAAAATTATAATTGAATGTGCAAAAATAAAGCTTGCTTGTTAAAGACAAACTAAAAATACAAACTTTAAAGTGAAAGACAACTTTAGTTAAAAGTTTCATAAAATGATGACAAGCTGTATCATTAAGATCTAACAAACAACAAGTTGCACTTTTCTTTGAACAACTTTAAAGTTGGTCAAAGAAAAGTGCAACTAACTGTAATAAAATTGAGTGAGCTATCTTGAAAAGTTGAAGAAAATGTAATGTTGCTTAACGAGTAAAATGCAGAAATCCCGCCATCTTGGAAAATTGGTTACTTTGATACAACTTTATGAACTCGGCGACGCTGTTTTTACAAATGATATTTTGAATTTACCCGGTGCTCCCAGATTCTGTTAAAAATATCATCTTAAAAATAAAAATGTTTACAAAAATCAGTACAAATTTTCGAAATGCATATTTAATAATTAATGATTGTAATATGGTTAGGTATATAAGTTTTATTTTGTTTTTTTTTTGTAATTATGTTTTTTACATCTTTGTAAACACTTTTAAAAGCATTGAGAAAGCACACCTCTAGTGAGATAATGAGCACCTTTGATCACTCTTGATGACCTCTCTGGCCTAGTGGTCATAATGCCACGCTTGACGTAAGGGTTCGATCCCAGGTCAGTTCAAGATTGAAAATGATCTTTTTCAGATTGACATGGTTCTTGGATGTTTATCTCTATATGTATTAAGTAGGCAACTATTTGCCGATGGAACTAGTGATAAGGATCCGCGCTTTCCCATTTTTAATTTTTCAAATATAATACGCATGTCAATGATCACCCAAAGATTCAGAAGACCGGAACAGTACGTTTTGGGTTTTATACGACGGATCTCTGCCTGATCCTCTCTGGGAATGCATTTGCGCGTAAAGCTTAAGAGACGCCTTAACCTAGACCAAAATACTTTCCATACAAACGTAGTCTACGTTTTATTTCAAAACGACATGTCCGATTTCGGCTAAATTTTGTAATTTCAAAGATATTGCAATTATCTAGGGTAATAACTGGTTTTCTACACAAAAAATATGAACTTGAAGCAGAATATAGTGTTTTCTATCATTTTTGACCATTAGTATGGGATGCTTCTAAATCGTTTTATTTTCTTTCCAGTTCATAATTTTAGTCTAGGAAACCAGTTATTACCCTAGATAATTGCATTTTCTTTACAATCACTAATTTTTACCGGAATCTGACATGTGGTTTCAAAATTAAACGTAGACTACGTTTGTATGGAGAAGTCTAGGGTAAGGGGAGTCTTAACAACCAGTCGCCGACGCGACGTCAACCCTCCTGAATTCCTGATACCTAATATCTCATCCGGAATACAGACAACAAAAGTCTCACAAGATTCATTGTATGCTCGTTCAAAATTCATGATACATTTAGCTCCACCCAAAACATGATTTCGTTGTATGAATAAACCATCTCTCTAATTTATTGCAAACGAACTTATGTTGTTAATAAAACATGAATTCTTCGAAAACCTGAATGCGGTATATTCGAATGTACATTGGGATGTATACAAAAAAATACATTTGGCCTATAGCCCATGATATCTTCATCAT